>OY723406.1:29713694-30992789 GCA_963210345.1 Inga oerstediana
TTTCATACGGTAAGAATCGTACACTCACATGTATGTTAATCGATCTATATCTTTCGTAACATTTCTCACTTTCATTTCACTAACGCCTTTCCATTATTAATTTCAGGGAATTCAGAAGTCATGTCAAGCGTCAGCTCAGGATCCGTACACAGACATCCTCGGAAGTTGATAGGAGGGTCCACAGAGAATTCCCGGGCTGGTTTGCGCGCAGAATACTAAATGACCACAACCCACACTCACCAGATTTCAGAGCTCTCGCAATCGGCCCTCTTGATCATGCAAAACGATTTACAGCATACAATGTCAATGGTTTTAAGTTTTGCACGGTTTCACGGGATCAGGGATTGCAAACACAGAATTCGGGTGTTTATGGCACATTTGGGACAAGGAGTTATGCGAGCAGCAGTGACGCCAACATGCAGTTCGGAGGCGTCCCTTACTATGGCAAGCTTCTTGATGTGGTCGAGCTTAATTATCAAGGCCGTTTCACCGTGACGCTGTTCAAGTGTTTGTGGGCAAATACCACTACTTCTCGGGGACTGACAACTGACGACCTAGGGATCACATCAGTCAATTTCTCACGCACGATTCATACTGGTATTTCTCAAGATGATGAGCCGTATATTCTAGCTTCAGAGGCACATCAGGTTTATTATGTCGAGGACGAGCGGCATAGGGATTGGCACATGGTCGTTCATTTAAAGCCAAGAGACCTTTACGACATGGGTGAAGGCGATAACATCGCCTACGAGAGTGAGCCATTTCAGCCAGCTGATTTTGAAAACTACTTCCCTGAAGGCGATGCCAATTTACCTCTACTGCGGTGAGTTTATTTAAGTCCACGTCATTTCAATTAAATTTTTTAAATTTAATAATACATCAATAACAATAATTTTTCTACAAAATTTCTGTAGGGATGGCGACGATGAGTGATCAAATTCAAGTGGAAAAAATTTGTCTTTACAAAAAATGCAAAAAATTTGTGTTAAAATAAAATGTAAAAAAAAATTTAAAAAAAAAATTAAAATAATATTTGTAGAATTCAAGTGTAAAAAATTTTTCTTTACAAAAAATGCAAAAAATTTGTGTTAAAATAAAATGTAAAAAAAAATTTTTTAAAAAAAATTAATATAATATTTGTAGCGGTTATTAAACCGCTACAAAAATATAAATAACCGCTACTAAATAAAAACCGCTACATTAACCGCTACAAATAATTAAACCGCTACATTAACCGCTACAAATTATACGTGAATCCCTATAAATACCCTTATCACAACTCATTTCAAACACCCCCCAATTTCTTTTCACCTTACCCTTCTTTTATTTCCTCTCATTTACAACTTCTTTCGTATGAGTAGAGGAGCTGAATAATACGATCAAATATGGTAACAAGATTTTCAATATCTTTTAGAATACTTCTTTTCTTTCTATAAAATTTATTCTAACCATTTTTTTTTAGATATATCATAACTCTATCTCATTTTCATCTATTTTCATATACAATTACATTATATTATAAAACATAATAATTCCTTATTACCTAACTATCCTTAATAATCTTATTAATATAAATTTTATACTAATCATATTCAATTACAATTTTTCTTTTTAATTTATTAATAAGTTAAACTATTAAATAATAAACTAATTGAAATAGATAAAATAATAACAAATTAAACTATTTAATATAATATTGAAAAAAAAGGAAAAAATCAACGTATATTTTTTAAAATTTTTTTAAATATTTGTAGCGGTTATTAAACCGCTACTAAATAACGCGCCTTTATTTAAATTTTTTGGCGCTAAATTTGAATTTCATGAAATTAGTAGCGGTTTCAAAAACCGCTACTAATTTCATGAAATTCAAAATTAGTAGCGGTTTCTTAACCGCTACAAATAAAAAATGTCATTTTTAACAAATTTTCATTTTGATATATTTGTAGCGGTTATTAAACCGCTACAAAAAAAAAAATTCTTTTTAATAAAATTTTTTATATTTGTAGCGGTTATATAACCGCTACAAATATCTCTTGGTGTTGTAGCGGTTACTATGAACCGCTACAAAGGTTGTAGCGGTTATTTTTTATTGAGTAGCGGTGTTATAGAACCGCTACAAAACCGCTTGCAATGTACGATTTAGTAGCGGTTTTCGTAACCGCTACTAACCTAGTTTGTAGCGGTTAGAACCGCTACGAATACCCATTTTTAACCGCTACTAAATCACGTTTTTTTTTGTAGTGTTCTTTGTTGTTTGCTCGCCAAATTACTTGGAAAAAATGAGATATTTGAATTCCCATGTTATTCTTGAGTTATGAGTTATATATTATTAATAAGAAAACTAATTTATAAGATACTCCATTCCATAAATATTTCCTTTAAAAGGATACACTTTGCCTTATTTTCCATTTGTTGTTTCAACTTCCAAACATATTTATTAAATGTAGTAATAAATAAAGAAGAGATAAATCCAATAAAAAGAGCCAAGCTAAGGGATTAGTTGTTGAAGTTTTAAAGTGCAAAAATGGCTATATACTTTTTTCAAAAGAGTATCCAGTACCATAAACTTTTTTTAAGTATAAAAATACTTATGAAAAAAAGTTTATGCTATGCAAAAATGCTTATAAAAGAAGTTTATGTTATTAGATGCTCTTTTGAAAAAAGATATAGATATTTTTGCGTCTTAACCCGAGGCATTATAGTGTGCCAAGGCAACATTGGGTTCGAACCATGCTGTTCGAGTTGAGGGGCAGCTCCACAAGAACATTGATAACTAATGCAAGGGCCTACCGCACAGCTCCACATCCTATATGGTTCTTCATTTCAGTGTCTTCGCTCTTAGCGTTCGCAAGAAATTTTGACCTAGGCTTATCTAACATATTTTTACCTAAAGAATTCATTTCTGGCCTCAGTTTTCACAAAATCACTATCAAATGATAGTTTTTCCCTTGGTAGCCCTTAATTAGGGTTTCAAGGGCATTTTGATTAATGCTCTTTCTAAGGCCTTTTCTGAAAAAGTGTTCAACTCTAACCCCACCTAATTTTTCCTCCTGAACACAATGGAACCATCAATTTCATAAAAATTCAGCTCCTATCCCATTTTCTTGCTTGGCCTAAACCTAAGGAAATAAAAAGGGAAGTTTAAAATCTTTTATTTTCAACCTCAAATCCTTATTCCTTTCTACTCCTAATCACTTGATTAACTACTTAATCATATTCTAAACATGATTAGACTAAATAACAGCTAGGGTTTGAGCTTCCCAAATTTTACAAATCACAATAAACCAACCACAAAACCACCAACAAATCCAACAATAACAATCTCTACAACAAGTATTTAAGATTGGTGAAGCTACCTTTGATTTCCTTCTTCCTTTCTCTCTTGGCTGAATTCTTTACCTCCACAAACCCTAAAGTTTTTCTTGCTAAACACCTTGAATCATGGAGAAGAGTAACTTAGAGAAGTGATTTCACAAATTAGAAACCAAAATACCAAGGAAATCCACTTACCTTGAAACTTTGCTCTTCCTTCTCTCTAAAACTCTCAAGAGCTCTCTCTCTCCCCTTTTGTGCCATGGCTGACGGAATTGAAGGAAAGAGGAAGGGATAATGTGTTTTAAAATCTCTCATTTCCTTTAATTTATTTAATTACACAATTTTCTAAAATGTTGACTTTTGGGGCATAATTTTTGTTTAAGCTTATCTACATGCAAATTTGTGTCACAAAGCCCATTAGCATGTAACTAATATTTCCTCATCTTTGGTCAGCTCTCAATCACGTCCCACACCCATATGAGAAGCCAAATGGGCTGATGTGAAATTATCTCAAAATTACATCATTTGCCATCATAAATTTTTCCATTTTCGTAATTGGGCAATTCTAGCAGATTTTTTGTTCAAATTTTGAAAAATCATATATTTATTCGTAAATATCGGATTGGAGTGATTCCAAAGGCTATAGCTCAAAGGCTATAGCTTTTGAACCATTATTGAGTCTAATTTCAAGAAAAAAAAATATAGCTTTTAGCTAATCAGAAGCTCACAATTCCTATAATTTAATTCTTTGGATGTTGTTACAGAAAATAGCCAGTTTTTCTGAACTAAACTTAACAATTCATAACTCTTTCCATATAGCTCCAAAAATTACTCATTACTATCAAATTAAAGCTTAGGATGTCTACTTTAATCATGTAAAATTTTATAATTTTTTGTCATCATTGGGTCATCTAAAACTACATGACAAACTCAGACTCATAGGAAATTTCACTGGCAGCATAATCACATTTCAATTTTTCAATATTTAATTCCTATGATCTTGAATATTCACCATTCCACTTCATTGAATATTTCAAATAATTACAATGCATTTTGGTGAATAAAATTTGGGGTGTTACAAAAATAAATTTGAAGTAAACTTTGAGGCATGTTCCTTAATCTTAGAATTCTGCTAGATGAAATCTTCAATATAATTACTTTAATTCCTATACTTGCCAACCATTGCTAAGGCCATTATGAACACACTTGTTTCTAGTATAAATTTCCCTGTCCAAATTAATATTGCAATGGTCTATATTGTCAAGGATGGTGTAAATCACTTATCACAAATGCATTCACCGAATGTTGTAATAAAAGATGTTTTTTGGAAATTCTTATGGAGGTTAAAACTTCCATATAAACAATTGCTCTTTATTTGGAAGCTTTTATATGATATTGTGCTCTTTAATGACATCTTAAATTGGCATCCTCTCCCCTCTCACACTCTGTGCTTATTTGGATGTGATATTGGAGAATCTTTGGATCATCTTTACATTTCCAGTCCTTTTATAAAAAGCTTATAGTTTGGATGTCTTAATATTAAATTGCCCAACTTTACCTTTTCTAAATTTAAGAGCTGGTTGCATGACACTTTGTTGACCTTGATGAATGATGGTCATACTATTTGGTGAATCATGTCATTTGTCTCTTGAATTTTGTATGGAGAAATCGAAATCTAGACTTACATCAAGGAAAAAGAAATAGTCTAATGCCACTTATTAAGAAAATTCAACAACCGATTAGTTTCGCCAGTTTGGCCTTCTCTACTTGTAATAGTAATACACTGGTTCATCCTAGCTGTTTAAAGAATACAGTAGAGTATTGTCTACTAATAAATGATTATGGTTAGGATATTATATTCCATAAGAATTGTTGGATAATATTTTAAATATATTTTAGATTATTTAGATTGATTATTATTTTATTATTTAATATTTATTATATCTTAAGATTATATATGGATATTATATATTAGGATATTATATCTCAATTATTTTTTATTTATTTTTTATTTGATTTGATTAAATTAGATTATATGTTTGCCTATATAAAGGCACATATGTATTCTCTTTTATTCAATAATTCATAATAATATTTCAGAGGTTCTTATTCCCTCTGTTTTTATATATTCCTTCAAATTTCAACGAGTATAAAAATCTTGGGAAACACTATTTTCATGGAATTGTTTGCCATTAGGGTTCTCCCATTAAGGAGTTTCTATGGCAGAGTCAGGCTACCCCGGGAACAACTTTTCATTCTAAGTGTCTTTGTGCTGCTCTATTATGGGTTGCAAAAAACATATTGCAAGCATCGTCGGGTCATCTATTGTGTCAAGAAATGTTTCATTCATATTCCTAATAACTTATTTGTGGGACTTAATGGGCATGTTTGGTATGGTGTTTGGATTGCTTATAAATTATTTTTTACGTAAATCGAGATAAAACTCATCTCGTATACTTACTTTGTATACCGTAAATCACGATTAAAAAACTGCTTTTAAGCATTCCAATCGCTATTTTAAACAAGCACATTAATATCACTTGACAAGAAATCTTAACACTTAATATCACTTGACAAGAAATCTTGACGCTACACTATGATTTTTCGAATATTATTATTAGGACCCTTTCTAAATTTTTTATTTCAATTTTATCGGCAATAATTTATGTTTCATATCTATTTGTAATATGTAGACTTTGTTATTACATTTAATATCATTTTGTCTTTTTATAAAAAAAATCCATTAAATTTATAAAATGTATTTCCGTTTTTAATAATAATAATACTATTAGTCTCATTAAAGAAAAATACTGGCTCTACGAATTTAAATTATGACTTTCAAGAGCTAACATATCAATCACTTTCCTTTGACACTATTAGGAGTTGAATGGAACTACCGTGTGTTCAAAATTGTGTAAAATGGCAGTGGCTGTGTTTTGACTTGTGTAATGGACATTCAGGCGACGTGAATAATGATGATAGTTCTCATTGGTTTGCCTGCTATGATAGTTCTTATTTGTTTGCCGAAACTTGAAGTGTTGGTTTATTCTCGAGGGTGAAAGAAATTACCAGAACTTGAAAAAAAAAAATTATGAATCAAAATTTGAAGAAAAACACACTGATAACTTTACCTGATCGCTACCACATGACTGGAAACAAAATACAATATCATACTTAAGGAATATAATCCTGTCCCTTCTATTGCTTCTCTGACAAATGCAGTGGCAATTCTCCTGTGTCTTTTCTCTCGTGTATTATTGTGGAAAAATAATTACTCGTACCTTCTATTCATTTCAATATTATCGTTTATAAATATTGCATTACATATACGAATTACATATCTTTTTATTCACACAGGAAACTAAAATAGCCATTGGACTTTGGGTGGCTATTCTTTTTAGATGCACCAACACAGCACAGCTTGTTACACACCTTTTAGAGCTTAGAAGTGCACATAACAATTTTTTTTTCCTTGGAAGGATGGGAATTGCTCTGTTTCTCTGGACATTATTCTGATTTGACAAATCTGAATCTAGTTCTCTTGTCCAGTCCAAGACTGATTCAAGGGGACTTGCAGCTCAAAAACAAAAAGTTTAAAAAGCAATTACAACAAAGTATATTGATCATTACAAACACACAGAAGAATAAATTCAATTCTGTCCCCTCTCAAACGATATAACACCAGTACATTACATAGACAAGTCCCAAACCATCCTCTTACACCAGCAGGCAGCAATTAATCGTGTGTTTCAGTGTGTGTGTGTTCTTTTTAAAAAAACAAAACAACTTGATGCGGTAGAACTGTAAAAGTCTCATAAAACTACTTCCACTGAAGAAGACTAAATCAGTTTCAATAAATCAATGACAAAGCATTAAAATTGCCACACAAATAACTAAATTTCAAGAATTTCCAATCCCATCCACCAGTTAGGGGGAGTGGGCGAGCAGACATGTGTGTGTGTGTGTGTGTGTGTGTGTGTTCTTTTTAAAAAAACAAAACAACTTGATGCGGTAGAACTGTAGAAGTCTCATAAAACTACTTCCATTGAAGAAGACTAATCAGTTTCAATAAATCAATGACAAGGCATTAAAATTGCCAAACAAATAACTAAATTTCAAGAATTTCCAATCCCATCCACCAGTTAGGGGGAGTGGGCGAGCAGACATATATGAATGACTGAACAAAACTTGAACAAATTGTGACATCTTAATGAAATATAGCACATAGAGCTAACAATGCCCATTTCCAATGGAAGGTTCCACTACCAAAAATGTACAAGTTTATAATATCAAAAGGTAATGGAAGAGGAGGAAAACTTGAACTCAAGCAAAGAAAAAAAAGGGAAAATGCATTCATTAATCCAAAATAGAAGAAAACCAAAATTGAGTGCAATGTAAACAGAGAGAAGAACTAGATAACTCCCATTGATTGTGGATATGTCAAGCAATATCATCAAGCTAGAAACCCAAAACCATAACTAGATAACCCCATCAATTATGTCTACAGAAAATGAATATGGAAAGAGCAAACAAAGAAAATTGAAGGAAAGAGGTTTTAATTTAAAGCAACGAGAGGGAGGGAAGCATTGAATACTCCTGACCTTTCAATCTCATACAATATAATAAACCGGGGTATAATTTTCACCTAAAAAAGCAGAACATTGGCATAGTAACGGACAACAAAACCCAAATAAGAGGCATGTCTGCTATTAAATATCTGCATTATGGATAATTCTAAATAACATCAATTAGTATAGGTATATAAGTTCTAAAACAATAGAGATTCCATTTCACCAAAAATTGTTCAACAACATAAATCTGCAACATAATAACTTGGACCTATTACCAAGCTTCTTCAATGTAGTTGTTGCCAACTGATACAAGGCTTTCCACATAATTGTAAATACTATGGATAGAGTCACAATAGGGAATAACAGACCTCTTTACTTCATTAGTAGTGAGATTCATCATATATAGAACATTTCTTCTTCCTTCTTTATCATCAGAATCAGGTTTGCAAACAATCTCATTCCTCCAAGTAGACATTGAATGTAACGTACATGAAAGGAGGCTGGTAGTATATCTTTTAGTCCAGCTCCATGTCTCCCCAGATGCACATGTACCCTCATCTAACACCCACAAATCAATCATACAATGTATTTCATCATCATCTTCCCAAATGTCACAAAGTATGGCAAGTTTGTTCTCATAAACAGTAAGCTTTTGATCAGCATTATAGTCTAATTCAGGCCATGGTATCACTGTAAAGACTTCCTTTGCTATGTCAAATGAAACTATCACAACAACCTCATCTTCAGCCTCCTCGATATAATCTTCATCCTCCTGGAAATCAATATTGTCTTCACCCTCCTTCTTTTCACAAACTAGCTTTACCCCAGACCAAAATATGGCTCCATTAGCCGTGACAGTTTCAGAATTAAGTCTCACCCCTTTCAAGTTCCCAATATCTATTGCCTTCCATGTCCCCCTATTTAACGAAAACGCTTCCACCTGAGTAACCACATCATAAAACTGAGCATAAGTTTTTACTATCTTGTAATCATTAACAATCGGACTGAACCCAAATCCTGTCACGCAGTCATCGAAGTCAGAAAAGTCAGTTCCTGTCCTAGGAACATGTCTGACTGCTGTAGTCGCAGGATTCCACAATGAAAGCCAATGAAAAGATCGGTTAGACTGATGAATTTCAAGACAAAGGAGGCCATTGCAGGAACACACGATACGAGCATTCCTTAAGGAATTGTTCGAAGGTGAATTCTGAACTCCACGGACTTGCAGCCCGCAATCCAGCAGGTTCAAGCGCCAGCGCAAAGGAATATTAAGTTCATTACATTCGAAAAGAAGAGAAGGGTTTTGATGAGTAGACTGCTGAAGGTGGTCCGTGATGAAAGATGGATTTTGTATGAGATTTTTCCAATCTTTACACACACATTGAAATCGGATGAGAGATTTTACCGAAAGTCGTTTGAGAATGTTTCTGATGATTTCGTGAGGAAGAAAGAGCACGTCGCCATCTATTGCCGTCTGCTTCATGATGCTTGGCTCGAACAAATTTCTCAGAAGAAAACCCTGGGAATCAACAAAGCCATCAGCGATTTCATTTTAGATTACTAGTGGTGACAAAGTATCGCTGGGTTATGTACACCGATTTTTATTTGACTGAACCAAGCCGAAAACCTTTGGACCAAAGGCTTTGGTTTGGGCCACGACCGACTGAAATTGGGAGTGGGCCTGAGTTCGGATGGACTGGGATTGAAATTGGGAGTGAGACTGTGATTGAGGTTTTAAAATCATGTTTGATAAGAAGTAATATTCTATGAGAAAACTTTTATTATGGCAAAAAAAAAAAGGAAAACTTTTATTAATTTTCTTTTGTAATCTAAAATAAATTATAAAAGTATAATAATACCCTTCTCGTCCGTCACCATCGTACGAGTCTATTGCTGCCTGTTTGTCGTCTAAAAGCTTGCTGAAAAGATGACCCGTATTATAAAATTGTCTATGGTATCATGCCTTAGTATGCATAAATACTTTTCAAAAGAGAAGTAGAGAACAATCACCTTTGGTTCCTTTGGTTCGGGCCTCGCACCAAAACCTTAAGTAAATATTAGTAATTCAAAATGTAAATAATTATACACCCAGCTGTTATTGGTATAAAACATATTTAAATAGTTGATTTTGATCTTCAATATAAGACATGATTTTTGTATTTATTAATATTTTTCTTATTTACCTCTATTGATACTCTCTCAACAATAATCAAGGAGAAGAATGAGAAAATTAAGGAAAATGACTTGGGGTGTTTTAGAAGATACATATCATATTAACTAATTTAACCAACTTCCTTAATCTAATCAAATTAGATAAATATGTCTAATAGTAAGAACTAGAGGGTGTATATTATAGAGAAAAATAATGTTTTTGTTCTTAGTTTTGAGTTAATTGTAACTCAATTTCTAAACTTTATCTTGATGCAATTTAATCAATACAGTTTTAACCAAGATTATCAAACCCGAACCGACATTTGAATTGGTCATCACAGTAGGTCAAGGGTTAGTGGGTTAACTCGAAGTCAACCTGGGACCAGACAGATGAGGAAGAAAATATTAAAAAATAATTTAAATTATTATCATAATATTATACTCCCTCCGGTCCTAATTATAGGATAACATTTGAGAGTTGGTCTTGGTCCTAATTATAGGACAAAGTTCTAATTTTTGTCAATTTCTTCCCAAAATACCCTCTATTGATACTTTCTTAATAATAATTAAACACAATAATAATTTAATAAGATTAGATCGGAAGTTGTTGAGGGAGATTGATTATGCCGGATTGTGTGAGAGTTTGAAGAAGTTGTGTGTAAGGTAGGAGATGTACAAGAAAAAAATAAAGAATAAGCATAATTGAATGCAATTTTAAATTTTAAATAAGGGTATTTTAGGAAAATGAATATGATTAACTAATTTAACCACTATCCTTAATTTCTCCAAAGTTAGGTAAATATGTCCTATAATTAGAACCAGAGGGAGTACTATCTAAAATCAATTCAATACCTTGAATCACTAACAAAATAATCATATCCTTTCCAACATTCTTTACAAGTTCTTTAACATAGTGACATCTAATATCAATTGATCATCTAATGACACTGTAATTAATAATCATAAATATTTTTCCTAATAAATTATCAAAATAGATAGATGATAACAAAATATTCCTACATACAATCATTTAATCATTAAATTAATATTCGCTAACACAAAAATTATCATTAACTTTGATTAATATTGTCATCTACCCCCATAAAAAAATATTAATTTTTTTAAAAAGCAAGTGGGTTAACCTAACAACTTGCCAGGGTTGACTAGATTGCCCAGTTTGGGACAAGGTCACCTGGGTTGCATAGAATTTCGGGTCAAGGATTTGTCCGGACTGATTTCATGGCTGACTCACCGGTTTTCAGGCTAACCTAGCTGATCAAGTCTAAGTTTGATAACCCTCATTTTAACTTTTTTTTTTACCATACGTTTTAACTTATTTATAACTCCGTTTTGGCACTTTGACTTATTATAATTTAATCCTTATAATTTAACCATTTAAAAAGTTAGTTCATATTTTAAAAAATAAAACAATGCAATTCATAAAACTCAAGGTCTAAAATTTTAAATTGTTAAAATTATAAAAACCAAGTTGTAAGGACTCAAAGTTTAATAAATGAATTACAACTGAAATAAAATTAAAAAGATATATATATACACATATATATATGTTAAGTTCCAGCACTAAAAAAATTGTTTGTTTTATTAATTAAGTCAAAACAATAATTCAATCTTTAGTTTAATTTTAGGAGATTTTTATTTTTATTTTTAAATTTACCCGTTACTTATCAAAACATTTATTGCAAAATTTTGAGGCAAATAAATTTTAAATTCTCACTTTCTCGAATTATTAAACTTGTTGAATTTCAAAATTAAATTATAAATAAATTAATATTTGTTGAATTTAAAGTCACCAACAT
The DNA here is from genome assembly GCA_963210345.1 of Inga oerstediana. Taxonomy (NCBI): domain Eukaryota; kingdom Viridiplantae; phylum Streptophyta; class Magnoliopsida; order Fabales; family Fabaceae; genus Inga; species Inga oerstediana. The sequence goes on from OY723406.1 coordinate 29,725,549, forward strand.
TTTGAAACAAAACCAAAATTCCAATGATCGTCATTTTGAAAGAGAAGATTATTTACTACTTAAAGCATATATTTGGAACTGTAAATTTGTTCACAGTAAATAAAAGACTAATACATTTTATTATTTTTTTGGCTTAAACTAATACATATGTCTAATTCTCTAAGTTTACATCAAGTTCCAGTTTAATCTTTTACATTTATGAAATGTATTTTCATTCATTTAACATTAATACTATCATTAATGAAAAATACTAGCTATGTGAATATAAATGATTACTTTGTAATTAAATACCAACATATTAATATTTAATCTAAAATTTGCATATTGAAAAATATTAAAAATAGAACCTAATGAATCGCCTAGTATAAACCTTCGACATCGACAACTAATTCTTCAAAACTAAAAATGGTATATTAAAAGATTAACTTTTAAGCATGTTCTATCATCATTTAATTTATAGAGTCATTGTTTAAATTTATTGTGTCAATATTTTATATTCAACCAAGGTAATTAAAACCCGCACCAGTCAGTGAACTGACCGGGGTACTGAGTTAAGGGTAAGTGGGTGAGCCCGGAGTCAACCCGGACCTAAACCGGTGAGGAGTAAAAAATTGAAAAATATTGTAATTTCTCATCACACCATCCAAATTATGAATAGTATATATCCATAATCAAAATGCTAACAAAATAACATGATTGTATCATATATATATATATATATATATCACCTAATGACAGCTGTTATAACTTGTAATCCCCAAAATATTTATCATAAATTCATAACACAATATCAAAACATGTTTATGATAACAAAAGGAGTAAACTAATAATTAATTAATTATCATCATTAAAATAAACATCAACTATATCATTCAACTCTCTAAATACTGAGACATTAGAAGGTTGAGCTATAGGAGGAAGAGTAAATGCACTAGGAGCAATAGAGTCAACATTTAATGATGGAGCCCCAACAACATCATCATCACCTATGTATCAAATAAATAAAATTAGTACTAGTTAGCTCAAAATATGGTTATATTCTTTTGTGTAAGAAATAAGAATATAATCTTATATAATAAAAAAGATGGTTAGAAACCTCCATAATCCTTTGCCATTTGTTCAAATTGAAGATATGTTGCTTCTACATTTTCAAATTCAGGAGTTGGATCTTCGTCAAGAACTCAAAAGCCTAATCTATCAATTAATTCATAATCAATGAGATCGTAATTGTCTTTCTTCTTCTTCAATTCATTCCTATAATGCAAACACAATAGAAGATCATTATTTAATAAAACTATATAACAACCATTCCTCAGTCATGACTTTTTAGATTACCTAAACTTTAACTTCAGATTATAGTTTGTAAAAACCAAATCATTAAGCCTTTGATGCTCCAATATGTTTCTTCTTTTAGTATGGATACATTCAAATAAGCTCCAATTTCTTTCACATCCAGAAGAAGTTTGATTAAGAACACGTATAGTAATTTGTTGTAATTCTGGTACTGAACCCCTATAATACAACCACCACTCATCTTTAAAATAAAATAAAAAAAACATTTAGTATGTATTAATAATCATAATATGTGCTTTCAAATATAAACTTAATATACTTACGAGGGACTAGCTTTTGGGCTGTTTTTTTGCATGAAACTTTATCAAACGAATATTTACAGTCACGGTAGACACTGATTTGTTGCATCATCGTAACAAAATGATCATCATTGTTAGGTGAGATAGCCTCAAACAAATTGATCACAGCATTCATTAGTCTATGCTTTCGAACAAAGTCAGGATTGTACAAGAATGCAAGATTTAAGAGATATGCCGCTGCATGTAGGTCATTTTTCAAATGGTTATCTCAGCAACTTTGAATAATATCCGTATGTGACTTGTATAGTTCATTCTTCATTTGAAACATGTCCTTTATTACATTTTTAGCTCTCTGCATGCCTTCATAGACGTAAGGCATTTAAGGTTTTTCATCTGAATCCACAATCCTTATCAAAGGAGACACAAGTCTCACAATTTCAAAGCAATCGTCTGAAAACTGATTATTTAAAACAATTGCACTGAAAATTTTCCCAGGTTCAGTGCTTGCTAATTTGTGCTGCACAAAATGATGATCAACAACTAAAGCTTGTAAATCATGCTTATGCAAATATATGCTATAAAGGGTGATGAATGTGGTGGCGAATCTCTTTGCACTAGGACGTACAATTTCCTTCCAACCTGGTCTATTCCTTAACCATGACAAGAAGACCATATGATTATATGCAAATACAATGATTTTAAATGCATTCTTTGCAAGTTCTGACACATGAGACATAGTTGCAATGTCTTTCAAAATAAGATTCAAACAGTGAGCTGCACATGGTGACTAATAAATAGTTTTGTATTTTTTTTATCAATCTACCACATGCTATAAATTAACTGCATTGTCAGTCACCACATGGACTACATGTTGAGGACCAACCCACTCAATAACTTCTATGAACAATGAGAATAAAGTGTTGGCATCTTTAACTATATCCAAAGCTTCAAATGATTTCACAAATACCATGCCATGTAATGAATAAACTAAAAAATTAATCAAAATTCGTTGTCTAACATTTGTCCAACCATCAGCAATAAGTGTGCAATCATTTTCTTTCCATTTAACTCGATAGCTATCAATCAGTAGTTGAAGTTCCTTTTTGCAATCTCTCAATATAGTAACTCTATACTCATGAAAACTTAGGACCTTAACCTAGGCCCAATCAGTAGCAGCATCAACAACTTTTTAAAATAATGGATAAGTCATTGCATTAAATGGAACATAATTAACATAAGCCCTATGAGCAAATGTCATTTTTGCATTATATTGTGCTTCTTGACTTGCCCATGCACTCTTGATGCTTGGTTGGTTACCAAGAGTTGTCATAGGTGCAAAATAACTATTAATATTCCCAACTATAGGAGCTTTCCTCTTTAAAGAAGCAAGTGGTTCCTCAACCTCTCTAGCTTCATTGTCCTCCTCAACAACATATTTTTTCTTTGAACTTCTAACAAAGATTCTTTCATTTTAGCACGTACATCATGAGAAACTTTTTTGCGAGAACTCACTTGACCACTCACTGTAACCAAATGTTGTTTCAACCTATTTATTCCACCTCCCCTATAGCTTGAAGCACATAAAAGGCAAGTGAAAACATTTATTTTTCCCTCTTTCTTAACAAAAATATATTGCCAAGTTGGGTCTATTTTTTTTAAAGTCCCTGATGTCTGTGGAGGGGGTAAACTACTGTTAGGAGGATTGGTAGTGTTGGGATTTGGGTTGGCTACAACATTCTCAGGTGCTTCATTAGTTCCCTCCATTAAGAAACCAAAACCAAAGCAAACAGCAAATAAACCCTTTCAATTTGCAAACCAAAATCACCTAGTTGATTAATAATCACTATCAGAGGATTCAGAGCTACAATAAAACAACCAACCAACCAAACCAGCAAGAGAAAACAAACAGAGCATCATCTATTGCCATTCACATTTTATTTTTAAGCAAATCAATACAAAACTAGAGCAACAACAAGCCAGGAACACCAACCTTAATCACCAAGATCACCGGCCTTAATATGAAATCGTTAAATCACCAAGATTTGAAGAAATCAAACTAAAAATTTGAAAAAATAAAGGCATAGGAATACGATGCAACCAGCCAATAAAAAATACAGGAATAGGAATATAGAAATCAAACTGAAAATGTGAAGAATTGAGCCAGGAACACCGACCTTAATCACTAATATCACCAGCGGCTAACCTACACCAGCAACAATCATTCGACTGCCACAAAACCACCAGGACAGCAACAATCGAACCCAAAGCTCCCACCTTTCAAGCAAGCCATCAAGGAATTAACCACAGAGGAGCCTGAAACGATGAGGAAGAACAAAGAGCGAAGAACGAGTAAACTCCAAATCAACTACAGTACTTCGATCTGAACAACAGAGGAGCGCCTCCTCGCTGCTGAACTAGTGAACTCCAAATCAGCTAACCCCAAAGGTCCGATTTGCAAGCGCCATAGCCGGCGAGGGGAGAGGGAGAGGTCAAAGGGAATGATGACATTGAAGAGGAAGAATGAGGAAGTCGATGGGAAGGGAGAAAACTGAACTACTGAAGGCAGAGAAGCTGAAGCTAACAAGCTCCGGCTTGCAAGCGTCATCGCCGACGATGGGAGAGGGAGAGGTCAGAGAGAACAGCAAGCTTGAGGAGGGAGACAGAAGAAGATGATATGAGGCAAAGGTCGTTCGAAGTTTGAACCAGAGTGAGTGTCTGAGCATTTTGAGTTTTAGCAGTTTTTTATTTTTTATTTTTTGAAATCAATGAAACGACGTCGTTCTTCTTAACTTGGGGGACAAATTTTTTTAACTCGGTCGACTCGCTGACCAAGCCGAGTAGACCGAGTTACGACCAGGTCACAGCGAGTCGCCCGAGTCATGGCCAAGTCGCGTGACCCGAGTTCATTGCCCGAACCGAACCAGTTAAGGTACTGGTCCAGCGGTTCCCGGTCCGGACCGGCCAGTCTAGTTCGGTTCTAATAACCATGCATTGAACACAATTGTTAACATTAAATCACAAAAAATATATTTTATAACCTTATCATATATAAATTAAAATGTCTGCAACCAAACCATACATAACCTAATCACAATTTATTTGCATTTGAGAAGAGCTTGAGGGTTTGTAGTTTGCTGATGCCCTCTTTCATTGTCATAGAGTTTGAATAATATGAAGTAAATAAAAGGAAATACAAACATATCAACGCAAACCTCGAGTTTAAAATTTTATCCAAGTATGATTTGTGGCGATGTCACTAGGACAGTTTGATAGTGACTAACAGCTTGTTCTTTTTTTTTTTTGTGAGACCAATAACTTGTTCTTAATTTCTTATTAACAAAGTAAAGGCATGCGGGTGATAATTGATTGATGAAAATTGGAGTAGATTTTCATTTGCTAGCATGCAATGCAAACCATGTTTCTTTCAAATTGGCAACTGTGAATTTAGTTAAGGGGAAAGGTGCATCTAGCACTCTGAAAATTTTTTAATACTTTTAAGTTTATAAAATGTTTTATTAATCCTTTAATATTAATACTATTAGTCTCATTAATTAAAAAATAGGGGTCTATGGATGTAAATGATGACTATGTAATTAAGGATAACATATTATTCTTTAATCTAAAATTTGTATATTATAAAATATTTAAAATAAAAGTCTGATGATTTGCTTAATTTAAACTTTCAACAAGGACAACTCATTGTTCAAAAATTAAAATATTATATTAAAGGATTAAATTTTAAAAATTTGTTTATCATCATTTAATTGTAGAGTTACCCTTCAAATTCATTGGGTCAATATTTTTTCATTGATGAAATAAACATTGTTAACATTATACTACTACAAAAAACACAAGCTACAGCACTTAATTTAAAGAATACTATGGTGCTTGGGAAGCGCCATAACTTCCAGCGCCATTAAAATAAGTTACGGCGCTTCTTGAATATATGGAAGCGTCATAACTTGATTGTTATTTTTTTAAAAAAATATCACTTCCTACGACACTTCTCCAGGGAAGTGCCGTAGGAAGTCATAATTTTTTTTTAAAAAAATAAAAGACTTCCTACGGCATTTAACTTCCTACGGCACTTCCTTGGAGAAGCGCCATAGGAAGTCTTTTATTTAAAAAATAATAATTTTATGACTTCTTACGGCACATCCCAGGAGAAGCGCCGTAGGAAGTCTTTTATTTTACAAAAAAAATAATTTTTCATAATTATTTTATTTTCCTGATGAAAACCTCTACTTTCAATCTAAAATCCACTGCAATTTACAATACAATCCACAGAAAAATGAAATAATATAGCACATATTTTTTGCAATATTACGTCTTCATGTATTAAGCATAACAAAACTTCAGCACTTAAGTTGTTTAAACTTGAGCCATACACGTTACTTCTACGAAGGATTAAACTAAGTATTATTATATTTGTAATCTCAAAAATTAAAAAACTTATAATGTATAAGAAGTTTAAGAAGATAGAGTTGATACTTCAAATAAATACCTGAAAAAAAAATTATGAGCACACATATAAGATTCATGACAGATTTTAACTAAAAGAAAACGGGAACCAAATGTTGAAAAAAGAAAAATACTTACAAGCTAGGGAACTTCTGAAGGAAGCTAAGACAAGAAAAAAAAACACATGGAAGAGCAAGCTTTGTATTGCAACAGAGTTTTGGGAAATAAGGGAGCTAGAGGGAAAGCGGAAAGATGAAAATGAAAATGGTTTGAGAAATTGGGGGAGCTAGATGGAAAGCGAGAAGATGAAAATGAAAACGAAAATGAAAACAGCAGGGGATGAAAATTAAATAGCACCGTGTATAGAAGTTATGACACTTTTTGTCAAAACGCCGTAGCTCCCTAATTAAAAAAGAAAAAAGAAAACACCAAATACAAAAATAACTTTAAATATATTCAAGGTAACACATGTAGCCTTATATATTTCAAGGCATCACGTGGTGGCTTGGAGGCCTTGTATAATATATGGCATTAGTAAAAAAAAACCCATGCTTTGTTAAATAAAAACAAACAAAGAAAGAAAGAAAGAAAGAGGCCTTAGCCGGCCCTTCATCAAGGCCTTAGCCGGCGGTTCATGATGAAGAGCTGGCTAAGGCCAAGTGCCGGCTTTGGCCTTAGCCGATGCTTCATCATTAAGCACCGGCTAAGGCCAAACCAAAGGCCTTAGCCAACACTTCATGAAGAAGTGCTAGCTAAGGCCTCTTTGGCTAAGGCCTTTCGTTTGGCCTTAGCCCCGGCTAAGAGTTTTTTTTTTTTAAATTTTTATGGAGCTTTTTTTTTATGAAGTAGATGCTTTTTTTTTAGTAATGTTATATATGAGTAAAGCCTTAGCTGACACTTTATTATCAAGCGTTGACTAAGGTCTTTTTTTTTTTACAAAGCATAGGTGATTTCTCTTTTGGCTTACTGTAAGATTATGAATAATAATATCCTTTTAACTTATTCCCACCTTACCCAACACTTTATTTTTAAGCGCCGAATAAGATTTTTTTCAAATAAAAAAATGTCAAAAAATTATTTCAGCTACGACACTTTCTTGAGAAGCGTCGTAGCTTCGGCTTTAGTTTTTTTTAAATATAAATAAATGGTTTTTATGGTGCTTGTTTAGGAAAGTGCCACACCAGTCTAATACTAAGCTTTGTCGCTTATATTAGGAAGCGCCGTAGCTTTAAACTTTTTTTTTAAAAAAAGAAACTATTATCTACGGCGTTTTTTCAAAGAAACATAAAAAAATGGGCGCCATTAAATTCCTCTTTTGTAGTAGTGTTAAATCAGTAAAAATATACTCCATAACCTTAAGATATACATAAAATGTTTGCAACCAAACCGTACATAACCTTAACATATATAAGCAAGCATAACACAAATTTCCAGTTTAATTGCAGTTGGGAAGAGCTTGACCGTCTGTGGTTATCCCATGCCCTCTTTCATTGTCATAGAGTTTGAATAATATGAAGTGAAAGGAAACACAAACATATCAAAACCAAACTCAAATCTAAGATCTTATTCAAGCTAAGCATGGCAGGCGCAGCGATGTCACTAACATAGTTTACCACTATATGATAAATTGTTCTTATTAACAAAGTAAAGGCAGATGGATCATAATTGATTGAAGAAATTTGGTGCACAGGTCCCATAATTATGGTGGATTGTTCCATTCAAAGTGCCTTATTTGAAGTGGCCTACAAACTTCAACACACGAGCATAAGAACCCATTAATGTTTGATCAATCAGTGAACAATATTCTCTTTTAGTTCATGTAGTAAAAGTGTGAGTTATATCAATCCCATTCCCACACGCATATGCATTTTGTGGTTTATAAATTAGGCTTTAAGATATAATGTTATTATACAGCTTGATTGGTTTATTGATAATAATTGAACTTGATTGGTTTATTGATAATAATTGAAAGTAGTTCTCTATACAATGCTAAGACCAACTAGGACCATGATTTTCCCGGGCAACAATTTTTTTTTATTGTTGCAAAGTTTATTGGAATATAAAGTGTTATAATCCATGGGGATTTTGAGCAATTACTAAGTGTAATTACAATAACAAAACTCGTCGGAATGGCAAGATTTATAATTTAAACATTATTTAAGACAATAATATTGAATTTTATATAATTAATACATCCAGATTCTGTTCAAAAAACTCTGAATAAGATCCAACATATGTACTAGATTCATTTTCTTAAAATAATTGTAAATACTGAAGATGATGATGGTAGATCACAAAATATCTTCCAAATGTATAATTTTAACCCCTAAAATCAAGGTTCTGAAATGCGGACCGGTCACTGAACCGGTCGGAGTACTAGGTCAAGGGTCAGTGGGTCAGATCGGAGTTAAATCGAGGTTAAACTTGGGTTAGACTGTTGCCAGATCAAACCGATCGGACCACCGGTCCGACAATTTCATGATTGGACCGACTGATTCAGTCCGAGCTTAAGAACACTGCCTAAAATATATCCACTTGGTTGCATATTAAATGGGTGTCTATTGATGAGTAATTTCAATACAAATGATTAAAGAGAATTATTTTAAAAAAAAAGTAACACGCATTTTTTTATAAATAACTAATTTAACTATTTTTTTTATTTGATAAAAAGTTTTCCTTTCGAGACTTATAGCGCATATTGTTTTCATATATCCCAACAAGTGTATTTCTTGGGATTCAAACTTATACCTCCTTTACGAGAATGAGGTCGCCTACTACCTCAACCAACAAATTGTTAGTAATTTAAATTTTTTTTGGCTATGATGTGATGTAATATTTTCTGTTTTGTAATGGTTTATATAGCATTTATTCAAAAAAAATAAAAATAAAAATAAGCGTTGCCACTTTCTGTATGAGATTACTTCATAAGTCACAAGTATATAGAATCAGCCGACAGTATAACCATGGCAAAATTTGGAGTTTTCACTGTTAACTATGAACCTCTAAAAATATATTAAAAAATTCATACTCTTAAATAAATATATCATGTTCAACAAAAATAAATGAACTCATGACTCATGAATTAATACTTTTCTTTCCCAATGACATGCAAAATAAAAATAACAATAGAGCACAACATACTTAATCCCAACATTCTTTTTTTTTTTGAATGGAAACTGGAATTCATTAAGTTACAATTAAGAACTTAATACAAATCAAAGGCGAAACCCCAAATCAATCATCAACGACCGCCTCCTCTAACGAAGGTGGTGGTTGTTCAAAAAAGACAAAAACCTCCGCAATAGAATGCCCTAACCTGGTAAGATGATCAGCATCTCTATTGTGTTCTCTAGGAATATAATTCAACAAAACATGCCAATTCCTAGATAACCATAATCTAGCTTCTACAATAACAACACTGAAAGGGTGGTATTGCTCTCCACCTCTCGTTAACAAATTGATTGCCTCAATGCAATCAGTGTGAATAAGAATGTTTCTGTAGCCTCTGCTCCAACAAATCTGAAGTCCTTGGATAATTGCTAAGATCTCAGTGATTGCAGGAGGAACTGTTAACAGCTTATAGGTGAATCCCCCAAGCCAAGCTCCTTCCGTATCACGTAGAACTCCCCCACAGCTGCATTGACCTGAGTCCATAGCCGAACCATCTACCTCCAAGTGAACAAATCCCGCTTGCCTGTCCCTCGCACTCTGATCTGCAGAAGATTGATGAGAGTAAAACTGGCAATGGGAGAGCAGATCCTGATCCCAGCTAGTGCGAAAGAAGCTGGCCTGGCCATCCTGAGCATAAGACTCCAACTCCTCACCAAAGACTTTCCTGCATCTGGTTGCCCATATATCCCAACAGACATAACCAAATAAGGAAGCCCATTGGACTTTTCTCGTGAAGTCTCTTCCCAATCCATGCTTAAGATTCCAATTTATCCACTCTCTCCCTTGTAATGATGTGAATTTATCCCACAAGGTCGGGTGGATTAAAGCAATCCATCGCTCTCGAGCATTCACACAGTCTCTAAGCATGTGCATCATATCCTCCTCTTGGTTACAGCCGAAAGAACAACTTGCCGAATCCAGGAGGCCTCTATGAGATCTCAATTTCACCGTATGAAGACGATCATGAGAGGCTAGCTATATAAAAGATTTGATCTTCTCTGGAATTGAGCATCTTCACAGTGTTCTCCAGAATGGTTCTCTGACAGCTTGAGTATCTGTAGAAAGAAAATAATATGCAGATTTAACAGAAAAACAGCCATCCGAAGACGGCTTCCAGTAATACTTATCCTCCCCTCTCTCCTCACGAGGAGGGTGGGCGCACATAAGACAATCAATAACATGAGGTTGGAACCATTGGCTAAGCATATCCCTGTTCCATTCTCCCAACAGGTTAGTGTAGTCACTCACTTTAGCTTCCCTATCCACAAAAGCTTCAAAACCCAGAATGAGCTCAATTAAAGGTCTATTCATCTCAGACCAATTATCATGCCAGAAAGAGGTCAAATTCCCATTCCCAATATTGACTCTAACGCCTTTGATAAATTTTTCCCAGACTGCACATATACCTCTCCAAGTCACGGACGAGTTTTTCCTGCGTTGAATCCTTGGCATGAAGCCAGTGCCACATCTATACTTCGATCGAAGAACCTTAACCCATAAAGTATTTTTGTTGTTAAGGAGGTGCCAACATAACTTCATCAAAAAAGCTTCATTTTGTCTTCCCATTTCACGGATCCCAAGCCCTCCGTCTTTCTTATCTCTGGTTATTTGATCCCAAGATATCAAATGAAGTTTCTTTCTATCATCTTCTTCTCCCCAAAGGAAGTTTCTGCTTCTTTTTTCCAGCTCGTTCAGCATTCCTTTGGGTAAAAGCATTGTCTGCATGAAGTACGAAGGCAAGGCATTTAAGACTGCTTTAACAAGAGTTGTACGACCGGCCAGGTTCAGATATCTCCTTTTCCATCCTGAAAGCTTTTTCTTGGTTTTATCCAAGATAGGTATAAAAGTGATGTAGTTGGCTCTTTTGTGAATCAAAGGAATTCCTGGGTATTTCCCCAGATCTCCTGTAAGTCCAACTCCCATATTTCAACTCATATTTAACGCTCTGGAGAAGTTCATATTCCTCAAGAAACAGACTTTTGTCTTACTTCGGTTCATTTTTTGCCCTGAAGCTTCACACAATCTCTGGGTACAATCTAACATCCCTTCAACCTGACTATCAGAGGCCTCCCCAAACAGGATGAGGTCATCAGCAAAGAATAGATGAGAAATATGAGGACCTCCTCTGTTTAGCTGAATCGGTGTCCACATGTCATTGTCAATAGCATCATGAATTATATGGGTTAATCTCTCCATACACAAGGTAAAAATATAGGGAGAGATTGGATCTCCTTGACGAATGCCTCTAGATGAATTGAAAGTAGGAGTAGCTTCCCCATTCCATAGGATTTGAGAAGATGAGGTGGTAATACATGCCATGATGGCTTCGCACAATTTTTCCTCAAGACCCAACAATCTAAGAGTATCTTGAATAAAACCCCATTCAAGACGATCAAAAGCCTTTTCAAGGTCAACCTTGGGTGCCATCCAACCTATCTTGCCAGTTTTAGTCTTCATTGAGTGGATAATCTCCTGAGCCACAATAATGTTGTCACTGCTCTGTCTTCCAGCAATAAAGCTACACTGATGATTACCAATAACTTTCCCCATAATCTCCCGGAGTCTATGCGAAATAGTTTTAGTAATAATTTTGTAGCTTACATTACAGAGAGATATCGGCCTAAAATCCATGATTGTTTGAGGACTTTCTATCTTGGGGATGAGCACAATATTGGTATTATTTATGCCTCTTACCGACATAGGCTCATTAAAGAAATCCCTCACCAGAGAAAAAATAGACTCTCCCACTATAGACCAGAACTCTTGGTAGAAAATAGCTTGAATACCATCAGGTCCTGGAGCCTTGAAAGCTCCCAAATCAAAGATCGCTTGTTTTATTTCCTCATTTGTTACCCTTGCATGAAGTTTTTCCATATCCCTGTCACTCAATGTAGGAAAGCATAAGCTAGTTATGAGCTGATTGGCACAATGCCCGCTGCTGCTAAAGAGATTCATATAATAATTAATGGCAAGATTCTTCAATTCATACTCATCGAATGTCCAACTACCATCCTCCCTTTTCAATCCCTCAATTTTATTTTTCTTACGCCGAATGAGAGCAGCTGAGTGAAAGAATTTGCTATTTTTGTCCCCCCATTTGAGCCATTGGCAACAAGATTTCTGATACCACATCAATTCTTCTTGAGCCAAGATTCTGTTATAATCCTTCCAAAGTTCCTTCTCGGTTTGGACAAGATATTGATTATCACGTCTTCGCCTAACCCTTTCCACCCCTTGGATCCTTCTAAATATCCTCTTCTTTTTTTTTCTTTGGGCTGATATTGTTAATTTCAGTGACTCGGTGAATGAGCTGTGGCTGATTATGGGTGACTTTAATCCCAACATTCTTCCAGTCATGTTTTAGGGCTTTTCTTTTCTTTTTTTTTCGATACATTGTTTTAGGGTTTTTCTAATTAAGCATGACTGAGAATAGTATAATATAACAGAGAGTTTGTCAAGGCAAAATCTAAACATACAGAAGACTCTAAATTAACAAATGTTGATTCTAACTAATCAATGATCTAAATTAAAGAACACACACCAGCTCCTGGTAAAGTGAAAAACTGCTAACACAAGTCAATTTAATTGTTTTCTCAACTACAACTAAAATAAAATGGAAATAAACTCAAATTAGCTATGCTTAATTTTGTCCCTTCTCAAATGATATAAAAAATAGATGATATATCACCAATATGTTACATGGACAAGTCACAGATCATCCGTACACCAGCAATTAATATGTCTGAGTGTGTTTGTGTGTGTGTTCTTTTTAAAGAAAACTAAACAACTTGATATGGTAGGAAGGCCTAATAAACTACTTCTACTGAATAAGTGTGAAGGATTATGATAAGTAAAATATTTGTATATTTATTGTTTTTTATATAATAATTTTATGGACGATATTTTCATTTAATATAATAAATTTGGGTGTGATTGATAAATAAATAATGTTTTTGGAATAAATAGCATTTATAAAAAAAGAAAGAAAGTACTGTAGCAACAGGATCACTGTAGCAGATGGTTAGACTGTAGCGGACGGAAGTCACTGTAGAGCCGCCGGACACTGTAGTTGTTGCCGACAGTCACTGTAGAGCCGCTTGACACTGTAGCTGTTTGCCGACAGTCACTGTAGCAGTCTCCAGACACTATAGCAGTACTGTGGCACACGTTTTCCCCCTATAAATAGAGATCAATGCCAAGCTCAAATGGATAGGAGAGAAAGAGAATCAGAGGTCCTTCTCTGACAATTAGAGGCCCTTCTCTGACACGTAGAGATCTTGTCTCTGACAGTTCTGAATAAAGTGTGTTACTTTCTATATTTAATTTCATACATTGTATCAATTCTTGCATGCCTCCATCTTGGAAGGCTTAGGATTGTATTACTTATTGCATGGCTCCATCTTGGAAGGCTTAGGATTGTATTACATTTTGCATGCCGCCTACATGGAAGGTTTTACCTCCTAAATGGACGGCTAGATTTCTTCATTTTTCATGCATCTTTTGATTGTATATTTATGTTTGAGAATTTAATATTCAAGTTTATGCAGTATTTCTGAGGATTTCATTCTAGCTTTATATAATGTCAATTTATTTTATTTTTGTTTTAATTTCATCATATGCTAAACTTTCATTTTATTTAGGGTGATAACGTAGCTTACTAATGACAGATTGAATCTTAACTTATTAAATCTAGTTTGAATTTCTCCGTCATGATTGAGTTTTACTTATTATTCTTAATGCTTTTGATTGACTGGACATCTTTTGAATGATTTCAATATGCATGTTGAGACCGGAAGGAGATACATATGTGTAGACCCTATAATTAAAACCATGACTTGCATATGAAATAAGAATATATTCATATGAGTTGTGTAGTCTTATTGAGTTCCATAAATCTTAATGCATAATTAATTGCTTAAATTCATATAGGAATATATTGGATTAGCAATTGATTATAGAATTGTTTGACGTTGGAAGATGTTAGTAATTAAATTAGGGAAACTCGACTATCAATCATGTGGAATAAATTGAGCTAGAATAGATAAGTGATTCAATCCAGAATTTGTTAAGTGAAATCTGACCCCTAGGGCTTTTTCTCATATTTGCTTTCATATCATTTGCATTCATATTTAATTGTCTTTTTTTATTTTGTACTCTTAATCACCAACTAATCGATCACCTAAATAGAGTTATAATTGCTTATTTTGGTACTTAGTGATCAATCCTCATGGGAACGATACTTTACTTACTTCTATATTACTTGATTACAACAGTGTACACTTGCACTATTTAATTGATCATCTGCACACGTATCAGACTAGATAGAACTTCAAAGCAAATTGTAACATCTTAATGAAATCCAAGAGATAAAGCTAACAATGCGTACTTAATTATCTGCATATTTCATTATACATAACTCTAAATAACATCAAATAATATATATATATATATATTTATAGAATGATATAAAAAAAATTGGAGATTCCATTTCACCAAAAGTAGTTCAACAATGTCAATCTGCAATGGAATAATTTGGATCTAGGATCAAGATTCTTCTAAGTTGTTGTTGCTAACTGATACAAGGCTTTCCACATAATTGTAAATATTAAGAATAGGGCCACAATAAGGAATAACATACCTTTTTACTTCATTAGTAGTGAGATTCATCAGACATAGAACATCTCTTCTTTCTTTTTCATTATCCTCCTTAGAATCAAGTCGGTACACAATTTCATTCCTCCAAATAGTCATGGAACCTAACATGCATGAAAGGGGGCTACTAGTATATCTTTTATAGTCTAGTTCCATGTCTCCTCAGATGCACATGCACCCTCATCTAACACCCACAATTGAATCAAGTCAGGTGTTTCATCATCATTATCCCTAATGGCACTGAGTATAGCAAGTTTGTTATCATAAACAGTAACCTTTTCATCGGCATTATAGTCTAAATTGGGCCTTGGTATCACTGTAAACACTTCCTTTGCTATGTCAAATCAAACTATCATCTCAACATCATCGTCAACCTCAACCACTTCACCTAGCTTTACCCTAGACCAAAATATCCCTATGATCCCACTTATCAAAATTTATTCCAAATTTTGCAAATTTGTAGGTCTACCCTAATCTGCCAGATTTGTCACCTAACTTTGAAAATTCATAATTAAATGTAGAAAATTCAAAATGTGATGGTTAAGTTCCTTGAAAAGCTACTTAAGTCTACTTTAGAGGAAAAATATCTCTCATTGTCGATTATAAGCACAAAATTCCAGAAATCTCAACCAATCCTCGCTACCACAGAAATCATTCAAGATTTAATGCCTAAATTTAACAAATCATATCTTACAATCTACTAATCAAAATAACACATATTATATATCAATTTAAAATTTAGGATGTCTACTAATAATCTACCAAATATCATAGTCATTGGACAAGATTTAGCCATTCAAAATTTCACCACAATCAATCTGTTCCCTAGAAAACGTAATCTAATAGCAACTAACTCTTACATCATTCAATTCAATTTAGGGTTTTCTGCCTAACCATTCAAAATTATAACCACAAGCAGTTTCTACATAATTTCGCATGTAAAGTCCACTTATGACCTCAAATTTGCCAAAATTAGATTCTTTCCTAGATTTGTTGGTCTTGCTAAATCATACCTTAAGCCAAACAAAAAGGAGTTTACAACTATTAATCATAAAACTTACCATACTTTATTCCTATAATGATTAGACCTCACAGATCATCATGTTTATGTCAAATCAACATTAAACCCTAAAAAACACATGCTGGTTGATAGAGCTCAATATTTATATATTTTTATTAATGAATTTTAGGCTTTTATAGAACTTAATTGAATATTTTGGGCATAATCAAGTGTAAAAGTGAGATTTTAGTGAAAGAATAGTTTCGAAATTATAGTGGTTAAATTGTTATAGTTTTAATTAATATTTATTATTCCCATTATTTCTTAAATTGTGAGTAAAAGATATTACCTTTGTGAATATAATTTTATAAGTGATGACATGGCACAACTCACTTTTAACCTAGAGAGAATTGAAGAAGAAAAAAGAAAAGTGGGGACCATTGTTGAATAGAGAGTGTCGGCTGTGAAGAAAAAAGAAGAAGAGAGCACAAGATGAATAAAGGAAAGGAAGGAGGGAACGAATGGGAATAATGGAGAAAGGAAGGTTGACCGAGTTGAATTGAAAGGAAGATGAGGTTTTGGACCGAAAATATAAAAGGAATGAATTTGGAATGAAAGGTTGAACCCGTGGAATACTAATTGAATGAAGGACGAGAGCTAGCAGAAATAATTGACCAAGAAGCAGCTGGACCGATGTGAGCAATTAAAGAATTGAATGAGGAGGTGTTGACCAACGAATTAGGCGTTGGAGATGAATTAAATGTTAGTTTTCGGGCGTACCTGAAGTGTCATTTCGAGTTCTTCCGGTACCCACGTGGGTCGAATCACCAGGATTTCGACTATATCACACAACAAATGCACAAGAAGGGAAGAGTGGTGAAGAGAGTTCTCAGAGAATGTTTTTCTCCTGTATATTGTCTGTTCTGTGTTCTGTGTACTTATTCACGCACACACACACATCTATTTCTCAAATAACTGTTCCCTCCAAAATATACGGGGAACTGCTTCCTCCAGGTTTCAATTTTGAACCCTTGGGGATAATTACAAATAAATACCCCACATTATTTTATTTTGCCCCAAAGCTTAAAGCTTAATGGGTTTGGGTTTTGGGCCTAATCCACCAAGGGTGGACCAACCCCAATTTCCAACATCTCCCACTCATACTTGGTGGATTGGATACCATAAGAATTGTCTCTCTCTCTCTTTCTTCTTTCATACTATGCGCTTTACCGTGACCGCGTGGGCATGACGTCTCCTAAGTGTTTGTACTAGAAATCCCTCTCATAGGACCATCACAAGACAACCTTTCTTTGTGTAGCTTGAATTTTAATATTATGCCTTATATGTCCTAGATACACTAATATACACTTTCACATGGCAGATCTAATCTCTCTCAAGTCAAGATAAAACTTAGATCGCCTTTTCATATGCTTAGTGTCCACACTTATGAAATTACCAAATATTAATATCATAAGGGACATGTCTCAGACACCAACATAGGCGTGTATATTTTAGGTAACCTTCCTTTCGCTCATATATCATTTTGATATATGTCAACCACTTTCCTAACATAATACCATGGATTGTATCAGTCGAAATCATAGGACGAATGTTAAAGTAGCAGCCACTGAAGTATACCTCCATGACAATGTCAAAGTCAAAGGACATCACAGAAGTGTTTAACCTTCTTGGGACTCACACAGCAATGAAGCAGGGATCCATTCACTTGCTTCCTATTTGCGGTTCTTTCACACATGTGGTATGAATCACATGCTATGGTGTTACTCTTACACTATAAGAGCGTACGTTGTTTTGATTCTCATCATTAACACCGTACAGACATGAGTTTATATGCTCCCAATATCTAAACCCAGATTCTTCTACTCCATTTATCTATCATGACGTCAATGTTGAAGAATTTGTTATCTGGAAATAGGCATCATGGAAGTGGGTATTCATGATTCGATCCACATTTATATTATGTCTTATTGGATCTCATCTCGACATACTACACTCTTATCGAGGTGACATAATTTGTGTTTCTTCTATTACATATCAGCATTCCTGCTGCTTTACTGGCGAACACAACTATCTCATCTTTACATACTCTTCCTGAGTATCAAAGGTGGTTGCTTGTGTGAGAGAGCTAACCTTACCTGCCTGTACGACATACTAGACATTGTATACCTTCATATAGACACATAAAATTTTATGAAGAAACATTTTGATTAATCATAAATATTACATAGTGTTTGCAAGTTTACATTTTATGCACCCCAATAGCCTTCACATGTTTGTCATACATTTCTTTGGCTATGGGTTTGGTTAGGGGGTCCGCGACCATACTCTTAGTCGAAATATGTTGTATAGTAACAACTTTCTATGCTACATAATCTCTCACAAAATTATACTTTATATCTATGTGTTTGGTCTTGCTATGATATTTGGGATCTTTCATATAGGCTATGGCTGTAGTATTGTCACAATACACTAATACTGGATTTGTGCTCTCATTTCCAAATCCAAGATGTTCAATGAATCTCTTGAGCCATATAGCCTCTTGCACTGCTGAGGTGCACGCCACGAATTCAGCTTCCATAGGATGTAGGGTAATGCATGTCTGCTTCTTGCTGCTCCAACATATGGCGCCATTATTCAGCAAGAAGGTGTATCCTGAAGTTGATCTTCGCTCAACTTCATCTCCACCTAAATCAGCGTCAGAGTATCCAACCAAGCGCATATCGCTTCCTTGATAGCATAGTGCATAATCTGACGTGCCCTTCAAATATCTCAAAATCCTTTTTACTGCTTTCCAATGTTGCTCACCGGGATTTGACTGGAATCTGCTAACCAGTCCAACTACGTAACAAATATCTGGCCTTGTACACATTATTGCGTACATTAAACTTCTAACGGCACTAGCATAGGGAACCCTTTCCATTTTCTTCTTTGCTGACTCAGTTTTGAGACACAAATCAAGACTTAAGGTTACACCAGAAGCTACTGGGGTATCTAAGGGATTGCAGTCTCTCATATTGAATCGCTCAAGAATTTTCTTAATGTAATTCTCTTGTGAAAGAGAAAGAATTCTTTTAGAGCGATCCCTTTGGATTTTAACTCCAAGTATATATTCTACTTCACCCATGTCTTTCATCTCAAAATTCGATGATAACCATTCTTTAATAGCTAAGACCGACTTTAGACTATTTCCAGTTAATAGTATGTTATCTACATATAAGGATAATATTACAAAATTACCCTCAAACCGTTTAATGTAGATGCAATGGTCCTCTTTAATCATTTGAAAGTCATAAGAGGTTATTGCTCTATGAAATTTCAAATACCACTGTCTGGATGATTGTTTCAGTCCATAAATGGACCTTTTGAGCTTACAAACTCTACTCTCCATTCCTTTCTCAATGAAACCTAATGGTTGTTTCATATAGATTTCTTCATCCAGATCACCGTTTAGAAATGCGGTTTTTACATCCATCTGATGCAGTTCCAGATCTAAACTACTTACTATTGCCAGAATAAGTCTTATAGAATTGAAACATATAACAGGTGAAAAGGTATCCTCGTAATCTATACCTTCCTGTTGTGTGTACCCCTTTGCAACCAATCGAGCCTTGTATTTGTCAATTGATCCATCAACTTTTCTTTTAATTTTGAGAACCCATTTGTTCCCAATGGCTTTTCGCCCTTTTGGTAGATCAACTAGTTCCCAAACTTGATTCTTCTTCATTGAATCAATTTCTTCCTCCATTGAATTCTTCCATTCATCCTTAGTAGGACCTGATAAGGCTACTTGCATAGAATGAGGCTCATCATCTCCATCTGGAGTAACAATAAGTGCCTCTCCTTATATGGAGAAGCGTCTCCTAGGTACATTTCCCTTGTCACTCCTTCTTGTGGGAACTTCTTGTCTCTTTCGCTTCTCTTGTCTAGGCCTTTGTAAAGGCCTTTCTGAGCTCCCACTCAAGTCAATGTGTTGAGATGATTGAGGATCATTAGTCTGAGTTTATTCTGTACTACCTTGTTCTTGTGTTTCATGTGTTTCATAAAGAGATACTGTACGATCAATATCTCCCCTACTAGGAAATTCATTTTCTAGAAATACGGTATCTCTTGATTCAATTTCATTTATAGTTCCATCTTCATTTTCACCTATGAAAACATATCCTTTTGATTGCTCAGAGTATCTTATAAAGATACACTTTTTTCCTCTTGGACCCAATTTCCCATACCTATGGGAATCATTATGAATATACGCAGCAGACCCCAGGGCTGTTTTTTTGCCATTTTGGGCTGTTTGGCTAATTAAATAGAGCTAGGGAGTATTAGGCTAGTTTGCTTATATGTGTCCAAGTAAAAAGGTAAGTTAAATGTTGGCTAATTTTTCTTTTGACTTGGTTTATGCCTTGGCCGACTTTTGGATAAAGGAAGAGGAGATATATATATTGATTAAATTCTCTCTCTCTCTCTCTCTCTCTCTCTCTCTCTCTCTCACTCTTACGTCTTGGGTGCCCCCTTTTGGAAAAAAGGTGAGAAGTTGTGTTGACCAATTTTCCCTCTTGTCTTCTTACTTTTTGGTTAACTCTTCAAGTTAAACAAGGATGAAAAAATGTTAACTCATCCCTTTTCTTGTCTTGGTTTTCTCTTGACTGTCCCTTAATAAAGATGAGGAAATATGTTAACTTTTCTTCTTCTCTTCCTTTCTTTGTTCTTGGCCGAATTAATTGCTATAAGGGGGCGAGTATATTGATTTAAGCTCCTTCATCATTACCTTTACTTTTTAATGATAAATCTTGACCCTTCATTTTTGTTTCCCAATCTATCCCTGAGATCAAATTATGAATCTCATTTTTGCCCTTTCGTATGGCAACATTAATTAATTTTCCATTGGGTGTTTTCTTTTACTTAATTCCCTTCTTCCAAAACGCCATTCCCTCTCTATTTTGGACCCATGTTAAGATTTATACAATATTTGACTTTAGATAAAGGAATTGAGTATTTTCCTTCAATTAATTGGAACTAAATCCCATACTTAATTCCCAAAGTAGTTTCCAACACTATTTACACTTTCTTTTTGGGGACATTAAATTCTTTGCTAAATTTTGAGATATTACATGTTGCATTAGATCTTGCGGATTCCTTTCCCTACCAATAGATTGTCCTATCCTTTCTCCTCGTAGGTTAACCATAATTTTCTTTTCACTATTAAGAGAAGGATTCACCATTAATATCACATTTAATATATATATTCCTTAAATTTTAACACTGACACATGATTGGAATATATCAATCCATTCAAATCACAACAAACTGGATTTATCATTTATCTAAATATAATCTCATGAAAAGTTTATCTTACAATATTACAACATTTACCTAACATTTTCAAATACAAATTATAACCTCTAACTATTTTTCCTTGAATTTTCAGAAAAAAAAGGCTTTTAATTCCCAAAATTTAACATTAAAATTATTTATTTCACTTTTGATACCAACAATTGTACCACCTTACTTATCCACTAGTCAGATGAGTTATAAACATAACGAATTCAAACCACTAAGCTAGGTTTTGTTTTAGGAATAAAACACTTTTGAAAATAGTTGAAATTTTACCTCAAACGTAGGGTTTGAACCTGTAAATGAATGGGCTTTTCTGAAAAATTTAAAACTTTTTGAAATAGTTAAATAGTGGTTCAAAATCTTCATTTCAATTCATCAATCCTTTAACCATAATTAGTCTTATTAGAGTTTTACTCTGCTCTTACCCAAGTCAACCGTTTGTTAAGTTATGGGATCGTATCATGAAAATGCCTATCCCCATTTCGATTATTGAGCATAGTATTATTACTGCTATCCCTACTATGCATGTTTATACTACTACTATGTGTACTACTTTTACTACTACTACTATATATATACTATTTTCATTATGTACATCTCTATGTTTGTATGTTTATATATATACAATGTAACACCTTATATTTGATGCCCCTTTATTATGCATATGGAAGCCTTATCATTTTAAGGGAATCGATGGTTAAAGCCCCCAAACTAAAACTTTCATATTTATCTAGGGGTCACTATCCATTAATTACCATTAGAGTACTTCTTTATGTATAAATTAATACTCTTTCCGTCTAGTTCCCATATGTACATGCCGTGGATAACAATTCCCAATAACATCATTTAACTTGGCATGTGATACAATTAATTACATTGCATGATAATTTACACACATCAATTTATCATGCATCAATCTTCTATATATTCTCTATCAGACTTCCTCTTTGCATATCTTCAAGCATTCCACTTGTGTGCTCATCATACCTATATGGTTGGGTGAAGGAGGGTGAGATTCTAGAAATATCTACAGTAAACAATACCAATTCATCATGCAAGATAAAACCTTAATGCATGACATGCTTGCTTATATAAATTGATGCTAACATAATGACATATTTGTGCACTTAATATTTCATACAATATACTCATGGTCATAGCATCAATAGAAATAAAGCTTCAATCATTAATATATGCTCTACACAATTCAACAAACCAATCATATATCAATACACAAGCATACATATCAAGTACATGCAAGCTAGGTAAGTTTATTACCTTTCCGCATTCATGTCCTCCTCCTATACCTTGTCTTCCAACCATTATAGTAGCTTGAAGATCCTTCTATTTCCTCTTCTTTGACATCTCATAACCCTAGATGCATAACCACATCATTAGAGCTATGACAGTAAGTTATTACTCCTAACTTTTACTTCACTTTATTGGTTATCATTAGGACTCTTGTATTGTGCTAAGTGAGTGTCTAATCTAAGACATGTTATGTGTCTCTTGTCCCTTGTGACTTAAGTTTCTAATGTGGTCACATTAGGTTCTAAGACATGTCTCTATTCTTTGGACCCATACTTGTCACAATTTACCTCAAATACCACGAATTTGTGGGTCAACTCTAATATACCAGGTTTATCACTTAACTTTGAAAATTCATAACTTAATCTAGGACATTCCAAATGGGATGGTTCAAGTTCTTATGTAAAGCTCTTTAAGTCTATTGTATAGGAAAAATATCACTCACTGCCATTTATATGTACAAGACTCCAAAAATCCTTAATTAACCAAACTGCTTTGGAATTTGTTCCAGATTCAATGCATAAACTTTAACAAATCATAACTTATAATCTATTAACCTAAATGACATGTTCTATGCCTCAATTTAAAGCTTAGGATATTTACTAACACCCTGTAAAATATCATAATAATTGGACACGATTTGGTCACCTAAAATCAACTCACAATCAACCTGACTTCCTTAAAAACAAATCTAGCAACATTAACCTTAAACAACCTTTAACTTCAACTAAAAAGAATTTTGAAAAGGGTAGAAGAAACTCACCTAATCAAAATTCTCAAGTTGCCTGTGAGTTTCTCTAGCTACTTCCTCGTCCTCCAACGCCCTCTTAGTCTCAGACTCTCTCTTTTTCTCTCAACCTCTCTTT
Source organism: Inga oerstediana (assembly GCA_963210345.1). Taxonomy (NCBI): domain Eukaryota; kingdom Viridiplantae; phylum Streptophyta; class Magnoliopsida; order Fabales; family Fabaceae; genus Inga; species Inga oerstediana. The sequence continues at coordinate 29,748,954 of OY723406.1, forward strand.
ATCTTTTCTCCTTTTCTCTTTTTATGTTTCTCTTTCTGTATGATTGTTGAATGAGAGATGGGAAGAGTGTGAGTGTTTTATTAGGTGGAACTATGTGTGTATCATATATGCATGTGAGTGTCCATGTGTGTGTATTTGTGGATACGCATGTGTGAGTTTTTTTCATCCCATTAGTCTCACTCTTAAGGCTTTTCTTTTCCTAATTTATCTAATTTAAAATCTTTTAAATCTCTTAGGTTCCATAATTTATCTTAACTTTAGCCCAATTTTGATTTTTAGGTTTGTGTATTAAAGTTTCTAATTTCCACCTTTTCAATATCAGTATTGGCTTACCGTATAATTTTCATAAATTAATTATTAATAATTTATAAGAAATTTATTCCTTAATTAACTTCTTTAAGTTTTAAAATAATTTTGCCAAAATATTCAAGCCAAATTATAACCTCTAACTATTTTTCCTTGAAATTTCAGAAAAATAGGCGTTTAATTCCTATAATTTAACTCTAAAATTATCTATTTCACTTTTGGGAAAATTAAGCCTCTTAATAATTGTTAGGACATTACATTATTTGTGCATGCATAGTTATTAACCTTGTATGATTAATATGATAAAAAGTAGCTGTTACTGAGACTCTTACAAATCTCACCCCTTTTTTCCCTGATACACAATAAAGGCACATAATGCTAGGGGCAAGTGCGTGATGGTTTGTGAAGATTGAAGGTGTATGGAGCTAAAGAAAATTACATATATAAGCTTTATTATATTTTTTTTATATTTATTTTCATATTAAAGTTAGATATTTGGGAAAAAAGATAATAAAGTTAGATATATATGTATTACATATTTTAGTATGTAAATACCCTCCATAAGGAGGAGTATGAGAGATAAATTTGAGCAAAGGTAAGAGCTATGCTAAGCATAGAAAAGATACATGGAATTTGTAGTGGTAGTTAGATGTTACTTGTCAGCACCCTTATTTATTCCAATATTACCAGAGTAGTAATGCGCAGTTTGGTGGGCACACAGAAATAGCATGAAAATACTTATATAAAGTATATGATTATATTACAGGAATTTCCCACAGGGATTGCACATAATGCTTACAGGCTTAAAATATAACAAAAGCCTGCAAAAAATCAACTACTTCTCTTAGACTAAACCAGAACCTTCTGTATTTTCCTCGTTCAGTCCTCTTCTCTATTCTCAGCACTTCTCTTGTGCCTGCTTGTCCAAATGGTTGGTTGGGGGATGGTGAGATTCAAAAGAATCTCAGTAATAAACAGTTACCATCATACATGTAAGATATATACTATGTACATGAAATGTTAACTTTAACTAGATGCATACCCTATAATGACATTTCTGCATGCTTAATGCTTAACATACTATACTTATGGCCATAGTATAAATATAAATAGAGCTTCATCATTCAAATATGCTCTATACAATCAAGTAAAGCAATCACATACATCACTACACAAGCATAATTATCAAATACATGCAAATAAGGCAAGTTCACTACTGAGATTTTTTAGAATCTCACCCTCCCTCAACCAACCATTTAGATAGGTAGGCACAAGAGGTGTACTGAGAATAGAGAAGAGGATTGCACAAGGAAAATACAGAAGGTTCTGGTTCAGTCCAGGAGAACTAGTTGGTTATTTGTAGGCTTTTGTTATATTTTAAGTCTATAAGCATTATGTACAATCCCTGTGGGGAATTCTTGTAATATAATTATGTACTTTATTTAAGTATTTTCATGCTATTTTTGTGTTCCTACCAAACTACGCATTGTTACTTTGGTTAATATTGAAATAAATAAGGGTGCTGACATTTTTGGTATTAGAATGTCAAGCAGTTCAGGCAATATGATAGTGTACTAATAAGGTCTTGATTATATGGTAGAAAAATATGCATATATGAGGCACTAGAGAAGTGAATTACCCCTTTCCTATGAAATAGCATTAGAGAAATAGTGAATACCCGAGGGCAGCCAATATCATAATATCAATCTGAGGGTGGTATAAGGATGCCATAAACACTGAGGGAGTGGGTCCAAGTAAGGCCAAAGTGTGGGCCTAATCTTAGAACAGTAGACATGGTACTCTGATGATCTAATCCCAGTATAGTATGAGCAGGGTCTTCTAAATTTAGAGACCTAGATAACATTTAGATCCGCACAATGATATATGTCTTCCCACATACTGCATTTCAGGGTCCAGGGGAAAATTAAGATTATAAAGCGGGGTCAGAATGACCGCTTGGTAGACTATAGGGAGCATATCAGAAAGTATGTGTCTGAGTGCATGTACTGACCTTATTATACAGTCCATACATGGTATTTTGATGCCCAAAGATAGTGGGCACAATTTTTGAGACAAGGGCAGTTACAGGGTACTGGTGGTCGAAAGTAGTTAGAGCCGATATCTATGTTTTGGTACGAGTACACAAAAGTTTATCGCACTCAACCCAGGGAAATCTCGGGATAGGTGACCCCATAAGAAGTCACATGTATATGTTGTGACATGTTAGGAAAAGGGGCAAGCACATGCTGTGCAGCAGTTCAGAGGCTGTATGTTATTCACAACTTTCTCTAAACTGTGATAACAGTTTGTGATATGTTGTTTTTGAAGTACTTGTATACCCAAAACTATATGAAATGACAGATATGCCCTTGTGAATATGTGACACTAACCTCTTCCTTGTTTTTGAATAGTGAAACATAAAGATAGTAAGGCTAAAAGGTATAGATATTGGGCAGGGTTAAGAAGTTAGACTTGACCCAATGTAGCCAATTATTGGCATGTTAACATAACATCAAATAATGATCAAGGATCAAGGATCATAGGAATTAGCTGTGAAAGGTACAACAAAAGTAGAACACAGACCAGGGGAAGATTAGAAATCCAATACCATCTAGGAAGGGCCAATGTAGTGACACTTTCTTTCCTACACTATGCAATTATCTATATGCTTTGTATGACATCTTCTGTAATATGTATGAACACAGTTCCTATAGGTACACTTATATACCGTACCTATAAGTACACTGATATACTGTGACTATAGTAAATTGATATACCGTGCCTATAGGTATACAATATACCGTGGCTATGGGTACACCGACATGCTTGTGCCAAGAACTGAGCTATAGAATAAGTAGGGGCTGCAACAGTGGTTGGCCCTGTATATATTTCTGACTGAACTAAATTATATGTTATTATAATATTGCATTATTTGGTACTTGGCATATGTATCATCATATTTTCTATGAATGATTGTGTGTTACTACGGAGATCAAGTGGGATCCAACTAAGGTAATAAGACAGATATAGGCAGATAGTGTAGCCTCACCTATATTGTATTTGACAGTGTTAAACATCAGAGTAGGCAGTGGAAGATTAGTGAATTTATGTGTAACTTTTGAGGATAATTGGAGAGGTTAATAGTCACGCCAATATTGATCATCCCAAGTCCGGATTAGATCCATGTGGTCTATAGTTACATAGCTTGCATGGCATATAATGATTTACCCTGAGTAGTGAGTCAACCTATTAGAGCAAGTTAAAGATGCGACTAATCCATCTATGATTAGGTAGCTTTTACCCCGACATGGCCAGACAGACTGCGCCGTACTGATGCTTACAGTCGAAATGCTGGGCGTAAAACACTTGTGATGAGGTGGTGTGGCTAATAGTATTACACCCTGTATGATGTACGATGACATAAACTAGTATTGTTTACAGGGTACGACCCATATAGTTGACAGTCACAAAACCAATATGGTTCATGGTGACACATGTAAACAGAGATTGGGCTGAACCCTAGTGTAGTAGGGCAAAATAGTGGCAAATACTCTCAATACCATAGCCTCTCATAATCAAATACCCACTCAAATTTGCAGAAAGCCCTAATATATATATTTGTATAGGGCAGTAATACCTAATGGGTTATGTGTCCTCAGGTTGTTACTCTTGATATGTATTCAGCAAAGATGATGAACTGTATGTGCTTAGGCCATAAGACCTGATAGACATGTATGTGCTTAAGCCTGTAGAATGTTATGTATTTAAGAATGGTTATGAGCGGAGGCTTGAGGTAGTAAGTCTCGAAGTGCTTGTAAGCATAGGGGTGATTCCCTGGACTATAAGACTCGGCGTGTAAGATTACATAGGGCAGTGGCCTTAGGCTATAAGATCATATATGGCAGTGATGTTATAGTGGACCAATGTGTCTAGAGGCCCTAAGATCTAGTAGAGCAATGTGTCCTTTGGCTAGCTGATGTATTCAAAATGTTCAGGTAGTGACTCAAGGATTGAGGGGCAGAGACCCTCGGCTGTACAATCTTATGCACCAGTTGTTTATATTGCACATTGATTGTTGAATACGAATATTTAATAAAAAATGTTGAATACTATCAAAGATCTAAGAATATGATAATTGTGTTGGATACTTATTAAGCTTGCACATGAGAGGGATGGACTGAGTGTCGAGAAGAATCCTCGAAGTATAGACGTTCAAATTTTGAGGATCAAATTTATTAAATGGAGGGAGAAATGTAACGTTACAAATTTTAATCACCAAATCTCCTTATATTAAAGGGAATAAAATGGTGAATTATGAAGCACTTGAAATAGCCAAACAGTGCAATCAGTGGCCACATGAGTTTTGGCCCAAAATAAGACATACAATTTAATTTGTGTCTACATAAAAGCCCATTATTAGAGCCCAAATTGGTTAACAGAAAAACAAAATTGTTGGGCCCAATATATTGTGAATTTCGGCCCAAACAAAAGAAAAAGGGAAGAAGCCTAATTTATTTACAAAAATATAAGGACAAAATGGTCATTTGACCAATAAAGCAAGATAGCTTTTATTTTCCCTTTTCTTTATGTAATTTTTTGTTGAAATAGGGACATAAGAGGGAAATATATATACTTGGTCCAAATTAAAAGTAAGAAGGAAGCAATATTGGCCATATAAAATAAAGAGTTGAAAAGTCAGAAACTGTAGGTAAATGTTGTAATATTTGAGGAAGTAAATTATGATATTTCAAGAGCTTATTATCCTTTTCTAATAGGCCATAATTTTGGCCAAGATAAAGGAGAGAGGGAAAAGAAAATAGTTATGGCCAAAAACAAAAAGGATGAAGCAAGAGCAAAGAGAAAAGAAAATGGATGATTAAAATCCAACCGGATGGCAACTTGGTAATTTTTACACAAACCAAGGGTAGATTATGAAATTGGCCAATTGCCTCTCCTCTCTCTCTATTAATTCATTCAGTTTCCCTAAAATAAGGGAAAAATCATAAGAAAAAGTTAGAGAAAAAATAAAGAATGAACAGTGAAAATTCTTGAGCTCCGGAGTTGATTTTACCTTCGATTCAGCATTTCTAACTTCAGGAGCCTTCTCTAATGTTTTTGTCTCATGGAGAGGAACATTTCTATGGTTGGATTTTCAATTAGAGGTGTTTGGTTTCATCTACATAGAGGAGGTACTACCGGAATCAAGAACAAATCACATATTCGAGTTCCAGTAAGTGTATGCTTCGATTTGAACTGAATATTCTGTGATTTTGTTGAGTATTTCTTGAGATACCCAAACCTTAAATTTCTGCTAGAGGGAGTCTTTTAGGGTTTCAATGTTAAAATAGGTTTATGATGATTTTGGAAGTTTATGTTTAAAGCTGCCTGAATTCATTTTCTAAAGGCAGAGAAATTGCAACATGTTTTTAATCAGTCAATGAAATTAGACATTCTAGGCTTTAATTTGATAGGTAATGTAAGCCATTTGGATTAGTTGATTGAATGTTATGATTTTATAAAGTTTGACCTTGATTCTAGAATAAAATCTACAATAGTATGAGTTTGAAAATTTTTTAGGAATATGTGGTTGTAATTGATGCTCTGTAATATTTTTCATTGAAAGAAGACTTATATATCTTTTTATAGAACTTGGAACCAAGCCATTTGTATTATTTTAGAATTAATTATGAAATTCTAAAGTTTGGTCAACAAAACTGGAAGATTAGGTTAACCTACGAATTTATGGCAATTATGTTAAATTGTCATACATATTGGGCCAAATATAAGAGACATGTCCTAAAGGCCCATGTAGTCTCATTGGACACTCATTCATCATGACTCTAATGATATAATTATATATCTAGGGTCATGAGGTGACAAAGAAGAAGCATCCTCAATGGGTGGAGAAAAGGTACAAGAAGAGGACTCAAGACAAGAGGTAGTGAACTTACCTTATTTGCATGTATTTGATAATTATGCTTGTTTAGTTATGTATGTGATTGCTTTACTTGATTGTGTAGAGCATAGTTGAATGATGAAGCTCTAATTCTGTTTATGCTATAGCCATGAGTATAGTATGTGAAGCAGTGCGCATGCAGAAATGTCATTATGGGCTATGCATCTAGTTAAAGCTAACCTAGTATATATCTTGCATGCTTTGTGGTAACTATTTACTACTGAAATTTCCCCGAATTTCACCCCCAACCAACCATTTAGATAGGTGAAACAAGAGGTGTGCTGAGATCAAGGAAGAAATTGCATGAGAGGAATGCAGTGGTGGAACAAAAATAGGAAGATGTCTGTGTTTTATTGTAACGGGTTTAGACAGCCTAGTAGCCCTGTGAGGCTACATTATTTGTAATTATTATGTATAATCCCTGTGGGGAATTTTTGTAATCAAGTACATATTATCAGTATTTTTATGCTATTTCTGTGTGCCCACTGAACTGTGCGCAAACACTCTAAAAAAATGAGGAAATAACATAATGGTTTGACATTTTTGGCACACACAAATAATGGGGCATGACATATTTATTTTCAACTCTGCGAAGCTCCTCTTATAACTGTTGTGCCAAATAAAATGTTGATTCTTTCGTGTTAATTTTGTTAACGGTAAAACTATTTTGGAGAAAGTCTATATAAACCACTTGTAATATACAGCAAGACCCAGAAAATTGCATATCTCAAAAATAGTTTCTGGCCTCTTCTAGTTCGGCACTACTTCCACCTTGTTTAGAAAAAAATGTCAAATCCCTTAACATTTCGATACTCGCAGAGTATTAAGCATAAGTTCTATAAGGCATATAGAAATAGTGGAAACATACTGACATTAAGTACCTATTTATAATATAGGAATTCTCCGTAGGATTTGAAAAATATAGACAAATGTACAAGTATAGATAACTACAACAACTTCGGTATGCACCAGGACTCTATTTACCAGTAGCTACTACCTTGCCCTTCAAGTCACTAGCCTTTGCTGTAAGATGTTTCAATTTGAAAAAGGATGAGATTTGAGCAAATCTCAGTAGCAACATGCATTTCAAACATACAAAATCTATGTCATGCACCGTGTTATGTAAAATAATAGAATGTTGTGTCCATATTGTCCAAGGCCAAACGACTGTTTGCAACCCTGCCTTACTTTAAGCCTCCGTTGGGTTCCAAACCATAACCAAGCTAATATACATGTCCCAGACACTATACTCATGTTATAGAAGATGGCATACACAAATATACAATAATCACATAGTGTATGAAAGAAAGTGTTAATACTGATTGGAGTGTTTCTGTCATTTTATGTACATCACAATTCACCATTTCATTACATTAAGTGTATCAATTGCATACAGGGAATATTGGTGACTAAAAATGGGATGTTATAGCTCTCCCCTTTAAATAAATTTCGTTCCTGAAATTTGCTACACGTACTGGCTGATGAATTCCAGGTAACGCTTTTGCATGTCTCCCTCAACAACTAAGTAGCTTTTTTAGGAGATAACCCCTTCCATACCACTTTTATGAATGGGATACTCCTGTATCTCAGTTGTTTCTCCTATTGATCAATGAATCAGTTAGGTGTGACCTTATAGGTAAGATCATCCTGCACATCTACTTCTTTGTATTAGATCACATGTTTTAGATCAGGTTGATATTTCTTCAACTAAGAGACATGGAAGACATCATGTAGTTTGCTCAAGTTTGGGGGTAAAGCTATTTGGTATACTACTAGCCTAATCTTAGACAAGATTTTAAAGGGACTATTGTACCTAGGTCTCAGCTTTTTCACCTTTAATGCCCTACTAATACCTGTAATAGGAAAAACCTTTATGAATATGTGATCCCTAACTTTGAACTCAAGAGGTTTCTGCCTTTTGTCAGTATAGCTCTTCTTCCTATTTTAAGCAATCAATAGTCTCAGCTTAATCAGATTTATCTGCTCTATGGTTTAGTCAACAATATCCGGCCCATACATCTGCCTCTTAAACAGTTCTGTCCAGCACAAGGGTGACTAACACTTCCTTCCATATAATGCATCACATGGAGCCATTTGAATTCTCGAGTGATAACTGTTGTTGTATGCGAATTCTACAAGTAAAGAGAATTTGTCCCAATTGCCTTTGAAATTGAGTACACATGCCCTCAGCATATCCTCTAGTATATGAATCATTTGTTCTATTTGTCTGTCTATCTGAGGATGATAGGCTGTACTAAATTAGAACTTGTACCCAAAGCCATGTGCACTACCTTCTAAAACTTAGAAGTGAATTGAGGATCTCTGTCAGATAAGATGTTCTTTGGCATATCATGTAGATGCACAATCTCCTTGATGTAGATTTCTGAGTTTATTAGGAGAGTAATGAATATTGATTGGGAGAAAATAGGTTGTCTTCATGAATTGATCCACTATTACCCAAATTCCATCATGATTTCGGACGTTGGGTAATCTTGTCACAAAATCCATAGTGACACTCCCTCATTTCCACTCATGAATTGCAGAGTTTTATAGAAGCATTGATGGTAACTGATGCTCAGCTTTCACTTTTTAACAAGTAAGACAATGAGCAATGAACCTTGCATATCTCGTTTCATGCCTAGCCACCAATACGTAGACTTCAGATTGTTGTACATTTTAATTTCTCTTGGGAGCAGAGTATATTTACTCTCGTTCTCCTTTTCTAGGATTTATGCTTCAACTCTATTGACATTAGAACATATATCTGCTTTTGATACTTGACTAGCCTACTTGGTGACAAGTCATGTTCCTGAGTCTCTCCCCTTGCGATCATATCTCTAATAGACTGGGCATGTCTATCTTGCATCTAAGCTTCTTCTATATCCGCTCTCATGTCATTCTCTACCTGACTGATGCTGCTACTGTTGATCATAATCTGATTCGACAAGTTGAGATCTCTGAAGTTCTCAATCAGCCTTTGCTTGTGAATCATGAGCACTGCTACTTACATTGTCTTACGATTCAATACATCTGCTACGACATTAGCCTTGCCTGGATGATACTTGATCTCTATGTTGTAATATTTGAGCAACTCCATCTATTGTGCTATCTCATGTTGAGCTCTTTCTGATCATACAAATACCTCAAGCTCTTGTGGTCACAGTGCAACTCTACAGTCACCCCATAAAGATAGTGTGCCCAGATGTTAGTGCGAACACAATCGCTACTAACTCAAGATCATGTGTAGGATATCTTTATTGGTGAGGCTTCACCTGACGGGATGCATACGCCACTACTTGGCCCTACTCCATTAGAACACATCTCAATCCATGCCCACTGGCATCTGTGTAAACTATAAAGGTTAATTGCAGATGTAGGATTGTCAACATTGGTGCCATTGTTAACTTTTGTTTTAGCTTTGTAAAGCTCTTCTCACAACTGCTGTCCCACACAAAATGTTGAGTCTTTTAAGTTAATTTTGTACACGGAAAAGCTATTATAGAGAAATTCTATATAAATCACCTGTAATACCCGTCAATACCCAAAAAACTATGTATCTCAAAAACAATTTTTTGCCACTTCTAGTTCAGTACTGCTTCCACCTTGTTTGGAAAAAAGTGTCAAACCCCTTAACATTTTGATATTCGCAAAGTATTAAGCGCATAGTTCTGTAAGGCATACGAAATAGCATAAACATACTGACATTAAGTACTTGTTTATAATATAGGAATTACCCATAGGGTTTGAAAAATATATTCAAATGTACAAGCATAGATAACTATGCAGTGTCAGTATGCACTGGGACTCTATTTACCAGTAACCACTGCCTTGTCCTTCGAGCCACTAGCCTCTGCTGTAAGGTGTTTCAGTTTGAAAAAGGGTGAGATTCGAGCAAATCTTAGTAGCAACATGAATTTCAGACTTACAAAATGTGAAAATAAATATGTCATGCACCATGTTATTTGAAATGATATAATGTTATGTGCACACTATCTGAGGCCAAATGATTGTTTGCTATCCTAGCTTACTCTGCAACTCCGTTGGGTCCTAGACCACAACCAAGCTAATATACATGTCCCAGACACTATGCTCATGTTACAGAAGATGGCAAACAAAAACATACAATAATCATTAGTGTGTGAAAGAAAGTGGTACTACTGATTGGAGTGTTTCTGTTATTTTCATGTATATCACAATTCACCATTTCATTCCATTAAATGTATCAATTGCGTACAGGGAACATTGGTGACTAAGAATGGGATGTTACAAAATATGCTGCCTAAATAGAGAGGAATTGTTAACCAAACTGTTCATGAAATATTGCCTTTTGGGCAAACTTTCCAAGCTTGAAATAATTAGAAGATACCTTAGCCACAATTGTTCACTTTTCTTCTTCCTTTTACATGGCCAATATTGCTCCATCTTTTATGTCCAACTTTGCAATTTCCCTCTTGCTTCCCATGTTTGGACATCCAAGAGAACAAATTCAAGAGAAAATATGGGCTTTTAATTTTTGTTTAGCCAATTGACTATTTTGCCCTTACATTTTTGCCAATTGTTGAATTAAATCATGCTTTCTTCCTTTTCCTTTTGTTTAGGCTGAAATTCACAATATATTGGGCCCAATAATTATGTTCTTCTATTAACCAATTTGGGCTCCAATAATGGGCTTTTATGAAGACACAAATTAACTTTTATGTCTTATTGTGGCTTAAAATTCCTTTGGCTACAAATTGCACTGTTTGGCCCTTTCAAGTGCTTTATAATTCACCATTTATTCCTTTTAATGCCACAAGGTGCAAAGGAATTTTGGTGACTAAAGTTTGGGATGTTACATTTCTACCCCCATTCAATAAATTTCATCCTCAAAATTTGAATGTCTATACTTTTGGGGATCATTCTAGACACTTAGTCTATCCCTCTCATGTGCAAGCTCAATAAGCATGCGATACAAATCATTATTCAATTTATTTCTTTCATATGAAAGCTCACTGAGCATGCAACACAATCAACATATTCTTAGATCTAGATTTGGAGTCTCTGCTACCCTTTCTCTACTGTGCTCTCCGCTACGCCTCCATTTTAGGGGCCTTCCCAAATATATTTTTTTATGGTTTTTTAGATCACTAGATTTTACACAAAATAAGTGAAATTTTGACATATTATGGGCAAAAATAGATCTGCTTTCAATTTTTTTATGATTTTTCACAAAAAAAGTACTTAAAGTGAAAAAAATACACACCATTTTTCTAAAAAATCTTTAAAAAATCATAAAAAATTGAAAACAGATCGATTCTTTACCCATAATGTGTCAAAATTTCACTCATTTTGTGTAAAATCTAATGATCTAAAGAACCATAAAAAATACATTTGGGAAGGCCCCCAAAATAAGGGGCAACTGAGGGCGCAACTGAGGGGGTGCAGCTGACACCCTCTGTCCCTTAATCTCTGATAGTATTTAGCATTTTTCATTCAATATTCGCATTCAACAATCAATGTGCAATATAAAGAATTGGTATATAAGATCGTACAGCGAGGGTCTCTACCCCCAATCCTCGGGTTACTGCCCATCATACTTCTGAACTCATCTGCCAACCTAAGGAGACACTAGTCCACTAGATCTTAGGGCCTCTGGACACACTAGTCCACTATAACATAACTAGCATATAGGATCTTATTTCTTAGGGGCACTGCTCTATGCAATATTGCACACTGGGTCTTACTGCCCATGGAATCACCTTTATGCTTACAAGCACTTCGGGACTTATTGCCACTATGCCTGTTTATTCGGTGTTCAGGATTAAATGACTATTTGACCCTTACTGGCCGTACTGTATGCACTGTTCACTGTGTGTATTGCTACATGAGTGGGTATTGTTTCTATGAGGCTACAGCAGTTGAGAGATATTCGCCTCCACTATTGTATCCCCCTGCCGTAATTATATCTGAAATACATGATTAAAGTGAAATAGAGACCAATAAGACCAAAACAACATTTATTAATCCCTCATCATCAAGATGAGGTATCATAAAAAACAGTTCAAAAACATAATTAATCTGGTCTCACATTCACCTTCGGATACAATTACCAATGCAGTTAATTCACATTCATAAATATCAGAGCGCGCAACTAAAATCCCGGAAACCCCGGGTTACATGTATATATATATTAGATTTAAAGTTTCCCAAAATGGGGATTATATATCCAAAAATTATGTTTACATCCCATATACATACAGTAATCCCAAATCTAAAATAGATAACCAACAATCCAAAATTAAAATGTCCCTAAGAGATCCTAACCACTCCGGGTTGTTCGCTTCCCTTTTGAGCCACTTGCCCTATCTGAAATGTTAGTCATTGGAAAGAATGAGATTCTAAAGAATCCCAGTAGTAACAAATCACTCATATAGCATAAAAACACATAGCATGTAAGTTTATCATGCTCAGCAACAACATAATGATTCATGGCTCATGCCACAAATGACAGCATTCCCAGCAGTAATCATAATGCACTATACCCGATTTCGCAGTAAACACTATGCCAGTTTTCGTTGTAATCACTATGCCAGCTTTTACTGTAATCACTATGCAGCAGCATCACAAGGCACAAAGTATCACAAAGCAGTAGCAGCAACACAATCTATGACAACCATTCATACAATACATTTACACAAAGTATAAGAGAAGAGTCACTACCTTATTCTTTCCTGACGTTCTTTGTCACAGTAGGCTCACACGTCTGGTAGATCTCAAATCCTATAATCAAATTAGGGACAACTGATCAATCTCTTTTCCAAATACTTATTCCCATAATACTCTGAGTTGGTTATCATTTAAACTCTTTAGGATGACCATTAGAGGCCTAAACACATATTAAAAGGGTTGGAAGTCACTACCCTGAAGACCCCTTTTTGGAAACAAAACACTGATTTTTAGCTGACTCACTCGAGTGAAGATGACCTCACTCGAGTGATGAGAGACTTGCACTTGAGTGAGAATAGCTCTCACTCGCGAGTGTTTGACAGTGGCAACAACCATGGCCAGAAATTGCTCACAACACTCGAGCATAGGGAATCTCACTCGGGTGATAACTCCAAAGTAACTTGAGTCCCCAAAAGTGCAATACAAGAAATGATGACCCGAGGGCACAAACAACCTCAAAAGAAAAGGCTCACTTGAGTACAACCCCTGGCACTTGGGTGAGAACACTGCACTTGTGAGTGTCAGAACACACTCTTGAAGATCGGCCTGTGAGTGCATACCCAAGATGCAACCCTAAACATGAAATCACACCTTCACTCGAGTAAACCCATGCTCACTCGAGTGATTAACAATATCACTTGCGGGCTGAGAAGTGCACTTGAGATTTCTTCATGAAAACCCAAGAAAAACGCAAAGGAAAAAGGGAAATTACATGACAGCACTTGAGTGAGACCCCCTCACTCGAGTGATGCTATCAGATTGCCAGATCGCGGCAACTGACAGAAATTCCCAGATTTGCCAAAACTGATCCTAATGGTTCCCAAACTTCACACAAAGCTCATTCCCACTTAAAATCCCATAAGGAACACATTGATGGCCTCAAAACACCCCAAAAACTCATTTTAACCATAATCTTACTCTTGGGTCTATCTAATACACACATTACCCAAATTCATTCAAATCACTTCTAAACTTCAAAACTATTACCAACACTCAAATAACCTCACAACATACCCATTCCAACATCATTCATCTATACATTCAAAATTGGCATAAAACCAGGGCAAATTCTAGAATTTATCAACCTTAACCAAAAATCACAATATATATACCAAAAAGCACTAAATCCTTACCTCTTCAACTTGCCAAAGCCAAAACCTTGATTCTTCAACTTTCAAATTGCTCCAACACCCAAACTACCACCTTTCAAAATTCTGAAACCACCAAGATGAAGCTCTTTACACTATGAAACAAGTTTAATAAAGAGTGTTTAAGCATATAAGGACCATTACTCACCAAAGATCAAGCTTTTCTTTTCTTCTTTCCTTCTCAAAGTCATCAGAAATGGAGAGATAGAGAGAGAAGGTGAGAGATGATGATGGTGATGATGAGTGCATTCCTTTTTCCCTTGCCCATACCCTCCACCGAATAGGAGAGAGAAAAGAGAGAAAAGTGAGTTTTTGGCTTATGTGCATGATCCTTTGGCTCACAAATTGCCACTTAGCAACATCTTGTTTACTTCCTCCATGAGCTCACATAGGGGCATATCATAGGATTCTGACCCATAGACAATAGATCTCAACCCTTGATCTTTAATCACCAATAAGTTTCCTCTTTGGTAACTGACCAATTGGTCGATAAATTTCCAATTTTACCATTTTACCCCTAGTTTCACTATTATTAATAAATCATCACTATGAACATTTATTTCAATCCATATCACATTTCTTCAAAAGTGTTCAATTACACTAATTACAAGCAATTTTGAAGTCATTAGCCCTTAATCTCAATTGAGTCATTACAACTATGCCCTACTACAATAGGGCTCATCCCAATCTCTGTTTACATGTGTCACCCTGAACCACATTGGTTGTGTGACTGTTAACCATATAGGTCATGTCACTGTAAACCACACTAGTTTATGTCAGTGTACACCATGTTAGATATGAATAGTTTTGATGATGTCAAATATAGATGTCACATATGAGCAAAAAGTTTGTATAATATACTTATCTTCTACGTTGACTAACTACCATATTTAATGTTGTATATCTTGTAGATTAGTCATAAACCCGATGGTGGGTTTATGTTATATTGCCTCAAGGAATTGAAGAAAGAAGAAAGAAAGATGAAGATTGAAGATATTCATCAAGAAGGTTGAAGTTGGGTGATAAAGAATGATCATCAAGAGATGGAAGAAGGAAGAACTTGCAACATCACATAAGAATATCAAGATCCAAGCTATTAGAAGTGATACCGGAGGTTTCTATGATCATACGGAAGTTAGAATGGGTCAATACGAAGCTAAAATGATGTATACGGAAGCTATGGTACCTTTGGGGATGATTACCCGAGTAATCACTCGAGTAATATGGCATTGTCTGATTTTGGAGGTGTTTACTCGAGGCTTTACTCGAGTAATCTGCCGGGTTATTTGATGAATTACTCGAGGCGGCACTTGAAGTAAATAGGACTCTGTTTTTCGCGCGGCAGAACAGAGGTTCGATATTTTGATGATATCTCTCCAACCACATGTCGGATCGAACTGAAACCGGTGGCATTGGAAACTAGACTTCCAACACGAACTTTTGACACCAAGATCACATTCAAAGGAGTTCAGATGAGGGAGATATGATCTGTTGAAGTTGACTCATGAATCACCGTCATATTCCAGGATAGCTACGGTATTTTGGACATAACTCTCAAAATACATATCGGATTGAGACGAAACTGGTGCCATATGAAAGAAGACTCAAAGAGCTTTCCATGGATATATAATTTGTCGCATTTGAAGCTATATCCCAAGAGCTATGACTTCTGGAAGTTGCTGCTCGTGATTTCAGGATTGTCTAAGTACAGGAGATACTCTTTGGATCATAACTTTCTGTACACAACGAGTTTGGAGTTGATTCTTGTTGCATTGGAACGTAGATAATGAGGGCTTTCCGATGATATATAATTTGCCATGTTTCGAGTCAAAATCAAGAATTCACTTGAAGGCACTACTCGAGTAACTGGTTGAAAACAAAAGACTTTACTCGAGTAGGTACTCGAGTAATCACATAGAAAACTTCCAGTTGCTCTCGGCCTGCCAATGTTACTCAAGGAGCTACTCGAGTAACCATGTGAAAAACTTCCAGTTGCCTTCAGGTTGCCATTGATACTCGAGGAGCTACTCGAGTAACCGTGTATTTGAAAATATGAAGCTCTCGGCATTTTGTACCACTGCAACATTACTTGAGTAAGTACTCGAGTAAACTTAAATGAATACTCGAGTAGCTACTCAAGTAAAGCACTGTGCATGAAGAGTTATTGACGAAAACTTGAAGTCACTACTGGAGTAAATCACTGTACATTGACAAAAACTTCAAGTCACTACTGGAGTAAATCACTGTTCATGAAGAGTTATTTACGAAAACTTCAAGTCACTACTGGAGTAAATCACTGTTCATGAAGAGAGAACTTCAAGTCACTACCCGAGTAAGCTATGCAGAAAATGGAAGGTCACTCGAGTAGCCACTCGAGTAACCCATGAAGAAACTTGATGTTTACTCGAGTAAGTACTCGAGTAATGCTTCCCAGAAAAACAGAACAGCGTCTCGAAAATTCTGGAAATCAACGGAATGATCGTATAACTCATTCTTATTGCTTCTAATCACTCTAATACTTCATTATATTAGTGATTAATGTATTTCTCCAAGAATACAATGAAGATATGATGTGAAGAGTCAAAAGCTGATTTTACGGAAGAGGAGTGTCCAACGTTCGTAACGGCTAGTTTTTCAAATTTGAGCAACGGACGAACGAAGCTGTTGCACTCCAACGGATATGTTGAAATGCTCAAACGGTCATCAAACCTCATCAGCTATAAATAGAAGATCATCCAAAACAGAAGTAAGACCAAGTGTGCATACATCATCGAAATGTCAACATCCTGACACCAACGCTCATCACACATACTCTCTGTTTCTCTAGCTTCTATATTATTTACCTTTGAGAGAGAAGTTATTTGTATTATACTTCAGTGTTCATCATATCCACTCTGTGAGAGAGTTTGTAAACACTTTCAATTGTATTTCTGAATTGATCTCAAGGTAGAGGGACCTTGAGTGGGTTGATTTCCTTACGGGAAGCTGTAGAGAGAATCACTGGTAAGACTTTCTACTCGTAAGACTTACAAGGTGCAAGCAGTAGAGAACGTTGCTGCTCGTAAGACTTACAGTGGTGTAAGCAGAAGAAAACGTTGCTGCTCGTTAGACTTGTATAGGTAAGCTGGAGGGAAAGGTCTTCGGGATTGCTCTGCTCGTAAGACTTATTGTAAGGGGGAGTATCTTGGTGAGAACTTTGTAAAGGCTTTTCTTGTGCCTGGATTAAACAAGAAAATAGTGGATTTGAAAATCTCAGGAGGAGCCTGGGGACTGGACGTAGGTCATCATGGATTGGGCCGAACCAGGATAAATCACAGTTTGCATATTCTCTTCCCTAAGCTCTTATACTTCCAGCATATATCATTTAAATATCTAACTGTGATTTATGATTCATTACTTTCATATTTATTGCTTCCTCTAAGATGCGAAAAGAATTTCAAAGTTCTTAAGTTTTTATTTTTCACCCAATTCACCCCCCCTCTTGGGTGTCAGCCGGTTCTAACATTTGGTATCAGAGCCGGACTCTTGTTTAAAGGACTTAACCGTCTCAAGAGTTTATAATGGCTGATTTTGGGTGTTATATGCTTTCTGAAGGTTTTGACTACACTGTTCCACCTATTTTGAAAGATATTGATTTTTGGTTTTGGAAAGCTAGAATGACATCTTTCATAAAAAGCTTTGATTATGATATGTGGAATGTTTTTACAAATACCTTTGATTTCAAGCCAAGAAAGGATTGGACAGAAAGAGAAAAGAAAATGTTTTCGTTAAACATTAGAGCAATGAAAATTTTGTATAGTGCTTTAACTGGAAATGATTTTGAGAAAATTAGATTTTGCTCTACTGCAAGAGATATTTGGGATACTCTTGATTCAATGTATACTTCTAACAAGTGTGTTGAAGTTGAAAGTGTTGATAGTTCATGTGAAATTACAAGCTGCATATCTACGATTCATGAACAAGTGGAAGTTGACAATGAAGATGGAGAAATTATAGAACACTTCCATGATCTTGTCAACATAAAAGAACAAGAGGAAGATGATTCCCAAGAAGAGCTCATTACAGACGAATTTGATGGATCATCCTCTAGAGATCAAGAAACACATATGGTAAACAATTCCAATTCTTCTGGAGTTATTTTGAAAACTGATTTTCAAAGTTTGCATAAAATTGTTTCTCAACCAAGTATTGATTCTATTCTGAAAAGCAAAAATGTTTTCAATCATGCTGGAAAGTTTATTGGAAAGAAAGAATGCTCAAATGAAATTTATTCGGGTTTTTACTCTCTTGACCGACACAATACTTGCATAAAATCTCATAATGCATATCATCATATTATTTGCAATTATTGTGGTAAATTAGGTCATATTTCTCACATATGCTATATTAGAAGAAATTCTAATATAAGGAATAAATTTATTTGGATTCCTAAAACGCAAGTGAGTTCAAATGCTAACATTCAAGGACCCAAAGCAAAGTGGATACCAAAATGTCCACATGGTGTTTCATGTGTGCAGATTGATCCTAGAAAAATTGGACAAAAGGGTACTGAGAAAATGAAGAAGATTCCAAGAGTTCCTAATGCACCTAAATGGAGATTCACATCAATTAGGAGAACTCTCGGATCACCCATTGCTGGAATTGCAAAGTTTAATTACAAAGAAAGGCAATGTAGAAAAGGAGTATGTTCCACCTCAAGAATGGACTATCATAAAATACCATTCAACTATCTTGAGGAGAACAAGAAAAGGAGAATCTCTCAAGCATCAAGTAAAAGACTCCTAGAGTCTATGTATTTTGAGAGATGATTGCCAGCACCCAAAGCAAAATATTCAAAGTATCAACATCATAGAAAGATGCAATGGGTAAGCAAAATCAATCCTCCAAATATCGAAGGCAAAAGTACACAATGATAAAACCTCCTATACTATTATCTGTAATATTTATTGAGGTTTTATATTTTGGAACCTTAGGGTTGAGCATTGCAAATGATTTTGAAATTATGTTTCCACATCCCTTAAAAAGCCATTTAATAGATTTATTTGCAAAGGAATTGTAATGCTCAACAGGTTAATTCTTTATGTATGTATTATTTGAAAAGAAAATATTTCTCTTGTGCATAAAGACATATTTAATTCGTTATGCTCAATTATCTCGAATTAACTATATTCTTAGAGCATGTGAATTATAATTCCTACAAGCTAACTATGCGTGGATCCAAGTAAAACTGGACACCAAAGAAAGAAAAAGGTTTATATGGTTTTGTAGGAAGAAGAAATGAAGAGCTTCATCTCCAGATTATGACTACATAAGATTTCACTCAAATCTTGGTGAAGTTAGACCTTGAGGCTACATCTTAAATGTGTAAACAAAAGAATGCATTACTTGAGGCAATACTACAAGTGCCTAGCTAGCAATGAAGGAAGAGAAGACGCACAGTGAAGCATCACTCAAGTAACCAATCAAGTGATCATCATCACTGCGTAACAACTCAGAGTGAATGTTCAAGTGATAACACCAACTGGAAAATTGGAAGGTAAAAGTCAAGGAATTATGCACAAATGAGCTCCAAAGGATAATTTCTCAAGTAATTACGAGATTACTTGAGCACGGTACTATCTTCTTTATTCTTACCCTATATTATGCTTATATAAATTATTTATTTGGGTAATGAATAACTTGCTCATTATTGCATACCATTAGCAATCAATCATTCATGGGTTTTAAATTGTTTTTAGATTGCCAAATGGATTGAAAGTGAAATTGTACATAATCTCTCTATGTATTTGAGTTTTGAAATGCATATTTCAAAAATGTACTTAGATTTCAAATTCATCTTGTTTATAAAAATGCATACATATTATTTGAAAATTATTCATAACTTGTTTGCATTTAAATCGGTTTCAAAATTGGAAGTTAATATTTATTTATACTGAAAATCAGAAATGCTTCAAATTCTTCCACTAGAGTTTTTCCCCAGCATTGACATATTGATCATTAATCTTAAATGTGTTATCCAATGCTTGAACTCCTCAACCATTATTTTCTAACAAGTTAGACCTTATGTCTAACAAGTTAACTATCTATATGAGTTTCAAGTGTATCTCCTAGGAAAGAATCTAATATGTGAAAGCTTTATGCCTAATGCATAAATCTTTGGTTGGCCATGTTATTCCAAACATTATGAATGTTCATTAGTGCTTTGAATCTTAATGCATTAACCATTATTGTGGAATAACTTACCAGGATAATATTCTAAAACACTAGTCATTTGGATCAATGAGTATGTGTTTCATCATCCATAAATTCTTATACTCATCTTGTTGCTCAAATGCATTACCATTTGTCTTCATCCATTCTTCGAGTAACTAGATCCTTCTATTCAAATTCTTGAGTTGAATATCCCTATTCTTCAAGACACATCTCTAAAAGTCAAGTTCATCTCTTGGTCAATAGCAAAGTCATTGTGTTTATATACATCATTGAAATTAAGTCTTTCTGGCTAATTCATTTTCAATATGATTTTTGCTCTTGGGAAAATTCTCAAACATGTTAAACTCCAATGTCTAACATGTTATCTTAGTTGTTCTCTAAAAAGGAAGCTTTCTAGTATATGTATATTTAAACTGTTGACTTCTACCATTTTCAACATGAACATTGATTATAAACATATTTCAAAGATGAGTTTTGCATATATTCAAAATCTCAATTTTACAATGCATTGTTATGATTTGAAACTACATATGAGATTTGAACAATTTGCATATCTCATTATTATTCTTGAAAAACTTGATTTCATTCATGATTTATCATTTCATAATAGTTGATCATTATAAATAGATTTTCAACTCTCTTTGATCTGACTTACATGCCTTGCATGAAAATCTTATCAATGAAATATTTTAAATTGTATTTACAAATTGTCATTGATCTTTGAAATCATCATTCTTGGTATTATTGTTCGTTACCCTTTATAATTTAATTGCTTGAATTTATTCAATTGGGTAAAATTATATTTTGGTCTTTGTTGATTATTATACTCTTTGCTCAACTATCATATGATTCAATTATATAAGAGCATAAGAGTTATAATGTCTAATATTATATGGACCCAAGAGAAAGTTGGGTACCAAAGAGCATTTATTTATACTTTTGCAGGAGTTGATCGAAATGCTCTACTTTTGGATACAAAGATCAAAGGCTAACAGAGAAGGCATGACTAGCAGTATTGCAATGTGAGCAGAAGCAAAATCTGTGGTATCATTTAAGTGACACCACAAGTAAGTAGCTAGTGATGCAGCCAGAGAAAGAGAAAGAGGAGGAAAATCTCTCAAGTGAACCTAGACGAGATTCATCCCAAAGCAACTCAAGGCCAAGAACAAGTTTAGCCAATATGAATCTTTGTTGCCTACTCACCTTCCATATTGTTCCAAGGTGATCAGAAGATATTCAAAGGAAGATGCTGAGATGCACAGAATCATCAAGCTTGGTGAGCCTATGAGGATTCTCAACTACAATCCTAGTTCTATGTTTTCACAAAATTATATGATATATCTATACTAGAGCTATGGTGAGCAAGGCCAATTCAATCGCTTCATGAAAGGATTATCACATAATGGCCTATATTATTAGTGAGAAGGAGAGGAACGTCGGAGAAATCATGTCTTTCAAAGATATATATACTTCTACAGGACTTACTCCAAGTAATCAGAAGTTACTTCAAGTAATCTGCAATTACTTCAAGTATACCTTCAAGTAATCGGCAATTACTTCAAGTAGACTTTCAAGCAATTCACAATTACTCCAAGTAAGTCTAAATCTTACTCACAAGAGGCACAAAGGATGAAAGCTGAGACTTCAAGAATAAATAAGAGACAACACTTTGCTAGAGTTGGTCTCCCTGGTCCTTCATTCTTTAGTCCATCTATCCAAGGCTATCAGAGAAAGGAGCTCAACAATCACACAAAGCTTGCTGCAAACAATGTTGAGTTCATCACTTCTGTGAATGGAAAGATTAGAAGACTCTGTGATTTGATCAACCGGAACTTCAAGGCCTTATTCCAAGCTCATCTTGGTATGCTTAACTTATCACAGAAATTATGCTTCAAAATCCCTCCATACTGATCACATCGACAGACAATGACTAGCCAATAATGCATTAATGGACTTCAGAGGATTATGGCTCGAGT
Organism: Inga oerstediana; assembly: GCA_963210345.1. NCBI lineage: Eukaryota > Viridiplantae > Streptophyta > Magnoliopsida > Fabales > Fabaceae > Inga > Inga oerstediana. The sequence goes on from OY723406.1 coordinate 29,771,258, forward strand.
GATTACGATATTACTCGAGTGAGGTATTGTATTCCTATTCAATTAAAATTCTCTAAGTTGCAACACTCGAGTGAGCACTCGAGTGATGGTTGAGTGAAATACTCGAGTAACTACTCGAGGGATACAGGATTACAATATTTAAACCCTGAATAGCATCATCATTTTCAAAACTTGATTTCCATCCAAATCTTCATATTTTTATACTCATTCTCTTTACAAAATTTTCAATGGTTTTTACAAATTTAGGAGAGTTATTAATTGTATTGCTCATGACGATTTTTTTTAAGCCATGCATTCATTAAGGGGGAGCTTCACATTTACATGTGTTTTATATCTTAAAAGCTCATCTCATTTATTGAAAGAAAATTCTTTTAACATACTCATCTGAATTCACTATCTTTTAATTAGTTTTGATGATAAGTTACTATTATATTTTCCTTTCATGATCTTAATTTTTAACATATCATATAGAAAGAATGGCTTTGGTTTATGCAATAAATTTGATACTTGATTGCACTAACCACTCTCCTTGCAAGAATATTTTTATTTATAACAGGAGAATTTGTTCTATGCAAGATGATTCCTTAGCACACTAAAAGGAGCATATATGATGACATATGCTTTAACAATCAATCAAGGGAGATAAATTGGCTGCAATATTCAAAGCAATAAATACATATGCCAATACAAATGAGCATTGAGCATGCTAAACAGAAGCTCAACTCAACTGGAGAATCTATCAACTTTGAGGAAAGATGATTTAACACTGGCTACAACCCTCAAAGCAACAAAAGGCACAAGTTAGGATGATTTTAGTAGTATTCTAAGGAAGGCTATTCCTAAACCTTTCTATTGAGCACACTTCAGAGCCTACCATTGAGCCAGCCAACTCCTATGAACAAGATCCATCATAGTTGCATAGTGAAAGTATGGTGAACATAACATCTTGGATCTAACACAACAAGAAAGGAAGGAAATGGGTTTCATGGATCAATCTTCAGCTTGCCAAATCCAAATGAGCATTTCTAAACCCTCTCTTTATATTTTGAGCTTACTTTGCATATTCTTGACTATGGAAGTTTTCTTGAAAACCTTTCCAAATTGTTTCAAATTTGTTTTCAGGAAAATCATTTTTTTTCTTCACTTGTATCAAATTATAAATGAAACTACTTTCAAAACGGGGGAGAGAAACTTGTTTTCCAGATGCATTTATTTTGATTAATGGGGAAAATGACATTTCTCATTTATTTCATATTTACTTCTCTACAAGTCTTTCTTCTTTATACTTCAAACTTTTTGCTGATGTCAAATAGGGGGAGAGAAAGGCAAGAAAAATATATTGTTCTTACTTAGTTTTTATAACTCATACATATTTTTCTTGAAAGATTTGTCATCATCAAAAAGGGGGAGAATGTTAGATATGAATAGTTTTGATGATGTCAAATATAGATGTCACATATGAGCAAAAAGTTTGTATAATATACTTATCTTCTACGTTGACTAACTACCATATTTAATGTTGTATATCTTGTAGATTAGTCATAAACCCGATGGTGGGTTTATGTTATATTGCCTCAAGGAATTGAAGAAAGAAGAAAGAAAGATGAAGATTGAAGATATTCATCAAGAAGGTTGAAGTTGGGTGATAAAGAATGATCATCAAGAGATGGAAGAAGGAAGAACTTGCAACATCACATAAGAATATCAAGATCCAAGCTATTAGAAGTGATACCGGAGGTTTCTATGATCATACGGAAGTTAGAATGGGTCAATACGAAGCTAAAATGATGTATACGGAAGCTATGGTACCTTTGGGGATGATTACCCGAGTAATCACTCGAGTAATATGGCATTGTCTGATTTTGGAGGTGTTTACTCAAGGCTTTACTCGAGTAATCTGCCGGGTTATTTGATGAATTACTCGAGGCGGCACTTGAAGTAAATAGGACTCTGTTTTTCGCGCGGCAGAACAGAGGTTCGATATTTTGATGATATCTCTCCAACCACATGTCGGATCGAACTGAAACCGGTGGCATTGGAAACTAGACTTCCAACACGAACTTTTGACACCAAGATCACATTCAAAGGAGTTCAGATGAGGGAGATATGATCTGTTGAAGTTGACTCATGAATCACCGTCATATTCCAGGATAGCTACGGTATTTTGAACATAACTCTCAAAATACATATCGGATTGAGACGAAACTGGTGCCATATGAAAGAAGACTCAAAGAGCTTTCCATGGATATATAATTTGTCGCATTTGAAGCTATATCCCAAGAGCTATGACTTCTGGAAGTTGCTGCTCGTGATTTCAGGATTGTCTAAGTACAGGAGATACTCTTTGGATCATAACTTTCTGTACACAACGAGTTTGGAGTTGATTCTTGTTGCATTGGAACGTAGATAATGAGGGCTTTCCGATGATATATAATTTGCCATGTTTCGAGTCAAAATCAAGAATTCACTTGAAGGCACTACTCGAGTAACTGGTTGAAAACAAAAGACTTTACTCGAGTAGGTACTCGAGTAATCACATAGAAAACTTCCAGTTGCTCTCGGCCTGCCAATGTTACTCGAGGAGCTACTCGAGTAACCATGTGAAAAACTTCCAGTTGCCTTCAGGTTGCCATTGATACTCGAGGAGCTACTCGAGTAACCGTGTATTTGAAAATATGAAGCTCTCGGCATTTTGTATCACTGCAACATTACTTGAGTAAGTACTCGAGTAAACTTAAATGAATACTCCAGTAGCTACTCGAGTAAAGCACTGTGCATGAAGAGTTATTGACGAAAACTTGAAGTTACTACTGGAGTAAATCACTGTACATTGACAAAAACTTCAAGTCACTACTGGAGTAAATCACTGTTCATGAAGAGTTATTTACGAAAACTTCAAGTCACTACTGGAGTAAATCACTGTTCATGAAGAGAGAACTTCAAGTCACTACCCGAGTAAGCTATGCAGAAAATGGAAGGTCACTCGAGTAGCCACTCGAGTAACCCATGAAGAAACTTGATGTTTACTCGAGTAAGTACTCGAGTAATGCTTCCCAGAAAAACAGAACAGCGTCTCGAAAATTCTGGAAATCAACGGAATGATCGTATAACTCATTCTTATTGCTTCTAATCACTCTAATACTTCATTATATTAGTGATTAATGTATTTCTCCAAGAATACAATGAAGATATGATGTGAAGAGTCAAAAGCTGATTTTACGGAAGAGGAGTGTCCAACGTTCGTAACGGCTAGTTTTTCAAATTTGAGCAACGGACGAACGAAGCTGTTGCACTCCAACGGATATGTTGAAATGCTCAAACGGTCATCAAACCTCATCAGCTATAAATAGAAGATCATCCAAAACAGAAGTAAGACCAAGTGTGCATACATCATCGAAATGTCAACATCCTGACACCAACGCTCATCACACATACTCTCTGTTTCTCTAGCTTCTATATTATTTACCTTTGAGAGAGAAGTTATTTGTATTATACTTCAGTGTTCATCATATCCACTCTGTGAGAGAGTTTGTAAACACTTTCAATTGTATTTCTGAATTGATCTCAAGGTAGAGGGACCTTGAGTGGGTTGATTTCCTTACGGGAAGCTGTAGAGAGAATCACTGGTAAGACTTTCTACTCGTAAGACTTACAAGGTGCAAGCAGTAGAGAACGTTGCTGCTCGTAAGACTTACAGTGGTGTAAGCAGAAGAGAACGTTGCTGCTCGTTAGACTTGTATAGGTAAGCTGGAGGGAAAGGTCTTCGGGATTGCTCTGCTCGTAAGACTTGTTGTAAGGGGGAGTATCTTGGTGAGAACTTTGTAAAGGCTTTTCTTGTGCCTGGATTAAACAAGAAAATAGTGGATTTGAAAATCTCAGGAGGAGCCTGGGGACTGGACGTAGGTCATCATGGATTGGGCCAAACCAGGATAAATCACAGTTTGCATATTCTCTTCCCTAAGCTCTTATACTTCCAGCATATATCATTTAAATATCTAACTGTGATTTATGATTCATTACTTTCATATTTATTGCTTCCTCTAAGATGCGAAAAGAATTTCAAAGTTCTTAAGTTTTTATTTTTCACCCAATTCACCCCCCCTCTTGGGTGTCAGCCGGTTCTAACACACCATACAGGGTGTAGTGCTATTGACCATTCAGGTTATATCACTGTATACCATACAGGCTGTGTCACTATAAACCACATGGGTCAACCATGACTTAGGATGATCAACATTGGTATGAATGTTAACCTCTCCAGTTGTCCTTAAATGTTGCACATAAATTCATTATGCTTCTGCTACCCACTCTGATGTTTCATATTGTCAAATACAATATAGGTGGGGTTGCACTATCTGCCCACACTTGTTTTACTACCTCAGTTGGATCCCACTTGGCCTCATAATAACACATAATCATTCATAGAAAATGTGATAAATAAATATGCTATAAACAATATAAGTAATAGAATTATAACACTATAATAATCACAGTTAGGCTGTGCACATATTCAGGGCCAACTACTGTTAGAACCCCAATATATCCATACCTCAGTCTTCTGATTAGGTAGTGTACCCTCTTGGTATTGTGTATCATCACAATCGAAGTGTGCACATATTCAGGGCCAACTACTGTTAGAATCCCGATTTGTCCATACCTTAGTCCTATGACTGGGCAGTGTACCCTCTTGGTACTGTGTATCATAACTGGATCCCCTCTGGACCATTGGGGTACTTGTGTTTTTCACTTGCATTGTACTTGTTCTTTTCCCATACCAGTTAGATAATGTGTATCTATAACTCATGTCACAAAACATGTCATACAAAGCATATAGATAATCTTATAGTATAGGAATGAGAGTATCACTACATTAGCCTTTCCTGGATGATATTGGATTTCTAAATTGAAATCTTTAAGCAGCTTTGTCAATCTGCCAGTCTACCAAGATCATTTTGCTTATTTCTTTCTGTGTTTTATTTCTACTGCATTTCTCTCAACTTATTACCATGATCCTTGATCATTGATTATTGTTTGATATTCTGTTAACATGCCTATCATTGGCTGCATTGGGTTAGGTCTAACTTCTTGACCCTGCCTAGTATTTGTACCTCTTAGCCTTATAGTGTTTATGTTTCACTATATGAAAACAAGAAAGAGGTAAATGTCACACATTCATAAGGGCATATATATCATTTCATAAAGTTTTAGGTACACAGATATGCCTGAAATAACATATCACAGACATTTATAGTTATCAGAGAAAGCTTGCAACAACATGCAACCTCTAAACTACTGTACAACATGTACTTGCTTTTTTTCATAATATGTCACTATATATACATGTGACTTCCTAGGGGGTCACCTATCCTGAGATTTTTCTAGGTTGAGCATGCTTAACCTTTGTGTACCAACGCCAAAAGGCAGATGTCAGCTCTAACTATTTCCAACCACTAGTACCCCGTGACTGCCATTGTCTCAAAAATCATGCCCACTATCTCCGTGCATCAAAATATTATGTATAAACTGAATATCAATGCCGGTACATGTACTTGGTCATGTACTTTATGATATGCTCCCTGAAGTATATCAAGTTGTCATTCAAATATACCTCTATAACCTCGTTCTTCCCTCAGAACTCAAAATACAGTATCCGAGAAGACATACATCACTATGCAAATCCAAATGTCATCCGGGTCTCTAAATCCAGAAGACCCTGCTCAAACTATACTAGGATTAAACTATCTGAGTACCCTATATGCTTATCGATAGGGATATCATGCTTTCAGATAGCCTGCAGACATATTCTCAGATGTCTTCCTATATCTCCTAATCTACAACCGGATCTGACTTTGTCTCATCTGTTTATGGCTTATCTGCCTGACAATGATTAGCCTACTGGTAAAACTAATCTAGGGTGAGGCCCACACTCTGGCCTTACTCGAACTCACTTCCTCGGTGTCTATGACATCCCTATACTACCCTCAGACTGGTATTATGATACTGGCTGCCCTCAGGTATTTACTGTTTCTCTAGGGCTACTTCACATAAATAGCCTCTTTCTGTGCATACGTCCTATTACTATATAATCAAGACCATATTAGTATACTATTCGATAGCCAGAACCACTTTTCTCTGATACCAAAAATGTCAACGCCCTTACTTATTCCAATAATAACTAGAGTAGCAATGTATAGTTCAGTGGGCACACAGAAATAGCATAACAATACTGATAATAAGTACTTGGCTATAGGAATTCCCCACAGGGATTATACATAATAATTACAAATAATGTAGTTACACAAGGCTACTAGGGTGTCTAAACTCATTACAATGAGAAGCAGACATCTTCCTATCTTCGTTCCACTATTGCTTTCCTCTCGTGCGGTTCTCTTCTCTGCTTTCACTTGTCTAAATGGTTGGTTAAGGAGGGTGAGATTTCGGGAAATCTCAGTAGTAAACAGTTACCATAATTCATGCAAGATAAATGCTAAGTGCATGACATGTTAGCCTTTACTAGATGCATGCCATATAATGACATTTCTGTGTCCTCAATGTTTCATGTAACATACTTATGGCCATGGCATAAATAGAAGCAAAGCTTCATCATTCAAATATGCTCTACACAATCAAGTAAAGCAATCATATGCATTACTATACAAGCAAACTATAAAATATAAGCAAGTAGGGTAAGTTCACTACCTTTGTGTCTTTAAATCTTCTTCTTCAGCCATTTTTTTTGAAGAACCTCTCATTCTTTTTCTTTGTCATCTCATGGCCCTAGGTATATAACCATACATTAGAGCCATGATAAATGAATGTCCAATATGGCTACTCAGGCCTCTAGGACATAACTTCACCCTTTGAGTTCCAACTTATTACATTTTACCCTTTTTGCTTTAAATTCGCATGGAATTAAAAAGCAGGCAGATTTTTCACTTATCTTTGAAAAATCATAACTTTATCTAGGATACTCTAATTGGGGTGGTTCAAAGTCCCATGTGACCCTCTTTAAGTCTAATTTAAGGGAAACACATCAATTACAACCAATTACACATACAAAAATTAGGACAGCACTAAAGAATCCCTAAAGAACCCTAAATGGATAAAATTAGGGCACAACCAAGGAATCCAAAAAACTCAACCAAATCACAAGATGCTAAGCTCAAATCAAAGCGTAAGCTTACCACTTTCACTTTGTATGACTTGTTCTTTGTTTCTCCAATTTTGGCTCTTGAAAGCACAAAAACACCTTTCCTTGACAAACAAAGACCATAAAAATAAAGCTCTTGATGAGAGGAACAACATTTATGAAGACCCAAGAGCTAGAAAGGTGATTTGGAAGGTGAAAATCACACAGGAAGAACTTATCTTGTGCTTGGCTTCTTGCTTTCTCTTTCCTTCGCATTTTGATGAAAATATTTGAGTAAGAAGGAGAGATTTATGTTCTAATTTTTGTCTTCTTTTGTCTCATAAATACTTGACTAAAAATAGCCAAAGGAAAAGCCAAAGTTGCGGCCACAGATTTTCCTTCTTGCACAAGCCAATTTTAGTTACCATGTGTGGTAAATTTACCATGGTAATTGTGTTGACTCTTCTTTCCTCTTCTCTTCCTCTTTAGGATGAAAATATGGTACCTAAATAGAAAGGAATTGTTGACCAAAGTGTTCATGAAATATTTCCTTTTGGTCAAACTTTCCAAGCATGAAATAATTGGAAGATACCTTAGCCACAATTGTTGACTTTTCTTCTTCCTTTTACTTGGCAAATATTGCTCTATCTTTTATGTCTAAGTTTGCAATTTCCCTCTTGCTTCCCATGTTTGGATGTCCAAGAGCACAAATTCAAGGGAAAATATGGGGTTTTAATTTTTATCTAGCCAATTGACTATTTTGCCCTTACATTTTTACTAATTGTTGAATTAAATGGTGCTTTCTTCCTTTTTCTTTTGTTTAGGCCGAAATTCACAACATATTGGGCCCAACAATTGTGTTCTTACAAAGATTACTCTAAGTTAACCAAACCATCCTTTGGTCAATTAACTTGGTAACTTTTTAAAGAAACCACCACAACTTGACATCACCACCTCTTGATCTCTTAAATGCATTTTTGGCCAAGTGAATAAAGGGATAAGGATAAATGAATTCAACAACATCACACACTCTCTCACATTCCAAAAAGTTAGCCAAGCTGAAAAAATAAGAGACAAAAAGAGTGGAAAAAGGAAAAGGAAAGAGAAAGAGAAAATTGAAGAATAAGAAGCAAGGTAAGGTTTCTAGCCTCATTTTCACTTGGTAAATCACGTTTCTAGCTTAAAACATCTCCATAAACATTGTGCCCCTTACTAAGAGCTATAATCCTATGGTTTTTAATTCTCAAAAGGAGGTGTTTTGAGATGCCTAAGAAGTTCCTAAGTTGGAGAAATAAAGAACAAGCCCTAGAAAGTGAAAGAGGTGAGTCTAAGCTTTAATTTGAACCAAACTTCTTTTGAATTGGTTGAGTATTATTTACTCTTTTGGCCGCCCTAGTTTTGGTCAAAATATGAGATTAGGGTTTGATATTGTTAAAAGCATGATCATGATGATATATGATGTGTAAAGAGGTTGCCAGACTAGTTTAGTGGTGCATTTGCAAACTTGTTGATTTTTGGTTTGGGAGGTCAGTTTCGATCTGGTGTAAGGAGTGTGGTTTTGGTGAATTTAAGGTCACCATTAGATTTTACATGAAAAATTGTGTAGGCGTAGCTTATGGTTATGCTTTTGGATGAATTGTATAGGAAATGTCAAAATTGAAATTTGATATCGCTTAGGCTTAATGCTGCCAGATGCAGGGTAGGATGTTTATAGCTTGTTTTTAATTGACCAATATTATCCAATGGCCTTGAAAATTTTCAAAATGATAGTAGACATGATAAGCTTTAATTTTATATATAATATGTGCCATTTGGGTCAGTGCATTAGGAGATATGATTTGTTAAAGTTAGGCTTAGATCTATAATGATTTTTGTGGCAATGAGAATTGATTAAGGTATCTAGAATTGTGTGCATGTAATTGGCAGTAAGGGGTATTTGTTTCCTTACAATAGACTTAAAGAGTGTCACATAGGACTTTGACCTACCCTAATTGGAGTTTCCTAGACAAAGTTATGAATTTTCAAAGTTAGTTGAAAATTCTGGTAGAATAGGCTAAGCATGTGAAAATGAGGTATTTAGGGTTAATGGTAATAATAGTGACTTACAAGGGTAGAGTAGTATCCTAGAGGCTAATATAGCTACATAGGATATTCATTTGTCATGGCTTTAATGATGTAGATATATATATCTAGGGCCATGAGATGTCAAAGAAGAAGAAAAATGTAGTAAAAATTTCCTGACTTGCATTTAGTTGATAAGTTTGCTTATTTATTGATGTGTTTAATTTCTTTGATGAATAGTATAAAGAATATACTAATGATTGAAGCTCTGTTTTTATTTATGCTCTGGTCATAGATGTAATGTGTGAAGCATTGAGTATGCAAGTATGCCATTATGCTAGTATGAATTTATGTAAGCAAGCATGTCATACATTAAGCTTGTTTCTTGTATGCATAGTTAGCAAAGCTTGCTACTAAGATTCCCTTGAATCTCACTCTTCCCTCACCAACCATATAGGCACGAGAGCACAGAGAATGAATGCAGAACAATATGCCAAAAGAAGAAGTTGCAATGAAGAGTTGAAGAGTAGTACATGCTAATCCGTTATGTAAATATAATGTTTAATGTGGTTAATTGTATAACCCGCATGACAGTCAAATGTTTTCCTAAGCGCAATAAATGAACTTTTTTTTGCTAAGGAAGCACAATAAATGAATTAGGAATGGGTAATCGCATAATACGAGCCCAATAGTTAAGAAATATTCCATACTCAAGTCAGCAGAGAACACTTTGATAATCATAAACAAAGTTAAGAAAAGATGAGTTATAGTGAGTAGAGAACTACTATGGTACAAAATTTGAAAATGTTTAAATTATTCAAAAAAAAAACCTATTCAATTACAGGTTCGACCCCTGTATAGAGGCTGGGATTTAAAATTGTTACAAAGGAATATTTGTCCCAGAATGGAATTCGGCGTAGTGGTCCAAATTTACTATGTAAGACTCATCAGAATATGCTATGGAAGGTAAGGTGTTACATAATCACTCACAGTCTTGAAAATATTGATACAAATAAGGTATATTATATGTCCAATTCATTCATATATACATTCGGTCAGCTATATATTATAATATCTAACTTCCTTCTATTGTTTCCTTTTTGCGCACAGTATTTTGATGCCTCCTGCATGATGTTAAACAACTCACAAATAGGAGAACTTGCTAAATAGTTGGTGACATCTATGCAAAATCAGTGGGAAAGTAAAAACATATAGAATTACTATAAATTTCTAGATAATGTTGATTTGTTTATTTTCAAGTTTTTGTTTTAATAGTGTATATATGTACATAAATACTATAAATATATTCTGATTTGTTGTATTATTCTGTATATGAATGAATGTAAATATACATTGTGATTCATTCTATAAATGTATATGTAGGGAGATATCGAAAGGAGGAACCCCCACCCCCTCTTTTTTTAAAAAAGGAAAGCTTTGATAAATCACAGTTGTTACCTAATAACCATTATTTATGCCAACTATTTGTAATTATTGTTTAAATAAATCCATTAGCATTACTACCAGTATATAATGTAATGATTAGTTTTGAAAGAACCATTATATATGCTAATACATATATAATGGTTGTTAAAGCAAAAAAATTATATTTTATGCAAGCATTACCATATATTATGAAGGTTGTTTAAGTGTGACAATTAATTATAATCACAGCAATGCGCACATCATGGCTTCACCGAGGCTCAATACATAATGAGTGTTATATTATAACCATTCTAATAGGTCTAAAATAAATTATAGTTTAGAACCATTATTTATCTGAGCGGAGCATATATAGTGCTAGTATATATGTTGGTTCAAAACCGTGATGTATGACAAAAATAACCGTCATAAAAGGCATTTTCTGTAATAGTGATTCTTGAGTTTAAAACTTGAACTCTTGGAATTATATTCTCTTACCTAAAAATTCACTTCTCAAGTTACCCCGACACAATTTCACATGAGGAATCCATTTTTGAACTCAAATTATTCAAAATACATCTCTTTCCCTATTTTTCCCTACTGGCTAAGACACTCATATATATATAAGGAAAATAACATTTCTCATTTTAATGCTTCCAAACTTGCTTTAAGGACATTATCCTACACAAAATTCCCTTTTTAAATTCATTGGAAGCCTTAAATTTAACAAAACTCATCCACTTCATGCTGAAAAAGTGGTCGGCTGAATAGGGGATGTAGGAAGAAAACTTTGAATTTCAACTTTATTCCATCCATACATCACTTAGGGATCTCTTGGTGCTTCAAATATTTAATTTTCCAATTTTGGATAGTTTTAGCATATTACTACTATACACCAAAATAGTGAGCATTTTTCATCCTCAAGCTTCTAGAAATTTGAATCCTAACATGCAATCAAATTAATCAACATATAATGCCATAAATCACTAATTCAAGCTTCCATTTAAACTTATCCATACTTATCTCTCATGTTCTTCAACTTTATCTCTCTAAGGTTAAGCTTTCAGTCATGATTTACTAACAAAATACTTGGCTAAACAAGAAGTTAATAGAGAATAGTGACTTAGACATCCTTACCTACTCAAAAGTGTGATTGCATGTGAGTTTTCACTTGATCTTCCTCATCCTCTTCTTCCTCATTTTCTCTTCTTCCTCTCAACTCTCTCTATCTTTGCTTTTAGTGATCGAAAAATGAGGAAGGAGGTATCAACTGGAGTGTCTTAACTCTTAGGGTATGTTTGGTTCAATAGAGGGGAGGGATTTTAACGAAGGGCAGGGGAGATGGGGGAAAGAGAGGGATCTTAATATTACCTTGATTGGATTGGTGATAAGGGTGGAGAGGGAAGGAATTTTAATGTTACATTGTTTGGTTCAGAAGGGGAGGAGAGGAAAAATATTTTTATATAGACAACTTTGCCCTTATTTTATATAAGTGTTTATCTTTCAAATATTTTTTATAAAATAAAATTGTAAATAATATTTAGTCAAAGAATTATAATTTTACAACTATCGACGTCAAAAAATTAATTTTATAATTATCAAAATTAAATAAATATAATCACTTCGACCAAAAAAATAAATATAATTACAACACACTTATATATACTATAATTATAATATAAATAAAATACGAAAATATAGTATTTTTAAACAAAAGAAAAGTGCCTTCAATATTAGGTTTGGTGCCTAACATCATACCCCTACAGCATCTAGGGTGCTCAACTGGGCCCAAACCAGCTTTCAATGGCGCAATGGGATTTACAGACCTTTGTGACTCCTGGGTCTGGGTCTCTCGCAGCTCAGTCTGTGACTACTAAATCTATTCATGCCATTTTATGAAACAATAAATTAGTATTATAAACAATAAAAAAATAAATTATTATTATTATAAAATAATAAATTATCTTATAGTGGCCTCCTCTACCTGCTGTGAGGTCACATTCCGGTCTCAGTGTCTTTGGGTGACAGTGAATAACACCCTGTAGTCCGTTCGCGGTTCTCCTGCTGAGCATTCCTCTCCTAAAAGAATTAAAACAATAAATTAATATTGTAAATAATAAAATAATAAATTTATAATATAAAGCTAAAATTAATTGACATTGAAAAAAATTACTAGTTTGTTGTAAGTGACAACAAATGTCTTCGATCTTGCAGTGTTATGGATCCTCTGTTGCCCTCGACTCCTGGTGTTTCTCTAAGAAAGAGCTTGCATAAATAGCAAAACATTAAAATTATTAAAAAAATTATTTAAAAATATTAAAAAATATAATTATTTAAAAAATTAATAAAAAATAATAATTATTAAAAAATTACCTTTCCCTCTAAACTCCTCCTGTACTAGACAAAACTCACCCAATCGTTAGGTGGTACGCCGTCAGGCACATTTTCTCTCAGCTGCTCCAGAGGTATTTTCCCATTCTTATTCATGCTATGGTAGAGATGATTCCTTCTATTCTTCCAGTCATCCCCTATCTTGATCATCATGTACCTTTTCCTATTGTAGCGGATGACAAACTTATCCTGTAATACAATTGAATAAATAATAATTAAATACAATTAATTAATTAATTAATTACAAATCACATAAATTATAAATATTACATTTATAATATAATTAAATACAATTAATTACCTTGACAACCTCATCCCACGTAATATTCTTTGGCATCCGAGGAACAATATTCCACGTCTTGAAGTGGATGAGGAATCGCATCCAATTCATCCCCATCTCATTCAAATAGTGGTTGAACAGAACCTGTAAATGCTTGAACAGAACCTCAGATCTGAAGCACAACCTTTTAAAGGTCACGTGAGAAATGAATTTGGCAAAAGTGGTAAAATGAGGGTTGACAACGCTTTTATAGCATTGAAATTTGTAGCGGTTTTACAATAAACTGGTACATAAACTGCTACAAATCATGAAACCCTACCTCGTGCAACATGAAATTTTGTAACTGTTCTGTAAAACTGCTAAAAATATGCGGACGCTTTGCATCCTGTATCGGTTATACATAGAAACCGCTACAAATATGAACTAAAAGTTTGTAGTGGTTCCGTAAAACTGTTACAAATGTGTAGATGCTCTGTATTCTTAGCAATTATTCATCTAAACCACTAACTGCTACAAATAAGCAGCCTTTTAGATTCTATAGTGATTCTTGTCATATAAACTGCTATAACAAAACCGCCACAAATGTCATGTCAGCTTTGCACCTATATTTGTGGCGGTTCATATAAAAGAACTACTACAAATTTGACACCAACTTGGCACCAAGCTCCGCATTTTGTAGCGGTTTAGTTGTGTAAACCGCTACAAATTTTGTTCGCTAACTAGCTTGCCACTTGGCATGAGTTATACCATTGCAAATTTATAGTAGTTTCATTGCAAACCACTACAAATCCTGATATTTCTAGCGGTTTCTTTTAACCCCTATGAACAGACATTTTTTTGTAGTGTTAGTGGAAGGTAGATGCGACGATGATGATGGCGAGCTATTGGGTAATGGAGTCAGTGACTACGTGGAAAGAGGAGAAAGGAGAGTAGCATTTGGGAAATAATGGTAGGTTGGGAATATTAAAAATCAATATGGGTATACTGGTCAACACAAGCCCAAATATTGCCCCTTCCCTCCAAATCCCCCCCTGGGGCCAAAACAAACAAACTTTTGGAGGGAAGGGGAGGGGAGATTTCAAAAAATCTTCGCTCTCCTCTTAAATTCTTGTGTTGCCAAATCCCTCTCTTCCCCTCAAACCCTTAAGTGAATTGAGTGAATTTAATAAAGTTTGTGGGTCCCACATGTAAGACTTGATTTTTAGCACTTTATTGAACCAATTAGTACAAAATCCAATATATATATATAACTTCTTGGTGAGTTTTAGGCCTCACATTTTGGGCTTAACCATAGCCTAATTATTTAGAGTAAAGTTACCATTTTACCCCTTATTTTTGGAATTGATCACCAAATAAATTTCAAAAATTATTTTGTGACACTTTATAAATATTTTTTGCCTCCTTTAGTTCTTTACCTCATAAAATATCATCTCTAAAATTTTCAGCATAAAAATTTACATCTAACTATTTTTTCTTGAATTTTTAGGAAAATAAGACTTAGTTCCCTTATTAAAATTTAAAATTAATTTGGCCACTTATGGGAAACTAAACCTCTTCATAATTTTTCAGCTAAAGTATATTTTTAGTTCTTTACGTTTTACATGAGGTATATTTTTTATCCTTTAACTTTATAAATTATACTTTTAGTCCTGTATTTCTAACACCATTAATGTTATTAATAGAAAATGTTCACACAGCAAACTCAAGTGACTGTGCAACTTACAAATCATATTTAAGTTTTAATTTTTAATATAACATATTTAGACTATTAAACTAAAATAAACTGACAAATCATTGTAAATGAAATCGAAGTTTTGCTATTTAGATTATTTAACTAATATATTTAGATTATTAAATTAAAATTTTTTAATAAAATCAAGGTTTTGATATTGATTGCTTCATTAGGTTTTTAGATATTTTTCAATTTACAAATATTTTAAATTTAAGATTAACAGCATTTAATGACACAATCATCAATTGAGTTTATTGTGTCAACGTTTTCCATTAGCAACATTAATGGTGTTTGAGTTATAGGATTAAAAGTATACTTTACAAAGTTAAGGGACCAAAAGTATATCTCATATAAACTTAAAGGACAAAAAGCATACTTTATCCTAATTTTTTTAGGTCCCCAAAATAATATTCCATAATGTTTCCTCAATTTCAAGGCCCATAAGTAATTTTAATAATTATCTTAAGCATTTTCCACATAATATGTTTAAAACATTTTGGCTCAACTGGACTTAATAGTCTACTTAATTCAGATTTATTCTTCAACCTCTAGGCCCAAAATTTGAGATGTTACCATTTAAACCAAAGGCGACAAAAGGGTTTCATCAATACTCCAATTATCCATCACGAGAAAACTAGCAAGTACGAATTAATTAGCATTTCGCATTACGAAATCCAATAAAAACAATATTTATATATATTTACACACACACACATGGAAACAAGGCTTTGTTGCGTTAATTACACATTATAAATAAATTGAAAAATAGAGGAACTAATTAATTAGCAAATGTAAACTTTTCTTCGCACGTTATGTTATTTATCTTTGACTTTGCATGTGCATGATTATAGTTTATAGTTTCATGCCAATTTGCCAACCTAGTCAGAATCCTTCAGAAGCCTACTAGATGAAGAGAAATATTTACTTGGAACGGAAATAAAGGAATCAGTCGATGGACCATCCATTGCTTCTACTCTTTGATCCACATTTTCTTGTGATATTCTAAAAGAATTAATGGTTTGGCTATGGCTATCTTGAGATGATAATATCTCAAAGGCCTTGAATTTCGCACTCTCTCGGGATTTGATTATTGGTGCATGGATCGGCAACTTTCCTTCAAGCATTGAAACAACGGAGGACATGGATGGTCTCAGAGTTGGAGATGGGTTAGTGCATAGGAGTGCCACCTCCAGCATTCTCATGGCTTCCTGTAAGAAGTAGCTTGAACCAAGACTTGGATCCACCAGATCAAGAAGGTTTCCTTGCTCTTGAAGAACATATGCCTTTAATTACATCAAAGTATGGTGTCGTTAGAAATCAATCAAACCATTATTTATGAAGATATGTAGCATCACTGATGCTAGTAAGCGTAAGTTGTATAACTAACCCAATCAAGAAGATAAACAAACTCCTCTTTTGGCATGTAACTTGTGTTGCTTTTTCCACTAACAATTTCTAGGGCAACAACTCCAAAACTATAAACATCTGCTTTGTGAGTTAAGTATCCTCGCATTGCATATTCAGGAGCCATATAACCACTAATAAAAGAGATCATAAAATGATAATAGTCAAGTGAAAAAACAAGTAATGTACAAGCAAAGTCTAAGAAGAAAAAACCTATTAATACAATACCAAATTTAAGAATTGCTATAATGAAAAGATGTAGTTGAGTACTAACATGGTTCCCGCTATTCTTGTGCTAATATGAGTATTCTCATCTTCATCAAGTTTGGCCAAGCCAAAGTCTGAGATCTTTGCATTCAAATCTTTATCAAGCAAGACATTTGTTGCCTTAATATCCCTATGCACAATTTTCAATATTGATTCCTCATGAAGATAAGCTAATCCTCTTGCTATCCCTACACATATATTCATTCTTGTAGCCCAGTCCAAGTGTATCTTTCGTCCTTGGCTCCCTAACATTAAGAACAATGGCATCTTAAATTTGAATACAATCAGATTAAAGAAAATTTCTAAGATCTTTACTATTGAGTCCTTCAATAAAATTTAAATGGATAAAACCTAGGTCAAGTTGCTTGTATCCATTCTATCAAGTTCATGGGTGAATAATAATAAGTGTTCATATGAAAATTTACAAATATGAATTTTTCTTATAAAAGCTTATACAAAAATTTACAAGTATTCATGGGTGAATTTACTAGTGCACATTCACATTTTAACAACTAATAATCACAAAATAACAAATGTGATTAGAGAACTTGACCTTATTGATATAAGCAACTGACCTTAGTTTGTCTAATTTAAATGTGTAGAAGTTGATTCTAATGAATAAATATATGTTTGAATACAAATGGCCTAAAATACAACATCTCAATTTTGTCTAGTAAGAATTAAAGATATAACTAAAACTTGACACGATACCCAAAAAAGGTTGTTGACAAATAAAAATCCTTACCAAAAAGTGCACTAGCAAGACTGTTGTTCTCCATATACTCATATATTAGCAACAACTGGTTTCCTTCAACACAGCAGCCATAAAGATTTACAAGGTTTGAGTGTTGCAAAGCAGATATCATTCCAATTTCGTTAACAAATTCACGATTTCCTTGTTTTGATTTGGAGGAATGCTGCTTCACAGCTATAACAACACCATCTGATAGTACACCCTACAATTCAATCAATCTTTAGTCCAAAATTTCATAATCTTTCTTAAGTAGAATCAATACATCCTAAAGATATTGTCTCTTTATAAATTTATTCAGTTACTTAATCTTGGCCAAATATAAATCTGATATATTAAAAATTACCTTGTACACCGGTCCAAAACCTCCCTCACCAATCTTATTTTCTGGGGCAAAGTTATTAGTTGCATCTTTGATTTGTTTTAAAGAGAAATAACCCGTTTTTAGATCTAAAAGTTCTGCATCAAAGAAGGTTATAAAGATAAAAGAAATGAGATATAATTAATATACATAAATTCACTATTTATCCATTTGATTTGGACGTCAGGCTTTAGGCATTTAAAAATTATATATATTTTTGGGCTAATATAATGATTGGTCTCTCAAGTTTATCCTCATTTTGGTTTTGGTCCCTCAAGTTTCAAACAAGAGGTTTTGATTCTTCAAGGGGCAAAATGGTCCAGTTTTTTATATAACTATAGGGACCAATTCTTTATACAAAATGAAATTTGAAGGACAAAAATCTCTAATTTTAAACTTGAAAGGCCAAAACCAAAATAACAGTAAACTTAAGAGACCAAAGATTATATTAACCCTATATTTTCTAATAAAACCAAATTATCAATAGATGTACCAGCTTCATTATTTTGGATTTTGGTTTTACCTTTGTGTTTTGCACCTTTGCCACCTAGGA
Organism: Inga oerstediana; assembly: GCA_963210345.1. Classification (NCBI taxonomy): domain Eukaryota; kingdom Viridiplantae; phylum Streptophyta; class Magnoliopsida; order Fabales; family Fabaceae; genus Inga; species Inga oerstediana. Next base: position 29,789,609 of record OY723406.1, read on the forward strand.
AACCCATCTTGCGAAGGAAAAATACTATGAGTACGAGGAACACAAATGATCCAACCACAATTCCAATAATGGCTCCAGCAGAAAGCCTTTCAGAAGGAATTTTGAAGTCTACATGACAAAGTGGGAAGCATATGATTCATATCAAAGTCAAAATGATCATCACTTAACTTAAGCTAGAAAGAGTTTGAACCAATAAATATGAGATTTGACTTACTTGGGGTAACTGAAATAGCAGATATAAGAGGTCCATATGCACCATAATCAGGAACATAGGTAGTTCCTTTCCCACTAGCCCAATATAAATGAATCTCCAATGTGTTATCATTAACATCAACATTAAAATCCTTAACTATGCCCTTTCCAACGCCATTAGCTTCCTTCATAATGTTGAAATCACTCAAATATTGCCTACCCTGTCAAGATATACATGCAAGAGTTTTAGCCTTTTCAAACTTTTGTTAACCAACATAGCAAGAGTAGTTCATAGTGTGTTGAATCATTACATATAGAAGTAATCCTTTGACAACAAAGAGAGATTAATGAAATTCTCAGTAAACAGTCTCACAACCCACAATATTTATTTCTCTTAACTCTATGGCTGCATGAATAGTGAGTCTTAGAACCTATTTGATTTTGTTTTTAAAAAACAATTTCTTTTTGTTTTTAAAAACAAAAAAAAATAACAGAACTTGTTTGGAAAACTATTTTCAATAAGTTGTTTTTAAGAAGAACAAAAATTTGTTTTTAAAAACTAAAAAATAAAAATAAATTTTAGGTATTTTCTTGTTTTTGGTTTTCTTTTTTTTTTCTTGATACCACCACCTATCCACTATCAACACCACACTAACCACCAGTGCCGACCACCACCGCATCACTGCCATGTTACTTCAAAGACAACTTTTTTAAAAACAACTATCTAAACAATTTTTTTTTTCAAAACTTGTTTTTAAAAAACAATTTTATAAAATTGTTTCGGAGACAAAAAAAATAAAACAAAAACAAACAGGCCCTTTTTTCGATCTTCGCTAGATTCTCTAATCAGTAGAAAATATATAAATTGAACATAATGAGACTCACTTGAATTGAAACATCAAATATGCGGCTTCCAAGGCTGCTGAAATTTTGATCATGAGAATACATAATCTCAGCAAAGTGTAGCTTGACGTTGTAATTTCCATTAATCATACAGAGGCCATGATACTTGAGAGACAAAGGAGAAAAACGAGCAGTTTGGTAGAATCCTGGGCCACTAATATTGAGAGAATATTTGTTTGTTGCTATGTAATTGTTATCATATTTTTTGAAGTATACTACTCCTGTGCTGCTATAAGCCCATTTATCATCACTCAGAAAAAAGAATGAGATACTCCCAGGATTAGTGTCTTCTTCGTATTTATTCCCCTCATATTCAATTTCTAGTCCTCCACAATTTATGAACAATGAATGATCTGCAAAATTAGTGACAACCTCATCAAAAATTACATCTATAGCGGAATCCAAATCATCAAATTTATCATGATCTTCTCTTGTGATAATATATACCACCACATGACTTTGACAACTTTTTCAGTTCAACGTCATGTTGACTAAAATTTTCAATATTCGGTTAAAACTCATCATGATGGTTTTTTTACCTGGTTTATTTATTTTTATTGAAAATAAAATCAAAATTAAATGATATAATGTCATGGGAAACTCAAAAACATTGATGTACAAAGTTTAAACACTCACATTTGGGTTTTCCTCCACAAGGAAGGCCCCTTTTCAGGCAATTACGTCTGCAAGATGAATGAAAGTTGCAACAATGAATAAAAAGGGCATGCAATAATTGAAATAAGACAGCTATAAGCATAATCTTACGAGGTGTTTGCTGAAGATGACAAGCTCGAAGCCAAGTTTCTGTGTGATTAAACAAATGGCTCAGATTTGCAGCATAATGCCTTTAAGAACAAGAAATAAGTTATTTCTTTTTCTTTTTTTTTTTGGTGGGAGGAGAGAGAGCTTACATATTATTGTACTGACAAGTAGTGACAGAAGTCTCCGAAAAATTGTTGTATGATAGATCACTAGAGAGAAAGTAGTGCAAAATTACACGTGTAAGTTTTTTCCTGACCTATTATCTTTTATTACATAAAATTTAGATGAATTGGTTATATGGATAAAGCAATTATGGGGAGATGAAGTATTTACAGAGACATCTAGAATTATCAAGGTAGTTCAATCAAAAGTTGTGTTGTGTATTGGAAGATTGCCCAAACAAAAATTTTAAATTCTAACAACTCAATTTTTTATATATTAGAGCTTTCAAAGTTCAAATGAAAAAAAGACATTATGCCATAAGCTGATTAATTGCAAATGATGATAGAAATAAGGGATAACGATTTACGATAAATAATGTCAAATAATGGCATTGAACTATAATAATGAGAAAAAAAGGGACATTTCACTTACAAATAATCATCTTTGTTTTGCAGTATCCATTCAGGAATTTTCCCAGTCAAAGAGTTTTCAGTTAGAAACCTGCATGCATGTTTAATAAATATCAATTAAAAATGAGCAATTAGTTGCCTGTTTGTTTCTGTTTTTTTAAAACAGTTTTTTAAAAAAATAATAATAAAACTTGTTTGGAAATATGTTTTCAGTAAACTTTTTTAAAAAAACATAAAGTTGTTTTTAGAACCTAAAAAATCAAAACAGTTTTTAGGTGTTTTCTTCTTTTTGTTTTTCTGTTTCTTATTTTTTTAGGCCACCACCTATCCACTACTGATACCACACCACTAGTGCCAACCACCGCCATGTCACCATTGGTGACGACTGCTGCCATGTTATTGCCAGCAACAGCCACAGTCACAATGTCAACAAAATAGATTTCTTAAAAACAACTATCCAAATAGATTTTTTTTTCAAAACTTGTTTATAAAACAATTTATTTGGAAAAAAGGAAAACAGAAACAAACAAGCCCTAAGTTTCAAGAAATTAAGTTATTTCTTATGTGGAATACTCCCTTACATGTATTTTAGGTTCATCAAGTGACTTATATTGTTTGGGATTTCACCAATCAACTTGTTGAAGCTCAAATCTCTGCAATTATTCCATGTGACACAAATAATATTGCTTCACGAAAAAAAATTGAAGAATAAAGAGAAAATAATAGTACGTGTAATATATACACTACAACAATTGTATCTATATTTCACGGTTTATACTTAACGGTTATGAGGAAACTATGAAATATAAAGAGGCGGAGTTACAGGAATTAAATAGTTCCTGGTTATTCCAAACAACCATGAAGTATATGCGCAAATATTTTTTGGTTGTATATGACAACTATGAAATAATAGTTTCGTTTTTAAAAAAAATTGTATCATTTACTTCACGATTATATGTAAAAAATCATAAACTAATGTTCACAGATATATATATCATGGTGGTTTTGAAGAATTTGGAAATAATGTTCACAGATATATATATCTCAGTTTTTTAAACATCAATTATGAAGTATAGTCTTTTAAAAACCCTTACCAGACCCTTTTTTCGTTCAACATTTGAAAGTTACCAAGTTAGAGAGTACTCAATCCTAACACCACCAACGACTAGCTTCTCCACCACCATTTCACTCTCCTCTATCATTCCCTTGGTGGTTTTACTTCATTCCTTGTATGTCGCTCTGCTTCATCACTTGTTGGTCGTTGAGGCTAATTATGGGATTGTTTGCTGTGATTTCTAGGTTCATGGGTTGTCACTTTGTAACTTCTGGGTTCTTGCCTTTGGTGTTTTTTGTGCTCGTCTCTTTTTAAATCTGAGTTCAGTTTCATACTTATTTGATATGAATTTGTTTGTGCGTTTTGTGGATTTTTATTTGAGTAAAGTTTTTGAAAATATTGGTTTTTGACTGATTTTGTATGTGCATAAGGTTCTTCCACTGATTTTAAGTGATTTTAAGTGTTTATTGCATAAATTTGTTATTTCCTCATCTAAGACATCTCTTAGAAGAAGATGATGATTTCAATTCTGACTTTAGAGAGAGAAAAGGGAAGAATAAATGAGCTAAGCCTTGAAACAATGTTTAGATGTTGAATGATTGGTAATATAGTGTATTTTATAGTTTGCATGTTGGACGTGGCTTAGGGAAGCGCGCGGTGACCTTCGAATCTGAAAGTAATTTAAAAGCGAGGCAGATGCCGTTCAAAAATTTTTAATTAAAAAAAACCAGAGAGAGATAGTATGCTCTGATATTAATGACTTGAATGCCTCAAGCAACAATAAGTGGTATATGGTTGTGTTGGTAGAGATATTGTTATTGCTTGATGAAACTGAGAATTTGGAGGTTTGAAACTGATCGGGGAGAGAGGGGAGGGATTTTAACGAAGGGCAGGGGAGATGGGGGAAAGAGAGGGATCTTAATATTACCTTGATTGGATTGGTGATAAGGGTGGAGAGGGAAGGAATTTTAATGTTACATTGTTTGGTTCAGAAGGGGAGGAGAGGAAAAATATTTTTATATAGACAACTTTGCCCTTATTTTATATAAGTGTTTATCTTTCAAATATTTTTTATAAAATAAAATTGTAAATAATATTTAGTCAAAGAATTATAATTTTACAACTATCGACGTCAAAAAATTAATTTTATAATTATCAAAATTAAATAAATATAATCACTTCGACCAAAAAAATAAATATAATTACAACACACTTATATATACTATAATTATAATATAAATAAAATACGAAAATATAGTATTTTTAAACAAAAGAAAAGTGCCTTCAATATTAGGTTTGGTGCCTAACATCATACCCCTACAGCATCTAGGGTGCTCAACTGGGCCCAAACCAGCTTTCAATGGCGCAATGGGATTTACAGACCTTTGTGACTCCTGGGTCTGGGTCTCTCGCAGCTCAGTCTGTGACTACTAAATCTATTCATGCCATTTTATGAAACAATAAATTAGTATTATAAACAATAAAAAAATAAATTATTATTATTATAAAATAATAAATTATCTTATAGTGGCCTCCTCTACCTGCTGTGAGGTCACATTCCGGTCTCAGTGTCTTTGGGTGACAGTGAATAACACCCTGTAGTCCGTTCGCGGTTCTCCTGCTGAGCATTCCTCTCCTAAAAGAATTAAAACAATAAATTAATATTGTAAATAATAAAATAATAAATTTATAATATAAAGCTAAAATTAATTGACATTGAAAAAAATTACTAGTTTGTTGTAAGTGACAACAAATGTCTTCGATCTTGCAGTGTTATGGATCCTCTGTTGCCCTCGACTCCTGGTGTTTCTCTAAGAAAGAGCTTGCATAAATAGCAAAACATTAAAATTATTAAAAAAATTATTTAAAAATATTAAAAAATATAATTATTTAAAAAATTAATAAAAAATAATAATTATTAAAAAATTACCTTTCCCTCTAAACTCCTCCTGTACTAGACAAAACTCACCCAATCGTTAGGTGGTACGCCGTCAGGCACATTTTCTCTCAGCTGCTCCAGAGGTATTTTCCCATTCTTATTCATGCTATGGTAGAGATGATTCCTTCTATTCTTCCAGTCATCCCCTATCTTGATCATCATGTACCTTTTCCTATTGTAGCGGATGACAAACTTATCCTGTAATACAATTGAATAAATAATAATTAAATACAATTAATTAATTAATTAATTACAAATCACATAAATTATAAATATTACATTTATAATATAATTAAATACAATTAATTACCTTGACAACCTCATCCCACGTAATATTCTTTGGCATCCGAGGAACAATATTCCACGTCTTGAAGTGGATGAGGAATCGCATCCAATTCATCCCCATCTCATTCAAATAGTGGTTGAACAGAACCTGTAAATGCTTGAACAGAACCTCAGATCTGAAGCACAACCTTTTAAAGGTCACGTGAGAAATGAATTTGGCAAAAGTGGTAAAATGAGGGTTGACAACGCTTTTATAGCATTGAAATTTGTAGCGGTTTTACAATAAACTGGTACATAAACTGCTACAAATCATGAAACCCTACCTCGTGCAACATGAAATTTTGTAACTGTTCTGTAAAACTGCTAAAAATATGCGGACGCTTTGCATCCTGTATCGGTTATACATAGAAACCGCTACAAATATGAACTAAAAGTTTGTAGTGGTTCCGTAAAACTGTTACAAATGTGTAGATGCTCTGTATTCTTAGCAATTATTCATCTAAACCACTAACTGCTACAAATAAGCAGCCTTTTAGATTCTATAGTGATTCTTGTCATATAAACTGCTATAACAAAACCGCCACAAATGTCATGTCAGCTTTGCACCTATATTTGTGGCGGTTCATATAAAAGAACTACTACAAATTTGACACCAACTTGGCACCAAGCTCCGCATTTTGTAGCGGTTTAGTTGTGTAAACCGCTACAAATTTTGTTCGCTAACTAGCTTGCCACTTGGCATGAGTTATACCATTGCAAATTTATAGTAGTTTCATTGCAAACCACTACAAATCCTGATATTTCTAGCGGTTTCTTTTAACCCCTATGAACAGACATTTTTTTGTAGTGTTAGTGGAAGGTAGATGCGACGATGATGATGGCGAGCTATTGGGTAATGGAGTCAGTGACTACGTGGAAAGAGGAGAAAGGAGAGTAGCATTTGGGAAATAATGGTAGGTTGGGAATATTAAAAATCAATATGGGTATACTGGTCAACACAAGCCCAAATATTGCCCCTTCCCTCCAAATCCCCCCCTGGGGCCAAAACAAACAAACTTTTGGAGGGAAGGGGAGGGGAGATTTCAAAAAATCTTCGCTCTCCTCTTAAATTCTTGTGTTGCCAAATCCCTCTCTTCCCCTCAAACCCTTAAGTGAATTGAGTGAATTTAATAAAGTTTGTGGGTCCCACATGTAAGACTTGATTTTTAGCACTTTATTGAACCAATTAGTACAAAATCCAATATATATATATAACTTCTTGGTGAGTTTTAGGCCTCACATTTTGGGCTTAACCATAGCCTAATTATTTAGAGTAAAGTTACCATTTTACCCCTTATTTTTGGAATTGATCACCAAATAAATTTCAAAAATTATTTTGTGACACTTTATAAATATTTTTTGCCTCCTTTAGTTCTTTACCTCATAAAATATCATCTCTAAAATTTTCAGCATAAAAATTTACATCTAACTATTTTTTCTTGAATTTTTAGGAAAATAAGACTTAGTTCCCTTATTAAAATTTAAAATTAATTTGGCCACTTATGGGAAACTAAACCTCTTCATAATTTTTCAGCTAAAGTATATTTTTAGTTCTTTACGTTTTACATGAGGTATATTTTTTATCCTTTAACTTTATAAATTATACTTTTAGTCCTGTATTTCTAACACCATTAATGTTATTAATAGAAAATGTTCACACAGCAAACTCAAGTGACTGTGCAACTTACAAATCATATTTAAGTTTTAATTTTTAATATAACATATTTAGACTATTAAACTAAAATAAACTGACAAATCATTGTAAATGAAATCGAAGTTTTGCTATTTAGATTATTTAACTAATATATTTAGATTATTAAATTAAAATTTTTTAATAAAATCAAGGTTTTGATATTGATTGCTTCATTAGGTTTTTAGATATTTTTCAATTTACAAATATTTTAAATTTAAGATTAACAGCATTTAATGACACAATCATCAATTGAGTTTATTGTGTCAACGTTTTCCATTAGCAACATTAATGGTGTTTGAGTTATAGGATTAAAAGTATACTTTACAAAGTTAAGGGACCAAAAGTATATCTCATATAAACTTAAAGGACAAAAAGCATACTTTATCCTAATTTTTTTAGGTCCCCAAAATAATATTCCATAATGTTTCCTCAATTTCAAGGCCCATAAGTAATTTTAATAATTATCTTAAGCATTTTCCACATAATATGTTTAAAACATTTTGGCTCAACTGGACTTAATAGTCTACTTAATTCAGATTTATTCTTCAACCTCTAGGCCCAAAATTTGAGATGTTACCATTTAAACCAAAGGCGACAAAAGGGTTTCATCAATACTCCAATTATCCATCACGAGAAAACTAGCAAGTACGAATTAATTAGCATTTCGCATTACGAAATCCAATAAAAACAATATTTATATATATTTACACACACACACATGGAAACAAGGCTTTGTTGCGTTAATTACACATTATAAATAAATTGAAAAATAGAGGAACTAATTAATTAGCAAATGTAAACTTTTCTTCGCACGTTATGTTATTTATCTTTGACTTTGCATGTGCATGATTATAGTTTATAGTTTCATGCCAATTTGCCAACCTAGTCAGAATCCTTCAGAAGCCTACTAGATGAAGAGAAATATTTACTTGGAACGGAAATAAAGGAATCAGTCGATGGACCATCCATTGCTTCTACTCTTTGATCCACATTTTCTTGTGATATTCTAAAAGAATTAATGGTTTGGCTATGGCTATCTTGAGATGATAATATCTCAAAGGCCTTGAATTTCGCACTCTCTCGGGATTTGATTATTGGTGCATGGATCGGCAACTTTCCTTCAAGCATTGAAACAACGGAGGACATGGATGGTCTCAGAGTTGGAGATGGGTTAGTGCATAGGAGTGCCACCTCCAGCATTCTCATGGCTTCCTGTAAGAAGTAGCTTGAACCAAGACTTGGATCCACCAGATCAAGAAGGTTTCCTTGCTCTTGAAGAACATATGCCTTTAATTACATCAAAGTATGGTGTCGTTAGAAATCAATCAAACCATTATTTATGAAGATATGTAGCATCACTGATGCTAGTAAGCGTAAGTTGTATAACTAACCCAATCAAGAAGATAAACAAACTCCTCTTTTGGCATGTAACTTGTGTTGCTTTTTCCACTAACAATTTCTAGGGCAACAACTCCAAAACTATAAACATCTGCTTTGTGAGTTAAGTATCCTCGCATTGCATATTCAGGAGCCATATAACCACTAATAAAAGAGATCATAAAATGATAATAGTCAAGTGAAAAAACAAGTAATGTACAAGCAAAGTCTAAGAAGAAAAAACCTATTAATACAATACCAAATTTAAGAATTGCTATAATGAAAAGATGTAGTTGAGTACTAACATGGTTCCCGCTATTCTTGTGCTAATATGAGTATTCTCATCTTCATCAAGTTTGGCCAAGCCAAAGTCTGAGATCTTTGCATTCAAATCTTTATCAAGCAAGACATTTGTTGCCTTAATATCCCTATGCACAATTTTCAATATTGATTCCTCATGAAGATAAGCTAATCCTCTTGCTATCCCTACACATATATTCATTCTTGTAGCCCAGTCCAAGTGTATCTTTCGTCCTTGGCTCCCTAACATTAAGAACAATGGCATCTTAAATTTGAATACAATCAGATTAAAGAAAATTTCTAAGATCTTTACTATTGAGTCCTTCAATAAAATTTAAATGGATAAAACCTAGGTCAAGTTGCTTGTATCCATTCTATCAAGTTCATGGGTGAATAATAATAAGTGTTCATATGAAAATTTACAAATATGAATTTTTCTTATAAAAGCTTATACAAAAATTTACAAGTATTCATGGGTGAATTTACTAGTGCACATTCACATTTTAACAACTAATAATCACAAAATAACAAATGTGATTAGAGAACTTGACCTTATTGATATAAGCAACTGACCTTAGTTTGTCTAATTTAAATGTGTAGAAGTTGATTCTAATGAATAAATATATGTTTGAATACAAATGGCCTAAAATACAACATCTCAATTTTGTCTAGTAAGAATTAAAGATATAACTAAAACTTGACACGATACCCAAAAAAGGTTGTTGACAAATAAAAATCCTTACCAAAAAGTGCACTAGCAAGACTGTTGTTCTCCATATACTCATATATTAGCAACAACTGGTTTCCTTCAACACAGCAGCCATAAAGATTTACAAGGTTTGAGTGTTGCAAAGCAGATATCATTCCAATTTCGTTAACAAATTCACGATTTCCTTGTTTTGATTTGGAGGAATGCTGCTTCACAGCTATAACAACACCATCTGATAGTACACCCTACAATTCAATCAATCTTTAGTCCAAAATTTCATAATCTTTCTTAAGTAGAATCAATACATCCTAAAGATATTGTCTCTTTATAAATTTATTCAGTTACTTAATCTTGGCCAAATATAAATCTGATATATTAAAAATTACCTTGTACACCGGTCCAAAACCTCCCTCACCAATCTTATTTTCTGGGGCAAAGTTATTAGTTGCATCTTTGATTTGTTTTAAAGAGAAATAACCCGTTTTTAGATCTAAAAGTTCTGCATCAAAGAAGGTTATAAAGATAAAAGAAATGAGATATAATTAATATACATAAATTCACTATTTATCCATTTGATTTGGACGTCAGGCTTTAGGCATTTAAAAATTATATATATTTTTGGGCTAATATAATGATTGGTCTCTCAAGTTTATCCTCATTTTGGTTTTGGTCCCTCAAGTTTCAAACAAGAGGTTTTGATTCTTCAAGGGGCAAAATGGTCCAGTTTTTTATATAACTATAGGGACCAATTCTTTATACAAAATGAAATTTGAAGGACAAAAATCTCTAATTTTAAACTTGAAAGGCCAAAACCAAAATAACAGTAAACTTAAGAGACCAAAGATTATATTAACCCTATATTTTCTAATAAAACCAAATTATCAATAGATGTACCAGCTTCATTATTTTGGATTTTGGTTTTACCTTTGTGTTTTGCACCTTTGCCACCTAGGAAACCCATCTTGCGAAGGAAAAATACTATGAGTACGAGGAACACAAATGATCCAACCACAATTCCAATAATGGCTCCAGCAGAAAGCCTTTCAGAAGGAATTTTGAAGTCTACATGACAAAGTGGGAAGCATATGATTCATATCAAAGTCAAAATGATCATCACTTAACTTAAGCTAGAAAGAGTTTGAACCAATAAATATGAGATTTGACTTACTTGGGGTAACTGAAATAGCAGATATAAGAGGTCCATATGCACCATAATCAGGAACATAGGTAGTTCCTTTCCCACTAGCCCAATATAAATGAATCTCCAATGTGTTATCATTAACATCAACATTAAAATCCTTAACTATGCCCTTTCCAACGCCATTAGCTTCCTTCATAATGTTGAAATCACTCAAATATTGCCTACCCTGTCAAGATATACATGCAAGAGTTTTAGCCTTTTCAAACTTTTGTTAACCAACATAGCAAGAGTAGTTCATAGTGTGTTGAATCATTACATATAGAAGTAATCCTTTGACAACAAAGAGAGATTAATGAAATTCTCAGTAAACAGTCTCACAACCCACAATATTTATTTCTCTTAACTCTATGGCTGCATGAATAGTGAGTCTTAGAACCTATTTGATTTTGTTTTTAAAAAACAATTTCTTTTTGTTTTTAAAAACAAAAAAAAATAACAGAACTTGTTTGGAAAACTATTTTCAATAAGTTGTTTTTAAGAAGAACAAAAATTTGTTTTTAAAAACTAAAAAATAAAAATAAATTTTAGGTATTTTCTTGTTTTTGGTTTTCTTTTTTTTTTCTTGATACCACCACCTATCCACTATCAACACCACACTAACCACCAGTGCCGACCACCACCGCATCACTGCCATGTTACTTCAAAGACAACTTTTTTAAAAACAACTATCTAAACAATTTTTTTTTTCAAAACTTGTTTTTAAAAAACAATTTTATAAAATTGTTTCGGAGACAAAAAAAATAAAACAAAAACAAACAGGCCCTTTTTTCGATCTTCGCTAGATTCTCTAATCAGTAGAAAATATATAAATTGAACATAATGAGACTCACTTGAATTGAAACATCAAATATGCGGCTTCCAAGGCTGCTGAAATTTTGATCATGAGAATACATAATCTCAGCAAAGTGTAGCTTGACGTTGTAATTTCCATTAATCATACAGAGGCCATGATACTTGAGAGACAAAGGAGAAAAACGAGCAGTTTGGTAGAATCCTGGGCCACTAATATTGAGAGAATATTTGTTTGTTGCTATGTAATTGTTATCATATTTTTTGAAGTATACTACTCCTGTGCTGCTATAAGCCCATTTATCATCACTCAGAAAAAAGAATGAGATACTCCCAGGATTAGTGTCTTCTTCGTATTTATTCCCCTCATATTCAATTTCTAGTCCTCCACAATTTATGAACAATGAATGATCTGCAAAATTAGTGACAACCTCATCAAAAATTACATCTATAGCGGAATCCAAATCATCAAATTTATCATGATCTTCTCTTGTGATAATATATACCACCACATGACTTTGACAACTTTTTCAGTTCAACGTCATGTTGACTAAAATTTTCAATATTCGGTTAAAACTCATCATGATGGTTTTTTTACCTGGTTTATTTATTTTTATTGAAAATAAAATCAAAATTAAATGATATAATGTCATGGGAAACTCAAAAACATTGATGTACAAAGTTTAAACACTCACATTTGGGTTTTCCTCCACAAGGAAGGCCCCTTTTCAGGCAATTACGTCTGCAAGATGAATGAAAGTTGCAACAATGAATAAAAAGGGCATGCAATAATTGAAATAAGACAGCTATAAGCATAATCTTACGAGGTGTTTGCTGAAGATGACAAGCTCGAAGCCAAGTTTCTGTGTGATTAAACAAATGGCTCAGATTTGCAGCATAATGCCTTTAAGAACAAGAAATAAGTTATTTCTTTTTCTTTTTTTTTTTTGGTGGGAGGAGAGAGAGCTTACATATTATTGTACTGACAAGTAGTGACAGAAGTCTCCGAAAAATTGTTGTATGATAGATCACTAGAGAGAAAGTAGTGCAAAATTACACGTGTAAGTTTTTTCCTGACCTATTATCTTTTATTACATAAAATTTAGATGAATTGGTTATATGGATAAAGCAATTATGGGGAGATGAAGTATTTACAGAGACATCTAGAATTATCAAGGTAGTTCAATCAAAAGTTGTGTTGTGTATTGGAAGATTGCCCAAACAAAAATTTTAAATTCTAACAACTCAATTTTTTATATATTAGAGCTTTCAAAGTTCAAATGAAAAAAAGACATTATGCCATAAGCTGATTAATTGCAAATGATGATAGAAATAAGGGATAACGATTTACGATAAATAATGTCAAATAATGGCATTGAACTATAATAATGAGAAAAAAAGGGACATTTCACTTACAAATAATCATCTTTGTTTTGCAGTATCCATTCAGGAATTTTCCCAGTCAAAGAGTTTTCAGTTAGAAACCTGCATGCATGTTTAATAAATATCAATTAAAAATGAGCAATTAGTTGCCTGTTTGTTTCTGTTTTTTTAAAACAGTTTTTTAAAAAAATAATAATAAAACTTGTTTGGAAATATGTTTTCAGTAAACTTTTTTAAAAAAACATAAAGTTGTTTTTAGAACCTAAAAAATCAAAACAGTTTTTAGGTGTTTTCTTCTTTTTGTTTTTCTGTTTCTTATTTTTTTAGGCCACCACCTATCCACTACTGATACCACACCACTAGTGCCAACCACCGCCATGTCACCATTGGTGACGACTGCTGCCATGTTATTGCCAGCAACAGCCACAGTCACAATGTCAACAAAATAGATTTCTTAAAAACAACTATCCAAATAGATTTTTTTTTCAAAACTTGTTTATAAAACAATTTATTTGGAAAAAAGGAAAACAGAAACAAACAAGCCCTAAGTTTCAAGAAATTAAGTTATTTCTTATGTGGAATACTCCCTTACATGTATTTTAGGTTCATCAAGTGACTTATATTGTTTGGGATTTCACCAATCAACTTGTTGAAGCTCAAATCTCTGCAATTATTCCATGTGACACAAATAATATTGCTTCACGAAAAAAAATTGAAGAATAAAGAGAAAATAATAGTACGTGTAATATATACACTACAACAATTGTATCTATATTTCACGGTTTATACTTAACGGTTATGAGGAAACTATGAAATATAAAGAGGCGGAGTTACAGGAATTAAATAGTTCCTGGTTATTCCAAACAACCATGAAGTATATGCGCAAATATTTTTTGGTTGTATATGACAACTATGAAATAATAGTTTCGTTTTTAAAAAAAATTGTATCATTTACTTCACGATTATATGTAAAAAATCATAAACTAATGTTCACAGATATATATATCATGGTGGTTTTGAAGAATTTGGAAATAATGTTCACAGATATATATATCTCAGTTTTTTAAACATCAATTATGAAGTATAGTCTTTTAAAAACCCTTACCAGACCCTTTTTTCGTTCAACATTTGAAAGTTACCAAGTTAGAGAGTACTCAATCCTAACACCACCAACGACTAGCTTCTCCACCACCATTTCACTCTCCTCTATCATTCCCTTGGTGGTTTTACTTCATTCCTTGTATGTCGCTCTGCTTCATCACTTGTTGGTCGTTGAGGCTAATTATGGGATTGTTTGCTGTGATTTCTAGGTTCATGGGTTGTCACTTTGTAACTTCTGGGTTCTTGCCTTTGGTGTTTTTTGTGCTCGTCTCTTTTTAAATCTGAGTTCAGTTTCATACTTATTTGATATGAATTTGTTTGTGCGTTTTGTGGATTTTTATTTGAGTAAAGTTTTTGAAAATATTGGTTTTTGACTGATTTTGTTTGTGCATAAGGTTCTTCCACTGATTTTAAGTGATTTTAAGTGTTTATTGCATAAATTTGTTATTTCCTCATCTAAGACATCTCTTAGAAGAAGATGATGATTTCAATTCTGACTTTAGAGAGAGAAAAGGGAAGAATAAATGAGCTAAGCCTTGAAACAATGTTTAGATGTTGAATGATTGGTAATATAGTGTATTTTATAGTTTGCATGTTGGACGTGGCTTAGGGAAGCGCGCGGTGACCTTCGAATCTGAAAGTAATTTAAAAGCGAGGCAGATGCCGTTCAAAAATTTTTAATTAAAAAAAACCAGAGAGAGATAGTATGCTCTGATATTAATGACTTGAATGCCTCAAGCAACAATAAGTGGTATATGGTTGTGTTGGTAGAGATATTGTTATTGCTTGATGAAACTGAGAATTTGGAGGTTTGAAACTGATCGTTTCCCACTGTTTAATTAATATTGTGTTATGGGGGGATCTTTTATGAGTCTGATTAAGGAAATTCGTAAGCGTCATCGGTTCCAGTTTCTTGCATTGCTAGAAACAAGACAGAAGAGCGCAAAAGCCCGTGTGCTAGCTAGGAGGTAGGGGTTTAAAAACTGTGAGGTTGTGGATGTTGTTGGTTATAGTGGGGAATTTGGTGTTTTTAGGATGAGACCGTGGATTTCACAGTTATTTCGAAGCATGCACAGTTCCTCCATAGGACTTTTAATCTGGGTAAGGAGGATGCTTGGGATTTATTGATAGTTTATGGTCACCCAAACCTAGTTCTTAGAAGAGCATTGTGGCAACAACTAGGTCTTATAGAAGCCAATGGAGTGGGACGGTGGTGCATTGGGGGTGATTTTAACGCTACGTTGAGAACGGAGGAGAAGAGGTCGAGTACTCGAAGACTGACTGGGGGTGACCGAGAATTTTTGACTTGGTTCAAGGAAAGTGGGTTGACAAAGCTAGAGTTTCAAGGACCCTAGTTTACTTGGTGGCGTGGGTCTTCTGGTAGTCGCATTGACAGGTGGTTAGAGTGCTTTCCTTCGGCGTCGGTGCTACATCTACCACAATTAAAATTAGATCATTGTCCCTTGCTCTTGATGCTGAATTAGAGAGCTTATAGGGGGAGTAGGGCTCAAGAGTTCAGGTTCTTTGCACTATGGGTTACAGATAAGGGGTTCTCTTGGGTAGTACGGCGTGCATGGAGCTCGACGGCAGATTGGAACAGTAATGTACAGAAGTTTAAGCATGATGTTCAGTGGTGGAATAAGGAGAAGTTTGGAAATATTAACATAAGAAAGGCGGCGTTACTCAGTGAGTTAGAACATTTACAGGATAAGGATGAGGCCAGCATGTTATGGAATAGAAAACATTCAAGAGTGTGGCTAGAGTTGGAGAAGTGTTTAATACAAGAGGAGCTCATGTGGCTTCAATGGTCTCAATGCAACTGATACGTCCATAGAGATAAGAACACTAAGTATTTCCATGCGGTGACGAATGGTAGAAGAAGGAGAAAGAATATTGTGGCTCTTCAATGAGAGGATGGAGAGTGGTGTTATGACCCTACTGAGCTACAGGCTGCGCGGATGAAGTTTTTCCAACAGTTGTATATGGATGAATAGGGTGGATGTCTTCTGTGAATTTTGGAAATACGTTTCCGCAGGTTGGTACCGAGGTGTTAGCCTCGCTGGGTGGGATGGCAACAGGTGTGGAAGTGAAGCAGGCTCTGTTTAGCATGGGTGCTTTGAAGGCCCCGGGCCCGAATGGTTTGAATCCCTTATTTTTCTAGAGCCAATGGGATATTGTGGGGCCAACTGTTATTCAACTGGTCCAGGATATTTTTATGAATCCAGAAAATGTGATACCTCTAGCTAGAACTGGATATGTTTGGGTGTTTGGGGTGTGTGTGTGTGTATTGTTTCTATAGGTAATTTTGTAGGGGACTGATCGAAAGTGAGCCCCTTAATTAAAAAAAAAGAAATTATTCCCGCATATTTCACAGTTATTTGCTAATAACCGTAAAGTATTTCACAATATATCACGGTTCTTTCAAACAACCATGAAGTATTTCAAAATATTTTATGGTTATAGACCAAAAAGGTCAAATAAACTTTTTATAGATGACCAAAACTGGTGCAAATGCTTTACAATTCAGCATTAGAACTGTAAAGTATTGTTTCAATATTTTTCAATATCATAACCGTAAAATATTAATATTTAGCGCTAATATATTTTATGATCCAAAACGCAAAATATTGCTAAACATAACTGAAATATAGATGATTATGTAGTAATGATAGTTGTAATGACTAAGTAATTAGACAAAGTAGTTATCTCTAAATTAGGAACTAGGTTGACATGCTAGTCTTTTAGGACTGGACTATCCCTTTAAACATAGATTTGTAACATTGAAGCTTTCATCAACAAGCCCATGTTCATGGAGAGGAATGCCCATGTAGGATTTTGACCAACAATAGCCGTGTTAAGTATCATGGTGTTGAACAGTAGGGGCTTTTGCTCTTGAATGTGGGTGAATTCTCATCAAACATCCCATATAAGAGAGCCTTATAAGCAAAGTGTGGTTTGTAAGTTCAACAAGTTTTTCACCCACCAAGCAAATCTTTTAAGATTGGATTCTCCCTTTAAATAGACGCTCGTAACGTAAAGTTAAATTGTTAAGGATATTCTTATAAACCACTAGTTAAATGCTTAATAATAGTGGGAAAAAATATGTGGATGAAGCAACTTACAGAGCAGATAAGTTCTCCATTTTACCAACATGATTAGGAATAGAATCATGGATGGAACAATTTCTCAACACCCTGAGTAAAACAGAGTATGAAAGCATTAAACTTCGTTGAAAATAGCTCATTTGCATCAAACATATTTTCAGAACTTACAAAAAATTCAAAGATGTCAAATTCTCGAGATTAGGAAATCTCATTGTCGCTGGTCCGCGCAAATCTGATATCATCCTAAAATATAAATAAAAAAAAGGCATCAACAATACCGAAAAGAAGTCCATCTGTTTTTGAACATTACAAAGGAATAAGTACTCACAACAGAGTCAAATTTGTTAATTGAGATATAGCTGAAGGAATGGGGCCTTCCAAAGACGTTCCTTGCATGTACCTGCCCAGAAAAGTATTTAGAGAATAAAAGTGGTGAAAATAATAAAGGAATTACTTCAAAAAATCCTAGTCCATGTAACTTTTCTAATTTGTTTGGATTAATTTAATTGCTAGAATTAAAATTATTTCATTTCATTTTATTTGTTTACTAATAACTAACTTGATATACACACTCCCTCCGATACTTAATATAAAAATATATTTACCTAATTTAATTGGATTAAGGAAGTTAGTTAATATGATATATATTTTCTTAAATACTGTAGTCATTTTCCCTAATGCTCTTCTTTACCCTCCTCTTTGATTATTGTTGAGAGCATCAATAAGATTAAATTAGAAAAAGATTAACAAAAGTGAAAAATATGTCTTATATTTAGCACTAAAACTAATAACTCTTCAAATATGTCATATATTAAAGATAAGAGAGAATAGCATCTTATCAGTTCAATTTTATTTCTTATTCATTTTCACTTCATTAATCGCTCCCACTCACACATTTCTTCTCACTAGTATTGAGCATTTTACTAGTTCAATGCTTCTATGGGATGTGTAATATTGGGAAAAGTTGTATTATTTTTATATAGAAAACCACATGAAAATAAAAAAGGTGAGTTTTATATATATTCCTCCTATCCTAACTATAAAAGTTAGTTAGAAGGTGGGTGTCAATCTTAAAAATAAGACCTCTATCCATTTATCTCAAAAATTTATCATTTTTCCTCAAATCAATTTACTTAACTTATAAATTGAAATGTAATATAATGATCTAATTAAATAGTTTATCTATCTTTTTTTTATCTATCCAAATTTATTAAATAGCCCTTATATGTTTACGACCGGGTAAGTACCATGTTTGTTTTCCCCATCTAAAAGCATCACGTGAATTTTTCATGAAATAATTATAGATCAAATTACATTAAAGTAGTACGGTATCTTCTTCAATAGGAAAGCATCATGATAGAGAGTAGATTATTGGACTCACAGTCTATAAAGGTAGGTCCAATTTCCAATAAAACTGGGAAATTTTCCTGTTATATTGTTCCCATCTAATGAACTACAAAACAAAAGCAAGTAGAGAGATTTTAGAATTGAAAAGAGTTCAATACAACATCAAACTAAAAGGAATGACTAAATCATGCTATACCACTCACATAATTCCTAGTTTTTTCAGGTTGCCAAAACTTTCCGGTATTGTCCCTGAGAAATTATTTCCAGAAAGAAGCCTGCAAATTCCAAATTCATTTTTTGAATGACTGCAAATTCCAAATTCTCACAAATAGAAAACACATCTAAAAGCAATTAATATGAAAACCTATCTAGACATAACAAGACTAATGTGGTCGTTACAATGCAACTAAGATAAACGAAAATCATGTGTACATAAAATATTCTTACAATACGCGTAACTGTTTCAATTTTCCGAGACTAGAAGGAAGAGTTCCTTCTAATAGATTGTCTTTCAAATGTCTGCAGAAAATATTAGAATTATAATACCATTTCTCAACACAGCAAGTTTCAGAAACGCAAATTGTAATATGATTCACACTTACAGCTCCTCCAAAGTTGTAATTTCACCAATTTCGTTTGGAATTGAACCACTAATTGGGTTACCAGAAAGGTGTCTGTCGAAACATAAGTTTAAGAGAAGAATAATGCTTGTGGTCAAATAGTTCAAGCTTTTTTTTATGAAAATAACCATATATATTCACGACATTTTCATCACTTACAAAGAAACAAGAGGGAGTCTAGCTAAGCTCCTTGGGATTGATCCATTTAGATAATTGCGCGTCAAATCACTGTGACATATAAAAGTTACATTATAAATCAAGAATTCCCACGGTTCTACTAGGCACATACGTATACACACCTCTGTTATGTATACTTTATAAACCAACAACTTACAGTCTCTGCAGATGGATAAGGAACCCAAATTCACTTGGTATATATCCAGATAGATTGAGACCCGTCATACGTCTATAGTCATAGAAAGGAAACATATCATTAAACTATTTATATGTATAGAGCTCAATATTAAAATAAATTCTTTTATAATTGACACCAAGATTTGTTTGAATATTAATTTTATTGCAATGTGACCAAACCTTATTGTAAACATTATAGAAATATATCCGAAAGTCAAATCAACTAGTTTTAAATAAAGGAACGAAAAATAATAAAGAAAACTTTTCCACTTTTTTTGAAGCTAAACGCAACTTAATCTAAATTGAAAGGAGTTACATGTATGCACTTACATATTTGTAACATGGCAAACTTTTCCACTTGAGAAAGTGCAATTGCACGTTACATTACTTATGGTGCCACTATTTTTGAAGCCTCCATCAACACAAGAACGTTGAGTTACATTCCAATTCATGTTCTCTATCTTCGATGATATTGCTTTAAGAACTCTCACTGCATCAAACTCAAATCAGTTTTTTGAAAACAAAAATCATTCACCATAAACCATTAACAAATAAATCAACAAAACTAAGTCATGTTCGGTTTTCTCTTTACAATTGTTTTGAAAAACAAAAAAAAAATGACATATTTATTACGGAAAACAGAGAAAAAGTTAAAATTTGTTTTGAAAAACAAAAATCAGGAAACATTTTTTTCATATTTTGTTACCAATTTTTACAAAATTAGAGAAGATGTGTCTAAATTTGTATTTTCATTAATAATAATTACACTAGTAAGATAAAATATTATTTTTCCATTCATTTCACCGTTTAATATATAATTTTTGAAATAGTAATTCAAGAAAAAATTATTTTTTTTGTTGCCAGAGTTTGCTCTAGAAAATTACTCTATAGAATTTTTCTAAGAAAATAAGAGTAGAGAGTAGTATCAAGCAGGACCCAAATCACTATATTTTCATTCATTAGAATCTTGTTGGCGAAAAATAAAACATTTAAATTTGTTTACTTTGTTCTGTTCATGGAGAGAAAATGAAGGAAATGGTAGAATTCATATTGCTAAATAAATAAACTACGAATTAAGAAGCAGAAAGATTAGGTAAGAAACCTTCATCTTCTGGTATGAGTTGAGCATTAATGGATTGATAATCCATGAGAGCGTTGAAAGTGAAGCATCCAACTACGAAATGAAAGAAAAGTTTAGAGCCAAACTCCATCTATGTTGCTGAAGTTTGGAGAAAATAACTTAGAGAGAGGCGGGGTCGGAAGAAGAAGGAGAAGCAGAAACAAAGCTCAAGAGAAAGAGAAAGAACGATGATGCAATATAAATAGGAGGCAAGAATATAATTTAGAGTCAAGAATTTTATAATGGAACATTCAATGTTATAAAAACAGGACTGGTGATCAAACTGATTGAATCAGTTGTTCATGATTCAAGCAGAATCACACAATAACAAGAAACAAGAGAGAGAAAGAGGAATAAGACTAAGAAGATAAATTTAACTTCTTAAATATTTTCCAATATTTTTTTAAAGATAACTTTAAAATAAACCTTAAAATGTTTAAGCGAGAAAAAATATAGATAAAAAATTTAAAGTATATGCATATGGGTGTGTTATAAAAATAAAATAGATTATCAATGTCCCCATATAGTCTCGACTTTTACTGAAACCTTTTTTCTGGTGCTTGCAACACAAAATGCATGTAGATTATCAATGTCCCCATATAGAGTACTACATTATTGATCAGGATCCCCCTACTATATGGATTCTTTAAAATAAATATAATATTAATTAAACTAAACAAAACACGAAATGACTTAAATTGAGAAGATATATATATATATATATATAAAGCCCAAATATATAATTTTACCCAAAAATTTTGCTAGCTTATCATGACTAATTTTGGTAAAAGTTGGTGAGTGGTAGACCATAATAAGGTTGAATATTCAACGAAAATTTTCTTGTAAGATACCTAATATTTTTTAAGTTTGATCAGGACAGATTTGTCATTGTCTTTTTTTTTTTTTTTTATCAGGGCAGATTTGTCATTGTCACACAATTACATACACATGTGTGTTGCCTAAGACTTTGTAAGGAAGATTGAATGACTTTTGGTTCAATTGCGTTGTTTCTCTCCAACATCTTTTCATCGTATGCGTCCAATGTATTAAAGCTTGCTAATTCAAGGTAATTAATTGAACTTATTCTAGCTTTATTTTAATTCAGTTGGGTATTCTTCGATATTATATGAAAATTATTGTTAACCATGACACTGTGGCGTAAAATGATAAAAAAGATAAAACAAACTGTCTTGACCAATCAATAAGAGGGACATACAGGGTGTTAATAGACTTGGCCGCGGACTTGGATTTCTCCCTACTTTTTTGGAATGAGTTTCGGTGCTACGCGGATTGATGAACACCAAAAGCTCACCACCACCACCACTGCATATCATTCAGGTCTAATTTAGACCGTTATTTCAAGGTTTCTTTACGGACTTTTGCTTTTTTAAAAGAAATTATTTCAATGTAAACATAATCAAATGTAAAGATAGTCCTTTTAACTGTGAGTTTTTTTAAAAATGCTAGCTGAAAAATATTAAATCTAGACTATTAAAACTATATTTGAATAATACAAGTCTCGTCATAGAAATGAGCGCCATGTTACGCGCAAACTCTCCATTTCTTGATACATCTCTTCATACATAATCTCATCCATATATTTAATTATTCGTTTAATTTAATAGCCCTTCATTCATTATTATCACTTAATTAGATCATAATGCTTCTTTATGATAATAAATAAATAAATAATATATTAAATTTGTTTAATATTCAAGGAAAAAAATTAGTTTGATATTATAATTAGTGATCTTACACCTCTAAACCAAATGAACAATTAAATGAAGAAATTATATATGAGAAGAGGTATTGAGATAAAGTGTGAAATTAAGGATTCGTATCCTCTTCGTGACTTGTGTTTGTGAAATTTGTAACTTAGCTTTCCGTTCTTACATGTGACTTTGACGCAAACAATAAGCATGTTTGTTTGAGCTTATAAAAACTTATAAGTTGCTTTTTACGTAAATCGAGACACAACTCCTCTCATATACTTACTTCGTATACCGTAAATCACTATTAAAAAGCAACTTATAAGCAATCGAATCGCTCAACCAAACATACCCAATATGATGAAGTCCTTAGGAAGTAAAGCTTACGCTAATTAAGTTGAAGTATAAAACATGACAAATAAATATATCATAAACCAAAAGCTTGATAATATTTTAGTTATCATCAACCTGCATTTTACTATAATTTTTAAAAGAAAGTTCAATTTACATAATTTATTCATTAAATTAAATATTATAAATTCATTAGTTAGAATTATTTTCACCCTTTTTTTTTTTGTTAAATTTATTTGACATTAGGGGACCTCCCCTACATTGATGATTTTACCATGTTGACTAACTAACCAGATGAGGAAACTGCTTAGAAAATTAAAAGGATATAAAGATCGTAGGAAAGAAAACTTCAATGCAATTTTTAATAACCCTTTAGGTAGTGTCCAGCTCTTTTTCTGGATCCTATTATCAAGTATCTGAGCAACACTAATCCGAATAGAGGCTTTCCAGTCAGGATACCTTTCCTGAGGGATCTTTTTGAATAAGATGTGATTTGAATTTAATTCACTTACTTTGTAGTCTAATTGATCCACCACTATACGCAAAACTGGGTAAGACTTAAATACAATTTTTAACGCGATTTTGATAATCAACCAGATTTGACAAACTCTTTTTTACCATAACTCACACCTATTATACAATAGAGAAGGTTAAACTCATAACATCAATGTCATTGGAGAAGGTTAAGCAAGATTTATGGGAGAAATTTGATGTCATTGGGCCCCATGACTCCAACAATCAATTTGACCAACTTGAACAAACATATTTTTCTCTCGGAATTAAATTATTTTTTGAATTTCTATATTGACTTTGGGTCATGAATATACTCAGTATTCTTTAAAATATCCTTTGCCATGCTTTTCAGAATAGTCCCTTTTTTATAGGTCAAGTCAATTTGCTTTGTCTTCTACAAACCAATATACTCCCTCCTATCTATAATATAGGGCACTTTAACTATATCACGTGAAATAAGAAATGATAGTTAATTAAGTCATTTAATATATATCAAAATATAACTTTTTTTCACTTTTATCCTTCTTGAGAAATATATTTAATTGCATTAGGAGTGTTATTTTAGAGAGAGAGGGGATATAATGAGTAAGGCAAACTTGAAAAGTGGGTATTAATTACAAGAGCAAAATAGGAAAAATAGCATTAATTAAACATGAGGTGATTTATATTCTGAACCATGCATTTTTTATAGAAGTGCTCTATATTATGAATCAGAGGAAGTATTCCACTTTAATTTTGTTCCCTTATTTATTACAAAGGCAAGCTGAAGCTTGAGATAAGAAAACTAGGACAAATTATGTGTTTGGATTCACAGTAGAAGAGCCAAAACGTACTATTGTTGTAGAACAAGTCACTTTGATTCCAACAATAAACCACGGCGCCTGCTCGATTTGCCTTCCTTCTCTTTTTTCCCAATATCCTTTCCTTCTTCAATTAGTGTAGCAGTATGGAATAAATAAACTATACCATTATAAAATGTAATTGGATCGTAAGTTTAAAATTTTATTTTAATATTATAATTTTACATAGTTAGTTTTTCTTAATTTGGCATTTGCAAAGTTACTTTTTTAATTATTAATACTATTTTACCATAAAAAGTAGGGAAAATCATATTCAAATCCTGTAGAAATATTATAATTCAAATTAAGGCCTTCATTTTGAACAAATTTGTAATAAGGCCAAGAGACATAATTAAGAATTTCAATTACATTTACATGATTTATAATTTATATACATTTTATTCATTAAATATATTTAATTTAGTATTTTAGTATTTTCAGTTTTTTCCCAATAATAAGTAAACAACTTTAATTTTTTTTATAATTTAATTTTTTTGTCTTAAAATGATCATAATATATAAATACAATATATATATATATATATATATATCATTTAATAATATTCATTTCTTTTTCATTTATTTTTCACTCAAATTTGCTTTTTAAATAATCATCCAAATAATTTTCAGTTTTTTAAAAAAGCTACTTTTGTTCTCATCAATCCAAATATAAATCTTATTACACTATATCTAACTTCTTTCCAAATTTAAGTTTTTAAAAGTCAAATTAAAGAAGAGAAAGTCAATTCTACTACCGTCAATCCAAACACACTCTAGGCATTTTGCTCAAAAACGAGCAAACAAGTTCTATGCAACCTTGGGGTACATCTGGCACTAGAAGTGTCTCAAAAGAATCATGGTGCCCCCTCTCTTGTTAGGGTCTGTTTGGCACAGTGGTGGGCAACCCCCACCACACGGTAAGAGAAAAAAAATTACAGTGACAGTTTTTATCCCATTTGGCAAGGCGTTGATCTCCCCTGCACTTTTGGCTATACCGTGGCTTTTTTTTTAAGCTAATCAAAGGAGCTTTTCCACTACACTTCACGTCTCTCTCTTCTATCAATGCTTTACTGCACAGACCGTTGGAAGCATTCATTTGTTCATTATTTTGTCTCACCCAACTCCATGAGCGTTGTTAATTCATGCACAAAGGCGATCTATGAACTTTCATTTTCCTTCTAATCAGAGCTTCCAGTGATGCATTTCAGAGAGTGTCGCCCAGGAGTCCGTGTCTAAGCGTCGCTGTCGCATGTCATAGCTCCGTCCAGATCTCCTCGTGTCTCGTCGGCGTCTCGCGTCTCGTGTCATCACTCATCTCATGGCTTGCTGCTCCAAGCAATGCTTTGTTTCGCTGCTCCGTTTCACTGGTTCAAGTGTTCCAAGGAGGAAGAAGATGCTTTGGTCAAATTAGATTTGACAAGGGATTTCTCTTCAAACTTCAAAAGTTTTTAAGGAGGGATTAAATTGAAAATTGTTGAAATATTTGTAGGCTTAACTGTAATTTATGAAACATTTGGGTCATTTTCTGTGATTTCCCCGACCCCTTTTCTTCATTCACTTATAATTTTCATAAATTCTGGGGTACTTTTTTGTAAATTTCTCTAGTCCTCAAATTAGTTGTTAATCATGTAATAATGTTACAAAAAATGCATTAATCCGACTTATTGTATTTTATCAAATTTTAATTTTAATTTAATTTTTCACTTCAGTTATAACAATATATACAAATAATATATATATTATTCATACCATTTTCAGTTATTTTGCATATAAACGGGCTTTTCAAACTTTAATCCAAATAAGTTCAAGATTAGAAAAAAAGTCACTTCTGCCACCGCTAATCCAAACACAAAGCACATTTACATTTTCACTTTTTTTCCTACCTGACTTTTCCAAAAATCAAATGGTAAAAAAAGTCACTTCTTTACCGCTAATCCAAACGGACACTTAGAAAGCTAGTCGGCACATCCAATGTCTACGTGTATGTAATAATTCCGCCTGCCAATTTTGAAGGAAGAGCTTCCTAACTTCGGCAATATATTCCACTTTAATTTAGACTATGCAATATATTCCACTTTTATTTAGACTTTAAGGAGTCCATGTAAGACAGAGATATTATATATGAAGAAAACAGAATTAGTTTACGTGTCTTGACTATGCAACCCGAGATTGCTGCGAGACTTGTGCAGAGCCTTGTGGCGAGGAGCAAATTAAATATAACTGTCACTTGCTGGTGACCTTCTCTTTCTGACAATATGTTTATATTAACTTTTGGAGATTATATCTTAAGAAAAATAATTTGTTGCAAAAAAATTTTGTGTATAACATATTTTGTAAAAAAAAAAAAAAATGTGATTGAAAAAATTGAAAGTGTTTAGATAGTTGTTATATATATATATATATATATATATATATGTCAGAATCGCTTTTTCATATATAAATAACTAAATAGGACATAAGTTGATGTAATAATTTACTTAAGGTACTAATTTTAATAGGTTAATATTCATCTAGTTTCCAAAAGTATTTTTATAGGTGTCCTCTTTCTCTCAGTATGCTTATATTAACTTTTGGAGAACAGATCTTATGAAAAATAATTTGTTGGAAAATAAATTTTGAGTATAATATATTTTGTGAAAAAAAATGTGATTGATAAAATTGAAAGTGATTAGATAGTTGTTATATATATCAGAATCACTTTTTCATATATAAATAACTAAAGAGGACATAAGTTGATGAAATAATTTACACAAGGTGCTAATTTTTATAGGTTAAGATACATCTAGTACCCTAAAGTTATTTTATAGGTGTGTGTAACACTTAAAGTATTTAATGTTCATTTAACATAAAATATTTTTTCAAGTGCATATAGCTAACACCCTAAAATATTTTGTGGTTCATCGGGTTCTGAAAAATATTTTAGGGTAAAATTGCTCCTAAAAATAATTAATATTTAAGAACAAAATTGCTTCACCAAATACTTAAAAGTGCTGAACAAATCTGAAAAAATACTTTAAAGTGTTGGCTGATTTTTAACCCAATTTAATTTATATTTTTTGCCAATTTAATTTATATTTTTTGTTTTTATATAATTAATAAATAAATAATAAATGTACATGTCTAAGAGAGAAATTTATTATTTATTAAATTATTTAAATTGAAGAATAAAACACGACAGATAATTACGATATAAATATATCATAAACCAAGGCTGCTTAACTTTTTAGTTATCATCAACCTTTATTTCGTTATACATTTTAAGAGAAAGTTTGCATAATTTATTCATTAAATCAAAAATAAAAGTTACATTAGTTAGAATTATTTTCATCTGTCCTTTTAAGTTTTGTTAAACTTATTTGAGATTAGGGGACCTCCCCCACATTGATGATCCCACCTTGTTGACTAGTCAGATAGAGAAAATGTTGGGAAAATTAAGCAAAGAAAGATAGTGGGAGAGAAGACTTATACCTAATACTCTTTTAAAATATCAAACCGATTTGACTAACTTTAACAACATATTTTACTCTCACATCTAAATTATTTGTTTAATTTCTTTATTGACATTGAGTCATAAATATACCTAATACTCTTTTAAAATATCTTTTTCCATGCCTCTCAGAATTGTCAAGTCAATTTTCTTTTTTTCCTTTACAAACCAATATATTCCACTTTAAAAGGCATCCACACATATTAGATATATGAAACTAATACTATGATGTGAATTCTTAAAACTTTACAATATGACTTTGAATTTTAAGAATGTGACTCTATCTATACATATATTTTTTAAATGTATAATTAAGTAATCAAGTCATTCAAAATAAAAATAAGAAATGATTATTGAAAAAATGCTTTAAAAATTAGAGCATAAATGATAAAATAAACTACAAGCATAAATTGATTGAAAAAAAAAAAAACTACAAGGATAAATAAAAAACAAATATCAGACCATAAAAAATATCTTCCTTTTGCGAAAGAAAATAAATATCATTGGACAAAAAAATGCAAAAGCATCCCATTATTACACACAGGAAAAAAAAAACTCATTACCGTCCGTTAAAAAAGAACCCAGTAAGATGTAGCTTTTCTATCAAAATTGAAGATATCATACAGTGAACAACAATTGGTTGATTTGGTTTCTAATGTTTCTTGGTTACCAAATGAATTGGCATTTTTGAAAAAGAAATCCTTATTTTGCAGTGTATATATAGAATATGGGTGAGTGGTTTTCTTCTGCTTCTTTTTTGTTTCAGTTTTCTTTTATCATTTTACAGTCTTTTTTGTTGGTACACTTGTTTTATTGGCTATTATAAATTATCACAGGCTTTTCTAATAAAAAAGGGGATCAAGTGCAGCAGCACGGAGGACCAGATAAATGTAGCTTCAATTGAAGCTCCCAAGACTTCAGTTAATCAACATAACAAATCAATAAGAATAGAGAAATGGGCCGGATCCTATTTGAACATGGGCTTGGGCTTTGTTGGAAGGTTCAAGAATGTATAGAGAAGTAGAATTTCTGAACGCTCTATATAACGTGTTGCTAATGACTTTGATCAATGGTTAGGGCTTCACTAACGGGGGTTGGGTCTAGTAGCTCATGACCTGGCAAGCTTAGGTTTGAATTTTCGTTGGGAAATGTGTCCACATTAAGTGCCTGGTAGTGTCTCGAATAAGATTACCTCTAATAAAAAGATACACATGCTAAGCAACAAAAAAAAATAGTGCTTCATCAAATTTCTACTCCAATTAAAAGAGGTCAGTTTACATTAACTTATAGTAATATTTGCGTAAAAAATAACTGATTTCTTTTATTTTATAAAAAAATTACACTCAACTGTCTCATAATATATATTTTCTGTTGACCGAAATTAATTTTTTATGCCGTATTTTGTATTCCACTACTTGCTTAAATATTTCAACCTAAGTTTTGAAAGAAACAAAAATATTGTCAACCTTATATCTTAATGTGTTTCAAGCTTCATGTTCGGTTACTCAAAAAGCTAGGACCTTAAATAAATTGTACGTTGTATGCCCTAAATGAAATTATTCCAACTTGAATTGTTTAATTCTCGGTCGTCTTCTATAAATAATTGTCATAAAGATAAAAAAATTGATTCTCATACATGGAATATGAAAACAAAGAAAAGGTAGCCATAAAATTTGGACCAAAAGAATGCACATTATCATAAATGAGGCTTTACAAAATATTATTACAAATGTGTTGAGTCATAGTACTACTACAGAAGCGAGTATATTTGACACTCCATACTAAACGGTTTTCATGAAACCGTTAAATAGAAATAGGCAGAATTATAGGAAAGAAATATATAATGGTTCTTTAAAACAATCGTTAAGTATATGAGACAATATTTGATGGTTTTATATGACCACTATGATATATAAATTTGGTTTTTCTTTTTGAAAAAAAAAAACTCATTGTTTACTTGACGGTTGTATCTAAATAACCATTATATATTCTATCAATATATGACGGTTGTTTATCAAAATACCATGAAACTTGTATATTTGATGGTTTTTCAAATTAAACTATCAAATATATGTCTTTAAAATTTCTTTCTGAACCCTCTTTTTGATATTTCAAAATTCTCACCATTTCTCCACACACTTATCGAATAGTTCTGGCAACTCTTTTTCAACATCCCCACCATTATTTCCCTCTCCATTGTTATCGAAATCATGATTCTCCTCCTTTCTATGTCAGTGGCTGTCTATGAAGACATTCATGGCTTGTACTAGATTTTGGGTTCGGTGTTCTTTGAACCTCTGCAAGTTTCACATCAATTCACATAATGGTGAGAAAGTTTTGCCCTTAACTAGGGTTAATAATACAAAATTGATTATCTATGCTTGTTGGATGCGTTCTGGGTTTAGGGTTCTTCGAAAATGAAGAATTGAGTTCTAAAATGAGTAGAAAATTGTTGAGACATAGTTTGAAACTGAACATATCTAGTCATTTGTGATGCTATGCAATATTTCCGTCATTTTGTTTCTTAGAGGAAGGTATTTTGAATTAGAAAGATAGAGAAGAAACTACCGTAGCTTACTTTGCTTTTGTAGTAGCACTATGTTTAGAAATGATTAAATTAGATTGTGGCTTTACAAAACTATTTTCTTAGAGGATGGTAATGTGGTTGCATGAAGTAGCACTATGTTTTGGCAATGATTAAATTAGATTGTGGTGTTATTGTATGTAGGCCATATCAATCACTTGATCCTTGAACTCCAGTGGGTTAATTAAGGGGGGAAAATGTTTTAAGATATGTTTAGATTTTGACCCTGCATTGACAAAATTATTAGTCTCTCTAATTATGAATTATCAGCAATGACATGATCTTGTCGTGCTTGTGCTGCTATGAACGGGCATTTTTCTTTACTTTTCTTCAATATAATTTCCTTTAGGGATAAGATTATTTTTTATTTTTTATATAGTTAATAATCATGCTAGAATTCTGGACCTATGCTCATGATTTGATTCTGAAAGTTATTTTTGTTAGAGCAAGCGTTTCACCCAAGAGGGGGGTGAATTGGGTGATACTAAAAATTTCGTTGCAAATATAAAACTTGACGGTGAATATAAAGCAGTAAAGAGTAAGGTGAAATATCACCGAAGTATACACCAGGAGTTATATTGGTTCGGCGATAACTACTTTGACTTACATTTAGTCCTCAAAGCATCTTTGAGAGTTTCACTATAATTTCCAAGATTCAATGGGTTCTTGGCACCTCGGTACAAGCAAGTTCCTTCGCCTGGACACTCGCTCCCCCTTACAAGTTGTAATCCAATCCCAACTCCAGGTTCCACAACCTTAAGCTACCTCAATAACAAATATTGAGTTTGAATGAAATATCTCTCTTACAGAGTGAATAAGAATCACTGAAGTATAGAATTACAAGTATGTGTAAAAACAGAGTATTGAGCGTGAACTTGATAATGCGTTCGTGTGTGTTCTTGTTATTGTCTCTGTTTGGATGTTCCCATATATATAGATGTGTTGATAACGACCGTTGGAACATTTTCTTCTTGCCCGTTAGAGTGTGCGCAGCCACTGTTGACTTTTCTAGATTTTGAAAAATATCCGTTTGTGGTAGGTGGCGGTAGGTAGCACTTGAACGATGTATTTGACTTTCCTTATTTGGTAAGATCTCTTCATTGTTTATCTGCGAATATGTTAAGAATACTAATACAATGAAGGGTTAATCATATAGGAAACAAATTAATGAATGTTGGAATGATTTCTGAATTTCTGGACTTGGATACTCGAGTGGTCCCTCGAGTGTTCATTAAGTTTACTCGAGTGGTTACTCGAGTATCTTCATGAAAATATTGATAGAGAGCAATTCAATAAATGAACATCACATTACTCGGGTAGTGCATGGAGTAAACAAATTTACAAACCTTGGAAATATCTATTTACTCGAGTACTGCCTTGAGTGAACATCTATTTTCTACATAACTTACTTGGGTGGATACTTCAAGTGCATTGTAAATAACTCTACAGATCACTCGATTACTAACTCGAGTAATCTCGTTCAAGTCTTTGACAGAGAACATTTTCATACCTACATACTTGAGTGGTGCCTCAAGTGAAGTGTGATAATAACATTTCAGATTAGTCGAGTGTTACCTTCAAGTTGTGTTTACCACAGTGATTTACTCGAGTGGCTCCTCGAGTAACATTGGCAGGATTGAAATGCCGAGAGCAACATATTTCTTGAAGCAGGGGACTCGAGTAACGTTGGCAGGCCGAGAGCAAATGGAAGTAATTTCCCTGATTACTCGAGTACTTATTCGAGTAACGTTGGCAGGATTACATGGCCGAGAGCAACTCATTTCCTTGTGGCAGGTTACTCGAGTATTGACTCGAGTAACTCTTCTTTTCACTTCATATCACTCGAGTCGTTCCTCGAGTGATGTATCTAGCTGTGAGTTACTTTAGGTTTGTGCTCTAGTTACTTCAAGTTTCTGTCTCATTACTCGAGTTCTTACTTGAGTAGCCTTTTAGAAATTCTGCCAGTGATGAAGTTTCTCAGCTTTCTCTCTTGGCTTTTCTTCATTACTCCAGTGCTTACTTCAAGTGATGATTTGCTCTGTCATTACTTTGTTCAAACTTGTTTTTTTATCAAATCTTTTTCACACCCATTCTTTGTTATCATCAAAACATGTGAGATCTAACAATTTTTCCATTATAGAGGGTTAAAACATCTTTAAATGGAGAGTTGAACTGCTTCATTTGGGTTAAATATTCCTTCTATTTGTTACAGGTTAATGTGTCAACAATCAATAGTCATAGTGGCTCAAGTACTAAGGGTCCTAACCCCTCCACCAAGCCCTCTAGTGCGCAATAGGATGACGATGACACACGACTTCTAGCACAAGAGGAAAGAGCATTGAGGAAAGGCCTTGTTCTGATTCACTACAAAAAAATGGTATTTTGTAGAGGTTATAATTCACCACTACAAATAGTAAAATTTGTAGCGGTTATAAACTAAACCGCTATAAACTTGTAGCGGCAAGCTATAAGCCAAATGGCACAACAGATTGACAACGTTTTTTGTAGCGGTTAATAAAAAAAACCACTACAAATGTGGCACGCATTTCCCGCTAAAAATTGTAGCGGTTACATAATAAAAGCCTCTACAAAGTCCCCAACCAAGACGCGCCAATAGTATGGCTGTTATTTGTAGCGGTTTCACTAATTAAACCGCTACAAAATTCAAAACGTCACCTATTTGTAGCGGTTATAAAGATATAACCACTATAAAATTTCAGAGGTCATGAAAATTGTAGTGGTTTTGTACAACAACCACTATAGAACTTCAAAGGTCTTGTAATTTGTAGCGGTTATTATAGAACCGCTATAAAGTTTTTCCGCCCTAGTTTATTTGAAGCGGTTGATGTAGTGGTTATTTCAAGAACCACTACAAACTCCGCCAATATATAAAGCTGCCCTCCTTCTATTTTCCAATTTGGCCATTTTGTTTCCTGAAGCTTCTGAATGTTTCCTTTTAGATTTGAGCATTCAGATATCTATGGAAGAGTGTTTATTGTAGCATTTCTCGTTATTTGTACTTGAGGTACAGACAATACATATCTTATTTGTACTATATTTTTGCATAATAATATGACTAAAATGTTTTTTTTGAAGTTTTGTAGTTGATATGGCTTTAAGACAGGATAGGGGGAAGGAGCCTGAGGTCCCTAAACCAATTTTGCAGGGTGGCAGCAGTAGAGCAGGGGGCAGAGGGATGGGACAACGCGGAGGGAGGGCGACTGCGGCATTTCAGCCCATCCCCCCATAGCAGCCACAGGGTCGACCCTACCACAGCTACCGCAGATGATCCCACAAGAGACGATTGCACCAGAGGTGCCTGATTTGGGGGAGGGAGATATCAGCATCGATGACTATGACGCGAACGAGGACTTCGAGATCCCGATTGGGATTAGAGAGATGGAGTAGTTCCTCGATAAGGAGGAGGCGCAGGAGCAGAACAACCTACAAGTGTTGTCTTCGCGGTCTACTGGGTTTGAGGTGCAAGTCCAAGGTAAATAAAATTTTTTATTTAATAAATTATTTATTTAAATTCGAAATGTTAAATTTGAATTACAATTTATTTAGCGTGCGGTAAATTGTGCAGATGAGCAAGGGAACGTGTCTATAAGGAGGCTGGATGTGGCCAGTTTGAATAGCATGGACCAGCCCATTAACAATGGGGGTCATTTGTTCAACCGCTTCCTGAACGACTTGGGCTCAAATTGGATGCGGTTGCCCTTCACTTCAGGACGTGGAGGCATGTTCCGAAGGGGCCGAAGGACCTAGCGTAGGAGGAGGTGGTATAAGTAATTAATAGTATTTAATTAATATTTTTTGTAATTAATTCTATTTAATTAATATTTTTTAATAGGACATTTGTAATTATTCATATTTAAATAATATTTTTACAGCTGCGGTTTGCTGTCTAGGCCAACCGGAAGAGGTACACATTGATGAAGATGGTGTTAGATCTCATGTTTTGATGATAACAAAAGTATGGTATGAAAAGGAATTGATTAATAAATAAGTTTGAACAAAGTAATAACAGGGATAAGCATCACTTGAAGTAAGCATTGGAGTAATGAGGAAAGATCAAGAGAAAATGCTGAGAAACTTAAGCAGGAGCAATTTCTCTAAGGCATTACTCGAGTACATACTCGAGTAATGAGACAAAACTTGAAGTAACCAGAGGCACCTTCCAGTAACCTGCCAACATTACTCGAGTAAGTACTCGAGTAATAGTGTAAGTATTTTCAAGTTGCTCTCAGCCTGCCAATGTTACTCGAGTAGGTACTTGAGTAACCAGGTAAAAACTTGGAGTTGCTCTCGGCCTGCCAATGTTATTCGAGTAGGTACTTGAGTAACCATGTGAAAATTTTTCAAGTTACTCTCGGCCTGCCAATGTTACTCAAGTAGGTACTCCAGTTACTCTATTTCACAAAATATGGTGCTCTCGGCATTTTGTACCACTGCCAATGTTACTCGAGGAGCTACTCGAGTAACTCAGTATGGTAAGCAAAAACTTGAAGGTGGTACCTGAATAACTTGATGTAATTTTATTTCATTTTCCTCAAGTTATTACTCTAGTAATTTAACGTTTCATTTTAAGTGGATTACTCGAGTATGTACTCGAGTATGCAGAGTTATTTTGAAAGAAAACTTCAAGTCATTACCCGAGTAAGTTATGCACAAAAAGTAAGTTTACTCGAGTAAGTACTCGAGTAACAAGGTAATCTAACTTGATGTGCTCTCGGCCTTGAAATCCTGCCAACATTACTGGAGTAAAGCATCGAGTAACCAAAACTTTATTTGAAGGTTTACTCGAGTTGGTACCCGAGTAACCCATAAAGTTGTGGGTGCATTACTCGAGTAGGTACCCGAGTAAACATACATTTCCAAAGGTTTGAAAATTGGTTACTCCATGCACTACCCGAGTAATCTTATATTTGCCTGTTGACTTGTAGTTGATTAAAGTTTTCCCGATGATACTCGAGTAAGTACTCGAGTAAACTTCAAGGGATACTCGAGTAGCTACTCGAGTAAGTAAACCCAAAAATCCAGAAATCATTCAAACGTTCATTGATTTGTTTCCTATATGATTAATCTTTCATTGTATTAGTATTCTTAGTCTATTTACAGATGAACAATAAAGAAATCATATCAAGTAATGGAAGTCAAATGAAACGTTCAAATGCCAACCACCGCCAACGGATATTTTTCAAAAACTGGAAAAGTCAATAGTGGCTGCGCACTCTACAACAGACGAAAGGAAAATGTTCCAACGGTCTTCACCAACATATCTATATATATGGGAACATCCAAACAAAGAAAGAAAAACAGGCACACACACAAACGTATCATCAAGTTTATTGCTCTGTTTTCACGTTGTAATTATATTTCTATGCTTCAGTGATTCTTATTCACTCTGTAAGAGAGCTATTTCGTTCAAACTCAATATTTGTTATTGAGATAACTTGAGGTTGTGGAACTTTGAGTTGGGATTGGATTACAACTTGTAAGGGGGAGCGAGTGTCCAGGCGAAGGAACTTGCTTGTACTGAGGTGCCAAGAACCCACTGAATCTTGGAAGTTATAGTGAAACTCTCAGAGAAGCTCTGAGGACTGGACGTTGGTCAAAG
Source organism: Inga oerstediana (assembly GCA_963210345.1). Classification (NCBI taxonomy): domain Eukaryota; kingdom Viridiplantae; phylum Streptophyta; class Magnoliopsida; order Fabales; family Fabaceae; genus Inga; species Inga oerstediana. Next base: position 29,825,555 of record OY723406.1, read on the forward strand.
TGGTTGTGACCGAACCAGTATAACTCTCAGTGTACACTTCGGTGATATTTCTCCTTACTCCTTACTGTTTTAATTTCACTGTCAAAGTTTTACATTTCTGACGAAATTTTAGTATCACCCAATTCACCCCCTCTTGGGTGAAACGCTTGTTCTAACAGATGGGTGACGGCTGGAGGAACAGGAGGAATCGTCTCTTCCACAGCGTGGATAAGGATGGGACGATGCCTCTGGAGCAGATGATCGAGAGCGTCCCAGATGGCGTCCCGTCGAACAACTGGGCAAGTTTTGTCTAGTTCAGGAGGAGTGCTGAGGGGCAAGTAATGTATTTATTAGATTATTTATATATAATTTTGTAATTGATAATTATTAAATTATATTTTAAATTTAATTAATTGTAATTTGAACTTTATTAATTTTAAATGTTTTATATTGTTTTAATACATTTAATATTATTTTTTATCCAGGTGCTTTCTCAGAGGAACACTAGGTGCCGTGGGCAGCAGACGATCCACCACACAGCAGGATCGAAGACCTTTGCTGTCACTTACAGCGAGCTGGTAACTTTTCATAATATCAATTACTTTTAGCTGGTTATTTCATAATACTAATTGAATTTTGTAATTGTTTTAGGAGAGGAAGGCATAGCAGGTAAACCGTTAGACGGACTATGGGGAGTTGTTCGCTATCACACACAAACACCGTGACGGGACTTCGACCTCTCAATAGGTAGAGGCGGCCAATGTAAGTAATTTCATTATTATAATTTTTATAAAACCAACTTAATTATGAAAAATGCTAATAATTAATTGTTTCATAAATGGCAGGAGTAGATGAAGCAGTTGCAGGCTGAGTTGCGAGAGACCCAGGCTGAGGAGTCACAGGGGTCAGTGGACCCCATGGCTCCTTTGAAGGTGGGTATGGGTGAGGCTGAGCATGTCAGAAACGTGTCGGGGATGGGGATAGGCACTAGACCTAGCATGGTCTACAGTAGGAGCGCCACCTCTGAGGCTGGCAGCTCTAGAAGGGTCAGACGTCCGAGAGACCAGTCTGTTGAGCAGCTCTGAGCAAATTTGGCCAGGACACAGGCTATAGTTGTTTAGCAGCAGTAGCAGATGCAGCAGCAGGCCGATTTCATCTAAGCTCAGCAAACACAGTGGTGTGATATCACGAACAACATGCTCGAGCGGTTGTGGAGTCACCTGTTCCTAGACGAGCAGCATCTAGAGGTTCCCCCTGTCCCTTGGTTCATCGTCCAGCCTCCTCCCCCTCCTTCTGATGATGATGGTGCTATTAACTCTGCCCAGCGCCCCGATCTAACAGTACCTGAGGGAGCCCCACCTGAGGGAGGAGCAGATGATCAGCCCCCTACTACCTAGTTTAGGACATATTTATTTTTTCTTGTTGAAACATTTGTAAATAAATATATATAATATTTCTATTTCAGACCATAAATTTTTATTGCGTTTACCATAGTTATGTTTATATTCTTAGACCGCGTTGTTGAATTTGTGAATTAATTGCAACAATATTATTTATATTTCTAAAACTAAAAAAAATTATTATATATATTTGTAGCGGATTTATAATAAGACCGCTACAAATATAATAAAATTTTATTTGTAGCGGTTAATATAAACACCTCTACAACGACAATTCCTTATTTGTAGTGGTTAATACAAAAATTGCTATAAAGACAGTTCCAACTTTGTAACGGTTAATACAAAAACCGCTACAAAGACAGGTCCAAATTTGTAGCGGTTAATATAGAAACCACTACAAATGTAATGACATGTGTGAGGGAAATTCAAAATTAAAATATTGACTATTTGTAACAGTTACATAAATAACCGCTACAAATACTCAACATTTCAATTTTGAATTTCCCCCCACTTTGTGCAAATTTGTAGCGGTTTAGGAAGATAACCGCTACAAATTGAGTACAAATTTTTGATTTCAAATTCTCTAACAGTCATAAATGGGTTGTAGCGGTTTTCTTATAATAATCACTACAAACATAAAAAGTTGGAAATTTGAATTTTTCTACTGCGAGAAATTTGTAGCGGTTACTCTAGCGGTTTATGAACTGCTACAAAATATTAAACATTGAACGCATTCCTTGACACTGAGGTTCCCACAACATTCTATGAGGCTAAGAAGATTATCAATAGGTTGGGGTTGAACTATCAAAAGATTGATGAATGCCCCAACGATTGTATGCTGTATTGGGGAGACGATTCCAGTAGGGAGACTTGTAACAGATGCCACACATTGAGGTACAAGACAATTTGGAAGGGAAAAAAGCAGAAGAAGAAACCTACAAAGATTCTCAGGTACTTCCCTTTGAAACCTCACTTACAAAGATTATTTATGTCGTCTAAAACGGCGGAGCACATGAGGTGGCATGACGTTGATAAGAATGAAGATGGTAAAGTAAGACATCCCCGGGATGTAGATGCCTAGAAAACATTTGACAATGACTTTCCATCTTTTGCGGCTGACCCTAGAAATGTTCGGCTTGCTTTGGCGACCAACGGTTTCAATCCATTTGGGAATCTTAGCACAAGTTATAGTATTTGGCCGGTAGTCTTAGTTCCCTACAACTTGCCGCCCTAGATGTGTATGAAACAAATCTCCTTTATTATGTCTATGATTATTCCAGGCAAAAAGGCACCGGTTAATGACATCGATGTGTATCTCCAATTGCTTATTGCGGAATTGCTTAACCTGTCGAATGTCGGCATCGAAATGTACGATGCTTTTCGGGAAGACATTGTTCAACTTGCGTGTAGCCTTGATGTGGATGATTAGTGACTTTCTTGGCCTTGACACATTATCTAGTTGGAATGTCCATACTGGTCAGTATGTCCAGCTTGTAATTTTGACTCTGACGCAGTACGCCTTCCCCATAGCTAAAAGTGGTGCTTCATGGGCTATCGGAGGTTTCTCGATGGAAGGCACAAGTTCAGATTGTAGCAGAATCACTTCAATGGGAAACCAGAAAATAGAGGACCACCTCAGACTTTATCCAGTATCAAAATCTTATAGCAGCTTGAAAATGTTGAGTTTGAATTTGGAAAAAGCGACGATTCAGCACATGCTCGCCAAAAGATGCATAAGACTTCGGTGCCTTAGCATTGGAAGAAGATAAGTATTTTATTCACTCTTCCATATTGGAAATCTAATTTACTTTGCCATAGTTTTGATGTCATGAACATTGAAAAAAATGTTTGCGATAGTGTGCTATATACGCTGCTTAACGAACCTGGCAAGACAAAAGATCACCTTCAACTGAGGAAAGATTTACGCGCCATGGGAGTTCGTGAAGACGCTTGGCCAGATAAGCATGACAAATTTCAGCCGGAAAAGTTTAGCCTCACAAAACCAAACAAGGAAGTCTTCCTCACGACATTGAAGAAACTAAAAGTTCCTGATGGGTATTCAAGCAACATTTCTCGATGTGTTAACTTGCAGGCTCAAAAGGTTGTTGGCCTAGAGAGTCATGACTCACATGTTCTTATGCAATAGTTACTCCCTCTGGCTAAAAAGAATGCACTTCCTCTTAATGTGTCTATCGTTTTAGTGGAACTTTGTTCTTTCTTTCGAAATTTGTGTTCTAAGGTTTTGATCGTTGAAGAGCTCGATCAGCTGCAGTCCAAAATCATTCTTACGCTTTGTCATTTGGAGATGATCTTTCCTCCGTCCTTTTTTATTGTGATGGTTCACCTTACAGTCCACCTCGTTCATGAAACAAAGCTCGCTGGCCCAGTACAATATCGATGGATGTATCCAAATGAGAGGTACTCATTTTAAATATGTGTTTTATTATTAGTTCTTATATTTGCTAGTCATCCTTTTCAGCATTTAGTATCAATTTTCTCTTCTTTACTTCATAGGTTTCTTGGGAAATTAAAATCTTACATAAGGAATAAGGCGTGACCAGAAGGTTTTATAGCTAAAGGCTATATAGGGGATGAGGTGCTGTATTTTTGTTCAAGGTACTTTGATGACCTTGAGACGGCTTTCAACCACCCACCTCGTGTTGACAATTGTCTTGAACCTGCATCAATATCAAGAGAATTTTTCCCTTGTGTTGGTAAACCAGTTAGAGGAACTGAGAACTTCAAACTAACAGCAATTGAGAAGTTGCAAGCACATAGACATGTCTTGATTAATTGCACTCAAGTTGAACCTTTTATATAGTAAGAACTGTACACTCACATGTTATTCTACATCTTTTGTAACATTTTTCACTTTCATTTCACTATCACCTTTCCATTTTTAATTGCAAGGAATTCAGAAGTCATGTTAAGCGTCAACTCAGGATCTGCACACAAACATCCTCGAAAGTTGACAAAAAGGTCTACAGAAAATTCCTGAGCTGGTTTCGGTGTAGAATACTAATTGACCACAACCCATACTTACTAGATTTCAGATCTCTAGCAATCGGCCCTCTTAATCATGCAAAAAGGTTTACAGTATACATTGTCATTGGTTTCAAGTTTTGCACGGTTTCACGGGATCAAGGATTGCAAACTCAAAATTCGGGTGTTTATGGCACATTTGGGACAATGAGTTATGCGACTAGCAGTGACGCCAACATGCAGTTCAGAGGAATCCCTTACTATGGAAAGCTTCTTGATGTGGTCGAACTTAATTATCAAGGCCGTCTCACCGTGACGCTGTTTAAATGTTTGTGGGCAAATACCACTACTTCTCGGAAACTGACAACTAAAGACTTGGGGATCACATCAGTCAATTTCTCACTGCCAATTCATACCGGTATTTCTCAAGATGATGAGCCGTATATTCTTGCTTCAGAGGCACAACAGGTTTATTATGTCGAGAATGAGAGGCACAGGGATTGGCATATGGTCGTCCATTTAAAGCCACGAGACTTTTACGACATAGGTGAAGGCGATAACATCGCCTATGAGAGTGAGCCATTTCAGCCTGCCAATTTTGAAAACCACTTCCCTGAAGGCGATGACAATTTACCTCTACTACGGTACATTTTTTATGTCCACATCATTTAAATTAAATTTTTTAAACAAAATAATACATCACTAACAATAATTTTTCTACACAATTTCTATAGGGATGGCGAGGATGAGTGATCAAATTCAAATTATGTTTTTGTGTTTAAAAAAATATTGAAAAATAAAATAAAATAATATTTGTAGCGGTTATTAAACTACTACAAAAATAAAAATAACCGCTACTAATTAAAAACCGTTACAAAATGGATACATTAACCGCTACAAATGCTACACGGATCCCTATAAATACCCCCACCACATCTCATTTCAAACACTCCCCCATTTCTTTTCACCTTACCCCTTTTTCATTTTCTCTCATTTACAAATTTTTTTGTATGAGTTGAGGAGTTTAACAATACGATCAAATATAGTAACAAGTTTTTAAATTTTTTATTTGAATACTTCTTTCCTTCGCATAAAATTTATTCTCACCATTTTTTTTCCAGATATTTCAGAGCTTTATCTCATTTTCATCTATTTTTTATACACAATTACATTGTAGTGAATAACATAATAGTTCCTTGTTACCTACGTATCCTTAATAATATTATTAATACAATCTTTATACTTATCCAACTAAATTAAATTATTCATTTTAATTTATAAATGAGCTAAACTATTGAATAATAAGCTAATTAAATTAGCTAAACTATTAAAAAAATAAACTATTTAATTTAATATAAAAAAACTGAAACAAATGATGGTATTTTTTTAAAAAAATTTTCTTAATTTTTGTAGCGGTTACTAAACCACTACTAATTAACATGCCTTTTTCAAACTAAAATTAATTTTTTGGCCTGAATTTTGAATTTTGATGAAATTAGTAGCGGTTATATAACCGCTACTAATTAAAGCAAATTCATATTAGTAGCGGTTCATAAACTGCTACAAAATAGCAAAAAAAAATTCATTTTTCTTTTCCTGCCTTGAAAATATCTCTTTTTGAAATTTGTATCGGTTATATACCACTACAAATATCACAGAAAATGATTATTGCTTATGGCGATGTTGTAGCGGTGGGATTGAATTGCTACAAAAAAAGTAGTGGTTATTTTGCTTGAGTAGCGGTTTTGAATAACCGCTACAAAATTGCTTGTAACATATGATTTAATAGCGGTTTTATAAACCACTACTAATGTTGTTTGTAGCATTTAAAACAGCTACTAATAACCATTTTTAGCTATTACTAAATACTATTTTTTTTTGTAGTGTGAAGGAGGTTAAGAAAGCAAAGAGAGAAGGAAGGAAACTTAATGTGAGATGGAACAAGAAAGGGCAAGTTGTGAAATATGACAAACTCATTAGCTACCTCGGATATGCAGCAAAAAGCAACGTGCCTATCACTTTGAACAACTGAAGAAGGAAACCAAGTCAATGAGGAAGGCTATATAGGATGAAATAGCAGTAAGATATGATGCTACATAATTAATAATATCTTATTAATCAGTATACCTAACACTAACAATGATTTGTGTGTTTTGTAGTCTAGATTCCTCATAGATGAGGAGAAGAATGATTATGTGTTATGGAAGGCTAGTAGGATACTGCACTCATTCCGAGCGTTTGTGACGAAGAAATTTTTGTTGGAACCCAACTCTGTAGATGAGTCAGTGGTTCCGACGTTGCTAAAGAAAGTTGTCAAATAGCCTAAATGGGCTACTTTTGTATGGTCACGATGCTCTAGTGCATTCAAGGCAAATTAAATTTAAACAAATAAAAAGTCAATGGTACTTCTGTATTAATGTTTACCTCTGACATCTTTGTTGCTTATTTTCATAGGAATTAAGCGCGGAAAACTGTGAGGGGGTGAAGAACAATGAATACCCATACCGTGAAGGCCGCATGGGTTATGCGAACATACAGCAGTAGTTGGTAGAGAAGTAGGGGTCAGGCTCCGATGTCACAATCAACCATGGACTATTGTGGGCTACTGCGAGGCAAAACAAAAAGGACAACATTAACAATCCTCGCATGCAAGAGGTTGTCTCAAACTCCTTATAGCTCGTAAGTCAATATCTCTCTTATCAAACTCATCATGAAAGAGAGCTCTATTTCTACAATATCACAAGAAGACTATGACTATTTATATTCATGCAGCGTATGGAATCAGTTAAATATAGACGAGAAGGGACCAGCATGATATATAATTATATTCTTGTGTGTCACTGACTTCTTAATTATTACACTAATCAATCATACTGATGCTTGTCTTACTTTCTCATTAAAAAGAGACAAGGCTATGCGTTGTGCGAAACTGTTTATATTGGTATTTTTGTCCAAAGTAACATGCAATACGAAATGGGACCAATTTTCATGGACTGTTTTAATTAATTAAAAAAATTGTTAATCTATACTCAAAATGGAAAACAACAAGGGAAAAACAACAAATGCTCTGTATCATTTCTCGTATCTTTATTACGTTTCTATCTGTATACCATATGAGAATTATTGGTTAAGTTCCCCTTTGATGTTAAACATGGTCTTTCATCTCTAGTAATTCTCTTCTTGAGTTAAAAAGTCTGCAACATCATTCACTGATAACTTCTCTTACATTTCTATAATCTGCTCCTCTTGTTGCTCAAACGTAAATACTAGTATATGAGTTGATTATTCCTATCTAGGAATTATTGTCTGATCCACATAAGCCATATGGGATTCAGGCTGATATATATATATATATCAGAATCTTCATTTAGGATCATATTGGATAGAGTTGGGAATAAAGACAATGTATTCATTATTTCACAAGTTATTATCAGTTCTGTACAACATTTTTCTTGATTGCATCTTTCCTTCTCTTCTTTGATTCTCTGTTTCCAACTAGTTATCAAGTGGAGAAGCCAAACATTATGGTTGGCAAAGCTAATCCATGCATTAGTTCAGATCAAAGTAAAATCCTAGGTAAAAAGGGGAGAATCCAATATGAGTATGAGTATGAGCAAAAAGAAGGTGAAGACAGTGTACACAAGAATGCAATGAAGCCACGTTGTGTCTGGACACCTAAGTTGTTCTTGAAGTTTGTTGATGCTGTTGGAAAATAGCCTAGTCCACCCTTGGTGGATTGGGCCCAAGCCCAATAGGATTGGGGTCAAAGTATAAATAACATAAATGCTTAGGTAGATATATGTAATATTTTTCAAAATGTTATAAGTCATGTTATTTATCTCATGCAATATGACTTTACATGAGGTATTGTTTCACGGAAACAATATGTCTCTCAATCAAAAGGATGTCTTGTCTCTCTGATGGAAGGATATGTTAGCAGAAGAGGAAGGGGTACATAGAATCCTATAAATAGGCGTAAAGGGATTCAGTTGAGAGAACATTGGAAATAACATACAGAAACTCTGTCAAACTGACTCCTCATTCCCTTTACTATATTACTCTCTTCTTCTTCTTGTCTGTGGTGTATTTGCTATGAGTCATAATCGCTTCCGTAACTGTGATCCGATTAGCGTAGGTACAAGAGTTAAACGGTCGCACTCCAGGTACGCCCAATTATTCTTACAGATGCAATTGATCAGTTGGGACTTGAGGGAGAGTTTATGTTATTTGGCATTTAGAAGTTAAAGTCAATAACTTGACATCTATAATGATTTGTTGTACTTACTTGCTTAAGGTGTCTTTTGATAGGATTCCACGTCCACGGCTAGTTTATACTAGCAAAAAATGTGGAAGTCAAAAATTTTAGGAAAGGTGTTTTATGTTTTCTATAATGTATGTTTGTGTTTTATGTTATTAGCAGTATGTGTTATGTCCATGGTTTACCTTATGTTGTAGGAAGTAATGTAATGTGTATTTAGGATCAGTTATTAGCAGTTTGTGTTGCAATTGCTTATGTATTAGGTTGTAGTTGTTGTCAGTTATGATGTGTTGTCGAGGATATTTAAGTGTATTGTTGCAGTGGAATTATCATGAATGAAGTATCTGGATCCAGTCTTTTCTTTCCTTCCTTTTTCTTCTCAATTATCTTAACTTTTTCTTTTTCTTATGATTCCCTAGAACTTAACATCTTTACTTGTCATTGCAAAGGCTGTTGCTGAGAAAGTTCTTAACCTAATAAATGATGAAGGGCTTACAATTGAAAATATGACAAACTATCCAAATGTATTAGTTATACTTTGTTTGAACTTAACGTCAACATTAAATTAGCTGTTAAGTATAACTTAAGCTCATGGTCATTGTGTTGGAGGAATATCGGACCTATTTAAGAAACGCAACTCAATCGACTAAATTTTCTTGTCTAAGAAGGAAGTTTTACAACAAGGATCAAAATAAGGCTTCTCAGGTGGAGAAGGTGAACATTATGGTTGGGGAAGTCAATCCAAGCATCAGTATAGAAGAGAAGGAGGAGTCATCGACACAGAAGATGCCATGTTGTTTCTGGTCACCTAATCTAAACAAGAAATTCCTTGTTGCAATTTGTCAACTTGGACTTGAAGGTGAGTTTATGTTACTGGTCACTTATAAATTAAAGTCAACAGCTTGATTTGAGTTTTCTAGTTATTTTACAGAGGTTGATCCTAAAAAAATTCCTGAGCTGATGAGTGTTTAAGGGCTTACAAGTGAAAATATTGCTAGCTATCTAAAGTATATACGATGTTATTCTTTAGCTCTATTTCATATCCTATTCTTTCTGGTTTGTGCACTAAAACTTTAACAAATTGAATAATGTCATATTTTTTTGGATAAACTTTCAGGGCATTGGCCCACCATATTATTTCAAAACTAGCCAATCAGCACATACATTTACTTCTCTGTACACATACTGCACCCTAACCCTCCCAAACCCACCTAATACATGTTTTACAATCTGTATCAAACTTGAACATTTACATTCATCATTAATTTTCTCTAACATATTAACAACAGTACTAGAATCAACGTATGCCTCACAGTTTCAAGCTTGTTATTACTCCCCACATCTCTGCTCTAATTGCAGAACATTAGCCAAGTTTCCTTGTAAAACCTTTATATCCAACCCACCTTATGAGCCACCCAATGTATATTTACTTCTTGCCTTCTTATACCATCAAGTCCATACCTTTCCTTGACCAATATTATATCTTGCACAAACTTTTGAATAGCAAAACTTGGGATTAACCTATCTTAAACTAGGTGTGCAAGCACTAGTGAAATTCAAAAAATGAATTACACGAATTGAACCTTGTTAAGCAAAATTTTTGATAAAAATATAAATGAATTAAATTCTAAGGGCTCCTTAAAATTTATTACAAAACAAGGTATTAATATGGCTAAAAATCGGATACTTTTAAAATGTGCCTATTATAAACTTTGTATTTCATATTGATTGATGATTGATATTTTAATTATTATATGAAAATAAATTTGTAATGCAGAAATAAAGGATCTATCATAGAAATGCAACTGAACCAACTAAAATTGCTTCTCTAAGAAAGAAGCTTTATAACAAGGATCAAAATAAGGCTTATCAGGCAGAGAAGGTGGACATTATGGCTGGGGAAGTTGGGAATAAAGGCAATGCATTCATTATTTCATAAGTCATCATCAGTTCTGCATATCGCTTATCTCAATTTCTTTCCTTCCCTTCTTTGATTCTCTGTTTCCAACTAGTTATCAGGTGGAGAAGGCAAACATTATGGCTGGCAAAGATAATCCAGGCATAAGTTTAGATCAAAGAAAAATCCTAGGTAAAAGGAAGAGGGTCCAAGATGAGGATGAGCAAAAAGAAGATAAAGACAATATACATAAGAATGCAATGAAGCCATGTTGTGTCTGGACACAGAATTGTTCCTTAAGTTTGTTGATGCAATTGATCAGTTGGGACTTGAAAGTGAATTTATGTTATTTGGAATTTAGAAATTAAAGTCAATAACTTAACATCTATAATGATTTGTTGTACTTACTTGCTTAAGGTGACTTTTGATAGAATTCCACGTCCACGGCTAGTTTATACTAGCAAAAAACGTAGAAGTCAAAACTTTTGGGAAAGGTGTTTTATGCCTTTTACAATGTATGTTTGTATTCTATATTATTAGCAGTATGTCTTATGTCCATGGTGTTGGACTTTGGGTCCAAGTCTGCCCTTGATGGGCTGGACTATTTGATTATAACTGAGGCTAATCCTGTGTGGGTTGTAGACTCAGGGGCCACAGACCATGTGAGCAGAGATCGTGGGAACTTCATGGAGTTTCGCAGGCTACCAGCTAGAAGCAGATAGCTTTACGTTGGGAACAATGCGATGGTAGAAGTCAAAAGGATCGACACCTGTAAATTGACTTTACAAGGCGGGCAAACCCTAATTTTGCAAGATGTCCTCTATGCTCCGGAGATCTGACGAAACCTAGTGTCTGTTATTTCTTTAGTTAAATTCAGTTTTAATGTTAAATTTCATGATCAAGTTATTGACATTTCAATTGGGACCGATTATTTTGGATTTGGTTGTATTTCGGATGGTTTCTTTGTTTTAATGAATTATGATTTTAATTCTAGTCAATGCTATGCGATTTCATCTAATGATAATTACGATACATGGCACGCCAGATTAGGACACATTGGTCAAGAATGCATGACCAAACTAGCAAATGAAGGATTGCTAGGAGAAGTGTCGAAAAATGAAATGTCTCTATGTGAGCATTGCCTTGCTGGAAAAAGCACAAGGAAACCCTTTGGAAAGGCAATCAGAGCAGAACATCCTCTTAAAATGATACACTCAGATATCTACGGACCTATGAGTGTGAGGGCCCGACATGGAGCGTGGTACTTGATTACATTTATCGACGATTTTTCGTGATATGGACATGTATACTTGATCTCTCACAAATCTGAAGCTTTAGAATGCTTCAGGAAGTACCTTAATCTAGTTGAAAATCAACTAAATTGTAAGGTTAAAGCCTTGAGAACTGATAGAGGTCAATGTAAGCGGCAAGCTTCACCCAAGAGGGGGGTGAATTGGGTGATGTTATAAATTTTTCGTTTGAGATGGTGATATGTAAATATAGTGGATAGAGTAGAGTAGAGAAGATTTGAACACAGAGAGTTATACTGGTTCAGCCTAACAACAATGCCTACGTCCAGTCCTCAGAGATCAAGACCTACTGAGCTTTTCACACTATCTCCAAGATTCAATGGGCTCTCAGAACGCCACAAGACAACAATCGTCCTTGAATGGACTACGAGCAGAAATATTCTCTCGACAAGAAACTTCTCTCCCCCTTACGACAAGTCTTATGTGCAGAGAAACAACCTATGACTCTTCTCACTTGCTTATGTATACAAGACTTATGAGCAGCAACGTTTTCTTCTGCTTACACCACTGTAAGTCTTATGAACAACAACGTTCTCTCCTGCTTGTATCTTATAAGGCTTATGAGTGAAAGATACTACAAGGAATTCCCTCAACTGCTTCTCTCGTAAGGAATAACTACCCTCTCAAGATCCCAATACCTTGAGATTACATAAACATAGAATTTTGAGTTTGTATGAGGACTCTCTTACAGAGTAAATGAATAAACACTGAAGATCAAAGTGTATACAGAGAAAACAGATGAATAACAGAGAATTGATATGAGCTTGTGAATTCTTGTGCTACGTTGTTGTTGTTTCTCTTTGAGTCTCTGTATATATATAGTTGCTCCATCTTTTGCCTGTTTGGAAATTCTTCAGTTGTGGAGCGGGACATTTGAAACTAATGGCAGACACGTGCATGTTTGAGTGTGGTAGGTGCCAGCGTGTTCATAATCATCTTGTCTGCTGTTGTATCACTTTTCTCATGTGATTCAATTCAAACGTTCATATTCCTGTATCATCCTCTTAAAACATTCAAAATAATGTTAAACAAAGATAAAAAGTGATGATGATATGAATTAATAACAATAAACTATATTCGTAATGAACGTTGTGAAACTTATCATATTCTGTGGTCAACAGGGCATCACTTCGAGCATGAAAGGCTCACCTCGAGTGATCTCCTATTTTCCTTCATATACCTCTGTTATCGGGTTGTGCTTGCATGGAAAATCAGAGAGAAAATATCTTCACTCGCGAGTGAAGAGAGGTCTCACTCGAGCACAAAATCTCTGCTCGAGTAATCTTTGCCTTTTACACTGGGAGTGTCTTCTCGGGTCATCACTCGCATACCATTTTGACAAAAGTAAGAATTTACACTCGCGAGTGATCTGGACCCTCACTCGAGCACACTTACCTCTGCTCGAGTGAGAAGCATATTCTCAAGGAATATGCTCTCTAAACCATCACTCGCACCAGAAATCCAGAGGGATAGAAATTTCACTCGCGGGTGAAATTGGCCCTCACTCGAGCACACTTACCTCTGCTCGAGTGAGAAGCATATTCTCAAGGAATATGCTCTCTTGAATAAGCACTCGCAACTGATCTGGAGAGGGATGGAAATATTACTCGCAAGCATGGATGTGTCACTCCAAGCATGGATGGGTGTGCTCGAGCACACTTGTGCTTTTCTGAACTTCAAGACTCTCAGCCAAGTACTCGCAGTGCCTTTCTCGAGTGAATGATGGAAGCATGCCTTAACTTACTCTCGGCCAAGCACTCGCAGTGCCTTTCTCGAGTGAATGATGGAAGCATGCCTTAACTTGCTCTCGGCCAAGCACTCGCATACCCTTGCTCGAGTGAATATAGGAAGCACACCATTACTTGCTCTCGGCCAAGCACTCGCATGCCCTTGCGCGAGTGAATATAGGAAGCATGCCGTTGCTTGCTCTCGGCCAAGCACTCGCATACGTGCTCGAGTGAGAATGGCTTCACTGCTCGAGTGCATCCCTTGTGCTTCAGGTGATCCATTGAATATACAGGGAGAATCCCTCTCGGGTACTCACTTCCTGGCTTTCTCTCACACCTGCTCGAGTACAGAAGTGATTTGTGCTCGAGTGCAGATTTCATGCTCGAGCACTCAAGTGCATTTTCACAGCAGATATCAGCAAACACCAGATATGCATTTGGTAACTTGGAATCTTTTCTTAACCTTCTAAAGAACATGTTTTACACATAATTGAATTATTGTTATCATCAAAACTTGGGATCTAACAGTCAAGAGTATCTCTCAGAATAGTTCAAAACGCTCTGTGATGAAAAAGGGATTGTCAGACAATTGACCATCCCTGGCACTCCTCAACAAAATGGGGTGGCCGAGAGAAGAAATAGAACACTTCTCGATATGGTTAGGTCAATGATGTCACAAGCTGAACTACCAATTTCATATTAGGGCGATGCATTATTGACTGCGACATTTATACTTAACTGAGTGCCTTCCAAATCAGTCACTTCTACGCCTTATGAGTTGTGGACAGGCCGTAAGCCAGATCTAAGTGTCTTACGACCATGGGGATCGGTGGCCTATATACACAATTCGTCTCACAAACATAGAACGTTGGGACCTCAAGGCAAGAAATGTATCTTCATAAGATACTCTGAGCAATCAAAAGGATATGTCTTCATTGGTGAAAATGAGGACGGCTCAATGACTGAGGTCGAGTCAAGGGATGCAGTATTCCTAGAATCAGATTTTCCTAGTAGAGGAAGCCTTAACCAAACAGAAACTCTATATGAGAGTGAGGAAGTTGAAGGCATCCCTAGATCACTGACCCGAGTAGGAGAAATGAGTCATTTTCACAACATGGAAATGATGATTAAACACAGGAAGAGAATCCTGAAGAACTCCCACCCCGGAGAAGCCAAAGGGATAGAATCCCTAAAAAATGCTTCTCCATTGAAGGGGAAGTACACATTATCAATCCAGAAGGCAGTGAGGAAGATCCGAAAAGCATTAAAGAAGCGCTAACGGGACCTGCTAAGGAAATATGGCAAAAGGCCTTAGAAGAAGAGATGAATTCCATGATAGCTAACCAAGTTTGGGAATTGGTTGACTTGCCACCAGGCCGAAAGGCAATTGGGAACAAATGGGTTCTTAAATATAAACAAAAGGTAGATGGATCAATTGACAAACCTAAAGCACGCTTGGTAGCTAAGGGATACACCCAACGAGAAGGGATAGATTATGAAGATACCTTCTCGCCAGTGGTGCATTTTAACTCAATAAGACTCATACTCGCCATAGTGGCAAGTATAGACTTGGAGTTACATCAAATAGATGTAAAAACCACATTCCTTAATGGAAAAATAGATGAAGAGATATATATGGAGCAGCCTGAGGGCTTCATAGAAAAGGGAAGTGAACAAAAGGTTTGCAAACTCCTAAGGTCCATCTACAGACTGAAACAATCATCTAGACAGTGGTATTTAAGATTTCAAGAGGCAGTGACCTCATTCAACTTCGAGGTGATCGAAGAAGACCACTGTGTCTACATAAAGCAGTTTAGAGATGATTTTGTGATTTTGTCTCTTTATGTAGATGATATACTCCTGGCCGGAATGAGTCTTAAGGTAGTCAAAACAATCAAGGATTGGTTATCCTTGAATTTTGGAATGAAAGACATGGGCGAAGCAGAATATATCTTGGGAGTCAAGATAAAGAGGAATCATTCAAAAAGATTGCTATCCTTGTCACAAAAGGCATACATAGCAAAGATCTTAGAACAATTCAATATGAGAGACTGTAAGCCCAAAGATACCCCTGTGGTTAAAGGACACCACCTCAGCACGGACATGTGTCCCATGGAAAAATCTGAGATAAAGTGCATGAAAAGAGTCCCGTACTCGAGTGCAATTGGAAGCTTGATGTACGCTATGCTCTGTACTAGACCAGACATATGCTTCGCAGTCGGACTTGTGAGCCGGTTTCAATCCAACCCTGGAATAAAGCATTGGGAAGCTATGAAAAGAATCATAAGGTACCTGAAGGGAACCATGGATTATGAGCTATGTTACCAAGGTAGAGATATGCATCTAATAGGATACTTTGACACTGACTGGGTGGGAAATATAGATGAACAACACTCCATCTCAGGATACGTGTACCTCCTAAACAATGGAGCAATTTCCTAGAGCAGCAAGAAACAGACCTGTGTGGCTCTGTCGTCCATGGAATCTAAATACATAGCTTGTTCTGCCGCTGTTCAAGAAGCTGTATGGCTTAAGATATTTCTAGAACGTCTAGGAATGAAAGGCAGAAATGAGGGTCCTATTCTGATACATTGCGATAGTCAAGCCGCAATAGCCTATGCTAAGGACCCTAAGGATCACAGTAGGACAAAGCACATAGGCATTAAATATCATTTTGTAAGAGACATGATCACTAAGAAACAAGTGACCGTTCAATACCTTTCTACTCATAAGATGTTAGCTGATCCCCTTACAAAGCCCATTGCCAGAAACCCTTTTGTTAAACATGTAAATGCTTTGGGCATTTGTAGAATGTAATGTATTGAACGTTGCAATAAAATGATGCATTTTCAGTTTTTCAAATATATTATGTATATATTAATGTATAGGCATGAGGTATGCAATTCCGTATGTCGTACAGGTCAGGAAGGTTGGTTCACTCACACGAACAACCGTCCTCCCATGATTTGTAGGGGCGTGGGATGATATGACGAGAAAATGATCACCATGAGATGGGTAAGGAAGATCTTTGTACTTGAGTTGCCTTAGTTAAACTGAGATGAGATCCGCATGTATACATACGTCATGGATTGAGGCATGATTACAAAGGATGTATTATCACACCTGTAGCCAGGCAAATGACTCTCTTTTACAAATGAGGTTCCAAAAGGGAATGATTGTAAAAGGAAGGTTCTGGTTCTAATGCTGAGTGCATTTGAACTAAAGTCTATACTGTTAAAGATAAAGGTAAAATCGACGTACACCATTATAAAAACACCGTAGCATGCAATTCATACTACATGTGCTTGAGATAATAACTGTAATATGGGACGTAGGTGACAGATCCTTGGTTCACTACAGTGTGAGTCCCAGGAAGGAGAAATCCTTGAAACGATGCCCTCAGGACTTAGGCAGGCATCCTGAAAGCCTGACTTGGGGCCAGCTACTTTAGCCAAAGCTTTATGATCACATACGATTCGATCAGACAACTAAAAGCTAGGAAAGCTACCAAGTCAGGAAAGATTGATGTTTCTAGTAGAAAAGGAAGGTCTATCTTGACATCTGTGACATGTCCCTTACAGGTTATGAGAAAAACCAGTAAGTGTGGATACCACGCGCATAGTAGGGAATCTAGGTCAAGTTCAGAAACAAGAGAAACTATGACTCAAGAGGGATCAGATATACCATGAGTTGAGTGTATGGACAGACCTAGGGCATATGAGGCAACAATTTACAGGTTCACAAAGGGTGTCCTTGGATGCTGATCCGGTATCAAGGATTTCTAATATCACAACCACCAAAGGTTCTAAAGATGTTATGCCCATGAAGTCATGGCAGACACCAAGTATGAAACAAGAAAAAGATGTAGTCACATGATGGGTGGCCCATCAAGTGCGAGTGGGAGATGTTGGACTTTGGGTCCAAGTCCACCCTTGATGGGCCGGACTATTTGATTAAGGGAATAAGTTGCCTTATCAAATAATTAATCAATCAACATAAGATTGTTGCTAGGTAAATAAGTTGGCAATTAATTGTGGGATTATGATTGAGACACAAATCTCCTTGATTGAGGAATTGATTGAGAATCAATCAAATTAAATCACCAACTTGGAGAGCAAGAAAAGGGTACAAACACTGCCTAATTAGTGGTCACTCTTATCACTATAAATAGGGTATGCCTCTAGCATTGCAAACCACCCCTACTATCGAGCTTTCTGGCAATCCCCTCTTATCTACCATCTTGCTTGTTCTGGCGTACTGCTGTGCAAACCTTGATTAGGCTCTTGTAGTCTAATCCTTGCGTGGGCTCCCAAACCCGGATCTGACTTTACTAGTACGCTCTTCTGCTCTACTGCTTAATCTGTTTATATTTCCTTCACATGGTTTACCTTATGTTGTAGGAAGTTATGTAGTGTGTAAAAGGTGGAGAAGGTGAACATTATTGCTGGGGATGTTAATGCAAGTATTAGTATAGAAGAGAAGGAGGAGTTATCCACATAGAAGATGCTGTACTATTTTATGGCCACCTAAGCTCCACAAGAAATTCGTTGATGCGGTTGGTCAACTTGGACTTGAAGGTAAGTTTATGTTACTTGTCACTTATGAATTAAAGTGAATAGCTTGACTTGATTTTTCCTGTTATTTTGCAGAGGCTGTTTCTGAAAAAATTCTTGAGATGATGATTGTTGAAGGGCTTACAAGTGAAAATATTGCTAGCCATCTAAAAATATAGAGGATGTTATTCTTGTCCTCTGTTTCACAACCTATTATTTCTGGTTTGTGCACTAAAACTTTGACAAATTAAATGATGTCAAATATTGTTTGGTCAACATTCCAGGCATCAGCCCCTATGTTATTTTAAAACTATCCAATCGGTACATACAGTTCCTTCTCTGTACACATGCTGACCCTCCCAAACCCAACTAAATCATGTTTTACAATCTGTATCAAACTTTAACCTTCACATTTATCATCATTAATTTTCTCTAACATATTCACAACAATACTAGAATCAACATATATGTGACAATTTCAAACATGTTATTACTTCCTACAGCTCTGCTCTAATTGTAGAACATCAGCCATGTTTCCTTGTAAAACCCTTATATCCAACGCACCTCATGAGCCACCCAGCATATATTTCCTTCTTGCCTTCTCATACCATCAACTGCACACCTTCCCCTAACCAATATTATATCTTGCACAAACTTCTGAATAGCAGACTTTGGATTATCCTTTCTTAGACTAGGTGTGCAAGCACTTATGAAATTTGGAAAATGAATTAAATGAACTGAACCTTGTTAAGAAGAATTTTTGATAAAAAATATAAATTAATTAACTTCTAAGGGCTCCTTAAAATTTATTACAGAAAAAGGTATTAATGTGGCTAAAAACCAGCTGCTTTTAAAATATGGTTATTACAAATTTTGTATTTCATATTGATTGATGATTGATATTTTAATTAGTATGTGAAAATAAATTTGTGTTGCCAAAATATAGGATCTATCATAGAAATGCAACTGAACAAAGCTATATTTGCTGCTGGAAAAAGAAGGGAAAAGGAAGATTCAATAGAGCATCTACTTACTGCAGGAGAAATCAATGAGAAAATCTGAAGCATTACAAGATAGATAGAATAATCCTATACACAGAATTTTTTACATGTTTGATATGGGGTATTTGGGACCACCGCTTGGAAGATTTTCTAAGGATCGGATGATATATTTTTGAGTTAAAAAGAGTGTCAACATAATACTCTTTATTGAAGAATATGACAATCACCTAAAAAACAAGCATTGCGAGTAGGTCTTATATCTCATTGTAGGACTTGCCACGGGTGGAAAAGACACTTTTTAGACTGGTTAAAAATGACATTTTAGACCGATTCTGGATGCGGTCTTGATACAGCCGGTCTTAAAAGTTTGTTACTTCTTAACCGGTCTAAAAAAATAAGTTTTTAAACTAGTTATTTATACAACCGATCTAAACATAACAACATTAAGCCTAATGGTGAGAAAACAATCATACTTTTAAGACCCGTTCTTTAAATAACCAATCTAAAAAGTGTATTTTTTAGACCGGTTATTCAAAGAACCGGTCTTAAAAGTGATTTTTAAGACCACTTTTAAAATAACCAATCTTAAAAGTTTATTTTTTTAAAAAATATTCCTGTAAGCTAGCCAGCAAGCCATTTCCCCTATTAAAACATTTTACCCAGCAAGCCATTTCCCTTGTTAAAACATTTTAACCAGTAAGCCATTCCAGCGACATCCAAATAAATTCTTCTCTTGCACATTATAACTAACACCTTATACAGAAGCATTTTCATCAAGTAAAAACACAATTTCAACTGGTGTAATACTTACATCATTCTTCCCGCACCTCACATTCCTCAGAAGCATGCAACAACAATAAATCATTCTTCCTATACCCCAAATAAATTGTTCTCTTACGTATTCTCATTTCATCGAGCATTCTAAAACACAATTTCAACTGGTGTAACTTACATCATTCTTCTTACACTCCACATTTTATAGAAGCAACAATAATAAATCATTGAAAATCAACACATTATCACACACAATCAAAAAATTATCCTAGTGTACTAGCTGGCACTGGAGCATCTACACTAGGATACCTCAAATCCTTCATTTTCCTGTAACGACAACAAAAAAGTAGTTTTATATATAAAATAACAATGTACATAATGATTTTGAAAAACAGGATGATTTTGAAACAAATGATTTTCAAAACAGGATGATTTTGAAACAAATGATTTTCAAAATTTAGAAGATGTCGATGATCATGCTCAACCTAAAGCATGGAGACATATGAAGGATCATCCAATTAATCAAGTTATAGGAGATATTCAAGAAGGTGTCAAAACCAGAAATAGAATTCTCAATGAGGTAACATTTTCAGCTTTTATTTCTGAAATTGAGCCTTCCAATATAGAAGAAGCTTTATCTGACAATAATTGGGTGATTGCTATGCAAGAAGAACTAAATCAATTTCAAAGAAATCAAGTTTGGGATTTGGTTCCTCAACCTAAAGATCATACGGTTATAGGGACCAAATGGGTTTTCAAAAACAAACTTGATGAATCAGCAATCATTGTGAGAAATAAAGCAAGATTGGTTGCCAAAGGCTATAATCAAGAAGAAGGTATTGATTATGAGGAAACATATACTCCAGTGGCAAGATTGGAAGCAATACGAGTACTCTTAGCTTTTGCTTGCATCAAAAGTTTTAAACTTTATCTAATGGATGTAAAAAGCGCTTTTCTAAATGGTTATATTATGGAGGAAGTATATGTAGAACAGCCTCCTGGTTTTGAAGATGAAACAAAACCTGATTATGTCTTCAAACTTAAGAAAGCATTATATGGTTTGAAACAAGCACCCAGAGCTTGGTATGAAAGATTAAGCAAATTTCTTCTTGATCAAGGTTTTGTCAGAGGTAAAGTTGATACAACTCTATTCATCAAACATAACAAAAATGATATTCTAATAGTTCAAATTTATGTTGATGATATTATTTTTGGTGCTACTAACGAATCTATGTGTCAAGAATTCTCTAAGATTATGCAGGGAGAATTTGAAATGTCCATGATGGGGGAATTGAACTTCTTCCTTAGACTTCAGATCAAACAAAAGAAGAATGGTATATTTATATCTCAGACAAAGTATTTGAAAGAGTTGTTGAAGAAATATGGACTAGATAATGCTAACGGAGCTGATACTCCAATGAGTTCTACAATATTGTTGGATGCTGATGTAAAGGGACCTAGCTTCAACATCACAAAGTATAGAGGAATGATTGGTTCATTACTCTATCTCACAGCAAGCAGGCCAGATATTCAGTTCAGTGTAGGAATGTGTGCAAGGTATCAATCCAATCCTAAGGTATCTCATGCAGAGACAGTAAAAAGAATTTTCAAATATCTAGGAGATACTTCAGAGCTTGGACTTTGGTATCCAAAAAGAGGGAACGAGTATTTAATGGCATATTCATATTCAGATCACGGTGGATATAAAACTGACAGAAAGAGTACCAGTGGACAATGTCAATTTCTCGGAGGCTCTCTAGTGTCATGGTTCAGCAAGAAGCAGAACACAGTTTCATTATCTTCGACTGACGCTGAATATATAGCTGTGGCAAGCTGCTGTTCTCAAGTGCTATGGTTGAAACAACAACTTCAAGATTTGGGAATTTATTTAAAAGAAATCCCAATCTATTGTGATAATACTAGTACGATAAGCTTGGCAAAAAATCCTGTACAACATTCAAGAACCAAGCATATAGACATTCGACATCATTTCATTTGGGATCATGTTCAAAAGAAAGATGTCAAAGTGGAATTTATACCAACTCATCTTCAACTTGCGGATATTTTCACAAAACCAATTGCAAAGGAGCAATTCCTCTATATTCGAAGAGAATTGGGAATGGTTAATCCCAATGAGTTGTAAGTTTTCTTGTTAAAAAGTTTAATTAAATGTTTCTTTTGATGATAACCATACTGACTTTAGCATCGGAGTGGCCAAAATTTGTTTTTGCAGGATTCTCACTCGAGCACTGAGGGAGCTGCTCGAGTGATGAGCTGTGTCACTCGAGCACAAGCAGCTCTGCTCGAGCACAGCACTATTTAGGATACTCTGTTCTTTGATAGATAAAACAGAGGTTAACAGAGGAGTTAAGAATACCAAGGGAATATATCAGAAACAACAGTGAGAATTGAACTCACTCGCGAGTGAGGAATTCTCACTCGAGCATGATAAGAACATGCTTGAGGTGAGGAATGCCTGCTCGAGTGAAGAAGAGGAATTTCTTTGCAAAAGTTATCAAACTCATGGTTACTCAAATGATCTTGGAGGATTTGAGTACAAAGATGCAAAATATGTCAAGGAATCCACAATCCAGGTACGTTTTACTTGTTTCTTTATTTTTCCAGAAGATTACTCGAGCACAGATAGAACACACTCGAGCACAGTATGAACATCACTCGAGCACTAGGGTTCATGCTCGAGCACTGTCACTTATATCAGTTACTGGGGAGCTCAGAATGTCACACTTCCTCCTCTCACTTGAAGTGCTTTCTCACTCGAAAGACACAACTCTTCACCTTCAACCGTTTTCTCATCATTCAATCACGTCTTTCTGCTTCAAATCGCCGTTACAACCTTTCAATCTTCTATAAGAGGTGATTTTTGTCTTCTGCATTTCTCACTTGTGCCCTAATCTCCACTTATCTTTCTTTCAAAAACTAAGAGTTTTTGCTTTTCTTCCACTTTCTCTACAATGGCAAGAACAAAGCTACCCTCTTTTCCTCAAAAATCTCATTCTCCTTCTCCAACTCACTCTGCTGCCAGTGAATCTGAAACCCCTAAACTTACTCCTCCATCTCCCAAAATCTCTTCCTCACCATCACCCCCTCCTAAACCAAAAACCAAAAAGAGGACTCCGGCTAAGAAACCTCACCCAAAACCTCAAGTTTCAAAGAAAGACCAACCTCCTCAAAAGAAACCAAAGGGTGTGGTCTTCAAGGAACCCATAATCAAGGAACCCATAATCACTCGGTCTCAATCCAAAGAGGTTCAAGGAAAGGGAAAGAAGAAGGATTTAGAACAACCCCAATCATCTTCTTCTTCTGGGGATACCTTCAGTAAACAACTCAGGGAAGCAATAGAAAAATACAAGATAGTTGGGAAGATTGCTTCTCAAGCTGGTGTTTCAAGTTCACATCAGGATAAGCACCCAAGTGCTTCTGCTTCAGGAGCACCTTCTGCCTCTCAAGCACCAGTAGATGACCAACTCATCAGTCCTCCTGAGGGATTCAATATTACAGAGCTTAAGGATTTATCTCAGAAGGTATATGATGATGAATTCAAACATAGACATTTCTGCCCAGTAGTATATGTTGATCTGGATTATCTGAAAAAGAATTGTCATTTGGACTTGTACCCTTACCTTCAATACTATGCTCCCTGGCTAAATATTCATTTGCCATATTCCCCCACTGTTGTGAAAACTTTCTACTGCAACATGAAAACTCATAATATTATGTCTAGATCCGGTGAGTTGATTGAAGAAGCTGTATCTACAACCATTAGAGGGAAATTTATTATGATTTCTGCCAAAATCATAAATGATTTACTTGGTTATGTTGCACCTCCTACTGATCCACCCTCTTTCTCTGCCAATGAAACTTTTAAAATTTTGAGACCAAAAGACCCAATTGGCCCCCTCATTTTCAAACCTATTGATATGCCTGATAATCACAGAATCCTTCATTACATTTATTCCCGGAGCATAGTCAATAAATCTAAGAATTTTACCCACTTTGCACAAAAGGATTACTATTTCTTGGCTTCTTTGGTTGCTGGTCAACAAAGGAATGTAGGGGAGATCATTTTTAATGAGATGAGAAGGTTTAGATTTTCTTCAACAAGATCCACAACCATACCTTACCCTCAACTTGTTTCCTTCATCTTGATGAAAAACAAAATTTGGTATCTAGAAGGAAAAGAAAGGATTCTCATCTCAAGGTTTGGTAAGACTCAGTTAACTCACATGGGTATCAATCTTCCGGTGACTCGGACCAAAGCCACATCAAAGAGGGAAGCCACTCCATCCAGAGGAGATGAGGCACAATCATCAGCACAAGGTCCTATTCCTCCTCCTTCCTTTCTTAATGCCTCTCTGTCCAATCATCTGACTGAGGTAATTAATCAAGCTGTATCAAGTTTGAAGAAGGAATTAGTGACTGAGTATGAGAAGCTTGTGGAGAAGATAGAAGCACAAGTCATAAATCTGGTAGACAAGGCTAATCTTAATTTTGAACTGATGTTCAAAACTCAGGATGAGATGTCACAGAGGATTACTAATATGGAGACCTTCCTGCATTCACATTTTCCCTCTTCATCTTCTGGGGTGCCTCCAGAGACCACTCATACCTCACCACTTCATCCACAGTCTCATGTACTTTTCACCGATCCAGAGTCTAATGTAGATGTTACATTTGATCGGTCGCCTTCACTACCTCCCTCATCATCTGTACCACAACCACCATCTCCTTCTGATCAGCCAATTGACCCTCTCACTGCCATGATTTCCTTTGTTCCACCTCCAGAACCCCCTTCTGATGTTGACAAAACGGGGGAGAAGGATGTGTGATGTTTTCTGAGCTTCTGTAGGGTGTATATGGGTGTTTGGGTAGATTTCTGTATTGGGTAGGATTTGATATGTATGTCATTTTGAATTACAAGTTATTATGTTATGTTGTTCAAGTTTTTCCAAAGTTAATGATATGGTTCAAGCTTTAAAATTTCAATGATGTTTCAAGTTATTAAGTTCTTATTAAGTTATATACTTCATACTATACTTACCTTGGCTGTTAAGTGTCCAGAGGAAACATTGCAGGAAAACTTGAATTTGAAACTTAAACTTGATATGCATTTGGAAACATTGAAGAAATTTCAAAAATTTTCAATCTCAATCAATTTCTCTTAAATCTTCATCACAAAGAGTTTTGTCATCATCAAAAAGGGGGAGAATGTTAGATCCCAAGTTTTGATGATAACAATAAGTCAATTATGTGCAAAACATGTTTTTAGAAGGTTAAGAAAAGTTTCCAAGTTACCAAATGCATATTTGATGCTTTGCTGATATCTGCTGTGAAATTGCACTGGAGTGCTCGAGCAAGGATTTTGCACTCGAGCATAGATCTCTTCTGTACTCGAGCAGGTGCGAGAAAAAGCCAGAAAGTATGTACCCGAGAGGCATTCTCCCTTTGTGTCCACTAGATCACTCGAGCACAAGGTATGCACTCAAGTATAGAAGTCATTCTCACTCAAGCACACATGCGAGTGAGGGCATGCGAGTGTTTGGCCGAGAGCAAATAATGGCATGCTTCCTTTATTCACTCGAGCAGAGACATCAATGCTCGAGCATGAGCATTCTGTGCTCGAGCAAGGTACTGCGAGTACTTGGCTGAGAGTCATGAAGTTAAGGGAAGTGTAAGTGTGCTCGAGCACACCCATATATGCTCGAGTGACACAATCAATGCTTGCGAGTGAAAATTCTATCCATCTCCAAATCTGTTGCGAGTGCTTGTTCAAAAGGTATAATTCTTGAGAATATTCTTCTCACTCGAGCAGGAGTCTTTGTGCTCGAGTGAGGGCCCGCATCACTCGCGAGTGAAAATTCTATCCCTCTGAAATCCTGATGCGAGTGATGGTTTTGAGAGCATATTCCTTGAGAATATGCGTCTCACTCGAGCAGAGGTAAGTGTGCTCGAGTGAGGGTCCATATCACTCTCGAGTACAAATTCTCACTCTTGTCAAAATGGTATGCGAGTGATGACCCGAGAAGACATTCCCTGTGGAAATTGCAAGATCACTCGAGTAGAGGGTTTGTGCTCGAGTGAGACCCCTCTTCACTCGCGAGTGAAGATTTTGTCTCTCTGATATTCTATGCAAGCACAACCCAATAACAGAGGTATATGAAGGAAAATAGGAGATCACTCGAGGTGAGCCTTTCATGCTCGAGTGATGCCCTGTTTGACCACCGAAAATGCTAAGTATCACAACGTTCATTCCGAATATGGTTTATTGTTATTAATTCATATCATCATTACTTTTTATCATTGTTTAACATTGTTTTGAGTTTTTTAAAAGTATGATACAGGAATATGAACGTTTGAATTGAACTACATGAGGAAAGTGATACAACGGCAAACACAAGATGATTATAAACACACTGGCACCTACCGCACTCAGATTATTCAAACATGCACGTGTCTGCCAATACTTTCAAATGTCCCGCTCCACAAATGAAGAATTTCCAAACGGGCAAAAACTGGAGCAACTATATATATACAGAGACTCAAAGAGAAATAATAACAACGTAGCACAAGAATTCACAAGCTTATACCAAGTCTCTGTTATTCATTTTCCTCTGTATACACATTGATCTTCAGTGTTTATTCATTAGCTCTGTAAGAGAGTCTTCATACAATTCAAAATTCTATGTGTATTTGATCTCAAGGTATTGGGACCTTGAGAGGGTTGTTTTTCCTTACGAGAGAAGCCGTTGAGAGAATTCCTTGTTGTGTCTTCCACTCTTAAGCCTTATAAGATACAAGCAGAAGAGAACGTTGCTGCTCGTAAGACTTACAGTGGTGTAAGCAGGAGAGAACGTTGCTGCTCATAAGTCTTGTATACATAAGCAAGTGAGAAGAGTCATAGGTTGTTTTTCTGCACGTAAGACTTGTCGTAAGGGGGAGAGAAATTTCTTGTTGAGAGAATATTTCTGCTCGTAGTCCGTTTAAGGACGATTGTTGTTTTGTGGTGTTCTGAGAGCCCATTGAATCTTGGAGATATAGTGAAAATCTCAGTAGGTCTTGATCTCTGAGGACTGGAAGTAGGCCTTGTTGTTAGGCCGAACCAGTATAACTCTCTGTGTTCAAATCTTCTCAACTCTACTCTATCTACTATATTTTTCATATCACCACATTGAGCGAAAAGTTTATAACATCACCCAATTCACCCCTCTCTTGGGTGAAGCTTGCCTCTTACATTTTGTTTGCCTGATCAGTAACATAGAACACTTGTTTCGCGTGATATGCCATAATAAAAGGTTCATCTCTAAAACTTCTACTATTCAAATCAACTAATGTAAATCCCAACTGATCAATCATCACACCATTGTTGACATCAACCCAGTTGCATTTGAAAATGCGAAGTTTAACTTTGACATAATCAACCACCCAAATCTCTTCAATCACCCCATAATAAGGTATTGCTGCCAATCTAGGATTCTTATCTTTTGAACAAGAGAAGTGTATAGATTCAGCCACTAACATAACCCCACTGTTCTGGACGGTGCTCCTATCATCAAGGGACTTTGGGTAAAACGTATAACCATTAATCACAAATGAAGTCCAACTTATGACATCAGCCTCAAGACCACGTGCTAACCATTTAATTGTATCAGAAACACATTCTTCGCCGCCAACCTTTGTTTGAACCAATGTGCAAAATTTTTGTTATGCTCCCTAATTAATCTTTATTCAGTCATTCGACTATTTCCTTTCCGTACAATTTCTTTATGAGCATTAATGTAATCTTGAACTTCATCAACATTATTCAAGATGTACAAGTGGACTTATTACAATTCATCAGGATCCATGCTCTATACTGAAGCCCCGCGTCTACCGCCTTCTTCATCATGACATTCAGGAAGTCCAATGTGTCCTACATTTGACAAGTAATCTTGACAAAACTCTATGGCTTCTTCAGAAACTTATTTCTGAACAATAGATGCTTTAGGCCGGTTAGGGTTCTTTACATACCCTTTTAGGATTTTCATAGTTCTTTCAATTAGGTACATCTATCGTAAATAGATAGGGCCACACAACTTGATCTCCCTGACTAGATGAACAATTAGATGTACCATGATGTCAAAAAAAGAAGGAAGAAAAAGCTTCTCAAGCTGGCACAAGATCAAATATCCTTCATTTTCCAATTCATCCAATTTTTTTGTCTCAATGACTTTACTACAAATAGCATTGAGGAAGAAATAAAGTCTAGTTAAAATATGTTGAAGATCATATTCGGCAATGCCTCGAATAGCTACTGGAAGCAGTTGTTGCATTAAGACATGACAATCATGAGACTTTAGCCCTACTAACTTCAAGTCTTTCATCGACACAAGCTTCCTAACATTTGAAGAATACACTGAAGGAACTTTGATGCCATGTAAACACTGACAAAAGCTTCTTTTCGCATCCTTAGACAAAGTTTTAGCAGCTGGAGGACAAAAAGTTCTCTTACTATATGGCTTTGGATGCAAGTCTTCTCGTATCCCCATTTCTTGCAAATCTAATCTTGCCTTCACACCATCCTTAGAACTACCTTGTATGTTAAGCAGTGTCCCAACAATACTATCACAAACGTTTTTCTCCATAAGCATGAAATCAATATAATGTCTTACATCAAGCTTCGGCCAATATGGAATATTAAAGAATACAGACCTCTTTTTCCATTTACTTTTCTCATTACTTTTCTTTGTAGTCTTACCAAAGATAACATTCATATTTTTCACCTTTTCATAAACTTGCTCCCCAGTCAATGCCTTCAGAGCATCTTCAAACTCTTGTCGACCCAAAAAAGCTTTCTTTAATCTGGGATACGGGTGGCCTCGTCTAAGAAATTTCCTATGGCCAAGATAAATTGTCTTTCTTCCATGTTGAAGTTGATGGTAGCATGTTCCTTCTTCACAAATCGGACATTCTTTATGGCCTTTACCACTATAGCCTGACAAGTTTCCATATGCAGGGAAGTCATTTATAATACAAAAGATCATGGCTCGCATTTTAAAAACCTCCTTCTTGTTCACGTCAAAAACATCAACACCTTCGTCCCACAACTCTTTCAAGTCTTCGATTAAGGGCTCCAGGTAAACATCTATATCATTTCCGGGTTGTTTTGGTCCCGAAATCAACATAGATAACATGATGTACTTTTGTTTCATGCATAACAGAGGAGATAAGTTGTAAATTACCAACAGAACAGGCCATGAACTATGTATACTATTTAGGCTACCAAAAGGATTCATGCCATCCGTGCTAAGCCCAAGCCTAAGGTTCCTAGGCTCTTCACCGAAGGCAGGAAATAATTGATCGATTTTCTTCCATTGAGAAGAATAAGCCAGATGTCGAAGATTTCCATCGGATATCTTCTCATCCACATGCCATCTCAAATTTCTTGCATCGTTTTCATAAGCAAGCAAGCGCTTGAACCTTGGTATGATTGGAAGGTACCACAATACTTTTCCAGGAGCGTTATTTGATTTGTACCTCGGGGTTTCACATATTGGACACTATTGTTCCTCTTCATGCTCTTTTCTATACAATATACAATCATTAGGGCATGCATGGACTTTTTATATTTCACCCCTAGTGGACACAATATTTTCTTAGCATCATAATATCAAGAAGGTAACACATTATCATCTAGAAGCATGTCCTTAAAAGCCTCAAGAGTTTCTGAAAAACTCTTGTCACTCCATCTATGTCGTGCTTTCAAGCTTACCAATTTCAATACTGCTTTCAACAATTGGTACTTTTTACACCCCGGGTACAACGGCATCTCAGCATCACTACACATATTACTATATGCATGTAATTGCTCAAAACTCTCTTCTCCTACATCATGAATAATATCCACTATTCGATCATCTGTATCCGTGTCATTATCATCAAAGTTCACTCCCCCCTGTTGAGATGAACTTGGTATTTCTAATTCTTCACCATGCCATACCCACACTGTATAACTCTTACAGAATCCTTCACAAATTAAATTTGTACATATATCTGCAGTACTTAGTCGCTTCTCATTCAAACATACTACACCAGGGCAATAAAACTTTCTACTACCATTATCGGCATGTCTACTAGCGAAGTCTAAAAAACCCCTCACCCTATTATCATATTCAACACTCGCCCGTTTAGCGTTTATCCAACTATGATCCATATATATCTCAACATTTCTAGCACCCTATATCCAACAACAAAAGGATAGACAAAAAAACAACAACAATAGAGTTTTAGATATTTCAACAAAATTAATAGGCACCATTTGAAACTAGTATTGTTTTAACAAACCGATAACACTGACAATAATCAAACAACCGCACTAAACTAAAACAGAACATAAAGTGGTATTAATTCAAGCCAAATATCATAGGGATATAATTAAAAGTCAGAGCATATATCTAACAAGAATATGCAGATTTAATTTTTTCCAAATTACTTTTAAGTGCTCAAATTAAAACAACAACAAGAACTTTTTATTGAACATTATTAATTATAAAACAACGTACAACTAAATAACAGATCGATCGAACACTAACCTGAATGAAGACCAAGGAGTGAGCTTCAACCCAAAGTCACGGTGGCGTCGACTGAGGTTAAAATGAAGTCCTCAAATTCATGGAACTGACAAAGGGAAATCAAGTCAGAGGAGAATGGTCACTGTGCTGCGGAGATTAAAGGTGGCAGTGGAGAAGACTGACAATAATCAAAGAACAACGACGACGAACACAGCAACGGAAGCGATAATGATATAGGAGACTTGAGCAAATGAGGGATGGGACGCCATGGACGAGTTCAGAACAAGTACGGACAGAGGTCACAGAGAAATGGCAAAGAGAGAAGAAAGGGTTCACAGAGCGCGCGATCTGGGCGCGGGAGGAAAAATAAGTGTGAAAAATCTTACCTTTAAGATCGGTTTTTATTAAAAACCGGTCTTAAAAGAGGGAAAATTCACATTTAAGACCGGTTTGTACAAAAACCGGTCTTAAATGTAACATATTTAAGACCGGTTATGGGAAAACTGGTCTTAAATGTGTTACATTTAAGACCGGTTGTTACCACAACGGGTCTTAAAAACCGGTCTTAAATGTAACACATTTAAGACTGGTTTTTCCCATAACCGGACTTAAAAAGTTATCGTATTTTGAATTTAAAATGTGTTAATATTTAAGACCGGTTTACATATAAACCGGTCTTAAATGTAAAAAATTTTAAATGCATAAAATTTTAAGACTTTAAGATCGGTTTTATTTATAACCGGTCTAAATAAATTTTTTAAGACCTGTTTTTTTAAGGACCGATCTAAGAAGTTCAAAATAATTACAAAACTGCCACCACACAAATTTTTAAGACCTTATCCGCCAAAACCGGTCTAAATGTGGCGGTCTAAAAAGGGTTTTTTCTAGTAGTGTATGATGCTTAATTTCTCAGGCAAGCGCCATACAATGTATTAGGCTGCTACGACTCTTTCCTGGTTAAATGCAAGTGCTATCACATGTATTTTTTTTTTCAAAAAATAGAAGTTTCCTCCTACGCTTATTTGAAGAAATGCCATAAGATTGGCACCACTAAATCCATATATTTGTAGTAGTGAATTTATCAACATAATAAAGATTATGCTATTCCAGACCCACTCATAATTCTCGTCCCTTATTTTGAATTTGTTGAATATCATTAATACTCTTTTGTGCTTGTGCCTAAAGCGTTCCTAATTTATTACTTTGTATATGCCTTTCACATATTGTGATTTAGGTACTCAATGTGGTTCAATTGGTTTGTCAAACATGTTCCTAATCTTCAAATTATATTTCCCTTAAAACTGAAAATTTCAAAATTAAACTCAATTCTGCCTCAATTTTTAAGTAACTTCAGAAAATCATATCTTAGGTTAAAATTTTCCAAATGAGGTGGTTCAAGCTTCTATATGAAGCTCCTGCAGTCCCCTATATAGAAAAATACTAACCAAGATCAATTTAAGGTTCTAAGTTCCAAAAATCCAAAACCACTCTAACTTCCTTATTAATAACTTAGAATTTTCCCAGATTTTATATCTGAATTTAAAAATTTATAACTTATGATTTTGCACATTTAATTACTAAGTTCTAATATTAAAAGGACAGCTATAAATGTATATTTTAATGAAAAAATAATCATATGGCCAAATTACCATATTAACCAAATGAAATTCATCCATTGCCTCACTGCCAAAATCCTAAAACTCATATTATTCCCTGTTTATTGACCAAAATTTGAAAAATCATAACATTCTCTCTAGATATCCAATTGATGCATTCTAAGACTCCTTGTAAATAGTTGGATGTTTACTATTTACCTATAAAAGTTCATGAACATTGGACAAGTTTTGACTGATCTAAACATAGCACGAAATTGACTGACTCTCTAGAAAATATGGATTTGACAGTTTGACTTCATCACTCAAGAACTCTATCATTTCCACTCTAAATGGTGCTCTTCTTGAATCTATTACCTACTACACATCCTTAATTTCAATATAACAAAGAAACCAAAGAAAAGTCCACCTATGGGCTCTGTTTGTGCTTTTGAAACTTTCTGGCAGATCACCTTGTTTTTCCTATGACTGAAAGAGGTGGAGATATTGACCTGCAATCCTAGTTTTAGACTCTAAACTGTTAGATATGATTAGTTTTGATGATGTCAAATATAGATATGAGGTGATAAGAGCAAAAAGTTTATATAATGTATTTCTTTGACTAACTACTATATTTAATGTTACATTTTTTGTAGATTAGTCAAGCAAAGAATGAAGAAGATTGAATTAATGAAAATGAACAAGAGGAAGAAGAAGAAGAGAAATTGAAGTTAGTCAAGGAGATGCCTACTCAGATTATGAAGAATTATTATCAAGAGGAAAATCAAGAAGAAAGATATGGAAGAAAGAAGAACTTGTTAGATCTTACAAGAAGATCAAGATTCAAGTTGTTAGAAGTGATACTGGAGGTTTCTATGATGATACCGGAGGTTTCTATGATCAAATAATGGTTGGAATAGGTTAATACGAAGCTAAGATGACTTATATATGAGTTTTGGCACTTCCAGAGGTGTTATGCTCGAGCACGAGGTGTTTCACTCGAGCACAGAAAGAACTCACTCGAGCATAGATGAGTTCACTCGAGCACGGGATGAAAACTCTGTTCTACTCTGTTTTACATTCAGCCTGAGCGAGGTCTGGTATTTTGGTCATATCTCTCAAACCACACATCGGATTGACCCGAAACTAGTGGCATATGAAAGAAGACGCCCAACACGTAAAATGGGCACCAGAATCACATTGAAAGAAGATCAAATGAAGGATATATGAATCGTGGAAAATGAAACTGAAATCACCGTCACTTTTTGACACAGGTTCGGTATTTTGAGTATACCTCACAAACCACACATCGGATTGAGACGAGACCAGTGCCAAATGAAAGTAGACTCAAAGAGCTTTCTATGGATAGGTAATTTACCTAATTTGAACGTACATTCTAGGAGCTATGCCTTCTAGAAGTTGACGCTTATGCAGTATAGCGAAATATACACTCTTTCAATCATAACTTGTAGAATACAAGGAGTTTGGAGCTGATTCTTTTTGCATTGGAATGCATATGGCAAGAGCTTTCTTATGACACATCATTTGAATCAAATGGACAAAATTTTTCTAAAGTGGCCCCACATCACCTGCGAGTGCAAAAACTCTCTCTGAAAATATTGTGCGAGTGATGTCCAGAAGCAATTGAAACGTGAAGAAAATTGCATCACTCGAGCACTAGGATCCATGCTCGAGCATTGGATGATTTCTCACTCGAGCACATGCAAGGTTTGTCATGGAAGTGATAACCCGAGAAGATGCTTGTACGTGAAAGCATGAAACGCACTCGAGCATGACTGGTTGTGCTCGAGTGATTCGAGAATTCACTCGAGCAGATGCGAGTGAAGTGCAGCGAGTGCTTGCCCGAGAAGAAGTCATAAGGTGAAAATATGAACTGCACTCGAGTGAGCCATATTGCACTCGAAGTGAGGTCCTGACAGAACGTGGTAGAATGCACAAACAAAACAGAGCCTCACAGCCATCAATCCAAACATGGTTAAATGTTATACAATCATTATGTTTTCACTTGTTATTGTTCCTAAACATTAACTAACATATTTTTCAAGTGTAAAACAGGAGATTAAATATTTGGATTGTATCTTCAAGAACGGAGGTCACGGAGAATATATTCACTCAATGTGATGAGTCACAGAAGCCAGAAATTCAGCTTTTGACCAATGATCCAACATACCCATGACTAATACTTCATCATATTAGTGATTAAGCATTTTACAGTGTGAAACAGGAAATTTAACGGTGAGCTTACAGATTCAAATGAAAGAGTCAAGTATGGCGGGTGACATCATTACACACCGAGTATCAACTACCTACCACGACAAAAGTTTGACCCACCATGAGAGATTGTCTGGAAACTCAAACGTATTCGTCCCGCTCCACAACGTTACTACAACTCAAAATGAATCTTCCTGCTGTTCAACAAAATCCTCCACTTTGCAACGGACAGTAGCTCGTTTTCAAATATGCTCAACGGTCAAAATGACTCCAACGGATGAATGCTCACAACAGTCATCATATTCATCAACTATAAATGAGAGAGCATTCAACGTCGATGGGGAATTGAGAAAAACGGAGAAATAAACAGAGAAAACAGAGCAACGACACCAACATGTGAATAACATGATTTCTCTGCTTCTACCCAAACACTCTCTGTTTTCTAGTTTCTGTATTGCTTATCATTGAGAGAGTGATCATTTGTATTGTACTTCAGTGAGTATTATATCCACTCTGTAAGAGAGTCTGTAAACACTTTCATCTATATTTCTGAGTTGATCTCAAGGTAGAGGGACCTTGAGAGGGTTAATTTTCTTACGGAGAAGCTGTAGAGAGAATTGCCAGTAAGACATTCTGCTCGTAAGACTTACAAGGTGCAAGCAGTAGAGAACGTTGCTGCTCATAAGACTTACAGGGGTGTAAGCAGGGGAGAACGTTGCTGCTCGTAAGACTTGCATGAGTAAGCAGGAGAGGAAGATCTTCGGGATTGCTCTGCTCGTAAGACTTGCCGTAAGGGGGAGTATTTCAGTAAGAGATTGTAAAAGGTTTCACAAGTACCCGGCTAAACTTGTGGGATTGTAAAGGCTTTTCTTGTGCCTGGATTAAACAAGAAGATAGTGGATTTGAAAATCTCAGGAGGATCCTGGAGACTGGACGTAGGCCATCACAGATTGGACCGAACCAGGATAAATCACAGTTTGCATATTCTCTTCCCTAAACTTTTATATTTCCAGCATATATTATTTAATCTAACTGTTGATTTATAAACCTTCATACTTACCAGTTTCGTTAAGATATGAAAAGATTTCTAAAGTTCTTAAGTTTTTATTATACACCCAATTCACCCCCCTCTTGGGTGATAGCCGGTTCTAACATAAACCTCCATAAATTTGACCTAATATACTCTAACAAATGTGCCCTGTGTTTAGTGACCCAATTATTGAACCAAAGAAGCCCCAAAAGTCCCCCAGAACCGACATGCAACCATTATTCACAAGCTGCTAAGGTGACAGATTTTCTTTTCTTGAAACATATAACTTTCAGCCACAAAACCACCAAAGAATAACCCCAAATCGAATAGGAAAAGCAAGTTAAAGGTATAGGAGACTCGGCTATACACATTTATGGTGTTTCATGTGGTATTTGGAGCTTCCTTCTTCCTCTTCTCCATTGAGAAATTCCCTTTGGTTTCTCTCTCGCCTCTCACTCTCTCTCTCTCTTTGTTCTCCATGTTTATAACCGAAAGTTAGAAATGAATGGATATGTGTTGGGTGAAGTGCTATACCTATGAGTGTGTGGGTACCTTTGTATGTATGTATTTTTTTATAAATATATAGGTATATTTTTATCCTATTAGACGTACTCACTAGGCTCTAATTTTCTCCTTTGTCTAATTTAAGATTCCTTAAATTCTTTAGGTTCCATAATTTGGCTTATCTTTTGCGCAATTCCGATTTTTATGTCCGAATAATAAAGTTACTAACTTTTCTTAATTTCTAAATCAGTATTGGATCATTTTCTAATTCCATAAATTAATCTGTAATAATTTTTAAGGATTTTCTTCCTTAATTAGCTTCATAAAGCTTTTCAATAATTTTCTTAAAATTTTTGACCCAAATTATGATCTCTAACTATTTTCCTCAATTTTTTTGGAAAATAGGCCCTTAAATTCCCAAAACTGATTTAATCACTATTTAAAATTTGTGTTGTCGTAAATTTATCCCTTTTTCAAATTTTAGGGATGTTACAATTCTTCCCCTGTAAAATAAATTTCGCCCTCAAAATTTGATACATACCTTATGGTATAAATTCCAGATATTGCTTCTTTATGTGTTCTTCCACTTCCTAGGTTGCTTGCCTAGGAGACAATGCTTTCTAGATCACTTTGACAAATGGTATGCTTCTATGTATGAGTTGTCTATCCTGACGATCGATAATGCATTCTGGCTTAACTTCAAATGTAATAGTATCTTGCATACCAATGTCTTCATGTTCAATAACATGTTTAGGGTATGGTTGGTATTTCCTTAATTGCAAGACATAAAAGACATTCTGTAGGCTGGTCAGATTTTAGGGTAATGCTATCTGGTATACCACTAGTCCAAATCTCAACTATATTTCAAAAGGACCAAGATATCCAGGCCTAAGCTTTTTCATTTTCATTGCCCTGCCGGTACCTGTGACTTGTGAAACTTTTAGAAAGACGTGTTCACCAACCCTAAATTCCAGAGGTCTTCTCCTCTTATCGACATAACGTTTCTATCTACTTTGTGCCACATAGAGCCTCTTTTTAATAATTTTTATCTACTCTATGGTTTGATGAACCAATTCCGGCCCATACAATCTTCTCTTAGTCAATTTAGTTTAGTAAAGTGTAATATCCCAAATTTTGGCCTTTGAAATTGGGGTAAGCTTATATTAAGTAGACTACTAAGCCCTGTTTAGGAAAAGTCCTAAGAATGATGAGAGATAGAATGAATCTCAGTGACTGTATGAATCGGTCCTCTGAGTAGAGAGTGACTCTCTAGATTGTATAAGGACTTGATATGTGGAAGTTATCAGATAGAATACAGCGGTTCAAGTACATTTTGGCACACTTAGGCGTAATTTTGATGGCAACCATCAAGAGCACATGTAGTGCCATATGGGTCCCACATATGGCATACCAATATTTTGTAACCGTTGTGCTAAGTGTGTAGTCGATCGGGTATAATATACTGGCACATAGACATGTGGTGCAATCTAAAGCCCACACAGATAAAGTAGCTTTGATAAAGTAGCTTTGATAAAGTAGCTTTACTAAAGTGGCTTTATGGTAGGCCAATGAGAAAGTGCCACCTAGCATTTGCTTTTAGGTTCGCCAAATGAGCAGATGACACCCGACATCTTCGTAAAGTGCATTTTGTGTTGGCATAAGGAGAAGGTGCCACCTAGCACCTAGTTGGGATACCTCATCTCTTTTGGTTGAGGCACATATCAGACTTTCCATGGCACTGAGAAGGAAAGCCAAAGGAAATCATCAGACTTCCCTCCCCTAACCAAAAAGGCACCATTTAAGGAGGAAAGAGAGAGAGAATGATGCCTCATGACACGTGGCGTATTTTGGACCATACACACATAAAGTAGTCTTTGTGTTAGCACTATGGGATATTGCCACCTAAGCACTTTAGCTTTATGCTTTTTTGTTGGCCAAATGATGAGATGCCACCCAGCAGCCTCAGGTGCCACTTGTCAAAAAAGTCAGGACAACTTGTCAATCCCTGACTCCGGGACAGGGGAAAAAGGAGTACTAAGCACCCTGAACATTTAATAAATCATCCAATACCTCTTAAAGCTATTAATTTTGTCCAAAGGGTAAGGAAGAGAGAGGAAAAATAGGTAAAAAATCATGAGAAAATGAAAGAGGAGAGAAGTTTGAGTTCTTGCTCGATTCAAGGTCGAATCGGGGTTTTTGACCGATTGTGCATTCATGAATCTTGTTCTATTCATCGAGGGCTATGATTTTATGGTTTTAGATTCTTGATCAGAGGATTTTTTTGTTACCTCTAAGGTGGAGGGGCTGCCAAAATCAAGAATGGACTATGGCATTAGATAGAGGTAAGCGTAAGCTCTAATTTGAGCATAATATCCTAAGTTTTCATTAAGGTTTCTTGAGGTTGTTATGATGCCATCATTTCACCCAAACTAAGAACATTAGGAAAGAAAATGATTTTGAGGTGTCTAATGGGTTCAAAACAGAAAACTATATAGGATAAAGGTGAGGAATCAATTCTGTGAACATTAGAATAGAAAACAAAATTTTGGCCTGAAAACCTCTAAGTTTCGGCCAAGGCCAATTCCTAGGGAAGGAATTGGATTTTGTTAAATTCAAGGTTAGAAATGGATTCTACAAACAAAAATGTGTGGGAATAGCGTATAGTTATGATTTTGGTTGAATTAGGTAGAAAACCCTAACCTTGGAAATTAAGGATAGTTGATGCTGGATTGCGTTTTCTGGAAGGCAGATTGCTTGTGGTTTAATTTTTAATGATCAAACCTTGTCCAATGATCATGATATTTTCTAGATTGATATTAGACATCTTAAGCTTTAAATTTATATATAGAATGTGTCATTTGGGTTAGTAAGTTGTAAGTTATGTTTTTTTAAAATTTAGGCATTGAATCTAGAACAAATCTTAGAACAGTTTGGTTAATTAAGGATTTTTGGAATTTTGTACTTATAACTGGTAGATTGAGATATTTTTACTTTAAAGAGAACTTAAATAGATTTACATAGAACTTTGAACCACCTCATTTAGATTTTTCTAGATTAAGTTATGAATTTTCAAAATTGGGTGGCAAATCTGGCAAATTAGAGCTGACTAACGAATTTGTGGCATTTGAGGTAAATTGTGGCAAGTATGGATCCAAAGAGTAGAAACATGTCTTAGAACCTAATGTGACCATAATAGAGACCAAACTCACAAGGGACTAAGGTATATAGTGTGTCTTAGACTTAACACAAGAGTGATAAAGATTATGTAAGAGAGATAAGTCATGTATAATGACTTGCTGTCATGGCTCTAATGATGTGGTTGTATATCTAGGGCCATGAGATGTCAAGTAAGAGGAATGGAAGGTTCTTTAAGCAACTACAATAGTTGGAAGAAGAGGGAACAAGAAGAGGACATAAAGGCAAAGGTAGTGAACTTATCTACTTTGCATGTACTTGATATCTATGCTTATATATTGTGTGTATGGTGCTTTGCTTGATTATGTGAAGCATGTATGAATGATTGAAGCTTTATTTCTATTTATGCTATGGCCATTGATTTGACACAACCTTAGCTGCCTCAGGGTCAAATCACCAATTACTACGAATTAAATGCAATATAGTGCAAACAACTCAGGATCGTTCTCTAATCAAGGAGCCGATCATGAAACTAATTCCTAGTAAACTAAATAATTACAATGCAAAATTGATAGGGGTAAAACTTGATTAATTGATTTCTAAAACTATGAATTGAATGCAATTTAAAATATATATATTTTTGGGATTTTCAAATAAGGAGGAATGAAAGTGGGTAAGAAATGCAAATGAAGAAGATACTCTTGGAAATGGTTTTCAATGGCTATCCTTACTCAATTAAGATATTTGGGGAATTAATACACTAAGCTTCTAATATACCAAACCTCAATTACCATTGAGTCTAGCATCACAAGAGAGGAACCCCTACCCTTAAAATGCTATTAAGCCCTCTTAGTGTAATGAGTTTCTCTAAGTTTTCTAATATACCAAACCCCAATTACCATTGAGTCTAATGCTTAAACTTATGAACCCATTTATTTAAGCATTATTAAAACCCCTTAGAGAGTGACTATGGAATAAGCAATGCATTTAGGTTCAACTACAATTCTATTTCAATCAAACCATCTAACAATACAATGTTAAATATATAGAAATCAATAAAATCATAGAGAAACATATATATAACCATATATATTGATGAGTACAAATCCTCATTACAAATTCCAAATCACAACAACTAAATCCATAAAAATTGTAACTAAAATCATAGTTTCATTACATAAATGAATTCTTAAACCTAAGAAATCACAAATATAATAAACTATAGATAAAATAAACTCCCCTTTGAAGCATATGTGAGCTCAAGTCATCTCCAAGAGCACAAAATTGCCTAGCCAATCATGTGAATAGCTTTAACAAATATAATCACACACTAATTCAAACATCCACCCATAAAATCACAGATTAAAATGCTCAATTAACACTAAACCAATTAAATCAGGGGCTGGATTTGAACAAAAGAAAAACAGAACAGAGAAAGCCACTGGGACGAGTTCAGAAACAGAGGAAGGTCGGCCTTGACCAATGGAAGGTAAGGCGAGGATGGTGGTTGCTGTGGGAGGCTGTTGGCGGTAATGGGGTGGTGAGGATTGAAGGCCGGTGTTGGTGGGTGGCGCTGGTGGTGAAGAAATAGAGGTGAACGTTGGTGGATGGCTACCAGCGACAGTGAAGATGATTGGGATGGTAGGCGATTTCTGGCGAGATGAAGGAATGGAGAAGAGAATCAGCTCTCTACTTCCAGCTCCCTCATCTCCTCTCTCAGCTCTCGATCTCACTCACGGCCCCCCTGCTTCTATTCTGTCTTTTCAACTCTAAGCTCGCCAGTGACGGAAAGGATGATGAGGTTGGAGTGAATGTCGCCGGTGAGTATAAAAGGCAGCGGAGTGGTTGAAGATGCGAAGATGGAGATGATCAAAGTGATGAACTTGTGTGTTGCGGCTATCCTCCCTCGTGCCTCTGTTCTGCTGCTATATCAATCAAACCTAAGCCTTTGCTGCAAAAACGTTGTGTTTAACTCGTGGACCAAACTGGAAATTTTCAAATTCGTGGGACCAATCTGGTATTTTTCAAATTCAAGTCCTAAACTGCCATTTTCAGTTTTAATCCCATTTTCCAAGTTCCTACAAGTAAAAATAATTTACCCAATATCAAATCTTCTCAAAAATAAATGATTAAGAGTAATTACAAATTTTTATGACAATTTTGCCCTTTTTAGTCCTAATTTAATATATTTACTCTTAATCCCAATTAAGCACAAAGAAGGCATTTTAAGCTAAATTATTATAACAAAATCCCTAAATAAAATATAAAAATATATAATAAAATTGGGATTTATCAGCCATGAGTATGTTGTGTGAAACATTGAGCATGCATTTAAGTAAGGCAAGCATGTCATGCACTAAGCATTTATCTTTCATGTATAATTAGCATTTTTTGCTACTGAGATTCTCCCAAATCTCACCCTCCCTCACCAACCATATAGGTATATTAAGCACAGAATTGGAATTCATCAGAGTTGCACAGCGGAGATGTGATGGAAAATTGAAGAATTATATTTGATAATTTGTTGTATGCAAATTATCATGTGATATAATTAATTGTATGAGCGATTTGACAAATGGATATTTTTCCCTTGCACGATAATTGAATTAAGAATGGGAAGCAATTTGGGAGCTATCAAATTGTAACTAAAATTTGTAAGGTTAAGTTAATGTGTAATACCCCGAATTTTGAGACTCGAGACTAAAGAATAAGCCTGAGATTAGTGGATTGCTAAGCCCCAGTTTAGCAAGATCCCAAATTGTAATTAAGGGTTAATGACTCCAAAAGTGGATGTGGTTCATGATAAATAACCCTTTTGGAGAATATGTTGTGATTTGGCACTCGAATATGATTCGTGTGTGTTGTGAGCAGTGCCGAAACCCTGTATTTGAGTTCAATTATGGATTAACATCCAAATTGACTTAGAATAGAGGGAAGAATTGAATGGGGTATTGTGTTGAAAATGGTGTCATAGTGTGTTTAGATGTTATTGAAATTGGTTTGGAACTTTGGAATGGAAATGTTGCAATGTTAGGTTTTGAAATGTGAATTGTGTTGACATGTTGAGATTGTTGTGAAAACATGTCAATGAGATGTGAATTTGATTGATTTGGTGTTTCCAATGAATTCCTTGTGAAAATTTATGTGGGAATGATGTTTGGTATGAAAATGGAACCATTGGAAGCAAAGATGCAAAATCTGAAATTCTGTTTAGTGAAACTCTATTCTGGGCAGTCTTCTCGTGTGGCCGTTTTGACTAGGAAATTGATGTCAAAAAATTATGAAACTTTTCAGTCTTAAATTTCACATCCCAAGCTTCAACATGGACATATAATTTGTGCCATTTCGTTTTGGGAACTGGGAGATATGACTGTCCAAAGTTTGAGGTCGAAAATGGACTCTGTTTTGGGGCAGTGACGAAATTTGTGTAATTCTGGAATTCTTGGGTGATTTCTGGTAATGGATCATATTTTTCCAATGAATAGGACTTAAATACCTTTCATTTAGCTTTGGAATCACCTCATTTTGATTTTTCTAGAATTAGTTATGATTTTGCAAATTTTGGGCAGAAAATCTGCCAGAAAATCCTAAAATGGGAATTATGACATCATCTCAATAAAAGATGACATCAGCATGTAATTAAATATTTTCTCATCTTCTTCAGCTCTCATTTCGTGCTGAACCAGCTGAAACTAGTGAGAGAAAGTTGAGAGCTCTTAGAGAGAGAAAGAGGAGAAATCTCGCAAGGTAAGTCGATTTCTCCGACGATCTAGCTCCTAACGCGTATAACCTTGCTTCTAAGCTTCTCTTTCATGTTCTTTAAGGTTTTGGAAGCTTAATTTTCATGGTTTAAAAGGGGCTAGGGTTCAGCCATATTGAGTAAAATCCAGAGGGAGCTTGAGGTAACTTCCGAAACTTCAATCTTTGATTGTTCTGGCTGCTGTGGTTGATTTAATCGGTGAAATTTCATCGGATTATCTTTGTTTGTAAATTTGGAAAATGGGTTGGCCTAGGTGTTATGCTACCCAAATTGATACTAAATGGTAGTTCTAACCCAATGTAATGGTCAATAAAGTGGTTTGGAGTAGAAAGGAATGCATTTACGGAGCTGAAACCGAAAAACCACAATTTTTCCACGGGAATTGAGAATTTCGGCCAAGCTTAGTTTGGAGGGGTTAGAGATGGATTTTTAATGATTTGATGATTCCATTGAGT
Source organism: Inga oerstediana (assembly GCA_963210345.1). NCBI lineage: Eukaryota > Viridiplantae > Streptophyta > Magnoliopsida > Fabales > Fabaceae > Inga > Inga oerstediana. The sequence goes on from OY723406.1 coordinate 29,868,709, forward strand.
TCAAGAACGAAAATTAGGTGGGGTTATAGTTGGTCACTTTTTCGGAAAAGGCCGAAAAAGCATAATTATGAAAACGCCCTTGAAACCCTTAAAGTGGGGCTGCCAAGGGTAAATTTGTAAATTGACATTGAATTTGATAATTCTGAGTCCGGAAATGGATTCCTTGGGTGAAAATATGTCAGAATAGCTCATGTCAAAATTTCAAGAAAAGTACAGCCGGATCGGGTACGGCGAGGCCAGGCCGGGTCCCCGGGGGTATTTTAGTAAATTTTCAATATAGCCTCATATAACCCCCAGAAACACTATGGAAGTGTCTAAATAGTACATTTGACATTGTAGGATCGAATGTGAAGCCCCGAGTTGCTGGCACGCAAATCGAGGAGAAAAGACTGGAGGTAGGGGACTTACCTTACTTGCATGTATTGATATCTTTGCTTGTGTAGTGATGTATGTGATTGCTTTACTTGATTGTGTAGAGCATATTTGAATAAATGAAGCTCTGTTTCTGTTTTACTGTGGCCATAGTTTTGTTACATGAAATATTGAGCATGCAGAAATATCATTATGGGGCATGCATCTAGATAAAGCTAACATGTTATACACATAGCATCTATCATGCATGCATTATGGTATATGTTTCCTACTGAGATTCTCTCGAATCTCACTCTCCCCTACCAACAATTTAGACAAGGCAAGTGGCTCGTGGAGGGAGCAGCTAGGACTCCTTCGAGATGAGATTGTGTAATCCCCATTTGAAGAATTGTAATAGGCAATTGTACCCTGTGTATCTTTAGCGAAGGTATGTACCCGGGATTGTCGGGATGATTAAGTTGTGCACTCTGATATTTATATGAATGTGATTTATCTTCGTGTAGTAATTGTATTCGAAATGTGAATATGAGACCAAGTTTATAAATGATTTCAAAAAGTATTCATAAAAACCCCGTCATATGATGGGTTAGTAAATGTTATTTGATTATTATTGGTCTCTATTTCATTTTAATCACGTATTTCAGATATAATTACGGAGGGGGTTACATTTTTGGTATCAGAGCTGCAGTTCCTGGCAAAGATTGATTTTGCTAAGATATTTCCCTTAGGCCAAGCTAGGGAATGAGTGATGAGTTTTGATTGCCTAAGGAATAGGCAATGATTTGTGATTTTGGTTGTTTGTGGTATACACATTTATATCCCTGGTGTTGTGGATATCTGGGATTTGTAGATTATGTGTATACATTATTTGGTTATCCTGAATTTGTGTGTTTAAAGGTCTTAAGACCTAGGGGACTGATATGCCTTAGGCTGGCGGAGATATTTGAGTTTATGTTGGAGTCGATGATGCTTCGTGGATTTGAGGGAAGTGATTCCCTGGTTCAACTGTGGTTTAAGGTTTAAAACTTCATACGGAGCTATCTGAATACTCGCATGATAACTGTTGTTGTAGGCAAACTTGGGAGTGGAAGGAAATAATCCCAACTTCGCTTGGAATCCAATATGCACAATCTCAGTATATCTTCTAGCATTTGTATAGTTATCTCTATTTGTCTGTCAGTTTGAGGATGATAGGCTGTACATAACTTTAATTTAGTACTCAAAGATTTTTGCAGAGACTTATAGAATTTTGAAGTAAATTAAGGGTCTCTGTCAGATATAATACTACTCGGCGTATCATGAAGTCTAATTATCTCCTTTATGTATATCTTTCCTAACTTGTTAAGAGAACTGGAATTAATCGACCTGAAATAAGCTGACTTCGTTAGTCGACAATGATTACCCAAATTGCATCATAGTTCTTCGTTCTGGGCATTCCCACCACAAGATCCATGGTAACTCTTTCCCATTTCCACTTTAGAATTTTGGGACTTTGTAGAAGTCCTGATGGTCTTTAAGGTTCTACCTTCACCTTTTGGCATGTGAGGCAACGTACAACATATTTAGTTACAACACCTTTCATTCCTTGCCACTAGTACAAGGACTTTAGGCTGTAATACATCTTGACTACTCTTAGGTGAAGAGTGTATTTGCTCTTGTGTGCCTCCAAAATTTTTCATCTCAGTTCAGCCTTTAGTGGAACATATATTAGGTGAGACTTTTGTGGTCACAGTATAGCTCCATGGTCGCACCATACAAATAATGTTGCCATAGTTTTAAAGTAAAGATAATTACCACAAGCTTTAAATCATGTGTGGGGTAATTCATCTCATGAGGCTTCAACTATTGAGAGGCGAAAGCCATCACTTTGCTCTGCTGCATTAGGACACATCCCAATCTCTACATACTCGCATCACTATAGATCACATAGGTCAAACTCGGATTGAGGATAATCAATACTAGTGCGGATGTCAGCCTCTTCTTTAGCTCTAGAAAGCTGCTCTTACATTTGACATCCCACTTAAACATCTAATTCTTTCAAGTAAGCATTGCATAGAGTTATTTTTCTTTCAAAATTCCTAGTACTATTCTCAAGTGCTCTTCATGCTCTTCTCTACTTCTTGAATATATCACATAATGTCGATAAAGACTACCACATATTAGTCTAGATATTGTTGAAAAATTTGATTAATGTAATCTATAAATATGACAGGTTTATTGGTCAATCTGAATGGCATTACCAATAATTTGTAGTGTCCATACCTAGTTCTAAAAGCAGTCTTTGGCACATCATTTGCTTTCACTCGTAATTGATGGTATCCTGAGCTTAGATCAATTTTCAAGAATACACAGGAATCAGACAACTGATCCAAGAGATCATTAATTCTCAAAAGTGGATATTTGTTCTTGATGGTCACCTTATTCAGCTTTCTGTAATCAATACACAGTCTCAGGCTTCCATCTTTCTTCTTAACAAATAGCACCAAAGCACCCCATGATGATACGCTAGATCATATAAACCCTTTCTTAAGCAGCTCCTTTATCTGCTTCTTTAACTCTACCATTTCTTTTAGAGCCATTTTGTGTAGGGCTTTAGATATAGGTCAAGCTCCAGGCATGATTTCAATTGCAAATTCCACTTCCCTTGTCTGGGGTAATCCACTTATGTATTTTAAAACGACATCAAGGAATTTATTAGCCACGTACGGGTATATCTTCAATCATGATTTCTACTTCTACCTCTATTGAGAAGAACACAAAATGCCCTTGGTAACCCTTATGCAAACATTTCATAGCTTGAGCTTCTAAGAGAAAATTCAAGTTAACGTTTGCATTGATATCCTTCTGTAGAGTAAGATATACGATTCTCTTGTTTCCACAATCTAACAGCACATTATTTACCATAAACCAATCAAGCCTAGTATAACTTTAATTTTGAGAAATGGAAAACATATTAAATCTAGCACATAATCATTTTTCTCAACATTTACCATACAATTCAAACAAGCACTTATAGTGACAGTTTTGTCACCCATAGGCGTAGACACGACTAGATCATATGGTAGTTCATGAATGTTTAGCCCTAGACATCTAGTATAATCAAATGCAATAAAAGAATGGCTATAACCATAGTCAAAAAATGCTTGAACTATGTTACTATTGAGTTGGATTATACCTTGGATCATCTTAGGTGATTTCAGTGCCCCTTTACGTGCATGGCGAATACTCTACCTAGATTTCTGGGTCTGGGCTCTGCTAGCCATTATCTGAAACTTTAGCATAGTGACCCAGCTTTTGGCATGAATAACATATTATCTATGCAGCATTGTAAGGCCTACCACCATGATATTTGCCACAGCGTGAGCATGGTCTCAACTCTGGAGGTCTTTGAAAATCATGATTTTCTGGCCAAGAGAATCTTCTGTTGTCTCTTCTGGGTGGAAACCCTTGGCTATTTCATTTATGAGAGAACTCCTATGGCTTATTGCATTTCTGACAGAATACAATTTCATCAAGTTACTTTCAATAATTTGGCATAACTCCATAGCCTGATTAAACTCCATGCATTGCTTGGAGATCAACTTCTTCTTCAATTCAAGCTTTAATCTTTGCACCAACATGTTAGATCTCTAGCTTTCATCATCTCTGTACCTCAGATAAGAAGAATAACGGGATAGGCGAAGAATTTTGACAGATATCCATTAATTGTTTCATGACTCGCCTATTTGAGTGATAAGAATTGTGCCTCTTTCTCAATTCATAGATCTTGGAAATTATTTCTCGTTAAACCTTTCTTGGAATAATTCTCAATTGATAGGAATATTCGTGGCCTATAAAATCAACTCCATATTCTTCCACTACATATCAGCATCTTGTTCCATTTTATAGATAGCCATTTAAGCTTTTATTTCAATAGGGCATTCTAAAACTCAAAAAATTTTCTCCAGTATGATAATCCATTCTTCGGCCACCTAAGGATCAAACCTTCCTTCAAATTTTGGAGGTTGATTTGCAGAACCTCGTGATCTAATACTATAGGTTCTCTACTTCTTTTACTCGTCTATCTGGATCATCATGAGGTCTATGTAGCCATTCCTGTTGTTGTTGTTGTTGAAGGTCAATTGGCGGTTGTCTTTCCTCTCACATCATATCATTTTCTATCCTTTCTCTATTCTCATTCTGCCTGGTCTATACTTCCCTTAGCTCCTCCCTAAGCCCATGAATCATGGCCTGCTGTTCAGTAAGAGCACCCAATATCTATTGCATTAGATATGATAGATTTCTTTCTCTACCAATAACCAGTCCTATCCTTCCTCCTCTTAAATTAACCATAGTCTCTTTTCACTATTAAAAAATAGATTTCACTACTAATATCATATATGATATATATATATATATATTCCTTAGATTTTAAACAATAGCAAAAAATAGGAATATATATCAATCTATACAACTTACAACATACTGAAAAAACATTTATCACAATATTGCCACATGAAAATTTTATAGTATTACAACATTTACTTAATATTTTCATATACAAATATTCCCATGTGCTCAATAAAATCTAATAAATTGAAGGGGCTATGTTCCTTAAGCGCATTTTTCTTTCATGTCCAAAAGGCAGTATTAGGGAAGAAATGTAAAGTAGTGCAAATTTACACTTTATCAGGTAAATCCAAAATATTCATATGACCATCCCAATATAAATTGGGTATCTTTGCCAAAAATGCCATGTAGCGTCCTCGCATAGTGTCTTGGTTGCAATAAGCTTCTCTATACATATTCTCTATGTACTATAAAAGTAGAGGGTAAGGATTCATATCTTGCCTAGAACAAGTTTAGGAATCTAAGTTTAAAAGCAATATTCTGGGCTACCTCTTCTAATTCCTTATTCTCATTCTCTCCCATGGAGGATTCCTCACTAAACACCAAATTGATTACTACTGGGGCTCGAATAGATTTTCTTGGTGTATATCTCATAATTGCTCCACTTATTCCTTGATATACTCCTCTACCTCTTCCCCCAGTAGGCTATTTAACTGATGAAGATGATCCACTCCTCTGGTTCCTCTTATCACTCATTATTCCTAATCACAGTATCACTAATGATTATCACTTAATAGTTCATCAATATACACATTATTCACATGAGTAGAAAATTCTAGCCTATTGCCATAACCTCTACTTTGATAAAACATAGTGTGATACGTAATTTCCATAGTTATCATATAAGCTTTTATATAATGAATATGAACCACTAAGCCAGGCTTCAATCTTGAGACAAATACACCTTTGAAAATTATTTCAAACCCCAACCCAAACACAAGGCTTAAACCTATAATTGAATAGGCTTTTCTAAAAAATTTAAAACTTTCAAAAACTGTTATACAGTGGTTCAAAAGTTCATTAAGACTCATCAATCATTACCTCTATTTATTATTATCATAGTGCTTCTCTGCTCATACACTAGTATATTGATGATTATACTATGGGCCCTTAACATGCAATTGCCCAATCCTAGTTCAATTATTATACTTGATGCTGTTAGTACAAGCGTTTCACCCAAGAGGGGATGAATTGGGTGATCCCAGAAATTTTGTTGCGTATAAGGAAATTAACGGAATATTAAAAGCAGTTAATAGCAAGGAGAAATATCATCGAAGTATACACCAGGAGTTATACTAGTTCGGCCACAACCCCTTTGACCTACGTTCACACTAGTACAAAAAAGGTGATTTAGACCGGCACATTTAAACCGGTTGTAGTAAATGAGGTCTAAAAGAAATGCGTGGTGGCATTTACATAATTATAAAGAGTTTGGGCGATCGGTTATTATAATAACCGGTCTTAAAAATACCATTTAGACCGGTTGTACACTAACTGGTCTTAAAAGATTACTTTTATAGACCGGTTATTATAATAACCGGTCTTAAAAAGTAATCTTTTAAGACCGGTTGTGAAACTACCGGTCTTAAAAGTGGAGTTTTAATACCGGTTGTGATACAACCGGTCTTAAAAGTGGATTTTTAAGACCGGTTAAGCTACTTAACCGGTCTTAAAAAGCTCCCCCAATTTTTACCCAGCTCCCGCGCGCCCTCTCCATTTCTGAAATTTTTCATCCCAATCATTTATCTTCTCAATGCTCAACTCCCCCCCTTACCTGATCTAATTGGAACAATCGAATCCGGCCGGTCGCTGCTAATTGTTGTCGCTATTGGGTCGCCGATTGTTGTCGCTGTTGGGTCGCCGATTGTTGTCGCTGTTGGGTCGCCGTCTTCGTTTGCTCCTGGTTTTTGAGCTCCGTCCGTCATTCACTGCTGCGATTGAAGGAGGTCTTCTTCTTCATCGTCTTGTTTGAGGTATGCTTCCTCGTCCTCAATCTACATTTACCCCTCAAAAATACTTGCCACTGTACACCTGTTTTATTGACCCCCTATGGTTGATTCCGGACGAACGAGACAACCATATGTATATGTTGTGTCTTCTGTATATATCACATATAATATTTAACAACTAGGATTATTAATATCTTGATTGATATCTTGAGGCGTCATCATATCGATGTCAATGGTGATTGTGTCTTTGGTTGCAATGTTCCTGAGATTTTAGACTATTTATTCATTACTTGTCCTGTGGCTAAGGCAGTTTGGCTTGGAGGTCTAAATATTAGGCCCCAATTTGCCGCTTTCATTGCTTCCCAAAATTAGTTAAAAGAGGCCTTGATTCAACTACATCAAGATTACAATTATTTGATGCTTGTTGGCATTATATTGTCAAAGATCAGAGAAATAAGCCAGTTCCTTAAGGGGGCTTGGTACGCACTTTATCTCTAATCTAATCAAGGACGGTGACCATGCAATTGCCTTTGTTTCTTTGGCCTTTCCTTCTGATAATGAAAGCCCAAGACCTTAGAAGTTTGTTTGTGAAGTAAACTATCATATTAACGCTCTTTCATGGGTATGGTGTATTGTTTTTCTGGAAAAATTCAAAGCAAAGGGCCAGAACTTTTGTAAGGTATGTATCGGATATTAGGGACAATTGTTGATTGCTATCAAATGGACGAAATCAACAATAGCAAATTAGTTTGGCCTTAGGTGCTTCGAAGATGCCTTATATTGGATCCTCAATTCTCCTTTCTTTTCCAACACTCCAAAGCAGTGACTCCAAGTTGTGTGTCTCAGGAAACTCTTCCTCCCTCCAAATGGAGTTATCATCCCATCATCAAATTGCATCTACATGTATCCATAGCATCTACGTGAATAAAGTCAAGTAGCCGGAGGGGACTTTGTGGTCACCGAATCCATAGCATCTTTTATCTCTTTCTCCACATTCATCAAATCTCTGCTCTTAATTTATCAATTAAATTAAATAAATAAATATATAGGAAAAAGCCAAACTCTTTATAAGCCCCACCATGGTCCATACTAATGCATGCCTTTTCTCTCCCTCACCGCCTACCACTACCTCACTATAAACTCTCACTCTCTCTCCCCCCTCATTGACCCCCACACACATATGCCACCCAAATATTTATATATCTTCCATCATATACACACACACACATACACATACACACATATATATCATCCTCAACGATCTTTATATTTTCACTACCTCCTCTCTCAAACTCTCATGGCTGTTGAAGCTCACCATCTCAATCAATTCTCCAACGGTATTGCTTGGATATTATTAGTCGAAGGACCAAAGTCACCCTAAAAAATATATCCAGGGACAAACAATATAATAATGGATCTAGCGTGTGCAGGCGTTAGACATTAAAAGAATATATATCCAAGTCACTTTCTCTGACGAACGCGCATTCTTTCCTTCCTCTTTCCACCTCCATTCCTCATTCCCTCACTCCTTCTCCATTCCACTTTCCCTCATTCCATTGTTTCCTCACACGCTACTCTAAATCATGATATTATTTGTTTACTTCTAGTTACACTATGTACTTGGGTGTAATGATTGCATGCTCTCATCATTCTCCTACCTTTTCCAGGGAAAAAGTACAAAACAAAAAAAAGGTGTTGGAATATATGGATCGTAGTTGGATACAAGCTAAACGGATGAGTGTTGAATATGATGTTGGGGTCAAGGGTTTTTTAGACTTTGCAAAAAGAAATGCCGATGATGATAGTGGGATGTTTTATTGCCCTTGTGTAAAATGTTTGAATGAGAAGCGATTAAGTGCTGTAGATATATATACACATTTAATTTGTGAAGGGTTTTGTAAGACGTATGTAGTATGGGTATGGCATGGTGAACAATTAGAAATACCAAGTGCATCTCAACAGGGGGAAGTGACTTGTGATGATAATGACACGGATAGAGGACATTATTCGTGATGTAGGAGAAGAGGCTTTTGAACAATCACATGCATATGGTAATATGTGCAGTGATGCTGAGAAGCCGTTGTACCCGAGGTGTAAAAAATACCAATTGCTGAATGCTGTATTGAAATTGGTAAGCTTGAAAGCACGGCATGGATGGAACGACAAGAGTTTTTCAGAAACGCTTGAGGCCTTTAAAGATATGCTTCCTGATGATAATGTGTTGCCTTGTCGATACTATGATGCTAAGAAAATACTGTGTCCACTAGGGATGAAGTATAAAAAGATCCATGCTTGCCCAAATGATTGCATATTGTATAGAAAAGATCATGAAGAGAAGGAGCAATGTCCGATATGTGAAACTCCGAGGTATAAATCAAATAAGGGCCCTGCAAAAGTGTTGTGGTATCTTCCAATCATTCCAAGGTTCAAGCGCCTGTTTGCTAATGAAATTGATGCCAAAAATTTGAGATGGCATGCAGATGAGCGGATTTCTGATGGAAAGCTGCGACATCCAGCTGATTCTTCTCAATGGAAAAAAATCGATCAATTATTTCCTACCTTCGGTGAAGAACCTAGGAATCTCAGGCTTGGGCTTAGCACAGATGGTATGAATCCTTATGGTAGCCTAAGCAGTATACATAGTTCATGGCCTGTTCTGTTGGTAATTTACAACTTATCTCCTTTGTTATGTATGAAACGAAAGTACATTATGTTGTCTATGTTGATTTCGGGACCAAAGCAACCCGGAAATGACATAGATGTTTACCTAGAACCCTTGATCGAAGACTTGAAAGAGTTGTGGGATAAAGGTGTCGATGTTTTTTATGCGAACAAGAAGGAGACTTTTAATATGCGAGCAATGATCTTTTGTACTATAAATGACTTCCCTGCATATGGGAACTTGTCAGGATATAGCGTTAAAGGCCACAAAGCTTGTCTGATATGTGAAGAAGGCACATGCTACCATCAACTTCAACATGGAAGAAAGACAGTTTACCTTGGGCATAGGCGATTTCTAAGACGAAGCCACCCTTATCGTAGATTAAAAAAAGCTTTTTTCGGTGGCCAAGAGTTTGAAGATGCTCCAGAGGCATTGACTGAGGAGAAAATTTATGAAAAGGTGAAAAATATCAATACTATGTTTGGTAAGTCATCAAAGAGTAGAAATGAGAAAAATCTATGGAAAAAAAGGTCTGTCTTCTTCGATCTTCCATATTGGCGCAATCTTGACGTCAGACACTGTATTGATTTCATGCATGTGGAGAAGAACGTATGTGATAGTATTGTTGGGACACTGCTCAACATACAGGAAAGTTCTAAGGATGGCGTAAAAGCAAGATTAGACTTGCAAGAAATGGGAATACGAGAAGATTTACATCCAAGGCTATACGGTAATAGAACATTTTGTCCTCCAGCTGCTCATACTTTGTCTAAGGTTGAGAAAAGAAGCTTTTGTGAGTGTTTACATGGCGCTAAAGTTCCCTCAGGGTATTGTTCAAATTTTAAAAAGCTTGTATCGATGAAAGACTTGAAGTTAATAGGGCTAAAGTCTCATGATTGTCATGTCTTAATGCAACAACTACTCCCAGTAGCTATTTGAGGCATTGCCGAATATGATCTTCAACACATATTGACTAGACTTTATTTCTTCTTCAATGCCATTTGTTGTAAAGTCATTGACACGGAAAGATTGGAGGAATTGGAAAATGAAGGATACATTATCTTATGCCAGCTTGAGAAGCTTTTTCTTCCGTCCTTTTTTGATATCATGGTACACTTGGTTGTTCATCTAGTGAGGGAGATAAAGTTGTGTGGCCCTATCTATTTCCGGTGGATGTACCCGATCGAAAGAACTATGAAAATACTAAAAGGGTATGTGAAGAACCCCAATCGGCCTAAAGCATCTATTGTTTAAAAATATGTTTCTGAAGAAGCTATGGAATTTTGTCAACAGTATTTGTCAAATGTACGACATATTGGCCTTCCTAAGCGTCATGATCAAGAAGGGGGTAGACGCGGGGCAACAGTAAAGAGCATAGATGCTGATGAATTGCAACAAGTCCACCTGTACATCTTGAACAATGTTGATGAAGTTCAATATTACATGAATGCCCATAAAGAAATTGTACGGAAACAAAATAGTCGAATGAGTGAACAAAGGTTAATCAGGGAGCATAACAGAACTTTCGCACATTGGTTCAAACAAAAGGTTGACGGAGAAGAATGTGTTTCTGATACAATAAATTGGTTAGCACGTGGTCCTGCAGTTGATGTCATAAGTTGGACTTCATTTGTGATCAATGGTTATACCTTTTACACGAAGTCCGTAGATGATAAGAGCACCGTCCAGAACAGTGGTGTTGTATTAGTGGCTGAATCTATGCACTTCTCTAGTTTGAAAGATAAGAACCCTACGTTGGCTGCCATACCTTATTATGGGGTGATTGAAGAGATTTGGGTGGTTGACTATGTTAAAATTAGATTTCCCATTTTCAAATGCAAGTGGGTTGATGTCAATAATGGTGTGAAGATCGATAGGTTAGGATTTACATTAGTAGTCTGAATAGTAGAAGTTTTGGAGATGAACCTTTCATTATGGCAGATCAGGCGCAACAAGTGTTCTATATCACTGATCAGGCAAATAAAATGTGGTCTGTAGCTCTCCAAGGAAAAACGGTCGTTGATATTGACGAGAAAAGTCACTCAAATTATGATCTTCTTGAGACTCCTTCTTTTTCCAGGGGTCTACCAGAACTGAACGAAGAAGATGAAGCAGATAATGCGCACGGCACAAGAAATGATCATCACGAGGGAATATGGGAGGATATCTCTTTATGATGCTACTTTGACCTTAACTAACTAATTAAAGTAATTATGATTATGATTATTATCTGAAGAATATGTTTAGTTATTTTATCGATATAGTCTTCACATGTCATAGCTTAGGATTTATCTTTCTTTATTGTCGTTACAGGCAAATGACGGATCCCCAGCGTCCTAGTACAGAGGATCAGCCACCTCCTCCACCTCTGAGTCAGCCACCTAGTGCTCAGGAGAGTCAGCCACCTAGTGCTCAGCAGAGTCAGCCAGCTAGTGTTAACCAGGGTGAGCCTAGCAATGCTCCGAGCCAGGGTCGTAGTGAGCGCAGTAGCCAGTCTGTACGGAGGGGTAGACGTGCCACAAGGTTGACAGATGTTTCCCTCAGTCGGAGTGTAGGCCAAAAGATACCGATTGAGTTTGATAGACATTGGAAACCAATCGGGCCTAATGCACAACGATATAGGAGTTTCGTCGGCCTCCTTGCATGTAACAAGCCGAGCATCTTGATAGAGGAGTGGAGAAATGTCAATCCAAAGGTGAAGCAGCATATTTGGGACACTATTTAGGTATACAATTCTCTTCTGTATGTAATTAATTATTATCAAATGTCACTTCATTTGTCACTTACTCCTTCAATGCATGCATTTCAGCTCACCTACGACGTTCCTCAGAGTGAGATCTTGTACAACAAGACGATGATGTATTGTTATGAGCGCTGGAGCAAGTTTAAGACAAGTCTAACCAACAATTACATTCATATTGAGGTGTAAGATGGTCAGCCTCGTCCTAATCCGTGCAGCACGTATACATTTCTTGATCAAGCGACTTGGCAAGAATTTGTTAGGCTTCGGACTACTCCTGAATCTTTGGTTAGTTGACTTATTTTTTATTTTATTTACTTAGCAATTATCTTAATTGATTATAACACTTTCCTTTTGTATCATTTCTTATTCACAGGCAAAAAGGCAAAAAGCACAAGAGAGTGGTAGAAAGAATGATTGCCCTCATACAATGTCTCGTGGGGGTTATGCAAAGGCTGAAAGAGACTTGTTAGCGGCCAAATGGAAGAGATTGGAAGAAGCATCTCAATCCGATCCTTCTGTTCTTCTTTCTCCGCCATCTCTGATTCGTCGAGAAGAAAAATGGCAATTTGCCCACCAAAAGAGGAGTGAGACTTATACGAGTGAACAATCTCGTATAGTTGGTGAAAGAATTGTAAGTATATATCGTTATTGTAATTAATTACATAAGAAACGTACATTATTACTTATGTTTATTATTTTGTATTATGTTACAGGATGAACTTAGAAAACAACAAGCTGAGGGCTCTTTTAAGTCGGAGGGCAGGAATGACATCATCACAGTTGCTACTGGCAAACACGAGCATCCAGGCCGTGTCAGGGGAGTTGGAGGAGGGGTAGGGATACGAGATTACTTTGGAGCCCCCGTACACCATTCCTTAAACATCATGACTAGGGAGGAATTGGAGACTATGTTGGCCATTGCAAGAGCAGAAGCAAAGGCCGAGGCTGAAGCATCTTTTGATGCACTATTAGAGACCCGGTTGAGCAAGATGAAAGAGGAAATGATAGTGTTTATGAGCTCAAGACAAGATACCAGTGCTCCCCAGCCACAATCGATTGATCCTAATAAGCAGAGCACTAAAGGTAGTTGTTGCAACATCGGGCAGTCATCAGAGGGTCCTAACCCGTAAATTACTGGGCTTTGTGATCTTTTTGTCGAGGATCCTCTGAGACGGTTAGTTGCACGGGGTAGTGTGCATAACCTGGAATCAACTGTCCACCACCGACAAATGGAAGGTGATCAAGTCTGGGTGTTAGTTGATGAGGTGATTATTGCGGATGCACTTGTCCCTATCCCTTCTGATGAATTCAAGGTCGTTAGCGATGTCTTGGGCACATTCATCTTGTGGCCAACGAACCTTGTTTCTGGTCGAGCCGAGGCTAGTCCGATCAAAGCCCCACCACCAAGTCCGATCAAAGCCCCACCAAGTCCAGCTCCCTTCACTCAGCAAGAAGTTTCACAGCCTCCATTGAATATCATGCAGCAAGTGATTCTGATGGCATATGATACATCCTTCAAAACAAGAGAGTGGCCTACGGATTCAGTTGTTGGAAAGTCAGGAGTGACATGCTATCTTGAGAGGGATGATTTGATGTCCCTGGTAGCTCCTGGACAAAATCTTACGATTGGGATTGTCCAACTGTTCTTAATGTAAGTAGCTTCTGCAATTCAAAGTAAATATTTTAAAAGTTTCACCATTTACCTTTTATTTATGTGCTTGCGTTATTGTAGGTACATGCATCGTAGGTTGGTATCCTCTGGCAAAAGCGAAAAATTTGGATTCTTATGCCCCCATCACATCCAAGAGAAAGGGGCCACTGCTGCTACTAGACATCGATACTTGTCAGAGAGGCTTAGTGAAATTGGAACTGAGTGTTTCTTGGCTCCATATGTGCATAGGTAAGAAACAAATTGATAGTTTATAATTTATATAATGTTTTATGTTTGCTTATTAATATTCTTCTGTTTTTTTCAGTGATCATTGGCAGTTGCTTCTTCTATGCAAGAGTAGTTATACTGTCATCCTCTTATGTTCCCTCCACTTCAAACCAGGGAATGATTTGAAAAAGACCATTAATTCGATAGTTTTCTTGCATTCTTACCTTTTGTATGCAAAGTTTATGGAATTTGTGTAAAACCAATAACCTTTGTCATTGTGATGATCATAGGGCTATGCGGACATTCCTACACAGTGCTTGTGGTAAGCATGTTCGTGACTTAAAGGACCCTACATGGATCATGCCAAAGGTTAGTACATATGGATTTGTTTAAAGAATGTAATAAGACATGCCTTTATATTTGTTTTAATGATATCATGTTTTTTCTCAGAGCCGTCGGCAACCAAAGGGGTCCAACTTAGGTGGTTTTTATGTTTTGAGACACATTTACAATATTATCACTCTAGGCACGACTGATTTTACTCAAGAGGTAAATTTATATTTCAGAACTTTTGTTTTACTTTATTGTTTTTAAGTTACTAAGTCAATGTTTCGTCTGGTTTTGGTGTTACAGATGTTTGATCTTGCTGATCCCTTCCCTGAAGAAGATATTGATTTCATTCGCACATGTTGTGCTGAATTCATCCATGAGCTATTACAAAAATAGTGAGTTTTTGAATCCAAAGTTCATTGTACATTATTGTAAAAATGTACCCTATATTCATTTTCTCTCAAGCTTGCAGGTTACTAGGTGAATTTTGGGAGGCTAAGGGATGGAGTAATGTAGAGGTTCAGCCAACTATTCTAAGGGTGGCAGAGATTAACGAGCAACATACATGGAAACCACCAGAAGGTAATAGCATTAAAATTAATTCAGATTGTGCCTTTGTGGATATGGAGAATAGAGCTGCCATTGCCTTTGTGGTAAGGGACTCTAATGGTTGGTTATTAGGCAGAAGAGCACGAATTGTATATGCTAGTTCAGTCTTAAGGGCAGAATGTTTAACATTCCTAGATGTGGGGCAGTATGTCCAGGATAACCAACTAGAAGATGTCCAATTTGAGTCTGACAATCAGGTGCTGATAAATTGCCTGGTCAAGAAGTCAAGTCTAAATGATTGGAGAAGCCTTCTTATCCTTGAGAACATTCAAAATTTAAGGAATCTAATAGGGAACCATTCTTGTGTATGGATTTTCAGGAAAGCGAACCTAATTAATAGCCGACTGGGTTACTAGAGTTTCTTTGGGAGGGTCTTACCCATCGGATTGGGTTGAGTGGCCACCAGTGCAACTACTAAATCTGCTAGAAAAGGATGCGAGGAGCATGACAAGAGAGCTGGACTGATTCGCATTTTGGGATATAATATTGCAGTTGTAGCGTTATGTTAAAGTACAGTAGTTTAATAGTAATGTTGTAATTTATGATAACGCTGGTCTGATGTTGTTCTAGTTATGGTATGAATGAATCAGGTTTTGTTTTACTGTTGTCATTTGGTCATCCTTACTGTCTAATTGCAAATGAATCATCAATATATGACTGTACTGCCTGGTGATTTTGAATTTTGAAATTGAAATGAGTGATTGTTATGTATTGCTGTTTAAAATTGGAGCATTCTGTGCGTGTACATATAATAAAAGGGACGTTTTTTAAAAAAATGAAGCTTTAAGACCGGTTGTAGTCACAACCGGTCTTAAAAAGTACTTTAAGACCGGTTGTGGGAACAACCGGTCTTAAATATGAGATATTTAAGACCGGTTGCTCCCACAACCGGTCTTAAATGTCTCATCTTTAAGACCGATTGTGGCACAACCGGTCTTAAAGGTGACACATTGAAGACCGGTTGTACCCACAACCGGTCTTAAATGTGTAGTTTTTAGACCGGTTGTGGGTACAACCGGTCTTAAAAGTTTGACTTTTAAGACCGGTTCTAACAACCGGTCTAAAAAATAACAGACTTTTTAGACCGGCTGTATCAAGACCTAATACAGAACCGGTCTAAAAAGTCATTTTTAACCAGTCTTAAAAGTCATTTTTCTATTGGTGTCAGTCCTTAAAACGTCTCTGAGAGTTTTACTATATTCTCCAAGATTCAATGGGTTCTTGGCACCTCAGTACACAGCAAGTTCCTTCACCTGGACACTTGCTCCCCTTTACACGTTGTAATCAAAACCCCAACTCAAGATTCCACTACCTTAAGTTGTCTCAATAACAAATATTAAGTTTGTAATGAAAAACTCTCTCACAGAGCAAATATGTAATCACTGAAGTACAATGAATGAGTATAAGTAAACAAAGCACTAAGAATGTGTTAATCAGTGTAATCTCAATTCATGTCTTGTTTTTCTTCTTTCTGAATGCTCCATATATATAGATTATTTGTATTATCCATTGGAAGCATTTCAAACATGTCCGTTAGAGTTGGGCAGTAATGGCTGACTGTTCTTTAGAAAACTATCCGTTTGGACACTTTATTTTACGTTGATCTTCTTGCATGATCTCTTTATTATTTCTCTGCAAATGTACTTAGGATACTAATGCAATAAAGGGTTAATCATATAGATAACAATTTAATATACATTCAATCAGAAACATAATTTCTGGACTACCTTACTCAAGTGGCTACTCGAGTAATCAAGTTTGTTACTCAAGTGGTCCTCGAGTCAACTTGTCTAAATTATAACAGTGAGCAAATCAATATTTTAAATCAGATATCACTCGGGTAAGACCTAAAGTGATATATTACAAACCTTGAAAATACATAATTACTTGAGTGGCTACTCAAGTGGCCATGTCTTTACCTTCACAGGTTACTCGGGTGATCACTGTGGTGATCTCTTTACTCGAGTGGCTACTCGAGTGGGCTTTATGTTTCTTCACACCTTACTTGAGTGGTCCCTTGAGTGGCTTTCAAATAACCCAACAGATTACTCGATTACACCCTCGAGTAAATGTATCAAATTCTTGACCGAGAGTTTGCTGTCTGGTTACTCGAGTGGCTACTCGAGTAATGCTTCAAATAATTCTGCAGATTACTCGGGTGGTCCCTCGAGTAATGCTATTTTCTTATTGGTTACTCGAGTAATGTGTTCCATTTCTTGGCTGAGGGTCACTGGAAGATATTTAACCTCATTACTCGAGTGATGCCTTTGAAAATCATGTTACTCGAATAGCTACTCGAGTAATGGTCTATATAACTTTGCAGATTACTCGAGTACTCCCTCGAGTCACTTTGTTCAAAATTTAGCAGTGCTTCATTGGATGAAATTTTCTTTGGTTACTTGAGTGGCTACTCGAGTAATTGCTTCCCTTACTCGAGTTGTTACTCGAGTAAACCTTCTCTGAATTGGTTCATCACTCCAGTGCTTACTCCAAGTAATACTTTGCTACATTGTTCAAAATTCATTTGTTTGTTATCAAATTCTTTTATATTATTGATCCAATCTTTGTTATCATCAAAACATATGGGATTTAACATATGCAATTACCATTTCGTTATGTAAAATTGACCAACTAAAAATGCCTCGTTCTACCCATGCTATACTACCTCTACCACTAAATACATTATCTTCACTATAATTATGTATATACATATATATACAACTCGCGTAGCCATATGAGGCTACCAAAATACCTAAGTCTAATCAAAATTAGTATATAGATAGCCAACATAAATAAACTGTTCTCCTCCACCATCTTATTTCTCAGAAATCACTACTTGCATGCCCCTTGAGCTGCTTGCTTTTATTGTATATCATTAATAGAAAGGGTGATATTCGTAAGAATCTTAGTAGTAACAACAGTCAATCATAACATATGCAAGTTCATAAAGCATGCTAAATAAACTATCATATAATTAAGCATTCGGCAATCAAGATGCAGCACAACATTAGTCATAGGACTCAACAGTCCAAAACAACATAGCTAGTATAATAGGTCTTACAACCTAACGATACACCCCATGCAACATATGTACTCTCGGGTCTTACAACCTTAGGGCACATAGTCCCTTTCAACATAGATTGCTCAGCACGTCTTATAGCCCAAGGATACACCCCATACAACAAATGCACTTTTGGGTCTTACATCTTTACTCTAAATGTATATTAGGACTTACAGCCTAGGGTTATTGTTACGAGTGTAGATGATCAATTAATTAGTGCAAGTGTACACTATTGTAATCAAGTAATACATAAGTGAGTAGAGCATCGTTCCCGTGAGGATTGATCACTAAGTACCAAAATGGGATATTTTAATTCTATTCATTCAATCGATGAGTTGGTGACTGAGAGTACGAAATTAAAGAAAAACAATTAAATATGAGTACAGATAATATGAAAGCAAATATGAGAAAAAGCCCTAAGGATTATATTTCACCTAACAAATTCTGGATTGAATCACTTATCTATTCTAGCCCAATTTAAGCCATTAATTATGCATTCAGATTTATGGAACTCAGTAAGACTACATAATTCATTTGAATATATTCCTATTTCATATGCAAATTATGGTTTTAATTATAAGATATACACACATGCATCTCCTTCCGGTCTCAACATGTATATTAAAATCATTTAAAAGATGGCCAGTCAATCAAAAGCATTAAGAATAATAATTAAAACTCAATCATGAAGGATAAATTAAACTACGTCATTAGTAAGCTACGTCATCACTATAAGAAAATGGAAATTTAGCACATGATAAAATTAAAAATAAAACCAAAATAAATTGACATTATATAAAACTAAAATGAAATCCTCATAAATACTGCATAAAACTTAAATAATAAATTCTCAAACATAAATATACAACCAGAAGATGTATGAAAAATGTAAAAATCTAGCCATCCCTTTAGGAGGTAAAACCTTCCATGTAGGTGGTATGCAAAAAGTAATACAATCTTAAGCCTTCCAAGATGGAGGCATGAAAAAGCAATACAATGCATAAAATTAATTCTAAGATGATGGGGTAAGTGGAGAAGAGATGAGAGTAATGGATATGAATTAGTATGTGAAATGTGAAGAAAAGGGTGGCTATATATAGGGAAGAATGAAGTAAGGTAGATTAAGTAGTTGGTGAAATGTGGTAGGTAAAGTAGTAGATAGAATAAGGTAGATGCAGTAGTTGGTGAAAAGGAAGATGAAGTGGTAGATGAAGTAGTAGGTAAAAAGGAAGATGAAGTGGTAGATGAAATGGTTGGTGGAATGGTAAATGATTCCAGCTTTCAACTTCCAAGCTAAATTCGAAACCCTTGGAGCTAGAACTGGATTTGGTCTCAACATCAAAGTTGTAGAGCTCTTTTTCATCTTTTTATCTGTATAAAGAACGTCCAAATCCGACATCTAGAGCTCCAGATATTGCCTGAAAATTGAAAGAGGATCTAATTTAGTATTTTTCAAGAAATTCTATTTTATGCCAAAGTCATTATTTTATTTATTTATTTATTTATTACACCCAAATTTATTAAATTGAGCTCAAATATAATCCATAAAATTATCATATAAGGAAAAATAAATATGTAAATATTTTACTTATCAGTTACACCCCATTCAACAAATACGCTTTCAGGTATTGTAGCCTTAAGACACATAGTCCAAACATCAATCCATATATTCCTGAAACGAATATAATCAATAGTAAATGCATACATACACAACAATACATAATATACAAGAGAAAGTCACTACTTGACTGACTATTTTTCCTAGATTTGACCTTCTTTGAATTGAGTCCTCTCGAGGCTTGAGCAAATATCGTATCCTATAATTTAAATTTATGAAAAGAGGGGTCATTACTTATTCTAATTTATTATTAGAATCGGTAGGCACAGCGAAAGAATTTTAAAAATTTTCACCGATTATAATTGAGGATCTATCAACGGCGTTTAAACCAAGTTAGAAGGATTCATACCTTTTGATGATTCAGAGTTTTCACAATCTCTAGGAGCCAACACGTCAGGTCCACTTCCTCTACTGGTATCCACACGAATGCTCTCCAACCAAGACTGCGTGCTAGCGCCTCTAATGTCTCCTAGGATTTCACTTGCGGCTCTCAATTCTCATGTGCATATCAATATATCTGCTCTATCAAGTTTATAACATATGAGGGCTATTTTCAAATTTCAAAATTAATCATCATTAATTTCAAAATTAATTAACAATTAATTATCTTGATGAGCTAATTAAATAAATTCAGTTTAAATTAAATCTGTCCAACAGTTTTAATTTAACCTATTTATTTAATCCAAATAAAGAGCCATTAGATTTAATTTATCTTCATAAATTAAATCTGAGATACTATATCTCTATCATGTTAGTTATTAAATTTAATATATCTTAATAAATTAAATTTAAAACTAACACAATATAATAATATCATATAATATATATACATATATATATATAAGATATATATTTCGAAAATATATATATCTATATAATATTATTAATGAATTTTATATTATATATATATAAATATAAAATTCGTCCACCCTAAATTAAACATTATCTCGTGTTAGGCCATTCGTGTGTGTGACCCTGTAGGCCCAAATGAAGTTGGCAGTGGACTAATAACTATACTAACCCAAAAGTCGCAAGCGGCCTCTAGCAAGACATTACGACTACCCAATTCATATGAGGATCGTTATCACGATGCAACCTGTCATACAACCATGTCACGTCCCTTTTGTCACACGATATATTGATTAAGGATAAGGCATGGATAATGTCATCCTCTTGTTCTTGACCATTACTTTCTCGATTCTTGAGTAGCCTGATAACAGAGACAGAAACTCCTTTTATCATAGTATGGCCATACATTTCTCAGACTCACTCATCGATGGGCCCAGTAATATCTCTCTACTAATGTGAGGGACAAATTCCATCTTGATCATTCATATTCCTCTATATGAAAAACCACCAAGCCCGATCGTAGCCTTTATCATCGCCCGGTCAAAAGTGACTTTTGACTAGTTCAAAGCTTAGCAACTCTCATGTAGGAATCCATAATGATCTCAGGTCTAAGGGCATTGTGGCGTGGTTATACATGAGAAAAGCTTATGACTTGATCCATGTAGCTTTCTCATAGTGGGTCGATCCAGCACCTTGTACTCTTACAAGTGCCTAAGACTTTGATTCGTATCTCCATATCTTATCAAAGTCATATTGATCTTGTTTCATCTCTGCTCCCTCATAGATGACCGACCAAGGACATTTTAGAACAATCTTTATGAATTATCCAAGGATACAATTATCACAGTTAACATGCAAATAATATGATAACAGAATGGAGAAATTTCATTAAAATAATAATGTTCAAAGTACAATGATTGGCCCTTAGGGCACAATTTCCAACATTTATCAACATAATAAAGATTATTTTATTCTAGATCCACTCATAATTCTCATCCTTTATTTTGAATTTGTTGGTTATCTTTAATACTCTTTTGTGCTTGTGCCTAAAGTGTTCCTAATTTATGACTTTCTATATGCTTTTCACACATTGTGATTTAGGTACTCAATATGGTTCAATTGGTCTATCAAACATGTTTCTAATCCTCAAATTATATTTCCCTTAAAACTTAAAATTCTATAAGTAAACTTAATTCTGCCTCAATTTTTAAGTAACTTCAAAAAATCATATCTTAGGCTAAAAATTCCAAATGAGGTGTTCTAGCTTCTATGTTAAGCGCTTAAACTCCCTTGTATATGAAGAATACTACCCAATATCAATTTAAGGTTCTAAGTTCCCAAAATCCAGAACCATTCTGATTGACTTATTAAGAACTCAGAATTTTCCAGATTTTATACCCTAAACGTCAAAAATTTATAACTTATGATTTATACATCCAATTACTAAGTTCTAATATTAAAAGGAAAGCTCTAAATGTCTATTTTAAGTGAAAAATAATCATATGGCCAAATTACCAGATTAACTTACGAAATTCATCCATTGCCTTACTGCCAGAATCCTGAAACTTAGATTATTCCCTGTTTTCTTACTGAAATTCCAAAAACCATAACGTTCTCTCTAGATATCCAATTGACACATTTTATATAGTACCTTTACCTTTTATGGTAATATGATAAGTTTTATACAATGAATTCGAACCATGAAGTGATATTCATTTCTAAAGTTCTTTTAATTGCAAACCTCAGTCAGGATAGGATTCGAACCTGTAGTTAAGTGGTGGTTTTAGAAAATTTCAAAATCTTGTGGAAGCGTTATTCTATGGTTTGCAACTTCAGTACTACTCATCGATCCTTATCTTTATTTAATTCAATCAGAGAGATTCGCTGCTCATTTGTTTAGCCAGATCATTCCTCTGCTCATTCTTAGTTCATTCATTTGCATACACACACACATATACAGACAGTCTACCATAGGGCTATCAAAGTGTCTAGACCTATTACAAGTATTATAGACATATCCTCGTCTTCGTTCTACCACTGCATTCGTCTCATATAGAACTCTTCTTTATTCCCAGCAGACCTCCTGTGTTCACCTGTCTAAATAGTTGGTTAGGGGGGAGGGTGAGATTCAGGGGAATCTTAGTAGTAAATATTTTCCAAACAATACATTCAAGATAAATGCAAGTGCATGACATGCTTGCCTTACATAGGCTTATGTTCACATAATGACCTATCTACATACTCAATGTTTCATGTAAGTGTAACATAAATAGAGCTACAATCATCCATACATGTGTTACATAATTAAAAGCAATAAGCCATATCAATACACAAGCATAAATATCAAGTACATGCAAGTAGGGCAAGTTCACTACCTCTTGTCTTGAGTTCTCCTCTTGTACCTTTTTCCAACCATTAAAGTTGCTTCTTCTTTGTCACCTCATGGCCCTAGATAAATAATGGCATTATCAGAATCACGATCAATGAACATCTATTTTCGCTACACTAGCCCTAAGTGCTCAACTTAATCCTTAGAGTTCAAAGAAATTACATTTAGCCCATTCCTTCTTAAATTCGCATGGTAGCTAAGAGCTGCCAGCATTTTGACCAAAATTTGAAAATTCATAACTAATTCTATAGAACTCCAATTGGAGTAATTCAAATTCCTACTTAAAGCCCTTTGAGTCTACTTTAAGGCAAAAATATCATAGAGCCCTAATTACAGCCACACATTTCCCAGAAAAATCGTCAACTCAGTCTGCCACAGATTTTATTCCAAATCCAACATCAAACTTTGAAAAATCATATCTCTCAATCCACATATCCAAATAACACATATTACCTATCAAATTAAATCCCAAAATGTCTACTTTCATCCTATAAAATTGCATGAGATTTGGATCAGGTTTGGCTATTGAAAAACATGCCACAACAATACTGGTTTCCAGAAATGAATTTGGGTAGAAACAACTCAAACTTCTAAAAATTCCAAAATTGTGTGTAATATTCCAAAAATCATAACCACATGTTTCCTACACAAATTTTCGTTATAAACACAATGGTAATGTCAAAATCATCAAAATCACAAACTTTCAGCCCTTAATCACACTGACCGAAAAGATCCCTTTTAAACTACAGTGACCTAAATAGAATTTTATCTAACAACTTAGTCTGATATCATCATAAATCATCATCTAACCATAAACCATGATTAAACCTTAAAAACACCCTTTGGCCGAATTATGAACAGTACCCACCCTTAAGAATAATCATCCAAACAAAAAAACAATCAATTCAAAATGAAGCCTACACTTACCTCTACGCGTTTCCGCACCAATTCAGAAATCCGGCAGCACTTTGCTTGGCAAGAAGTCACCAAACACCTCCAAACAAAAAATCCAAAACCATAGAAATAAAGCTTAGGATGAGTAAAAGAAAGTTTATGTAGGGTATTTCAGGAGGAAACGTTGATTCGGTAGTGTTTCAGCAGATTGTAGTTATTAAAATTTACTGTTCACACTTTCTCTCTCATCTAACTTTTTTCCAATTTTTTCTTGATTAAAATCTGATTTTCTCCCCTTTTTCCCATGTTGGACAAAATTATAGGCTAAGAGGAGTCATGAAAAATTTTTCCACATGTCAAATTCCTACTGTGCCATTTGTCCAATGACCAATGATTTGGTTACACGCGTCACTTATTTTAATAAAGTGGGTCCCGCCTCTTTTCTCTGATTTTATATATCCTTTTTTTAGGGAAATGAGAGGCCTGACAATTTTTTCGGACTCCCAGGTTTTGTTAGAGCAAGCGTTTCACCCAAGAGGGGGGTGAATTGGGTGATACTAAATGTTTTGTTGCAAATATAAAAACTTGACGGTGAATATAATGCAGTAAAGACTAAGGAGAAATATCACCGAAGTGTACACTGGGAGTTATACTAGTTTGGCCACAACCACTTTGACCTATGTCCAGTCCTCAGAATATCTCTGAGAGTTTCAATATAATTTCCAAGATTCAGTGGGTTCTTGGCACCTCAATACAAGCAAGTTCCTTCGCCTGGACACTCGCTCCCCCTTACAAGTTGTAATCCAATCCCAACTCAAGGTTCCACAACCTTAAGTTACCTTAATAACAAATATTGAGTTTGAATGAAATATCTCTCTCACAGAGTTAATAAGAATCACTGAAGTACAGAATTACAAGTATATGTAAAACAGAGTATTGAACGTGAACTTGATAATGCGTTCGTGTGTGTGTTCTTGTTCTATCTCTGTTTTGATGTTCCTATATATATATGTGTGTGTGTGTTGGTAATGACCGTTAGAACATTTTCTTCTCGCCTGTTAGAGTGTGCGCAGCCACTGTTGACTTTTCCAGTATGTGAAAAATATCCGTTTGTGGTAGGTGGCGGTAGGTAGCATTTGAACGTTGCATTTGACTTTCCTTATTTGGTAAGATCTCTTCATTGTTTATCTGTGGATATGCTAAGAATACTAATACAATGAAGGGTTAATCACATAGGAAAGAAATCAATGAACATTGGAATGATTAGAATTTCTGGACTTGCATACTCGAGTAGTTCCTCGAGTATTCATTAAGTTTACTCAAGTACTTACTCAAGTATTATCGTGAGAGTAATGATAGCAAGTTAATAAATGAACATCACATAACTTGAGTAGTGCATGAAGTAAACAAATTTACAAACCTTGAAAATACCTGTTTACTCGGGTCCTTACTTGAGTATGGTACAATTTTCTTCATGGGTTACTCAAGTAGCTACTGAGTAATCTCTCAAATAAACTTCAGGTTACTCGATGCTTCACTCCAGTAATATTGGCAGGATTACATGGCCGATAGCACTTCAAGTTTACTTACCTGGTTACTCAAGTACTTACTCGAGTAAACATCAATTTTCTGCATAGCTTACTCGGGTAGATACTTCAAGTGCTTTGTAAATAACTCTGCAGATTACTCGATTTCCGACTCGCGTAATCTCCTTCAAGTCTTTGATATAGAACAATTGAATACCTGCATACTTGAGTAGTGCCTCAAGTGAAGTGTGTTAATAGCATATCAAGTTAATCGAGTATTACCTTCAAGTTTTGCTTACCACAATGAGTTACTCGAGTAGCTTCTCGAGTAATATTGGCAGGATTGAAAATGCCAAGAGCAACATATTTCTTGAAGCAGGGGACTCGAGTATAGAATCGAGTAACGTTGGTAGGCCGAGAGCAACTGGAAGTGATTTCCATAATTACTCGAGTACTCACTCGAGTAACATTGGCAGGCCGAGAGCAACTCCAAGTGGTTTACCTGGTTACTCGAGTAGTTACTCGAGTAACGTTGGCAGGCCGAGAGCAACTGGAAGTCTTTTACTTGGTTACTCGAGTACTTACTCGAGTAACGTTGGCAGGTGACTTGAAGGTTGACTCTGGTTACTTCTAGTTTCTGTCTCATTACTCGAGTAACCCTTTAGAAATTTTGCCAGTGATGAAGTTTCTCAGCTTTTTCTCTTGGCCTTTCTTCATTACTCCAGTGATTACTTCAAGTGATAATTTGTCCTGTTATTACTTTGTTCAAACTTATTTGTTTATCAAATCTTTTTCATACCATTCTTTGTTATCATCAAAACATATGAGATCTAACATTCTCCCCCTTTTTGATGATGGCAAAACTTGGTGATTTTGAACAAATTTTTTGAAATTGAGTTCTCAAATAAACACTTCTTGAAATCAATTGTAATTTTGAAAATCTTTTTGAAATAACTTGTTAAGTGTCAATTCAAAGTGTTTTGAAGAATTTTGAAAACATAACATATTCACCTTGCATACATAATAAACTCATTAGTCCCACAATGTATCATAACTTAAAAAACTTAAATGGACTTGAATTGAAATTAAAACTTAAAGAAACTTTCATTAAACTTAAAATTGCATTACAGGTATGAAAAACTCCCTAAGTCCCATGTACATCCATATACCCAAGATGAAAGAAACTCAGTCAACCACAAAATCACTCAAGCTCTTCTCCCCCTTTTTGTCTTCATCAATCAAGTGGAGGACTTGAAGGCCTGACTGCAGATATAGGCTTGACAGGAAGAACCAAGAAGCCATCTAAACTAGAAGAATCAGAAGTAGAGCTGGAAGATTCTAGTTCAGGAAGGTTGAGTGGAGGGATATGAATGTCATCTTTTGGAGGGATTGGAGATGACTGATATGCAACAATAGAGGTGGTCTCAACCTCTTCTGTGGCACCTAGAGTATGATGATCAGAGGATGAGGGAGAGATTTCCTCTGTATGAGTGGGGGAAGGAATAGGTGTAGGTGTGGGTTCAGGCTAAGCTCTGGGTGGTGAATCCTCAATGGTGATGTGGATAGTCTCATTGGTTTCAGGATCATCCACTGAGCATAGGATATCTCTAGGAAGAATAATGGGAAGTCTGAGTGCAGAGAGTTTAGGTTCTAAGGGGCTAAACTCAGGAAGATTGGGAAAGGATATCTCAGGGATAATTGGCTCAACCGCAGTATGATGATGCTCAGAGGGGATGTTCTCTGGAGGTGAGAATGCCTCAAGTGCAGATGATGGACCAGCAGAAGGTCCAGGACCCATAGAGTCTAATCTTGCCAGAATCAACTTCAGAGTCTCACCCTGGGCACGCTGCTCAGCTAACAACTCCTCGTGCCTCTTGTCCATCCTCTCAACCAACTCAGCCATCTTGTCATTCATGTGAGTTATCAACTCAGCATTGGTGTTGGTGATGTCTACGTGAAATCCTCTTAGCATATTCTCCATAAAGTGTTGAAGTGTGGCATTGAGGAAAGAGGGGGAAGAGGTAATGGCAGTTGGAGTAGAAGACTGAGTATCATTAATTTTACTTGTCTCAATCTCTGTCTTCTTCTTCTTCTTGGGACTTGACTCTAGAGGACCCTTGAGAGGAATCCTAATATTAAGCTTCCCAATCTGGTTTCTTCCAATTGGAGTAATCCTCTCAATGTGCTCTTTATTCTCCAAGTACCATATCTTATTTTTCTTCAAGATAAGTGAAATAATCTGAGGATATGGCATAGGAGTAGTTGCTTTCCCCTATATTCTGTACCTCTTCATCTCAGAAAAGATGTATTCTCCCAAGTCTTTTTGTTCCTTCAGGAGTACAGAAGCAAACCACCTATAGTCCCGGTCAGAGAAATGGGTATAGTTATTGGCTTTGTTCACAAGGGATCTAGAGTAAATATACCAAAGAACCCTATGATGGTCACACATGTCACTCGGGTTAAAATTAAGAGGACCCACTAGCTCACTAAGTCTAAGGATAGTGAAAATCTGGTTTGGTTCAAGCTTGGAATAGATGTCATCTGGAGGGTTTTCTATTCCTAACCAAACATTGATCCTAGAGGGTGAGATAAGGATTTTCTAGCCTCTAACTATTGTGGTCATTTCTTGTTCTGCAGAAGTCCTATTGGGTTTATCTAAGATTTCAAGGTTGCAGTAAAAATGAGTAACTACTTTTGTGCAAAGAGTAAGTCTAATTAACAGCCAAGGCATAAAAGGTTCAAGAAAGGGACTTAGGTCATACTTCAATACCTCCTGAAGTACCTTGAGATCCACACTATGAGTTTTGCAGACTTTTCTTCTTGAGAACTGTGTGAGGTACTTCTGAGAATCCTCCAATTTGTTGACATTGAACCCCTTTGGAGGTTTAGTGATTTCCTTTTCTGGAAATTCTGACTTTTTGGAAGATTGGCCCTTCTCTAGTTGATCAAGAATCCCAGCCATTGCTTTAGGCACATTCACATCATACTTTGGCTTTTTGGAGGGTTTTGGAGTAAAAGAGGGAGTGGAAGAATCAGAAGATAAAGGAGAAGGAGACTTGGTGCTTTTCCTCTCCTAGTTGAGGTGCTCTTCTTTGATTGAGCTCTTGTGACCACTGGCTCTTTAATCACAACACCTTTCTCCTTTGGTTTCGGTTGAGGTTTTGGTTGGATTTTGGCTTTTGATCTAGGAGAGTTTTTGTCTCTTTCTGGGAGGAGAAGAAAGAGGGTCAGAGAGTTGTGGGGATCCCAAATAATCTGTAGGAGTAAGATTTTTGGTTCTAACCATTTTGATTCAGAGAAACTTGAAATCTCAGAAAAACAGAGTGAGAAGTCGTGAGTTAAGGCAAGGTGAATCTGAACAAAATAGGAAGTTTTTGGAGCTAAGATTTGATGGGTTTGACTGAAATCAAGTAAGGAAGAGATTGTGAAAACTTTTTGTGAGAGGACTGGGTGATTTACTCGAGGAGATTTTATGGAAATGACCGAGTTTGTGACAAATAAAGACCTATAACCCGACATTACTCGAGGCCTTACTCGAGTAATTATCAAGTTTACTTGAGTCCTTACTCAAGTGATCATATAGAAATTTTTAAAATAATTCATTTAAATTACGTACCTGGCATGAATAATATTGTAATTATCCATGTATGTTCCCTCGATCATTTAATAGCTGTTTAAGAATAAATTTAAGTTGATTCTCATCGAGTTTGTGATCTAGACCTGCAGTTACTCGAGGCCTTACTCGAGTAAACATCAAGTTTACTTGAGGCTTCCCTCAGGTAACCTGTCTTTTCTACTTTTGACTGTTTATTTCTCACCAAATGAACTGTTTGATTTAAATTCCAGGTGACCTGAGACTTTACTGCCAGTTTTGGAAGACCATTACTCGAGTACTCACTCAAGTAATGTGCTCTTTTACTTCAAGTTGTCCCTCGGGTAATGCTGCACTGTTAGACATTACTTAAAGTTGGCACTCCAGTAATGGTGTCCTCTGATAACCTCTGTTTTTTATTTCTCAAAATAGAGTTTCAATCCTCCTGCAAAACAAGTTTCTACATACTCCAATGCTTAAGTTAGTAATCATCAAAACATTATCAAATAACATTATCTAACACTATGAGAAACCGAAATAACTTACAATTCATTGGAATTTACCATTCCCAATTCTCTTCTAATGTATAGAAATTGATATGTTGCAAGAGGTTTGGTGAAGATATCAGTTAGTTGAAGATGAGTAGGAATAAATATCACTTTCACATCTTTCTTTTAGACATGATCTCTGATGAAGTGATGTCTGACATCGATATGCTTGGTTCTAAAATGTTGAACTGGATTCTTTGCCAAGCTTATCATACTGGTATTGTCACAATAGATTGGTATTTCTTTGAGATAAATACCAAGATCTTGTAGTTGTTGTTTTAACCATATCACTTGTGCACAACAACTTGAAATTGCAACATATTCAGCTTCCGTTGACGAAAGAGACACTGTATTTTGTTTCTTGCTGAATCATGATACAAGAGATCCTCTAAGAAATTGACCTTATCCGCTGGTGCTCTTTCTGTCTGTCTTGTATCCTCTATGATCAGAATCTAAATATGCAACTAGATATTCACTTCTTCCTTTGGGATACCACAGACCCAATTCTGGTATGTCAGCAAGGTATCTAAAGATTCGTTTGACAGTTTCAGGATGTGATTCCTTTGGTGTTGATTGATATCTTGCATATATGCCAACACTGAATTGGATGTCCGGTCTGCTTGCCGTGAGATAGAGTAATGATCCAATCATTCCTCTGTATTTTGTGATGTTGTAGTCTTTCCCTTTGACATCAGCATCAAGCAACGTAGTTGAGCTCATAGGTGTGTCCGTTCCATTTGCTTCATCCATTCCATACTTCTTTAATAACTCTTTCAAGTACTTTGTTTGAGATATGAAGATTTCATTCTTTCTTTATTTGATTTGCAAACCGAGAAAGAAATTCAATTCTCCTATCATTGACATCTTAAACTCTCCCTGCATTATCTCAGAAAATTCCTTACACAGAGATTCATTAGTAACACCGAAAACAATATCATCAACATATATTTGAACAATTAAAATATCATCACGTTTTCGTTTTGTAAAAAGTGTTGTATCAAATTTTCCTCGTACAAAACCTTGATCAATAAGAAACTTACTGAGCCTTTCGTACTATGCTCTAGGAGCTTGTTTTAAACCATATAAAGCCTTTTTGAGTTAGAAAACATGGTCAGGTTTGGTGACATCTTCAAAACCTGGAGGTTGTTCTATGTATACTTCTTCCATGATGTAACCATTTAGATATACACTCTTTACATCCATTTGATAGAGTTTGAATCCTTTGATGCATGTAAAGGCTAAGAGTACACGTATAGCTTCCAATCTAGCGACTATAGCATACGTTTCCTTATAATCAATTCCTTCTTCCTGATTATAGCCTTTGGCCACCAATCTTGCCTTGTTTCTGACAATAATTGCAAATTCATCGAGTTTGTTCTTGAATACCCATTTAGTGCCAATGATCGGATGATCCTTGGGTCGAGGTACCAAATCCCAAACTTGATTTCTTTCAAATTGATTTAGTTCTTCTTGCATTGCTATAACCCAATCATTGTCTGATAGGGCTTCATCAATGTTAGAAGGTTTAATCTCAGAAATGAATGCAGAAAAACTTACTTCATTGAAAATTCTATTTCTAGTTTTGATCCCTTCATTCACATCTCCTATGATTTGATTTAAGGGATGACTTTTATTGTATTTCCAGGCTCTAGGTTGTCCTAGTGATTACTCTTCTTCCTTGGTTTCATCAACTTCTGGAATAAGAGATTTAGAAATAGATTGACCATTTTCTTGATTTAAAACAACTTCCTGCTCTTCATCAATGGTTTTGTCAGAGGATTCAAATTCATCAAATACAATATGAATCAAATTGCTGGAGGCTCTAATAAGCTACTTTGTGGAGTAGAGAGTGCACCTACACCTAGCCCAGAGTTGAACTGCACAAAATGGAGGGGGATAATTGCAGGAATGATGCAAACATTTGCACACACGAATGCTTTTAAGCAGGCATTGTACAAGTACAGCATAGCACACAAGTTTGAGTTTGAATATGTGAGAAATAGCAACTATAGCATTTCAGTAAAGTGTAGGAGTTTAGGTTGTCCTTGGAGGGTTGCAGCAAATGCTATCGGAAAGACAACTCCAATACTACATGTGACGACATTCAAAGATGAACATTATCATAGTGCACAAGACAATCTTAAGGTGACCCAAGGTGGAAGATCTAATTTGACATCTTCTATTATAGTTGATAAGGTAAGAAATCACATTGACAAACATCCCAATGAAATAAGGAAGATGTTGCAGACAGAATATGGTGTCACTCTTACATACAAGCAAGCATACAAGGCGAAGGAAAAAGTAATGGAAGATATACAAGGTAGACCAGAACAATCTTATATGTTAATACCTTGGATTTGTAAGCGATTGAAGGAAATAGATGACAAAACAATTACTGAGTGGGAAGCAAGTGGGAATAACATGTTTGAGAGAGTATTTATTGCATATGGGTGTTGTATTAAGGGATTCATGGCTGGTGCAAGACATGTGCTATACATTGATGGAACCCACTTGTCCGGACCATACAAGAAAACAATGCTTTCAGCTTCTAGTTATGATGCGGATAATGAAATTTTGCCGTTTGCAATAGCAATTGTAAAGGGGGAGATATTAGACGATTGGTCATGGTTCTTACAGAAGATTAAACAAATAGTTGGGTCAATTGAACTCACAATAGTGTCAGACCGTCACAATGCAATTAAAGGGTCAGTGCAAATAATTTTTGGTAGTGAACAGCATGCTTATTGTTATAGGCATATGAAAGAGAATTTTAGTTCAGGATTGCTTAAATTAAATAGAGGCAAGAGGAAGCCAAGTGGCTGCTCAAAGGAAGATGCACTAATGTTGCTTGATAATGTTACATATGCAAGGTTGGATGCAGATTTCGAGAAGGAAATGGATTACATGCGCAAATCGTATAAAGAGATGGTTGATTGGTTGGTTCACCATGGAGATATCGATAAGTGGGCATTAAGTAAGTTTCTGTTCTGAAGGTGGGATAAGATTACAACCAATATAGCTGAATCATTTAATGCGTGGCTGGTGAAGGAAAGAAACCACAATATCGTACTACTTATCTATGAACATCGTGAGAAGGTTGCCAAGAAGATGTATGCATCGAGTATGGCAATACTGAAATGGAAAAATGGTGTTGGGCCCAACATAGAGTCCATAATAAAGGAAAATGTTTGTCATGCTGAACATATGTCACCAGTTAATTATGGAGGCGGTAGGATTTGTGTCCATACCAAATATGGATCCTTAAATGTTGATCTTCGTTTGTGTAGTTGCACCTGTAAAGTATGGCAAATGTCAGGGATCCCTTGTGCTTATGCTTGTGCAGCCATCAAGCATGTCCATGGCAATGTCTATGACTATGTGGAAGGATGCTACAAAATAACAGCCCAACAAATAATTTATAAGCGTTTCATGACTCCAGTAGTGACAATCGACAAGCCAGACCCAAACAACTATATGCTGGGTCATCTGTTTGCTCAGACATTGTTGCTGCCACCTAGGACAACTAGACCTGCTAGAAGGCCAAGAACTAGTAGGCGTGAATCACAATTCCAAAATAAGAAGATTTACCATTGTACAAGATGCCATGAAGCGGGGCATACTATACGGAAATGCACAAATCCAAATCCAAACTGAATTTGGTAAAAATTAGCTTTTGAAGTAAGCATTTTGCAGATATAAGGAGCTGCAATATTTTGAAGTAAA
Organism: Inga oerstediana; assembly: GCA_963210345.1. Taxonomy (NCBI): domain Eukaryota; kingdom Viridiplantae; phylum Streptophyta; class Magnoliopsida; order Fabales; family Fabaceae; genus Inga; species Inga oerstediana. Next base: position 29,901,842 of record OY723406.1, read on the forward strand.
CATGTTGATACTAATATAAATTTTCTGAACTTACCTTGCTCATAGTTAGAAAGTCTATTGAAGTAATATGTATAGTTCTTTTTTAGGGAAAGGGGTTGCTGCATGTCTTAATTTTTTGGTTGTAACAAGGAAACATTAGGGTGAAGTGCAATGTTAATGTTCCCTTGTCATTAGTATCAAACATCCACTATCACAACTTTAAGGGTATACCTTATATAGTTATGTAATTATGCAGGACATTATGATATAAGGTTAATGTAATTATGCCACATATAATCCTATTATGTTAATGTTATCACTGTGTTGTGTGACCCAGAATGTGGCCGAATTTCCCCTATCCATATTTGTGTTTTCCCACAAAAGTAGGTTGGCAAACAGGAATATTAAAGTTGTTCAACAAGAAAGCTATAGTGTTAACCAAGACCAAAAAGTTGTTACTAATGAAATTCATGATGTTATTGCATCGCTATTGTTTTCAAAGGAATCATGTAAATTCTCTAACAAGAAAGAAAAGTTGTTAAACAGAGAGTAACGTTGTTATTTATAAAACTATTGTTGATAAGGGTCCCTCAGTTGTTGGTCTCCCAAGCTACCCTGGACCTGTATTGTTGTAAATTTTTGAAGTTGATTAACAAGATACGACTTTTGTTAATAATAGAAGCGTAGTTATTAATAGTGAAGTTGAAGTTGTTATTTCACCTCTTTTTTTGATAGGTCAAAGAAGATAAAAACGTTGTGAAAAATGAGAGTGAAGTTGTTAACTATGAACCTTCTGCTGTTAATAGTCCCGCACTTGTTGAACTCCCATGCTACCAATGCCATGTACTTTTCTGAACTCTTGAAGTTGTTTAACAAGATACGACAGGTGTTAATAATGGAAGCATAGTTGTTAATAGTGAAGTTGAAGTTGTTATTTCAACTATTTTTTTCAGAGGTCAAAGAAGATAACAAAGTTGTGAAAAATGAGTGTATAGTTGTTAAATATGAACCTTCTGCCGTTAATGATACCCCACTTGTTGAACTCCAATGACAAGTACTTTTCTGAACTCTTGAAGTTGTTGAGCAAGATATGAAAGTTGTTAATAATGGAAGAGTAGTTGTTAATAGTGAAGTTGAAGTTATTATTTCCCCTTTTTTTTTCAGAGGTCAAAGAGGATAACAAAGGTGTGAAAAATGTGCCTATAGTTGTTAAAGAAGATACGAAAGTTGTCAAAGAAGATAAGAAAGTTATAAAAAATGTGTGCACATTTGCTAATGGTACCCCACTTTTTTCTATTCGAAGCTACCCTCAACATGCCCTTTTTTGAACTTTTTGAGTTGGTTTACAACAAGTGAAAGTTGTTCAAAAAGAGCAGCACGTTACAGGCGACATGTATAGTGTTTCAATCTCCTAAGTTGTCAAACAAGATAACCTAGTTGTTAAAAAATTACATATAGTTGATAATATAGAAACGCTCCTTGTTAAGATGCGTAAGTTGGCAAACAAGATCAGAAAGTTGTAAAACAAGAACTTGAAGTTGTTAAATATGAACTTCCTAACAGTGGGTTGTTACACATGTCTCATGGCATATACACTCTTCTACATTATAATCATGTACCTTGGGCAGTATGATAATATTGAAACTTACAAAAGAACACATCCCAGGTCAAAAAACAACAACTGCATAAAGTTTCCCTGTAGATGTCTAAAATAAAGCAAAGAACTATTGTGTCAAATGTTGACGTTTAATTGGCTGCCGGGATAGAAGATCCAGAGCATCGAATCTTGATGAATTTTGATGGTGATTCACCAGCCACCATATAATGTCCCTCCTGTATTGTTTGACTTGAGCCTATACATGACCCAAACAGCAATAGTTCAGTTTATTGTACTTTCAAAACCAGACAAAAGCCAACGTACATATGAACTATTGTGGATACCTCTGTGTAATCAAGTACCGCAGATGGACTCCATTGAAACAACCAAATCAAGACATGAACACCGCAGTCAGACAACAGTCATATACATAAAAAATAAGGAAATGGATACAACAGTCATATACAGAAAATACAACAGTCAATTCTTACAGATTATTTTGCTGAGGTACTTAAGCACGAATGATGTCTATCTATTGCTTCTTCCTATGTCGATTGTTACTGACGAAATCCACTATATCAATAAATTTGTCCCTCTACAAAAAAACACAAATATATGGGTTCAGTCGGGGAAATTTAATTGCTAATGTTCATGACGATGTTAAAGCATAAAGTTCATTACACATATCTCTGCTGCCAATGATTGCGGATCTTCTAAGGCGCTATTTTTCTTCCTTTTCTTTGTGGTGTCAACAATGGGTTTCATTGAGTCCAGAATATAGAAATTCTATGTTTTTGGTTCCAGGCCTACACAAAACCAGTGTTCTCGGACAAGTACAAGCCCTAACAGCAAATCACAATCTGCAAGATTGTACCCTAATCGATCAGGCAATAATTGCCCCTTGTAATATGAAGGTCTCCAATTCTTTCCTTTACCAACGATTTGCATCTGCAACAAAATTTATATCAGTACCCAATATGCTAACATATGAATACCCATAATTTATTTGCTGCTTACCATAAAGTCAGCATAAAAAATATGCCTCTTCACTGGTCCATGTAGTTTCAGATCTGCCATCAATACCTTGCAAATAACAGACACTACCTAAATTGCACAAGTATGTAATGAAGTCGTCCCCATAAACTTAAAACACAAAGTCCTAAAGCCATGGTAATACTGACCCAATTGTTAACCTTATGGATTCCACCTAAAGAATACAGCTCATCCTGAGTGACGTATTCATCTTGCAATGTAACCAATTCCCTGTAATAGTTTTTTCTATAAATAGTCAATACAACGTTGCAAGAAAAATTTTGCACGTCCTCTTCCTTACAAGTACATCATGAAACATACATAAATCACTCACTTTTGGCCATCAATGGGTCGAGGATATTGAGAAATTATTGTGAAAAATCTTTCTTTGTCATCAACCACCATCTTCTTTCACGATATGGCCTTAGGCATGACAAAGGGGGACTCAATTTTCTTTTCTCTTCTAACCTTCGTAACACATTATCCTCGGTAACCTCTTCCTCCTCCACAATATCTGCTACTTGTCATTGACTATTGAGTCCTTAGAACTTTCATGTGAGTGCCGCTCATTTTTTCCACATTATCTTCTTCTTCAACATTGACAACGTCCTCTTATTGGTCCACTCCTTCTCTTCCAACATTTTTATGTTCCCCTCTCATTACTTGAACCTTTATCAACTCCTTTGCAATTACACTCATCAACCGTCTATACATATCCTTCAGGTCCTGAAGCAAAAAATTAAATCAAAACTTGTTACACATACATTTGTATTAATGCATACAAATATTTACAAATTAACAAATACCTGGTCCAAATGATCAATTCCAACATTTCCCTCTGCAGCAACATTCAATTTAGATGCCCTTGCTCTAAATATTATGCCCATGCTACTGTCCCTCTCTAACTTAACCATGGTTTTTAATCGATCCTCAGTCCAGTAGTTAACAGCATCAACATACTCATGTTTCTCGGTTGGCATCATTGCAAAGTGCTCACCAAAAAATATGTACCAAACAAATAGCATAACAATAAATTAAATACTTGCCACTTAAAGCGTACCATAACATAAGTAAATTTAAGTACATACCAACAATAAGTACATGCATCCACTAACATTGGAGTTGCCCCTCTTGTTGTTTCTCACTTCCCTTACATAGTCTTCCATCTCTTTCCACAAGTCCTTAATGATAAAGGTCAGCCAATCAAATTTTTGAAATCCTTTCATCAACCTCATCACCTTCAGTAACCGCTTACTAACCTTTGGGCTTGCAGTGGGAGCTAGAAAGGTTCCAAGTGTGTACAACATAAAAAGGAACTCAAAATTTTCATTGTCACTGCCGTTTACAACAGCCTCTACAATGTTACTGTATAGGCGTTTTGAATATTCACTCTGTAACTTTATATAAACCGGGTCATCATCATCCACCTTGGTCCTCACCACATCCCCACAGTAGGGAAGCCCAAGTAACTGCTTCACATCTAATATAGAAATTTCACGTGTCTTGCCCCTGATTCGGAATTGGTGTGTTGCTGGATCATATGAGCGGAGCATTGACACAATCAGATCTTTTGGCAGTTTCTTGCAACCTCCAACCTCTAGCAGCTTGCTGAATCCTAATCTCTTCACCCTTTCCTTTAAACTTTCATCTTTATTTATGAAATCAACTAATTGCTTGAATTGCCAAATTGAGCTACGAGTGATAAAAGCTACTTTCCTCTTTGCACTCTTCTTCTCTTGTCTTTCTTTCTTAGGTTTCTCAGTGTATTTAGACTTCTCACAATATTCATTCCTCTCTTGGTCACGCAATGCTCCATGCTTTTAGGACCTCATCATTGTGCACAACACATTTGCCAGATTTCTGTGGCTTAAATTTCTTAAAAAACTCAATTCTAAACAACTGTAACCCATTATTTAAGGCCTTACATGTATCCCCTTTATGCAACACCTTCTTCCCTTGTTCGTCTAAGTTCTGCCCTTTCTCCACCACCTTTTCCCCTTCTTTAACCACCATATGCCCTTCTTTACTTTTGTTCTGCCCCTCTTTAACCCCCTCCTGCTCTTGTTCAACCACCATCTTCTTCTGTAAAATAGAGTTATACAAAGTTCAACCTCTATAACTGATTGGTAAAAAAATATCCATTATTTATCTAACATCATAGACATTACAGCTTCCATTCTCAGGAAACTAATGTTCAAAAATGATGTGTCTATTACCAATTGACACACATTCCACATGTTATTCATACAAACACATCATTTGAAAATATGAAGCTCGAACTGATCAAAGATGACAAAAAATAACTACCCCTCTATAAATATGCCATAATAATTACATACATTCGTTGAAAGAACGTTAATGAGATAAGGACCAATCAAATATCAGTACCTTCAAGTGGACTCTGAGGTTTGAGCCACTAGCCTTGCAAATCATTCAGGCAAGAATCTATATTTAAACATCATAACACTCTCAAACCCCCAAAAAATATACTTCTAAAATAGTAGAGCAAAATGATAAAAAACGAAGGAACTACAGTAGGAAACCCATCGTTACATAGCTCAACAAGAACGAAAAGTTATTATTTTTCACATATGTGTCATTACTGTAGAGCCTGAACTTGTTATTTTCCCCCCCATCTTGTTATTCTCATAAGTTTTACTGGCCATGTTTTGGTTTTTCCAGTCATAAGTTGTTAAACAAGGATGGATTGGTGTTATTTCTTAACGTTGTGTTGTACCTATAGAAGCTTAAGTTGTTAATTGGCCCCCCAACTTGTAAGTGTCAGAAGTTTCCCTGCCATTCCTTGGTTTTTCACATCAGCAGTTGTTAAACATGAATGATAGGTTGTTATTTTTAAACATGTAGATGTTACTGTAGAAACTTAAGTTAGTGCTCATCCCCCTACTTGTTAGTCTCCCAGGTTCCACTGGTCATGTTTTCATTTTCCACATCAGTCGTTGTTAAACAAGGATGATCAGTTGTTATTTTCTTACATGGTGTTGTTATTGTTGAAACCTTAGTTGTTAATGGCCCCCCAACTTCATACTCTCGCAACTACCCCTGGGCATGTCTTTCTCAATGTTAAAAAACACTTGTTAAACATTATGCCACAGTTGTTATTTTTTAACTAGCTGTAGTTACTGTACAACAAACGAAGAGTCAAACACTTACCATTCCCACTTCCCTCTCCATATACACATCAGACAAAGACACATATCAAGAATTTGATAGAAAACCCAGGTCATTACAATCCCTTCACCCACTACATACAGGATGATCTCAATGCGGGAAAAGGGCAATATACAGCAGGAAACAAGTTCGTCACATTATTGTTCACCAATTGAAACTAGCACCACCAGAGACAATCACAAATAGTAAAAGGCAACACATGACAACAAATAAGCACATGTCATCATATTGCATCTTCCAATTATTATATGAACCAAAAATTTGAAAAAATTCCAACTTACCACCGTCGACCGTCTCCACGCACACCCACAACTGTCGATGATGCTCAAACTCCGTGCAACGCCGCCGCAAGCCTCTCACTGAACCCACCGCTATCAACTCTGAAAACCACCGCAGAACGTCACCCAAGAACCCATCATTCGAAGTCCCTACAATGCCACCGAAAACCCCAGCCGAATCCCACCGAAGAATCTCCCGTTCCTGGCCAACAACGCCCCCCACCGAAGAACCTGCTGTTCGCTCGCCGACAACCCCCCACCGTCTCTCCCCCGACAGTCAGCGACCGAACTCCTCCACCGACCGTGACCAGAAATTCCCTCATCCCCTCCGCCTTCAGTGTTTTCGCCCCCTTCACTCTGCCCTACCACACGGTCCAAATGCACATGATCGAAATGCTCAAGGTTACTTAGAACTGAAACTTAAATCATTTATGACTCCACATCTGCCTTCTTTTCTTTCCCGCGTATGCACCTCGTCAGTCTTTTTTCCAGGGCTATTTGTGTCATTTGCACTGAAACTTAAAATCCCTTATTCATACAGCAAGAGTAATCAGGAACTTGGGTTTTCAATGTACCAAATAGGGAATTCTCTATTTCCAGCGTATTTTACAAAGATTTTCCCTATATATTAAGTTCCAACACCAAAAAAATTATTTGTTCTACTAATTAAGTCCAAACAAGAATTCAAGCTTTACCGTAACTTTAGGAGATTTTTATTTTTTAATATACCGTTACTTATCAAAACATTTATAGCATAATTGTGTGGCAAATAAATTTTAAAAAGTAGATTTTGAGGCATGTTCCTTAATCTTAGAATTCTGTTAGATGAAATCATCAATATAATATACTTGCCAACCATTGCTAAGGCCATTATGGACACGCATGTTTCTATTATAAATTTCCCTGTCCAAATTAATATTGCAGGGCTCTATACTGTCAAGGATGTTGTAAATCATTTATCACAAATGCAACACCGAATGTTGCAACAGATATTTTTTTGGAAGTTCTTATAGAGGTTAAAACTTCTATATAAACAATTGCTCTTTGTTTGGAAGCTTTTACATGATATTGTGCCCTCTACTGACATTTGAAATCGGCATCATCTCCCTTCTTACACTCTGCTTATTTTGATGTGATATTGGAGCATCTTTTCATTTCCAATCCTTTTACAACAAGCTTATGGTTTCGATATCTTAATATTAAATTGCCCAACTTTACCTTTTCTGAATTTAAGAGTTGGTTACAATACATTTTATTGACCTTGATGAATGATGGTCATACTCATTTGGTGAATCATCTGATTTGTCTCTTGAATTTCATTTGGAGAAAGTGAAAGCTAGCGTTACATTAAGGAAAAAGAAATAGTCCAATGGCACTTAATAAGAAAATTCAACAAGCAATTAGTTTCTTGAATTTGTCTCTTGAATTTCATTTGGAGAAAGTGAGATCTAGTGTTACATTAAGGAAAAAGAAATAGTCCAATGGCACTTATTAAGAAAATTCAATAAGCAATTAGTTTCGACAGTCTGGGCCTTATCTACTTCTAATACACTAATTCGTCCTTGCTTTTTAAAGAATACAATAGAGTCTTGTCTCCTAATAAATGATGATGGTTAGGATATTATATTCCCTAAGTATAAAAAACTTGGGAAACACTATTGTCATGGAATTCTATGCTATTAGAGTTATCCTATTAAGGAGTTTCTTTGGCAGAGTTAGGCCACTCCAAGAACGACTTTTCATTCTAAGTTTCTCTATGCTGCTCTATTATGGGTTGCAACAAACATATTGCAAGCATCAATCAGTTATCTATTGTGTCAAGAAATGTTTCATTCATATTCCTAATGACTTATTTTTGGGACTTCATATTACTTGGCAGGAAATTTTTACACTAATCTTTGATTTTGCGAATGTACAATTAAGACCCTTTCTAAGTTTTTTATTTCAATTTTATTAGTAGTAATTTATGTTCCATATCTATTTGCAATCTGTAGACTCTGTTATTTCATTTAATATCATTTTTTCTTTTTATAAAAAAATCCATTAAGTTTATTAAATGTATTTCCAGCTCTTTAATAATAAAAATACTATTAGTCTCATTAATGAAAAATGGGAAAATCCGACAAAAAGAATTTGGAAAATAGGAAACGACAAAAAGATGTTCTGAATATTCATAATGCCATACATTGTGAGGACCTTAGTTGTCTTATTTGAAATCATATTTAAATGACAAAAATGGCCCTCTCTGTGCTTCTCTTTCTCTCAAGCCTCCTGATCGAATCTCTCCCCCCGCTACTTTCCTCTCCTTCCATGGGCACTTGCTTCAACAAGTTGACTTTCTTCCCTCTTCATATCCTCCTCCTAATCCTACCTCTAAGCAAGAAGTTAATTTTCTTGTCTAAACAAATCTACTTCTTGTTGCAGCCTCTAATCCTCTATGGCCACCATTAATGTTCACATTCAAGCATCGAGCTTTTGATATTTTAGTCAGCCAACTGAGTGAGTTGGATTTCTTCCCCACTTCTATTATTATAGACGAAGGTTGATGATGGTTAAACTCATTATTCTTCCTTGAATTCCCTTTTCCGCCTCTGTAAACGTACAAGAACCCTCTCTTTTGCTGATTAGCCATTTTTGACGGACCCCCCCCCCCCCCCCCCCTTTTCGGGCCCCAAAATTTTCTTCCATGCAACTTGTGTAATTGTGGTGTTACTGTCAATGCCTAATTCTTAAACTTTAAAAGATATTCCCGAGTTCTTAATACATTTTACCAATTTTTGATTTGAAATTCACAACTTGCAATTACAGATTCAACACTTGAGAAAAATTAGAAAAATGCATGTTTTCTATAGATGCCTAATTCCTAAAATTTTAAAATATATTACCAAGTTCTCAATACATTTTAATTACCAATTTTCTGTTTGAAATTCACAATGGGCAATTACATATTCAACACTAATGAAAAATGAGAACAATGAATGATTTCTATATATACCTAATTCCTAAATTTTAAAAGATATTATCAAGTTCCCAAGACTTTTTACCACATTTCGGTTTGAAATTCACAACTCGCAATATAATGTCATATTTAACACACTTATGCAAATGAGAAAAAGGCAAGTGTTTTATAGATGCCAAATTCCTAAACTTTAAAAGATATTACCAAATTATCGATACATTTTACCAATAAGAAGAAGGCATGGTTTTTTTATAAATGCCTAATGAAATACAGTGAATTCTTTAACAAAAGTAGTTAAAATCGTATCTGAACTTATAAAATTCTTATAAGAAGTGGAAATAAATACCCTATTATTATAACAAGTGGTAATTTTAGAATTGAAATTTATGAAAATCTTATTAGAACTTATTAAAACCTTATCTGAACTTATGAAACTTTTATCAGAAATGGAAATTAATATCATGCTATTGTAGCAAGTGATAAATTTTGAATTGAAATTTGTGAAAATTTTATTAGAACTTATTAGAAAATTATATCAACTTGTGAATATCATAATCAATATCATGCTATTATAGCAAGTGGTGCTTTTTGAATTGAAATTTATGAAAATCTTATTAGAACTTGTTAAAATCTTATCCCAAATTGTCAAACCTTGTAACAATTGGGAATCAACATCTTATTCTATCTCTCACTTTCCGATAATGCCTCATTCTTCATTTGGTCTTCAATTAAATTGTCGTCGCCAAAACTAAAGCCATTGTTGTCACTGACTTTGCTATTGGAAAGCTTGAAACCATTTTGGCTTCTAATCTCATGAAGCCTGTGTGTTTTCTAATAATTTGAAAGAGGAGAATAGAGCTTGAAAGAACCCAATGCGTTGCAATGCCGACATCACTTTTGCTTGGAACTGGCACAACCCATGATCACAAAAATCTAAAATGCAAAAGGACAAAGCACAAGAAAAATTAATTACACAAGAAACCCACCAAATAGTTAAGATCAATTTGTTTTCAGGATACAGGTTTTGCGACTATGAAAAAAAATCCACAGCCAAAATTGATGACAGAGCTCATTCATCATTGCTTGATGGGCACCGCGTGTCTTGCAAAAACCAAAAGGAATGGCAGCAAGGAACCCAACTCATAGATCCAATCGCTCTTCACAGATCATGTTGATCGGATCTCCACCTGAGCTTTCTCTGATCCCCGCCTTCCCTTGAACTCCACCTTTCATCACCCTTCTAACTCTCGATAACTATCTCCTTCAAACGTTGTTTTGGGGCCAGATCTATGAGCAATCGCCGTCATTAATGGTTGCCATCACTGGAGAACGCGTTGCCGGATCTAGAGGAGAAGAGGACCGAGAAGAGGTGGGAGGGAGAGAGAGAGAAGGAGAGGGAGACAGGATATGACATGAGAGAAAAAGAAAAGGAAAGGTTTAATAAGTGAAGGGTATTTTTGTTATATCTATTTAATTTAAAAAATGATAAATCAAATACTAATACCTTTATGATATTATAGATATTCAAAATATTTTTTATCTTTTTCTAATTTTAAAATTCTTTATATGTCTTTTTGAGTGAAGGGTATTTTTGTTATATCTATTTAATTTAAGAAATGATAAATCAAATACTAATACCTTTATGATATTATAGATATTCAAAATATTTTTTATCTTTTTCTATTTTTAAAATTCTTTATATGTCTTTTTCTCAAAAAATATTGGGTCTATGAATGTAAATAATGACTTTGAAATGCTAACGTATCAATCACTTTCCTTGGACACTATTAGGAGTTGAGTGGGTGACTACTGTGTGTTCCAAGTTGTGTAAAATGACAGCGGCTGTGTATTGCCTTGTGTAATGGACATTCAGGCGACGTGAATAATGATGATAGTTCTTTTTTGCCTGCTATGATAGTTCTTGTTTGGTTACCGAAACTTGAAGTGTTGGTTTATTCTCAAGGGTGAAAGAAATTACCAGCACTTGAAAAAAAAATAAATTATGAATCAACATTTGAAGAAAAAGACACTGATAACTTTACCTAAGCGCTACTACATGACTGGAAACAAAATACAATATCATCCTCAAGGAATATTATTGATATGAAACTGACTGAAACGAATAGCAAATTGAACATTTGAAAAGAGCTTATTGTGGAATATTTATTTCAATATTATCATTACGAATTACATATCTTTTTATTCGCACAGGAAACTAAAATAGCCATTGGACTTTCGGTGGCTATTCTTTGTAGATGCACTAACACGGCACAGCTTGTTACACACCTTTTAGAGCTTAGAAGTGCACAGAACAATTTTTTTTTTCTTGGAAGGAAGGGAATTGCTCTGTTTCTCTGGACATTATTCTGATCTGACAAATCTGAATCTAGTTCTCTTGTCCAGTCCAAGACTGATTCAAGGGGACTTGCAGCTCAAAAACAAAAGTTTAAAAAGCAATTACAACAAAGTATTTTGATCATTACAAACACACAGAAGAATAAATTCATCAAATCACAGCATCTATATTTTCAAGGAAGAGCATAAGATAACACAGAATTTGCATGGTGAAATCCAAACAGAAAACTCTAAACAAATACTGATTCTAATTCACCAATGATCCAAAGAACACACATCAGCTCCTAGTAGGAAAACTGCTTACACAAATCAATTTAATTCATTCCACAACTATAAATGAAATAAAATGCAAACAAACTCAAATTTGCTTCGGTTATTTCTGTCCCCTCTCAAACGAGATAACTCCAACACATTACATAGACAAGTCCCAAACCATCCTTACCCAAGCAGGCAGCAATTAATTACACGCACACACACAGTGTGTGTGTGTGTGTGTTTTCTTTTTGAAAAAAACAAAACAACTTGATGCGGTAGAACTGTAGGAGTCTAATTAAACTACTTCCACTGATGACTTAAATCAGTTTCAATAAATCAATGACAAAGCATTAAAATTGCCACACAAATAACTAAATTTGAAGAATTTCCAATCCCATCCACAAGTTAGGGGGAGTGGGCGAGTAGACATATATTAATGACTGAACAAAACTTGAAAAAAATTGTGACATCTTAATGAAATCTAGAATATAAAGCTAACAATGCCCATTTCCAATGGAAGGTTCCACTACCAAAAATGTACAAGTTTATAATATCAAAAGGTAATGGAAGAGGAGGAAAACTTGAACTCAAGCAAAGAAAAAAGAGGAAAATGCATTCATTAATCCAAAATAGAAGAAAACCAAAATTGAGTGCAATGTAAACATATAGAAGAACTAGATAGCTCCCATTGATTGTGTATATGTCAAGCAATATCATCAAGCAAGAAAACCAAAACCATAACTAGATAAACCCATCAATTATGCCTACAGAAAATGAATATGGAAAGAGCAGAGTAAACAAAGAAAATTGAAAGAAAGAGTCTTTAATTTAAAGCAACGAGAGGGAGGGAAGCATTTATTACTCCTGATCTCTCAATCTCATACAATATGATAAACCAGGGTATAATTTTTACCTAAAAAAGCATAACATTGGCATAGTAAAGGACAACAAAGCCCAAATAAGAGGCATGTCTGCTATTAAATATCTGCATTCTGGATAATTCTAAATAACATCGAATAGTATAGGTATATAAGTTCTAAAACATTAGAGATTCCATTTCACCAATAGTTGTTCAACAATGTAAATCTGCAAAATAATAACCTGGACCTATTATCAAGCTTCTTCAGTGTAGTTGTTGCCAACTAATACAAGGCTTTCCACATAGTTGTAAATCCTATGAATAGAGTCACGATAGGGAATAACAGACCTTTTTACTTCATTAGTAGTGAGATTCATCATATAGAGAACATTTCTTCTTCCTTCTTTTTCATAAGGATCAGGTTTGCAAACAATCTCATTCCTCCAAGTAGTCATTGAATCTAACGGATATGAAAGGAGGCTGCTAGTATATCTTTTAGTCCTGCTCCATGTCTCCCCAGATGCACATATACCCTCATCTAACACCCGCAAATCAATCATATATGGTATTGCATCATCATCTTCCCAAATGTCACAAAGTATGGCAAGTTTGTTCTCATAAACAGTAAGCTTTTCATAAGCATTATAGTCTAATTCAGGCCTTGTTATCACTGTAAACACTTCCTTTGCTATGTCAAATGAAACTATTATCAAGATTCTTCAATGTAGTTATTGCCAACTGATACAAGGCTTTCTACATAATTGTAAATACCAAGAATAAAATCACAATAGGGAATAACAGACCACTTTTCTTCATTAGTAGTGAGATTCATCATATATAGAACCTTTCTTCTTCCTTTATCATCATGCTCTTCAGAATCAGGTATGCAAACAATTTCATTGCTCCAAATAGTCATTGAATATAACGTACATGAAAGGGGGCCACTAGTATATCTTTTAGTCCAGCTCCATGTCTCCCCAGATGCACATGTACCCTCATCTAACACCCACAAATCAATCGTACAAGTTATTTCATGATCATCGTCCCAAATGTCAAAAAGTATGGCAAGTTTGTTCTCATAAACAGTAAGCTTTTCACAAGTATTATATTCTAATTCGGGCCATGGTATCACTGTAAACACTTCCTTTGCTATGTCAAATGAAACTATCACGTCAACCTCATGTTCAGCCTCATCGATATAATCTTCATCCTCCTGGAAATCAATATTGTCTTCACCCTCCTTCTTTTCACCAACTAGCTTTACCCCAGACCAAAATATGGCTCCATTAGCTGAGACAGTGTCAGAATTAAGTCTCAACCCTTTCAAGTTCCCAATATCTATCGCCTTCCATGTCCCCCTATTTAACGAAAACACTTCCCCACGAGTAACCACATCATAAAAATCAGCATAAGTTCTTACTATCTTGTAATCATTAACAATCGGACTGAACCCAAATCCTGTCTCGCAGTCACCGAAGTCAGAAAAGTCAGTTCTTGTCCTAGGAACATGTCTGACTGCTGTAGTTGCAGGATTCCACAATGAAAGCGAATGAGGAGATTGGTTAAACTGCTGGATTTCAAGACAAAGGAGGCCATTGCAGGAACCCACGATACTAGCATTCCTTAAGGAATTGTTCGAAGGTGAATTCTGAACTCCACGGACTTGCAGCCCGCAATCCAGCAGATTCAAGCGCCAGCGCAAAGGAATATTAATTCCATAACATTTCAAAAGAAGACAAGGGTTTTGATGAGTAGACTGTTGAAGGTGGTCCGCGATGAAAGATGGATTTTGTATGAGATTTTTCCAATCTTTACACACACATTGAAATCGGATGAGAGATTTTACCGGAAGTCGTTTGAGAATGCTTCTGATGATTTCGTGAGGAAGAAAGAGCACGCCGCTATCCATTGCCGTCTGCTTCATGATGCTTGGCTCGAACTAATTTCTCAGAAGAAAGCCCTTGCAATCAACAAAGCCATTAGGGATTTCATTTCAGATTACTACTGGTGAAAAAGTTAAAAGAAGAAAGTCGGATCGCTGGGTTATGTAAAGTAGAGGAGACAAAAAATTTGATAAGGGACAATGTTGAAATTTAATGCATTTTTTGGCAGGCGATAATGGGCAGAAGCGACTTACGTTTAGATATAAAGTGATATACTATTCTATTTATAATAGTCAGGTAATCAAATTAGGTGGTTTAAAAAAATAATTAAAATTAATTAAAAATAATAAGTATATTTTAAAATAAATTTTTCCCCCAAGTATTCTTTTATTGATAGAGAAATAGAGTAAACATAAATATTATCAATCCTTTAATTAATGTAATATATAATTAATGAGGGGCACAAATTAAAAAAAATCATTAAATGATGAGATAACTTTTGTCGGACTCTTATAAAAAAGATCAAGATAATTTAAATTTTAAACTCTTATAAAAAGAATCGGAGAGATTATATTACAAAGAAAATTAATATTTTTGTCCTTATAGTTTTGAGTCTAAGTTTCTATATTTTATATGGATACAATTTAATCCCTATAATTATAACTCAGTTGCAATCCAATTTTTAAACTTTAACTCGTTACAACTAAATCTTATAATTTAATTTAATCATTAGAAACTTTAACCCTTATGTTTTTTAAAAAATGATATATTTCAAAAAACTTTAGAGTCTATAATTTTAAACGTTTGAAATTATAAAGACAGATTTGCACTACCTCAAAGTTTACTAACTGATTATGTAAAATTTCTCAACACTTTGACAATTACTAGAGTAACAACGTACAGTTCAATGGGCATACAGAAATAGTATAAGTATATTAATAAAAAATACTTGATTACATTTATAGGAAATCCCACAGGGTTTGCACAATATATATACAGTGCCAAATGACAAAATAAAACTACAAATAACCAACAGTAGCATGAACTGGATCGGAACCCTCAGTTGCTAGTATCCACATCTTTGCCCTTAGAGCCGCTCCCTTCAACTGAATAAATTTTAAATTTATGGAAAATGGTGAGATTCATACGAATCTCAGTAGTAACACATAATCAATTATATAAAATGTGAAAATAAACATGCAATGCACCAAATAGTGTAACAAAATAATTATACTACAAACTTAATTATGCACACTGTTCAAAATCAAATGACTGTTTGATCCCTATTTGTTTCACTACCTCAGCTGGGTCCCCAAATGAGCCAGATGGTACTTTTGCTTTTCTCTTCAGGTGGTACTTGTGCTTTTCATATACCATAGTTAGTGTAACACCCCAAATTTTATATTCACCAAATATATTGTAATTATTTGAGAAATTCAATAAAATTGTGAATATTCATGAATTTGGAATTTATGAATTTAGAAATGTTCATTTTCATGAGAAATTAGGCAAACTAATTATGGAATTAATTTGGGTAATTTTAAAAGCCCAATATTAAGGTCCAAAAATGGAGAAATATTGGAGAAAATATTTGGTCCAAAAATGGGTGGAAATTGGCCAAAGAGAAATAAGAAAAGAAATTGGATTAAAAAGGTAATAGCAAAATCGTAATTTTGTCAATTTAACACAAAATAAATTATTTGTCAATTAATTGAAGTTAATTTCAATTAATTAAGGAGAATAAAGGTGAAAAACATATTTAAAATATTTTGGTCAATTAAATATGATTTATGGAAATTTTGAGTAAAAAGTGCTATTTTGACCAAAATTAAGATTTACATGTATACATAACTTGGATAAGTTCTGGAGTCAATTGAGACCATAAGGAAGGACCCCTAGGTGTCTCCTACAAGTAGTATGATGAAGAAAATATTAGTTGGGCTTCATGACTCAATTCCATGTACATAAAGTCTATGTACACAAAGTTAGAATTTTTTAGATTTTTGGAAATTTAGTAAATAATTAGAAAATAATATTATATCATATTAAATCATCATCCACATCCTCCATCAGCCCAAAACTGTGCCTAAGTGCTGTAACAAGAGAGAGAAAGAGTTGAGAGCTTTTAGAGAGAAAAAAAGAAGAAAACTCGTAAAATAAGCCGATTTCTCTGACGATTTAGCTCATAAAGCGTATAACTTCACTCTTAAGTTATTATTCTATGTTCCTTAAGATTTTTGAAGATCAAAATTTGGTGCGGAGACATCAGGGTTTTCAGCCACAACTCGGAAAAGCTAGAAGGAGTTTGAGGTAACTTTCAAAACTTCAAACTTTGACTATTCTTGCTGCTGTAGACAATTTAATCTGTGAAATTTCGCCGGATTGTCTTAGTTTGTAAATTTTGGAAATGTGACATTAGAAGTGTTATGCTACCCAATTTTAGTTTAAATGGTAGTTATAACTCAATTAGATGGTTAAAAAAGTAGTTAGGAGCATAAATGAAAGCGTTTATGAAGCCGAAATTGTAAAACCCTGATTTTTCCTAGAGGATATCATACTTTTGGCCAGCTCTCGAAATAGGTCTTAAAGTTGGATTTCCATTGATTTTATGATTTCATTGGATTCAGGAGGAAAAAGTAGGTGGGGTTACAGTTGGGCACTTTTTCGAAAAAGCCCGAAAAACATAATTATGAAAAAACCCTTGAAACTCTTAAAGCGGGCTGCCAAGGGCAATTTTGTAATTTGACATTGAATTTGATAATTTCGAGTCCGAAAATGGATTACTTAGGTGGAAATATGTCAGAATAGTCTTAGTCAAAATATCGGAAAAACTGCAGTCGAGCCGGGTACGGCGAGGCCGGGTCGAGGTCCTGGAGGCATTTTGGTAAATTTTCACCATAGGCTAATATAACCACAAGAAACACTATGGTAGTGCCTAAAATGATACATGGATAGGTTATAACCTATTTCTTGTACATTTAACATTTTAGGACTGAGTCGGGAGTCGAAAGTCGACACGTTTTACGAGGCACACGATACAGGGGTGATAGAGCTTTGAGGTAGGGACTACTATTTCTCATATACTATGTGATTAATTGTAGGTTTTTATGTTACTATATTTCATGATATGATGCATGCTAGAGGCACAATACCTAGTTGTGATTCGGTGTCCAGCCATGGTATATCGAAAATCCTAGCTGTGGTTGGTGACTCGGCTGAGGTACATGTAGGGGTTCTAATTTGATGTTTGGCCCTGAAACTTGTGTACACATATGAATCGAATTGAACTTTCATTTTGTCTAATATGGTGCATTGCATATTTAATTTTCACATTTTATATGTTGATAGTATGTTTATACTGGGATTCTTCGAAATCTCACCCCTTTTTCTAAACAAACATCTCAGTGGGTGCCAATGGATCAAAAGACAAAGACGTAGACACAGGGAAGTGATTGGCACGTGTCTCAAGGCAAAGTCAAAGTCCATGGTTATAGTTAGCTTATGTTTAGAATACTTTTGAATATCCTGTAAATATTGGAAATACTGTCGCATTCTGTATTTTGTCTATGGACGACTCTGGATTGTAAACGAATACTTTTATCACTATATATGTACTTTTCTGTATGCCTATAGAACTCCATCTCTATTACTTTGCTTACATCAAAATGGAAACAAGTGTTGACATCTAGGTTTTGTAAATACCATTCATATCACAGAACATAGCAACACACAACATATAAACAATCACATAGTGTATGAAAAATAGAGTTACTACCGGAAATCCTTTCTAGTGCCTAGTTAGTCAATCCACTAATTCTTGATCTGGCTCGGGCAATTGTCAAGTCCTAAAGTTCCAAATTTATAATAAATAAGTTATTACTCAGTCATGACTTATTTTTAAATTCATGTAGTTGGTTATCTTTATCCTTAGAGTCAAGGTAATTACATTGTGCCATTACCCTTTTAATTTCGAACATTTACTAAAAGCTGGCAGAATTTTCATCAAACTTTAAAAATTCTTATCTTTTTGTACAGATGTCCAATTGCATGATTTCAAAGGCTATGTGACCCTATTAGGTCTACTTTTAAGGAAAAATATTTACCTTAGCCAACTAAATGCACAAAATTCAAGAAATACTATTTATTGGGCACTACCTCAGAAACATGTCAGTTTTACTTGGCTAACTTCAAAAATACATAACTTTTAGTGAACAGATCCAAATCACTCGAATGACCTATCAAATTAAAGCTTGATATGTCTACTTTTATTCTAGAAAGGATCATAGTCATTGGAAACTGTTCAATTACTCGAAAACACAATGCAACAAACTGCCACGCAGGAAACGCTAATTGGCAGCAAATGTGCAATTTTACAATTTATGTTCTAATGTTTCAGAATTTGTAACCAAGGGTTATTCCCACATAGTTTTCCATGTAGAACACAATGGTAACATCAAATCAATCAAATTCCCTTTACTTCTTAATGTCCTATTCAGATAAAAAATTAGGGTTCAACATAACAATCCACTAATTCACATTTTAACCACCAAACATAGCTTATATACTTCCAAAACCACATATAATCACATGTATATGATCAAAGCTTCATGGACCCTAGAAAACCCTAAATGGTTGAAAAATAGGGCAAAAATAACAAGTCCCAAAAACTCAACTAAATAAGGCAACATATATGCTAAAATAATGCTCTTGCTTACCTCTTGCTCCTTCTTGAGTTCTTTTCTTTATTCTCCCACTTTGGCTCTAGTCAGAAGACTTAAAACACCTCTCCTTGAAATTCTAAAACCATAGAAATGAAGCTCTCATCAAGAGGAATTTCCTCTTTCCTCAACCCTTATTGCTTGGTGTAAACCCCCTGCCTTGAATAGCGTAATTATAACTTGATACCACATAATTAAATTGGATTAGAGACCATCAGATAATTTAACTCATTTTGACTTCCTACTTTACCGTAGGGGTTTTAAAAAATCTTTCAAAAACTTTTTTCCCATCCTGGTCTCAATTTCAAATTTTGAATATAATTACCTGTGCAGTTAATTTACATTCACACATATCAGAGTGGATAACTAAATCCCCGGCAACTCCCAAGTTCTATACATATATAATCTGAGGGTTCATAAGTCTCCACTAGGGGATTACATAACCCAAAATCAAAAGTAATATCTACACCTCAAAATATACAGTAATCCCAAGTTCAAAAGTAGATCATCAACATCCCCAAAGTCAAATATATCCCGTGGGGTCTTAATTGCTTCGGGTTGCCCGCTTCTCTTTAGCGCCACTAGCACTGTCTGAAATATTAGTCATTGGAAAGAATGAGATTCAAGAGAATCCCAGTAGTAACAAATCACTCATACAGTGTACAAACACATAGCATATATAATCATGTTAAGTGTTAGTTCAAGTGTTTCACCTAAGAGGGGGGAATTGGGTGATTCCAAAAATTTCGTCGCGTATAAGGAAATCTACAGAATATTAAAATTGTTAAGAGTAAGGAGAAATATCACCGTAGTGTACACCGGGAGTTATACTGGTTCGGCCACAACTACTTTGACCTACGTCCAGTCCTCAGAACGTCTCTGAGAGTTTTCACTATATTCTCCAAGATTCAGTGGGTTCTTGGCACCTCAGTACACAGCAAGTTCCTACACCTGGACACTCGCTCCCCCTTACACGTTGCAATCAAATCCCCAACTCAAGGTTCCACTACCTTAAGTTGTCTCAATAACAAATATTGAGTTTGTAATGAAACACTCTCTCACAGAGCAAATATATATTCACTGAAGTACAAATGAATGAGTATATGAAAACAAAGCACTAAGTGTATTGATCGATGTGTGATCTCTGTTCGTATCTCCTTGTTTTCTCCTCTTTGAATGCTCCATATATATAGATGAGTTGTAGTGTCCGTTGGAAGCAATTTCAAACTTGTCCGTTAGAGTCGCGCAGCAACGGTTGACTATTCTTCGTATTTGAAAACTATCCGTTGGCAGTAGGTAGCATTAGGTGAATGTTTGGACTTTTATTTGACTTCTCAAATCTGTTATACTCTTTTATTGTTTCTCTGTAAATGTACTTAGAATACTAATATAATGAAGAGTTAATCATATAGATAACAAATCAAGAAATATTAGATGAAAATATAATTTCTGAACTGCCTTACTCGAGTGATCAAGTTTGTTACTCGAGTGGTCCCTCGAGTAAACATGTCAAAAATATGATAGTGAGCAAATCAACATTTTGCATCAAGAATTACTCGGGTAAGACATGGAGTGATATATTACAAACCTTGAAAATACCTGATTACTCGAGTGGCTACTCGAGTGGCCATGTCTTTACCTTCATTGGTTACTCAGGTGATCACTGTGGTAAACATCTTACTCGAGTGGGCTTCATATTTCTTCACACCTTACTTGAGTGATCCCTCGAGTGGCTTTCAAATAGCCCGGCAGATTACTCGGTTACTCCCTCGAGTAATGACATCAAATTCTTGGTAGAGAGTTTACTATCTGGTTACTCGAGTGGCTACTCGAGTGGTACTTCATATAACTCTGCAGATTACTCGGGTTGTCCCTCGAGTAATGCTATTTCCTCATTGGTTACTCGAGTGGCTACTCGAGTGATGGGCTGCATTTCTTGGCCGAGAGTCACTGGAAGATTTTGGACCTAGTTACTCGAGTGGCTACTCGAGTGATGCCTGTGAAAATCTGGTTACTCGAGTGGCTACTCGAGTAATGGTCTATATAACTTTGCAGATTACTCGAGTGGTCCCTCGAGTAATGTCGTTCAAAATCTGGTAGTGCTTCACTGGATGAAATTTTGTTTGGTTACTCGAGTGGCTACTTGAGTAATGGCTTCTGTTACCTGAGTGGCTACTCGAGTAAACCTTCTTAAAATTTGTTGATTAGTTCCAGTGCTGGCTCCAAGTGATGTTGTTTACTTCCAGTGCTGACTCCAAGTGATGCCTTGCTACTTTTTTCAAATCCATTTATTTGTTATCAAATCCTTTCATATTATTGATCCAATCTTTGTTATCATCAAAACATATGGGATCTAACATTCTCCCCCTTTTTGATGATGATAAAACTTGGTGATTTTGAACAAAGTCTTTGAAGTTGAATTTCCAAATATGCGCTTCTCAAAAATTCTTTTTCATATGAAATCATTTGTTGAAGTTAAACTTGAAAACTCTTTGAAATAACTTATTGAAGATCTTTTCATAGCTTTTGTTCTATGATTACTTGTTCACCTTCAACACAATCAAACACTCATTAGTTCCAAAATGCAATATAATTTCAATGAAATGTTAACATAAATGGCATAAGAAATAACTTGCATAATGAGAAATTCATTACATAATCAAACTTTAAACTTAAAATCGTTCAAGAACTAAAAGAAACAGAGCACCCTAAAACCCCATACACCCAAATCCCAATCTATAGACTAAGCCATTCTTCACAAAATCACTTCAAGTTCTTCTCCCCCCTTTTTGTCTTCATCAGAAAGGTGGAATCAATCATAAGGAGGAGTAGATGGCTTGGCGGCTGAGATGGGATTGACAGGAAAAACCAATGACTCATATGAACTATCTGAACTAGAAGAGTGTGAGGATGATGGTTCAGGGTCAGGAAGGTGCACCGGAGGTGTCTGAAGATCCTCTGGAGGATTTATTGGATGTAGAGAACTAATTTCTACTTCCTCTGTACCAACAGGTGAAGTAACTATAACTTCCTTAGTGCGAGTAGGTGAGGCAACTGGAGTAGGTACAGACTCAAGTTGGACAGGCTGAGCTGGATGAGTTGGATCATCAATGGTGACATGAACCAACTGAAGTATTTCTAGGTCAGGCAAGGAAAACAAAAGGTTCCTGGAGATAATGATAGGTAATGTAGGAGGAGGAATAGAAAAAGGACCTGCCTCAAAAAGTTTAGGCTCAAGAGATATTGGCTAAGAAGGTCCAGGATGAGTAGTTGAGACAAGCTCAGGAGGTCTCAACTCAGAATGTGGTGCCTCAAATGGTCTGGGTTCAGGAGGTGACATTGGCTCAGGCATGAAAGAAGGTTTAGAGGTACCAGAGGTAGAGGGACCAGATGCCATAGCATCAAGTCAGGCTATAATTGACCTCAAAAGCTCACCTTGGGCACGTTGTTCTGCTAACAACTCTTCGTGCCTCTTATCCATCCTTTCCGTAAGTTGTCCCATTTTGTCATTCATGTGAGTGATCAACTCGGCATTGGTATTTGCAATATCGATATGAAAACCCTTTAGCATATTTTCCATGAAATGTTGAAGTGTGGCATTGAGGAATGAAGGTGAGGATGTAGTGCCAGCTGGAGCAGAAGACTGTGTGTCATCCATTTTACTTGTTTCAGTCTTAGTGTTCTTCTTCTTCTTCTTCTTAGGGCATGACTCCAGAGGACCCTTGAGAGGTATTTCAATGTTTAGTTTCTAAATTTGGTTCCTCCTAACAGGAGTTATCCTCTCAATTGGTTCCTTAGTCTCCAGATACCAAATCTTGTTTTTCTTCAGAATCAAAGATATGAGCTGAGGATATGGCATAGGAGTGGATGGCTTCCCTTCAGTTTTGTATTTTTGCATTTCTGTAAAAATATATTCTCCCAAGTCTTTTTGCTCTTGGAGAAGGAAAGAAGCAAACAACCTATAGTCCTTTTTAGTGAAATGTGTATAATTGTTGGATTTGTTTACTAAGGCTCTAGAGTAGATATACCATAGAACCCTGTGGTGGTCACACATATCACTAGGATTGAAATTTAGAGGTCCCACTAACTCACCAGGTCTAAGAACAAAGAAGATATGGTTAGGCTCAAGTTTAGAATAGATATCATCAAGGGGATTTTCTATTCCTAACCAAATATTAATCCTAGAGGGTGAGATGAGAATTCTCTGACCTCTAACGTTTGTGGTCATTTCTTCCTCTACTGATCTTCTAATAGGGTCATTTATTATTTCAAGATTGCAGTAGAAATGACTAACTACCTTGGTGCAAAAAGGTAATTTAATAGATAACCAAGGCATAAAGGGTTCAAGGTAGGGACTAAGGTCGTGCTTCAATACCTCCCGAAGAACTTGGAGATCAATGCAGTGAGTCTTGCACACCTTCCTCCTAGAGAAGTGAGTCAGGAACTTCTGAGACTCCTCCAACTTGTTAACATTGAAGCCTTTAGGAGGGAGAGTAATTTCCTCTTCTGGTATTTCTAGCTTCCTAGACGATTCCCCTTTCTTCGCTCCCTTAGATTGAAAGGCTTGATCAAGCATGCCTATCATGACATTGGTAAGCCTCTCATCAATCTTTGGCTTTTTCAGAGGTTTTTGAGAGAAGGTGGGAGTATCGGTTGAATCAGAAAGAGGAGGAGATGATACATCTGTGCCTTTGCCTCTTTCAGTTGAAACACTTTTCTTGGATTGAGCTCTTGTGACAATGGGCTCTTTGAACACAACCCCTTTCTCTTTTGGCTTAGACTGAGGCTTGGCTTTGGATTTCACTGTAAGCTTGCGTTTCTTGGTAGGTGGCTTAAAAGAGAATGGGTCAGATGATTGTTTAGGTCTAGAAGACTCTGAAGGGGTGAGATTTTTGGTTCTAACCATTGTGATTTGGAGAAAATTGGATTTTCAGAAAAGAAAAGAGTGACTGTCGAAGGTATAGGGCAGGAAAATCTGAGAAATATAAGAGGTTTTTGGAGCCATAAATTGCTAGGTTTTGACGAAAATGTAGCAAGGAAATGATTGTGAGAAGTTTTTGTGAGAGCACTTGGTGAAACACTCGAGGTGATTTTGTGAGAAATGACCGAGTTGCGACTGATAAAGACCTAGGGCCCGACATCACTCGAGGGCTTACTCGAGTGATCATCATCATCACTCGGGTAGCTACTCGAGTGATCATCTGAAAATTTTTCAAATACAGCAATTTTGAGCACGTACCTGGCATAAATAATATTGTAATTATCCATGTATATTCCCTCCATCATTTGATGGTTCTTTAGAACAGATTTGAGTTGAAATTCAGTTGATTTGAAATTTTCTCCCAGATTCACTCGAGGCCTTACTCGAGTAAAGTTGAATATCACTCGAGGCCTCCCTCGGGTAAGCTATCTCTTCACCTTCTGGCTATTTATTTTTAACCATTGTGCCATTGTATTTGAAATTAATGCTTTACTGGCACATTTTCAAGTTCATTACTCGAGTGGCTACTCGAGTAATGCATCCATTACTTCAAGTTGTCACTCCAGTGATACATCTATTACTTGAAGTTTTCACTCCAGTGATGCTTATTACTTGAAGTTGACACTCCAGTAATGTTATCCTCTGTTAACCTCTGTTATTCATACCTCAAAATAGAATATTATGATCCTGCAAAACTAAATTGCTAGAATCTCTGATGCTTAAGTTAGTAATCATCAAAACATCAATAAATAATATCATCTAACATTTTGTATACACTAAATAACTTACAACTCATTGGGATTTACCATTCCCAATTCTCGTCTAATATATAAAAATTGATTTTTGCAAGAGGTTTTGTAAAGATATCAGCTAGTTGAAGATGAGTCAGAATGAATATGACTTTGATATCTTTCTTTTAGACATGATCCCTGATGAAGTGATGTCTAACATCAATATGTTTGGTTCTGGAATGTTGAACAGGATTCTTTGCCAAACTTATTGTGCTAGTGTTGTCACAGTATATTGGTGTTTCTTTCAAATAAATACCAAGATCCTGGAGTTGTTGCTGTAGCCAAATTACTTGTGCACAATAACTTGATACTACAATATACTCAGCTTCTGTTGACGAAAGGGACACTGTAGTTTGTTTCTTGTTAAACCAAGATACAAGCGAGCCTCCAAGAAATTGGCCTTGTCCATTTGTGCTCTTTCTGTCCGTCTTGTATCCTCCATGATTAGAGTCTGAGTAAGCAACTAGATATTCACTTCTTCCTTTAGGATACCATAGACCCAATTCTTGTGTGTCAGTAAGATATCGAAAGATACGTTTGACGGTTTTAGCATGTGACTCTTTTGGTGCTGATTGATATCTTGCACACATACCCACACTGAATTGAATGTCAGGTCTGCTTGCAGTGAGATAGAGTAATGATCCAATCATTCCTCTATATTTTGTGATGTTGTAATCTTTTCCCTTGACATCTGCATCAAGCAATGTGGTTGAGCTAATGGGTGTGTCCATTCCATTTGCTTCATTCAATCCATACTTCTTCAATAGCTCTTTCAAATATTTTGTTTAAGATATGAAGATACCATTTTTTCTTTGTTTGATTTGCAAACTGAGAAAGAAATTTAATTCTCCCATCATTGACATCTCAAACTCCCCCTGCATTATCTCAGAAAATTCTTTGCACATAGTTTCATTAGTAGCACCGAAAACTATATCATCAACATATATTTGCACAATTAATATATCATCACGTTTTTGTTTTGTAAAAAGTGTTGTATCAACTTTTCCTCTTACAAAACCTTGATCAATAAGAAATTTACTGAGCCTTTCATACCATGCTCTAGGAGCTTGTTTTAAACCATATAAAGCCTTTTTGAGTTTGAAAACATGGTCAGGTTGGGTTACATCTTCAAAACCTGGAGGTTGCTCTACTTATACTTCTTCCATAATGTAGCCATTTAGAAATGCACTCTTTACATCCATTTGATAGAGTTTGAATCCTTTGATGCATGCAAAGGCTAAAAGTACACGTATAGCTTCCAATCTAGCTACTGGAGCATACGTTTCCTCATAATCAATTCCTTCTTCCTGATTATAGCCTTTGGCCACCAATCTTGCCTTATTTCTGACAATTATTGTGGATTCATCCAGTTTGTTCTTGAATACCCATTTAGTGCCAATGATCGGATGATCCTTAGGTCAGGGTACCAAATCCCAAACTTGATTTCTTTCAAATTGACTTAGTTCTTCTTGTATTGCATTACCCAATCATTGTCTGATAGGGATTCGTCAATGTTAGAAGGTTCAATCTCAGAAATGAATACAGAAAAACTTACTTCATTGAAAATTCTATTTCTAGTTTTGACTCCTTCATGTAAGAGGCAAGCTTCACACAAGAGGGGGGTGAATTGGGTGATGTTATAAATTTTTTGCTTGAAGTGGTGATATGTAAATATAGTAGATAGAGTAGAGTAGAGAAGATTTGAACACAGAGAGTTATACTGGTTCGGCCTAACAACAATGCCTACGTCCAGTCCTTAGAGATCAAGACCTACTGAGCTTTTCACTATATCTCCAAGATTCAATGGGCTCTCAGAACGCCACAAAACAACAATTGTCCTTAAACGGACTACGAGCAGAAATATTCTCTCAACAAGAAATTTCTCTCCCCCTTACGACAAGTCTTACGTGCAGAAAAACAACCTATGACTCTTCTCACTTGCTTATGTATACAAGACTTATGAGCAGCAACGTTCTCTCCTGCTTACACTACTGTAAGTCTTACAAGTAGCAACGTTCTCTTCTGCTTGTATCTTATAAGGCTTAAGAGTGGAAGACACAACAAGGAATTCTCTCAACGGCTTCTCTCGTAAGGAAAAACAACCCTCTCAAGGTCCCAATACCTTGAGATCAAATACACATAGAATTTTGAATTGTATGAGGACTCTCTTACAGAGCAAATGAATGAACACTGAAGATCAATGTGTATACAGAGAAAAATGATGAATAGCAGAAACTTGGTATGAGCTTATGAATGCATATGCTATGTTATCGTAGTTTCTCCTTGATTCTCTGTATATATATAGTTGCTCCAGTTTTTGCCCGTTTGGAAATTCTTCATTTGTGGAGCGGGACATTTGAAAGTATTGGCAGACACGTGCATGTTTGAATAATCTGAGTGCGGTAGGTGCCAGCGTGTTTATAATCATCTTGTCTGTTGTTGTATTACTTTCCTCATGTGGTTCAATTCAAACGTTCATATTCCTGTATCATACTTTTAAAACAATCAAAACAATGTTAAACAATGATAAAAAGTAATGATGATATGAATTAATAACAATAAACCATATTCGTAATGAACGTTGTGATACTTAGCATTTTCGGTGGTCAAACAGGGCATCACTCGAGCATGAAAGGCTCACTTCGAGTGATCTCCTATTTTCTTTCATTTGCCTCTGTTATCGGGTTGTGCTTGCATAAATTTCAGAGAGACAAAATCTTCACTCGCGGGTGAAGAAGGGTCTCACTCGAGCACAAAACCTCTGCTCGAGTGATCTTTGCAATTTACATAGGGAATGTCTTCTCAGGTCATCACTCGCATACCATTTTGACAAGGGTGAGAATTTGTACTCGCGAGTGATGTGGGATAGAATTTTCACTCGCGAGTGATGTGGGCCCTCACTCGAGCACACTTACCTCTGCTCGAGTGAGACGCATATTCTCAAGGAATATGCTCTCAAAACCATCACTCGCATCAGGATTTCAGAGGGATAGAATTTTCACTCGCGAGTGATGTGGGCCCTCACTCGAGCACAAAGACTCCTGCTCGAGTGAGAAGAATATTCTCAAGAATTATACCTTTTGAACAAGCACTCGCAACAGATTTGGAGAGGGATAGAATTTTCACTCGCAAGCATTGATGTGTCACTCGAGCATAGATGGGTGTGCTCGAGCACGCTTGCACTTCTCTGAACTTCATGACTCTCGGCCAAGTACTCGCAGTACCTTGCTCGAGCACAGAATGCTCATGCTCGAGCATTGATGTCTCTGCTCGAGTGAATAAAGGAAGCATGCCATTACTTGCTCTTGGCCAAACACTCGCATGCCCTCACTCGCATGTGTGCTCGAGTGAGAATAACTTCTCTGCTCGAGTGCATACCTTCTGCTCGAGTGATCAAGTGAATACAAAGGGAGAATGCCTCTCGGGTACATACTTTCTAGCTTTCTCTCGCACATGCTCGAGCACAGAGGTGATCTCTGCTCGAGTGCAAACTTCATGCTCTAGCACTCAAGTGCAATTTCACAGCAGATATCAGTAACACATCAAGTATGCATTTGGTAACTTTGTAAACTTTTCTTAATCTTCTAAAAACATGATTTGCACACAATTGACTTTTTGTTATCATCAAAACTTGGGATCTAACATTCTCCCCCTTTTTGATGATGACAAAACTTTTGTGATGAAAATTTAAGAGAAATTGTTTGAGATTGAAAATTTTGAAATTCTTCAATGTTTCCAAATGCATATCAAGAGTTTCAAATTCAAGTTTTCCTGCAATGTTTCCTCTGGACACTTATCAACCAAGATAAGCATAGCATGAGGTATATAACTTAATAAGAACTTAATAACTTGAAACATTATTGAAATTTTTATAATCAAAAACTTGAACCATATCATTAACTTTGAGGAAAACAAAAACAACCTTGAACAACACAAGATAACATAATAACTTGTAATTCAAAATGACATACATATCAAATCCTACCCAATACAGAAATCTACCCAAACACCCAAATACCCAAACACCTAAATACACCCTACAGAAGCTCAGAAACATCACACATCCTTCTCCCCCGTTTTGTCAACATCAGAAGGGGGTCTGGAGGTGGAACAAAGGAAATCATAGCAGAGAGAGGGTCAATGGGCTGATCAGAAGGAGATGGTGGTTGTGGTACAGATGATGAGGGAGGTAGTGAAGGCGACCGATCAAATGTAACATCTACATTGGAATCTGGATCGGTAAAGAGCACATGAGTCTATGGTACTGAAGGAGGAGTGGTCTCAGGAGGTACCACGGAAGATGAAGAGGGAAAATGGGAGTGCAGGAAAGTCTCCATATTGGTGATCCTCTGTGACATCTCATCCTGAGTTTTGAACATCAGTTCAAAATTAAGATTGGCCTTGTCTACTAGATTGATGACTTGTGCTTCCATCTTCTCCACAAGCTTCTCATATTCAGTGACTAACTCCTTCTTCAAACTTGATACAGCTTGATTAATTACCTCAGTCAGATGATTAGACAGAGAGGTATTGAGAAAGGAAGGAGGAGGAATAGATCCTTGTGTAGATGATTGTGCCTCATCTCCTCTGGATGGAGTGGCTTCCCTCTTTGATGTGGCTTTGGTCCGACTCACCGGAAGATTGATACCCATGTGAGTTAACTGAGTCTTACCAAACCGTGAGATGAGTACCCTTTCTTTTCCTTCCAAATACCAAATTTTGTTTTTCATCAAGATGAAGGAAACAAGTTGAGGATAAGGTATGGTTGTGGATCTTGTTGAAGAAAATCTAAACCTTCTCATCTCACTGAAAATGATCTCCCCTACATTCCTTTGTTGCCCAGCAACCAAAGAAGCCAAGAGATAGTAATCTTTTTGAGCAAAGTGGGTAAAGTTCTTGGATTTATTGACTATGCTCTGGGAATAAATGTAATGAAGGATTCTGTGATTATCAGGCATATCAATAGGCTTGAAAATGAGGGGGCCAATTGGGTCTTTTGGTCTCAAAATTTTAAAAGTTTCATTGGCAGAGAAAGAGGGTGGATCAGTAGGAGGTGCAACATAACCAAGTAAATCATTAATGATTTTGGCAGAAATCATAATGAATTTCCCTCTAATGGTTGTAGATACAGCTTCTTCAATCAACTCACCGGATCTAGACATAATATTATGAGTTTTCATGTTGCAGTAGAAAGTTTTCACAACAGTGGGGGAATATGGCAAGTGAATATTTAGCCAGGGAGCATAGTATTGAAGGTAAGGGTATAAGTCCAAATGACAATTCTTTTTCAGATAATTCAGATCAACATATACTACTGGGCAGAAATGTCTATGTTTGAATTCATCATCATATACCTTCTGAGATAAGGCCTTAAGCTCTGTCACATTGAATCCCTCAGGAGGACTAGTGAGTTGGTCATCCACTGGTGCTTGGGAGGCAGAAGGTACTCCTAAAGCAGAAGCACTTGGTTGATGTGAACTTGAAACACCGGCTTGAGAAGCAATCTTCCCAACTATCTTGTCCAGTTTGGATTTCTTTATCGCTTCCCGGAGTTGTCTACTGAAGGTATCCCCAGAGGAAGAAGATGATTGGGGTTGTTCTGAATCCTTCTTCTTTCCCTTTCCTTGAACCTCTTTGGATTGAGACCGGGTGATTATTGGTTCCTTGAATACCACCCCCTTTGGTTTCTTTTGAGGAGGTTGGTCTTTCTTTGAAACTTGAGGCTTTGGATGAGGTTTCTTAGCCGGAGTCCTCTTTTTGGTTTTTGGTTTAGGAGGAGGTGAAGGTGAGGAAGAGATTTTAGGAGATGGAGGAGTAGGCTCAGGAGTTCTAGATTTATTGGCAGCAGAGTGAGTAGGAGAAGGTGAATGAGATCTTTGAGGGATAGAGGGTAGTTTTGTTCTTGCCATAGTTAAGAAAGTGGAAGTGAGGCAAAAACTCTTAGTTTTTGGAAGAAAGACAAATGGAGATTAGGGCACAAGTGAGAAATGCAGAGGGTAAGAATCACCTCTTATAGAAGATTGAGAGGTTGTAACGGCGATTTGAAGCAGAAAGACGTGATTGATTGATGAGAAAACGGTTGAAGATGAAGAGTTGTGTCTTTCGAGTGAGAAAACACTTCGAGTGAGAGGAGGAAGTGCGACGTTCTGAGCTCCCCAGTAACTGATATAAGTGACAGTGCTCGAGCATGAACCCTAGTGCTCGAGTGATGTTCATACTATGCTCGAGTGTGTTCTAGCTGTGCTCGAGTGATCTTCTGGAAAAATAAAGAAACATGTAAAACGTACCTGGATTGTGGATTTCTTGACATATTTTTGCATCTTTGTACTCAAATCCTCCAAGATCATTTGAGTAACCATGATTTGGATAGCTTTTGCAAAGAGATTCTTCTTCTTCACTCGAGCAGACATTCCTCACCTCAAGCATGTTCATATCATGCTCGAGTGAGAATTCCTCACTCGCGAGTGAGTTCAATTCTCACTGTTGTTTATGATATATTCCCTTGGTGTTCTTAACTCCTCTGTTAACCTCTGTTTTAACTATCAGAGAATAGAGTATCATAAATAGTGCTGTGCTCGAGCAGAGCTGCTTGTGCTCGAGTGACACAGCTCCTCACTCGAGCAGTACCCTTTGTGCTCGAGTGAGAATCCTGCAAAACAAATTTTTGGCCACTCCGATGCTAAAATCAGTATAGTTATCATCAAAGGAACTATTTAATTAAACTTTTTAACAAGAAAACTTACAACTCATTGGGATTAATCATTCCCAATTCTCTTCGAATATAGAGGAATTGCTCTTTTGCAATTGGTTTTGTGAAAATATCCGCAAGTTGAAGATGAGTTGGTATAAATTCCACTTTGACATCTTTCTTTTGAACATGATCTCGAATGAAATGATGTCGAATGTCTATATGCTTGGTTCTTGAATGTTGTACAGGATTTTTTGCCAAGCTTATTGTGCTAGTATTATCACAATAGATTGGGATTTCTTTTAAATAAATTCCCAAATCTTGAAGTTGTTGTTTCAACCATAGCACTTGAGAACAGCAGCTTGCCACAGCTATATATTCAGCTTCAGTCGAAGATAATGAAACTGTGTTCTGCTTCTTGCTGAACCATGACACTAGAGAGCCTCCGAGAAATTGACATTGTCCACTGGTACTCTTTCTGTCAGTTTTGTATCCACCGTGATCTGAATCTGAATATGCCATTAAATACTGGTTCCCTCTTTTTGGATACCACAGTCCAAGCTCTGAAGTATCTCCTAGATATTTGAAAATTCTTTTTACTGTCTCTGCATGAGATACCTTAGGATTGGATTGATACCTTGCACACATTCCTACACTGAACTGAATATCTGGCCTGCTTGCTGTGAGATAGAGTAATGAACCAATCATTCCTCTATACTTTGTGATATTAAAG
The DNA here is from genome assembly GCA_963210345.1 of Inga oerstediana. Lineage (NCBI taxonomy): Eukaryota > Viridiplantae > Streptophyta > Magnoliopsida > Fabales > Fabaceae > Inga > Inga oerstediana. The sequence goes on from OY723406.1 coordinate 29,934,139, forward strand.
CTAGGACCCTTTACATCAGCATCCAACAATGTTGTAGAACTCATTGGAGTATCAGCTCCGTTAGCATTATCTAGTCCATATCTCTTCAACAACTCTTTCAAATACTTTGTCTGAGATATAAATATACCATTCTTCTTTTGTTTGATCTGAAGTCCAAGGAAGAAGTTCAATTCTCCCATCATGGACATTTCAAATTCTCCCTGCATAATCTTAGAGAATTCTTGACACATAGATTCGTTAGTAGCACCAAAAATAATATCATCAACATAAATTTGAACTATTAGAATATCATTTTTGTTATGTTTGATGAATAGAGTTGTATCAACTTTACCTCTGACAAAACCTTGATCAAGAAAAAATTTGCTTAGTCTTTCATACCAAGCTCTGGGTGCTTGTTTCAAACCATATAATGCTTTCTTAAGTTTGAAGACATAATCAGGTTTTGTTTCATCTTCAAAACCAGGAGGCTGTTCGACATATACTTCCTCCATAATATAACCATTTAGAAAAGCGCTTTTTACATCCATTTGATAAAGTTTAAAACTTTTGATACAAGCAAAAGCTAAGAGTACTCGTATTGTTTCCAATCTTGCCACTGGAGCATATGTTTCCTCATAATCAATACCTTCTTCTTGATTATAGCCTTTGGCAACCAATCTTGCTTTATTTCTCACAATGATTGCTGATTCATCAAGTTTGTTTTTGAAAACCCATTTGGTCCCTATAACCGTATGATCTTTAGGTCGAGGAACCAAATCCCAAACTTGATTTCTTTGAAATTGATTTAGTTCTTCTTGCATAGCAATCACCCAATCATTGTCAGATAAAGCTTCTTCCATATTAGAAGGCTCAATTTCAGAAATAAAAGTTGAAAATGTTACCTCATTGAGGACTCTATTTCTGGTTTTGACACCTTCATGAATATCTCCTATAACTTGATCAATTGGATGATCCTTCATATGTCTCCATGCTTTAGGTTGATCATGATCATCAACATCTTCTAAATTTTGAAAATCATTTGTTTCAAAATCATCCTGCTTTGAAATAGATTTGTTTTTCTTGATTGAATCCATTTCTTCTTCATCATTAAGTTTTGTCTGAGATTCAATTTCATCAAACACAACATGAATAGATTCTTCAATAGTACATGTTCTTTTATTGAAAACTCTATAAGCTTTACTTCTATTAGAATATCCTAGAAAAATACCTTCATCAGACTTTGAATCAAATTTACCTAAATTTTCCTTACCATTGTTGTGAATGAAACACTTACACCCGAAGATATGAAGATGAGCAATATTTGGCTTTCTTCCTTTGTAAAGTTCATATGGTGTCTTTCCAAGAGATTTGCGAATATATGCTCTGTTTGAAATATAACATGTAGTAATCATTGCATCTGCCCAGAATACTTGTGACATATCTTTTTCATTAAGTAATGCTCTTGCCATTTCTGTAAGCACTATGTTCTTCCTTTCCACTACTCCATTTTGTTGAGGTGTTCTCGGGGCTGAGAAATTGTGATCTATTCCTTTGTCATTGCAGTAATCTTCAAACAATTGATTATCAAATTCTCCTCCATGATCTGTTCTAATAGAGACAATAGGAATACCTTTCTCATTTTGAACCTTTTTGGCAAACATAATAAATTCAGCAAAAGTTTCATCTTTTGAGGCAATAAATATAGTCCATGCAAACCTTGTAAAATCATCAATAATTACTATCGTATATAAATTTCCTCCAAAACTTTTTACTCTTGCAGGTCCTACCAAATCCATATGAAGTAATTGTAAAGGTTTTGAAGTAGAAATTTCATATTTTGTTTTAAAAGAAGATTTAGTTTGTTTGCCTTTTTGACATGCTTCACAAATCATGTCGCCTTTGAATTTGAGTTTAGGAAGGCCTACAACTAAATCTTTTCTAATCAATTTGTCAAGTTGATTCATATTGACATGAGCCAAGCGCTTATGCCATAACCAACTTTCCTCTGATCGACTAAGAAAACAATTTTCAGAAGAATTTGAATTTAAATCAATTGTATAACAATTACCGTCCCTTTGAGCTCGGATCTTTGCCTTGATAGTTTCTTTGTTTAGGAGTAGATCTTTCTTGCTTACTATCAAGCATTCTTTCGAGTCGAAAATCACCCAGTTATCTTTGTCAGTGCTTTGGCTTACGCTTAAGAGATTGTGGCATAATCCTTCAACATAATATACTTCGTTGATTTGAATACCATCGGTTCTTCCCACTTCACCAATTCCAGCAATACGTCCAGATTGATTTCCTCCAAATGTCACCTTTCCTCCTTCTCTAGTTTCAAACATGGTGAACTTATTTTTGTCACCAGTCATGTGTCTCGAACATCCACTATCAATATACCATTTGTTCGCTCGAGATGCTTTGAGACATACCTAGAATAAGATGATCAAGTTTTAGGTACCCACACTTTCTTGGGTCCTTTGTGGTTAGTATTTGGAATATGTGTCCCTTTCGGAACCCATTTATATGTTCCAACAACCTTTCCCTTTTTGAAATAACACGATGAAGTATAATGTCCTTTCCTATTACAATAATTGCATGACACAAATGGATTTGATGTATGCACAGAATTCCTGAAGTATTTAAGATAGTCTCTACTACTCTTCTTATTCTTATCATGCATAGCATTATATCCAATTCCAGATTTATCAAAGGAAACTTTCTGAGAACTTAAGATAACCTTGAGAGTTTCACTTCCTTTAGTAAATTTTTCAACAATCTTTGTCAAGTCTTCTATTTTCTTATCTTTCTCTTTACACATTTCATATGATGATATGACATTACTTTCTAATTCTTTTACTTTCTTCTTATAACTAACCATTTCTTTAGCAACTTTAATGAACTCTGTATGCAATGCATTATATTCAGACAACAATTCATTATAAGAGGGTTCGGAGTCACTTACCTCAGAGTCTGATTCTTCTTCCTTAGCTACCAAGCATAGATTTGCTACTTCGTCGTTGTCATTTTCTTCGTCTGACGAACTATCACCCCAAATAGATGATATATATGCTTTCTTTTTCTGCTTCTTTTTGTCTTTGTTTCTGAAGCATTCTGATTTGATGTGTCCTGGTTTCCCACATTCATAGCATACTATTTGTTGTTCTTTGTTTTCTTTCTTGCTTGGTCCACCTTGATAATTCTTGAAATTCCTTTGTCCTCTTCTGTAGAATTTCTTGAACTTTCTCACGATCATTCCCATTTCATCATCACTAGGAACATCTTCATTCTCAGAAGTTTCTTCTTCTTCTTTGATAGCTTTAAATGCAACTCCCTTTTTCTTTTTATCATCGAATTCTTCAAGTTCCTTTTTGAATTTCAACTTACCTTCATATTCAGAAAGACTTCCAAAGAGAGCAACTACGGATCTCATAGACTCTCCTTTGGCTTCTTCGATGGCTGTAACCTTTGCTTCCCACTCTTTCGTAAGAATATTAAGAATCTTTCTTACCTGGGAATTTTGATCAAACGACTTTCCAAGAGCAGATAATTGATTAACAAGATTAGTATACCTTAGTTCAAATTCTGATATACTTTCTCCAGATTTCATACGAAATAAATCATATTCTGTAATTAAGGTATTGATTCTATTCTCTTTGATTCCAGATGTACCTTCGTGAGCAATTTCAAGAGCATCCCACATTTCTTTGGCAGTAGGTAGAGTACATATACGAAAATATTCTTTTTGACTAAGAGCACTCTGTATCATTAAAATGGCTTTACTATTTAATGTTACTAACCTCTTGTCATTCTCGTCAAACTCATCTGGGCTCTTTTTAACTGCTCTATCTTCGATTTTCTTTATTGGAACATAGTCACCATCTTGTATAACATTCCACAATCCGTACTCGTTGGCCATCACGAACACTCTGAATTTGGCTTTCCAGAACGAAAAATGTTCTCCAGCAAAACCAGGAGGTCTAGTGATTGAAGCACCGTCTGGAAGGATATTTTCACCCATTGTTGCCATTTGTCGGATCCTTCTCAAGCTGTTAGGCTCTTCGGAGAAGACGAGGCTCTGATACCAAATGTAAGAGGCAAGCTTCACACAAGAGGGGGTGAATTGGGTGATGTTATAAATTTTTCGCTTGAAGTGGTGATATGTAAATATAGTAGATAGAGTAGAGTAGAGAAGATTTGAACACAGAGATTTATACTGGTTCGGCCTAACAACAATGCCTACGTCCAGTCCTCAGAGATCAAGACCTACTGAGCTTTTCACTATATCTCCAAGATTCAATGGGCTCTCAGAACGCCATAAAACAACAATTGTCCTTAAACGGACTACGAGCAGAAATATTCTCTCAACAAGAAATTTCTCTCCCCCTTACGACAAGTCTTACGTGCAGAAAAACAACCTATGACTCTTCTCACTTGCTTATGTATACAAGACTTATGAGCAGCAACGTTCTCTCCTGCTTACACCACTGTAAGTCTTACAAGTAGCAACGTTCTCTTCTGCTTGTATCTTATAAGGCTTAAGAGTGGAAGACACAACAAGGAATTCTCTCAACGGCTTCTCTCGTAAGGAAAAACAACCCTCTCAAGGTCCCAATACCTTGAGATCAAATACACATAGAATTTTGAATTGTATGAGGACTCTCTTACAGAGCAAATGAATGAACACTGAAGATCAATGTGTATACAGAGAAAAATGATGAATAGCAGAAACTTGGTATGAGCTTATGAATGCATGTGCTATGTTATCGTAGTTTCTCCTTGATTCTCTGTATATATATAGTTGCTCCAGTTTTTGCCCGTTTGGAAATTCTTCATTTGTGGAGCGGGACATTTGAAAGTATTGGCAGACACGTGCATGTTTGAATAATCTGAGTGCGGTAGGTGCCAGCGTGTTTATAATCATCTTGTATGCCGTTGTATTACTTTCCTCATGTGGTTCAATTCAAACGTTCATATTCCTGTATCATACTTTTAAAACAATCAAAACAATGTTAAACAATGATAAAAAGTAATGATGATATGAATTAATAACAATAAACCATATTCGTAATGAACGTTGTGATACTTAGCATTTTCGGTGGTCAAACAGGGCATCACTCGAGCATGAAAGGCTCACTTCGAGTGATCTCCTATTTTCTTTCATTTGCCTCTGTTATCGGGTTGTGCTTGCATAAATTTCAGAGAGACAAAATCTTCACTCGCGGGTGAAGAGGGGTCTCACTCGAGCTCAAAACCTCTGCTCGAGTGATCTTTGCAATTTACATAGGGAATGTCTTCTCAGGTCATCACTCGTATACCATTTTGACAAGGGTGAGAATTTGTACTCGCGAGTTATATGGACCCTCACTCGAGCACACTTACCTCTGCTCGAGTGAGACGCATATTCTCAAGGAATATGCTCTCAAAACCATCACTCGCATCAGGATTTCAGAGGGCTAGAATTTTCACTCGTGAGTGATGTGGGCCCTCACTCGAGCATAAAGACTCCTGCTCGAGTGAGAAGAATATTCTCAAGAATTATACCTTTTGAACAAGCACTCGCAACAGATTTGGAGAGGGATAGAATTTTCACTCGCAAGCATTGATGTGTCACTCGCGCATAGATGGGTGTGCTCGAGCACGCTTGCACTTCTCTGAACTTCATGACTCTCGGCCAAGTACTCGCAGTACCTTGCTCGAGCACAGAATGCTCATGCTCGAGCATTGATGTCTCTGCTCGAGTGAATAAAGGAAGCATGCCATTACTTGCTCTCGGCCAAACACTTGCATGCCCTCACTCTCATGTGTGCTCGAGTAAGAATAACTTCTCTGCTCGAGTGCATACCTTCTGCTCGAGTGATCAAGTGAATACAAAGGGAGAATGCCTCTCGGGTACATACTTTCTAGCTTTCTCTCGCACATGCTCGAGCACAGAGGTGATCTCTGCTCGAGTGCAAATTTCATGCTCGAGCACTCAAGTGCAATTTCACAGCAGATATCAGTAACACATCAAGTATGCATTTGGTAACTTTGTAAACTTTTCTTAATCTTCTAAAAACATGATTTGCACACAATTGACGTTTTGTTATCATCAAAACTTGGGATCTAACACTTCATTCACATCTCCTATGACTTGATCTAGGGGATGACTCCTATTGTATTTCCAGGCTTTAGGTTGACCTAGTGACTGATCTTCTTCCTTGGTTTGATCAACTTCTAGAATAAGAGTTTTAGAAATAGATTGACCATTTTCTTGATTTAAATCAACTTCCTGCTCATCATCAATGGTTTTGTCAGAGGATTCAAATTCGTCAAATACAACGTGAATTGATTCCTCAACAACACATGTTCATTTATTGAAAATTCTATATGCTTTACTTCGGTTAGAATATCCTAGGAAAATTCCTTCATCTGTTCTTGAATCAAATTTTCCTAAGTTATCTTTACCATTATTATGAATGAAACACTTACAATTGAAGATGTGTAAATGAGCAAGATTCGGCTTCCTTCCTTTGTATAGCTCGTATGGTGTCTTTCCAAGTTTTGTTCTAATGTAGGCTCTGTTTGAAACATAGCACGATGGGCTCATTGCATCGGCCCATAAAACTTGAGACACATTCTTTTCATTTAGCATTGCTCTTGCCATTTTAGTGAGCACTCTATTCTTTTGTTCCACGACTCCATTTTGTTGTGGTGTCCTAGGAGCAGAGAAATTGTGGTCAATGCCATTAGTATCACAATATTCTTCAAAGGCTTGATTTTCAAATTATCCACCGTGATCTGTCCTGATACCTGCAATGGACATACCTTTCTCATTTTGCACTTTCTTGGCAAAAACAATGAATTCTGCAAAGGTTTCATCCTTTGATGACAGAAAAATAGTCCATGTAAAGCTAGAAAAATCATCAACAATGACCAATGAATATAAGTTGCCACCAAGGCTTTTAACTCTCGCTGAACCAACTAAATCCATATGTATCAGTTGAAGTGGTCGATTTGTTGTAATCTCATTTTTCAATTTGAAAGATGATTTAGTTTGTTTACCCTTTTGACATGCGTCACAAATCAAATCGTTTTTAAAACTTACTTTAGGTAAACCAAGAACTAAATCCTTTTTGAGTAATTTGCCTAGTTGGTGCATGTTGACATGAGCTAGTCTTTTATGCCATAACCAACTTTCATCAGCATTACTCAGAAAACAATTTTCAGAATTATTTCTATTTATATCAAGCGTATAGCAATTACCTTCCCTTTTTGCTCTGAGCTTTGCCTTGATATTTTTCTTATCAAGTTGTAAGTCTTTCTTGTTGACGATCAGACATTCCTCTGAATCAAATATTATCCAATTATCTTTATCTGCACTTTGACTTACACTCAGCAAGTTATGACACAAGCCTTCAACGTAATATACATCTTTAACTTGTATTCCTTTGTCATTTTTTATTTCACCAATTCCTGTTATCTTTCCGGATTGATTTCCTCCAAATTTTACCTTTCCACCTTCCTTAGGTTGCAATGTGGTAAAACTTTCGAAATCTCCGGTCATATGTCTAGAGCATCCACTGTCTATATACCACTTGTTGTTTTTAGATGCTTTGAGACATATCTGCAATTAAATACGATTAAGTCTTAGGTACCCACTTCTTTTTGGATCCTTTTGGGTTAGTACAAGAAATTTTTGAAACACATGAGCCTTTAGGTACCCATTTGTAGGTTCCTATCATTCCTTTCTTCTTATGAATGAATGATGAAGTATAATGACCTTTTCTATTACAATAATTACAATGAGCAAAAGGATTTGATGTATGCACAGAATGCTGAAAATAATTTAAGTATGATTTACCTCCTGCTTTCTTTCTTCCTTTCCTTTTGTCTGATTTTGGATCATATCCAATTCCAGATCGATCATTTACAAATCGTTGAGCTTTTAGAATCACATTTAGCATTTCACTTCCTTTAGTGAATTTTTCAAGAGATTTAGTAAGATCAGTGTTTTTCTTTTTCAAAGAAGTGCAATTTTCACAATCCTTTTCAAAATTCTCTTTAATCTCTACTTCAAGAATTTTGTTTTTCTTTTTGAAAACAACTAGTTCTTTAACTACTTTAATGAATTCAGAATGTAAAGCATTATATTCAGAAAGTAATTCATCATAGGTAGGATCAGAATCAGTTACCTCTTCTTCTGTTTCCTCTTAAGCAACTAGACATATATTGGCTACTTCCTCTTCATTGCTTTCTTCGTCAGAAGAACTATCTCCCCATATGGCAGATACAAAAGCTTTCTTCTTGTTATAGATTTGCCTTTTCTCTTTTCTTTATTCTTCTGAATCAACTCTTGTCATTCTGATTTGAAATGTCCTGGCTTACCACATTCATAGCAGATGATGTGTTCTTTATTGCTTGTTCCTCCTTTCTTAAAGTTTTTGAATCCTTGGCCTTTCTTGTAGAACTTTTTGAATCGTTTCATAATTAGGCCCATTTCATCATCATCAAGCTCTTTATCTTCATCTTGTTCTTCTTCTTTAACTTTCAGTGCTAGACCTCTTTTCTTCTTGTCACCAATATCATCTAGTTCTCGTTTGAACTTTAATTTGCTTTTATATTTAGAAAGACTTTCGAATAGAGAAGCAACTGATTGCATTGATTCACCTTTTGCTTCGTCAATTACAGTGACCTTTGCCTCCCAGTCTTTAGAAAGAATATTTAAAATCTTTCGTACTTGGGTATATTGATCATAGACTTTTCCAAGTGCTGCAAGTTGATTAACAAGGTGGGTATATCTAAGTTCAAATTCAGCTGTCGACTCACCTAACTTCATTCGAAGTAAATCAAACTCAGTAACCAGAGTATGATCTAGTTTTCTTTTATTCTAGAAGTTCCTTCATGAGCTATTTCCAACGCTTCCCACATTTCTTTAGCTGTTGGGAGTGTGCAGATTCTGATGTACTCATTTTGACTCAAGGCACTTTGAATCATTAAAATTTCTTTGCTGTTGAGGGTGATGAGTTTCTTGTCATTCTCATCATATTCTACTAGTGTCTTGGGAACTCTTTATGAGGCTACAATCTTTTTAGGTTTGTAGTTTCCACTCTCAACACATCCCATAGCCCATATTCAGTAGCCACTACAAAGACTTTGAACTTCGCTTTCCAGAATGAGAAGTGTTCGCCATTGAAACCTGGAGGTCTTGTGATAGAAGCTCCGTCGAGAAGAATGCCTTCACCCATGCTTGCCATTGAATCCTTCTTAGGCTGTTAAACCTTAACAAGAAGACCTATGCTATGATACCAAATGTTAGTTCAAGCGTTTCACCCAAGAGGGGGGTGAATTGGGTGATTCCAAAAATTTCATCGCGTATAAGGAAATCTACGAAATATTAAAATAGTTAAGAGCAAGGAGAAATATCACCGTAGTGTACACCGGGAGTTATACTGGTTCGGCCACAACCACTTTGACCTACGTCCAGTCCTCAGAGCGTCTCTGAGAGTTTTCACTATATTCTCCAAGATTCAGTAGGTTCTTGGCACCTCAGTACACAGCAAGTTCCTACATAGAGTCGCGCAGCAACGGTTGACTATTCTTTATATTTGAAAACTATCTGTTGGCGGTAGGTAGCGTTAGGTGAACGTTTGGACTTTTATTTGACTTCTCAAATCTATCATACTCTTTCATTGTTTCTCTGCAAATGTACTTAGAATACTAATACAATGAAGAGTTAATCATATAGATAACAAATCAAGAAATATTATATGAAAATATAATTTCTGAACTGCCTTACTCGAGTGGCTACTCGAGTGATCAAGTTTGTTACTTGAGTGGTCCCTCGAGTAAACATGTCAAAAATATGACAGTGAGCAAATCAACATTTTGCATTAAGAATTACTCAGGTAAGACATGGAGTGATATATTACAAACCTTGAAAATACCTGATTACTCGAGTGGCTATGTCTTTACCTTCGTTGGTTACTCGGGTGATCACTGTGGTAAACATCTTACTCGAGTGGCTACTCGAGTGGGCTTCATATTTCTTCACACTTTACTTGAGTGATCCCTCAAGTGGCTTTCAAATAGCCCGGCAGATTACTTGATTACTCCCTCGAGTAATGACATCAAATTCTTGGTAGAGAGTTTACTATCTGGTTACTCGAGTGGCTACTCAAGTGGCACTTCATATAACTCTGCAGATTACTCGGGTTGTCCCTCGAGTAATGCTATTTTCTCATTGGTTACTCGAGTGGCTACTCGAGTGATGGGCTGTATTTCTTGGCCGAGAGTCACTGGAAGATTTTGGACCTGGTTACTCGAGTGGCTACTCGAGTGATGCCTGTGAAAATCTGGTTACTCGAGTGGCTACTCGAGTAATGGTCTATATAACTTTGCAGATTACTCGAGTGGTCCCTCGAGTAATGTCATTCAAAATCTGGCAGTGCTTCACTGGATGAAATTTTGTTTGGTTACTCGAGTGGCTACTTGAGTAATAGCTTCTGTTACCTGAGTGGCTACTCGAGTAAACCTTCTTAAAATTTGTTAATTACTTCCAGTGCTGGCTCCAAGTGATGTTGTTTACTTCCAGTGCTGACTTCAAGTGATGCCTTGCTACTTTGTTCAAATCCATTTGTTTGTTATCAAATCCTTTCATATTATTGATCCAATCTTTGTTATCATCAAAACATATGAGATCTAACATTAAGCAGCATCACAACGTATCATGGCTCACGCCACAAACGATAGTACTCATGGCTGTAAACTCTATGTGTCAGCTTTCACTGTGATCTCTATGTATTCACAAAGTATCACAATGGATCACTATACGTCAGCTTTCGCTGCGATCTTAAAGCATCACAATGTATTCTCAATGCATGACAAACATACATACAATGTTTCACCCACAGTATAAGAGAAAGAGTCACTACCTTCACTAGTACAGAAAAGGGTTTTTAGACCGGAACATTTAGACCGATTATATCGGATAAGGTCTTAAAAATATGACCGGTGGCATTTTTGTAATTATGATGAAATATTAAGACTAGTTATAGTAAAAACCGGTCTTGAAAATAATTTTAAGACCGGTTATAACAAAAACCGATCTTAAAATATATACAATTAAAAAAAATAAATATATGTAATATATTTTCTAGACCGGTTATAAAAATAACCGGTCTAGAAAATATGATCTGAATTAAAGACAATTATAAAAATAAAATGTTTATTATTTTTAAGACCAGTTGTAAATTAAAACCAGTCTAAAATATTAAAAATTTAAGACCGGTTATTAATTAATAACCGGTCTTAAAAAGTTTCAATTTTTAAGACCGGTTATTTATTAATAACCGGTCTTAAATATATATTTTAAGACCGGTTGTCAATTAAAACCGGTCTTAAGGATTACTTTTAAGACCGGTTGTAATTAATAACCGGTCTTAAAAATGACCTGGTTTTCAAAAGGCGCCTAAATTTGACTCTGAAATCTAAACTCAAGCACATCAGCAAAACCCCTGCATCGTCTCGTGGCAGCTCCTCCTTTCCCCTTCTCTCCTCTGTCCTTAACTTCACCGCCGTCAACGGAGATTTACTGTTGAATACATTGTCGGAAGGCTATCGTCGTTTGTTCCCTCCGATTGGTTTCATTCTCAACCTCGTCTTTATTGTCATTAGGTTTGTGTTTCCATTTTGTTTTTGGGTTTTTCATTGAAAATGTGAGATGACTTGGCCCTCATTTTCTTTGTTTGATTCCTGCAGCAAGTGGCCAAGGTCTGTTCAATTCTAGAGGAAGAAGATGATCCTCAAGCAAAGGTTTAAGGTACGGTTTAATTGTGGAGCTGGGTTTATTTTAGTGGTTTTCCATTTGCATTACAGACTATAGTTTAAGCTTGTTGCTTCTAGTGGACCTGGGTTAATTATTCCATTTGAAAGTGATGATTTTGAGAGTCATGGTGTAGCTTTTGTTATATTGTTTTGTTTGGTTTAAGCTTGTTTGGTTTTGTTTTGTTTGATTTTGATCGTAGTTGAAGATTATAGTAGCGTAGCTCTTAGTTGATTTTGCTAAACTGGGTTCTGTTTTGTTTGGTTTAAGCTTGTTGCTTCTGTTATATTGATTTTGTTGCTTCTATTATATTGATTTTGAACGATGCCATTGTAGATAGTGCCCTGTTATAACAATAAGCACCGTGTAGCAAAATTTCCTTAAATAGTGTCCTTAAAGTGTTTTTAGACAATGAGTCGTCCTAGTGAGGGTACTCCCGATCCAACTAATCCAAATTAGTACGAGCCTAGCAATGCTTCGAGTCAGGAACACAATGAGCCACGTAACCGGCCTAGACGAAGGGGTAGGAGAGCCACCCGATTGACAGACATTCCTCTCAATCGGAATACCGAGGAAAGGATTCCAATTAAGTTTGATAGATATTGGAAACCAATCGGGCCTAATGCCCAATGGTATAGGAGTTTTGTCGGCCTCCTAGCATGTAACAAGCCTAGCATCTTGATAGAGCAGTGGAGAAATGTTGATAAAGGTGTGAAGCGACATATTTGGGAAACTATCCAGCTCACTTACGACATTCCTGAGAGTGAAGTCTTGTATGACAAGACAATGACGTATTGTGATGAACGCTGGAGGAAGTTTAAGACAAATCTAGCCAACAATTACGTGCATATCAAGGTGGAAGAAGGTCAACCTCTTCCTAATCCGTGCGATCAGTATTCTTTTATTGACGAACAAACTTGGCAAGAATTTAGACAGCTTCGGACTACTTCAAAATCATTGGTGAGTTGACTTATTTTGCAATTGATTTGCTTTTGAATTATGATTTGTCTTTATTGATTTACAATGACTTACTTTTGATTTCTTATTCGCAGGAAAAAAGGAAAAAGGCCCAAGCGAGTGTTAGAAAGAATGATTGCCTCATACAATGTCTTGTGGGGGGTATGCCAAGGCCGAAAAAGACTGTTGGCAGCCAAACGGAAGAGATTGGAAGAAGCAGCTCAATCTGATCCTTCTTTTCTTCTTTCTCCACCATCTCCGATACGTCGCTAATAGAAGTGGTTGTCCGCTCACCAAAAGAGGAGCGGGTCTTATAAGAGTGAACAATCTCGTATAGTCGGTGAGAAAATTGTAAGTATTGTTGTTGACTTGTTGTTATTAATTATTTAGTAAACAAATTTCATTACTAACATTTGTCATCTGTGTCTTATAGGGGGAGCTTCAAAAAAAACAAGCCGAGGGATCGTTTAGGTCGGATGGGAGGAATGACATCCTGACCATAGCTATAGGAAAACCTGAGCATCCCGACCGTGTCAGGGGGATTGGAGGAGGGGTAGGCATAAGGGATTACTTTGGAGTACCCTCACGTCGTTCCTCAAGTAGTATGGTGACTAGGGAGGAGATAGAGTGTATATTGACCACTGTGAGGGTAGAAGCTAGGGCCGAGGCAGAAGCATCATTTGATGCACGATTTAAAGAAAGGTTCAGCAAGATGAAGGAGAAATGGATGATAATGACGAGCACAAGACAAGCAGATACTAGTGCTCCCCAGGCTCATTCCCTAAACCCTGAACAGAGCACTAAAGGGAGTTGCATTGGTCAGTCATCAGAGGGTCCTGGAAAAGAAATTGGTGAGCCTTGTGACTTGTTTGTGGAGGATCCTCTGAGATGATTGGTTGCACGGGGGAGCATGCACAACTTGGAATCAACTGTCCACCACCAAGAAATAAAGGATGATCAAGTCAGAGTGGCAGTTGAAGAGGTGATCGTTGCAGATGCACCTCTCCCTATCCCTGTTGATGACTTCAAGGTTGTGGGCGATGTTATCAACTCTTTCATCTTATGGCCAAAGAACCTTGTTTCTAATCGGGCTGAGGAATCCCCGCCACCTCCACCTCCACCTCCCTCCACTCAAGATGTTTCACGAACTTCATTGAATGTCATGCAGCAAGTGATTCTGATGGCATATGATACGTCTTTTGCAACAAGAAATTGGGCTATTGAGTCAGCTGTTGGTAAGTCAGGGGTGCACTGCTATCTTGAGAGGGATGATTTAATGTCCCTGGTAGATCCTCTACAACAGCTTACAATTTTGATTGTCCAGTTCTTTTTGATGTAAGTATCGTCTCAAATTAGAAGTTAATATTTTACAAATTACGCTGTTAAACTTTGATTTAATGTCCCTGCTTGAATTATTGTAGGTGCATGCATCGTAGGTTGGTTGACTCTAGCAAAACCGATAAATTTGGACTCCTATGCCCAGTTCAACTCTACGACAAAGGGACCACTTCTGCTATCAGACACACATACTTATCGCACAGGCTTAGTGAAACCTCAATTGAGTGTTTCTTGTCCCCATATTTGTATGGGTAAGACATAAATTTATATTTCATACTATACATAGTATTTTATATTTGCTTAAATGTTTTCCCTTTTTTTAGTGATCATTGGTAATTGGCTATTTTGTGCAAGAAGAGCTATTCTGTCATCCTCTTATGCTCCCTCCACCTCAGCAAGCCAACTAGTGAATTGAAGAAGAGCTTAAACTCGTAAGTTTTCTTGCATTATTAATTACCTTTCGTGTGAAAAATTTATGGAATTTGTGTAAAATAAGTAACCTTTGTGATTTTGATGATATAGGGCTATGCGGACATTCCAATACACTGCTCTTGGGAGGCCTATGCGTGAGGTAAAAGACCCTACATGGATCTTGCCAAAGGTTAGTTACATATTGGTTTGTTTTAATAATGTATTAAATAATAAGCCATGCTTTAATTTTATACTTGTTTTAACGATATCATGTTATTTTTCAGACCCGTAGGCAACCACCGGGGTCCAACTTGTGTGGGTTGTATATTCTGAGACACGTGTATAATATTATTACCCTAGGCACGACAGAACTTACTGAAGAGGTAAATGTATATATATTTCAAAAATTTTGTATTACTTTTATTTTTTTAAGTGAATTTAATGTTTTTCCTGGCTTTGGTGTTTCGGATGTTTGAACTTGCTGACCCCTTTCCAGAAGAAGATATTGAGCACATTCGTAATGGTAATTGTTGTGTTGAATTCATTTATGAACTTTTACAACAGTGAGTTCTTGTATGTAAAGCTGAGGAATGTTTTTGTATATATTCATTTATGGATTGACATGTTGGTTGGTTGAATTCATTTATATTGTTGGTTGTATGATTTGACATGTTTGTTGGTTTTACAATGGTTTTTGTATATTTTGATGAATTGACTTGTTGGTTGCACGATATGTCATGGTTGAATCCATTTATGCATATATATATATGATGGTTTTAAACAAAACATTATACATGAGGATATATATGACCTGTTACAAGTTCCCAATTCAATGAGAATGTTAAAGCATAAGGAAATGGTAAGTGGAAGCAAATTGAATACCATATGGCACTTAATAAGTATGGCATTAGAGGTAGCAATTCAAGGATGCGTTCTGGTAACTAACCTAATCACAAACAAATAAATAAAAATATGACACTTTTAAGACCGGTTATAATGATAACCGGTCTTAAAATTTATTTTAAGACCAGTTATATTTACAACCGGTCTTAAAATTTAAACTTTAAGACCGGTTGTATTTAAAACCGGTCTTAAAATTAACATTTTTAAGACTGGTTGTATGCATAACCGGTCTTAAAATAACTTTTAAGACCGGTTATCATTATAACCGATCTTAAAAATGTTACATAAATAACCTTACAAAAGAGTTCTTTTAAGACCGGAGCTCATGAAAACCTGTCTTAAAATTGTTGATTTTAGACCGGTTATAAATAGAACCGGTCTTAAAATATAGACTTTTAAGACCGGTTACAAAACCGGTCTTAAAAGTGACATACTTTTTAGACCGGCTGTATCAAAACCGGATCCAGAACCGGTCTAAAAAGTCAATTTTAACCAGTCTAAAAAGACCTTTTTCTACTATTGCTTATTCCTTCTTGACGTTCTTCTGCACCGTGGGCTCTCGAGGGCGAAAAATATAAATCCTATAAACCAAATCAGGGACAACCTGTCAATCTCTTTTCCAAGTTTCCCAATTTCGTAATGCTTTATGTTGATTATCATTTAATCTCTTTAGGGTGCTATTATAAGCCTAAATATATCCCCAAAGGGTTGGGAAAAACTACCCTGAAGGTACCTTTTTCAGATAAAGAACACTAATTTTAGGCTGGCTCACTCGAGTGATGGACGCCTCACTCGAGTGACGCCCACAGTTGTGCTCGAGTCCCAGCGAGTGAGACACCGGAAGTGTTTGCCTGAGAGCAAATCTCACAATATCTTTTACACTCACTCGAGCACCGGAAGCTGTACTCGAGTGATAACCTCAAATGCACTCGAGCACCAGAAAGTGAGGCACAACGAGAGCAACCATAATCTCCAAGGTCTTAAACTTACTCCCTCACTCGAGTGAAACCAAGATCACTCGAGTGATGACCTATATCACTCGCGGGAACAAAAGTGCACTCTTGAGTTTTACCCGAGAACCCAAGCAAAACTGAAGGGAAACAGGGAAAATGTCTCGCAGCACTCGAGTGAGCCCTTCCCTCACTCGAGTGTTATGCATCAGAAGCCAAAATCGCAGCAACTGATAAGGTTTTGCAGATTTACCTATTTCACTACCATTGGTCCTAAAACTTGTGCCAAAGCTCATTCTCACTCATTTTGACACAAGGAACCTCTTGGTAACTGCAAAATACCCAAAATCACATCCCAACAACAATTTAGCTCTTAGGTCTCCATTTTACTTTCAAATACTCAATTACCAACACTTTCATTTCCAATTCCCACAAATCAATCCTAATGACCCAAAGGCACAATAGGCTACCAATACAACAGTAACACTCTATCTAACTCCAACATTTCACTTAACATTATATTTAGGGTAAAATTCGAGAATTCACATCACTTAACCAAAAATCAAAATAAACACACCACAATGTATCAAATTCTTACCACTTCAACTTGGTAAGATCAAATCTCTTTTTTCCCAACTTTCAAACTGGTGCAAACACCAATCACCACTTTTCTAAATTCTGAAAACATAGCAAAGAAGCTCTCAACCTCTTGAACAAGTTTAATGAAGAGGCTTTAAACATAGGGAGACAATTACCTACTTAAAACCAAGCTTTTCTCTTTCTCTTTCTTGCCGTGTTTCAGAGAAAATGGAGAATGATGAGAAAGAAGATGAGAGATGATGGCGAATGTATGAAGATCAGAGTACACACATACTCCCATAACCGACTTGGAGGAGAGAGGGAAGAGAAAATGAGTTTGAAACTTTGACTTTGATCCAAGGTCCACCTTTTACCACTTGTCAAAATCTCCTTCTTCCTATCATAAATTCACATAGACTTGCATGCGGAGGATTCCGTCTCTCCCTCTTCCAATCCTAGCCATTGATCTCGATTACCAATGAGTCTTTTATTCGGTAACTGACCAACTGGTCGATAAATTTACTGTTTTGCTCCTGATTATCACATTGCTTACTAAACCATCAAGAAACATATTTTACATCACAATTCACATAACATACTTCAAAAGGGCTTAATTAACATTAATTACATCACTTTGAAGTTATTAGCCCTTAATTACAATTCAGGATATTACAATTCTCCCAACAAAAATTAAATTTCATCCTCAAAATTGTTACACAACTTGAGCCATAAACTCTGGATATCGTCTTCGTATATCTTCTTCCGCTTCCTATGTCGCCTCTCTTTCTGAGTCATTCCCTTCCAGATCACTTTCACATACGGAATGCTCCGGTGTCTGAGCCGTTGTTCCTCGCGGTCAATGATCTGCTCTGGCTCCACCGCATACGTAAAGTTATCTTGTATCTTAACTTCTTCATACCCAATGATGTGAGAGGGATCCGGTTGGTACTTCTTCAATTGGGAAACGTGAAACACGTCATGAAGACTACTCAAGTTCGGGGGTAGGGATATCCGATAGGCAACAGGTCCAATTCTTGCAAGAATCTCAAAAGGACCTATATATCTCGGGCTTAACTTCTTTCGCTTGATTGCTCGCCCAACTATGGTGACAGGAGATACCCTCAAAAACACATGGTCGCCAACTTCGAACTCTAGAGGCCATCTCTTCTTGTCAGCGTAGCTTTTCTGTTGACTCTGCGCTGCAAGCAACCTTTTTCGAATAATCCAAATCTGTGCTGAGGTTTGATCAACAAAATCCGGACCATACAACTTCCTTTCTGATAACTCGTTCCAGCACAAAGGTGATTGGCACCTCCTTCCGTACAACGCTTCATACGGAGCCATCTGGATGCTCGCATGATAGCTATTGTTGTAGGCGAACTCAGCAAGTGGAAGAAAGTGATCCCAACTTCCTTTAAAGTCAAGAACACACGCCCGTAACATATCTTCTAGGGTCTAGATTGTCCTTTCTGACTATCCATCCGTTTGAGGATGATAAGCTGTGCTGAACCTCAATTAAGTACCCAGTGCCTCATGCAACGCTCTCCAAAATCTTGAAGTAAATCAGGGATCTCGGTCAGAAATGATATTCTTCATTATGCCATGAAGCTTCACTATCTCACAAGTGTAAATCTCTGCTAGCTTGCCTAGAGAGTAACCAGCATTGATCGGTATGAAGTGTGCTAACTTCGTTAGACGATCCACAATGACCCAGATCGTGTCATAATTCCTGATCCTGGGCAATCCCACCACAAGGTCCATGGTCACACTTTCCCATTTCCATTCTGGAATCTCAGGACTCTGAAGTAAACCAGGCGGTCTCTGGTGCTCGATCTTTACCTTCTAGCAAGTGAGACACCTCGCTACATATTTGGTCACATCACTCTTCAAACCCAGCCACCAATACATAGACTTCAAATTATGGTACATCTTGGTCATACCAGGATGAAGAGTATATCGAATCTTATACACCTCATCTAGAATTTTTTGTCTCAACTCCGCCTTTAGTGGAACATAGATTCTCTTCTGATAGCGAACCAATCCACTGGGCGATAGATCATAACCTTGGGTTTCTCCCCGTTTAATCCAAGCTAGGTTGCACTGTATGTAGCGATCTTGCCTCTGAGCTTCTCTAATCTCTACTCTCAAATCACTTTCCTCTTAGAAAATAGTGTAATTGGCATAGAGGATCTGATTCAACAAATTCAAATCATGAAAATCTTTAATAAATTTCCCCTCTCGTATCATCATAGCTGCTACAAGCACAGTCTTCCAACTAAGAGCATCAACGACTATATTTGCCTTACCCGGATGATATTTGATTTCCAAGTTGTAGTCCTTAAGCAACTCCATCCAGCGACGCTGTCTCATATTCAATTCTTTTTTATCGTATAAATACTTGAGACTCTTGTGGTCGCAGTACAGTTCTACCGTCACACCATACAAATAATGCCTCCAAATTTTCAAGGCAAACACAATAACCGAAAGCTCCAGATTATGTGTAGGATAATTCATTTCATGAGGTTTGAGTTGTCGAGAGGCGTAGGCCACCACACGTCCCTACTGCATAAGGACACACCCTAATCCCTGCTTACTCGCATCACTGTACACAATGTAGGTCAAGCTGGGATTAGGTATAATCAACACAAGTGCCGTAGTCAACCTCTCTTTCAACTCCACAAAGCATTTTTCACAATGTTCATCCCACACAAAAGGCTGATCCTTCCTCATGAGCTTGGTCATCGGCAAGGCAATACGTGAGAAATTCTGGATGAATCTCCGGTAGTAACCAGCAAGACCCAAAAAACTGCATACCTCAGCAACAGTTTTTGGCGTCCAGTACTGCTTCCACTTTACTGGGATCCATAAAGACCTCCTCTTACGAGATAACATGGCCTAAGAATTTTACTTCTGATAGCCAAAACTCGCACTTACTCAATTTGGCATAGAGCTGCTTCTCATGCAATGTATTCAATGCAACTCTCAAATGATGCTTATGTTCTTCTCTACTCTTAGAGTATATCAAAATATCATCAATGAACACCACTACGAACTGATCCAGATATTGTCAAAAGATACGGTTCATGTAATCCATGAATACCGCAGGCGCATTGGTTAGCCCAAATGGCATAACCAAGAACTCATAGTGACCGTACCTAGTCCGGAAAGCAGTCTTTGGAACATCTTCTGCTTTGACTGGCAGCTGATGATACCCCGACCTTAGATCAATCTTTAAGAACACACATGAACTAGACAGTTGATCTAATAGGTCATAGATTCGGGAAAGATGGTACTTGTTCTTGATAGTAACCTTATTCAGTTCTGTGTAGTCAATACACAATCGAAGGCTCCCATCTGTCCTCTTAACAAACAACACTGGAGCTCCCCAAGGTGACACACTGGGTCTAATAAACCCTTTCTCAAGCAAATCTTCTATTTGTTTCTTTAACTCCGCCATTTCGTTTGGGGCCATACGATATGGGGCCTTAGATATAGAACTAGCTCCAGGCACAATGTCGATTGGGAACTGAACTTCCCTTTCAGGAAGCAATCCGCTAAGATCATCTGGAAATACCTCAGGGAATTCATTTACTACGGGTATATTACTCAAAATTTCACTGGTTTCCCCTTGTACAGAGAAAAATACCATATACCCCTGGCAACCCTTTTCAAGATATTTTTCAGCTTTGGCCGTAGACAAAAAACTCATGCTGGCATTTACAGTTTCGACCCTCTGAGAAGCAGGATATACTATCTTTTTGTTCCCACAATCTAATAGCACATTATTTGTTATTAACCAATCAAAACCCAAGATGACTTCCAATTAGTAAAGCGGCAGACAAATCAAATTCACAATAGATTGGTGTCCTTCCACAGTTATGACACAATTCAGACAAGCTTCTGTGGTCAAGGCCTTAACATCTATCAGAGTTGACACTACTAAATCAAATGGTAATTTTTATACATGCAATCCCAGGCGCTTCACGTAATTATAAGCAATGAAAGAGTGCCTTGCACCCGAGTCAAACAGAACTTGCAACAGATAGCCATTAAGAGAAATTTTACCTTGTATCAACTCAGGAGATTTACGGGCCTCCTCATGGGTCATAGCGAATACTCAGCCCTGAGTCTTCGACCTCTGGTCTGGTCATGGTTCTTTACATTCGATAGTAGTATGCCCTACACGCTTACAATTGAAGCATATGATCCGGCCCTCACAAGTTCTACCATGATGTGATCGATTACAGCGAGGACAAATCCACGGTGTAAAAGAAGTTCTTTGCTGATCACGATTCCCGAACTGATAGGGCTTTTTACCACTCCCGGAGGAAGATCTTTATCCCTTTCGCTTCTGATATGTCCTACCTTTACTGGATTCACTACGATGGCTAGTAGTTTTAGCAGGATATACTTCTCTTAAGTTGTTCTCTGTAATTCTGTATTGTTCCACCGCCTTGTTGAACTTGGTGAACTGGTGAGTGACCAACCGTTTCCTAAACTCTCATCTCAGGCCACGAATGAGCATATCTGAACTCCATTCTTCGTCATCCTTATACCAGAGATAAGAGGAATATCGGGATAAACGGATGAAACGGGACAAATAATCATCAAAGCTCTCCGTGTCCCCTTGTATAATATTCAGGAATTCTGTTTCCTTCTCGAGCCATACTAATTTGGGAAAGTATTTCTCATTGAATTCTTGTTGGAACAATTCCCAAGTCAACGGCACATTTCTGCTGCGCAGTGTGAGAGAGATATTTCTCCACCAGCGATCTGCATCACCTTCTAAATTGTAAACTTCCAGGCGTGCCTTCACCTTAGATGAACATCCTAAGACCTCGAAGATCTTCTCAAGACGATTTAACCAATCTTCAGCCGCTTGAGGATAAACCTCCCTTTGAACACCGAAGGCAGATGTTTACAGAATCTGGTAACCCAAAACTGAAGATCCCTATCCTCTCTTGCTGGTTCCCCATGAGACTCTTGGTTTGGAACAATATGAGGTGGAGGCTCCAACGGTCGTGCTGACCCTTCAGCAGTATCCTCATAACAGGTTTCCTCTTGAGTTTCCACTGGAGTGGATTGAACCAGGTTCTCCTTGTTCTTTGCTTTCTCTACTCTTAGCTCAGCAATCATGTCCCGCTGATCCTTTATCAAACCCACTAATTCTTGTATAGGATCCGGTGGATTATCATTGACGACCTCCACCTCTGGGTCTAAAAGCGGAATATTGGGGCGTCCTCTAGTTTTCTTCATTCTACAAAAAACTCGCCCCATTAATATAATAGAAATAGTATGCACACATATTCACAAGTTTCATACATATCCATATCAATAGAACATACATGTGCATACACCACAATTATTCACATATGATTGTCTATCCCTAAGATCAACTAAGGGATCTATCCTAGCAACTGCTACCCTTGCCAGGAACTACAGCTCTGATACCAAAAATGTAACCCCCTGCCTTGAATAGTGTAATTATAACTTGATACCACATAAATAAATTGGATTAGAGACCATGGGATAATTTAACTCATTTTGACTTCCTACTTTACCGTAAGGTTTTTACAAAATCTTTCAAAAAGAATTTTCCCATCCTGGTCTCAATTTCGAATTTCAAATATAATTACCTATGCAGTTAATTTACATTCACATATATCAGAGTGGATAACTAAATCCTCGACAACTCCCAGGTTCTATATATATATAATCTGAGGGTTCATAAGTCTCCACTAGGGGATTACATAACCCAAAATCAAAAGTAATATCTACACCTCAAAATATACAGTAATCCTAAGTTCAAAAGTAGATAATCAACATCCCAAAAATCAAATATATCCCGTGGGGTCCTAATCGCTTCGGGTTACCTACTTTTCTTTAGCGCCATTAGCCTTGTCTGAAATGTTAGTCATTGGAAAGAATGAGATTCAGGAGAATCCTAGTAGTAACAAATCACTCATATAGTACACAAACACATAGCATATATGATCATGTTAAGTAGCATCACAATGTATCATGGCTCACTTCACAAACGACAGCACTAATGGCTGTAAACTCTATGCGTCAGCTTTCACTGCGATCTCTATGTATTCATAAAGTATCACAATGTATCACTATGCGTCAGCTTTCGCTGCTATCTCAAAGCATCACAATGTATCACAATGTGTTCTCAATGCATGACAAACATACATACAATGTTTCACCCACAGTATAAGAGAAAGAGTCACTACCTTATTCCTTCCTACCGTTCTTCTGCACCGTGGGCTCTCGAGGGCGGAAAATATAAATCCTATAAACCAAATCAGGGACAACTCGTCAATCTCTTTTCCAAGTTTTCCAATTTCGTAATACTTTATGTTGATTATCATTTAATCTCTTTAGGGTGCTATTATAAGCCTAAACATATCCCCAAAGGGTTGGGAGAAACTACCCTAAAGGTACCTTTTTCAGATAAAGAACACTAATTTTAGGCTGGCTCACTCGAGTGACGGACGCCTCACTCGAGTGACGCCCACAGTTGTGCTCGAGTCCCAGCGAGTGAGACATCGGAAGTGTTTGCCTGAGAGCAAATCTCACAATATCTTTCACACTCACTCGAGCACCGGAAGCTGTACTCGAGTGATAACCTTAAATGCACTCGAGCACCAGAAAGTGAAGCACAACGAGAGCAACCATAATCTCCAAGGTCTTAAACTTACTCCCTTACTCAAGTAAAACCAAGATCACTCGAGTAATGACCTATATCACTCGCGGGAACAAAAGTACACTCGTGAGTTTTACCCGAGAACCCAAGCAAAACTGAAGGGAAACAGGGAAAATGTCTCGCAGCACTCGAGTGAGCCCTTCCCTCACTCGAGTGTTATGCATCAGAAGCCAAAATCGCAGCAACTGATAAGGTTTTGCATATTTACCCATTTCACTACCATTGGTCCTAAAACTTGTGTCAAAGCTCATTCTCGCTCATTTTGACACAAGGAAACTCTTGGTAACTGCAAAATACCCAAAATCACATCCCAACAACAATTTAGCTCTTAGGTCTCCATTTTACTTTCAAATACTCAATTACCAACACTTACATTTCCAATTCCCACAAATCAATCCTAATGACCCAAAGGCATAATAGGCTACCAATACAACAGTAACACTCTATCTAACTCCAACATTTCACTTAACATCATATTTAGGGTAAAGTTCCAGAATTCACATCACTTAACCAAAAATCAAAATGAACACACCACAATGCATCAAATTCTTACCTCTTCAACTTGGTAAGATCAAATCTCTATTTTCCCAACTTTCAAATTTGTGCAAACACCAATCACCACTTTTCTGAATTCTGAAAACATAGCAAAGAAGCTCTCAACCTCTTGAACAAGTTTAATAAAGAGGCTTTAAACATAGGGAGACAATTACCTACTTAAAACCAAGCTTTTCTCTTTCTCTTTCTTGCCTTGTTTCAACGAAAATGGAGAATGATGAGAGAGAATATGAGAGATGATGGTGAATGTATGAAGATCAGATTTTCCCCCACACACACACACTCCCATAACCGACTTGGATGAGAGAGGGAAGAGAAAATGAGTTTGAAACTTTGACTTTGATCCAAGGTCCACCTTTTGCCACTCGTCAAAATCTCCTTCTTCCTATCATAAATTCATATAGACTTGCATGCGGAGGATTCCGTCTCTCCCTCTTCCAATCCTAGCCATTGATCTCAATTACCAATAAGTGTCTTATTCAGTAACTGACCAACTGGTCGGTAAATTTACCATTTTGCCCCTGATTATCACATTGCTTACTAAACCATCAACAAATATATTTTATATCACAATTCACATCACATACTTCAAAAGGGCTTAATTAACATTAATTACACACTTTGAAGTTATTAGCCCTTAATTACAATTCAGGATATTACACTTGGCCCAAATTCATCAATGAAACCCAAGAAAAAGCCATGTGTCAATACGTTATGGCATCTTGCAGAAGTCCTGGTTAATTGCGTAACTATGGTTTGATTTAATTAGGCTAGCTTCTCTCTCCTCTTCTCTTCTCTTTTTGATTGATAATTTTGGCCCTTTGAAAGAGGTAAATGACTCTTAAAAATATCATCTTCCACTTCCTTAAAAATAATATTTATTTAATGAATTTTGCACATGTCATTGAATATTTTGTTTCTTCTTTTTCCACTTGGTCCATATTGCTTCCATATGGCATTATTTATGTCCAAGGATTTATTTTTGCCATTTCAAGTATATCAAAATTCATCATTTTATTCCATTTAATATTACAAATGTACAAGGAATCTTGGTGAATAAAATTTGGGATGTTACAGCTCTCTCCCCCTTAATAAAATTTTGTCCCCAAAATTTGCTACATGAACTTATTCATAAATTTTGGGTAAAGTCTTTACATGTTCTCCTTTGCTTCCCAAGTAGCTTCTTTAGGAGATAATCCCTTCCAAACTATTTTTATGAATGAGATACTCATATGCCTGAGTTGTGTCTCCTGCCGATCAATGATTCGGTCAGGTATGACCTCATATGTAAGATTATCCCACACATCTACATCTTCATATTCCATTACATACTCTGGGTCGAGTTAATTCTTCTTTAACTATGAGACGTGAAAGACATCATGTAATCTGCTCAAATTTGGTGGTAAAGCTATTCGGTGCGCTATTGGGCCAATCGTCGATAATATTTCAAATAGACCAATGTACCTTGGGCTTAGATTTTTCACCTTTAATGCCCTGCCAATACCAGTGACAGGAAAAAATTTCATAAACACATGGTCTCCGACTTCAAATTCTAGAGGTTTTCGCCTCTTGCCGACATAACTCTTCTATCTACTCTAAGCAGCTAATAGTTTCTACTTTATCAATTTGATCTACTCAGTTGTTTGATCTATTATATCCAACCTATACAACTACCTCTTAGATAGTTCTATCCAGCACAAGGGTGATTAACACTTCCTTCTATACAATGCTTCATATAGAGCCATTTGAATGCTCGAATGATAACTATTGTTGTATGTAAATTCTGCAAGTGGAATGAATCGATCCTAGCTGCCTTTAAAATCTAATACATACGCCCTCAGCATATCTTCTAACATATATATTATCCTTTATGTTTTTCTGTCTATTTGAGGATGATAGGCCATACTAAATATGAGCTTGATACCCAAAGCCTCATGTAACGCTTTCCAAAACTTGAAATTGAATCGAAGATCTCGATCAGAAATTATGTTCTTTGGTGTACCATGTAATCACATAATCTCCTTGATATAGATCTTTGCTAGCTTATCAGGAGAATAGTTAATGCTAAATGGTAGAAAATAGGCTGTTTTTGTGAATCGATCAACGATTACCCCAGATTACATCATGATTCCTGATTTTGGGTAAACCGGTCACAAAATCAATGGTGATACTCTCCCATTTCCACTCAGAAATTTCAGGGTTTTATAAAAGCCTGACGGTCATTGATGCTCGACTTTTACCTTCTGACAAGTAAGACAACGAGCTACAAATTTTGTCACATCTCTTTTTATCCCTAGCCACCAATACATAAACTTCAAGTCATGATACAATTTAGTTGCTCCTGGGTGTAGAGTATACTTACTCTTATGTGCTTCATCCAGGATTTACTATCTCAGTTCTATTTATGGTGGAACATATATCCACTTTCTGTGTTTGACTAGTCCACTTAGTGACAAGTCATATTCCTGAGTTTCCCCCTTTCGATCATGTTCCGGATAAATTGTGCTCTTCTGTCCTGCATCCGAGCTTCTTGGATTGTTGTTCCCATATCATTTTATGCTTGATTAGCATTGTTGCCATAAATCATACTCTGATTAGACAGCTTGAGATCTCTGAAATCTTCTATCAGTTTCTACTTATAAATCATTAGGGCTGCTACCTGCACTGTCTTGCAGCTCAATGCATCTTCAACTATATTAGCCTTGCCTGGATGGTATTTGATTTCCAGGTTATAATCCTTAAGCAACTCTATCCATCTATGCTATCTCATGTTCAACTCTTTTTTATCATACAAGTATTTCAAACTCTTGTTGTCACAGTACAACTATACAGTTGCCTTATAGAGATAGTGTCTCCAAATGTTCAATGCAAACATAATTGCTGCTAACTCAAGATCATGAGTGGGATAGTTTGGTTCATAAGGCTTCAGCTGACTAGAGGCATATGCTTAACTCTGCCCTACTGAATCTGTACACATCCCAATCCATGCTTGCTCGCATCACTATAGACCATATAGGTCAATTGTAGATTGAGGATTGTTAACACTGGTGCTGTTGTCAATCTCTCCTCCAACTCTTTAAAGCTCCTCTCACAACTATCATCCAACATAAAAGGTTGAGTTTTCTTGTCAGTTTTGTCAAAGACAAGGCAATTCTGGAGAAGTTCTATATGAATCTTCTATAATAATAGAAAAGACCTAGAAAACTACGTATTCTAGCAACAGTCTCTGCTTTTTCTAGTTCAGTACCGCTTCCACTTTGCTAAGATCTTCCAAGAGCCTTTCTTGTGAGACTACATGGCCTAGAAATTTAACTTCCGTAAGTCAAAACTCATACTTGCTCAACTTGGCATAGAGTTGCTTATCTTTCAACTTACTCAACACTATTCTTAAATGCTCTTCGTGTTTTGCTCTACTCAATGAATATACCAAAATATTAGCAATGAAGAATATTATGAATTGAACTAGATATGGTAGGAAAATTCGATTCATGTAGTCCATAAAATACTGCAGGTGCATTTGTTATCCCAAATGGCATTACTAGAAATTTGTAATGGCCATATCTAATTCTAAAAGCAGTTTTTAGCACATCCTCTACTTTCACTATAAGTTGATGATACCCTGATCTCAAATCAATTTTCGAGACTATGTAGGAACCAGAAAACTGATTGAGCAAATCATCAATTCTGGCGAGTGGGTATTTTTTCTTAACGGTCACCTTGTTTAGCTCCCTGTAATCAATACAGAGTTGCAGGCTTCCATCTTTCTTCTTGACAAAAAGCACTGGAGCTCCCTATGGCGAGACATTAGGTCGGATGAACACTTTCTCTAATAGCTCCTCAATCTACTTTTTTCAATTCTGCCATTTCATTTGGAGCCATCCTATATGGGGCTTTGGATACTGGTTCCACTCCAGGCTTAGTTTTAATTGCAAACTCCATTTCCCTTTTTGGAGGTAATCCACCAATATCTTCTAGAAACATATTAGGAAACTCATTCACTACAGGGATATTTTCAAATATTGTTCTATCTTTTGACTGCATGGATAAAAATACTACATAGCCCTAACAACCTTTATGCAGACATCTCTCGACCTCTGTTGTTGAGAGAAAATAAGGTTGACTTATGTACTAGCATTTTATTGCAGATTAGGATCAATAACCATTTTGCTTCTACAGTCTAGCAAATAGTTGTTTGCTATCAACCAGTCAATACCAAGAATTACTTCTAGTCCATGTAATGGCAAGCATATCAGATCCACTGTTGACTTGTGTCCTTCAGCGTTTATTATGCAATTCAAACAAATATCAGCTGTGACAATTTTGACACTCATGGGTGTAGATACAACCAGATCGTATGAAATTGGTGCATACTTAGGTCTAATCATCTTACACAGTCATATATATAAATGAATGACTAGTACCTGAATCATACAACACTTGTACTAAATTGCTATTAAGAGAAACCATACCTTGAATCAATTCAAGAGATTTTTTGGCTTCTTCTTGAGTCAAAGTGAAGACTTTGCCCTGAACTCTCTCGATCTAGGCTCTTCTGTCCCTTGTTGCTGTTGACAATCTTTGGCAAAGTGTCTTGGTTTTTGGCATAAATAACAGATTATCTGCCTTATTGGAGCTTGCTTTGCTGGAGTACCACATATCTTGCCAAGATTAAACAACTTACCACAATGCCAACACATTTTGTTCTTTAAAAATCTCTTATTACTACGACACTCAGATTGATATGGCTTCTTATTATCCCCTTTGAATGGACCTCTCTAAATTTTTCATTTCTAGGATGAACTCCCACTACCAGATATACCCTTGTTGTTAATATTTCTACCAGAATACAGATTCAACAAGTTGCTTTATGATCCGGCACTCTTCTACTGCCTTGTTGAATTCTATGAAGTGTTTGGAGACTAGCTACTCTTTCAACTTCAGTTTCAGTCCCCGAATCATCATATATGAGCTCTAGCTCTTATCATCTCGGTACCCCAAATAAGAAGAGTATCAAGACAACCAGATATATCGAGCTAAATAATCGTCAAAACTTTCCTTCTCGTCTTGTTGGATCGATACAAACTCTGTTTCCTTTGTCATTCTAATTGATCGGGGAAAATATTTCTCCTTGAATTGTTCTTAAACTAAATCCCATGTAGTAGGAATATTTCATGCCTGAAGGATTATCTCAGTATTCTCCCACCACCTATCCCCATCCCCTTCTAATTTATAAATTTCCAGCTGGACTTTGATGTCGTTTGGGCATTCCAAAATTCTAAAAAATTTCTTTAGCCGAGATAACAAATCTTCTGCTAGTTGGGGATCAAACTTCCCTCAGAATATAGGGGGTTATTATTGAATAATAAGGACATATTTATCATTTCACAAAATTTTGGGTACAGAGGTACTTCAGAGATAACATATAGTAGATATTTATAGCAGTTAGGGAAAGCCTTTAACAACATACAACCTATAAACTACTGTACAACATGTTCTTATCCATTTACATGACATAACATAACATGTACAACAACTTCTCAGGGGGTCACCTATTCGACATTTCCCTAAGCAGAGCATGTTTAACCTTCGCATACTCATGTAAAAACGCTAATACTGGCTCCAACTACTTCAGAGCACTGATAATCTGTGACTGCCCTTGTTCCAAAAATTTGTGCCAACTGTCTTCGGGAAGTATTTAGTTGCTCGCTCTATGATCAGATTGTATATCAGTGCCAGTACATGTACTCCAACACGAGCATCATGATGTACACCTTAAATGCCACAAAACTGTCTTTCGGACCTTGCTCTATAATATTGTTCTTCTATCAGGCCTAAAATGCAGTATTTAGGAAAAAGTACATCATAGTGTGAATCCAGATCTCAACCGGGTACTCCAAATCCAGTAGGCCTTGATCCTAATATAGTGTGTCTACATTATCCAGGTATGTTGTGTACTGGTCTACAGGGGTGTCATGCTCTCAGACAACCCACAGATATATGCCCCAAACATACTCCTACAACTCCTGATCCGATCGTAGGTCGTGCAACATGTAGACAATCCCAGCTCTGGAACTGGTGACAAAATTTGGATCTGACTTTGATCCATCTGCAGTTGTTGATTAGTATCTCCTATTGATGATCTCTTTGTCGGTGTTGGCCTAAGGTAAGGCCCAAACACTAACCTTACTCGTACTCGTTTCCTTGGTGTCTGCAACATCCTCGCACCACCTAGAGTCTAATACTATCGAAACCGTTGCCCTTCGAGAATCCACTGATCCTCTAGGATATAGTTCACTGACAGTGGCGATCCACTTCAAGCAATATCTGAGTGATGCCTCTTCTCGCGCATAATTCCTACCACTATATAACCAAGTCTGTATAAGTATCTATTCAAGTACTACCAGAATTGTTGCTTTGATGCCAAAAATGTCAAACCCCTCAACATTTTGATAATTACCAGAGTAACAGTACACAGTTCAATGGACATACAGAAATAGCATAAGCATACTGAAACAAAGTACTTGAATAATTTACAGGAAATCCCATAGGATTTGCACAATATATATACAGATGCCAAATGAAAAAATAAAACTACGGATAACAAACAGTAGCCCGAACTGGTCTGGAATCCTCAGTTGCCAGTATCAACATCTTTGCCCTTAGAGTCGCTCCCTTAAGCTGAATAAGTTTTAAATTTGTGGAAAGGAGTGAGATTCATACGAATCTCAATAGTAACACATAATCAATCCTATAAAATGTGAAAACAAACATGCAATGCACCATATAGTGTAATAGAACAATCATATTGCAAACTTAATTGTGCACACTATTCAGGATCAAATGACTATTTGATCCCTACTTATCTCACTACCTCAGCTGGGTCCCAAATGAGCCAGATGGTCCTTGTGCTTTTCCCACCAGGCGGTACTTATGCTTTTCCCACACTACAGCTAGGTTTTGTGACTACCATTCAAATCACAGAACATAGAAACACATAGTATATAAACAATCACATAGTGTATAAAAGATAGAGTTACTACTTGAAATCCTTTCCGATCCCTAGTTAGTCAACCCACTAATTCTTGATCTGGCTCGAGCAATTGTCAAGTCCTAAAATTTCAAATTTATAATAAATTATTTATGACTCATTCATGACTTATTTCTAAATTCATGTAGTTGTTTATCTTTACCCTTTGAATTCAAGGTAATTACATTATGCCATTGCCTTTTTAATTTCCCACATTTACTAAAAGATGGCAAAATTTTCATCAAACTTTGAAAATTCATATTTTTTGTATAGATGTCCAATTGCAGTGATTCCAAAGGATATGTCACTATTATTAGGTCTATTTTTGAGGAAAAATATTTACCTTAGCCAATGAGACTCACAACATTTCAGAAATACCATTTATTGGACACTGACCAAGAAACATGCTAGTTTTACTTGACTAAATTCAAAAATACATAACTTTTAGTGTACATATCCAAATGACTTGAATGACCTATCAAATTAAAGCTTGATAAGAAATGATCATAGTCATTGGAAACTATTTAGTTACTCAAAAACACAATGCAACAAACTGCCATGCAGGAAACCTTAATTGGCAGCAAATGTGCAATTTTACAATTTGTGTTCCAATGTTCCAAAATTTGTAATCAGGGGCTACTCCCACACAGTTTTCCATGTAGAACACAATGGTAACATCAAATCGATCAAATTCCCATTCCTTCTTAATGTCCAGTTCATACCAGAAATTAGGGTTCAACATAACAATCCACCAATTCACATTTTAACCACCAAACTTAGCTTATATGCTTCCAAAACAACATATAATCATATGTATATGATCAAAGCTTCATGAACCCTAGAAAACCCTAAATGGCCAAAAAATAGGGTAGAAATAACAAGTCCCAAAAACTGAACCAAACAAGGCAACATATATGCCAAAAAGATGCTCTTGCTCACCTCTTGCTCCTTCTTGAGTTCTTTTCATGATTCTCCCAATTTGGTTCTTACTAGAAGACTTAAAACACCTCCCTATGAAATTATAAAACCATAGAAATGAAGCTCTCATCAAGGGAAACAATGTTTATGAAGAGTATTTGAGCTAGAAAGGTGGTTTACCTAATGAAAATGAGCCAAGAAGCTTACCTAGTGTACTTGCTCTTCTTTTCTCTTTCCTTAAGCTTTTTAACTTATCTTGAGAGCTTTGAGATGATCTAATTTTTTCCTCTTTCCTCCACTCTTATTGCTTGGCTGAAATTCATAATGAAACCCAAGAAAAAGCCATGTGTCAATAGGTCATGGCATCTTGCAAAAGTCCTGGTTAATTGCCTAACTATGGTTTGATTTAATTAGGCTAGCTTCTCTTTCTTCTTCTCTTCTCTTTTTGGCCGAAAATTTTGGCCCTTTGGAAGAGGTAATGACTCTTAAAAATATCATCTTTCACCTCCTTCAAAATAATTTTTATTTAATGAAATTTTGCACATGTCATTGAATATTTTGTTTCTTCTTATTCCACTTGATCCATATTGCTTCCACATGGCATTATTTATGTCAAAGTATTTATTTTTGCCATTTCAAGTGTACAAAAGTTCACCATTTTGTTCCATTTAATGTTACAAATGTGCAAGGAATCTTGATGAATAAAATTTGGGATGTTACAAATTACATCCCAACCAAAATTATAGAAATCAAAATATGAATTTTCCCTTTATTTTATATATTAAGTTCCAACACTGAAAGAAATTACTAGTATTTGTTATACTGACTAAGTCCAAGCAAGAATCTGAGTTTTAAATTAACTATTTTTTTAATTTATCGTTACTTATCAAAACATGTATAGTAAAATTTTGAACTTGTTAAATTCTCCCTTTCTCGAATTATTAAACTTATTGAATTTTAAAAGTAAATGAATACTTATTGAATTTAAAAGTGACCAACAATTTGAAACGATACCAAAATTCCAAGGATCATCATTTTGATGGAGAAGATTATTTACTACTTAAAGCATATATCTGGAACTGTAAATGGCAAAAGATGAGGTGAACAAATATGTTTGCAATAAAGAAAAGATTAATATATATGTATAATCCTTTCACTCTTTGGTGCGTGGCCTTGAGTTCGGTTGGATTAGGATTGAAATTGGGATTAAGACTGGGATTGGGGTTTTAAAATCATGTTCGATAAGAAGTAATATATTTGATGAGAAAACTTTCATTAATTTTAATTTGTAATCTACAATAAATTATAAAAGTATAATGATACCCTTCTCACCTATCACCATCGTATGACACTCTTGTTGCCTGTGTTTGTAGCCAAAAGCTTGCAGAAAATATGACCCGTATTATAAAATTGTCTATGTTATAATGCCTTTTGATGTACTTTATGCATAAATACTTGGGGGAATGACAGGGAGGTCCTTATCAGTAAAGTCCCTACGAAAAGTCAAAGTATGGAAAAATGACTTAACATGTTGTAAAAGCACATTTAACGAGTTGTTTTTCCTTTTTTAGAGACTTTACTGATATTTTGTTTGATCTTTGGAACCTCACTGTTATTCTCCCTAAATACTTTTCAAAAGAGAACAATCACCTTTGGTTTGGGCCTCGAACCAAAACCTTAAGTAAATATTAATAATTCAAAATGTAAATAATTATACACCTTGCCTAGCTATTCTTAATATAAGACATATTTAAAGAGTTGATTTTAGTCTTAAATATAAGACATGATTTTCATATTTGTCAACATTTTTCTAATTTAATCCTATTGATACTCTCTCAACAATAATCAAAGAAGAGAAGAAAGGAGGAAATTAAGGAAGATGATTGTGGTGATTTAGAAAATACATGTCATATTAACTAAATTCGTTAATCTAATCAAATTAGTTAAATATGTTTTGTAGTAAGGACCAGAGGGTGTATATTATAGAGAAAAATGATGTTTTTGTTTTTAGTTTTTAGTTAATTGTAACTCAATTTCTAAACTTTATCTTGATACAATTTAATCAATACAGTTTTAACCAAGGTTTCAAACCCGAATTGACATTTGAACCGGTCAAGGCAGTAGGTCAAGGGTTAGTGGGTCAACTCAGAGTCAACCTAAGGTCAGACAGGTGAGAAATAAAAAATTAAAAAATAATTTAAATTCTTATCATAGTATCATACTCTCCAAAATCAATTCAATACCTTGAATCACTAATAAAATAATCATATACCTTTCCAACATTCTTTACAAGTTCTTTAACATATTGACGTCTAATATCAATCGATCATCTAATGGCACTATAATCAATAATCATAAATATTTTTCCTAGCAAGTTATCAAAATACATAGATGATAACAAAATATTCCTACATTCAATCCTTTAATCATTAAACTAATAGTCCTTAACATAAAAATTATCACTAACTTTGACTAATATTGTCATCTACCCCCATAAAAAAT
This sequence comes from Inga oerstediana, assembly GCA_963210345.1. NCBI lineage: Eukaryota > Viridiplantae > Streptophyta > Magnoliopsida > Fabales > Fabaceae > Inga > Inga oerstediana. Next base: position 29,968,767 of record OY723406.1, read on the forward strand.
ATTATTTTTTTAAAAAGCATTTGAGTTAACCTAGCAACTTGCTAGGGTTGACTAGGTTGCCTGGTTTGAGACAAGGTCACTTGGGTTGTATAAAATTTCAGGTCAGGGACTTGCCTAGATTGATTTCATGACCGAGTAACCGATTTTCGGGCTAACCCGGCTGGTCCAGTCTAGGTTTGACAACCCATTTTTTAACATATTTATAACTTAATTTTTGAACTTTGCTTATTGTAATTTAATCCTTATAATTTAACCGTTTAAAACGTTAGTTTTTATATTTTAAAAAATAAAACAATGTATTTCATAAAACTTAAGGCCTAAAATTTTAAATTGTTAAAATTATAAAGACCAAGTTATAAGGACTCAAAGTTTAATAAATGAATTAAAACCGAAACAAAATTATAAAGATCAAAGATTAATTTTCCTTGTGTTTATATAGATATGTGTGTGTGGAGCTACAGAACTAAAAAAATTATTTGTTCTACTAATTAAGTCAACCCAATAATTCAATCTTTATTTTAATTGTAGGAGATTTTATTTTTATTTTTATATTTACCCGTTAATTAACAAAACATTTATTGCAAAATTTTGAGGCAAATAAATATTAAATTCTCCCTTTCTCGAATTATTAAATTTTTTTAATTTCAAAATTAAATTATAAATTAATTAATATTTGTTGAATTTAAAGTCACCAACATTTTGAAACAAAACCAAAATTCCAATGATCGTCATTTTGAAAGAGAAGATTATTTACTACTTAAAGCATATATTTGGAATTATAAATTGCAATGGATGAAAGGGAAAAATTTGTTCACAGTAAATAAAAGACTAAGACATATGTCTTTTTTTTTTTTTTTGCCTAAACTAATATGTATGTCTAATTCTCTAAGTTTACATTAAGTTCCCAGTTTAATCTTTGGGGAAATGACATATAGGTCTCAAGGACCAAACAAAACATCAAAAAAGTCCCTTTGAAAAGTCAAAGATAAGAAAAGTTCCTAAAGACTTTTCTGTAATTATTTCCCAAAGTAAAATGACAAAGTTGCCCTCAAGAATTTTAAACTCTTCCAGCGTTCAAAAAAATTGGTCACGTTCATTAAGCTTGGTTCACAAAAGAAGGAACTTGCTCTGCTTCTATGTCTCACTCTGTGCCGTTCGAGTCACCGTTCGTGGCTCCTCCGGTGCTCCAACCTCTATCGTGCTCCACTGGCCAAGCCTTCGGTGTTCCTCCGTAGCTCCAACATAAGCCGGTCGTCCCATGCTGCAGGCTCCGTCATTCCTCTGAAGCCCTAGCATGCGTCGGGCCCTGTAACCCCCCTTCACAATCAAGGTCGAGATTAGTTTGTAAAAACGTAATTAAGTTTGAATTAGAGACCATGTATGATTTGGAACTTAGACAAAGTAAAATTTCTCAAAATCAGGGTTTTCAAAAACTTTCATAAAACTTGTTCACAACGATCTCATATTCACATTTCAATACACAAATGGCCTGTACAATTAGATTTCATTCATCAATATTAGAGTATAATGCAAATTCCCAACACACTCATGTTCTATTCAATAAATAAGAGTTCTACAGAGGCACAAAGCCTATAAAATTTTTCCCTTTTACTTGGGGATTACACAAAACTATACTACAAATCCCAATATATACAATTGTTTCCCAAAAACATCCAAATAATTTACATGATAACCAATAACCAAAATATATTCCTAAATCGGAGCTCTATCCGCTCTTCGTCGGCCGGTTTCCCTTAGATCCTTCAGCCTTGTCTAAAAGTTATTTTGGGAGAGTGAGATTCTAAAGAATCCCCGTAGTAACAAATCACTCATAGTATGTACAAAAATAAGGCATGAAAGCAAATCATCACACACACATGGCAAGTACAATGGCAGTTACAGCAACAAGGGAAGGTATGACTCATGTCACCCTTACGTTTGCTCACGCTGAATTGTTCACGTTGTATTGCACCACAACAATTCACACAATATATTTCACTATATCTGGGATTCATATAAAGCATTTCATACGCAAGCCACACAGGCAAAGGTACATAACACACAGCCCACGGCTGGATTCACAACATACCGCCCCATAGGTTGGATTCACAAATATCCATGTCGATTACAACAGCACTACAACGGCTGAGCTAGAGATGACCAGCGTCAATCCCTAAATGGCTCACGCTGCATTGCTCACGCTGTAATGAACCATGGCATATACAGTTCACAAAACTCAACGACAAGTCATGCATACCAAAATATCATACACAACATGAGAGAAGAGTCACTACCTTGATCCTTCTGGGCGTATTCTAGCACCGGTCTCTCCCGAGTAGGGCAAAATGTCAAATCCTAGAATCATAGTTAAGGACGAAGACTTATACTCTATTCCAAGACTTAATTCACTTCATGACACTTAAATTTGGTTATCATAATTGACACTTAAGAGGTCACAAATGCCTCTAATAAAAGCCCTAAAAGGTTGGGAAATAATAGGTTGAAGATCACTTTTCAAAAACTCAAAATGCTAGAACACAGGGGTTGGCCGTGGCCAGCCCTCCCTTGGGCCAAGGCCAAAGTATGGTCAGAAGGTCACTGGCCGCGGCTAGCCACCCATGGGCTGCTGCCAGAATCAGGACAGAAAGGTTTGGGCCATGGCTAGCCACCTTGGGCTAGGGGCAAGAAACTCCCTGATTCTTGGCTAAACTTCCAAAATTCATAACTAATTCAAGAAAAATTGAAATGAGGTGATTCTAAATCCAAATGAAAGGTAGTTAAGTCTTCTTTACAGAAAAAATATGGACCATAACTAGAAATCACCAAAAAATTCCAGAATTACACAAAACTTAAAACTGCTCCAAAACAGAGTCCAGCTTTTGTCCCAAACTTTGGGAAAGAATAACTCTCAGTTCACAAAACGAAATGACATGAATTATATGTCCATTTTGAAGCTTGGGATGTGAACTTTAAGAATGAAAAGTTTCAGAATTTTGCAACATCATTTGGTCATTCAAAGCTTTCGTGTAAACTAATTGCCCAGAACAGAGTTCACACAAGATAGATTTCCAACTTTTCTACCAAAGTGTCCAATGACTCCAAAATCATTAACCAAACCTATTCCCATAATTTTTCCACAAGGAACACAATGGTAACCTCAAAATAACCAAAATCACAACCCAATTACATGCCCTATTTTGCCCAATGCACAAAACCAACACAAAGGTGCCAAACCTTACATTTAAGCTTCAATCAAATTCTATCTATCCAAGATACATCTCAAAGCATCATATCCATGACAACAACAACTTAAACACCACAAGACCCTAGTTTTCAAAATTTCAAGCCAAATTTCCAAAATTTCCAAACTCAACCAGTTGCTACAAAACCTATATAGAAAGGTTTGCCTTACTCACCTCTATAACTTTCCCAAAAGGAGTTTCTTGATTCACCCAAGTCCAAAATTTTGTGAGAGCTCAAACACCACCAAATCACAAATCTAAAACAAAGAAATTGAAGCTCTCAACATAAGGAACAAGTTTATAGAATGGAGTTTTGGCATTAGAGGTCAAGATCTTACCTTTTTTACAAGCTTTTCACCTCTTCTTTGGCCTCCCATGGCAGCACGAATGGAAGAGAGAATGAGAGAGATGAAGAGTAATGATGAAGAAGGGAGATGATGATGAGGGATGGCAGAAAATTCTGCCCCCCAAGCCTTAATCATGCGCACAAAGAGAGAGGGAGAGAGAGAAAGCAATAAAAAAATGTGGATTTGACTTTTCTCACCCACGCTCTCTTCACCCACCAATGCCACTTGTTCAACACTCATTGGTTCTCATAAAGTTAAGTAATCAATTAGTTACTCTAACCAATTTCATTAACCATTTAGTTACTCATCTCATTTCTCTTAGTTAGTAATCAATTCCTCCATTAATCACTAACTTATGGCCATTCTTTCAATTTCTCCTTGATTATGGCATATTAATTAAAATTGCCACATAATTCATAATCAAATTCTTTTCCTTCTTCCATATGCCATTTACCCCTATATTTAGCCCAATAATTATTTTGCCATATAATTATGCTAAAATACAAGGTATTAGGCATTCCTAATACTTAATCTGGATTTCAAATCCACATTAATCCATATAATCATTCACAATAATTGCAATTAGCCTTTTATCAAAATTTGGGGCATTACAGGCCCTCCACACCAAGCCTCTATCGCTCCTCTAAAGCCATAAGGTTGTCGCTCCTCTGAAAGCCAACTGTTCGTCGCTCCCTGCAACACCCAGCCTCCATTGTTGCTCCTCCATCGAGTCATGAAATTAGAATAGAGAAGGTGAATGAGAAGTCACAACATGAATTCTTGGATTTTTAAACTAGTTTGAGAAGTATAAAGAAGAATTGGTTGTTGATTTTAGAAGATTGTTTAGTACAATGCAGGGTTGTGGGAGCAATAAGTGGTCATAATTTGAGGTGTTAATGCTCAGTTTTGTGGTTCTAATGCCTTTTACTTCCATGTCTTTGGAGCTGATGGGATTTCAAGTCTAGTTGAGTCTATCCTTCTTGATGCTTTGTGATTATTATGGTTGGAATTATGCAATAATTTATTGTTTTTAAATATCTTTATAAAAGGGATTGTGGGGATAAAGTAAAGACTTCTGGGGTCAATGCTTAAAAATCCTTGACTGCCATTATTAATTGAACGTTCTTCTGTTACCTTGTATATGTTACCTATAAATATTTTATTAAGCTTCCTTTAAAGTATGAGCCACTACACTTTATCTTTGTTGCTTGAATTCTACAAATGATGTTGCTAATAACTATTGTCTATTGTCTAATGCCAAATGATAATGTTAGAGAGCGGCCCATGATCAGTTGTATGTCTAAATTAATTGCTTATAATGGGATAATATTTTTCATAATCTCTCTACCTAAATCTCAATTACATGAGATCTCTGATGGCTTTTCACTTTCAGGAAGTGTTCAGTACATGAGAATCTTAATTTCACAAGCACTTGTAATATTATGCATAAGATGTTTGAAGGAAAGAGGAAGAGGAAGAAATTGTAGCTACCAAACAATAGAGCAAGAGGAAGAAAGACTTTATGTTATGTAAATTATATATTTTGGTTGTTGTCCATTGTAGCTACCAACCAATAGAGCAAGAGGAAGAAAGAGTCACAGGAGTAGTTATGTTCTATTTGTAGGAAAGACTTTGTGTTATGTAATTATGTATTTTGGCAATGTTACATCCCTGGAAAGGCAATAATATGTCAGTTTTTTGACAACTTATCGAATTGCTAGTGTATGTGCCAAGTTATGACAAATTATATAATAGCAAGCTTGATGTTCACAAGCCTCTGGCAATTTTAACGAGTTCTTCTGCATTGTTTTACAAGTGCATGAGTCATATTTACAACTACATGAGTTATTCCAGGAGGGTCTGTCAGAACAATTGATTTGGTTTTTAACAACATCTTCTACCTTGTTTTACAATTGCATCAGTCATATTTACAACTGCATGAGTCATTCCTGGCGGAGTTTAGAATTTGACAACTCCCACCTATCACAACTGCTTATTTGGTTTGTAACAACTTCTTCTACCTTGTTTTCCAAGTTCATGAGTTATATTAACAACTGGATTGTAATTCCCGAAGGAGTTTAGAAATTTAACAAGTCCCCACTTTCACATCTGCTAATTAGAATTTCAACATGTGCCTATTTTGAGTCTATGAGTCATTTTGACAACTGCATTTTCATATATTGAGTGCATTTGAAATTTCACAAGTTCCAACGTTCACAAGTGCTTATCAGAAGTTTAACATCTTCATCAGTCATTTTAACAACTTTTTCCTTTTTTTACAAGTGCGTGAGTCATATTTACAACAGCATAAGTTATTCCCGTAGGGCTTGTCACAACAGCTAATTTGATTTTTAACAACTTCTTTTGCCTTTTTTAACAAGTGCATGAGTCATATTTACAACAGTATGAGTTATTCTTGAAGGAGTGTAGAACTTGACCAACTCCCCCGTCACAACTACTTATTTGGTTTTTAACAACTTCTTATGTCCATTTTGACAACTTCATGAGTTATTCCTCGAGGAGTGTAGAACTTGACAACAATCACTTCACAACATCTGATTTGGTTTTTAACAATTTCTTCTACCTTTTTAAGAAGTGCATTAGTCATATTTAGGAACTTGAGTCAAAATGATGTTGTGGACTTGTCAAAATAAGAACAAGAAGTTGTTAAATTTCTGATAAGCAGTTGTCAAATTAGGGACCTATGAAATTTGTAAATGCCTCGGTGAGTGAAAATGATGTTGTCAAAATGGCTTATGGACTAACTTGTCAAAATAGGCACAAGAAGTTGTTAAAATTTTGATTAGCAGTTATAATAGCTGGGACTTGTGAAATTGATAAAGTCCTCGTGGTATGAAAATGCAGTTATGAAAATGACTAATGGACTTGTAAAAATGGCACAAGAAGTTGTTAAAAACCAAAGAAGCAGTTGTAAAAGTTGGGACCTGTGAGATTGATAAACTCCTCAGGGTATGAAAATGCAGTTGTGAAAATGATTCATGGACTTGTAAAAATGGCACAAGAAGTTGTTAAAAACCAAAAAAGAAGTTGTAAAAGCTGGGACCTGTGAAACTGATAAACTCCTTGGGGGTATGAAATGCAGTTGTGAAAATGACTCATGGACTTGTAAAAATGGTAGAAGAACTTGTTAACAACCAAATGAACAGTTGTTCAAGCTGGGACCTGTGAAATTGATTAACTCCTCTAGGAATTACAACTTAGTTGTGAAAATGACTCATTCACTTGTAAAAATGTATAAAAACTCATAAAAATTACCACAAAGTCTTATGCAAATCAAACACGATATTGTAAACTCATATTGTTGTAAATATAACTCATACACTTGTTAAAAAAGGCAGAAAAAGCTGTTAAAAACCAAATCACCTGTTATGACAGACCATACGGGAATAACTCATGCTATTGTAAAATGATTAAGAGTTTTGGGTTGTAACTAATTGAGTAATGAAATTGATTAAGAGAATAATGATTTTGACAAAATCCGTAAGTACTGACAATATGTGTAAAAAGATTGACAAAGAGTTGAGTTGTGGCCAATTGAATAAAGGGATTGACAAAATGAATAGTGGTGTTGACGAAATCTATAATGATTTTGATAAAATCAATAAGTACTAACAAAATGTATAAAAAAATTGATAAATATTTTTGGATTGTGACCAATTGAGTAATGAGATTGACTAAAAGAGTAATGATTTTGACAAAATCAATAAATATTGCGTGTGTTTGTTTTAGCGATTTGGCAGGAAAATCGGACTTGAACAGTGTTTTAATCAAAAATGGGTGTTTGTTTCAGCGATTGATTTTAAGGTAAAAAAAGTCATAAGTTAGAAAAAGTCATAAGCCTCAAAATAAAGCTTATTGGAGCTTATGTGCCTGTGTGTATAAAAAAAAATATTGATATGAGTATTTTCATATTTTTGGGGATCAATGAGGTACTCAAAATCACTTCTAATCACAAAACTTCTTTTATAAAAAATGTTCTAAATAATTTTCTCTTTCTTTAGATAGTAATCTTCTGTTAATTAGAGAATACTTTGGGATAAGAGTTTAGGCAAGTTTTGAGTTCTGTTAATATATGACTGTAGAAATGTAGAGAATAATTAATAATTAATTTTAATTAGTTTAGATTTATTATTTAGTTATTTTATGATTTTATAATCAATTTTTTTATAAACATGTCATAAATTAGTTTCTATATAATGTTTTTACCCATTAAATTTAGTTTAAATAATTTATTTGGATTATTGGAGGTATTATTGAGATTTTAATCGGTTTATTTTGTTAATTTTGAGCTATGTGAAAAAATGAGTTAGGATTTAATATTTAAATTAGAGTTTGATCTAATTTATAAGATTTAAGCTTGAGGTGCACAGTAGAAAAGACTTTTGGAGTGTACCAATTTAAATTAGAGTTTGATATAATTTTATTAAAATTGTATCATTACCAAATTTTCAAAGTTAATTTTTGAGAAAATTGTGAAAAAGTCCCTCCGTATATAGATATCTTGCCAGGTCCCATGGGCAATTAAGTTGCCAATGAGGATTTTTTTCACAATTATCCCTTCATTTTTCATAATTTTTTCAATTTTTTTCTCTTAATTAATATAAAAATCATTTATGCAAAAGTCAAACCAAACATCCTAACTTTTACATAAGTTACTTATCCAATCGCTAATCCAAACACTCATCATTTTACCCAATCTAACTTTTTTCCAATCTTTAGATTTCATAAGTTTAAGTAAAAATAAGTTACTTATCCAATCGCCAAAACAAACACACCCATTGACTATATGTGTAAAGGATTGAGTAATTGGGGCTTTTTGGTCTTTTCTCTCAAACAAGAAAAACCCATATTCTCACTCCATTCCCTCTCTATCCGTTACATGTATTAAGAGACTTTTTTGAGTTTTGGAAGTTGAAATGATATTTATGTCTTTTTTTTAAAATATTTATTGTAAAATTTTGAGATGAATAAATTTAAATTCTTCCTCTCTTGAATTATTGGCCTAGTTAAATTTCAAAAAAAAAAATTTAAGTAAGTAATAAGTAATACTTCTAATATTTAATGAATTTAAAATGACCAATATTTTAAAACAAAACCAAAATTCCAATCTCAGTCCCAAAAAGAAAAACGAATCAATGCTAATTTTGAAAAATATTATAGTTGCTATTTTGAAAAATATTTCCTTTATCAAAGTAATGGTAACTCTAGCCAGAACGTTTTCCTTCCTAGTCCAATCTGTATTATGATCTTCCTAAAATCGTACCTTCATGAATTACTACTATGACTTATGAGATGCGAGTCTCCGACGAAACCAAGACGGGTTAGAATCGGAGGCATCAATTCTCTACGCCGATACGCCGATTCGTCCGCCGCCTGCAAACGCAATCCTCTGCGTCACGATCCAATAATTCTCTCGGAAGGCGGCGGGGCCATGTACGTGTCTGGATCCAGTGTGTGGTTCTACTCCTGGCTTAGCTGTGTGTGGAGAAAGAAGGGCGTCGTATTCGAGTATTCGGGGAGTAAGTCCGCGGGATTAAACATTTATTTTTCCTGGTTCTTCATGCATCGAACTCCATAATGAAGTTGTCGTAAAATATGCTACTTATTTCTTATCGCAATCTCTCGCGGTTAATGTTATGATCAAACTATGAAGTGAATGGTAACATCAATAGTTCAGATCCATTGACCTGTTAAGAGACTGAGATCAATCGAGAATGGAGAAACGACATCGTAATGGCTGGCGTGCGAGGACTTTAGCCGCGCACTGAATCCGGACTCGTTGTGTGTTCAAATTTAACATGTGAATCTCAGTTCTATTTAAATCCAGTGAAGTCCTGCGTTGATTTGCTTTCATATGGCCAGAAACAGAAGCAGTTAGATACGAACGATACTGGTAGTTTCGTGCAGAAATGGCTGGTAAAGCTCCCGTTATTCCTCTGCTCACACTTTACAAGATGGGCAATTTCAATCTATCCCATAGGCACTCACATATCTCCAATTTATGCTGGTAAGGTGTTTGTGAAAAGCCCCAGCTGAAAATTGATGTGGATATCACTTCAAATTTTGAAATTAGGCGTCTTCGGATAGAAACAATGATTCGTTTTGAAAATTTGAATGGCTTGTAGTTTTTTACTTCAAAATAAAAATTTATTTTAGAACTGTTGCTTTCTTCTTGTTTATTTTTTATTTTTGTTTTTTTGAGGATTTACAGCTATTTCATGCAATTTGGATTTTCTTTGTTTAAGGTGAAAAATAACATTCACTATGCCTTGAGAAATACCTTCTGTTGGGAAGATCAAGATGTGATGGGAAAATCAACAATATGGTTTCTTATCATCCAGTTAATATGAAAGGTCAACATCTGTTGGGAGTCGTTTTTCATTTTAATAAAGAAGTTTAAACAATCTAGAAGGAATAGATGACAAGAATTTGCCCTAAATAAATTCTCTCTCTTGAAAAAGCTAGAAAATCTGAATTCAAGAAATAAGATAGCAAATTGTTGATAATTTTTGCCTCTTTGTGCATAAATCTTCTTTGCTTGTGTGTTATGAAAGTCACATGCATTGTAATGACCCAATTTGGGATTAAGGGCTAATGACTCTGATCTTGATTGTAATTAGTGTAATTAAACACTTTTAGAGAAATGTGATGTAAATTTGATATAAATGTATTTGGAGATTAAAGATCAATGATTGAGATTTATTGACCATAGGTCGGAATCCTATGCTTTGCATTTGTGTGAGCTCATGGAGAGAGTGAGTAAGATCATGACATGTGGCATTGTGTGGACCATTGGATGTGGCACAAAAGACAAAAATTTACTTTTTCTCTCTCTTCTCTCTCCTATTCGGTGGAGGGCATGTGCAAGGGAAGAGAAACACACTTTATCATCATCATCTCCATTTCTCATCATCTCTCTCATCCTTCTCCCATTTCCGGTGACCTTGAAGGTGGAAAGAGAAAGAGAAAGCTTTGATTTTGGGTAAGTAATGGTCCTCTTATGCTCAAATCCTCTTCCTTAAACTTGTTCATAGAGTTGAGAGCTCCATTTTGATGTTTTCAGAATTTGGAACGGTAGTGGTTTGAGTATTAGAGAAATTTGATAGTTGGAGAATCAAGATTCTGACTTTGGCAAAGTGAAGAGGTAAGCATTTGGTGCTTTTTGATATATATGTTATGATTTTTGAATAAGTTTGAGAAATTCTGAAATTTGCCCTAGTTTATGCCCATTTTGGGAATGTATGAATTTCATAGTGGATGATGTTGGGATTTGTTCATTGTGAAGTTCTTTGAGTATTTGATATGGTTTTGAAGTTTTGAAGTGTATTGATTGAAATTGGATATTGTGTGTCATAGAGACCCAAGGGCATAGATTGTGTTTAAAATGGTATTTGAGTGTTTTAGAGGTTACCAATGGGTTCCTTATGTCATTTTGAGTGAGTATGAACTTTGTGTGGAGGTTGGGAACCATTAGGTGTGATTTTGGTCAATCTGGGAATTTCTGTCAGTTGCTGCGATCTAGCAATCTGATAGCATCACTCGAGTGAGGGAGGAACCCACTCGAGTGCTGCCTTGTGTTTTGTCTTTCTGCTTTGTGTTTTTGCCTGGGTTTTATGAGTAAAGCTCGAGTGTACTTCCTTCACCGCGAGTGATGTTAGTGATCACTCGAGTGATGGTGTAAGCTCTTGGTTAGGGTTGCTCTCGAGTTGTCACTCGCTGGTTGATGTTTAAGAGTGTGTTCTGACACTCGCAAGTGAAACCTTCTCACCCGAGTGCTAGGGGGTATGCTCGAGTGAGCTTGTCCCTCTGATGTTGCATGTGCTCTCGGGTTGTCACTCTTTATGTTGCACTTTCGGGGACTCGAGTGATTTTGGAGTTATCACCCGAGTGCAAAACCCCCATGCTCGAGTGTTGTGAGCATTTTCTGGTCATGGTTGTTGCTCACTGTCAAACACTCGCGAGTGAGAGCTAGTCTCACTCGAGTGCAAGTCTCTCATCATTTGAGTGAGGTCATCTTCACTCGAGTAAGTCAGCCAAAAATCTGTGTTTTGCCTTCAAAAAAGGGGTCTTCAGGGTAGTTTCTCCCAACCCTTTAGGCATATGTTTAGGCCTCTAAAGGCTACCAAAAGAGTCCTAAATGATAACCAACTTAAAGTATTATGGAAATAAGTATTTGGGAAAGAGATTAATCAATTGTCCCTAAATTGGTATAGGATTTGATATCTGTCAGACGTGTGAGCCCACTGTGTCAAAAAACGTCAGGAAAGATATAGGTAGTGACTTCTCTCTTATACTTTGTGTAAATGTATTGTATGTTTGCTTATCATGCATTGTGTGTTGCTGCTGCTGCTTTGAGATTCCTTATGGAGCTTTGTGCCTTGTGATACATTATGCCTTGTGATGCTGCTGCATATTGATTACCACGGAAGCGGGCATTGAGATTACAGCGAGAGCTGGCATAGTGATTACCGCGAAAGCGGGCATAGTGTTTATAGCGAAAGCTGCCATTGTGATTACCGTGAAAGCGGTCATAGTGCATTGTGATACAGCCGTGAGTGTTGTCGTCTGTGGCGTGAGCCATGGATCATTGTGTTACTGATGATGCTGGTGAACATGATAACATTACATGCTTTGTGTTTATATATTGTATGAGTGATTTGTTACTACTGTGATTTTTTAGAATCTCACTCTTTCCAAATAACTAACATTTCAGACAGGGCAAGTGGCTCAAAGGGGAAGCAGCCAACCCGGAGTGGTTAGGATCTCGTAGGGACATATTAGATTTTGGATTGTTGATTATCTATTTTAGATTTTGGGATTACTGTATATATGGATTGTAGATATAAATTTTTTGATATGTAATCCCCATTTTGGGAAACTTTAAACTCATTGTATATATACAAGTAACCCGGGGTTGCCGGGATTTTGGTTACGCACTCTGATATTTATTATGTGATATAACTGCACAGGTAATTGTATTCAAAAGTGAATATGAGACCAGATGAATCCTGTTTTTAAACGTTTTGTTTGGACACTCTATCTCTTGGAGATGAGTGATTATAAATGTGATTTTTGTCTTATTGGTCTCTATTTCACTCAAATTTCATAATCTGGATATAATTCCGTGAGGGGGGTTACATGCATCAACTATATACAGAGTTGTTTTGGCACCACTTACTAGACAGAGATGTTACAACTATGTTCCTCAGCCTCATGTTATCTTATTCTACTCTCAACGAGTTACTAAGGGTGGCCATCTAATGGCTGAAGCTACTGGTGTTTCTAACACTGCTCAAGGGTAATTTTTACATATTCATTCTTTTCATGTTAATCTTATCCTATGTTACATCAGCACATATATGCATATTAGACATGATATCTAAGATATGATTGAATTTGAAGTTTTAGCATATGAATAGAGGGATTTATACACATTTGGATAACTATTTATATGTATAATTAACATAGCAGCTCATCAAAAAGTAAAAATAAGTATTGCATATTCTAAAAATTTACTGTGACGATTTGAAGCAATATGGATGAATATGTAACAATACAGCAGTTGTGTGTGTCCACAAGTACAATACACATATGGTGTCATATCGTGTATCTGACATAAATATGCCTATTTTTTTAAAGTATCTGTGAATTATAGATTATGCATCTTTTTTTATAGGTGTTTTTACAAAAATGTGTTTCCGTTTGGTTTTTTGTTTCCAATGTAAAGCTTTGAGCATACACCAGGCATATGGACACAAGAGCAGGTGGAAGCATGGAAACCCATTGTGGATGTTGTTCATGCCAAAGGTGGTATCTTCCCTTGTCAGATTTGGCATGTTGGAAGGGTTTCAAATACATGTATTCTCTATCTAAATTTTATGAAGAACTATAATAACGGATCTTAATCTTAGAATTTTATTAAGAAATCTCTCAAAGATTAAAATTATGTGTAGAAACCCAAGGATCAAATTGGACAAAGGATGAAATAAGGTTAAAAAACATTTCTTGCATTTTTTTACAAAATTGCTACTAAGTTATATTAATGTTAGCATCCGAGCTTGGGAAATTAACCACAAAGCTGAGTATGTTATTCGTGAGTTATATAATGTTACTTGTATGATATGATAAAGTTACTTCTTCCAGTCTTACATATATTGGAAAAATTTGGTAAGTTAATTATTTGTAAAAAAGTGTGTGTTGGTTTTCTTAAAACACCTTTCTGCTTAATTATTCATATTTGAGTATTGTTAACACAACTTCAATACATTTTAGGTAATTGCTTCCACTATTAAAGAAAGGCATAATCTTTCAAAATCTTTTGGCTACTGTTCTATCTTGTGCACTATATTGGAGAAAAATACTTAAGTTTTATGTATTCATTGAATGTGCCTTCGTCTTACAAACATTGTTATGTCAAAAGGTCACCAGCCAAATAGACGAGCCTCAATATCTAGTACAGACAAGGGAATGACTGACCATGAAAGATTTACACCACCAAGAAGGCTAAGAAATTGTGAATTCATGAAATCGTCAATGATTTCTGAGTTGCAGCCAGAAATGCTATGGAAGTTGGTAACTCTACTAACTATAAAATGTTTTGAGAAGTCATATTATTTCTACCTTTTGGATAAAAGATTATTTGCCACCTAAAATTAAAATATAAATAATGCCTACTTTAATGGCTAGGTACTTCACAAATTGAGCTGGCTATGTGAGGATTTTTCACAATTTGATTTTTACAGAACTGTATTATCTTTTGTTTTAATAATTGGTTATCTTAGACACAAAAATCGTGTGAAGTATAATGTCTCATGATAAACAACATCTAAATCAGCACACTGTCGAGTTAAAACAGGGCAACCTAGCCTGCTTTCAAACTAAGAACCAATTTGAATAGTTTTACAAACTTATAAGGACCAACAAGTTTATATATGGAAAACTAGTCTTCCAGGCGCTATATGGTGTGGTACTAAAATGTAACCTGAATCTTGCTTGACATTGTAACTTGATGCAAGTTTAATATGATTACGCTTGTTCAACTGTAGGGTTTAATGGTGTTGAGATACATGGTGCCTATGGTTACCTTGACCAACTTTTGAAAGATCAAGTGAACGATCAAACAAATGAATATGGTGGATCACTAGAGAACCGTTGATGGTTTCCTTTAGAAGTTGTTGAAGCAGTTGCTGATGAGATAGGACTAGAGCGAATGGGAATTAGGCTATCACCTTTTACAGATTCTGAGGAATGCGTTGACTCCAATCTGAAAGAACTTTCCTTACACATGGCAACTGCTCTAAACAAATATGGCATTTTATGCTTGCACACGGTAGAGCCGAAATGGAAGAATGATAAAGAAAAAGCCGAGGGCTCTGATAGTCTTGTGCCCATAAGAAAGGCCTTTAATGGAACTTTCATTACTGTTGGAGGGTATACCCGCGAAGATGGGAACAAAGCAATTGCTGAGAACAAAGTAGATCTTGTGGCATATGGCTGATGGTTTTTATCAAATCCAGATTTGCCAAAGAGATTTAAGATTGATGCTCCTCTCAATAAGCACTACAAAGAGACTTATTATACTCCTGATCCTGTTATTAGTTATACCGATTACCCATTTCTTGAAAACAATTCTTAATATATTTGTTATATTTAAATAGTTGAACCACAGTTAGACCATTCAATGTCTTAACCAGTTTAATAATTGATCTGGTTTTTAATTCTATAACTATAACCACTCCTCTTGTTAAAACTCCCAGTAGGACCAGTATAAGATGATAGTCGGCCCTGTGGGTCCCTCCTAGGCTCGAGGTCATAACTATAACCCCGTATCTCTGCAACCAAAAGACAGATCCGCGTACACATATCCTCAAAAGAAGTAATATGAAGAGGTGTCAACTACCTTATAAACTCTGGTCTAGCCTTCTATAACAACCTATCTGCCATCCAGTTTTCATTCCTTTGTGACTGACCATAAGCGGTGTACTTAACTAGCTCAAGAAATTGTGCAATGAATTAATCTATATTGAGGTCACTTTATTGAAAAGTATAGAACTTAGTCTCCTTAAGTGACTGTAAGGCTGCTGGAAAATAGTGTTGATAGAACATTACCTTGAACTCTTCCTAGTTTGGAATGGTCTCATCTACAGGCCTGATGCTTTTTCACCACATTTTTGCATCATTCACCAATAACACTACTACTATTATCACCTTTTGTTGTTCATTGCATTCAACTACTGAGAAGATAGTCTCCAATTGATCAATCCAGCCTTCACTAAATTTTGGGTTGAACTTGCCGTCAAAGGTGGCGAGAATTTGTGTACATCTTTCCAGACTTTAGTGAAGGAGACTCTATCATACTCCTCTTGAGAGTTGTTATCAGCTGTTCAAGTGGAAAGTTGTATTAAATAAGGATGTCAAGCATATATGGTTTTCTTTTTTGTTCAAGTTGAGATAGAAGAAGGGATCAATAGAATTGAAATCGTGAATGAGTTCCCTAAGGTATTCTCAAAGGAAGTGTATGGATTATCCCCAGAGCGAGAGGTAGAATTTTTGATTGACCTGGTCTTGGGGACAAAGCCTATCTCTAAGGATCCTTATCGAATGGCTCCAGCAGAATTAGCAGAATTGAAGAAGCAACTAGAATAACTACTTGAGAAGAGGTTTATTAGACCAAGTGTATCGCCATAGGGATCACATGTTCTATTCATGAAAAAGAAGGATGAGACCTTGGGGTTGTGCATTGATTACTGTAAACTAAATAAAGTCACCATAAAAAACAAATAACCTCTGCCAAGGGTTGATAACTTGCTAGATCAGCTTGTAAGGTCAACGTATTCTCCAATAATGACTTCAGGTCAGTATATCATCAGTTGAGAGTTAAAGTAGAGGATGTCTCTAAGACAGCCTTTCGTACATGATATGGCCACTAAGTTTCTAGTAATGTTGTTTGGTTTGACCAATGCGTTAGTGATATTCATGGATTACATAAACCGGACCTTGAGACCATATTTGGATAAGTTTGTGGTGGTTTTCATAGATGATATTATGATATTTATATGAAATTAAGCAAGTGTGAGTGTTCACTTAGAGAGATAAAGTTCCTTGGCCATGTAGTTTCAACTGAAAGGGTTGCGGTGGACTCTACCAAGGTAGATGCAGTTCTTCAGTGGGAATAGCCAAAGTCTGTGACTGAGATTAGAAATTTCCTGGGATTACCTGGATACTACAGAAGGTTCATACAAGGTTTTTCTCAACTAGGAATGCCACTTATTAAGTTGACCAGGAAGGATCAACCTTTTATTTGGACAGATAAGTGTGAAGTCGCTTTTCAAGAGTTGAAGAGGAAGTTAACCTCTGTGCCAGTGTTGGTTACTCCTAGTCCTGATTTATCGTACACTTTGTACACTTATGCTTCTTTGAAGGTTTTAGGATGCATATTGATGTAAAAAGGAAAAATTGTTGCTTATGCTTCCAGACAGTTGAGGCCACACGAATAGAATTACCTGATCCATGACTTGGAATTGGCAGCAGTTGTATTTACACTGAAGATCTAGAGACATTACCTCTAGGGTTCACAAGTTGAAATTTTTAGTGATCATAAGAGTTTGAAGTATCTTGTGGATCAAAAGGATCTTAACAATAGGCAGAGGTAGTGGATGAAGTTTCTAAAAGATTATGACTTCGAACAAAAGTAGCATCCTTGTAAAGCCAACGTTGTTGCAGACGCTTTAAGCAGAAAAGCTGTTCATATATTTCACTTGAATTCTCTCAAGTTTATTTCTTATGTCGAACTTTAGGTAACCACTTTCCAATTTACCTTGTATGCTTGTTGAGGTGATTATAAGTTTATATTCGTATTTTCAAATGATATATATATACTAGTATTTTACGTATGGAAAATGTATATGTGAAATGTTTGTTTGTGTTAGGAAATATACATGTAATTAGTAGGGTTGGTTGGTAGTTAGGAGTTAGAATTTAATACCCTCTTTTTATAAATACCTACCCATCTAATCCTTGTGAATGAGTGTAATCAATGATTCTGTTAGTGCAATAACATGATATCAGAGCCTAGGGCTCTCTGAAATTGTTTTCCGGCGTTGTTACTACTGATCATTTTAACTGTTCATCCGTCGATTACTGTTCATCATTTTTTCCTGTTTGAAAAAGACCTCCCTGTTTATGATATTTCTGGTTGTGAGAAATTTCTATTTGGTCACTAGTGTGATCTTTGTTGTTGTGGTAGGAGTTGGTTTCTGGGATTTTTTGGTACTGTTTGGTTGTTGTAATCTCGGTGGCTGGTGATCTTGTGTGGTTCTCCTATTTTTGCTTGGAGAGTTTGTTATGGTTGCATCATTGATTATTTACTGTTTGGTACATTTTATTATTTGGTTTCTTAAGAAACTACTTCTTCAGTTTGTTGTAGAGCTCAACTTGCTTCTGGTGAGTATCGATGGCTGAATCTAAGCCTCATCCTTTTGGTGCTCTTGCTACAAGTAACATTATTCCTAGTCTTGCCACTTCTTCCTCAAAGAGGATCATTGATTCTGGTGCCACTGATCATATGATAAGTAACCATCATTTATTCTCTTCGTATACGCCTTTTACCAATCCCTCTAGTATAACCTTTGCCAATGGTTCTTATTCTCGCATTCTTGGATTTGACACTTAAACCTACTCCGTCTATTACCTTCTCCCCTATCCTTAATGTCTCTGTCCTTGCATTTAATCTTTTGTCTCCTAGCAAACTTACTCGACAACTAAATTTTTTTATCACACTCTTTTCTTACCATTGTTTGATTCAGGATCTCATGACGAAGCAAGTTATTAGTAAGGGCTATGAATCTGGTGGCAATTACTTCCTCGATGATAAGGTATCGGGTTCTGTTGCTTGTGCTGGTAGTTCGTCTCCTTTTGACGTTTATTGTCATTTGGGTCATGTTTCTTTGTCCTCTTTAAAGAGGATTTATCCTCAGTTCCATCATTTGTTGTCGTTAGACTATGAGTCATGTCAGTTTGTTAAATATCATCATGTTCACTTGGCACCTTGGGTCAATAAACGAGTTGTGTCTTCTTTTGATTTAGTTCATTCTGATGTTTGGGGCCCATACCCTGTAAAGTCAAAACCTGGTTTTAAGTATTTTATTACTTTTGTTGATGATTTTTCTCGTACAACCTGGCTCTATTTAATGAAAAGTCATTTTAAGTTGTTTTCTCATATTTGCAACTTTTGTGCTGAAATTCAAACTCAATTTGGTGTATCTGTGAAAACTTTAAGAAGTGACAATACTAAAGAATATTTCTCTACTCAATTTCAAAACTAGATGCTACAACATGGCATGCTTCATCAGCCCTCCTGTGCAGATACACTGGGTCAAAATGGCATTGCAAAACGTAAGAATCGGCACTTATTAGAAGTCGCTTGGGCTATAATGTTTCAAATGAATGTTCCCAAGCCTTTTTTGGGTAATGTTGTGTCTACTGCGTGTTTTCTTATTAATCATATGCCCTCTCATGTCCTCAATGGTGACACTCTGTACACAACTTTGTTTCCTTCCAACACCTTGTTTCTTATTGATCTAAAAATCTTTGGTTGTGTATGTTTCGGTCGAGATGTCCGTCCCACTGTTACAAAACTTGATCCAAGCCTCTTGAGTGTCTTTCTTGGATATTCTAGAGTTCAGAAGGGTTATTAGTGCTATTCTCCTACTCTTCGTTGTTACCTTGTGTCTACAGATGTTACCTTCCATAAGTCGACTTCGTTCTTTCCTGTCTCTACTCCATCTACGTTTCCTGACATAGCGAAGATCTTGATGATATATTAGTCTATGAGGATCAGTTGCCACTAGTGTAAGTGTCTGTTATGGCACTTGATAAACCATATATCCATCATTTTTATTAGAAACATCCTAGGGAAAGTAATGTAGTCGATCATGTTCATGGCCCACCAATGTCTGCTTCAGCGTCTTATCTGGAATCAATTCACCCCGCTCCTGCCTCTGAACCAGAAACAGTGCCTAATGCTCCTGATAGTTCTAATACTTCTGATACTCTTGATACTTCTGATGACCTGCCCATTGCCTTACACAAAGTTAAATGTACTTGTACCTATCCTATTTCTTCTTTTGTTTCCTATAACTACTTGTCTCCTCCATTCTGTTCCTTTATAGCATCATTAGATTCTATCATAGTTCCCACTACTCTCCACTAAGCCTTAGCCCATCCCGGTTGGCATACTGTAATGGAAGAAGAAATTATGGCCCTTGATAAGGCCGGTACCTGGACTCTTGTTCATTTACCTCCTAGAAAGAAGGCTATTGGGTGCAAATGGGTGTTCATAGTTAAAACAAAAACTGATGACACTCTAGAGCGTCTGAAAACTCGCTTAGTTGCCAAGGAATATGCTCAAACCTACAGTGTTGACTATTCAGAAGCCTTCTCCTCTGTGGCAAAATTGTCCTCTGTTTGCCTCTTTATTTCTATGGTAGCCACTTATGGTTGGAATCTTCATCAGTTGGATATTAAAAATATTTTCTTGAATGGTGATCTTCTTGAAGAAATTTACATATAGCAACTACCTGTTTTTGTTGCTCAAGGGGAGCGTGGGAAGGTATGTCACCTTCATAAGTCTTTATATGATTTGAAGTAGAGCCCTAGTGCTTGGTTTGATAGGTTTAGCTCTGTGGTTAAGAAGTTTGGTCTAAATAAGAGTAAGTATGACAATTTTGTGTTTTATCAGCGGACGTATACAGGCACGATTCTCTCAGTGGTACATGTTGATAACATTGTTAGTATGGGTAGCAATACTTTAGGAATCTCATCACTGATAGGAGGATAAATCATTGATATGGACGTTTGGGATGTTGAAGAGTACGGGAGTGTGATGAGATGTGATTGTAGGAGGTTGATTCTTTTAGACCACATGGTATAGCTGCCACTGTGTGCACAGTGGATAGCTCTTTCATTCTCAGGGCCCTTAGTATCACCCTTCCTTTAGTTGGGTTAAGGGTCAGCTCAAGGGATGTAACACCTTTCCATATTCGACGGAAAGGGAACCCATGGTCTGTATGAGTTCTGTAGCCTGTGGCTGGGCTACACCTTATTATTGGAGAGCTTGGTGCAGTCTTGTCAAAAAGACTAATCCCATCATGTGTTGTGGCCCATAAGTTATGTCAGTGGTTATAAGAAGGTTATGAGGATGGTTGAGAGAGTTCTATACATATTGAATTGTTCTTTTGAACTACAAATGTTTTTGGAAGACTACTTAGATTTTATGTTATATGAGTATATATTTTTTCCGCTTAACTATCTTGTAATCATTCCCTGCATACTTATTAAAATGGAATTGTGGTTATGGGGTCCATGTGACTCATTCCGTCGTTATTTATAACTTTTCAGGCTAGAGTTCAGATGGTGCTATAAAAGGGAAGGCATACGAAACTTGATTTGATGTCAATCGTATGCCTCGTTTAGTGACATAAGCATAGTTTAATATATATTGCCAAACTTAAGGGCCTTTTTGGTATATGTTGTATATTTTGAATACTCCATTGCATATTGGGATTTGTACCATAGGCGGAGCCCTTTGATATGTAGTTTATTGTGTAGGTTTCTTTATTAGACTCTAAGGCCCTGTTTGGTTGGAGGGGAGGGGATGGGAGGGGAGGAAAAATGAGCCCCTCCCCTCATTTGGTTTGAAATTTTGGAGGGGAGGGGAGTAAAAATTTGCTTCTCTCTCCCCTCCCCTCCCCTTATTTTGATTCCCTCCAAATTGGGGGGTTTTGGAGGGGAGCCAAATATTGGGACTAATTTACCCTCATAATCTTTGTCATATCCCATCAATGCCCATGGTTGCAACTCATGCCCTCTCCGCTGCTGTTGCTCCTAGTCTCTTGCCCTCAATTCCCTTCCTCTACTTTCTACCAAAAACGTAAATTTGGACTTTATTTTTATGTTCTCATTTTTTGCATAGTAACATATAAGAAATTCTGATGATTGATAGTTTCATCTTCACAAATCCTGATGCACATTCGGCTCAATAAATTTTGTCAGCAATTGAATTTTGAGAACCACGTTTTCAAAAATTATATAATTTATATTAAGGTGTAAATTAATTTAAATAATTTATATAAGTAAAAATATATAAACTAATATATAAGGGTAAAATGGTAAATTACATATTATCTCCCCTCCCCTCCCTTCTTGAACCAAACAAAAGATCATTAAAAAACCTTCCCCTTCCTTCCCCTTGAACCAAACCAAACAAGGTAACCTCCCCTCCTTCCCTTCCATCCCCTCCCCTCCATTCCCTCCCATTCCATCCCCTCCCATTGAACCAAACAGGCCCTAAGGGGCTGTTTGGTTGGAGGGGAGGGGATGAAAAATGAGTCCCTCCCCTTGTTTGGTATGAAAAGTAAGAGGGGAGGGGCCCCAAAAAAGGGGCTCCAAATCCCTCCCACTCCCTCAAATTGGCTCTCTCCAAATTGGGGGGTTTTGGAGGGAGCCAAAAATTTGAGACTATTTTACCCCCATAATCTTTTTATATTTTTAATTATACCCTATGAGTCTTCAATAAAAATATAACTTCTTTTATCATCTTCAGTGTTTCACCCTTGTGTGTGTTTTTTTCCAACCTTGTAGTTCAACCAAATCATGAATATAAATATCTCCAGCGGAATGAATGGCGATTAAAATATAATTTTGGTGATGATATTTTCGCAGGTGAATTCGACTGTAAAATGTTATCCATAAATCTTTTTTTTTTTTACCAGAGTTATCCATAAATCCATAATACAAGTGTGAGCGAATGAAATCTATTTTTTTTTTTTTTTTTGCAACTCCTCTGAATTGTTTTTCAATAAAAGGAATTTTTCATTTAATTTAATATGATAATTACTGGAATATTCATATAATAAAAAATTAAGTTGAGGGAAATTGAAAACTATTTCTATTTTATATCTTCATCTTTTTTTTATAAATTATATAATTCATATTGAGGTGTAAACTAATTTAAATAATTTATATAAGGAAAAATATATAAACTAATGTTTAAGGATAAAATGGTAAATTAAATATTATCTTCCCTCCCCTCCCCTCTTAAACCAAACAAAGGATCATTAAAAAACCTTTCCCTTCCCCCCTCCAACCAAACCAAACAAGGTGATTCTCTCTCCTCCCATCCCATCCCCTCCCATCCATCTCCTCCCATCCCCTCCTTTTAAACCAAACAGGCCCTAAGTGTTTATGGACTTAAACAATAATCACGCTCTAATCACCTGGTCATGAGTCATCAACCATGCTTTGGTTCTTGTCTCCTTGAAACTCAAGGACACAGATGTACGAGCCTCTAGAACAGATCTTGTTCAAGTAAGGTCGTGCCCTGATGTCTGTGTCCCGAACTTACATATTTCTGTTTTGATTTTGTTATAGTCGATGTGGAAGTTTAGGTTAGGATCCGTTAATTTCTACTTTCACTGTTTCGGTCTGAACGGTCCGGTCTGCTTTCGCATTCTATGAACCTTGATATATAGTTATTATACTCTACTGTCTACTGAGGCTTGATATAAGCGGCATTTTATTTTATTGCATATCATTCTCTTGTTTCCTACTTGGTGCCGGTCTTTGAAAATCTCGATCAAGACCGATTTCAGACCAATCTTGGATTTGGAATCAGTGATTTTCTGCTCCTGTAACTCTATCGCTACCTCCGACGAAGTGAAAAGATGGATGATAGGAAGAGGAAAGGCTATGCGTTGGCAATATCTGCTGGATTTTGTGCTGCTATGGCGGCCATTTCTACAAAGCTCTCCATTTTGCAGGTTTCTTTTTAGTATTATCTTTATTTATCATATGTTTATTAATTTGCGAAAGCCTTTGCGACAATGTATTGCCATTTTCTAATAGAACAACTGTCTTCTTAGGGATGCCTGGATTGAGGGGATTTTGAGAAAGGATAAGGAAGTGAAACATTAGTTTTTGCATTTTCTAGGTTTCGTTTCATAGTAAGCAAAATAAGATGGAGTATACATCATGATAAATTAGAATTGGGTAAAAGACACTCAGAGAGACACACAAACACAAATTTGCGTTTAGTCAGTTTTATGTAACGTAGTGGCTTGAATTTTTAGCATACGTATGTGTTGTTCTTCTCTCTTTGCTTCTGGTTAGTGATTTCAATATATATCTCTCACATACATATCTGTTATATTTTCATCATAGCCTTTTCGTGTTTTTCTTTTCTCCTCCCCTTGTTTGTAACTGTGATGCATAATAACCTTATTCTCAACAGTTTCTTAGGTATGGGCTGGCTGTAGTATTCAATGTGGTGATGTGGGCTTGTTATGTCAATAGTCTCAAGGCTCTATCTTCTCTGCAAGCAACCGTGACAAACTTTGCTACCAATTTCATCTCTCTGGTTTAGCTTGATTCTTTTTGTTTCAGGAAGCAGTATCATATAAGGTATATTCTCGTTGATCATGTTCCCTGTACTGGAAAAGTTTAGATACATCTTTTCTACTCCATATTTTGAAAACTTCATTGGATACCAATATACATCTTTTTTGAATGAGAAGGAATTACATATATTGGGAAGGATTCCAATCTAATCCCACAGAATTAGCTACCACTCAAGCAAAAGTTACGGACACTAAATGATTTCATATGACAAAAGCAAAATAATAAACTGCACAAATGAGAAGACAAGTTACTGATTATTATTTTTACAGAAGACAAGTTACTGATTATTATTTTTACAGAAATTATGATCTATATTGCTCCTTCACAAGTGGGGAACATCTTGGAGCTAACAATTTCAATATTTTTCATTCATGGCATTTATTTTCATTTTTGTCCCATTGTCTTCGTTCACTTACTTTATAGCAAGGGTCTTGCTTTTAGCTATTATCTCTGCAATTTTTTGTGATGTCTAGAGATCTAGACTTTTGCAAGCTCTTGATCAATTTTTTTACACTAATCATCAACTTATGGATTTTACACTAACCTCCGAAGGATATAACCTATGTGCTTTGATACAATGATGAATTTCTGACTATTTGAACTTCTGAATTCAAATTTTATAAAAAGGTTAAGGAGCAAATTTACCAATGAAGTTTTAAAGAAGGGGCACCTGGTACAATTATATTTTAAAGGGGGTAAAAATACACATAAGATTTTAAAAGTGAAGTATCCATCACAAAACCGTTAAATTTGACCTAACACCGTTAAAGGTTTTCTTCTCTAATAATGTAACGCCGTTATGTCAAATTTAACGATTTTGTGTTGGATGCTCCACTTTTAAAATCTTATGTGTATTTTTGCCTCTTTTAAAACATAACTGTGTCAGACGCTCCTTTCCGTTGGTAAATTTGCTCCTTAACCCTTTATAGAATGAAAAGGAATTACATATATATGGAAGGAAAGAAGACAAAACTCCAATCTACTCTTTAAAAAATCCGCCAATATTTTAGCATCAGTAATGGATTCATAATGATTATATTTGACTTGACAACATAATGGAATGGACTAATAGTTAAATGACAAAAAGTAATATCTGGTTATTTTTCTGCTTATGTTTCTTCCAATGTTGTTTCTGAATTTTATGTGGATTTTGGAGGGAGAAGTTGTGCCTTTTCATGTCATGTATTCAAATTTCTTGATTTAAGCACATCTGATGCAAAATACTGGTTGGCAGTGGGTTCCAGGTGCCTTACTTATTGTGATTGGTGTATTCATACTAAGCAAGTCAGGTATTGAGAAGGTCAGAACTGACTAGACTTTATGATTCAGTGCAATTCTTCCTCCCTTGACATTATCTGACAAGATGTATAGCATCTCATTGGAAGTCTATGTCATAAGACAATATGAAATATGAGGACAAGTCTGTTTATATCGCCTTCATGACAGTCTACCCCTGAATTGCAGTTTCTTGAACAAACCCCAAAACAAGATTTTGATTCTCGTTGTCTGTGAAGATCATTGTGATTGGAGAAGCCACCCTTGTGGATCATTTATAGAGGATGCAGCATATTGTAAAATTAGAGTGGGGGATACAGTGTTTCAAAAGCCCTATGACGTTTAGCCTCTTATCTTTGCATTACTTTTGATTCCCAAAATTAACTCATTTGTTGACCCAATCTAAACTGTTTGGTTTACCTTCCCTGTCATTACATGCTTATATAAAGAGTGACTTTCAGCCACTTATCAAAACAGGCAAGAAAAAAACACCATAAGCTCCTTTTCTTCATGGCTTCATTCTGGGTTTTCTCAAGAATATCATCAGTTGATTCATGCTACCCATAGAATTTTTATAGGAAGAGTTTGTTGAATCCTGAGAGATATAAATCTCTTAGTAGATGATGAAACTAAGCTTGTTTGGTTGGATGATTGACAACCCCATAAGTGTTTATACACATAAGTCGAGACAACCCTCCTCTCACATAATTACCTTGTATACCGTAAATCATGATTGAAAAGCTGTTTTTGAAGATTCTAATTGTTATTCCAAACGAACACACCTTTTAGGATAGGGAACTTGTCCACGTGTTAGTTTCCTCTGTTATAAACAATGTGAAGGTAGTGCAATAAGTCCAATGAGAAGTAAAAGTAAAGAAAAATGGGTCACACCTGCATTTGGTCTTACAATGCTTGATAGGCAATTTGATCATTCTTCTCGTGGGATCTATTGGATGGTATGGATGTGTTTGTTGCAGTTGAAGCCTTCATTCATTTAATAAAAACTGAAAAAGTCATGGAGAGAAAGATCTAACCTAAATGTCCAGTCAATGAACGTATGACTTAGTGGCATAAAAATTCTCTTCTAAGTGGGAGATCTTAGGTCCAGTCCTGCTTGTAACCTCGAGTAGTTTGTACATATTCCTTTACTATCAGATATGAGAATGAAAGCAGGGAGAGATCAAAGGTAAATGGCTTTTGAGGAACATCACTTTTGCAAGCCACTGTGCTTAGATTTATCTCCCATAGATACAATAATAACAAGTCTTATCTTACTAGGTATGGCTGGTTATATGAGTCACCAATTTATTTCCCATGCATACAATTCTATTAGAACGAAAACAACTTGAAGAAAACAATTGCAATGTCAGCTAGTAGGTAATACGGTTAACTACTTGAAGAACTCCATAACCCCGAAATCACAAACAAAACACTGGAATTGAACACCCTTATATCCAGCTGCTTTTGCGAGGTTGACAAAATCTTGATGGGTTCGAAGTCTTCCACCACCAACACCTTGAGCCATCATGAACACATCAATTTGGAAGTTGCACTTTGCAGAAGCAGAGGCCTGAGGCGTATCAGATATCACTGATTCCATTGCTATCGCCTTCCCATCTTCTGGAATGGACTTGCAGCAATTCTTCAATAGCTTCAAGCACTTTTTGTCATTCCAGTCATGAAGAATCCACTGCAATATCATGTGTACACCTTTAGAGTTTTTTAATCTATATATCTAATAATACTTATCCACCAAGCTGATTGCTCTTACGCAGCTTCCCATCGGCTTCACACCCATATTACTGTTCACAAGAGGTAAATGGCTTACTGCCCAAAAAATAAAAAACGCATCGGCTTTATTTGAGCTCTTGGCTTCATTAATTATGCTTTGGGCTCCGTGATGCACACAGAAGCCATTCTTTCAGAGGAAAATTCAAACTTCAAACAACCTGATACCTCCCGCCTCAAATATCATTTGTCTTATTTCCTCTCTCATTTCAAATCCTAAAACCCCCTTTCTCTCCTCAGTCCTCTCCCTCACTTTCTCTTCATCTGTATGTGTTAGACATCTAGGAGTGGATGGATGGTGGGGAGATCCGGCAATGGCGATGACGGTGGGGAGGCAGAGATTAGATAGACCAGCGATAAGCTTTTTCCCTTAAACCTTGCATTTATTGCTTATTAGTTTTCTGCTTTTCCTTCCCTCTACTTCGTAGTGTTATCAGGAAACTAACGGACTATCTCACAATCCCTATTTTTTCGCTAACGCCTTGGTTTACTATACAGCTTGACGAGCTAAAGCGTTGTTCCTCTGGCGAGGTGAGCTATCTCTGAGGCACCTTTTTACTTATTTCATTTACCTTAATGAAGAAGGGGGGAAAAGAAAGGGTTCATATTGTAGCATGCTAAGGATTGAAGGTCAGAGGAACGAAAATGGAGTGAAAATAAGAGATGCATCTTAAAAACATTAGTCATAAACATGCCATGTCAATTTTCATTCAATTGTCAATTCTCCTATTTTCACTCCTACTGAGTACACTGTTAGTCTAAATCTTGTTTTTCATTGTTCTAGATATGTTGGTATTTCACGGATTCCTGGGAGCAATTCCGGATAAATGGACAAATAGATATATTGATGGATGGAATCCTAGCCCTTCTTTTTGGTGATGCCTTAGTCATATTTTGTTAATTTGTCTATCAAGTTTTTTATGACTCTTTTTCAAGACACAAATATGGGATTTTTTCTTTATTCATACACACCTCATTAGAATGAAGATGAGATTCACGGAGAATCTCTTCATTTTGGAATGTTCAATTATCAATTTCTATATAACTGTTGCAAAGATTTACTCTGAAGTTGTTATTTGATTCATATGCGTAAGTTGTGCCACAATCATATCACATCACATATCTTTTTTCCTTTTTTCCCCAAGTTTGAGTGCTATACGTACATCATATCTTCCCCTCAGTTTTTTGATGCCAAATGCAGCAAAGAGAGAAGTCCTGGTTTGCAAGTTCACTAAGATCAAGGTTCCAGTATTTGGGGCCTAACCTAGGACTTCCCTGTCTAAGTGATGAAACACAGCCAGCAATATCTTTAGATCCTTCAGCTGGTCCAGTTGATGCTTTTTGTTTGCTGATTCTAGACCCGGATCAGGTTGTGATATCTCTTAGAGTATGGCATCATTCATAGCTTTTCCCCTCACATATTAGTCACTTTGGCTTCTATAATTTATAGGTTGATTACTTGAATTTAAAGAGTAATATGAGGCTAACGTATAAATCAAGTGTCAGTGCCACTGGAGAGAAAAGCTGGAGTGTGGATGAGGTCAATCCATAGCATCTTCTCTTTGATACAAGTTCTAATGAGAAGCTGCATGATCTAAAAGTATAGGAGAGAAGTCAGTAGGAAACTTCCCATCCGATTGTCTTACTATTATTGTACCATGTTAGCTATATCAGGATTATTAGTTCTTTCTCTTTAGGTTTCTGAAGTCTGAATGGCTGAAATTTGTATCTATCTGTTGAATACAAAAGAAATTAATATTAGATGCAAATTAGTCCAAGCACAACTTTTTTTTTTGGCAAATGAGTATCATATTGAGAATTAGAATGTGGTAAAAACTAAAAAAGGATTTGCTGGAAAATCCTACTAAGGGAACTTTTTCATTGTCCCACTTAAACTATGGAACAAAGCATCATTTTGAGGAAGAAGCTATGAGCTGAAAGTCAAGTTGTCCATCTAGGTTTTAAGGGAAATAAGCTTGGAAGACATTTATTTTTATTGTCTATGAGATTTTTAATTTATTTTTCTGGCTTGCAATTTGAGGTTGTCTGGCTTCTTTTGGATGAAATATGTTTTTATTTATTTATTTATGATCGTATTGAAAATAATTATTAATGGATTTGGTTGGTTGTACAATTGGATGCTTAGTTTCGTTTATTACATGGGGCACTAAATAAGTCCCCTTCTTTATTCTCCTCCTAATGATAATTCTTTTCCAGTTTCATATGGTACTTTTAGAAGAAACCATGGTGGATGGCTATAGTGTCGTTTGCATCATAAAAAGCATAGTATAAAGTAATCTGACCATCAACAATTCATTTTGTGTTTTCTTATTTTCTTTTCAGAAAAATTCATTTGATAGAATAGCTGAGATAGTGTTTTCAATATATGATAAATCATGTTTTAACTTTAATTTAAAGTAATATATGGTAAAGTTTTACTCGAGGGATACATGGTTAAGATCAATTATAAAGTAATACTTTTGAGGATCTTCGTTTTAAATATAACCTATAAAATTATGTGAGCAATAAGTACAACACATTAAATGATGATTTAAATGATTAAGAACAAATCATGTAACAGTGCTGATAGAACGCTGTATCATATATATTCAGGACCCATGAATTGTAACTATATGTTCAAAAAGCAAATTTGCCACTGTATGTTCATTTATGAAAAAGCAAAGCAACAAACGCTGTATCATATATATTCAAAAAAAAGTTCTATAATCTCATGTTGGTTGTTTATCAATAATTCTTAACATGAGGAATACAACCTTTCTTCATCATCATACTTTTTTCATAAATTCTGAACCTGCTGTCTGTAACCTTTCTGTCTACTCCAACCTTCTTTTTTCGTTTTTTTATCATTGTAGATACCTTAAACATGAAAAATTTGCTTTTGGGTGTCATTAAGTCAAACAAATTGCTACATTCTTACACTAAAGCAGCTTGTGTGATCAAACCTTTGATGCATTTTAAAAATATTATTTCCTGGCCAGAAATTAGTCATCTTTAATTTGAAATCAAATATATATCACTGGATTATTTATAGCTACTACGTTCACGACTCCATGCTGAAATATTTTTTTGTCTCCATATGCAACAGTCAAACTGCCATAAGTGTGAAACTGTCTTCGTTGCTATGAAGATTTATTTTGTTGTGCTTGATTTGTATCCTATTGCATTGCATGCTTTTTCTAATATGATATGGTAGGAATGCTTTATTCATTAATTTATTTGTGTTGTATACTTTGTTTATAAATTACTTTAAATCTCTTAAGATTTGCTCCCCGCGCGTAGCGCGGGGAAGTTCATGCTAGTTAATATAAAAAGAATAATAGCAGCAAAAAACACTTGCTTTCATATGAGATGATGAAGGACTTTATGCTCTGTTTAACTATAAATAATAATTACTGACTTCAAATTCCACCAGTCTAACAAGCAAGTATTTCTTAACTTAAAAAGTGGCAGGTGCATGGCTCCTATCAGGTAGAACCTGGAAAGGGATAGATGTACACAGCTTTACCCCGCAAGCAGAGAAGCTGTTTATAAGATTTGAACCTTGATTTCCAAGTTATATGACAGCAACTTTACTGTTGCTCTGAGGCTCACCCTCTCAAGTATTTCTTATCTTAGAAAATGAAATATTTAGTTGGATTATGATTTATCCCATTATAAACAAATAAATATAACATTTTAAAATGTCAAAAGTTGTTAATCGATAAAGATGAAGTGTGATGTACTATGAAATATGAAGTTTAGCTGCTCTTTGGGAAAAAATAAAATTAGTTTTGTTACCTTCATGAAAATGGCATCCCGCTTGGGTATAGCCTCAAACATATCTCCTGCCACGTGTTGACCACCTAGAACATTAATTGCAAATTCTAATAATTAATTATTAGTTAATCATAGTATTGGTTCTTCACAATCTACTATCTCTAATCTTGAATACAAGAGAATTTTGAAATAGTTGTTTTGATTCAAATGATAAGAGATAAAGACTCATGTCTAATTGAGTACATTATTTCAATTATGCCCTTTATAATATGGGATAGTAACTAAAAATAAATATAAGGTGGTGGACTTCAAGCATTCAATTAGGGGAATTTGTGAAAGAAGTTTCAATTTATGATGATTTAAAAAAAAAACTACTTTTATAAATCTTGGCGTGTAGTTATTTTATTTGTTTCTTATATTCAAAACCAAATGCTATTAGTTTATGGTGAGGAGTTTTACCAACAAATTTTGCTTTGTATATTAATATTTGTTTAAAAAGTATACATTTGATCTTTTAAATTTACAGTAAAATTTAGTCTAATTTCTTAAGTTAAAACCTGTATTTTTAGTATTTCAATATTTATATTGTTAGTTTCATTAACGAAAAATGCCGACTTAAAAAATTTAAGGGAAAAAGATAGAAAAAGAATTTTGAAATTGAAAAATTTCAAATCAGGTACTTTCTAAAAAATGAGTTGTGAATTGTTTGTCAAGTTTCAACATTTCCTTATCAACTCTTGATAAAAAACCTGATTTGAGATTTTACAATTTCAAAGTTCTTTTTCTGTCATTTTCACAAAATTTAAATGATGACTCTATAATTAAATCTTGAATAGTAATAGTCAATTTAAAATTGTGTTGAGTTGTATTCAACACCCTAAAGTATTTTTTTCAATAACACCCATTATAATAAGGTAATTTTTATATATTTAAAAAATTAGTTAAGTTAATTATTGTAAAAAAATGTATGTTGGTTGTCCTAAAGTACACATTTATTAATCATTTCCATTGAAAATTACTCACTTAATGGATAACCCCTTAATATGTAAAATCAATAGAGAGAGCTTAGTAAAAAGAATGATATAAATTTGATTAAAAAAATTGAATTGAGGCATTATATTTAATATATAAGAAAATTCCTCTCCTAATTCTTACATTTGGAGCATAAACTACTCCCTTCGGTCTTTAATATATAATATATTTGGGGAGTTGATTTTAATCATTAATATAAGATATAATTTTCATATTTATCAATATTTTCCTAATTTACCCATATTGATGTTCTTTCAATAATAGTCAAGGAGAAGAAAAGAGATTATTAAAGAAGATAACTAGGATATTTTAAAAAAATATGCCATATTAACTAACTTAACTAACTCTTTTAATATAATTAAATTATGTAAATATATTTTATATTAAGGACCAAATTGAATACTTGTATAAAGGGGAAAAAAAGGGAAAATGATGATACCTGGATAGGAAGGGGCGTGACTAATAACATGAGACAAATCAAAATTGATGGCCTTAAGATTAGGATATTTGTAAGTGACGAAGCTGACGGTAAGTCCAAGGCCACCTCCAACATCCACAAGAGAATTTAGATGCTCAAAGCCTTTGTAACATTCTAGAACCTTCTTCATCACTATGCACCTTTGATGAATCGATGCTGTGTTGAATATTTGATTCATCTCTGAGTTCATTCCTATGTATTCAAACTTTGCTCTTCCTCCATGACCCCTCTCAAAGGCTGTTCCTCCTTTTACAATTGCTTCTTTCAAATGGAACCTAAAGCCACAACTCAGATTGTAACACCCCAAATTTTATATTTACCAAATATATTGTAATTATTTGAAAATTCAATAAAATGGTGAATATTCATGAATTTGGAATTTATGAATTTATAAATGTTCAATTTCATGAGAAATTGGGCAAAAATAATTATGGAATTAATTTGGGTAATTTAAAAAGCCCAATATTGAGATCCAAAAATGAAGGAATATTAGAGAAAATATTTGGTCCAAAAATATATGAAAATTGGCCAAAGAAAAATAAGAAAAGAAATTGGATTAGAAAGGTAATGGCAAAATCGTAATTTTGCCAAAATATCACAAAATTAATTATTTTCCAATTAATTGAAGTTAATTTCAATTAATTAAGGAAAATAAAGGTTAAAAATATATTTGAAATATTTTGGTCAATTTAATATGAATTTATGAAAAATTTGAGCAAAAAGTGCAATTTTGACCAAAATTGAGACTTTACGTGTATACGTAACCGAAACAAGTTATGAAGCCAATTGAGACCATAGGGAGGGACCCCTAGGTGTCTCCTACATGTGGCATAAAGAAGAAAATATTGGTTGGACATGATGGCATGGTTACGTGAATGTAGGAAGTTATGTACATAAAATTGGATTTTAGCAATTTTGGAAAATTAAACAAATTATTATAATATTATGAGATATTAGAATATAAGTTCATCTTTCTCATTCAGCTGCTCATTCACGCACAGCAGACCTGAACCATAGAGAGAGAAGGTTGAGAGAGTTTAGAGAGAGAAATAGAAGAAAAATCACAAGGTAAGCCGATTTCTCCGACGATTTCGCTCCTAACGCGTATAACTCCGACTCTAAACTACTCCTCTTTGTTCTTTAAGGTTTGGAAAGCTTAAATTTGGTGTTTTGAAAGTTAGGGTTTTCAGCCATCTTTGAGAAAAGCTAGTGGGAGCTTGAGGTAACTTCCAAACTCTTGTGTATTGACTGTTCTAGTTGCTGTGGGCAATTTAATCGGTGAAATTTCGCCGGATTGCCATTGGTTTTAATTTTTGGAAATGGGTATGTGGGGCTGTTATGCTGCCCAAATTGGTACTAAATGGTAGTTGTAACCTAATGGAATAGTCAATTAAGTGGTTAGGAGTAGAAAGGAACGTGTTTACGGAGTCGAAACCGAAAAACCCCAATTTTCCCCTTAAAACCTATATTTTTCGGTCAGCATTGTAAATGGGTCTTAGAGTTGGATTTTCAATGATTTGATGATTCCATTGGATTCAGTGGGCGAAAATAGGTGGGGTTACAGTTGGGCACTTTTTCAGAAAAGGCTGAGAAAGCATAATTACGAAAACGCCCCTAAAACCCTAAAAGTAGGGTTGCCAAGGGCAATTTCATAATTTGAAATTGAATTAGGTAATTTTGATTCCAGAAATGGATTCCTTGGACGAAAATATGTCAGGATAGCCCTAGTCAAAAATTTGGGAAAACGTGCCATCGGGCCGGGATCCCGGGGGCATTTTGGTAAATTTTCACCATAGGCTAATATAACCACAAGAAACACTATGGAAGTGTCTAAAATGATACTTGGATAGGTTATGACCTATTTCTTGTACATTTGATGTTTTAGGACCGAGTTGGACGCCTATAGTTGACACGTCTTATGAGGCGGACCCTTTGAGACAGGAAAGAGGTTAAGGTAGGAACTACTATCTCTCATATACTATGTGACTATTTGTATGATGTATGTTACTGTATTTTGTGATCTGAACACGTGCTGGAGGCACATTACCTAGCTGTGGTCTAGGACCTAGCTGAGGTACACTAGTCTTACCTAGCTGTAGTCAAGGACTCGGCTGAGATACATGTAGGGGTTTCAACGGGTTAGTTGGCCCTGAATTTTGTATACACACACGGATGATATGAATTTTCATTTTACTTGATACGGTGCATTGCATATTTAATTTTCGCATTTTATATGTTGATCGTATGTTTCTACTGAGATTCCTTGGAATCTTACCCCCTTTTTTTCTAAACCAAATGTCTCAGCGGGTGCCAGCGGTTCAAAAGGCAAGGACATAGTTTCGGGAAACTGACGGGCATGTTTCTCGAGACACAGTTGGTGGTTATATTTAGCCTGTACTTGGAATATTTTGGGATATTCTGTATATATTTGTAATTATTAGTGAATTTTGCTCTATTAATGTCTGTCTGTAAACAAATACTTATTA
The DNA here is from genome assembly GCA_963210345.1 of Inga oerstediana. Taxonomy (NCBI): domain Eukaryota; kingdom Viridiplantae; phylum Streptophyta; class Magnoliopsida; order Fabales; family Fabaceae; genus Inga; species Inga oerstediana. Next base: position 30,003,667 of record OY723406.1, read on the forward strand.
TCAGTATAACTGTACTTTTCTGTTTGCCTATGGAACTTGTTCATTATTGCCCTGCGCATATCAAAATGGAAACGGGTGTTGACACAGATTATTCAGCCATACAGATACAATATAATTGAAGATTTTTGAAAATTTTAATTTTAAGAATCTTGGAAAAATAACCTATAAATATGTTTGGAGAATTAAATGCTTAATGTTACTTGGATTCAACTACGAACAAGTGCTTTCTGTGTAAAAATAAAGAACCTTCTGAGTCCTAATACTTTTTGCGTATAGATACAAATCAGGTACCATTGGGCAATTAAATCTTCAAATAGGTATCTATGAACGATTTTCCTGAGAATCTTTTATCCAATTTTTTAGAAAAGTTTTACATTGAAATTTAAGGAGAAAGTTGCTAAAAAATTACCAATTGCAAAATTTATTACCCAAAAGTATCATAGGACCTAGATTCTTAAGCAAAAGAAATTCTTCTTTAGCTGTCTGACATATCTTCAATCATGCATAAGACATTTGTTAATGATTAAAAATATGTTGCCTACAGTTGAAGGAAGGTTGCTTCGGCAATTGCACATGGTGCATGTTTGTTTTAGTTTTTTAGAAGTGTTTTTATAATTACGAGATAAGTGTGTGAAAAAAATTGTCTCTGACTGTGAAAAAAGGGTTTCTAAGACCATCATTTGGGGTTTCCCAAACATGTTGGAATCTTTAACAAAATTAGGCACTTTCGAACAATAAATCTTGTAATGAGAAAATTTTCAGCAAGTTCCCCATTTTAATTTGGTCCATCATTTTTAAAGGACATCATCAAAGACAAAATAGCACCAAGTAGTATTTCGTTCTTAAATTCTCTCACCAGCTTTTCAAATAGGTCTTAGGGAAAATCACTCCTAGATCTCAAGGAAACAAGATATTATCATAAAAGTCCCTGAAAAAACTGAAATTTCTGAAAAGTCACTAGGAACTTTTCTGATATTATTTCCCAAAGTCAAATGACACACATGCCCCTATTCTATTATTTCTCTCTTTCAGGTTTTCAGCTTTCTGTCTCACATTTTCAGCTCGTAGATCTGTGCTCTCTCTCTGCAGTTTCATTTTTTGCGATGGTGAAGGGCGAAGCTTTGAAGTGGTGAATGGTTTGTGGGATGGGATGTAAGATAGAAGGAAAAAGAAGATGGAAGGAAGGTGGTGGGATTTTTTTTATGCTCAAGCTTCCGCCATTTTTAAAGAAGGAAGGGATGAAGGTAATGATGATGATGAATAATCCAACCCATCCCCCTTTTCCAACCTCATTGAAACCTCATCTCATAGTGGTGAGTGCTGTGAAAAAAAAATTAAATTGTTGTTAATTCGTGCAGTAGTAGTTGTTAATATAACAGTTGTAGTTGTTAATACTAAAAATAAGGTTGGGTGTCATTGTGCTTTGTTTTTTGAAAAGCAAATAGAGGAAGTGGTGTGTCTGAAGTGGTGGGATGCTATGAAAATGTTGACATGGAAAAAAAATAAACTGTTGTTAATTCGTGCAGTAGTATTTGTTAATATAACAGTTGTAGTTGTTAATACGGAAAACGAGGTTGCGTGTCATGGTGCTCTGTTTTTTGGAAAGGAAACAAAGAAAGTGGTGTGTTTGAAGTGGTGGGGTGTTATGAAAATACTGATATGGAAAAAAATAAATTGTTGTTAATTCATGCATTAGTAGTTGTTAATATTACAGTTGTAGTTGTTAATACGGAAAACGAGGTTGGATGTCATGACGCTCTGTTTTTGGGAAAGGAAACTGAGGAAGTGGTGTGTTTGAAGTGGGAATGGTTGATTCTTATAGTGCTCTGTCGGTTGTTCTATTTACAACTGGTAAAGCGTGTTTTCACAACATGTTCAGTGTGTTTTATAACCTCCCACACGTTTCTGCTTTACAACTTGTTTTCTCACGTTAAGCATGACCAATTATGCTGTTGACAACTCTTAAAGCGTATATTCATAACATGTTGAGTGTATTTCACAACCTCCCACACGTTTTACTCTGACACGATGTTTTCTCACATTAAGTATGACGGATGGTATGTTTACAACTCTAAAAGCGTGTATTCACATCCCGTTGAGTGTGTTTATTTTTACCCAACCTTGTTTTCCGTAGTAACAACTACAACTGTTATATTAACAACTACTACTGCATGAATTAACAACAATTTGTTTTTTTTTCCATATCAGCATTTTCATAGCACCCAACCACTTCAAACTCACCATTTCCTCTGTTTCCTTTCCCAAAAACATAGCACCATGACACGCAACCTCGTTTTCCGTATTAACAACTACAACTGTTATATTAACAACTACTACTGCATGAATTAACAACAATTTGTTTTTTTTTCATATCAGCATTTTCATAGCATCCCACCACTTCAAACACACCACTTCCTCTGTTTCCTTTCCCAAAAATAGAGCACCATGGCACGCAATCTCATTTTCCATATTAACAACTACAACTGTTATATTAACAACTACTACTGCACAAATTAACAACAATTTTTTTTCCATATCAGCATTTTCTGAGCACCCCACCATTTCAAACACACCACTTCCTCTGTTTCCTTTCCCAAAAATAGAGCACCATGACACACAACCTCATTTTCCTTATTAACAACTACAACTATTATATTGACAATTATTACTGCACGAATTAACAACAATTTAATTTTTTTTCACAGCACCCACCACTATGAGAAGGGGTTTCAATGAGGTTGGAAAAGGGGATGTGTTGGACTATTCATCATCATCATTACTTTCATCCCTTCCTTCTTTAAAAATGGCGGAAGCTTGAGCATCAAAAAAATCTCACAACCTTCCTTCCATCTTCTTCTTCCTTCTATCTTACATCCCATCCCACAAATCTTTCACCACCTTAAAGTTTCGCCCTTCACCATCACAAAAAATGAAACTGTAGAGAGAGAGCACAGATTTGCGAGCTGAAAACGTGAGACAGAGAGCTTAAAACATAAGAGAGAGAAATAATAAAAGAGGGGTATTTGATTTTGAGAAATAATATCAAAAAAGTCCCTAGAGATTTTTCAGATATTTCAGTTTTTTCAATGACTTTTCTGATAATATCTTACTTTCTTAGAACCTATGAATGATTTTCCGAAGGCCTTATGCTGAACCATGGCCAGAAGAGGCCCAAGCGACATATCATGATCATCATCAGCAACAAAGAACTTGAAAGCAGGCGCGAGGCTGTACACTCTCACTCTGTGGCCGCGCGCACCGAATCCAATCCCCTCTTCTTCTTCTTCTTCTTCTTCTTCATCAGAGCAACGAAGCAGAGAGTGAGACGCAAGGAGTTCGGGAAGCCGATCTATCATTTTGGGAGCGTCAGGGTTCTCCATCATCGTAAGCTGCAACGCAATGCCGTTTGCACAGAGCTTGGCGCCTTCTCCAGCTTTTGCTATGACCTCCAAAACGCCGAGTTCTATTGTCGTTTGCAACGCCGTTGGCAGAACACTGGACATCACCACCTGCATGGCGTAGCTGAAGCTTTCTTCGTCGTTGTATATTTTTGTTGCGCCGTTTGATTTCTGTGTGCGGTTTGGGGCCATTTTTGGGTTGAATTGAAGCTCACATGTGAATCTAATTAATGAATCATATAATGGGAAGGTTATCTTGTACAACGGTTATCTTTAACTTTTTTACTAGTAAAAATGTTAAAAATGTATTGAAAAGATGAAAATTGAGTATTTATCTCAATGCTCTTGACTGGAATTAATTAGTTGCCTCCTGTCAGAGGAAAAAAATAGTTGCCCTTTCAGATTTACTTTTATATGCAACGCAATGTTCTTTTTTGTTTTGTTTTGTTTTTTTTTTACCGAAGCAACGCAATGTATTTTAACCATTGCTAAAAGCCAAATGATAATTGAGTTATATTAAGTGATGTGATTTATTAATATATTGAATTGAATATGTGGTAATATATATCATGATAAAAATATAATATAATATTACAAATACATTAGTTAAGATGAAAATTATATAAAGACACATTTTTTTAGTTTTGGTATAAATAGTCATACAATACATGTCCACAAGATCAAGGTGCAATATAATCATAAAGTATTCCGCCATGAACACCTAACAACATAAACATTTTCTTGGTGCAAAAGAATATATGAGGTTTTTAAAATTGTGTAAAAAAGCTATTGCCATTAAATCAACAAATGTTGATCGTTTTGCAAATAGGTTAATTAAGAAAATGATATAAAAATGCTCATGAAGTTTCTACATTTGTGTAAAAATGCTATGGCCATTAAGTCAACCAATGTTGACCATTTAAAAATTGTGCAAAAATTGTGTGTTACTATGTAGTCTTCTACACGACACAATGGCTGCACTTCCTCGATGTCAAGTTATCACTCGCCTAGTTCCCTCACCCATTGTCCTTTTCTTTGGTTTCTTCGTCGTAAGTGGTTTTACCTTAGAACTAATAAGCTGCGAATTAGGAGCATTGTTGTTGTAAATTAGCCATGTGTTAGAAGGAAATGAAGAGGAGGCTGAGGATGACTTGTCTATCATCACGAAAATCAACAATCCAAATTCTTTGGTAATATCCATCGACATTGAAGAAACTAAAGAAAAGGAGAGGGTTGTCTAACCATTGCGTCTTGTGGAAGACCCTGCTGTGGTAGGCAGGGCGTTGAAAGGGAAAACGTCGTGCAACGTGTTTGGAAACTGTTTGTTAAACGTTAAATGATCAACATTAGTTGACTTACCGGCAGTGGCATTTTATACTAGTATAAAATTGTCTTTTTAGACCGCCACATTTAGATCGGTTATAACGGATAAGGTCTAAAAAAGATAATCGGTGGCATTTTTATAATTATAAATAACTTGTAAGACCAGTTCTTAAAATATGCAGTCTAAAATAAATGAGTTAGACCGGTTATTAAAACAACTGGTCTAAAAAGATAAAAAATTAAAAAAATTGAAATTTTTTAGACCGGTTATTCAAACAACCGGTCTTAAAAGATAAAAAAAATTGTTAAACAAAAATTTTTGAAAATTTTTTAGACCGGTTTTTACTAATAACCGATCTTAAAGATGAAATATTTTAAACCGGTTATTCAAACAACCGGTCTTAAAAGATAAAAAAGTTTTTAAAAAAAAATTCTGAAAGTTTTTTAGACCGGTTTTTACTAATAACCGGTCTTAAAAATGAAATATTTTAAACCGGTTTAAAATATTTTTTTTCCTCTTTTAAGACCGGTTAAGATTCACAACCGGTCTAAAAGATATTCCCAAAACTCATACACCTGCTCCTCCCACGTTTAAATTGAATTCCCCGCTTAAAAGATATTCTCAAATCTCAATGTTTCCACTCTTTGCTTTTCCGTATGACATGTCCCTTCACAGTTCACACCAACCGCACTGCGCAACTTCTTCCATCCTTTCTGGTAATCTCTTTTTCTCTTCCCAAATCCATTCACTTAATTGCCTTTTTCAATTCCTTCACCTCTCTATGGTGCAAGCATATGTGCTGAAAATATTCCCAGATCCAACGCTTTCATTCAATCAAGTACGATAGATATTGATGATTTACCAAAAAAGCAAAACAAGTAGAAATAGATATATTGTTTTGTAGTGTAACTGATAAATTGTATGTGGAACAGAGTGTGTATGATATGGGAGGAAGGAGGGTGATCATTACGGGGACGAGGCCGATGGGATGTGTTCCGGCAGAATTAGGGATGAGAAGTAGGATCGGGGAGTGCGATGAGGAACAGAGATAATTGCTTTGATCCATTATATAAATATTCCTCCTCTTTATTTTATTTATTATATGCCTTGCTCTTTATTTCTCTGCCCTCTTTCATTTTACTGTCCGTAGGATGAAACAGAGAGAGTCATGGACGACTTCAGCAACTTTGATCCAACGCTTGAACTCCGGCAGATCCCTGTCATTGTGTTTTGGACAGTTTCTGGCTCGTTTTCTTATTACTGGGATTTCTTTTTTTTAAAAAATGGAATTTTTATACCGGTTGTAGCTATAACCGGTCTAAAAAGTGTGACTTTTTAGACCGGTTAAAAGTGAAATACTTTTTAGACCGGTTATATCAAGATCTAATCTAAAACCGGTCTAAAAAGTCATTTATAACTGGTCTAAAAAGTCATTTTTCTACTAGTAGTTTGGAAACTTTTTTTTTTTTTTTTGGCACCATTTTCTTAATTGACTAGTTTGTTTATATCATCTAACTTTGCCTCTTTGGATCTATTTGGTATGAGAGAATTGGAGGGGAGGGAAAACTTTAATAAGCTCGATTTAAAAAATTGGAGAAATGGGACTAAAATCTTTCAATTAATTTTTATTATTATTTTATCTTACTTCTTGTATTTACTAAAATTGTATGATCGTGCTTCTTCATTTGTTTTAAATTAACTCATTAAATCCAACCCCCCCCCCCCACAAAAAAAAAATCTTCCTCATACCAAAGAGGAAAATGCATCAGTTTAGATATTCAAGGTTTTTTTTAATTAAGATAACATAATGCGATATATGTGTTTTCCAAACGGGAAATAGATAAACTTGCATCAATCTACAATTGTAAATCCCCCCTCCCCAAAAAAAACCTCCATTACTTGTTGGAGATCCTAGTTTAGAAGTGAATTTTAATCCTAAATGTAATAGCTTTTTCCATTTTTCTCCAACATTTATTATTTTTCTTTAAATTACTTTGCTCAACTTATAAGCTGAAATATAATCTAATCTTACATAAAAATATTTTAAAGAGATCACGACACATGATATAATCAAATAATTTATTTAATTTTTTTAATTTCTTAAAAATATATATAGGTGATTAGAGGAGTACTTTTTTATATTGATAAAAAATTGAAGTGTCAAAGAAAAATTCGAGTGAAATTAGTGACATTGGCCAATATAAAAGAAAAAAGGAAAATTTTGAGTTTCTTAATAATCTAGCTGGTACTCTATAGCTCCAGGCCCTCCACCAACACATCATCCTTACCCTGACCAACATTGTCTCACCCTAACCCATCACCAGTCGTGATTGCTTCTTCACCTGTCTTTTCTTCTGTTTGCAACAAGCCCTTTGTCATCATCACTTCCTCATTAGAATCGCTTTCTATGTTTTCTCCAGATATGGAGATAATGGCAAGGGAACGGATTTGGCTGTTTCTCTTTTCTTCCTCAGACTTTTACGTGCTCTTCCCTATTTTTTCCTCCTCTTCTTTGAAGTTGTCTTCTCTCTCATTTCTCCTACACAATAATAGGTTCTAGAAAATACACCATGCAAACATAACAATTTTCATCCCCTTTTCAACCCATAAAAATCATATATAATATACACCATGAAAACATAAGCTTACTTATTATTAAATAAAGGATCCTTTTCTATTTATAGTGAACAGAATGGTTTCTTATTTCTTTTCTCTTTCCCGTCAGTAGTATCTACTGAACCTATGCTTTTTTATGGCTTGAAAAGGGGATGAAAATGGTTTGGTTAACTGTTAAAACATATGGAAATATGTGTTCGGCAGGTTGCGTGTTGTTGTGTTACTGCTGCAGTTCTCATTGAAAATATTTCGGCTGAGTAAATGATCTAGTTCGTAAATCATATATCTCATATTTACATTATTCAATTTGTTCATGAACTTTTTTTCAATACTAGGTTAACAGACTCATTTTTCCCTTTGTTGTTGCTGATGTTGTGCATTTTGGGATATTTTAATTGTTCCCTTACTATTAATATTAATCAAGTCATATTTAGTGATGCATATTATCAATGATATCATGAAGATATTTTTTCCTACTATAATGGAACCTAGAGAATTTCTTTTCACTAAAACAAGGTGTCATCATAACATCTACAAGTGTTTATTTGAGATCACATTTGATACTCCCAAAAGTGCTTATTCATGTAAATTGGGATAAAAATTCTCTCATATTTACCTCATATACTGTAAATCATGATTGAAAAGCTATTTTTAAATGTTTCAATCGCTATTCCAAACAAGCACTAAAACTATTTCACAATATCAAGCTATCAAACTTTCTTGTGTTTGACAATGTCACCATCTATTGATGACAATTTCAAAACAATAAAGGTTATTCTTCTTAATTAATCTAAATTCACATGTTTAGTTTCTTTCTATTTGTAAAACACCATTTATATTACAATCTGCTATGCAGATACTAGTGAGTAACTATAAGCAAAATGGGGCAATGATGAGATACAAAATTTAATGAAGAAAATATGTATGTTTCGATATATTTGGAACCTCTCTATATATGTGAGAGGTGCTTGGATGGTGAAGGAAGTGCATGTGGTGTCATTTTGATATATAAAGTCTACTGTTTTTTAGACTCATATATATTTAAAGGCAAGTAAGGTCTTCATGTACTGAGAGAAACTGAATTTTGAACAAAATTATTTGTTGAATATTATTATTCTAAATCGATTCTCTCCTTATGATGGCTCTAATCTATGATGAGGAATATAATAAATATTGTTGATACTACTTAATTAGCTAACCTCAAATATATTATAACATATTTCAAAATATATTAATAGATTTTTTGTGTGTGTAGAATTTGTGGCTTATTCGAAATAATTAGAAACATATATTTCTTTCTAGGTTTTGATTATTTCTAAAAACTTTAGAAAATCACAAAAAAAATGCTTATAATATATTCATTTTAAAAATATGTAACTTTTGATGAAAAAAATTCCTAAATGAGCAAGATATGCACCCTAACATGTATGTTATAAAAATGAAAAATACTAAAATTTAAAAATTCTTAAACAATAAATTTCTAAATAAACTCTAATATATTGGGGATATGAATCATTTTACCTATTGTTATTCCTCTATCATAGATTATGACTTATTGTCCAATAATAAGTAATACTAAACACAGGATTATTTTAGTAACAAATGAACGGCTAATATCACGGGGATATATTTAGTGGGTAACATTGAAGTATAGGAGAAATACTCTGAATATTATTGATCCTTGAGAATTAAAAGAGAGTATAAGGAAGTCTTTATATAGGTAAACTAATAGGCTAACCCTAACCATAGAATCTATCCTAATCTAATTAAATCAAATCATAATATCTTAAAAATATATTCCTAAAATATAATATTCATATCTAATCCTAATAAATACTAAACGATGTCCCTAATAATAATAATTAATTAATATTTTTAAACTTGATATTCTTCTCAACACTCCCTTTTAAGCTGGAAGCAACTTGCACATGTAGCAACTGATCTTCAAGAAAATAATGTTCTATAGCCTAGAACTCGAACAACAAAGGCTGAGGTAATAATCTATCAGCTTCACCAAGAGTTCGAACAACAAAGAGTACTAAACCAGAGTAGAAGACGCAACAAACGGTCTCACAAGGGACCAAACCAACAACGAACAGTCTCACAAGAAACCAAAGCAACAGCGAATGTCTCACCGGGGACAAACACCAAATGGTCTCACCACACTACAAAAAAAATGTGATTTGGTAGCGGTTAAAAATGGGTATTAGTAGCGGTTAGCCAAACCGCTACTAAATCGTATGTTGCAAGACGTTTTGTAGCGGTTATATAAAACCGCTACTCAAGAAAAATAACCGCTACATAATTTGTAGCGGTTCAACTCAACCGCTACCAAATCTTCATGAGTGAAATTTTTTTCAGAGATATTTGTAGTGGTTAAATAGCCGCTACAAAAATAAAAAACTGAAATTTTGAAGGCGGGAAAAGAGAAATGAAATTTTTTTTCTATTTTGTAGCTGTTAATAAAACCGCTACTACTTTTGAATTTTTGATGAAATTTGTAGTGGTTATCCAACAGCTACTAATTTCATGAAAATTCAAAATTCGCGCTAAAAAATTAATTTCAGTTTAAAAAAGGCGCGTTAATTAGTAACGGTTTATCAACCACTACAAAAATTTTAAAAAAAATTAAAAATACGATCATTTTTTTTTCTGTTTTTTAATATTAAATTAAATATTTTATTTTTTATTAGTTTATCTAATTTAATTAGCTTATTATTCAATATTTTAACTTATTTATAAATTAAAAGGAATAATTTAATTTAATTAGATTAGTATAAAAATTGTATTGATAATATTATTAAGGATATGTAGGTAATAAGGAACTATTATGTTATTTACTATAATGTAATTGTGTATGAAAAATAGATGAAAATGAAATAAAGTTGTAAAATATCTAGAAAAAAATTGTAAGAATAAATTTTATACAAAGGAAAGAAGTATTGAAAAAAAAATTAAAAAACTTGTTACCATATTTGATCGTATTGTTCAGCTCCTCAACTCATACAAAAGAAGTTGTAAATGAGAGAAAATGAAAGAAATGTAAGGTGAAAAGAAAGAAGGGAGTGTTTGAAATGAGTTGTGGTAAGGGTATTTATAGGGATCCACGTACCATTTGCAGCGGTTAATGTATCCATTTTGTAGCGGCTTTCATTTAGTAGCGGTTATTTTTATTGTTGTAGCGGTTTTTAATTAGTAGCGGTTATTTTTTATTTTTGTAGCGGTTATTAAACCGCTACAAATATTAATTTATTTTTTTAAAATTTTTTCCAATTTTTTATTAAAGACAAAAGCTTAATTTGAATTTGATCACTCATCGTCACCATCCCTACAGAAATTATGTTGAAAAATTATTGTTAGGGATGTATTATTAAATTTAAAAAATTTAATTTAAATGATGTGGACTTAAAAAAACTCATCATAGTAGAGGTAAATTATCATCGCCTTCAAGGAAGTAGTTTTCAAAATCGGCTGGCTGAAATGGCTCATTCTTGTAGGCAATGTTATCGCCTTCACCCATGTCATAAAGGTCTCGTGGCTTTAAATGAACGACCATATGCCAATCCCTGTGCCTCTCGTCCTCAACATAATAAACTTGATGTGCCTCTGAAGCAAGAATATACGGCTCATCGTCTTGAGAAATACCAGTATGAATCGACCGTGAGAAATTGACTGATGTGATCCCCAACTCGTCAGTTGTCAGTCCTCGAGAAGTAGTGGTATTTGCCCACAAACACTTGAACAGCGTCACGGTGAAACGGCCTTGATAATTAAGTTCGACCACATCAAGAAGCTTTCCATAGTAAGGGACGCCTCCGAAATACATGTTCGAGTCACTGCAGCTCGCATAACTCCTTGTCCCAAATGTACCATAAACACCCGAATTCTGAGTTTGCAATCCTTGATCCCGTGAAACTGTGCAAAACTTAAAACCATTGACATTGTATGCTGTAAATCTTTTTGCATGATCAAGAGGGCCGATTGCGAGAGCTCTGAAATCTTGTGAGTGTGGGTTGTGGTCATTTAGTATTCTGCGCACAAACCAGCTCGGGAATTCTCTGTGGACCCTCCTATCAACTTCTGAGGATGTTTGTGTACGGATACTGAGTTGACGCTTAACATGACTTCTGAATTCCCTGCAATTAATAATGGAAAGGCCATAGTGAAATGAAAGTGAGAAATGTTACGAAAGATATAGAATAACATATGAGTGTACAATTCTTACTGTATGAAAGGTTCAACTTAAGTGCAATTAATCAAGACATGTCTATGTGCTTACAACTTCTCAGTTGCCGTTAGTTTGAAGTTCTCAGTTGCTCCAATTGGTTTGCCAACACTGTTAGATATGATTAGTTTTGATGATGTCAAATATAGATGTGAAATGATAAGAGTAAAAAGTTTATATAATGTATTTCTTTGACTAACTACTATATTTAATGTTACATATTTTGTAGATTAGTCAAGCAAAGAATGAAGAAGATTGAATTAATGAAAATGAACAAGAGGAAGAAGAAGAAAGAAATTGAAGATAGTCAAGGAGATGTTTACTCGGATTATGAAGAATTATTATCAAGAGGAAAACCAAGAAGAAAGATATTGAAGAATGAAGAACTTGGAAGATCTATCATGAATATCAAGATTCAAGTTGTTAGAAGTGATACTGGAGGTTCCTATGATGATTCCAGAGGTTTCTATGATCAAATGATGGTTGGAATAGGTTAATACGAAGTTAAGATGACTTATATGTGAGTTATGGCACTTCTAGGGGAGTTATGCTCGAGCACAGAGCTTAATACACGAGCACGGGATGAACTCACTCGAGCACGGATGAACTCACTCGAGCACAGGGTGAATACTCTGTTCTACTCTGTTTTACGTTCAGTCTGACAGAGGTCCGGTATTTTGATCATATCTCTCAAACCACACGTCGGATTGACTCGAAACCGGTGGCATATGAAAGAGGACTCACAACACGTAAAATCTGTACCAGGATCACATTGAAAGAAGATCAAATGAAGGAGATATGATTCGTGGAAAATGAAACGAAAATCACAGTCACTTTTCAAGACAGGTTCGGTATTTTGCACGTAACTTACAAACTACACATCGGATTGAGACAAAACCAGTGCCAAATGAAACTAGACTCAAAGAGCTTTCCATGGATAGGTAATTTGCCTAATTGGAATGTATATTCTAGGAGCTATGCCTTCTGGAATTTGATGCTTGTGCAGACTAGCGAAATAGACATTCTTTCGATCATAACTTGCAGAATACAAGAAGTTTGGAGCTGATTCTTTTTGTATTGGAATGCATATGGCAAGAGCATTCTTATGATACATCATTAGAATCAAATAAACAAATTTTTTCTAAAGTGGCCCCACATCACCCGTGAGTGCAAAAACTATCTCTCTGAAAAAGTTGTGCGAGTGATGTCCAGAAGCAGCTGAAAAGTGAAGAAATCTGTAACACTCGAGCACTAGGATTCATGCTCGAGCATTGGAGTATTTCTCACTCGAGCACATGCAAGTTTTGACATGAGAGTGATAACCCGAGAAGAAGCATGTACGTGAAAACAAAAGACGCACTCGAGTAGGACGTGTTGTGCTCGAGTGATGTCGAGAATTCACTCGAGCACTAGTGAGTGAAGAGCAGCGAGTGTTTGCCCGAGAGGAAGTTAGAACGTGAAAATATGAACTGCACTTGAGTGAGCCATATTGCACTCGAGTGAGGTCCTGACAGAAGCAACGTAGAAGTTCAGAGCCTCACAGCCATCAATCCAAACGTGGTTAAATGTTATACAATCATTATGTTTTCACTTATTATTGTTCCTAAACATTAACTAACATGTATTTCAAGTGTAAAATAGGAGATTAAATATTTGGATTGAATCTTCAAGAATGGAGGTCACGTATGGAAAAGTCTTCACTCAACGTGATGAGTCCCAAAAGCCAGAAATTTAGCTTTTGACCAATGATCCAACATACCCATGACTAATACTTCATCATATTAATGATTAAGTATTTTGCAGTGTGAAACAGGATATTAAACGTTCGGGTTGCAGATTCAAATAAAAGTCAATTACGGTGAACTTCATCATTACACACCGAATGGCGGCTACCAACCACGACAAGTAACTGACCCACCATGAGAGATTGTCTGAAACACAAAACGCTCCACAACGTGATGTACAACTTAAAATGAATCTTCTTGCTGTTCAACGAGACGCTCTGCTTTGCAACAGAAATCTCATGGTAGCTTGTTTTTCAAATATGCTCAAACGGTCAAAATGACTCCAACGGACGAATGCTCACAACGGTCATGATCTTCATCAACTATAAATAAGAGAGCACTCAAAGTTGATGGTAGACAGAGAAAAAAGAGCAACGACACCAACATGCGAATAACATGAATCCTCTGCTTCTACCCAAACACTCTCTGTTTTCCAGTTTCTGTATTACTTATCATTGAGAGAGTGATTATTTGTATTGTACTTCAGTGAGATTATACCCACTCTGTGAGAGAGTCTGTAAACACCTTCAACTATATTTCTGAGTTGATCTCAAGGTAGAGGGACCTTGAGAGGGATGATTTTCTTACGGAGAAGCTGTAGAGCGAATTGCCAGTAAGACATTCTGCTCGTAAGACTTACAAGGTGCAAGCAGTAGAGAATGTTGCTGCTCATAAGACTTACAGGGGTGTAAGCAGGAGAGAACGTTGCTGCTCGTAAGACTTGCATGAGTAAGCAGGAGAGGAAGATCTTCGGGATTGCTCTGCTCGTAAGACTTGCCGTAAGGGGGAGTATCTTGGTGAAAGATTTGTAAAAGGTTTCACAAGTACCCGGCTAAACTTGTGGGATTGTAAAGGCTTTTCTTGTGCCTGGATTAAACGAGAAGATAGTGGATTTGAAAATCTCAGGAGGAGCCTGGGGACTGGACGTAGGCCATCACAGATTGGACCGAACCAGGATAAATCACAGTTTGCATATTCTCTTCCCTAAACTCTTATATTTCCCGCATATATTATTTAACCTAACTGTTGATTTATAAACCTTCATACTTACCACTTTCATTAAGATACGAAAAGATTTCTAAAGTTCTTAAGTTTTTATTATACACCCAATTCACCCCCCTCTTGGGTGATAGCCGGTTCTAACAAACACGAGGGATAAATTCTCCTGATGCCGGCGCAGGTTCAGGACAATCATCAACATGAGGTGGGCGGTTGAAAGCTGTCTTAAGATCATCAAAATACCTTGAATAAAAATATAGCACTTCATCCCCTATATAGCCTTCAGCTATAGAACCTTCTGGCCACGCCTTATTCTTTACGTAAGATTTTAATTTACCAAGGAACCTACGAAGTAAAGAAGAGAAAATTGATACTAAATGCTGAAAAGGACGACTAGCAAACATTAAATACGGAGAATAAAGCACATATTTAAAATGAGTACCTCTCAATCGGATACATCCATTGATATTGTACTGGTCCAGCGAGCTTTGTTTCATGAACGAGGTGGACTGTAAGGTGAACTATCACAGTAGAAAAGGATGGAGGAAAGATCATCTCCAAATGATAAAGCGTAAGAATTATTTTGGACTGCAGCTGATCGAGCTCCTCAACGATCAAAACCTTAGAACACAACTTCCGAAAGAAAAAATAAAGTTCCACTAAAACGATGGAAACATCGGGAGGAAGTGCATTCTTTATAGTCAGAGGGAGTAACTGCTGCATAAGAACATGTGAGTCATGACTCTTCAGGCCAGCAACCTTTCGAGCCTGCAAGTTAACACATCGAGAAATGTTGCTTGAATACGCATCAGGAACTTTTATGAAACAATTACTAATTAACATTCTTCATTATTATGTTGGTTTTATAAAAATTATAATAATAAAATTACTTACAATGGCAACCTCTGCCTGCTTAGAGGTAGGAGTCCCGTCACAATGTTTGTGTGTGATCGTGTACAACTCCCCATAGTCTGTTTGACAGTTCTCCTGTTGTGCCTTCCTCTCCTAAAACAATTACATAATTCAATTACTATTATGAAATAACCAGCTAAAAATCAGTGATATTTTGAAAATTTACCAGCTCGCTGTAGGTGACAGCAAAGGTCTTCGATCTTGCTGTGTGGTGGATCGTCTGCTGCCCACGGATCCTGGTGTTCCTCTAAGAAAGTGCCTGAAAAAAAAAATTAAATGTATTAAAACAATATAAAACATTTAAAATTAATTACATTTAAATTATAATTTAATAATTAACAATTAAAAAATTATATATAAATAATCTAATAAATACATTATCTGCCCCTCAGCGCTCCTCCTGAACTGAACGAAACTTGCCCAGTCGTTCAGTGGCACGCCGTCCAGGACGCTCTCGATCAGCTGCTCCAGAGGCATCGCCCCGTCCTTATCCACCCTGTGGAAGGGACGGTTCCTCCTGTTCCTCCAGCCGTCACCCATCTTCACGACGGTGTACCTCTTCCGGTTGGCCAGGATGGCAAACCGTAGCTGCAAAAAAGTTATTTAAATATCAATAATTACAAAAATATTAATTAAATATAATTAATTACAAAAAATATTAATTACCTGAACCACCTCTTCCCAAGCCTGGTCCTTCGGCTTCTTCGGAACGTGCCTCCACGTCCTGAAGTGCAGGGGGAACCGCATCCAATTCGCGCCCAGGTCGTTCAGGATGCGGTTGAACAGGTAACCCCCATTGTCGATGGGTTGGTCCGTGCCCTCATTCTACGACACTATAACTCACAGTGTCCGGTCCATGCTGTTCAGACCGGCCACGTCCAGCCTCCTCGTCGACACGTTCCCCTGCTCATCTGCACAATTTACCGCACGTTAGATAAATTGTAATTCAAATTTAATATTTTGAATTTAAATAAATAATTTATTAAATAAAAAAATTATTTACCTTGGACCTGCACCTCAAACCCAGTGGACCGCGAAGACGACCCTCGTGGGTTGTTCTGCTCCCGAGCCTCCTCCTCATTGAGGAACTGCTCCATCTCCCTAAGCCCAATCGGGATCTCAAAGTCCTCCTCGTTGTAGTCCTCGACACTGATATCTACCCCCCAAACTTAGGCACCTCTGTCGTCTCCTATGGGATCGTCTGCGGTGCCTGTGGTAGAGGCGACTCCTGTGGGGGGATGGGCTGAAATGCCGAGGTCGCCCTCCCTCCACGCTACCCCCTGCTCTGCTGCTGCCACCCCGCAAAATCGGTCTGGGGACCTCAGGCGCCTTCCCCCTATCCTCTCTCGAAGCCATATCAACTGTGAAAATTCAAAAAAAGAATATTTTAGTCACATTATTATGCAAAAATATAATAAAAATATAAATACAAATAAAATACGTCTTATCTCCTTACCTCAAGTACAAATACCAAGAAATACTGCAACAAAAACTCTTTCACAGACGTTTGAATGCTCAAATATAAAGAAAACACTCAGAGAAACTTCAGGAAACAAAATGAGCAAACGGAGAAATGAAGGGGAAGAGTTTATATAGGCGGAACGTTTGTAGCGGTTATTCAAATAACCGCTATATAAACCGCTACAAATAACTTAGGTGCGGCTAAACTTTGTAGCGGTTCTAATATAACCGCTACAAATCACAAAAACCTTTGGAATTTTATAGCGGTTAAGGTATATAACCGCTACAAATTTGGGACCTTTGAAATTCTGTAGCGGTTACAACCTAGTAACCGCTACAAAATACGCGACATTTGGAATTTTGTAGCGGTTGTATTGATCAAACCGCTACAAATAACCACTACACTATTCGCGCGCCATGTGGATCGAAAATTGTAGCAGTTTTAATTTATTAACCGCTACAATTTTTGGCAGGAAATTCGTGCCATATTTGTAGCGGTTTTACCTAAGTAACCGCTACAAAAAAACGCAGCCAATCTGGCGCATCACTTGGCGCGTATCTTACCGCTACAAATGTGTAGCGGTTTAGGGTAAAACCGCTACAAATGTTAATATTTGTAGCAGGTAATTATAACCGCTACAATGTCACCGCTACAAAATACCTTTTTTTTGTAGTGCCAGGGACCAAACCAACAACGAACAGTCTCACTAGGGATCAAGCCAACAATGACCGGTCTCACTAGGAACCAAAGCAACAATGAACATCTCACCAGGAATGAATACCAAACGGTCCAATACTCTAAACGTCTCATCAGAGACAAACACCAAAAGTCTCAACAAGGACCAAAATCAAAAGAATGCAGCTAGAAGAAGAAAAACATATCCAACTATGAAACCATGAGATACAACAAGGAGCAAAATCAAAAGAATGCAGCTAGAAGAAGAAAAACATATCCAAATATGAAACCATGAGATGCGAGAACAAAACCACCAAGGATAAAAGAAAGTACTTTAAGGCTCTGATACCATGTTGAGATTGAAGAATCACATTGAAGCACAGGAGAAATATTTTGAATATTTTTTATCCTTGAGAATTAAAAAAGAGTACAAGGAAGTCTTTATATAGGCAAATTACTAATAAGCTAACTCTAACCCTAGAATCTATCCTAATCTAATCCAATCAAATCATAATATCTTAAAAATATATTCCTAAAATATAATATTCATATCTAACCCTAATAAATACTAAACGATATCCCTAATAATAATAATGAATTAATATTTCTAAACTTGATATTCTCAACAGTAACAAATGAATTTTTTAATTAACTAAATAATAATAATGATATAATTATCATATAATACAAATCTAAACCGAAAAAATCATATTACTAAACAAATTTCCTAATAAATAAATTTTAAATATAATACTATAAACAAAATAGCCGTCCAATAGAGATGAGGAAACATCCTTGGACAACTAACCATCCAATAATTAAAATGGGGTTAGAGAAGATGCAGGACGTTTTTAGCATTAATTCCATAATTGAAATTTTATATTTTTAATTTCTGGTTTTCGAAAATAATTGCAATTTTTAATATATTTATTAACAAATATTGTTTTCTTTAATCCTTCTCCCTAATTGTCCCTTGAAATAATTGATTTTGAAAAATGCTTACTTAAAATTGAGTGATAGGTACATGATCAAGGCCCCTGTAAAAAATGGCCAATGAACACTAAATACAATAAATGAAAATTTTGAAAATGCTAATAAAGTTTTGAAATAATGTGGAAGACTAACACCCACAATTAAAAGTTAAAGCAATCATTGGGAATGAAATGCGGCGACATTAATTGAAGAGTGTGCTTTTTCAAATAATCTTGTAGATATTATTTTATTAACACCATGTGTGTGCTTCACGCTGAAATGGAGATAAAAGTTTTCGCGAGGACGAATTCATAAATGGATTTCAGAAGGACATATTTAAACTCTATTTAAACATATTAACTTTTTAAATTGTATTTGCACTGATCTTTTTATACAAATTCATGCTTAATTATATTTGACTTACACTCTAAATATCTCAATATAGATTTGTAAACATTTCTATTCTTATTTATTTTTCATAATGAGAATCTGCACACAAAATAGGACATTAAGATACTGACATTATTACACAAATTAAAATAAGATATTAAGATACTGACACTATTGTTAAGATAGTATGATTTCATATACTAATCATAATTATATTTTAAGTTCCTAATGTTATTGTAAAGTTGCACACATAATCATTATTCTCATTCCAAATATCTCAATATAAATTTGTATAAAAGTCCCTTCTAATATTGATAAAAAAAATCTCTTCTAATATGATTTCATATGCTCTTGGACTCTTGGTCTAATAGATAATAATAAAAATCATAATAGCATTTTTAATATTTTTTTTTCATTTGAAAGATTTATATTTGACACTATGAATATCTCAACATATATTTTGCAAATTTGAAACGTGCTAAATATAAATTCATACATATCATTAATATTTAAAAGGTGATAAATGAATCATGTTTTATAGACTTTAGTGTGTGTGTGTGTGTGTGTGTGTGTGTGTGTAATTCCGTACCTTAACAATTTTCAAGTCACAAATATTCAATCTTAATTTTGAATTGCATGATGAAATTAGTTTACTTTCTATGATTAACTTTTAATTTTAAGGTTGTTTCATGAATTTTAATGTGCCATTGAGTGATGTTTCAATCAAATTTAAGTTATTAGAACTTGCATACTTCGAGATAAGGAAAAAGAACTCATCCTTTGTTGGGACAATGGTGGTTTGTTTCTGCATGGAAACCAATAAATCACCGACACAAAGTTCTAATTTGAATTGGTGATGGTAGGGTTTATGAAAAGAACTGAAAAACTCGAATATGAAAATCCAAAGATTGTTGAAGATGCTGTTGAAACTTCATGGCAATCGGAGTGTTTGTAAGAAATTGGTGTGTGAGGTGCAGGAAAGATAAGGTCTATTGTCAGACCCTTAACTAATTTTTCATATTATCATAGTGCTTGCATGTAGTTCAGTAAGCAATCCAGGAATAGCGTCAAAATACCAATATATAGTATATGATTACATTGAGGAATTCCCTTCAAGGTTACGTAATATATACAAATTCTCAAAATATTCAAAATTAAAGACTACATATAACCACTGTCCTCATCTAGGAAAACATGCCCGTCACTTTCCCGTATCTTCGTCCTTGCCGTTCAAGCCGCTAGCACTCGCTGTGGTATTTTGTTTAGAAAAAGGGATGATATTCCAATGAATCTCAGTAGAAACATACTATCAAATTTATAAAATGTGAGAATTAAATATGTAATGCACTGTGTCAAGTAAAATGAAAATTCACATCAATCTGTATGTGTAGACAAAAATCAGAGCCAACCATCCAATTGAAACCCCTACGTGTACCTCAAGCGAGTCACCGACTACAGCTACGCAATACCAGTATACCTTGGCTAGGCACCGAACCACAACCAGGAAATGTGCTTTCAGCACGTGTTCAAATCACAAAATATAGTAACACGCATCATACAATAGTCACATAGTATATGAGAGATAGTAGTCCCTACCTTAACCTTTTCTGGCCTATAATTGTCTGCCTCGTAAAACCCGCCAACCTCAGACTCCCAACTCGGTCCTAAAATATCAAATGTACAGGAATTAGATTAAAGGCCATTCATGTACCATTTTAGGCACTTCCATAGTGTTTATTGTGGTTTTATTAGTATATGGTGAAAATTCACCAAAATGCCCCCAGGACCCCGCCCCGCCGTATCCGGTCTGGCTGTACTTGTTTTCAAATTTTGACATGGGCTATACTGACATAATTTCACCTAAGGAATCCATTTCCAAACTTAGAATTACCAAATTCACTATCAAAAGACAAAAATGCCCTTGGCAGCCCCTATTTTAGGGTGTCAAAGGCGTTTTCGTAATTATGCTTTTTCAGGCTTTTCCAAAAAAGTGACTAACTATAACCCAACCTAATTTCCCCTCCTGAACTCAATGGAATCATCAAATCATTGAAAATCTAACTCTAAGGCCTCTAATTAGAGCTGGCCGAATTGTACAAGTTCCCCAGGAAAAATTGGGGTTTTTGAAATCCTACTCTGTAGACGTGTTCCTTTCTACTCCTAACCACTTTATTAACTAGTTAATTACGTTATAACTACCATTTAGACTCAATTTTAGCATCATAACGCTTAGGCCAACTCCTTTATCAAATTTGAAATCAAAGCAAATCAATCGGAATTTCACCGATTAAACTACTCACAGCAGCTAGAACAATCAAAGATTGAAGTTTTGGAGGTTATCTTGAGCTCCTTTTGGCTTATTCTTCTTATGGTTGAACCCTAGCCTCTTTGAATAATGAAATTCCTTGCTTCAAGACCTTAATTCACATAGAGGAATAGCTTAAGAGAAGGATTATACAAGTTAAGAGCTAATTCACTAAAAAAATCAGGCTTACCTTACACTTTTACTCCCCTTCTCTCTAGATGTTTCTCAAACTCTCTCTTTCTTTTGTGAAGCTCAAACCGACGGGCAAATGAGCATGGAAGATGAAGATTTGCTTTATATTATGTTTACTTGTATCATCATAGTATTATGCTTACATCATAATTTCAAATTTCCAAAATTCTAAAATTTGGACTTTTTGTGCATAATACTTTATATACATGTAACCATATCATTAAGCTCAATGAACATGCAACTAATATTTCCTCCTTCTTGTTACATGTAATGGCATCCCAAGAGTCCTTCTTCCATGTCCAAATTGGCTTTATAACTTATTCAAGTTACGTATACACTTTAAGTCACATTTTTCCCATTTTTGGATTTTTTTTACAATTTTGGCAAATTTTCTACCCAAATTTTGAAAAAGCATAACTAACTTTGTAGACATCGAATTGTAGTTATTCCAAAGGCTATAGAACCCTTATTGAGTCTAGTTTCAAGAAAAAATATAGCATTTTACCAATTAGAAGCACATCATTCCCAGATTTTTAATCTATGCATGCTATTCCAGAAAATAATCAATTTCGCTGGTTAAACTTCAAAATTTCATAACTCTTTGTATATAGCTTGAAATGATTCGTATGACATATCAAATTAAAGCTTAGGATGTCTACTTTCACTCTATAAAATTTCATAATATTTGAGCATTATTTGTTCAACAAAATGCATTGCACAACAACAATGCCTCACTGGAAGCAATGAAATAGCAAGCACTGGCAACCTCAACAAATTCCATTTTTGTATACAGATGTCCCATACTCTTTAATTCACTATTTTATTCCATTTAATACCTCAAAGATATAAGAAATGTTAGATAATAGATTTAGGACACCTGCTAAACCGGAGCTTAGCAGTCTACTTAATTAAAGCTTATTCTCAAGCTCCGATCCCAAAATTCAAGATATTACGTCTATAAAGTAAGGCCTTGTTTGGTACGTGGTATTCGAGAGCAGGGAGAGGGATTGCGTGAGGGATTGAGTAAATTACATCGTTTGGTACGAGGGATTATGAATAATCAGGGATTGTGAATACCACGAATATGGGATTGCTGCAAAGCCACCTCCCCCCTGGTATTGTGTTTTGAATCCCAGGATTATAAAATCATGAAGACAAAAATATCCCTGATTAAAATTTTTTGAGACAGAAATAACCTGAGTTTAACCTAACCTCTCACACGTGATCACTCCCTCCTCCTCCTTTTTTCCTCCCTTCACCGTCGACAGCTCCTCTGCATCATCGACCTTCACACTGCCGCTCACTCAAACACCCACAGCCGTTCACCTTCACCTTTCCCCTTTATCTTCGTCGCCCTCAACCGCGCTCACACCGTCGCCTCACCACTGATCGACTTTCGCCGTTCTCGCCGTCGAACTCACCGTCGCTCACTCAGTCGCAGCGGCAGCCTCCCCTGTTTTAAAGGTTCGTTGTAATCTCCTATTGTCCTTCGTTGAATCATTTTCCTTTTCTTCTTTAGGTATTCATGTTCGGTTCTCAAGTCATCTTCCTTTTCAAGCTCTGTTATTTCCCGAAAGATCTGGATTTATTTGGCATTTATGTGCATAATTTCCTGTTTTCAGTTTCGTTTTTCCTGAATCGAACTTAGAATGGCTGCCCAATTCGAGTTAGAACAGCTTCAGCCCTGAAAACTTGCAACCATTTACTGAGAATTGTCAATTTCAATTTCAACGAGTCTGATGTTAAAGTGACAAATATTATTGGACTTTGTTGGATTAATTGTTATACGCATTCATGATTTAGTTTTTCAAATGGTAATGTGTATCATTCATAGTGAAAAATCCACAGTATTCGATATGGAAGAACCGCTAACACTTTGAATTGGTGAAGTATTTTCTGTTATTTGAAGTCAACTTTCATTGTAACGATTTCAGGAAGGGGAAAAACTGTTTATCTTTGACAAGCATTCTTGTCATGGCCCTAAAACAGCCGAATAGCAAACTTTTTTTACCGATAATTTTAACTTTATATTTGGTGGTGCCTAGTTCTATAGATTTTTTTTCCCTTTTTCTGTTTTGAAATATTTCTGCTATCTGAGTCATGACATCCTCCCATGTCATTTGAAACATGAAGCATGATTTTGCTGTGTTAGATTAGACAATTTAGCAGCTTTGAAATTTGTGAAGCGCTTATGCAAAGCTTTGCTTCTGCGTGATATATATACATTTATGAGTTTGAGTAGAATAACAAGATCGATCAGCCCACTATAAGAATTTGAGTTTAATCCATTAAAATGGAGATTGCAATGAGGTATTGAGATCCTAGTGATTCAAAATCTGATCTGATTGAAATGGAGAATCAGATGCAGTAGGGAAGAGAAGGAGAAGAAAATATTTTTCTCCAGCTTATTTTTAATTTAAATATAAAAATATTATATTAAAAAACTAAATTACAAGTATCCTTTATTGGCTTTTAATTGCATAGCCATCACTTAAATCTAATAATTCAACATTTTCTATAAAATGAAACTGATACAGTTAAAATTAAAAAATTAAAAATACACTTTATAAATATAAAATACTAAAATGATGTTTGATGCAAGTATAAAAGATCAAACGTGAAACATATACTTTAGCATTTTAAAATTTAACTTTTAGGCTCTTTCAAATTTTTGATAAGTTTGAGATATTAAATTTATTCAACTCAGTTTTCATTTAGATTGTACTTTTTGCTTTTAACATATATTTTTATATACTTAAATAACAACTTTTTAATTTAAAATTCAATGACAATTTTTTTAATATATTCCACTTATGATATTATATAGATACTAATAATATCATAAATGTTCGAGATTTATTTATTTTTGATTTTTTATTGAAAGTGAGTATACTATAGTAAGCAATAATAGTAAAAAATTTGGAAGAATCCATGCGTTGGGGGGTTTAGAAATTAACTTTTAGGATCTATTAGATTTTTTTTGTTTTTTTTTTGGGTGGGGGCAGATGGGGAGAAGTTTTAATCTTAACATAATTACTATTGAAATATTAAATTAATTCGAATCAGTTTTAATTTAGGTTGTACAATTTACTTTTAACATATATTTTTATGCGGCAATTCTCCTGTGTGTCTTTTCTCGTGTATTATTGATAAAAAAACTGACTCAAACGAATAGCAAATTGACCATTTGAAAAGAGCTCATTGTGTAAAAATAATTATTTCTACCTTTTATTTATTTCAATATTATCATTTATAAATATTGCATTATATATACGAATTACCAATCTTTTTCTTCACACAGGAAACTAAAATAGAGATTGGACTTTCGGTGGCTATTCTTTTTAAGATGTGTTCTTATTAGCTTTTGGAGAATAGCTTCTGGAGAAAAAATGGAGAATAACTTTTGGAGAATATTATGAGGAGAATAGATTATGGGAAAAAGTGATTTTGATAAAATGAGAGTGTTTGGATATTTTGATCAGAATAGCTTTTTTTATTATCAAATGACTAAAAAGGACATTAACTTTTATGATAATTACATATAAAAGATAAAATTATATGTTAAGTATTATTTCACATTAAATTGCATAATAAATACAAAAAATGAAATAAATTTCTCAAAAAAATTTAAAATTATAACAATTGTCAATTATGTAATATAAAAAAATAGATGCAAACATTTAAAATTATGGCATTAGTCAATTATGTAGTAAATTACAAAATTAAATCAAATGTACATACTGAAGGTATACACTATATTAATTTTCATCTCCTTTGATAATCTGGGTTATCTTTTGCCAAACCCACTGTATTATTCTTCATTAAATTCTTTGGAATGGTTTTGATTTTTGCAAGTGTGTCCTTGTCTTTAATTTCTGTTTTCCCCCCACTCCTGCCTAGTCTCTAAAGATATATATATATATACATACATATAAGTATATTAAAAATTGTTAAAATAAGAAATTTTTTCTACAAAACACCAAAATACAAATTCCGAGTAATTGTCAATAACAGAGTAAGTCAAAATATGGATACAATACCATTTAACATATTATCAAAAAGAGAGTACGATAAAATACGAAAACATTCATGGGAATCGCACTTGGACATGTCGAAGTCATTCTTCGCCCCTTGGAGAACATCAATTGTTCGTGAAGCTATCTAAATGCTCATTCGGCCAAAAAAAAATCAACTACCTCAGGTATATAATGTGTATGTTTGTTTAAGCTTTTTGCACAGTAAATAAGCCCTTATTACGCAAGTCGAGAAAAAACTCCTCTCACATACTTACCTCGTATACTGTGAATCACGAATTATAAGCACTTATTGCCCAAAAATAAGCTATTCCAAACACACACAATATCTGAATGTGGTGTAGAAGTAGACCCTAGGAAAGTACTGAGCATCTAAGAGTGGCCCACACCTACCCCAGTCTCACATCTAAAGGGTTTCTTGGGTTTAAGTGGTTACTACAGAAGATTTATTTAAAACTATGCACAATTAGTAGGCCCACTGACTCGGTTGCTAGGTAGAGATGCCTTTTGTTGGGATAGAGAGGCTTAACATGCGTTTAAACAACTGAAACAGGCTTTCACTCAAGCACCCATCTTTGCTCTGCCTAACTTCAAGAAACCATTTATTTTAGAGACAGACGCATCTAGTTTAAGAGTTGGAGCTGTCTTGAGCGAAGGAACCATCCCATAGCCTTCTTCTCGAAGAAGTTATCGCTTCACATGTAATCTCAATCCACTTATGTTTGAGAATTATACGCAATAACATAGGCCGTTGCTAAGTTCTGTCACTACCTCTTCGACCATCACTTCATCGTCAGAACAAACCATACTAGGTTGAAGCACCTCACCAAACAAATAATTTGAACCCCAGAACAAGAAGCATGTCTACCAAAGTTACTAGGGTATCGTTTTTCAATTGAGTATAAACCTGGCAAACAAAACCAAGTTGTCGATGCCCTGTCTTACATGCATTGTCATGCTCTGTTCTCAGCTTCAGATGACTTGATAGATGTGGTACATGATGCTATATTATCTTCCTCTACACTTTCAAGATTGAAGGCTAAGGTTTTAGCAGGTGTTGGTGTACTCAGAAAATTTGATGTGGTGCTTGACCAACTGTATTGGGATAAGCAACTAGTTGTACCCCATGAAAATCGCAAGATCATCCAGCAAGTATTGGGGAGCATTATTCTTTGAAAATCGGAGGTCACGCAAGATTCCTACTGATCTTCCACAGGATCGCTCGGATTTTTTATTGGCCGAAAATGAGGGGAGACATTCGAGACTTTGGAGGTGTGCAATATGCCTGCAAGCTAAGGCTTAACAATTACAACCAGCTAGGCTACTCCAACCGCTCCCAATACCAGACTACCTATGGGAGGACATAGCCATGGACTTCATTATCAAGTTACCACCAGTACGAGGTCAATCGGTTGTATTGGTTGTCATTGATCGGTTATCAAAATATGCGCACTTTATGGCCTTGCCCACAAATTCCTCTGGTGCTCAGGTAGCAGAGGTCTTCCTCCAACACGTTGTCAAACTCTATGGCCTCCCTCAGACCATTATTATAGACCAGGATAAGAACTTCATGAGCGCATTCTAGTATTATTTAATGAAACTACAAGGCACTCAGCTACACTTTAGCACAGCATACCACCCCCAGTTGGACAGCCAGTCAGAAGCATTGAACAAGTTCCTCGAGATATATCTCTGATGCTTTGTCTTTGATTGCCCCAGATGGTGGCTCTCTTTCCTTCCGTGGGTAGAGTTTTAATACAACACCTCATACCACACCACCATCGACATGACTCCTTTCAAGGTCGTGTATGGTCGAGACCCCCTAATACTGTTGCGCCACCCTTCCATTGAAGATACCCTCATTGAATTACAACACCAGCTGGAGATTCGAGATGAAGTCCTTCATCTACTAAAATAGAATATTAGCAGAGCATAGGATTGCATGAAACGCTTTACAGGTCAAAAACGCTGAGAAGTGACATTTGAAGTCAGTGAATAGGTTCTCGTCAAGCTCCAACCATACAGGCAGTACTCCGTACAGTTGTGACATTTCCAAAAGCTAGCCATGAGATACTTTGGACCATTTCAAATCACGGATCAAATTAGTAAGGTTGCATACCATCTAGCTCCCCCAATTGATGCTTACATTCACCCGGTGTTCCATGTCTCATTACTCTAAAAGTTTTTGGGGGATGACACGAAAATCACATATACGCCACTGTCTTTACTTATAGTGCCTGAGGGTCCTATCTATTAACCAAAAAGATTTTGGATTCACGCATTATCAACAGTGACTCATAGCTAGTTCCACAATTTTTAATCCAATGGGATGGACCACAGGCCACCTCTTAGGCAGATCAATTCGTGTTGGAAGCCCTGTATTCAGAGTTTAACCTTAAAGGCAAGGTTGTTGCTAATGGGGGAGACCGATGAATCACAAGGCCCAAGTGACAGCATGAGGCCAAGCCCAATCATGTAAAGTCCAATCGTGGGATGGGGTTTGAGGAGGAGTTCACGAAATAAACGAAGGACGTGGAAATTATGTGACTTAGAGGATGAAGCCATTATTTAAGTGGGGCAAAGCAGAATGGAATGGGAGTGGAATGATTGTACTAAGCCATTATTTAAGTGGGGCTAAGCAGAATGGAATGGGAGTGGAATGATTGTACTAAGCCATTATTTAAGTGGGGCAAAGCAGAATGGAATGGGAGTGGAATGATTGTACTCTCTCTCTCTCTTGTACTCTCTCTCTCTCTCTCTCTCTCTCTCTCCCTCTCGCTCTCCCTC
Source organism: Inga oerstediana (assembly GCA_963210345.1). Lineage (NCBI taxonomy): Eukaryota > Viridiplantae > Streptophyta > Magnoliopsida > Fabales > Fabaceae > Inga > Inga oerstediana. The sequence goes on from OY723406.1 coordinate 30,031,742, forward strand.
TCTCTCTCTCCCACCCTCTCTCTCCCTCCCTCTCCCTCTCTCTCTCTCTCTCTCTCTCTCTCTCTCTCTGTGTGGACTCACTCTTCTCGTTCTTTCTTTGATCTAATGTGATTGTACGCTCTCTCTCTCTTGTACTCTCTCTCTCCCCCTCCCTCCCTCTCTCCCTCCCCCTCCCCCTCCCCCTCTCCCTCTCCCTCTCCCTCTCTCTCTCTGTGTCTGTGTCTGTGTCTGTGTCTGTGTGTGTGTGTGTGTGGACTCACTCTTCTCGTTCTTTCTTTGATCTATTGTAACTACTTCTATTTCTTTTATACTCTATTGCATCACTACAATAATCTATGTTGTAAACAATACGAACTCTTGTATCACTTGTTCATTAATCGATTACGTATCAATTCCTTGCATTCTTGAAAGCTATAATTACAAATTGAAATTAGGAGTGAGACTGGGATTGATGTTTTAAAATCATGTTTGATAGGAAGTAATATTTGATGAGAAAACTCTCATTAATTTTATTTTGTAATCTAAAATAAATTATAAAAGTATTATAATACCCTTCTCACCCATCACCATCTTATGACGCCTTTTGATGTGCTTTATGCGTAAATACTTGGGAAAGTGACATTATAGTTTCAAATAAGGAAAATAATATCAACAAAGTCCTATAGCTTGTTAATGACTAGTAAAAGAGCAGTCATTGACAAATGAAAGAACTATCATTAACAAGCTATGAAACTTTTTGATATTATTTTTCTTAATTGGGACCTTGATGTTATTTTCCCTAAATACTTTTCAAAGAGAAGAATCACCTTTAGTTTGGCCCTCAAACCAAAACCTTAAGTAAATATTAGTAATTCAAAATGTAAATAATTATACACCCTGCCTTGTTGTTTTTAATATAAAAATATTTGAAGATTTGATTTTGGTCCTAAATATATAAGACATAATTTTCATATTTGTAAATATTTTTCTAATTTACCTCTATTGATGAACCCATGTCGTGTGAGTTCACAAAATAAAATTAGGTTTGAAAATATAGTGTAGTAGCTTAACCTAGGTCGTTCTTGTGAGGAGATTGATTTCCAAGTTTCTAAGTAGTAAAGTGATAAAAAAACTTTAAAGTTGTGAGAAATCATTTTAAGAATTTGATTTTTAAACGAATAAAGTAATTTAAGCTAAAGCAATATTTTTGTATTTTTCAGTTTTTAAAACAAAGTAGCAAAAGGAATTGAAATTAACACTAACAACAAGATAAATTCAACTAACTAATATAATGATGAGATGACATTCCTTTGAGTTGGGGTTTTAGTCTTCCTTGCTTGTTAATGATTTGAATTTCATAATGAGCCAAGAGGATGGAACTAAGCTACCACTAGCTCCATATTTGCAATAATCATTTAATTCATTCAACCGAAGCAATTAAATTAGTATTACCAATTAATAGTGACTCAAGGAGATGAATAACTAACTTTCAATTCTAAATTACATAGAACAAAAAATCGGACCGGACCGGCCGGTTCGATCGGTTGAACCGGAAACCGGTCCATGGTCCGGTCTGGTTTGCTGATTAAACCGTCAGACCGGTTGAACCGGTCAGAAACCGATTGGACCGGTCAGAACCGGTAAAACCGGTGGTTGAACCGGTTTCATTTTTTTAAATTTTCCAAATTTTTATTTTGTGTTTTTTGTGGGGAAAATGGAAGGTTGAAAACTAAAATGAAGAGAAAAATATGTAAAGAAAGAACAAATCTAAACAAAATGAAGAAGATAATGAAAAAAATTATTTAAAAAGATATAATAATTATAAAAAATGAGATATAATTGCATAAGTATAGGCATTATAACTAATACTAATAGATTTTAAGCATTTTTTTTCTAAAAATATTTATTTTTATCTATAGAAGTTTAAAAATATATTAATATATATTATCACTAATAAATTATAATATTTTAATATGACTGGTTCAATTACCGGTTAGACCCCGGTTAACCCATTAACCCTTAAACATGTACTGTGACCGGTTCATTGCCCGGTCTGGTTTTTCGTTCCTTGCTAAATTGTAATTACCATTACAACAATTCAAAATATTCAGTTTAATCATTTAAATCCACTTAACCAAGTTGGAATAAACAATTCAACCTACTCCTAATATGAATCATACAAAGCTTAATTAATAAACTCCTTGCTCAACCACCAAGTTTATTCACTTGGTATAGAACAATCTAGATCACAATTACATACTTAACCAAGTTGTAATCATGAACTAAAAAAAGAGTTTAAAGGAATTCCATTGAAGTTTAGAAGCTCAAACCATTACCCAACTCAAGAAAATCACCAACATTTTAGCTACTCATGGAAGAAGAGGAGGATGAAGCTTGATGGAAGGAGAAGATATGAGCCATGGAAAATGCAGCACCACCAAATCGAATAGCTTCTTCAATTCTGCACTAACACCGCTCTTTCAATCTTCATCTTCACATTCGGGACTTGCTTCTTGTTTTCACACTCGCACAGCCGCAATCTTCAATTCTCATTTTCTCAAAGTCATCGGTGCTCTCTTATTCTTTATTCCATCGCTCCCTTTTCACACTTGCAACTTTGTCTCCCTCTCCCCACTTGCAGCTACCTCTTGCTTTTAATTCATTTCGGATCTCTCCCCCTTTTTCAGCCGCCAAACCCTTTTCTTTTTATTCCTTTGCATCATGTAGCTTCCTTTCACATCTCTCCTCCTCCATCTTTCACTTGGTCCCCCCTTTTGTTTCTTCAATTCGGTCCAGCTCATCCCCTCTCAATTCTCATTCAAATATTTCGGCCCACTTTCCTAATGCTCCAGCGTTTTCTTTTCCTTTTCATAGCTGCCCTCTCATCAATTCTTTCTCTTCAATCATTTCCATCGGTCCAGCTGCTCCCTTCACGCCTCTCCAATTTGGTCCACTCTCATTTTCATTTCAGCCCATCTCCAATACAGTCAACAAAAACGGCTGTTGGCTTTTTTCTTCAATAATCAATCTCGGTCCAGATTTCCTCTTGCTCTCAATTCCTCTCTTCCCATTTCGGTCCAATCCCCTTAATTCTTCAATTCTTCAATTCAGTTTCTTCCCTTCACAACAGCCACCCCACTTCAATTCAAATAGTCCCTACTTCCTTTCTTCATTCAATTCTTTCTAGGTTAAATGAGTAAGTTGGGCTACTTCATTACCTATAAAATTAGATTCACAAAGGTATTGTCTTTTACTCACAATTAAAGAATAATGGAAATAACAAATATTAATTAAAAATATAACAATTTAACCACTATAATCCCCAAATTATCCTTTCATTAAAATCTCGTATTAGTACTTGATTTTGCCCAAAATATTCAATTAATTCCCACAAAAGCCTAAGATTAATTACTAAAAATATATAAATATTGAGCTCTATCAATACTCTCTCAACAATAATCAAAGAAGAGGAGGAAGGAGGAAATTAAGAAAGATGACTGGGGTGGTTTAATAAATAAATATCATATTAACTAACTTAACCAACTTTCTTAATCTAATCAAATTAGGTAAATATGTCTTATAGTAAGGACTGGAGGGAGTATATTATAGAGAAAATTAACCTTTTTTTCTTAGTTTTGATTTAATTGTAACTCAATTTCTAAACTTTATCTTGATGCAATTTAATCCATATAGTTTTAACTAAGATTATCAAAATCGACGTCTAAACAGGTCGAAGCAGTAGATTAAGTGTAACCCCCTGCTGTAATCATATCCGAAATACGCAATTAAGATGAAATAGAGACCAATAAGAAACAAATAACATTTTACAAACCCATCTTCAGGATAGGGTTTTCACAAATAACTTTTGAAATATAATTTACCTGGTCTCATATTCAATTTCGAATACAATTACATTACGCGGAATATCACATTTATACAAATATCAGAGTGTACAACAATAACTTCCCGGCAACTCCCGGGTTCATACCTTTACATAGAATTCATAGGGCACATTTGCCCTTTACAATTCCTCAAACGGGGATTACACAAATTTCATCTTCATACATAATCAAATATACATCCATATATACACATCCCAACTATGATAACCAACTACCAAAATCTATAACCCGAAGTAGTCCTCATCGCCTTTGCCTGTTTGCTCCAACCTCGATCCACCTACCCTGTCTAAAATGTTGGTAGGGGAGGGTGAGATTCGAGAGAATCTCAGTAGGAAACAAATACCAAAATGCATGTATGATATGTGTTTAATGCATGACATGCTTGCAATACATAACTCATGTTCACACAATGACATATCTGCGTGCTCAATGTTTCAACAACATACTCATGGCCATAGCATAACTAGAAACAGAGCTACAATAATTCATACATGTTTCACATAATCAAGCAAAGCAATACATGCATCAAAACACAAACACAAATATCAAAGCATGCAAAAGAGGTAAGTTCCCTACACTCTTTCCACGTATGCTCCAGCTTCGCTTACTCACGATCAGAACGAATACCGAACCACGATCAGGGCGAATATCAACCCTATAACCAAAGCAAGGACATAGGGTTAATCCCTTTCTCAATTCCTCAACATACAAACACTTAATGTTGGTTATCATTTAACACCTTTAGGTGGCTAATCAAAGCCTAAACATATGCCTAAAGGCTCGGGAAACACTTGACCAAAGATCACCTTTTAAAAGTCCAAAATGCTGATTTTTGGGGGTGGGCCGCGGCCCAAAACTGCCCAGAAACATTTGGGCTGCGGCCCAGAATCCACGGGCTGCGCCCCAAGAAATCCAGTTTCTTGGCTGAACTTCCAAAAATCATAACTAATTCAGGAAAAATCGAAATAAGGTGATCCCAAAGCCAAATGAAAGCTATTCAAGTACTCTATACAGGAAAAATATTGGCCAATACTGGAAATCACCATACTAATCCAGATTTACACAAAATCCAACATTGCTCCAAAACAGAATCCAGTTTCGTCCTCAAACTTTGGACAAACATAAATCCCAGTTCACAAAACGAAATGACACAATTTATATGTTCATTTTGAAGCTTGGGATGTGAACTTCAAGACTAGAAAGTTTCAGAATTTTCTAAAACCATTTGCCCATTAAAAACGGCAACACAAACAGACTGCCCAGACAGAACTTCCAATTGACAGTTTTTCAAGTTTTGCACAATGATTCCAATGGTTCCCAAATTCACATCAAACATCATTCTCACACAAAATTTCACAAGGAGTCCATTGGAATCACCAAAACAACCAAATTCACATCACATTGACATGTTTTACCAATAATCATAACATGTCATCACAAAACCACAACACAATCACACATTGTCATTCTTTTCATTCCAAGTTCTCAAACCAATTCCAATGGCCAAATACCACATCATGGCACCATTTCCAACATAAAACACAATCCAATTCTCCAATCAAAAATCACATGAAAATCAGGGCAAAATTCAAAATTTACAAGGCTTAACCAATAATCACAAAACTTAGGTCAAAATGCTTCAAATACTCACCTCTTCCTCTTTCCCAAACCAATTCTTTGATTCCTCATCTTTCCAAATTTCCTCAAGCCATCAAACACCACCAATCAAGAATCTAAAACCATAGAGATGAAGCTCTCATCAACATGATCAAGATTATAGAAGGTGATTAGAGTATTAGAGGACCACAAGCCAACCAAAATCTCACCTACAATTTTCTCTTTCCTCCCCTTAAGCATGGCGCCATGGAGAACAAGAGAGAGAGACAAAGATGATGAAATGAAGATGATGAAGAAGTAAGCAGATTTTAGGGCCACAAAAACGTCCAAATAGAGAGGAGAGGAGAGAGGAAAGAGTTTGACATCTTGACCCAATCCAAAGGTCCAAAACTTGCCAAGTGTCAACATCTCAACACACCTCCCATGAGCTCACATGAGCACACCACATGAGATTCCACCCTTTGATCTATTACACAATTCAATCTCAACCATTGATCTTGAAGTTACCAATGAGTTTCCTCTTCGGTAACTGATCAATCGGTCGGTAACTTTATCATTTTGCCCCTGATTATGGTAATTCCTCTTGAATCACCACCAAATACATTTTCTCATTCATTTTCTTTCACAATGCGCCCTCCCTTCTATTTTAAGTCAATTTAGAGGTTAATCCATAATTGAACTTAAATACAGGGTTTCGGCGCTGCTCACAGCACATACGAATCACATCGGGTGCCAAATCACACCATAATCTCCAAAAGGGTTTATTTATCACTAACCACATCCACTTTTGGAGTCATTATCTCTTAATCACAATTTGGGATCTTGCTAAACCGGGGCTTAGCAATCCACTTATTTCAGGCTTATTCTCTAGCCTCAAGTCTCAGAATTTGGGGTATTACATTAAGGGTTAGTGAGTCAACTTAGAGTCAAACCAGGGCCTGATAGGTGGGGAATAAAAAATAAAAAAATAATTTAAATTCTGATCATAGTATCATACTATTCAAAATCAATCCGATACCTTGAATTACTAACAAAATAATTATACACCTTTCCAACATTCTTTACAAGTTCTTTAACATATTGACATCTAGTATCAATCGATTATCTAATGACACTAACTCAATAGTCATAAATATTTTTTTAGCAAATTATCAAAATAGATAAATGATAACAAAATATTCCTATATGCAATCCTTTATTCATTAAACTAATAGTCATTAATACAAAAATTATCATTAACTTTGACTAATATTGTCATCTTACCCTAAAAAAAATATTAATTTTTTTAAGAAGGAAGTAGGATTAACCAGACACGGTCTCTTGGGTTACACAGAATTTCAGGTTAGGAACCTGCCTGGACCTATTTCATGGCCAAGTCATTAGTTTTCAGGCTAACCCGACCGGTCCAGTCTAGGTTTGATAACCCCGGTTTTAACTTATTTGTAACTCTGTTCTTGAACTTTGACTTGTTGTGTGACTTCCCTATACTTAACATGATATGATGAGTCCTTACTGTATTATATTCAAACCACTAAGTCGGGTTTCAATTATGGGACTAATACATATTTCATAATAATTCTAAGCCCCAATGGGCTTTTCAGTAAAATTTTGATCCTTTAAAACTATTGCGTAGTGGTTCACAAAATTTATAAAGACTCATTGTTTCTTAACCATATTATAATTATCAGAGCGCTTCTTTGCTTATAATTCAAATAATGTTTGAAAGTTAGTAAGCCCACGTGATCCGATTGCCTTACCTAACTTCATTATCGCATTAGGGAAAAACATCAATTTGTTACGCATGTGCACTACTTCTACTAGTAATATGGTTAAGACTTTATATTATTGCATTAGGGAAAACATCTTATCCTTGTTTACCAGTCCCTTGGTTAACCCGGGCAAAGGTCAAATTCTATAAGTTAGAAATCACGAGCAGATGAGTTATTACTTATTCCACTTTTGTCCTTTAGTAATACTTTGTTAGTTATATTTTGAACCTTTACATTATGTCAATTAAGTATCTAATGTCGTTATACTAGTCTCTAGAACATGTTTCTATTCCTTGTGATCTTAATTATTTCAATTCACTCCATATACTACAAATTCATAGGTCAACCCTAATTTGCCAAATTTATCAATCAACTTTAAAAATTCATAACTTAATCTAGAAAACTCTAAATGAGGTGGTTTCAATTCCTATGGAAATATTTATAAGTCCTATGTAAAGGAGAAATATTATCCATTGCCAATTATGAGCCAAACTTCTAGGAATCCTTGATCAATAACACTGCCTCAGGATTCAATCCAGATTCAATACCCAAACTTTAACAAATCATAACTTATAAACTACTACTCTAAATAATGCATTCTATACCTCATTTTAAAGCTTAAGATGTCTACTAATACCCTATAAAATATAATAACCATTAGACATGATTTGGTCATCCAAAATCAATCCGCAAGCAACCTGAATCCCTTAAAACACAATCCAGCAACAATTATCCTCAACAACCTTAAGTCTCAAATTTAGGTTCTCTATCCAATCATCCAAAAATCATAAACACAAGCTATTTTCACATAATTTGACATGTAGAATCTATTTTTAACCTTAAATTGATCAAAATTCAGTTCCTTCCCCATAAACCATGCTTGGCCGAAACTTTAGGGTTTTTGGGCCAAAATCTGGCTTTCGATTCCAATGCTTCCAAAATCATTTTCTCACCTTTATTCTACACAAATTTTCATTCTAAATCCATTGGAAACCTCAAAGTCATCAAAATCTTATTCCTTCCTATTGTTCTGTATCTAGCTGAAACTTAACTCTAGTTACCACAAACTGATTTCTTGCAAATTCAACCACAAGACATGCTAAATATCATCATGAAACCTTAATTATCACCATGTTTATAATCATAAGAACAATAAAACCCTAATATCCTTCTTGACCAAATTTAGGGCAGCCTAAGAACTATATGAAAATTTAGCAAAACCTCAAGATTTTATACTCAAATTATAGCTTACACTTACGTTTACTCGATGCTATGATCAATTCTTGATTTTGGCGGCACCTACAACTTAGAGGTAGCACAAAATCCCTTTGATCAGTAGTCTAAAACTATAGAAATGTAACCCTCGATGAGTAGAACAAGATTTATGAAGGCTTAATCGGCTAGAAATGCAAATTTGGGGTTGAAATTTGACAAGAATACTTAGGGTTTCCCAAAATAAACTCCACCTTCTCTCTTCTTTCTTTTCTTGCTATTTTTCTTTTTAATCTTCTCCAATTTGGCTGCCTTGGCTGAATATATTAAGTTTGGGAGGTGTTGGGATTGTTTGATGACATATGTCTACGTGTAATTGCATAGGGTGCCTGACCCTCCTTTTTTTTTAGAATATTTTGGCTTCTTCCTCTTTCACACCTCTTTGCTAACTTTAAGATTATAACCCCCTTCACACCATAGGCCGAGATTAGTTCGTAAACATGTAATTAATGTAAAATTAGAGACCTTAGATGATTTAGGACTTAAACCAAATTAAACTTCCCAAAATCAGAGTCTACAAAAACTTTTCAAAAACTTGTTCACAAGGTCTCATATTCACATTACAAATACAAAATGGCCTGTACAGGTTGATTTCATTCATACATATCAGAGTAAAGTATAAATTCCCGACACACTTGGGTTCCATTAATTCAAAAAGGGATTATACAAAGGCACACAGCCCATAATTCATACCCTTTACTCATGGATTACATAAAACTACATCACAAATCCCAATATATACATATACTTCCCACAAAATATCCAATAATATACAATGATAACCAATAACCAAAAAGGAACTCCTAATAAGGAGCTCTACCCGCTCTTCGTCACCCGTTTGACTTTCAATCCTTCAACCCTGTCTAAAATGTTTAGATTTGAGAGAGTGAGATTCTAAAGAATCCCCGTAGTGTCAAATCAATCATAGAATGTACGATAATAAGGCATGAAAGCAAATCATTATCCATACAAGCAACTACAATGGCAGTTCAACGGCAATGGTTAGTATGACATACGTCATCCCTTACGATTGCTCACGTTGTATTTCCCAATCACAATCCACACAATATATTTCACCACACTGGGATTCATATAAAGCATTTCATAACACATGCCACACTGGCAAGATACACACAGCCCACGGCTGGATTCACAAATGCCGCTCCACGGGTCGGATTCACAAAGATCCATGTCGATTACGACGGCAGTTCAATGGCCGAACTAGAGATGGCCATTGTCACTCCCTAAATGGCTCACGCCGAAGTGCTCACATAGTAATGGACCACGGCACACAGTTCAATGATAAGTTATGCATACCAAAACATCATACACAATATGAGAGAAGAGTCACTACCTTGATCCTTCCGTGAGTGTCTTAGAGCCGGTCTCTCCCGAGTAGGGCAAATGTCAAATCCTATATTCATAATCAGTGACGAAGAGTTATTTCCCTATTCTAATTCTCAATAGCTTCTTAACACTTAATTGGTTATCATTATTGCTCTTTAAGTAATCAAGAATACCTCTAACAATAGCCCTAAGGGGTTGGAAGAACTATCCCAAAGTTCCCCTTTTGGAAGCACAAAAACTGATTTTTCACTGCTGCACCTTGAGTGAAAATGGTCTCACTCGAGTGTTGGTAAGGACACTTGAGTGAAGAAGGCCTCACTCAAGTGATGGTACAGACTGCACTTCAAGTGCTAGAAAGTGAGGACAGAAAGTGTTTGCTCAAGAGCATAAGAATTTTCAAAGAAGAGGAGCACTCGAGTGAAGATGACCTTACTCAAGTGACAACTTAACACTCGCAAATGTTAAAGTACACTCTTGAGTTTTGGATGTGAGTGACAACCCGAGACGATAGATCAGCTGACAAATACACCCACACTCAAGTGAGAGGAGGCTCACTCAAGTGAGAACCTACAACACTTGTGTTAGAGCAAACGTTTCACCCAAGAGGGGGTGAATTGGGTGATACTAAAAATTTCGTTGCAAATATAAAATTTGACGGTGAAATTAAAACAGTAAGGAGTAAGGAGAAATATCACCGAAGTGTACATCGGGAGTTATACTGGTTCGGTCACAACCACTTTGACCTACGTCCAGTCCTCAGAGCTTCTCTGAGAGTTTCACTATAACTTCCAAGATTCAGTGGGTTCTTGGCACCTCAGTACAAGCAAGTTCCTTCACCTGGACACTCGCTCCCCCTTACAAGTTGTAATCCAATCCCAACTCAAGGTTCCACAACCTTAAGTTATCTCAATAACAAATATTGAGTTTGAATGAAATATCTCTCTCAAGAGTGAATAAGAATAACTGAAGTACAGAGTTACAAATATCACGTAAAACAGAGTAGTGAACTTGATGATACGTTTGTGTGTGATCTTATTGTTCTATCTCTGTTTGGATGTTTCCATTTATATAGATATGTTGGTGAAGACCGTTGGAACATTTTCTTCTCGTCCGTTGGAGAGTGCGCAGCCACTATTGACTTTTCCAGTATTTGAAATATATCCGTTGGCGGTAGGTGGCATTTGAACTTCTCATTTGACTTTCCTTATTTGATATGATTTCTTCATTGTTTATCTGTAAATATGCTAGGAATACTAATACAATGGAAGGTTAATCATATAGAAAACAAATCAATGAACGTTTGAATGATTTCTAAATTTCTGGGTTTCCATACTCGAGTAGCTACTTGAGTATTCATTAAAGTTTACTCGAGTACTTACTCAAGTATCATCGAGAAAGCTTTGATGAACTGTAAGTCAACAAACAAATATGAGATTACTAGGGTAGTGCATGGAATAAGCAAAGTATCAAACCTTTGGAAATGCATGTTTACTCGGGTACCTACTCGAGTAATGCACTCTTTTCTTCATAGATTACTCGGGTGCCAACTGGAGTAAACCTTCAAATAAACTTTTGGTTACTCGATGCTTTACTCCAGTAATGTTGGCAGGATTTCAAGGCCGAGAGCACTTCAAGTTTGGTTACCTTGTTACTCGAGTACATACTCGAGTAAACATAATTTTTCTGTATGGCTTACTCGGGTAATGACTTGAAGTTTTTCTTCAAAAATAACCCAGCATACTCGAGTAATCCACTTAAAATGAATCATTAACTACCTACAAACTTGAGTAGCACCTCGAGTGAAATATGATAAAAATAGATTAAGTTATTCGAGTACTACCTTCAGATTTTTGCTTACCACAGTGCATTACTCGAGTTGTTACTCGAGTAACATTGGCAGGGTACAAAATGCCGAGAGCAACATATTTTCTGAAGCAGAGTAACTCGAGTACATACTCGAGTATCATTGACAGGCCGAGAGCAACTGGAAGACTTTTACATGGTTACTCGAGTACCCACTCGAGTAACGTTGGCAGGCCGAGAGCAACTTGAAATCATCTACACTATTACTCGAGTACTTACTCGAGTAACGTTGGCAGTTTACTCGAAGGTGTCTCTGGTTACTTCAAGTTTTGTCTTATTACTCGAGTACATACTCGAGTAATGCCTTAGAAAATTTGCTTCTGATCAAGTTTCTCAGCTTTTTCTCTTGGCCTTTCTTCATTACTCCAATGCTTACTTCAAGTGATGCTTTTCCCTGTTATTACTTTGTTCAAACTTATTTATTAATCAAATCTTTTTCATATAATTCTTTGTTATCATCAAAACATGAGATCTAACATTCTCCCCCTTTTTGATGATGACAAAACTTGTTGATTTTGAACAGGGTTTTTGAAATTAAATTCTCAATTAAATATTTCTTGAATTCAAAGATCATTTTAAAAAACTTGTTAAGTTTAGATTCAAAGTATAAATCATAATATACACCTTGCATATACAACAAACTCATTAGTCCAACAATGTATCATAATTTAAAAACTTAAATGGACATGAAATGAAATCATAACTTGCATTAAACTTAAGTTGCATTACAAGATGAAAAGCTTAAAATTCAAAAGATTCAAAAGACTTTCTTAAAAACTTAAAAACTCCCTAAAGCTTAAAAGCTCCCTAAAGCCCATATACAACCATATACCCAAACGTAAACACAGTCACTCCACAAAATCACACTCAAGCTCTTCTCCCCCTTTTTGTCTTCATCAATCAAGTAGAGGGCTAGAAGGCTTGACCATGGAAATAGGTGTCACTGGAAGAACCATAGAAGCATCTGAACCAGAGGAGTCAAAGGAACTAGAAGAGACTGGTTCAGGAAGGTTCACTGGAGGGATATGGATATCATCTCTGGGAGGAATAGAGGGAGACTGGTAGACGATCATAGTAGTGGTCTCAACCTCTGGAGTAGTCTCAACCTCTGGAGTATAATGATCAGAGGATGAGGAGGGAGATATTTCCTTAGTATGGGTAGGAGATGGAATAGGTTTTGGAGCGGGTTCAGGCTGAGGTTTGGGAGGTGAATCATCAATGATGATATGAATGGTCTCATTGGTGTTGGGGTTATCCACTGAATATAGAATGTCTTTGGCTTGTGGCTCAGGTGGACTAGAGACTGGAGGGATAGGAGGCTCAGGCTCAGAGAGAGGAATATCAGAAGTAGGGTTCTCTGGAGGTGGTGGTGGTGCAGAAGATGGTATATGCTCTGGAGAAGAAGAGGATGGACCGGCAGAAGGTCCTGGACCCAAGGAATCCAGTCGTGCCAGAATCAATCTCAGTGTCTCACCCTGGGCACGTTGCTCAGCTAGCAACTCCTCGTGCCTCTTATCCATTTTCTCAACCAACTCCGCCATCTTGTAATTCATGTTGGTTATCAGTTCAGCATTTGTGTTGGCAATATCCACATGGAATCCTCGGAGTATATTCTCCATAAAATGCTGAAGTATGGCATTGAGGAAGGAGGGTGATGATGTGGTGGCAGCTGGAGCCGATGACTGAGTGTCATCCATCTTGCTAGTCTTAGCCTCAGTCTTCTTCTTCTTCTTTGACCCAGACTCCAGAGGGCCCTTGAGAGGTATATCAATGTTGAGCTTGCCAATCTGATTTCTTCCAACCGGAGTCATCCTCTCAATAGGTTCCTTGCTATCTAGATACCATATCTTATTCTCCTTCAGAATAAGTGATACTATCTGAGGATATGGTATTGGTGTGGTAGCCTTCCCATCCACTCTGTATCTTTTCATCTCAGAAAAGATATACTCCCCCAAGTCCTTCTGTTCTTTTAGGAGAAGTGAAGCAAACCACCTAAAGTCCCTATCAGAGAAGTGGGTATAGTTGTTGGCCTTGTTCACAAGGGATCTAGAGTAAATGTACCATAGAACCCTGTGATGATCACACATATCACTTGGTTTGAAATTTAAAGGGCCAACTAACTCACCAGGTTTAAGGACAGAAAATATTTGGTTTGGTTCAAGTTAGGAGTAAATATCATCTGGGGGGTTCTCTATCCCTAACCACATGTTTATCCTAGAGGGTGAAATAAGAATCTTTTGGCCTCTCACAATGGTGGTCATCTCTTCCTCAGCTAAGGTTCTGTTTAGTTCATCTAGGATCTCAAGATTACAGTAAAAGTGTATGATCACTTTAGTGCAAAAAGGTAATCTAATCGAAAGCTAAGGCATAAAAGGTTCTAAATAGGAACTGAGATCGTGCTTCAATACCTCCTGAAGTAACCTGAGGTCCACATAGTGTGTCTTACACACTTTCCTCCTTGAAAATTGAGAGAGATACTTTGGGGACTCCTCTAGTTTGTTGATATTGACCCTTTTGGAGGGTTGTGATCTCCTCTTCTGGCAATTTGGATTTCTTTGAAGACTGCCCCTTCTCCATTTGATCTAGTATGCTTGCCATAGCCTTAGCCACATTCTTGTCATACTTGGGCTTTTTAGAAGGCTTTGGTGTAAAGGAGGGAGTAGAGGAATCAGAGGGTGTAGGAGAGGGAGACTTTACACGTTTTCCTCTCCCAGTAAAGGTGCTCTTTTTGGATTGAGCCCTTGTAACAATAGGCTCTTTGATCACAACCCCTTTTGGTTTCGGTTGAGGTTGAGGTTGAATTTTGGCTTTTGATCTCGGGGTAAGTTTCCTTCTCTTTGTGGGAGGAGAAGAAAGAGGATCAGGATGTTGTTGTGATTCAGAAGAATCTGTGGGAGTGAGATTTTTGGTTCTAACCATTTTGAAACACAGAAATTTGGAAATCTCAAAGAAACAGAGTCACAGTCGCGAGTTAGGGCACAGAGAATCTGAGCAAAATAGGAGGTCTTTGGGGTTGAAATCTGTTGGGTTTTGACGGAAATGATGCAAGGAATCGATTGTGAAAATTTTTTGAGAGAGAGTATAGTGATTTACTCGAGGAGATTTTGTGAAAATGACCGAGTTTGCGACAGATAAAGACCTAAAACCCGACATTACTCGAGGCCTTACTCGAGTAAACTTCATGTTTACTCGAGTCCTTACTCGAGTAATCATACAGAGAATTTCTAAAATAATTCATTTAAATTGCGTACCTAGCATGAATAATATTGTAATTATCCATGTATGTTCCCTCGATCATTTACAACCAATTTGAAACAGATTTGAGTCGTTTTTCATCAATTTGGAAATCTGGACTTGCAGTTACTCGAGTCCATACTCGAGTAAACTTCAAGTTTACTCGAGGCTTGCCTCGGGTAACCTATCTTTTCAACTTCTGACTGTTCATTTCTCAGTAACTGAACCATTTGATTTAAATTCTAGGTAACTTGATCCGTTACTTCCAGTTTTGGAAGTCCATTACTCGAGTACATACTCGAGTAAAGTGCTTCTTTACTTCAAGTTGTTCCTCGGGTAATGCTTCTCTGTTAGTCATAACTTCAAGTTGGTACTCCAGTAAAGGTGTCCTCTGATAACCTATGTTTTTGTTTCTCAAAACAGAGTTTTAATCTTCCTGTAAAACAAATTTCTACATACTCCGATGCTTAAATTAGTGATCATCAAAACTTTAACAAATGACTTCATCTAATATTATGAGAAACTGAAATAACTTACAACTCATTGAGATTTACCATTCCTAATTCTCTTCTAATGTATAGAAATTGATCTTTTGCAAGGGGTTTTGGGAAAATATCAGCTAGTTGAAGATGAGTAGGAATGAATATGACTTTCACATCTTTCTTTTGAACATGATCTCTGATGAAGTGATGTCTGACATCGAGATGCTTGGTTCTAGAGTGTTGAACTGGATTCTTTGCCAAGCTTATCGTACTGGTATTGTCACAATAGATTGGTATTTCTTTGAGATAAATACCAAGATCTTGTAGTTGTTGTTTTAACCATATCACTTGTGCACAACAACTTGAGACTGCAACATATTCGGCTTCCGTTGACGAAAGAGACACTGTATTTTGTTTCTTGCTAAACCATGATACAAGAGATCCTCCAATAAATTGTCCTTGTCCACTGGTGCTCTTTCTGTCTGTCTTGTATCCTCCATGATCTGAATCTGAATATGCAACGAGATATTCACTTCTTCCTTTGGGATACCACAGACCCAATTCGGGTGTGTTAGCAAGGTATCTAAAAATTCGTTTGACCGTTTCAGCATGTGATTCCTTTGGTGCTGATTGATATCTTGCACATATACCAACACTGAATTGGATGTCCGGTCTACTTGCCGTGAGATAGAGTAATGATCCAATCATTCCTCTATACTTTGTGATGTTGTAGTCTTTTCCCTTGACATCAGCATCAAGCAATATAGTTGAGCTCATAGGCGTGTCCGTGCCATTTGCTTCATCCATTCCATACTTTTTCAATAGCTCTTTCAAATATTTTGTTTGAGATATAAAGATTCCATTCTTTCTTTGTTTGATTTGCAAACCAAGAAAGAAATTCAATTCTCCCATCATTGACATCTCAAACTCTCCCTGCATTATCTCAGAAAATTCCTTACACAGAGATTCATTAGTAGCACCGAAAACAATGTCATCAACATATATTTGAACAATTAAAATATCATCACGTTTTCGTTTTACAAAAAGTGTTGTATCAACTTTTCCCCGTACAAAACCTTGATCAATAAGAAACTTACTGAGCCTTTCATACCATGCTCTAGGAGCTTGTTTTAAACCATATAAAGCCTTTTTGAGTTTAAAAACATGGTCAGGTTTAGTAACATCCTCAAAACCTGGAGGTTGTTCTACATATACTTCTTCCATGATGTATCCATTTAGAAATGCACTCTTTACATCTATTTGATAGAGTTTGAATCCTTTGATGCATGCAAAGGCTAAGAGTACACGTATAGCTTCCAATCTAGCCACTGGAGCATACGTTTCCTCATAATCAATCCCTTCTTCCTGATTATAGCCTTTGGCCACCAACCTTGCCTTGTTTCTGACAATAATTGCAGATTCATCGAGTTTGTTCTTGAATACCCATTTAGTTCCAATGATCGGATGATCCTTGGGTCGAGGTACCAAATCCCAAACTTGATTTCTCTCAAATTGATTTAGTTCTTCTTGCATTGCTATAACCCAATCATTGTTTGATAGGGCTTCATCAATGTTAGAAGGTTCAATCTCAGAAATGAATGCAGAGAAACTTACTTCATTGAAAATTTTATTTCTTGTTTTGATCCCTTCATTCACATCTCCTATGACTTGATCTAAGGGATGACTTCTATTGTATTTCCAGGCTTTAGGTTGACCTAGTGATTGCTCTTCTTCCTTAGTTTCATCAACTTCTGGAATAAGATATTTAGAAATAGATTGACCATTTTCTTGATTTAAAACAACTTCCTGTTCTTCATCAATGGTTTTGTCAGAGGATTCAAATTCATCAAATACAATATGAATTGATTCTTCAACAACACATGTTCTTTTATTGAAAACTCTATATGCTTTACTTCGGTTAGAATATCCTAGGAAAATTCCTTCATCAGTTTTAGAATCAAATTTTCCTAAGTTATCTTTACCATTATTATGAATGAAACACTTACAACCGAAGATGTGTAGATGAGCAATGTTTGGCTTTCTTCCTTTGTACAGCTCGTATGGTGTCTTTCCAAGTTTTGTTCTGATATAGGCTCTATTTGAAATGTAGCATGATGTACTCATAGCATCAGCCCAAAACACCTGAGACACGTTCTTTTCATTCAATATTGCTCTAGCCATTTCAGTGAGCACTCTATTCTTGCGTTCCACAACTCCATTTTGTTGAGGCGTCCTTGGAGTAGAGAAATTGTGATCAATGCCATTAGTATCACAATATTCTTCAAAAGCTTGATTTTCAAATTCTCCACCATGATCAGTCCTAATACCTGCAATGGTCATACCTTTCTCATTTTGCACTTTCTTGGCAAAAACAATAAATTCTTCAAAGGTTTCATCTTTTGAAGATAGAAAAATAACCCATGTAAATCTGGAGAAATCATCAACAATGACCAATGAATATAAGTTGCCACCAAGACTCTTTACTCTTGCTGGGCCAACTAAATCCATATGCAATAATTGTAGTGGTCTATTTGTTGAAATCTCATTTTTCAATTTGAAAGATGATTTAGTTTGTTTACCCTTTTGACATGCGTCACAAATCAAGTCATTTTTGAAAGATACTTTGGGTAATCCAAGAACTAAATCCTTTTTGAGTAGTTTGACTAATTGATGCATATTGACATGAGCCAATCTCTTATGCCATAGCCAACTTTCATCAACATTACTCAGAAAACAGTTTTCAGATTCATTTCTACTAATATCTAGAGTATAGCAGTTACCTTCCCTTTTTGCTCTGAGCTTAGCCTTGATATTCTTCTTATCAAGCTGTAAGTCATTCTTGTTGATAATTAAGCATTCTTCTGAGTCAAATATTACCCAGTTGTCTTTATCTGCATTTTGACTTACGCTCAGCAAATTGTGACACAAGCCTTCAACATAATACACATATTTGACTTGTATTCCTTTGTCATTTTTGATTTCACCAATTCCTGCTATCCTTCTGGATTGATTTCCTCCGAATTTTACCTTTCCACCTTCCTTAGGTTGTAATGTGGTAAAACTTTCAAAATCTCCGGTCATATGTCTAGAGCATCCACTATCTATGTACCACTTGCTATTTTTGGATGCTTTGAGACATACCTGCAATCAAATGACTAAGTCTTAGGTACCTATATCTTTTTGGGTCCTTTTGGGTTATTACAAATAATTTTCTGAACATATGAGCCTTTAGGTACCCATTTGTAAGTTCCTATTGTTCCTTTCTTCTTATGAATGCATGAAGAAGTATGATGGGCTTTTCTATTACAGTAATTACAAAATGCAAAAGGATTTGATGTATGCACAAAATGCTGGAAATAATTCAAATATGACTTACCTCCTGCTTTCTTTCTACTTTTCTTCTATCTGATCTTGGATCATATCCAATTCCATACCATATCGGTCATTTACAAATCGTTGAGCTTTTAAAATAACATTTAGCATCTCACTTCCTTGTGTAAATTTTTCAAGAGTTTTTGTGAGATCAATGTTTTTCTTTTTCAAAGAAGAACAACTTTCACAATCCTTTTCTGAACGTTCTTTAAGTTCAATTTCAAGACCTTTGTTTTTCTTTTTGAAAACAACCAATTCTTTAACTACTTTGATGAATTCAGAATGTAAAGCATTATATTCAGAAAGTAATTCATCATAGGTAGGTTCAGAATCATTTACCTCTTCTTCTGTTTCTTCTTGAGCAACAAGACATATATTTGCTACTTCTTCTTCATCACTTTCTTCGTCAGAGGAATTATCACCCCATATAGCAGATACAAAGGCCTTCTTTTTAAAGAATTTGCCTTTTCTCTTTTCTTTGCTCTTTTGATTCAGCTCTGGACATTCTGACTTGATATGTCCTGGTTTTCCACATTCGTAGCATATGATATGATCTTTGCTACTAGTTCCTCCTTTCTGAAAGTGTTTGAATCCTTGACCTTTCTTGTAAAATTTTCTGAATTGTTTTATGATTAAGCCCATTTCATCATCATCGAATTCCTCATCTTCATCTTGATTTTCTTCCTTTGCTTTTAGTGCTAGACCTTTTTTTTCTTGTCACCAATGTCATCTAGTTCTCGTTTGAACTTTAGTTTGCTTTCATATTCAGAAAGACTTCCAAATAGAGAAGCAACTGATCTCATTGATTCTCCTTTTGCTTCTTCTATCGCAGTGACTTTGGCCTCCCACTCTTTAGAAAGAATATTCAAAATCTTTCGTACTTGGGTATGCTGATCATAAATTTTCCCAAGTGCTGCAAGTTGATTAACAAGATGAGTATATCTAAGTTCGAATTCAGATATTGATTCACCTGATTTCATCTGAAGTAGATCGAATTCAGTGACCAAGGTGTTGATCCGATTCTCCTTTATTCCCGAAGTTCCTTCATGAGCTATTTCCAGAGCTTCCCACATTTCCTTTGCTGTTGGAAGTGTGCAAATTCTGAAGTATTCACTTTGACTCAAGGCACTTTGTAACATTAGAATTGCCTTGCTGTTGAGAGTGATAAGTTTCTTGTCATTCTCATCATATTCCGCTGGCGTCTTTGGAATTTTCTGAGAATCTACAATCTTTGTAGGTTGATAATTTCCACTCTCAATTACATCCCATAGCCCATATTCGGTAGCCATCACGAACACTCTGAATTTTGCTTTCCAGAAAGAAAAGTGTTCTCCACTGAAACCGGGAGGTCTATTGGTGGATGCTCCATCGGGAAGAATTCCTTCACCCATGCTTGCCATTGGATCCTTCTTAGGTTGTTATACCTTAACAAGAAGACCTACTCTCTGATACCAAATGTTAGAGCAAACGTTTCCCCCAAGAGGGGGGTGAATTGGGTGATACTAAAAATTTCATTGCAAATATAAAATTTGACGGTGAAATTAAAACAGTAAGGAGTAAGGAGAAATATTACCGAAGTGTACACCGGGAGTTATACTGGTTCGGTCACAACCACTTTAACCTACGTCCAGTCCTCAGAGCTTCTCTGAGAGTTTCACTATAACTTCCAAGATTCAGTGGGTTCTTGGCACCTCAGTACAAGCAAGTTCCTTCACCTGGACACTCGCTCCCCCTTACAAGTTGTAATCCAATCCCAACTCAAGGTTCCACAACCTTAAGTTATCTCAATAACAAATATTGAGTTTGAATGAAATATCTCTCTCAAGAGTGAATAAGAATCACTGAAGTACAGAGTTACAAATATCACGTAAAACAGAGTAGTGAACTTGATGATACGTTTGTGTGTGATCTTATTGTTCTATCTCTGTTTGGATGTTCCCATTTATATAGATATGTTGGTGAAGACCGTTGGAACATTTTCTTCTCGTCCGTTGGAGAGTGCGCAGCCACTATTGACTTTTCCAGTATTTGAAATATATTCGTTGGCGGTAGGTGGCATTTGAACTTCTCATTTGACTTTCCTTATTTGATATGATTTCTTCATTGTTTATCTATAAATATGCTAGGAATACTAATACAATGGAAGGTTAATCATATAGAAAACAAATCAATGAATGTTTGAATGATTTCTAAATTTCTGGGTTTCCATACTCGAGTAGCTACTTGAGTCTTCATTAAAGTTTACTCGAGTACTTACTCGAGTATCATCGAGAAAGCTTTGATGAACTGCAAGTCAACAAAAAAATATGAGATTACTCGGGTAGTGCATGGAATAAGCAAAATATCAAACCTTTGGAAATGCATGTTTACTCGGGTACCTACTCGAGTAATGCACTCTTTTCTTCATAGGTTACTCGGGTGCCAACTGGAGTAAACCTTCAAATAAACTTTTGGTTACTCGATGCTTTACTCCAGTAATGTTGGCAGGATTTCAAGGCCGAGAGCACTTCAAGTTTGGTTACCTTGTTACTCGAGTACATACTCGAGTAAACATAATTTTTCTGTATGGCTTACTCGGGTAATGACTTGAAGTTTTTCTTCAAAAATAACCCAGCATACTCGAGTACATACTCGAGTAATCCACTTAAAATGAATCATTAACTACCTGCAAACTTGAGTAGCACCTCGAGTGAAATATGATAAAAATAGAATAAGTTATTCGAGTACTACCTTCAGATTTTTGCTTACCACAGTGCGTTACTCGAGTAGTTACTCGAGTAACATTGGCAGGGTACAAAATGCCGAGAGCAACATATTTTCTGAAATAGAGTAACTCGAGTACATACTCGAGTATCATTGACAGGCCGAGAGCAACTGGAAGACTTTTACATGGTTACTCGAGTACCTACTTGAGTAACGTTGGCAGGCCGAGAGCAACTTGAAATCATTTACACTATTACTCGAGTACTTACTCGAGTAACGTTGGCAGTTTACTCGAAGGTGTCTCTGGTTACTTCAAGTTTTGTCTCATTACTCGAGTACATACTCGAGTAATGCCTTAGAAAATTTGCTTCTGATCAAGTTTCTCAGCTTTTTCTCTTGGCCTTTCTTCATTACTCCAATGCTTACTTCAAGTGATGCTTTTCCCTGTTATTACTTTGTTCAAACTTATTTATTAATCAAATCTTTTTCATATAATTATTTGTTATCATCAAAACATGAGATCTAACAACTTGCAAGTGAGGCAACACTCTTGCCTCTCACCCGAAAGTGCAACATGAAAACTGAAGGCCAAAGGGGAAAATACATTAACGCACTTGAGTGATCCCACCCTTACTTGAGTGATGTTCTTTCCTCACTCGAGTGATGTTCTTCCCTCACTCGAGTGAACTCACTTTCACTTAAGTGATTTTATCAGAAACCAGAAAACGCAGAAGGTAAGACAGCACTTCCAGAATTTTTACCAAGTGATCCAGGAACAGAAACTGATAGAAGGGTTTAGAGATCTAAACTTAGTAAGTCAGATAGTACTTGCTAGCTACAGTGCTAGTCAAGTGGAAAGTAGTCTAACAGCTTAAATTGAAGAAGTTTAGACACAAGATAGACGAGTAAGGTCTATAGAAATAGAATTGAATGAGAAAACATCTAGAATTTGAGGTGTCGGTAGGGAGTAGAAACAAAGAAATTAAACCCTCGCTACAATGGTCTTCTTAGAGTAATATTAAGAATTGAAGCAAAAGCAAATTTCAAGGACAAAATTTATTGAATGAGGGGAGAATTGTAATATTCCAAATTTTGAGACTAGAGGCTAGAGAATAAGCCTGAATAAAGTAGACTACTAAGTCTAGTTTAGTAAGTGTTCCAAGAATGCATAAAAAATGACTTTTAGAAACCGTACTCATAATAGAATATGAATTTTGGTGAGAATTAGTCGAAAGAAAGTACTCGATTCCTTTAGTATGTGTTAGAATGACATGAAACCTAACCTGAATCCAAAGGAAAAGGGAAATGGTGTCTAGAAAGAAGTAACAAAGAGAAAGAAAAGAACTAATTGCACAAGAAATAATATTGCCATAATCAAGGGCAAAAGAGACCATTGCTACTTGATCTTGAGGTTAAAATTGGAAGACAAAACGAAGGGCTAGGACTTGCTCTTCAAAAGTAAGAAGTAATTATGAGAATGGAAAGCAAATTTCATCTCTCTCTCTTGGGACATAAAATCATCCTCATTAAGGGCTAAATAGGAAGGGAAAAGTTTGGTTAAGAAGTCAACATGTCTTGAAATTGGTTACAACTTGGAAAGTTTGACCAAAAAGCAAGACATTAAGAGAAAATTGATCAACATTTCCTCTTCCTTTTTGGAAGGGAAATTCAATCAAGAAGGAGGAAGAGAGGGGAAAGGAGTTAAGTTAAAGTAACCAAAGTCAACACAGTTAATAAACCATAAGCTTTTGCAAGAAGCCACAATATTGGCCATATATTTTTCCTTTGTTTCTTTGGGCATTTTTCTACCAAGCAAAGTACAAGAAGGAAATTAATGAATAAATCGGCAAATTCACTTCCTTTTACACTTCAAAGTGACGGCCAAGCCAGGGAAAATAGAGAAAAGAAGTAGAAAAAGAAAAAGGAAAGATAAAAGAGAAAGTGGAAGAACAAAGAAGGGGTAAGATTTTCAACTTTGATTTTCACCTTCCAACTTACTTCTTTAGCTCAAATGTTCTTCATAAACATTGTTCTCCTTTCTAAGAGCTTCATTTATATGGTTTTAGGAAGAGCTAAAGTTGGAGGATCAAGAAAAGAGCTTAAGAAAGTGCAAGAGGTGAGCAAAAGCTTCCTTTTGACTGTATTGTGTTGTTTGGATGAATATTTGGGACTTTTCTATGCTGCCCTAATTTCAGCCACTAATGAATTTTAGGGTTTCATGATGCTTTGCTCATATATATGTGGTTATATGATGTTTTAGAAGCATATGAGACTAGCTTAGAAAATAAATTGTGAATTGGTGAATTGTTGTCTTGGAGGCCATGTTTAGGCCAGAATAAGGTATGTAGGAGGTATAGGATTTTGGGTAATAGAATGTGCTCCAATGGGCATGAAACTTTTTAGTATAAAAGTAGACTTATCAAACTTTAATTTGATAGGTCATTTGTGCCATTTGGATAGTACATAGGAGGTATGAATTATTGAAGCTAGGCATTAAATCTAGAATGAATTATGTGGCAGTGAGGCTTTAGTTGTAGTTCTGGAATTATGTGGCTATAATTGGCTCTGAATAATATTTTTCTTTTAAAAATAGACTTAAAGATATTTGAACTACCCCATTTGGAGTTCTCTAGGATTAATTATGATTTTTCAAAGTTTGGTCAAAATGTTGGCAGCTTTTAGCCACCATGAAAATTTAAGAAAGAAATGGCCAAATGTAATAAGTGTAAACTCCAAGGGTGAAAGTAAGCCGATGAGGCTAAGACAGCCTTATTAGGCATTCATTTTGTCATGGCACTAATAATGTGGTATTTATCTAGGGCCATGAGAAGCCAAGAAAGAAGAAGAATGGAAGAATTTCTAAGAAGTTACAATGGTTGGAAGAAAAGGGGACAAGAAGAGGGCATAAATCTAAAATGTAGTAAACTTACTTAACTTGCATGTATATGATGTGTATGCTTGGGTATTGATGTGTAGTATTGCTTTGCTTGATTATGTGATACATGTATGAATGGATGAAGCTCTATTTCTGTTTTTACTGTAGCCATAAGTATGTTGCAAGAAATATTGAGCATGCACAAATGCCATTATGTGAAAAAGAGCCTATATAAGGCAAGCATATCATACACTAGCATCATCTTGCATGTGTTGTTAGTATTGCTTGCTACTGAGATTCCCCCAAATCTCACTCTCCCCCGCCAATCATATAGTACGTGAATACAAAAGAGAAGAATGCTTGAAGAAGAACTAGAAGGAAGAATGACGAAGAATTGAAAATTCAAGTGTATTTATTTATACTATGTGTAAAATATTTACACTTGATGAATATGTATGAATATGCAAGTGTGAATAAGCGTATTAGAATTGAATAATAATCGGGATCACTAAATCTAAGAATAAGAATTAAGAATAAGAATGAACTCTTATATATTTAGTAAGAATAATGGCTAATAGTCTTGAATGAGTAATTAAGCCCTAAGTAAATGAAGAGTAACGTTTCCGATATGTAACTAAAGGGGTATGTAAGATGAGTCTTACAAAAATGTAAGTTCACTTAGCATGCTAAATAAACCATCATAACATAGTAATCATCACAATAGCATTCAGCACAACAATATGCAGCATAGCAACATACACGGACCCCTGGTCCAATATCACAACGCTTGGTTTCTTAGGTCTTACTGCCTAGGGCTTCTACCCTGTACAAGATGCACATTGGGTCTTATTGCCACCGCAGTCTTATAGGCCAGGTTTATTGCCCCATGCAATCTTGCACACCAGGTCTTACTGCCTCGGTCCACTGCCCTGCATGATCTGAATGCTCATAAGGTCTTATGCCCTAAAAACACGCTGGTCCAACAAGTCTTACTGCCTACCTTATATTCATGAAACGAATATACTCGATGGTAAATACATCGTATATGAGAGAAAGAGTTACTATCCGTTAGCCTTTCTAGTATCTTATCCTTGTTTACCAATCTCTTGGTCGGCCCGGGCAAAGGTCGAATCTTATAAGTTAGAAATCACGAGCAGATGAATTATAACTTATTCCATTTTTGTACTTTAGTAATACTTTGTTTGTTATATTTTGGACCTTTACATTATGTCAATTGAGTATCTAATGTGGTTATACTAGTCTCTAGAACATGTTTCTATTACTTGTGATCTTACTTATTTCAATTCACCCCATATACTACAAATTCGCATGTCAACCCTAATCTGCTAGATTTATCAATCAACTTTAAAATTTCATAATTTAATCTAAAAAGCTCAAAATGAGGTGGTTCAAATTCCTATAGAAAGCTTTCTAAGTCCTATATAAAGAAAATATATTACCCACTGCCAATTATGCGCACAAAATTCTAGGAATCGATCAATAACACTACCTTAGGATTCATTCTAGATTCAATGCCCAAACTTTAACAAATCATAACTTATAAACTACTAATCCAAATAACACATTCTATACTTCAAGCCATTTCCAGATAATTTTACATGTAGAATCCATTTTCAAACTCAAATTGACCAAAATCTAGTTCCTTCCCCACAAATCATGCTTGGCCAAAACTTTAAGGTTTTTAGGCCAAAATCCGATTTTCGATTCCAATGCCTTCGGAATTATTTTCTCACATTTATTCCATACAATTTTTTATTCTAAATCCATTGAAAACCTCAAAATCATATTCCTTCCTATTGTTTTGTATTTGGCCAAAACTTAACCCTAGTTACCACAAAGTGATTTCTTGCAAATTCAATAACAAGACTTGACCTCATTTATCATCATGTTCATAATCATAAGAACAAAAAAAAAACCCTAATATCCTTCTTGACCAAAATTTGGGGCAGCCCAAGAACTTTATAAAATCTCGGCAAAACCTCAAGATGTTATACTCAAATCAGAGCTTACACTTACCTTTACTCGATGCTATGATCGGCTCTTGATTTTGGCAGCACCTACACCTTAGATGTAACACAAAATCCCTTTGATCAATAATCTAAAACTATAGAAACGTAGCCCTCGACTAGTAGAACAAGATTCATGAAGGCTCAATCGGCTAAAAACAAGAATCCATGGTTTAAATTTGATAAGAATACTTAGGGTTTCCCAAGAACACTCCACCTTCTCTCTTCTTTCTTTTCTTGCTATTTTTCTCTTTATTTTTCTCCTATTTTACTGCCTTGGCTGAATTTATTAAGTTTGGGAGGTGTTGGGATTATTTGATGACAGTCTATGTGTAATTGAATATGGTGCCCGATGCTCCTTTTTTTTCTAAAATATTTTGGATTCTTCCTCGTTCACACCTCTTGGCAGACTTTAAGGTCAGGGGAAAGGAAAGTCTGATGATTTCCTCTGACCTCGGTGTTCGGGAAAGTCAGACACGTGGTCAGACCGGTCTCTCGGCAATTATAACATGCAATAAAGGTAGGACTAAAATGGCGCCATATGATTAGCCATTCATAAAGTCTAGAAAATTTAGTCAAAAAGTAGGGTACATATGGCGTCATGTTATGGCTTCTTCCAAAAGGTAAGGTACGTAAAAAGCTACTTTCAGTATGTTTGTTTGAGCGTTTGGGACCCTAATAAGTCTGATTGGGCTCTAATAAGTCTGATTGGGACTTGTAGAGGGAATATGTTATGTTTGGTTAAGCGTTGGTTTGATATGCTTTGGCTTAAAATAAGTTTCTTTTCAAAAAGCCCCACATAGTGCTCATTTGGAATAGCTTATTTTTGGGCAATAAGTGCTTATAAATCGTGATTTACAGTATACGAGGTAAGTATGTGAGAGGAGTTTTATCTCGACTTGCGTAATAAGGACTTATTGTCCAAATATAAGTGATACCAAACACAGGCATAGCTTATTACTTATAGCTTTTGGGATTTTACCGTTATATTGCATTAAATGCCCTGCCTTTCTTATTTCTCTATCTTCTCTTCTCCTCTCCTCTCCTCTCCTCTCTGACTTTGTGCATCTCTCTAGCCGACAATTTGTTCTGATCTTCCTTCTCTTGGCAGCCACCTGAATCGAGTTGCAACTGGCTCTTGTGCTACGCCTCACCTATGCGTTATCTAGGTCCTGTAGTCATTGGCTGTGGCGGTGATTGCTGCTATCGGTGTCAATAACCGTTGCTCTTGAGGTCAGGCTGTTGGTATTGGATTCCGACAGAGTAGTGTGGAGTCCGGTAGGAAGCTTCTCATGCTGACAGTGGCTGATCTATGGGTGCAAGGCAGTTTGGGTGAGGTTGGTCGGTGAAGTGTCGGTGTGTTGTCCTCTCCCGCCAATTGCTCTCTGCTCTTCAACAGCCGGCGATCCGATCTCTAGTGGTCCACCTAATCTCTAGCTGTGTGTGCTTATCCGTGGTAAGCTTTGGAATTTTGTCTTCACCAAGTTTTCTCACAGCTGCTTGGGTTTGGTCGGTGAAGTGTTAAATTCCATAAATTTATGGTTAAGGCTTTGGATTCGTTAGATTGAAAAAATGTATGGTCTGAATTAATTTAGATATGTGGTATGCTATCGAATTTTTCTAGTCTGCTTGTGTGCCTGGAATTTTTTTTTTCTTCTGCTTCGTGTTTTATTTGTCCTGGTATTGTGGTTGCTCTGGTTCATGGTATTTGTCCTGCTACTATGGTTGCCCTAAATTTATTTGGATCTATGGTGTGCCGTCGGATTTTTCCTCTGGTTCATGGTTTTTTTCCTCTGCTTCATGGGCATTATTCTGCCCCTTGTGTTGAAAATTATTAATGCAAATTTAAGAGCATTTGTCAACTTCTTGGTAATAGCTTCCACAAAACTTGAATATGATTTTCATCCACTTACTCCTCCTATATATGGAACTCTCATCATTTCCCAATAACATGATACTAATATCTAATATCACCATCTCACCAAATTAATACCCAACACACACCTATCAATCTACATAGAGAGAGAGAGAGAGAGAGAGAGAGAGAGAGAGAGAGAGAGAGAGAGAGAGAGAGAGAGAGAGAGAGCACCTATGAGAGTCAAAGGCAAACCACAGATGGTGTCGTAGTAGCCAGCAATCCAAATGCACATACACATGTGTATATGGTTGAGACAACCCACGTGTGTATTACCAACTTCCTTTATTTGTTAACTTAGAGCAAAATTAGATATGTATATGTATTATTGCTCCATCAGTTATTTTCTCACATCACTTCCTCATCATTCTATTGCATGCACGTTGATCACTTTAATTTGTGTCCTTAAACACGATTATTAGCTATAGCAGCAGATCTAGATATGTTGGATACATATAATTAAGGTTTGAGGAGACTTGTAAGATGTTGCAAATTTAATTTCTCCTTACATGATGCATCTCCTCAAAATTGTCTTTTTAATTTTTTTTTAAACCTACCTAAAAGGAACCATATATGTATAGCTAATTTTTTGTTATGTCTTCTGTGTGTTATATGTGACCTTTTTCGTATAGAAATATGAACACAAAAGCTATTTGATTAGTTCTGTTATATTTTACTGTATCAAAAACTTTAACTTTGTATCATTTCTAATTTATTTGCATTTTCATTGTAATTTAATTATGTATTTTATACCATTGCCAAATTTCCAAAGTTAATTTTTTTACTTTTCATAAATTTTAACATTTTTTCTATTAAATATCACAAAAGTCACTTATGTAAAAGCCAAACCAAACACCTTTTTACTTTCATAAAAGCACTTATCTAATTGTTAATCCAAATATAGATCACTTACACAATCTGACTTTTGCATAAGTCAGATTGCAAATAAACTACTTTTCCCACTACTATTCAAAACATACCCTTTTTGCGTGTCTGCCCAACCTGCGCCACATGTATCTAGGTCTTCAAGAATGCGCCACAAATGTGCAGAGGTGGCAGAAAATGGCGCCACATACTCCAGGGATTGACCAAGTGTGAGTTGGTGTGTCCTCTTCCATAATGACGACAAATCAGTGTGCATATACACTAGTATATTTCATCTGGCTAATTTCACAAACAATGCATTAATTTATTGATTATTGAAAATTCAGTATGTTACATTTGCAGTTTAATCATTATAATTTAACCATTTAAAACTTTAGTTTTTATATTTTAAAAAATAAAACAATGTATTTCATAAAACTTAAGGCTTAGAATTTTAAATTGTTAAAATTTTAAAGACCAAGTTGTAAGGACTGAAAGTTTAATAAATGAATTACAACCGAAACAAAATTGTAAAGATCAAAACATTAATTTTCCTTATCTTTATATACACACACACACACATTGAGTTCCAGCACTAAAAAAATATCTATTCTACTAATTAAGTCAAAACAATAATTCAATTAAAAATTATTTGTTCTTCTAATTAAGTCAAAACAATAATTCAATCTTTAGTTTAATTTTAGGAGATTTTTATTTTTATTTTTAAATTTACCGTTACTTATCAAAACATTTATTGCAAAATTTCGAGGCAAATAAATTTTAAATTATCCCTTTCTCGAATTATTAAACTTGTTGAATTTCAAAATTAAATTATAAATTAATTAATATTTGTTGAATTTAAAGTGACCAGCATTTTTAAACAAAACCAAAATGGCATTGATCGTCATTTTGAAAGAGAAGATTATTTACTACTTAAAGCATATATTTGGAACTGTAAATTGCAAAGGATGAAAGGGAAAAATTTGTTCACAGTAAATAAAAGACTAATACATATGTCTTGTTTTTTTTTTTTTTTCATCTAAACTAACATATATGTCTAATTCTCTAAGTTTTCATCAAGTTCTAGTTTAATTTTTTACATTTATGAAATGTATTTTTAGTCCTTTAATATTAATACTATTAGTCTCATTAACAAAAAATACTAGCTATGCGAATATAAATGATGACTTTGTAATTAAATACCAACATCTTAATATTTAATCTAAAATTTGTACGTTGAAAAATATTCAAAATAGAACCTAATGAATCGCCTAGTTTAAACTTTCAACATCGACAACTAATCCTTCAAAAATAAAAATATTATATTAAAAGATTAAATTTTAAGCATGTTTTTGCATAATTTAATTGTAGAGTCATTGTTTAAATTTATTGTGCCAATATTTTCCATTGATGAAACCAGCATTGTTAACATTAAATCACTAAAAATATATTTTATAACCTTATCATAAAAAAATGAAATGTCTGCCAATCAAACCATTCATAGCCTTAACATATATAAGCAAGACGAATCACATATTTGCATTTGAGAAGAGCTCGAGGGTTTGTGGTTTGCCCATGCCCTCTTTCATTGTCATAGAGTTTGAATAATATGAAGTAAATAAAGGGAAACACAAACATATCAATGCAAAACTCGAGTTTAAAATTTTATCCAAGTATGATTGGTGGTGATGTCACTAGGACAGTTTGAAAGTAAAGGCATGTGGGTGATCATTTATTAAAGAAATTTGTAGCAGATTTTCATTTGCTAGCATGCAATGCAAACCATGTTTCTTTCAAATTGGCAACTGTGAATTCAATTAAGGGTAAAAGTGCTCCTAACACCCTGAAAAATTTTTACAGGTGCAACCAACACCCTAAAAAATTTATGGGTGCAATTTTTCCCCCAATATAATAACAATAGAGCAATTCAATACTTAGACTAACAGAACGAACACGGGCATTTACCTCATGACATCTTTTTGGATACTCTTCTCCCATTTCGAATTTGCTTTGTTCTCTTGTTGTCTTAGCGCAAACATCCGTTTTTTGTTCTATTAGTCTCAGAGTTGAATTGCTTCATTTTTATTATACAGGAGAAAAAATTGTACTCATAAATTTTTAACGTACTAGTCACACCTCCAAAAATTTTTCAGAGTGTTGGGTGCATCATTACCCTTTAATTAAACAACAAACTGATTTTATGTGTTCTAGCATGAGTAGATTGAATGTCTTAATCCATTAATATTTATTGAATTTAAAAGTGATCAACATTATGAAACAATACCAAAATTCCAAGGATTTTCACTTTGAAAGAGAAGGTTATTTACAACTTTTTTGGATTAATCCACCTGTATCTAGCGCTACTAGCAACCGACTAGGTGAAAAAATATGTTTGCAATATATAAAATGGGAGGAACTTAAAGCATATATTTAGAACTATAAATGGCAAAGGATTAGGTGAAAAAATATGTTTGCAATATATAAAATGCTAATATATATGTTTAATCTTTTAAGTTTATATCATGTTCTTGTTTAATACTTTTAAGTTTATAAAATGTTTTACTAATCCTTTAATTTTAATACGATTTGTCTCATTAATTAAAAAAATACGTGCTCTGTGTGTGAATGTAAATGATGACTATGTAATTATATGATAACATATTAATCTTTAATCTAAAATTTGCATATAAAATATTTAAAACAAAGTCTGATGAATTGCTTACTTTAAACTTTCAACAAGGACAACTCATTGTTCAAAAATTAAAATATTATATTAAAGGATTAAATTTTAAACATATGCTTATCATCATTTAATTGTAGAGTTACCCTTCAAATTCATTGGGTCAATATTTTTTTCATTGATGAAATAAACATTGTTAACATTAAATCACTAAAAATATACTCCATAACCTTAAGATATACATAAAATGTTTGCAACCAAACCATACATAACCTTAACATATATAAGCAAGCATAAACACACATTTCCAGTTTAATTGCATTTGGGAAGAGCTTGACCGTCTGTGGTTATCCCATGCCCTCTTTCATTATCATAGAGTTTGAATAATATGAAGTGAAAGGAAACACAAACATATCAAAACCAAACTCAAATCTAAGATCTTATGCAAGCTAAGCATGGCAGGCAGGGATCACTTAATTTTAGAGAATAAGTCCTTATTACGCAAGCTGAGATAAAACTCCTCTCACATACTTACCTCGTATACCGTGAATCACGATTTATAAGCATTTATTGTCAAAAAATAAGCTATTCCAAACAAGCACTAAAATAGTTTACCACTATATGATAAATTGTTCTTATTAACAAAGTAAAGGCATATAGTTCATAATTGATTGAAGAAATTTGGAGCATAGGTCCCATAATTATGGTGGATTGTTCCATTCAAAGTGCCTCATTTGAAGTGGCCTACAAACTTCAACACATGAGCATAGGAACCGTTCCTTAATGTTTGATCAATCAGTGAACAATATTTTCTTTTAGTTCATGTAGTCAAAGTGTGTTATATCATTCCCATTCCCATACGCGTATGCATTTTGTGGTTTATAAATTAGACTTCAAGATATAATGTTATTATACAGCTTGATTGGTTCATTGATAATAATTGAAAGTAGTTCTCTATACAATGCTAAGACCAAGTAGGACCATGATTTTCCCGGGCAACAATTTTTTTTTTTTTTTTATTGTTGCAAAGTTATTGGAATATAAAGTGTTATAATACATGGGGATTTTGAGCAATTACTTATTGTAATTACAATTACAAAACTCATCGGAATGGCAAGATTTATAATTTAAACATTATTTAAGACAATAATATTGAATTTTATATAATTAATACATCCAGATTCTGTTCAAAAAACTCTGAATAAGATCCAACATATGTACTTGATTCATTTTCTTAAAATAATCGTAAATACTGAAGATGATGATGGTAGATCACAGAATATCTTCCAAATGTATAATTTTAACCCCTAAAATCAAGGTTCTGAAACCCGGACCGGTCACTGAACCGGTCGGAGTACTAGGTCAAGGGTCAGTGGGTCAAATCGGAGTCAAACCGGGGCTAAGCCTGGGTTAGACTGTTGAGGAAGGGAAGATTTTAGAATTATTTATATGAAATTTTGAATAAAATATTAAAAAAATTAAAAAAACCAATCAAACAGTGAGAAAACCGGTCGAATCGGGGTCAGTTGCCAGATCAAACCAATCGGACCACCGGTCCGACGGTTTTGTGGTTGGACTGACTGATCCGGTCCGAGCTTGAGAACACTGCCTAAAATATATCCACTTGGTTGCATATTAAATGGGTGTCTATTGATGAGTAATTTCAATACAAATGATTAAAGAGAATTATTTAAAAAAAAACTAACACGCATTTTTTTATAAATAACTAATTTAACTATTTTTTTTATTTGATAAACAATTTTTCCTTTCGAGACTTATAGTGCATATTGTTTTCATATATCCCAACAAATGTATTTCTTGGGATTCAAACTTATACCTCCTTTACGAGAATGAGGTCGCCTACTACCTCAACCAACAAATTGTTAGTAATTTAACTTTTTTTTTGGCTATGATGTGATGTAATATTTTCTGTTTTGTAATGGTTTATAGCATTTATTAAAAAAAATAAAAATAAGCGTTGCCACTTTCTGTATGAGATTACTTCATAACTCACAAGTATATAGAATCAGCCGACAGTACACTACAAAAAAAATGGTATTTTGTAGCAGTGCAATTGTAGTGGTTATATGAAACCGCTACAAATTATAGTATTTGTAGCATTTTTAACCTAAACCGCTACAAATTTGTAGCGGCAAGTTACGCGCCAAGTGGCGCGATAAATTAGCCGCGTTTTTTGTAGCGGTTGGGTAGACAAAACCGCTAGAAATTTGACGCGAAATTCCCGCCAAAACTTGTAGCGGTTAATACACAGAAACCGCTACAATATTCCCGCCATATGGCGCGACCAAGTCCCGCCAACAGTGTAGCGGTTATTTGTAGCGGTTAAAGCAACAAAACCGCTACAAAATACCAAACGTCAGGTATTTGTAGGGGTTATAGGGATATAACCGCTACAGAATTTCAGGAGTCTCCACTTTTGTAGCGGTTCTGGGCAATAACCGTTACAGAATTTCAAAGGTTCTTGTAATTTGTAGCGGTTATTGTAGAACTGCTACAAATATTTAGGGCCATGGGTGATTTGTAGCGGTTATGGTAGCGGTTATTGGAATAACCGCTATAAATATCTGGCCTATTTAAACCTCCGCCCCCCTCATTTCTCCGTTTGCTCATTTTGTTTCCTGGGGTTTCTCTGAGTGGTTTCTTCAAGATTTGAGCGTTCAGACTTCTGTGTAGTAGTTTTTGCTACAGTATTTCTCAGTATTTGCACTTGAGGTACGTATATAACACGTATTTTATTTGTATTTGTATTTTTATTAGATTTTTGCGTAATAATGTGACTAAATTTTTTTTTATTTTTATAGTGGATATGGCTTCAAGAGAGGATAAGGGGAAGGCCCCTGAGGTCCCCAAACCAATTTTACGGGGTGGCAGAAGCCGAGCAGGGGGCAGAGGGAGGGGGCAGTGCGGAGGCAGGGCGACCGCGGCATTTCAGCCCAACCCCCCACAAGAGTCAGCCCTACCACAGGCACCGCAGACGATCCCACAGGAGACGACCGCACCAGAGGTGCCTGAGTTTGGGGGGCCAGATATCAGCGTCGAGGATTACGACGAGGAGGAGTTTGAGATCCTGATTGCGATCAGGGAGATGGAGCAGTTCCTCGATGAGGAAGAGGCTCAGGAGCAGAACAACCCACGAGGGTCGTCTTTGCGGTCCACTGGGTTTGAGGTGCAGGTCCAAGGTAAATTAATTTTTTAATTTAATAAATTATTTATTTAAATTATGTTAACTTTGAATTACAATTTATCTAACGTGCGGTAAACTATGCAGATGAGCAGGGGAACGTTTCGACGAGGAGGCTAGACGTGGCCGGTGTGAACAGCATAGACCGGACCCTGCGAGTTATAGTGCCGTGGAATGAGGGCACTGACCAGCCCATCAACAATGGGGGTCACCTGCTCAACCGCTTCCTGAACGACCTGGGCTCGAATTGGATGTGGTTCCCCCTTCACTTCAAGACGTGGAGGCACGTTCCGAGGGGGCCGAAGGACCAGGCTTGGGAGGAGGTGGTTCAGGTAATTAAAATTATTTAATTAATATTTTTGTAATTAATTCTATTTAAATAATATTTTTTAAATTATGTTTTTTGTAATTATTGATATTTAAATAATTTTTTTCAGCTGCGGTTTGCCTTCCGGGCCAACCGGAAGAGGTACGCCCTCGTGAAGATAGGTGACGCCTGGAGGAACAGGAGGAATCATCTCTTCCACAAGGTGGATAAGGACGGGACGATGCCTCTGGAGCAGCTGATCGAGAGTGTCCCGGACGGCGTGCCGCCGAACGACTGGGCGAGTTTCGTCCAGTTCAGGAGGAGCCTTGAGGGGCAGGTAATGTATTTATTAGATTTTTTATATATAATTTTGTAATTGTTAATTATTAAATTATAATTTCAATTTAATTGTATTTAATTTGAACTTTTTTAATTTTAAATATTTTTTTATTGTTTTTGTTAGATCTCATGTTTTGATGATAACAAAAGAATGGTTTGAAAAGGAAAATAATCAAGCTTGAACTAAGTAATGACAGGAATAAGCTTTACTTGAGGTAAGCATGGAAGTAGTGAAGATTGGGCAAGAGAAAATGCTGAGGAACTTGCTCAGAAGCAAATCTTCTAAGGCATTACTCGAGGCGCTACTCGAGTAATGAGACAAAACTTGAAGTAACCAAGGAGAACTTCCAGTAACCTGCCACCATTACTCGAGGGACTACTCGAGTAACCAGGTAAAATTTTAAGGTTGCTCTCGGCCTGCTAATGTTACTCGAGGAGCTACTCGAGTAACCATGTGAAAACTTCCAGTTGCCTTCAAGTTTTTCCAATGATACTCGAGGAGCTACTCGAGTACCTTTGTTTCAGAAAATATGGACTTCTCGGCAGTTTGTACCACTGCTAATGTTACTCAAGGCGCTACTCGAGTAACCCTGTGAAAACTTCCAGTTGACTTCAAGTTTTCCCCATGATACTCGAGGCGCTACTCGAGTAACCGTGTATTTGAAAATGAGAAGCTCTCGGTACTTTGTACCACTGCCAATGTTACTCGAGGAGCTACTCGAGTAATGCACTAAGGTAAATGAAAACTTGAGGTTAGTACCCGATTAACTTGAACTTTCTTTATTTCATCTTCCTCAAGTCCTTATGGTTTAAGTGGATTCCTCGAGTAAGTACCCCAGTATATGCAAATGTTTTCAAAGAAAACTTCAAGTCATTACCAGAGTAAATCATGTTCAAAAGTCTCAGTTACTCGAGGAGCTACCCGAGTAACCTATGCAAAAATGAATACATTACTCGAGTCCCTACTCGAGTAACAAGGTAATTGCTCTCGGCCTTGAAATCCTGCCAACATTACTGGAGTAGAGCATCGAGTAATCAAAAGTTTTTCTGAGGATTACTCGAGGTGTTACCCCAGTAATCTATGAAGTTGCAAAAGCTTTACTGGAGTAGCTACCCGAGTAAATAACTATTCCCAAAGGTTTGAAATTTAGTTTACTCCATGCACTACCCGAGTAATCTTGTTTCTCTTCATTAAATTTCAAATAAACAATGATTTCACGATGTTACTCGAGGAGCTACTCGAGTAAACTTCAAGGGTTACTCGAGGAGCTACTCGAGTAAGCATACCCAGGAATTTAGAAATCATTCAAACTTTCATTATATTGTTTCCTATATGATTAACCTTTCATTGTATTAGCATTCTTAGTATATTTACAGAGAAACAATAAAGAAATCATATCAAGAGATGAAAGTCAAAAGAAACGTTCAAATGCCAACTACCGCCAACGGATATTTTTCAAAAACTTGAAAAGTCAATAGTGGCTGCGCACTCACCAACGGACGAAAGGAAGTGTTCCAACGGTCATCAACAACATACCTATATATATGGGAACCTTCAAACAGAGAAATAACAACCAAGCACACATACGAACGTATCATTAAGTTCATCACTCTGTTTTCACGTTGAAATTGTATTTCTATGCTTCAGTGATTATCATTCACTCTTTGAGAGAGATATTTCATTCAAACTCAATAGTTGTTATTGAGATAACTTAAGGTTGTGGAACCTTGAGTTGGGATTAGATTACAACCTGTAAGGGGGAGCGAGTGTCCAAGTGTAAGGAACTTGCTTGTACTGAGGTGCCAAGAACCCACTGAATCTTGGAAGTTATAGTGAAACTCTCAGAGAAGCTCTGAGGACTAGACGTAGGTCAAAGTGGTTGTGACCGAACCAGTATAACTCCCGGTGTACACTTCGGTGATATTTCTCCTTACTCATTACTGTTTTAATTCTTTTGTCAAAGTTTTATATTTTCGAAAGAAATTCTAGTATCACCCAATTCACCCCCCTCTTGGGTGAAACGCTTGATCTAACAGTTTTAATACATTTAATATTGTTTTTTTTCTAGGAGCTTTCTCAGAGGAACACCAGGATCCATACGCAGCAGACGATCCACCACACAGCAGGATCTTTAGCTGCTTATTTCATAATACTAATTGAATTTTGTAATTGTTTCAGGAGACGAAGGCACAGCAGGAGAACTGTCAGACGGACTATGGGGAGTTGTACGCCATCACACACAGACACCGTGACGGGATTGTGACCTCTCAGTAGGTAGAGGCGGCCATTGTAAGTAATTTCATTATTATAATTTTTATAAAACCAACTTAATAATGAAAAATGCTAATTAGTAATTGTTTCATAAAATGGCAGGAGCGAATGCAGCAGTCGCAAGCTGAGCTGCGACAGACCCAGTCTTAGGAGTCATAGGGGTCAGTGGACCCGACGGCTCCTTTGAAGACTGGTCTAGCTCAGGCTTAGCACCCCGGACGAGTGCGGGGGATAGGGATAGGCGCCAGACCTAGCATGGTCTACGGCAGGAGCGCTGCCTCTGAGGCTGGCAGCTCTAAAGGGGTCAGACGTCCGAGGGACGAGTCTATTGACCAGCTGCGGTCAGATTTGGAGCAGCAGATGGCACAACAGCAGCAGTAGCAGATGCAGCTGCAGCATATGCAGCAGATGCAGCTGCACGCTGATTTGATCTACGCTCAGCAGACGCAGTGGCGTGAAATCGCGAACAACATGCTCGAGCGGTCATGGAGTCGCCTGTTCCCGGACGAGCAGTATCCACAGGTTCCCCTTGTCCCTCGCTACATCGTCCCGAGTACTACTCCTCCTGCTCCTGCTCCTGCTCCTGCTCCTGCTGATGATGATGGTGCGGTTCACTCTGCGCAGCGGCCCGATCCAGCAGCACCTGAGGGAGCCCCACCTGAGGGAGCACCAGATGATCAGCCCCCAGCTACTTAGTTTAGGACATCTTTTTTTTTTGTTGAAACATTTGTAAATATATATATATATATATGACTTTGTATTTCAGAACTTAAATTCTTATTGTGTTTAATATAATTATATTTATATTATTAGATCGCGTTGTTGAATTTATGAATATATATATATAATTGCAACAATATTATTTATATTTCTAAATTAAAAAAAATAAAGCATATATATATATTTGTAGCGGTTTTAAGTAAAAACCGCTACAAATATATATATTTGTAGCGGTTCTAAAATAAAAACCGCTACAACAATATATAGTTGTAGCGGTTTTTCTTGTAGAACCGCTACAAAAATGTATATATTTGTAGCGGTTCTAAAATAAAAACCGCTACAACAATATATAGTCGTAGCGGTTTTTCTTGTAGAACCGCTACAAAAATGTATATATTTGTAGCAGTTCTACAATAGAAACCGCTACAAATATGTATATAGTTGTAGCGGTTCTACAATAAAAACCGCTACAAATACTCAGCATTTGAATTTTGAAATTTGCCGCCTTTGTTCACATTTGTAACGGTTATTTTATGTATAACCGCTACAAATTAAAAATTATTTTTAAATTTGCTGTCCAAACGGCTTTAATGTTAGTAGCGGTTTTATACACATAACCGCTACAAATACGCAACGTGTATATTTTGAATTTCCCACCAATGTGTAACGGCTTGAAACTTAGTAGCGGTTTTATACATATAACTGCTACAAATATTTAAGAACTGTAGCGGTTAGTGTAGCGGTTTTAGAACCGCTACAAAATTATAAACGTTGGAATTTCAGAATATATGGTTCTTGGCATTCGTCATTCTCTTCTCACTCATCTTCTTCTCTATACTTTCTTCTCTCTCAGTTGTAGCTATGGATAAATCATAGATCAGGTTGCCGCGCAATTCTCCTGAATATTTGTACGGATTAAACAGTTTCTTGGATTTCACATTCACTCACGCCAGCTGTAACGGCAAGATCGTCTGTCCGTGTCGGAAATGCAAGTTCAAGAAGTGGCATGCACGAAATGTTGTGAAGGAACATTTGCTTGTGAAGCCTTTCCCTGAGGACTATATGTTCTGGGCAGTTTATGGTGAGAAGGCCGGCATTAGATATGACGATGCTCTTCCTCGAAGTTCTCAAGTAGGCGTTCAAGTAGATGAAGATGATCCTGTGAATGATGTTGTGCGTGATGCGTTTGGATTTCAAGGCGACAACTTCAACGAAGAAGTGTAAGGCTCTAAGCCGGTTTTTATGGGGAATGAAGCAGCTCAGGATTTTTTCAGCTTGATGGATGAAGCAGATCGTCCTTTATATCAAAGTTGTCGCAAATATTCTAAATTATCTTTCTTGATCAAATTATATCATATCAAGTGCTTGTGTGGGATCACAGATAAGGGAATGTCGATGTTGCTTGACTTATTACAAGATGCATTCCCCGACGCTGAGATTCCCACAACGTTCTACGAGGCCAAGAAGATTATCAACAGGTTGGGGTTGAATTATCAAAAGATTGATGCATGCCCAAATGATTGTATGCTGTATTGGGGAGACGATTCCAGCAGGGAGACTTGTAAGAGATGTCACACATCGAGGTACAAGACAATTCGGAAGGGGAAAAAGCAGAAGAAGAAACCTGCAAAGATTCTCAGGTACTTCCCTTTGAAACCTCGTCTACAAAGATTATTTATGTCGTCTAAAATTGCGGAGCACATGAGGTGGCATGCCGTTGATAAAAACGAAGACGATAAATTAAGACATCCGCGGGATGCTGCTGCTTGGAAAATGTTTGACAACGACTTTCCAGATTTTGCGACTGACCCCAGAAATGTTCGGCTTGCGTTGTTGACCGACGGTTTCAATCCTTTCGGGAATCTTAGCACAAGTTACAGTATTTGGCCGGTAGTCTTAGTTCCCTACAACTTACCCACTGGATGTGTATGAAACAAAGCTCTTTCATTATGTCTATGATCATTCCAGGCAAAAAGGCACCGGGAAATGACATCGATGTGTATCTCCAACCGTTTATTGCGGAATTGCTTGACTTGTGGAATGTCGGCTTGGAGACGTACGACGCTTACGGCAAGACTTTGTTCAACATGCGTGCGGCCTTGATGTGGACGATTAGTGACTTTCCTGGCCTTGGTACATTATCTGGTTGGAATGTGCATACTGGGTCGGCGTGTCCAGCTTGCAATTTTGACTCTGACGCAGTGCGCCTTCCCCACAGCCGAAAGTGGTGCTTTATGGGGCATCGGAGGTTTCTCGATGGAACGCATAAGTTCAGATTGCAACGAAATCGCTTCAATGGGAAACCAGAAAAAAGAGGACCACCTCAGACTTTATCCGGTACAGATATCTTACAGCAGCTTGAGCATGTTGACCTCGAGTTTGGAAAAAGCGACGATTCAGCACAAACTAGCCAAAAGACGAACAGGACTTCGGCGCCTCAGCAGTGAAAGAAGATAAGTATTTTATTCACGCTTCCATATTGGAGATCTAATTTACTTCGCCACAGTCTTGATGTAATGCACATTGAAAAAAATGTTTGCGACAATGTGCTGTATACGCTGCTTAACGAACCCGGCAAGACAAAAGATCACCTTCAAGCGAGGAAAGATTTACGCAACATGGGAGTTCGTGAAGACGCTTGGCCAGATGAGCATGACAAATTTCAACCGGCAAAGTTTACCCTCACAAAACCGAACAAGGAAGTCTTCCTCGCGACGTTGAAGAAATTAAAAGTTCCTGATGGGTATTCAAGCAACATTTCTCGATGTGTTGACTTGCAGGCTCGAAAGGTTGCTGGCCTGAAGAGTCATGACTCACATGTTCTTATGCAGCAGTTACTCCCTCTGGCTATAAAGAATACACTTCCTCCTGATGTTTCCATCGTTTTGGTGGAACTTTGTTCTTTCTTTCGGAAGTTGTGTTCTAAGGTTTTGATCGTTGAGGAGCTCGATCAGCTGCAGTCGAAAATCATTCTTACGCTTTGTCATTTGGAGATGATCTTTCCTCCATCCTTTTTTACTGTGATGGTTCACCTCACAGTCCACCTCGTTCATGAAACAAAGCTTGCTGGACCAGTACAATATCGTTGGATGTATCCGATTGAGAGGTACTCATTTTAAATATGTGCTTTAATTTATTCTCTGTATTTAATGTTTGCTAGTCATCCTTTTCAGCATTTTATATCAATTTTCTCTTCTATACTTCATAGGTTCCTTGGGAAATTAAAATCTTACGTGAGGAATAAGACGTGGCCAGAAGGTTCTATAGCTGAAGGCTATATAGGGGATGAGGTGCTATATTTTTGCTCAAGGTACTTTGATGATCTTGAGACGGCTTTCAACCGCCCACCTCGTGTTGACGATTGTCCTGAACCTGCGCCGACATCAGGAGAATTTATCCCTCGTGTTGGTAAACCAGTTGGAGCAACTGAGAACTTCAAACTAACGGCAACTGAGAAGTTGCAAGCACATAGACATGTCTTGATTAATTGCACTCAAGTTGAACCTTTCATACGGTAAGAATTGTACACTCACATGTTATTCGATCTATATCTTTCGTAACATTTCTCACTTTCATTTCACTAACGCCTTTC
Source organism: Inga oerstediana (assembly GCA_963210345.1). Classification (NCBI taxonomy): domain Eukaryota; kingdom Viridiplantae; phylum Streptophyta; class Magnoliopsida; order Fabales; family Fabaceae; genus Inga; species Inga oerstediana. The sequence continues at coordinate 30,074,075 of OY723406.1, forward strand.
CATTATTAATTGCAGAAAATTCAGAAGTCATGTTAAGCGTCAACTCAGGATCCGTACACAGACATCCTCGGAAGTTGATAGGAGGGTCCACAGAGAATTCCCGAGCTGGTTTGCGCGCAGAATACTAAATGACCACAACCCACACTCACCAGATTTCAGAGCTCTCGCAATCGGCCCTCTTGATCATGCAAAAAGGTTTACAGCATACAATGTTAATGGTTTTAAGTTTTGCACGGTTTCATAGGATCAAGGATTGCAAACATAGAATTCGGGTGTTTATGGCACATTTGGGACAAGGAGTTATGCGAGCAGCAATGACGCCAACATGCAGTTCGGAGCCATCCCTTACTATGGCAAGCTTCTTGATGTGGTCGAACTTAATTATCAAGGCCGTTTCACTGTGACGCTGTTCAAGTGTTTGTGGGCAAATACCACTACTTCTCGGGGACTGACAACTGATGACTTAGGGATCACATCAGTCAATTTCTCACGGCCGATTCATACTGGTATTTCTCAAGATGATGAGCCGTATATTCTAGCTTCAGAGGCACATCAGGTTTATTATGTCGAGGACGAGAGGCATAGGGATTGGCACATGGTCGTTCATTTAAAGCCAAGAGACCTTTACGACATGGGTGAAGGCGATAACATCGCCTACGAGAGTGAGTCATTTCAGCCAGCTGATTTTGAAAACTACTTCCCTGAAGGCGATGACAATTTACCTCTACTGCGGTGAGTTTTTTTAAGTCCACGTCATTTGAATTAAATTTTTTAAATTTAATAATACATCCATAACAATAATTTTTCTACAAAATTTCTGTAGGGATGGCGACGATGAGTGATCAAATTCAACTTATGCTTTTGTCTTTAAAAAAAATGCAAAAATTTTTTTAAAATAAAATGTAAAAAAAAATTAAAAAAAAAATAAAATAATATTTGTAGCGGTTATTAAACCGCTACAAATATAAAATTAACCACTATTAAATAAAAACCGCTACAAAATGGATACATTAACCGCTACAAAGAGTACGTGGATCCTTATAAATATTAAACCGCTACAAAAATACAAATAACCGCTACTAACTAATAACCACTACAAAATGGATACATTAACCGCTACAAATAGTACGTGGATCCCTATAAATACCCTTACCACAACTCATTTCAAACACTCCCCAATTTCTTTTCACCTTACCTTTCTTTCATTTTCTCTCATTTACAGCTTCTTTCGTATAAGTAGAGGAGCTGAATAATACGATCAAATATGGTAACAAGATTTTTAATGTGTTTTACAATACTTCTTTCCTTTCTATAAAATTTATTCTAACCATTTTTTTTTCCAAATATTTCAGAGCTGTATTTCATTTTCATCTATTTTTCAAATACAATTACATTATATTAGACAACATAATAATTCCTTATTACCTACCTATTCTTAATAATATTATTAATATAAATTTTATACTAATCCAATTAAATTACATTTTTCCTTTTAATTTATTAATAAGTTAAACTATTGAATAATAAGCTAATTAAAATAGATAAAATAATAACAAAATAAACTATTTAATTTAATATTAAAAAAACAGAAACAAACGATCATATATTTTTTAAAAAAAATTTAAATATTTGTAGCGGTTATTAAACCGCTACAAAACTGCTTGCAACATACGATTTAGTAGCGGTTCTAGTAACCGCTACTAATGTTGTTTGTAGCGGTTAAAACCGCTACTAATACCCATTTTTAACCGCTACTAAATCACTTTTTTTTTTGTAGTGGTATAACCATGGCAAAATTTGGAGTTTTCACTGTTAACTATGAAACTCTAAAAATATATTAAGAAATTCATACTCTTAAATAAATATATCATGTTCAACAAAAAAATAAATGAACTAATGTAACCCCCTTCGTAATTATATCCGAAAAACGCGATTAAAATGAAATAGAGACCAATAATAATCAAATAACATTTACTAACCCATCACATGACGGGGTTTTCGCGAATACTTTTTGAAATCATTTATAAACATGGTCTCATATTCACATTTCGAATACAATTACTACGCGAAGATAAATCACATTCATATAAATATCAGAGTGCACAACTTAATCATCCCGGCAATCCCGGGTACATACCTTCACTAAAGATACACAGGGTACAATTGCCCATTACAATTCTTCAAATGGGAATTACACAATCTTATCTCGAAAGAGTCCTAGCCGCTCCCTCCACGAGCCACTTGCCCTGTCTAAATTGTTGGTAGGGGAGAGTGAGATTCGAGAGAATCTCAGTAGGAAATAGATACCATAATGCATGCATGATAGATGCTATGTGTATGACATGTTAGCTTTATCTAGATGCATACCCCATAATGATAATTCTGCATGCTCAATGTTTCATACAACAAGACTATGGCCACAGTGAAAACAGAAACAGAGCTTCATTTATTCAAATATGCTCTACACAATCAAGTAAAGCAATCACATACATCACTACACAAGCAAAGATATCGAATACATGCAAGTAAGGTAAGTCCTCTACCTCCATTCTTTTATCATCGATTTGCGTGCCAGCAACTCGGGGCTTCACATTCGATCCTACAATGTCAAATGTACCATTTAGACACTTCCATAGTGTTTCTGGGGGTTATATGAGGCTATATTGAAAATTTACTAAAATACCCCCGGGGACCCAGCCCGGCCCCGTTGTACCCGGTCCGGCTGTACTTTTCTTGAAATTTTGACATGGGCTATTCTGACATATTTTCGCCCAAGGAATCCATTTCCGGACTCGGAATTATCAAATTCAATGTCAATTACAAAATTACCCTTGACAGCCCCACTTTTAGGGTTTCGAGGGCGTTTTCGTAATTATGCTTTTTCGGCCTTTTTTGAAAAAGTGACCAACTGTAACCCCACCTAATTTTCGCTCCTGAACTCAATGGAATCATCAAATCATTGAAAATCCAACTCTAAGACCCATTTATAGCCCAGACCGAAATATATGGGTTTTCCGGGAAAAATCGGGGTTTTGCGATTTTGGCTCCGTAAACGCGTTTCTTTCTACTCCTAACCACTTTATTAACCATTACATTGGGTTAGAACTACCATTTAGTATCAATTTGGGCAGCATAACACCTAGGCCAACCCATTTTCCAAATTTACAAACAAAGACAATCCGGTGAAATTTCACCGATTAAATCAACCACAGCAGCCAGAACAATCAAACATTGAAGTTTCGGAAGTTACCTCAAGCTCCCTCTGGCTTTTACTCAATATGGCTGAACCCTAGCCCCTTTTAAACCATGAAAATTGAGCTTCCAACACCTTAAAGAACATGAAAGAGAAGCTTAGAAGCAAGGTTATACGCGTTAGGAGCTAGATCGTCGGAGAAATCGGCTTACCTTGTGAGATTTCTCCTCTTTCTCTCTCTAAGAGCTCCCAAACGTCTCTCTCTCTTTTCAGCTGCAACTCACGACAGAAATGAGAGAAAGAAGAAGATGGGAAATATTTTAAGTCCATGATGATGTCATCTTTTATTGAGATGATGTCATAATTCCCATTTTCGGATTTTCTGGCAGATTTTCTGCCCAAACTTTGAAAATTCATAACTAATTCTAGAAAAATCAAAATGAGGTAATTCCAAATCCAAATTAAAGATATTTAAGTTCTCTTCATAGGAAAAATATTGGCCATTACTAAAAATCACCACACAATTTCAGAATTACATAAAACTCATCACTGCCCCAAAACAGAGTTCAGTTTCCATCCCAAACTTTGGACAGTCATATCTCCTAGTTCACAAAACGAAATGGCACAAATTATATGTCCATTTTGAAGCTTGAGATGTGAACTATAAGACTGGAAAGTTTCATAATTTTATGACATCATTTGCCTAGTAAAAACGTCCACACGAGAAGACTGCCCAGACAGAATTCACACTGGACAGCATTTCCAGTTTTGCAACCAATGTGTCCAATCCAATTTAAATCAATTCCAATGATTAAATACCACAACATGACACCATTTCCATCACAATACCCCATTCAATTCTTCCCTCTATTCTAAGTCAATTTGGATGTTAATCCACAATTGAACTCAAATACAGGGTTTTGGCGTTGCTCATAACACAAGCGACTACAATCCACTTTATATTCTCTAAAAGGGTTCATTAATCACTAACCACGTCCACTTTTGTAGTCATTAACCCCTAATCACAATTTTGGATCTTGCTAAACCGGGGCTTAGCAATCCACTAATGTCAGGCTTATTCTCTAGCCTCGAGTCTCAAAATTCGGGGTATTACAACTAATAACTCATGAATTAATACTTTTCTTTCCCAATGACATGCCAAATAAAAATAACAATAGAACACAACATACTTAATCCCAACATTCTTCCAGTCATGTTTTAGGCCGCTTTTCTTTTCTTTTTCTTTTTTTTGATACATTGTTTTAGGGTTTTTCTAATTAAGCATGACTGAGAATAGTATAATATAACAGAGAGTTTGTCAAGGCAAAATCTAAACATACAGAAGACTCTAAATTAACAAATGTTGATTCTAACTAATCAATGATCCAAATTAAAGAACACACACCAGCTCCTGGTAAAGTGGAAAACTGCTAACACAAATCAATTTAATTGTTTTCTCAACTACAACTGAAATAAAATGGAAATAAACTCAAATTAGCTATGCTTAATTTTGTCCCTTCTCAAATGATATAAAAAATAGACGATATATCACCAATATGTTACATGGACAAGTCACAGATCATCCGTACACCAGCAATTAATATGTCTGAGTGTGTTTGTGTGTGTGTTTTTTTTAAAGAAAACTAAACAACTTGATATGGTAGAAAGGCAGATGGCAAGCCAGTTCTTCGAGGATCTTTATACCAAAGATGATCAAGTTAGGGATTCTTCCAATTGGATAGCAGCATTCCCTCCTTTAAAACAACAGGACTTTGACTTGATCCACAAAGATGTTCATGATATCGAGATTAAGAATGCGGCCTTCATGATAGGAGCTTTTAAAGCACCGGGGCCTGATGGTCTTCACACTCATTTTTTCCAAACTCAGTGGGACCGTATTGGGGGTAAGGTATGCGATATGGTTCGTGGAGTCTGGCAAGATCCTGAGCGTGTTAAGGACATTAATCATACTCATCTTGTGCTGATACCCAAGGTGGATAATCCCCACAGGGTACAAGATTTTCGGCCTATCTCGCTTTGCAATGTTATATACAAGATTATCACAAAAATCATTGCTAGCAGATTAAAGGAGGCCATGTCCTATCTGATTCAACCTCAGCAGTGTAGTTTTATTGCTGGAAGGCAAGGCAGTGACAATATCATCATTACACAGGAGATCATACACTCTATGAGAAATAAAAAAAGAAAGAAGGGGTTTGTGGCCATTAAAGTTGACATGGAAAAAGCATACGACCGGCTTGACTGGGATTTTCTCAAAACCACGCTCACGTGTTTAGGCCTAACTAGTCAAATGATTCAGCTCATTATGGCTTGCACCTCGACTGTATCCACAAGAGTCTTGTGGAATGGCACGGCATCTTCCCCATTTTGTCCTACCAGAGGTCTTCGTCAAGGTGATCCTCTTAGTCCTTACCTGTTTGTACTGTGTATGGAACGGTTGGGACATAGTATTAATAGGGAAGTGACTAATGGCAGTTGGAAGGGATTTACTTTTAATCCTCGATCTCCCGTGATTTCTCATCTCTTCTTTGCTGATTACCTTCTTCTGTTTGGGGAGGCTTCTTTGGAGCAAATTGAGAAAATGAAAGAGAAAATGCGTGCCTTTTGTGAGGTCTCTGGCCATAGGGTCAATCTCGATAAATCCAAGGTCCTGTTTTCTAAAAACATCCAATTTGTTAGAGCCTTGGATCTAGCTCATCATTTGGGGATAGGTCTGACAGGGGATCTTGGGAAGTACCTGGGAGTCCCACTCTTCCATACGAGAGCCACTAAGCTCCATTTTTTCCCCATTGTTCAAAGAGCCCGGAAGCGCTTATCGAATTGGAAAGGCAAGTTTCTGACCATTGCTGGGAGAACTATCCTGATTAAGGCTGTGTTGGCTGCTCTACCTAGCTATCAGATGCAAACCTCCCTTCTGCCAAAAGGGATTCTAAAGGAGCTTGAACAGATTAGTCGTTCTTTCCTCTGGAATCAAAGCCAGGAAGGACGAAAGATGCACCTTATTGCATGGGATCAAGTGAAGCAAGACAAAGAGGATGGTGGATTAGGTATCAAAGATCTCCAAAGACAAAATAAGGCTTATATAATGAAGCTTTGTTGGGGACTTCTGACTAAACCTGAAGCTTTATGGGTGCAATGCCTGAGAGGGAAATATGGATGCGGGGACGGGTTATATCCTATAGTGAACAAGAAGCACAACCAATCTGACGTCTGGAGAAGCGTTACCAAGGTGTGGGATCAGTTCTATAAAGGCGTAGGCAGGGTATTAGCTAATGGCACGACCAGTCATGCCTGGTGGGATTTATGGTCGCCATTGGATGAGCCACTCATTTCTTTGGTTGATCATAACTTCCACCTACTTGACCCTTCCGCTAAAGTAAGGGATTTTGTGTTGGACTCTGGAAGATGGAATCTCGCAAAGTGGAGAGAGTTTCTTCCCCAATGGGTGATCAATATTATTGCTCAAGTGACTCCACCACATGGAAGTGAGCCTGATAAGTTCTCTTGGAGAAATGCTTCGGATAGCCGTTTCAGTATCCGCGCTGCTTACAAGTTTTTAGCCACGACAGATCTCCAGAACTCGTCAGTCCCTTGGAGGAAGATGTGGAAGTTACCGATACCAGAAAAAGTAAAATTTTTCTTATGGCAAGCTATTCAAGAGAGACTTCCTACTAACTCCCTCAGAGCACAGAGAGGTCTAAGTAGTAGTGCGGAGTGCCCCTTTGAGTGTCAGAGAGTGGAAACAGTGTTACATATTTTGAGAGACTGTGAGGATGCTAGATCAGTGTGGCTTCATTTTGTTAAACCTAACTGTCGCTTTAGATTTTTTTGTTCTGATCTGTAGGTCTGGATTAGGGAGAACTTATCAAGCAATATGGGCCTTGCCAGGTTTTGTCGATGGCCTTGGGCAAAGATCTTCAGTATTATATGCTGGCTACTGTGGAAGAATCGTTGCAAAGGGGTGATGGACGGAGCCCGAGCTCAACCTAAGGACATCATTCATGCGACCTGTTTTCAGCTTCTGGAAACGAGTATTTTTGGGAAGTTCACAGGTCAAAGCACGCACCTTGCACCTGATGAGCATAGTTTATGGAGTCATCCGCCAGAAGGTTGTGTCAGACTTGATACAGATGGATCAGTCAATGCGCAGCGGTCAGCGGCATGTGGCGGGGTGGTTCGAGATAGTCAGGGTAACTGGATTCTTGGGTTCCAACGCAGACTTGGAGTTCTTTCGCCTACTGCTGCGGAACTATGGGGGCTGTTGTCGGGTCTTCGGTTATGCAAGCAACACGGGTTTCGCTGTGTGAGAGCCTATACAGACTCTATGGAGGTATGGAATTTGGTGATGCGAGATGGGGGCCATGATCATCCGTTCAGGGAGGTCATATGTGCGGTGAGAGATCTTCTTTTCTCAGACTGGCAGCTGGAGCTCTACTATGCTCCCCGAGATACGATCCGATGTGCTGATTTTCTGGCTAGAGATGCACAACACCTTCTGGGGGGATTGGTGGTTCTTCCACTACCTCATCTAGGATGTCTACGGTTTTTGAGAGAGGACCTTTCTCCTAGAGGAGGAGCTCTCCTAATGCACTAGTGTGATGTAATTTCCATTTTATGGCCTTTTCTATGAAAAAAAAAAAAGAAAGGCCTAATAAACTACTTCTACTGAACATGTGTGAAGGATTATGATAAGTAAAATATTTATATATTTATTTTTTTTATATGATAATTTTATGGACGATATTTGCATTTAATATAATAAATTTGGGTATGATTGATAAATAAATAATGTTTTTGGAATAAATAGCATTTATAAAAAAAGAAAGAAAGTACTGTAGCAACAGGATCACTGTAGCAGATGGTTAGACTGTAGTGGACGGAAGTTAACTGTAGCGGACGAAAGTCACTGTAGAGCCGCCGGACACTGTAGTTGTTTGCCGACAGTCACTGTAGCAGTACTGTAGCACACGTTTTCCCCCTATAAATAGAGATCAATGCCAAGCTCAAATGGAGAGGAGAGGAAGAGAATCAGAGGTCCTTCTCTGACAATTAGAGGCCCTTCTCTGACACTTAGAGATCTTGTCTCTGACAGTTCTGAATAAAGTGTGTTACTTTCTAGATTTAATTTCATACATTGTATCAATTCTTGCATGCCTCCATCTTGGAAGGCTTAGGATTGTATTACTTATTGCATGCCTCCATCTTGGAAGGCTTAGGATTGTATTACATTTTGCATGCCGCCTACATGGAAGGTTTTACCTCCTAAATGGACAGTTAGATTTCTTCATTTTTCATGCATCTTTTGATTGTATATTTATATTTGAGAATTTAATATTCAAGTTTATGCAGTATTTCTGAGGATTTCATTCTAGCTTTATATAATGTCAATCTATTTTATTTTTGTTTTTAATTTCATCATGTGCTAAACTTTCATTTTCCTAGGGTGATAACGTAGCTTACTAATGACAGATTGAATCTTAACTTATTAAATCTAGTTTGAATTTCTCCATCATGATTGAGTTTTACTTATTATTCTTAATGCTTTTGATTGACTGAACATCTTTTGAATGATTTCAATATGCATGTTGAGACCGGAAGGAGATACATGTGTGTAAACCTTATAATTAAAACCATGACTTGCATATGAAATAGGAATATATTCATATGAGTTGTGTAGTCTTACTGAGTTCCATAAATCTTAATGCATAATTAATTGCTTAAATTCATATAGGAATATATTGGATTAACAATTGATTATAGAATTGCTTGACCTTGGACGAGGTCAGTAATTAAATTAGGGAAACTCGACTATCAATCATGTGGAATAAATTGGGCTAGAATAGATAAGTGATTCAATCCAGAATTTGTTAAGTGAAATCTGACCCCTAGGGCTTTTTCTCATATTTGCTTTCATATCATCTGCATTCATATTTAATTGTCTTTCTTTTATTTTGTACTCTCAATCACTAACTAATCGATCGCCTAAATAGAGTTATAATTGCTTATTTTGGTACTTAGTGATCAATTCTCGTGGGAACGATACTCTACTTACTTCTATATTACTTGATTACGACAGTGTACACTTGCACTATTTAATTGATCATCTGCACACGTATCAGACTAGATAGAACTTCAAAGCAAATTGTAACATCTTAATGAAATCCAAGAGATAAAGCTAACAATGCCTACTTAATTATCTGCATATTTCATTATACATAACTCTAAATAACATCAAATAATATATATATATATATAGAATGATATAAAAAAATTGGAGATTCCATTTCACCAAAAGTAGTTCAACAATGTCAATCTGCAATGGAATAATTTGGATCTAGGATCAAGATTCTTCAAGTTGTTGTTGCTAACTGATACAAGGCTTTCCACATAATTGTAAATATTAAGAATAGGGCCACAATAAGGAATAACATACCTCTTTACTTCATTAGTAGTGAGATTCATCAGACATAGAACATCTCTTCTTTCTTTTTCATTATCCTCCTTAGAATCAAGCCGGTACACAATTTCATTCCTCCAAAAAGTCATGGAACCTAACATGCATGAAAGGGGGCTACTAGTATATCTTTTATAGTCTAGTTTCATGTCTCCTCAGATGCACATGCACCCTCATCTAACACCCACAATTGAATCAAGTCAGGTGTTTCATCATCATTATCCCTAATGGCACTGAGTATAGCAAGTTTGTCATCATAAACAGTAAGCTTTTCATTGGCATTATAGTCTAAATTGGGCCTTGGTATCACTGTAAACACTTCCTTTGCTATGTCAAGTCAAACTATCATCTCAACATCATCGTCAACCTCAACCACTTCACCTAGCTTTACCCTAGACCAAAATATGGCTCCCTTAACCATGACATTTTGAGAATTAAGTTTCACTCCCTTTAACCACTTCACCAGTTCTTGCTATCTTGTAATCATTAAGAATTGGACTGAAATCAAATCCTGCGATGCTTTGATCAAAAGAGTCAAGAAAAAATCCATTGTGACATGTCTGATTGTTGTAGTGGCAGGATTCCACAATGTAAGGGAATAAAGAGGATGGTCAAATTGATAGATTTCAAAACAAAGGAGGCCATTGCAAGAACCGACGATCGTAGCATCGATCAAATTTGTTTTCTGGATTCCGGTGACTTGCAACCGGCAATCCAATAAATGCAAGCAGGAGAAATAAGGATTAATATTTACATTACCTTCCAAAAGAAGAGAAGGATTTTGATTAGGTGTGTTCAACCGCGGGACGCGATCAGAATCCCCCAATTTCTTTTGGCTAGGATGCAATTTGTATTCCGATCCTGGTAGTATCAGGACAAGAACGGGAAATCTAAGTTTATTCTTTAAAAAATATAAAAAACTTAAAAAATATTATTATATTATTTAATTCTGCATATTCTATTATTTAAACTTTAAAGTTACAACTAATAAGGCGATAATAATTGTATAAATTAATTTAGAGTTGAAGAATAGTTTTTTTTTAAAATCATCATCATCATCTCTATACAGTATATAGTTAGGATTATGATCACAATATATGTTGTTTAATTCCACCTAAAAACATATAAAAATAATAAATTGTGATATAAAACATTAAAAAAAAACCGAGATTGGGATCTCAGGGGTGATCCCGGTTCCCGTCCCAATATGTTCCGGTCCCGATGGGATGGGAGATTCTGGGAACAAAACTTCTGGAACTGGGTCGAGACGACTGGGATCGAGATATTTTGAATACCTCTAAATTTGATGATGAGACTAGGGGTGTTCAAATCCGGGACCGGGACCGGGAGGTAATCCCGAGCGGGACCGGGATCAAACCGGGAATTCCCGGTTTTTTTTAAAAAAAATAAATTTAAAAAATATTATTATTTTAGTTAAATTTTCTATAATCTAGTGTTTAAAGTAATTATTTAACATCTAATAAGGCCATAATAATCACGCAAATTGATCTAGAATTGAAGAATAGCATTTTATTATTATTATTATGATCACCTTCATCATTTTTGTTATTATTTTTATACATTATATAGTAGGATTAGTATCACGATATATATAGTTTAACTCCAACTAAATATGTGATACACATTTTATCAAATGGTAACTTAAATTATGGAATAAAAAATACAAAAATAAAACAATAACTTAGTTTTTAAGAAAAAAATTTTTAAAAAAAATAAAAAAATCGGGACAGGGATCACAAGATGTGTGACCGGTCCCGGTCCTTGGTCCCGGGTCCCATAGATCCCGGTCCCGGTTTTCCCGGTCCCGGTCCCGGCCGGGATGGGAAATTTCCGGGATCCAAAATGTCCGGAACCGGGACACTTTGAACACCCCTAGATGAGACTGTTGGAGGTGGTCGGTGATGAAAGATGGACTTTGAATGAGATTTTTCCATGGTTTACACGCACGTTGAAATCGGATTAGGATTTTACTGGAACTCGTATGAGAATATATGTTTTTGATGATTTTAGGAGGTAGATTGAGCATGTCGCTATTCCTCTCGTTTGCTCCATCAGGCTCGGCTCGAACGATTTCTCAAAAGAAAACCCTTCAAACAACGATGCCACTTAGCGATTTTATATTTCAATTGTCGAAATATGATAGTTGGATCGTTGTTTAACAAAAATATCTTCTACGGTATACAAGCAGTAGTGCAGTCCAGCAGACGTAGTGCTTATTTGGATTAACGGTATAAACTACTTTTTTAACGTGAATTACAGTATATAAGGTAAATTTATGAAAAGAATTGTCTCAACTTACGTGAATATACTTTTCCACCGTTTTCTCAATTAGGCATGAAAGCTTTTTCACCCGGCTTATCTTTTTATTTATATATTTTGAGATAAAAGATGATGACTCCCAATATATATGGTAACAACTTGTGTGACTCTTTTACGTGGTATTATCTATATCTATGTTGCTATAATATCCGTAGAAACATCATTAAATTTCATTTTGTTTTTAAGTAATGTAATACTGTTAATTTAGTTAAGTAACATCATTTTGTTTTTATATTCCTTAATAATTGAATTGTTTTATCTCCATAAATCAAGAAGTTATCATAATTTTAAATTTTTTTTTTTTTGCCCAAAAAACATAATAAATCCTAGGTGATTTTGTTTGGATCCATTAATCAATAAATACTTGTTATTAAAAAAAATCTATAATTACCTTGAATTATTTAAAATATTTAAATTAATATATTAATTTAATATCATAATATCTCTCAAAATAATGTATTTAACCCAGTGTTCTGGAAACCGGACCGGACCGGCCGGTCCGGCCCGGTAACCGGCGAACCGGCCGGTTGGCCGGTCCGGTTCCCGGTCCGGTTTCCATTTTTAAAAAAAAAATTTTTTTTTTTTTTTTACTTTTTTCTTTAGAATTTCATACTATAAGTCTAAAATTTTCAATTTCTCACCGGTTTGGTCCCGGTTTAGCTCCGGTTTGGTCCCGGTTTGACCCACTGACCCTTAACCCAGTACCCCGACCGGTTCACTATCCGGTCCGGGTTTTAATACCTTGATTTAACCTACTAAATTAACTTTTACCTAGATGACGATGTGCTAATCTCCAAAAATAGTATATTAAAATATTAAGATGCTTATTTATTTTATTAATCCGTAGCCAAAGGCTAATTTTTATCCGTTTTTTATTAAAATTTTAAAATGTATTATTTTTCATATGCTTTGAACTATTTTACGATGACACTACCTAATTGATCAATTAAATCGTACATACGATCACACCCCCAGAATATGTGATATAATTTCTTTACGTGATATTATTATTAAAAATCGAATAATTAATTTCAATTATTTAAAATATTTAAATTAATATATTAGTGTAATATCATAATATACGAATTTTGCTAGTATCCCAAAATATATTTTAAAATAATATATTTAATACATAATATTAAGTATTAAATTTTATTTAGACAAAGATATGCTAATCTCCTTAGATAATATATTAAAATATTAAGATGCTTAGTTTTGTAATTATATTAATATATAGTAAAATTCTAATTTTTTTTATCAGCTTTTCATTGATTTTTAAAAATAGATTTTTTTATATGCTTTGAACTAATTTATGATCACACCCCCTCCCATTGATCAATTGGATTATGAGTTTTATGAAAATAGAAACGTGACACTGAGACAGACAAAATGAATTAGAAATTTAATAATAAGGGTTGGCAAAAAAAAAATCAAATAATAAGAAAAAAAAAATCAGTTTTTGAGTAATAAAACTGATTGACCATAATCTTTTTTTTTTTTTTTTTTTTTTGATAGTAACCATAATCTTTATTTTAGCCATTGACAGCCTCAACTAATATCCTCTTTAGCATTATTTTCCATGCCCTCCCTCCTTCTTGTTTGGTATGAGGGGAGGGGAAAGAAAGTGAAAGTAGAAAAAATGTGATTGAATTTAATTTAAAAAAATTAGAAAAGTAGGATTAAAAATTTTAAATTAATTTTTATTATTCTTTTATTTTATATCTTTCTCTTTATCAAAATTTTGTAACCCATTTCTCCAATTTTTAAAATCCAACTTACAAAAGTTTTCTTTCTCCTCACTTGGCTTCCAAACCTTTCATACCACATAGACACCTTAAAAAGAAGAAGGGTGAAGGGAGAACATGTGGGTAACCTTTTATTTGATAAACATTCAAACAAATTACGAAAACGAATGGTTTAAGATTAGGGTCAATTCATGTATCCTTTAACTTCTTATCAATTATCCCAATTTTACCATTTATGCAACTATTTCTAGGGGAGTTATCTAATATAAAAACATAAATTTTCCAAATCTGTTAACAATTTGTTTTAATTATTGTAGATTTGAGATTTGAAATTATTATATTTTCAATATTTTAAGTTTAGATTTGGAATTATCTTGTTATCATCCTTCACATTACCCCAGTTCAAGAGTTTACTCCCATGTAGTGTTTTTTATGAAATATATAAAATTACATAATATGATTGAAGATATATAAGCCGATGACTAGAGCTGGTAATATGAGCCAACCCACCGGTTTCGGGCTGGCCCGCCAGGAGTTGAAATCACATGTAGTTAAGCCAAAAAGACCCGTATCAATATGGGTTGATATTTAGCTAACTCAACCTATGACCTCTAGACCGACGGGTTAACCTGCCCTATTGTCAAGTCTATTTAGATAAACAAGCCAGACCTATTTTCATAAGGCCTAGCGTATAAGTCTACAGGCCTAACCTTTTTAACTTTTTTAATTTATACTATAATATAATAATGTATAATGTCATCCAACTAAGTGTATAAATTATTTATAAATTATCAACTTAACCTTAATTTTAAGTTTCACATTTTATCATTATTACTTTCAACTCTTACTTTCGCATCAATCATTAACCCCCACTTTTCTTCTTTTCGATCGTTCGAGTTGACAATGCTAACCCATTCACTCTCCCTTGATTTGCATCGTCCACTAAAGTATAATAATTTATATGAGTTTATTTGAATGCCAAATGAAATATTATAATCTTAGTAGGAAGAGTTTGTCCCAATTTATGTGGGAACAGTAAAAGAGATAAACTCTAGTTTTACATATTGCTTGTTATGCTTGGTCAATTTTAGAAAATATATCTCATTAGTTAGCAGACATTAGTTTTTCTTATTCTTATTTACTTGAACAATTGTTATCACTAGAGATTTTTTTTTCTTTTCCTTACTAAGCCTTTATATTACAATGAGAATGAATGCTAAGCTTTTAAGACGTAATGTAATATTTTAAATAAACATTAATGTGGTTATATATGAATTTAGGTACATAGGTTTTAAAGGCTATTTAAAAGCCTATATTTTAAGTAAGCTTTTAAACATGCTTCAAGCCTTGTCAGATCTTTTGAAAGCTCTGACTTAGGTCTAAAAAAAAGCCTATATATAAGCCCAGACCCAAACTCAAACTTTAAATTTATGTTACAGGCCTAACCTATTTAGATAAAACCTAACCTAACTTAGCTTCTTTCCACCTGTCATTGATTCAGTGTGTGTTTGAGATAGCGGTAGGAAAAATGACTTATTATGATTCTGACTTATTAAAAATGAATTAATAGAAAAGTCAGCTTTTATAATGTGATTTATGTTTGGATGAGCGATTGAATAAGTGATTTTTCATAAGTCAAAACTTGTTTGGATTGGCGATTGTATAAATGTTTTTTTAAAAGTAAAAACTTGTTTGGATTGGCGATTACATGAGTGCTTTTGTGTTAATTATAACAAAACAAGATATTTAAAATTAAAAACTAGTGGAAAAATTGAAGTTAGAAAATGTGATGCCAAAATATATAATTTCACATAAAATTATTACATAACTAAATATTAAAAAATGTTCAAAAAAATTATATGAAGTTATTTGAAATTTTTAATTAAAAATAGTTCCAAATGTGATATGAAATTATAAAAAAATTTTAATATGTCTTCTTTCTCTTAAATTTTATTTAAAAAATCAGTTATATATATTATAATTACTAAATATAAACACTTATAAAGGCAAAGGGATATTTTTTTGGTTCTTGGGATAAGACCTAGTGTTATTATTGTTTAGTTTATTATACTGTTCAGTTCTGTTGTGTTTTGATCCAACTGAAACTTGAGACATGTCATATTGATGTAATGCAGTTCTTTAAATCTAATGCCAATGTTTTGACCAAAAAAAAAAAGCTCAGCAAGTTTTTAAAAATAAGTAGGCAGATGAAACTTATTTTTTAAAAAAAAGCTCAGCAAATTTTTAATATGTGCTCATTTGGAATAGCTTATTTTTGGGCAATAAGTGCTTATAAATCGTGATTTACGGTATACGAGGTAAGTATGTGAGATGAGTTTTATCTCGGCTTGCGTAATAAGGATTTATTATCCAAAAATAAGTGTTTCCAAACACAGCAACATAAGTAAAGTGGGATGCTTTTTTATTTGGGTTTATTGGCCGAAAACGGACTCAAAAAACCAAACCAAACACTCACTCAAAATGTAAATATGCCGATCCTCCGGCCAAAAAAAAACCGATCCGTCCGCCGTCTGCAAACGCAATCCACTGCGTCAGCGTCGCGATCCATTGACTCTATTGGTTGGTAGGTGGCCGGGCCGTGTATGTGTCTGGATCCAGTGCGTGGTGCTACTTTCGCTTCGCATGCGTGTGGACTGTGGAGAGAAAACGGCGTCGTATTCGAGGCTTCGAGGAACAAGTCCACTGGATTTAATCATTTCTTTTCCCCGGTTCTTCATGCCTCTAACTCCATTTGGAAGTTATCGTGAAATCTGCTTCTATTGTCTAATTGCAATCTCTTGCGGTTAATGTTATGATCAAACAATGAAGAGAATGGTTCCATGGATAGTTCAGATCCGTTGACCTGTTAGGAGACTGAGATCGATGGAGAATGGAGAAACGACGTCGTAATGTGTGGCGTGCGAGGACTTCCTCCGCGCACTGAATCCGGACTTGTCGTGTGTTCAAGTTTAATATGAGAATCTCAGTTTTATTTAAACCAAGTGAATTCGTGCGTTGATTTGCTTTCATATGTTCAGAAACAGAAGCAGTGAGATACGAACGATACTGGTCGCTTCGTGCAGAAATGGCTGGTAAAGCTCCTGTTATTCCTCTGCTCACACCTTACAAGATGGGCAAATTCAATCTATCCCATAGGTACTCTCCCAACTTCTAACCGGTTTCTTCTATTTCTCTGCTTTAAAATCCATGCGGATAAGGTATTTGTGGAAAGTCCCAGCTAAGAATTGATCTGGATCATGCATAGGTCACTTCAAATTTTGAGATTTGGTATCTTTGGATAGAAAAAATGAATCATTTTGAAATATGAATGGCTTATAGTTTTATAATTCAAAATAAAATTTTATTTTAGAACTGTTGCTTTTTTTTTTAGCATTTACGTCTATTTATAGCAATTTGGATTTTCTTTGTTTAAGGTGAAAAATAACTTATTTTGAGTATTGTTCAATTGATCTGAATGTTTACTTTTATTAAAGATAAAAAATGTTCTAAATAAATGTAGACTATGTAAATTAACTGAATGATCAGTGTGTACTTAAAACGACTATCATTTTCCCGTGTATGAATTGCTTCTTTTTTAGTGTTAGAATGGCCATTCTCTTCACCAAAACAAATTTTCACGGTTTTCCTCATGAATTTACCTCAACAGAGCAATTTTTGAAGGAAATCAACTCTCATGGAAATATGCCGTGAGAAATACCTACCGTTGGGAAGATGGGAAATTTATCATCCAGTAAATCTGAAAGGTCAACATCTGTGGGGATTCATTTTTCATTTGAATAAAAGAAGAAATTTAAACCATCTAGAAGGAATAGGAAACAAGAATTTGCCCAAAACAAATTATTTTTCTTAAAAAAGGTTAGGAAATCTGAATTCAAGAAATAAGATTGCAAGGTGTTGATAATTTTAATCTGTTTGTGCATACTTCTTCTTTGCTTGTGTGCTATGAAAGTCACATGCATCAACTACATACAGAGTTGTTTTGGCACCACTGACTAGACAGAGATGTTACAACTATGTTCCTCAGCCTCATGTTATCTTATTTTACTCTCAACGAACTACCAAGGGTGGCCTTCTGATAGCTGAAGCCACTGGTGTTTCCGACACTGCTCAAGGGTAATTTGCACTTTTTTTCATTATTTTCATGTTAATCTTATCCTCTGTTACATCAACACACATACATATTAGACATGATATGGTATGATATCTAAAGATGGAGCAACATCTTTTGGTTAACAATATATCAAAAGATCTGTTTTTTGATAGAGCATAATGATGTGGTATGATCTCTGTAGCCGGCTTCATCTAGTAGGATAAGGCTTCATTGTTATTATTGTTGTGTATAATATGATATCTAAGATATGATAGAATTTGAAATTTTAGAATATGAGTATAGGGATGCATACACATTTGTATAACTATTTATATACATAATACATATTTTCTCATCAAAAAGGGAATATAATTATTGCATATTCTAAAAATTATATGATAAATGTTCAAACAAACTATATGCACGGATAAATGTCCATGACAATTTACAAATAAAATATTTATTGTTTATGACAAAAAAAAAATGTTTTTTGTTTATAAATGAAAAACATCATTTGATAAAAAAATGCAGAAGCATCACATTACCATTTGCGCTCATGAGATCCTTTTGCTATTACACATTAAAAATGCAAAAAGGTCCTATTTTACAGTGAAGATTTGAAGCAATATGGATGAGTATATAGCAGTACAGCCGTTGTGTGCGTCCACAAGTGCAACACACATATGGTGTCATATCATGTATCTGATATAGATTTTTTAAAGTATCAGTGAATTATAGATTTTACATCTTTTTGCTAGGTGTTTTAAAAAAATGTGTTTCCCTTTGGTTTTTTGGTTTCAATGTAAAGCTTTGAGCATACACCAGGCATCTGGACACAAAAGCAGGTGGAAGCATGGAAACCCATTGTGGATGCTGTTCATGCCAAAGGTGGTTTCTTCTTTTGTCAGATTTGGCATGTTGGAAGGGTTTCAAATACAGGTATTCTTGAACTAAATTTTATGGAGAACTATAATAATGGATCTAAATCTTAGAACTTTTATTAAGAAATCTCTCAGATTAAAATTATTTCTAAAAACCAAAGGATCAAATTGGACAAAGGACGGAATACCCTTAGTTTATTACCAAGGTTATACAAACATTTCTGCCATTTTTTTTTTAAAAATTACTGCAAAGTTATATGAACGTTAGCAACAGGGCTTAGGAAATTAACCACAAAGTTTGAGCGTGTTATTCGCCAGTTATACAAGGTTGCTTGTATGATATAAATAAAGTACTCCCTCCAATTCCAAATGTAGGAGTTTGTTAACTAATTTACATAGATTAGGAAAATTTGGTAAGTTAGTTATTTATAAAAAATGTGTGTTGGTTTTCTTAAAGTGCCCCATATCTTAATTGTTTACGTTGGAGTATTATTAACATAACTTATATAATCTCTCCGGTCCTTGATATAAGATTTAATTTTGGAGTTGATCTTGATTTTAAATATAAGACCTATTTCCCATATTTGTCAATCTTTTCTCAAATTACCTCTATTGATGTTCCCTGAACCATAATCAAGTAAGAGAGAGGTGGAGGGAATTAAGTAAGATGATTGGGATGTTTTAGAAAAAATATGTCATATTAACTAACTTCTTTAATCTAATCAAATTAAGTTAATATGTTTTATATTAAGGACTCGAGGGAGTATCATATAAAAATCTAACTATAAGGGTTGTTTGGTAAAAATAATAAAGATGGGAGGCAAAGGAGTTTGAAATCTTACATTTAGGATCAAAACGAACTCTAACTAACTCTTAACTAGAGGAAGTACTATTAAATTTTAAAGATGTTACTATATTTAAGAAAGTTATCACAAGATCATGGAGAAGTTGACGCTAGGATTTAGGTATTACATTCAAAACCTGGTGGTTAATTACCTAAATCATGGAGAAGTAAAATTCCTATCATTTTGAAACAACTCATTCAATACAATGCAGTTAATGGCTTCAACTATGGAAAAAGGCAAAATCGTCCAAAACTTTTTAGTTATTGTTCTGTCTTGTGCATTATGTGGGAGAAAGATACTTAAGTTTTATGCATATGTCTCGAATGTATCCCCATCTCACATACATTATTATGTGAAAAAGGTTACCAGCCAAATGGACAAGCTCCAATATCCAGTACAGCCAAGGGAATGACTGACCATGCACGATTTACACCACCTAGAAGGCTGAGAACAGATGAAATTCCTCAAATTGTCAATGATTTCCGAGTTGCAGCCAGAAATGCTATGGAAGCTGGTAACTCTACTAACTATAAAATGTTTTGAGAAGTCAGTCTATTTCCCCCATAATCGATATAAGTCAGACTATTTCTCCAGTATGAGGCCCAACCTAACTTAAATTTGGTTCAGTCAATAGCACATTTTGGATACAAGATGATTTGTCACCTAAAAATAAAGTATAAATAATTCTACTTTTACGGCATGGCACGTGAGGATTTTTTCCAATTTGATTTTTACAAAACTATATTATTTCTTGTTTTAATACATTGATTGTAGTTATAAACAACAAGCTTAAATACAATCTTGGTTCTTCTTGTTTGCTTGAAGGTTCAATTTAGTAATTCCCATTGCAAACTAGCAATGTTGCTCCTATTTTGTGAAATGATTACATGTTGCCACTTTGCCACATCTTTTGCCAAGATTTAGCTTCAAACTTAATAATTTGTGATCTTAGACACAAAAATTGAGTGTAAGTTTACTGTCAGCAGCACACTGCTGAGTTTGACATCTATTTTCTTGTGAACAATTTGACAAAACGTAACTTTTTTCACTTTAAAACAGGGCAACCTTGCCTGCTTTTGAACTAAGAATAACCAGTTTGAATTTGTTACGAACTTACAGGAGCTAACAAGTTTATATGTGCAAAACCTAATCCTGCAGGAACCATATGGTGTAAAAATATAATTTGAATATGACTTGAGAATTTAACTTGATGCAAGTTTAATATGATTATAACTGTTTAATTGTAGGGTTTGATGGTGTTGAGATCCATGGCGCCTATGGTTATCTTCTTGACCAATTTTTGAAAGATCAAGTCAATGATCGAACAGATGTATATGGTGGATCACTAGAGAACCGTTGTCGGTTTCCTTTGGAAGTTGTTGAAGCAGTTGCTGACGAGATAGGCCCTGAACGAGTGGGAATTAGGCTATCACCTTTTACAGATTCTGAGGAATGTGTGGACTCCAATCCAAAAGAGCTTGCCTTATACATGGCAACTGCTCTAAACAAATATGGCATTCTATACTTGCACATGGTAGAGCCAAAACGGAAGAATGATAAAGAAAAAGCTGAGGGCCCTGATAGTCTTGTGCCCATAAGAAAGGCCTTTAATGGCACTTACATTACTGCTGGAGGGTATAAACGTGAAGATGGGAACAAAGCAATTGCTGAGAACAGAGCAGATCTTGTGGCATATGGTCGATGGTTTTTGTCGAATCCAGATTTGCCAAAGAGATTTGAGATTGATGCTCCTCTCAACAAGTATCACAAAGAGACGTATTATACTCCGGATCCAGTTATTGGTTATACTGACTACCCATTTCTTGAAGACAATTCTTAATACATTTATTATATTTAAACAGTTGAACCACAATTAGGCCATTCAATGTTTTAACCAATTCAATAATCAGTCTGGTTTTTAATACTTTAATAGGCACGTATTGTCTGCTTCATTTGGGTTATTATTTCATTAGTTGGACAGCTAAGGTATTTCTACTTCCAATTGAAATTGTCTTTAGCCAACAAACCCATGCTAATTCCAATCCCTATAAGATTTATCATTGCCAGCGCTTGTTACATGGAAAAGGGATTCAAGTGAAGGGAAATGTAAGAAAAAAGTGTTATGATGATATTTATTTCGTGGTGGTAAAGTGGTTTTTATTGGAAAGGGAGCTTATCATGTATTTATTAAAGGAATTGTTTTCTCATTGCCATCCTCATTCATTTTTCAATTTTAATTTTGTCCCATGTCACCCCATAGTTCAAAATTAGGATACAATACTATCCTCTACCAAAGTGATTATATTAAAAAATAGAGCCTCCATATGTGTTTATGTGAACAGGATTCCTCATTTTCATTCTGTGCTTGGGTAATACTCCCGGGACCTCAAACAGTAGCTTCCACACGAACAATAACATGCTATCATTCTTATTCCATTTCCAATTTTCATTTTGTGCAAAATCAGTGTATAGTTTTGCATTTATGATACAATATTGTCCCCTAGAAAGAAAAGGGAAAAAAATCAAAGAAAGAGAAGATACAAGACTATCCAATATATCAAGAGCATTCACAATCTCAAAGCAGAGGCCTTCAAAACTCTGCTCATTGCTTCCAAAAGATGCTCCTATTTCAGAATTCAACCATGCTCAGACTTGGCAAGCTTCACCCTCGTTTCTATGAGTGTGCTTTGTCTTTGAACAATTGATGAGCCATTAATCCCATGGTTGGAAAGAAACTGTGTTCTACCTCCAGACCCTTTTGTGCATGGGCATCATATTCTATATAATTTATTTCATTCCTCAAATGCACAATCAGTAGAATTCCACACACACATGAAGTTGCTGCTATTTGTCCATGTGATTCCATGAATAATTGAATATAATATAACCAAGCCACGTAAGAAGTTAGATGACAAATTAAACCTGAGATGTCTTCATCCACAACCTCCTCTGTCCCACTCTCCATTGGAAGCAACATTGCAGCTATAGCCATCCCTAGGTGTAACCACATTAACGATTGGCATCCAAAAAACAAGCGCTCACAGATCAAACTGGGAAATACTGCAATTGAACAGAGAAACCAACAAAACCAAGAAAATCTTACGCGGTGGTCCATTCTCTTCAATAGATCAGAAAAAGATAAAAAAAAATTGGGGAGCTTGTCAGACAACCAAGTGACCATCCCAAACAGCGGAGCTGCCTGAGAACGATCCTCTGCAGCCAAGAGGAACCATCTAGATGGATCAACTAAGCCAATAATCACGCTCTGATCACCTGGTCATGATTCATCAACCAAGCTTTGGTTCTTGTCTCCTTGAAACTCAAGGACACAGATGTACGAGCCTATAGAACAGATCCTGTTCAAGTAAGGTCGTGCCCAGACGCTTGTGTTCCGAACTTTATATATTTTTGTTTTCATCTTGTTCTAGTCGATGTGGGAGTTTAGGTTAGGGTGCGTCAATTTCTACTATCCCGGTTTCGGTCTGAACCGTCCGTCCGGTCCCCTTTCGCATTCCATGAACCATGATATATAGTTACATGGATTTGGGGCATCAGATGTGCGCTCCTCTAATGCGCCCTGTACTGCCATTTTATTTTTTTTTATAATCTTTTGAATTATTAGATTCTATATAAAATGAATCAAATTTTAATATCTTATAGACAAAAAATAGACATGTTTCTAATTTTTTTTATGATTTTTTAAAGATATTTTAGAAAAATAGCATTTAAAATGAAAAAAAAAACATTATTTTTCTGAAACATCTTTAAAAATCATAAAAATATTAAAAATATGTTTATTTTTTATTCATAAGATATTAAAATTTTATTTATTTTATATAGAATCTAATGATTAAAAAATTATAAACAATATATTTAAAAAAAGAGTAAAATACTCTAACCTCCCTTGTGTTTTACCTTAATTACACGGACCCCCCTCTATTTTGAAAATATACATTTAAGTCCAAATCGTTAACTCCATTAAGTATTTTTATTTTTTAATTAAAATTTATATTAAAATAAATTTTATTTACTAATGTATCCTTCATCATTACTAATTTCCTAATTTTGATTAAATTTTTTTAAGTAATTTAAGGGTTTTTTTTTTCTTAACTTATTTTACTTTTGTAAATAGTTATATGTTAAATTTGTTTCATATTAAGATACATACTTAATTAATTTAATTAATGTAGACATAGAAAACTTAATTAAAAATATGATTAGTCCTATTAATATATGCCTACTAAAATAAATATGTTTATAAATTTTTGTGCAAAAAAATATATTTAAAAAATTAAAATTTAAAATTAATAAAAATCATATATTGTACCAAATTTACATTATTAATAACATATTGTCAATAAAATATATTTATTTTTTTTCTTTTTGCCTTTGATTTGAAAGGCATATTTTTTATTCATTTAAAAGAATACTAAATAAATAATTTTTAATAAATATGATAAAAATTTAAAATTTGATAATATAATAAAGATTAAAAAAATTTATAATATATTGAAAATTTTAAACATGTATTAGAATTATTTTTTTATATAAAAATTTATTTTTAAGCAAATATAAATGTTTATTTAACGGTTGGGTGGATGGAAATGGAATATCAAATATGTAAGGGCTGTTTCTGTAACTTCCATTTTAATTTCAGGGGAGGTCTATATACATACGTTTTTAAAATAGAGGGAATGTTTGTATAATTTAAATAAAACAGAGGGCATTCAATGCATTTTACTCTTAAAAAAACTACTAAAATAACGAGGCAGCAGAATACGCATAAGAGGGCGCGCATCGGAGGCGCTCTGCCCATAGTTATATGCTCTACTGTCTACAGAGGCTTAATATAAGCGGCATTTTATTTCATTGCATATCATTCTCCTGTTTCCTACTTGGTGCCGGTCTTTGGAAATCTCGATCACGAGCGATTTCAGACCGATCTTGGATTCGGAATCAGTGATTTTCTGGTCCTGTAACTCTATCGCTACCTCCGACGAAGTGAAAAGATGGATGATAGGAAGAGGAAAGGCTACGCGTGGGCAATATCTGCTGGATTTTGTGCTGCTATGGCGGCCATTTCTGCAAAGCTCTCCATTTTGCAGGTTTCCTTTTAGTATTATTTTTATTTATCATATGTGTATTAATTTGCGAAAGCCTTCCCGACAATGTATTGCCATTTCCTAATAGAACAGCTGTCTTCTTAGGGATGCCTGGATTGAGGGGTTTTTGAGAAAGGATAAGGAAGTGAAACATTAGTTTTTGCATTTTCTAGGTTTCGTTTTATAGTAAGCCAAATAAGATGGAGTGTACATCATGATAAATTAGAATTGGGTAAAAGACACTCAGAGAGACACACACAAACACAAATTTGCATTTAGTCAGTTTTATGTAACCTAGCGGGTTGAATTTTTAGCATGTGTATGTGTTGTTCTTCTCTCTTTGCTTCTTAGTTAGTGATTTCAATACATCTGTCACATACATATCTGTTATATTTTCATCATAGCCTTTTCGTATTTGTCTTTTCTCCTCCGCTTGTTTGTAACTGTGATGCATAATAACCTTATTCTCAACAGTTTCTTAGGTATGTGCTGGTTGTAGTATTCAATGTGGTGATGTGGGCTTGTTATGTCAATAGTCTCAAGGCTCTATCTTCTCTGCAAGCAACCGTGACAAACTTTGCTACCAATTTCATCTCTTCTGGTTTAGCTGGATTCTTTTTGTTTCAGGAAGCAGTATCTTATAAGGTATATTCTTGTTGATCATGTTCCCTGTACTGGAAAATTTTAGATACATATTTTCTACTTCATATTTTGAAAACTTTATTGGATACCAATATGCATCTTTTTTGAATGAGAAGGAATTACATATATTGGGAAGGATTCCAATCGAATCCCACAGAATTAGCTACCAATCAAGCAAAAGTTACGGACACTAAATGATTTCATATGACAAAAGCAAAATAATAAACTAGACCAATGAGAAGACAACTTACTGATTATTATTTTTAGAGAAATTATGATCTATATTGCTCCTTCACAAGTGGGGAACATCTTGGAGCTAACAATTTCGATATTTTTCATTCATGGCATTTTATTTTCATTTTTGTCCCATTGTCTTCGTCCCCTTACTTTATAGCAAGGGTCTAGATTTTAGCTATTATCTCTGCAATTTTTTGTGATGTCTAGAGATCTAGACTTTTGCAAGCTATTGATCACTTTTTTTACACTAATCATCAACTTATGGATTTTACACTAACTTCCGAAGGATATAACCCATGTGCTTTGATACAATGATGAATTTCTGACTATTTGAACTTCTGAATTCAAATTTTATAGAATGAAAAGGAATTACATATATAGGGAAGGGAAGAAGACAAAACTCCAATCTACCCTTTAAAAATTCAGCCAATATTTTAGCATCAGTAATGGATTCATAATGATTATATCTGACTTGACTACATAATAGAATTGATTAATAGTTAAATGACAAAGTAATATATGGTTATTTTTCTGCTCATGTTTCTTCCAGTGTTGTTTCTGAATTTTATGTGGATTTTGGAGGGAGAAGTTGTGCCTTTTCTTTTCATGTATTCAAATTTCTTGATTTAAGCCCATCTGATGCAAAATACTGGTTGGCAGTGGGTTGCAGGTGCCTTACTTATTGTGGTTGGTGTATTCATACTGAGCAAGTCAGGTATTGAGAAGGTCAGAACTGACTAGAGTTTATGATTCAGTGCAATTCTTCCTCCCTTGACATTATCTGACAAGATGTATAGCATCTCATTGGAAGTCTATGTCATAAAACAATATGAAATATGAGGACAAGTCTGTTTATATCGTCTTCATGATAGTCTGCCCCTGAATTCCAGTTTCTTGAACAAACCCTAAGACAAGATTTTGATTCACGTTGTCTGTGAAGATCATTGTGATTGGAGAAGCCAACCATGTGGATCATTTATAGAGGATGCAGCATATTGTAAAATTAGAGTGGGGGATAAAGTGTTTCAAAAGCCCCATCACGTTTAGCCTCTTATCTTTGCATTACTTTTAATTCCCAAAATTAACTCATTTGTTGACCCAATCTAAAATGTTTGGTTTTCCTTCCCTGTCATTACATGTTAAACTGTTCCCAGTCATTACTTTTCTCTCCGGCCTATATAAAGAGTGACTTTCAGCCACTTATCAAAACAGACAAGAAAAAAACACCATAAGCTCCTTTTCTTCATGGCTTCATGCTGGGTTTTCTCAAGAATATCATCAGTTGATTCGTGCTACCCATTGAATTTTTATAGGAAGAGTTTGTTGAATCCTAAGAGATATAAATCTCTTAGTAGATGATGAAGTATATCCTTTAGGATAGTGAACTTTTTCACTTGTTAGTTTCCTCTGTTATCAACAATGTGAAGGTAGTGCAACAAGTCCAATGAGAAGTAAAGAAAAATGGGTTACACCTGCTTTTGGTTTTACAATGCTTGATAGGCAACTTGATCAATCTTCTCGTGGGATCTATTGGATGGTATGGATGTGTTTGTTGCAGTTGAAGCCTTCATTCAAGAAAAACTGAAAAAGTCATGGAGAGAAAGATCTAACCTAATTGTTCCGGCCAATGACCCTATGATTTAGTGACAGAAAAATTCTCTTCTAAGTGGGAGGTCTTAAGTCCAGTCCTACTTGTAACCTCAAGTAGTTTGTGCATGTCCCTTTCCTACCAGATCTGAGAATGAAAGCAGGGAAAGATCAAAGGTAAATGGATTTTGAGGAAGATCACTTTTGCCAGACACCCTGCTTAGATTTATTTTCCATATATATAATAATAACGAGTCTTATCCTATTAGGTGGGGCTGGTTATATGAATCGCGACATCACCAATTTATTTCCCATGTATAGACATATAAAATGAGGTAAAATCTTATCAATTCAATTTTAAAAAACAAATTGTATCAATTCTATTAGAAAGAAAACAACTTGAAGAAAACAATCACAATGTCAACTAGTAGGTAATACGTTAACTACTTGAAGAACTCCATAACCCAGAAATTACGAACAAAACACTGGAATTGAACACCCTTAAATCCAGCAGCTTTTGCAAGGTTCAAGAAATCTTGATGGGTTCGAAGTCTTCCACCAGCAGCACCTTGAGTCATCATGAACACATCAATTTGGAAGTTGCACTTTGCAGAAGCAGAGGCCTGAGGCATATCACATATCACTGATTCCATTGCAATCACCTTCCCATCTTCTGGAATGGACTTGTAGCAATTCTTCAATAGCTTTAAGCACTTTTTGTCATTCCAATCATGAAGAATCCACTGCAAAATTTTGTGTATACCTTTAGAGTTTTTTTCTTTAAAAAAATAAAAATTGATACCGAATGAATATTAAACTTTGACCAGTCTAATAAGCAAGCATTTCTTGACTCAAGAAAATAAAATTTTTAATTGGATTAAGATTTATCCAATTGTAAACAGATAAATAAAACATTTTAAAATGTTAGAAGTTGTTAATCCATGAAGATGATAGCAAACATTATGAGTGTGTATGTATTTTTAAGTTTTGCTGCCTGTTGGGAAAAGTAAATAAGTTTTGTTACCTTCATGAAAATGGCATCCCCCTTGGGTATAGCCTCAAACATATCTCCAGCGACGTGTTGAACACCTGTAACAGTATTTGCAAATTATAATTATTAATTATTAGTTTTTTTTTTTTTTTTTTTTTTTGATTGACATTATTAATTATTAGTTAATCATAAGGATTGGTTATTGGTCATTCACGATCTAATTAATTATAAGAGAATTTTCAAATTGATGTTTTGATCCAAATAACTCTTCAACTTTAAATGGTTGAGTTTTAATTCAAAATTGTAGAAGATAAAAATTTAAAAAATTAATTAAAATATAAATTGTGAACTATTTATATTAAATTTTAATAATTTAAAATTATGTGTGTATGTATGTATACTTTTGTTATTTGATATTATAAAAATATTATTATAACATATAACATCTCAACAGTTTAAAAGTATGCAATGGGGGAAATAAGAAGTGCAGTAAAAGAGGTGGAGAGGTTATCTTCCCTCCTATTTAGAGCATAAAGAGAGCACTCTTCTAGTCCTATTTATAAGATAGAGAGAAAATGTTTTATTTGATCATATTTATAAGCTATCTCATCAATATTTTTATATTAATATACAATTTTATCATTCATTTATTGTTATGTAGACTTTATTCTTATGAAGTATGTTGTATATATGAATAGGGGAAGGTTGAAAATTTGTTAAATTTTAAGGCACTGGAAGTTACTTATAAATAGGACGGGAATATTTTTTTTTTTTGTCTTTAATATAAATCACCTCATTAAATTTATTATATAAATGTACAATTGTATCCCTACTTTTTTTTTGGGTAAAATTTTACTTCTAATTTATTATTATGTATACTCTACCAAAAAATATTATTATGTATACTATTATTTTCTTGAACTTCTTGTTAGATGTGTGTGTATCAAATAGAGATAAAATTAGAAAGTTGTTAAATTTTAAGACAAAGTTAATAAAGTTTAAAATTTTTCTTAAATTTGATGAAACATGTTGGAAATCTTTTCTAAATAGGATGGAATGAGTATTTGTATTAAAAAAAAAAAGAGAAAAGGGAAAAGTTAAGGTGCGAATTTGTTCCACAAGTTTTCACTCGAATAAAGTGGCCCCAAAGGCTTTTTTGGATTCAATTCAATGTCTTCTTGGAATATTTAAAAAGAATTGCCCCACCCCTTTACGTTGACTATTAAAAATATTCATGTTACTGTTAATATATTTAATGGTAAAGGGAAAATTACTTCATTTTAATATTTTTTGGGGTAACCTGAAATCCCAAAAAAAAAAATATATTTTTAGAGTAACATTACTCCTAAATGGCAACTTTTAGAATAAATTTGCATCTTATTCCAAAAGAACACGAGAATACCTGGATAGGAAGGGGCGTGATTAATGACATGAGGCAAATCAAAATTGATGGCCTTAAGATTAGGATATTTGGAAGTGATGAAGCTGAGGGTAAGTCCAAGGCCACCTCCAACATCCACCAGCAAATTCAGATGCTCAAAGCCTTTGTAACATTCTAGAACCTTCTTCATCACTATGCACCTTTGATGAATCGATGCTGTGTTGAATATTTGATTCATCTCTGAGTTCATTTCTATGTATTCAAACTTTGCTCTTCCTCCATGACCCCTCTCAAAGGCTGTTCCTCCTTTTACAATTGCTTCTTTCAAATGGAACCTATACAGATATAACATAATTGAATATTTTTGAAAATTTTAATTATAAGAATCTTGTAAAAATAGCCTATAAATATGTTTGGAGAATTAAGTGCTTAATGTTACTTGGATTCAACTACGAACATGTACTTTTTGTATATAAAAAAAGCCTTCTAACTACTAATACTTTCTGCGTAAAAGCAAATGAGATACCATTGGGCAATTAAATCTTCAAATAGGTATCTAGGAACAATTTTCTTGAGAATCTTTTGTCCAGTTTTTTAGAAAAGTTTCACACTGAAATTCAAGGATAAAGTTGCTAACAAAATTACTAATTGCAAAATTTATTGCCTAAAAATATCAAAGAACCTAGATTCTTAAGCAAAAGAAATTCTTCTTTAGCTGTCTGACATATCTTCAATCATGCATAAGACATTTGCTAACGTTTAAAAATGAAGGAATGTTGCATCGGCAATTGCACCCCGATACATAATTGTTTTAGCATTTTAGGAGTGCTTTTACGATTTACAAAGTAATTATGTGAGAGGTGTTTTTTCCAGCTTACAAAAAAAAAAAAAAAGCTTCTGAAACCATGATTTGGGGGTTGTCCAATCATACTGAAATCTTTAACAAATTTAGACACTTTTGAACAATAAATTTTGGAAAATTTTCAGCAATTTTCCCCATTTTAATTTGGTCCTTCATTTTTAAAGGACATTATCAAAGACAAAATAGCACTAAGTAGTATTTCGTTCTTAAATTCTCTCACCAGCTTTCCAAATAGGTCTTATGCTGAACCATGGCCAGAAGAGGCCCAAGCGACATGGCATGATCATCATCAGCAACAAAGAACTTGGAAGCAGGCGTGAGGCTGTACACTCTCACTCTGTGGCTGCCCGTACCGAATCCAATCCCCTCTTCTTCTTCTTCTTCTTCAGAGCAACGAAGCAGAGAGTGAGTCGCGAGGAGTCCGAGAAGCCGATCCAGCATTTTGGGCGCGTCAGGGTTCTCCATCATCGGAAGCTGCAACGCAATGTCGTTTGCAGAGAGCTTGGCGCCTTCTCCAGCTTTTGCTATGACCTCCAAAACGCCGAGTTCTATTGTCGTTTGCAACGCCATTGGCAGAACACTGGACATCACCACCTGCATGGCGTAGCTGAAGCTTTCTTCTTCGTCGTTATATATTTTTGATGTGCCGTTTGATTTCTGTGTGCGGTTTGGGGCCATTTTTTGATTGAATTCAAGCTCTCCCGTGAATCTAGTTGTGAGATTCTCATGTGCGTGTGTGAGAACACACACACACACACACTCTATATAGCGAATGTCACACACTGTTTTTTCCAGCCACGTTGACTCGTTGAGCAAAAGACATTTGAAATTGAAATTTAGCACACTGTCCTGTTTTTCACGTGGGATAGACTGCAATGAAGAAGTAAAGGTTTTCCAACTCCACGAAACTGGTTGCCTAAGCAAAGTGCATAGCATGGATAGACTACAATGGTCTAGATTTGTTTTTTATTAAGTTTATATAATTTTCTTATAAAAGTTATTTTAATGGGTATAAAATAGAAAATAAAGATAATTTCTTAATTATTATTTTTTAAAAAATGGTTTTTTATTTAAAATATCATCATTTTATTAATACTTAAATCTGTACCGTCTAAAATTTGATTAGCTCTCCCTACTAAATAAAGTGTTTATTAGGAAACTATGTCTCCAATTCTAACTACTAGCTTTTGGAGTACGATTCTCGATGACTTTTGCCCGTCACAATACAATAATGGTGTTTTTATTGAAAAAGGACCAATCAAAGAGAGTTGCTTGCGGAGAATTCTGATCGGCAGTAGGTCAAATAAAATGTTGCCATCATCATGAGTTCTATGTCAGGAAGGTTATCTTGTACAACGATTATCTTCAATTCTTTTTAGTACTAAAAATATTAAAAATGTATTGAAAAAGATGAAAATTGAGTATTTTATCAATGCTCTTAACTATATATAATTAATTAATTGCCCTTTCAGGTCTACTTAACGCAATGTATTTTGAACGTTGCCAAAAGCCAAATAAGAAGTGATGAGTTATATTAAGTGATGTGATTTATTAATATATTGAATAGAATATGTGGTTATATATATACATATATAATGTTAAAAATATAATATAATATTACAAATACATTAGTTAAGACGAAAATTACGTAAAGACACATTTTGTTTAAGTTTTGTATAAATAGTCATACAATACCTATCTAGGAGGTTAAGGTGCAAATATAATCATGAAATATTCCACCATGAACACCTAAACTCTTTTTTAGTATAAAAGTTCATATGAAATTTTTAAAATGGTGCAAAAAAGCCATTGCCCTTAAATCAACTAACGTTGATTGTTTTGCAAATATAACAGTCAAGAAAATGATACAAAAATACATATGAAGTTTTGAAAATTGTGCAAAGATGCCATGGCCATTAAGTCAACCAATGTTAACCGTTTAACAAAAAATCTCCACACACGTCAAACAATGTTTTTCTGTTAGACTGTTACAATGGCCCTATCTACCACTATGGGTTCTTCTACATGACAAAATGGCTGCATTGCCTTGATGTAGAAGCTACCCCACCCCAGCTACCTCATCCATTATCCCTTTGTTTGGTTTCTTTGCCGTCAGTGGTTTTGCCTCAAAGCTAATGAGCTGCAAATTAGGGGCATTGTTGTTATAAATTAGTCATGTGCTGGAAGGAAATGAAGAGGAGGTTGAGAATGACTCATCCATCATCATGAAAATCAGCGGTTCAAATTCTTGGGGTAATATTCTTCGATGGTGAAGAACTAAAGAAAAGGAGAGGGTTTTGTAGCCATTGCGTCTTACAAAAGACCTTGCAGTGAAAGATATGGCCGATTAAAGCAAAACCATTGTGCAACGCGTGTGCGGAGACTATTTGTTGAACAATCAACTTTGGTTGACTTGCTGACGTACTATGACATTTTTCGCCATTTGGGAATCTTCATGTGTATATTTGTACTATTTTCTTAATTGACATGTTTGTGTGTATTACCTTATCAAACTTTGACTCTCTGAGTGTCTTTGGTATGAGAGAAATGGAGGGGAGGGGAAATTTTAATAAACCCGATTTAAAAAAAATTGGATAAGTGGGTTGAAAGCTTTCAATTAATTTTTATTGCTATTTTATCTTACATCTCATCTTTACTAAAAGTTTTATCATCCTACCTCTTCATTTCTTTTAAATTAATCATTCATTTTTTCTCCTCTTCCCCTCCATTTTCCTCATATGGTACGAGGAAAATGCATCCACCTAGATATTCAAGGTTTTTTTCTGTTAAGACAATATAATGCCATATGTGTTATCCAAATGGCAAATAGATAAAATTGCATCAATCTACAATTGCAAATTCCCCCCCCCCCCTTAAAATACCTTGGTTACTAATTGTAAGACCTAGTTTAGAAGTGAATTTTAATCATAAATGTAATACCTTTTTTTATTTTATCTCCAACATTTATCATTTTTCTTCAAACTAATTTTCTTAACTTATAAACTGATATATATAATATATATAATATAATATAATATAATATTACACAAAAATATTTTAGAGAGATCATGGCAGGTGTTGTAATCAAGTAATTTATTTAGCTTCCTTAATATCCTAAAAATAAATATATGTCATACATCAACGATTAGAGGAGTAATTTTTTCTATTGATAAAAAATTGAAGTGTTAAATAAAAATTCGAGTGAAATTAGTGCCATTGGCCGATATTCAAAAAAGAAAGAAAGAAAAATTCGAGTTTCTTAATAATTCAGCTTGTACTCTATGGCTCCTGGCCCCCCACCAAGAGTCAAGTTTTTATATATGACGACACATCACATATGGCTCTATATTTTTCTTTAGACCGTCAAGGCTCTATATTTCTAGTTTTCTACCAAACTAGATTTAACTCATAGAGACATTAAAATTTATGGAATTTAATATCTAATATTATAAGGATATGTTTGGTTTTCAGTGTGACAAAAACCCATTTGTTAAAATTTGATTTAGCAACCAACTTGCAATAGCACTAGTGAATCAATCACTTGATGGAGATGCTAAGTGGAGAAGCCTCTCAAGGGAACAAATCAACAGCTTCAATTATCTCATTCATTAGTAATTAAATTAAATTCCAAAAGATATAAGCTGCTACTAAATCAAAATTGAAGTGGAGATATTTCTCGAAGACTATAAAAATGAAAGGAGAAGGTAAGAAAGGAGCAAACTTACGAATCCTAAAGCATAACCATACAATATGCATGTCCGAAATACGCCTAAGAGTAGTGTTTTTTCCCCCAAATTCAGGATTCAAATGAGATAAAGTCTCACAATGCAATAAGCATTCATAGAGAGATTCTTTCATATTAGCACCTAATAAAATCATTCATATTGGTGGCCGAATGTAAACCCAAGCCGACACCGGAGGCAAACCTCTATGGCGAACCTTCCTTACACACCCTTGAGTATTGTAAAGATATTGCATTAAGCCTTATATATGTTAATATAATCTTTAATTCCTCATATTTATCCTTATTTTGGTTTTGATTCCTCAAGTTTCAAAATATAGGTTCAAGACTTTTAAGGGACAAAATGGTCCATATTTTTATTAAATTATAGAGACGATTGTATTAAGTAAAATGAAACTTGAGAGACCAAAATCTATAATTTAAAATTTAAAATGATAAAACTAAAATGAGAACAAATTTGAGGGATAAAAAATTGTATTAACCTTGTATTAACGTAAATATTATGATCTGTATCATTAGTATAGGATCGAATATTATTCCGATGTGGTATTATCTAGTCATTATGAGCCATTAATGGCGTAGCCCATATCCCATGCAACATACACATACCCCTTTCCTGATTGTGAATATGAAAAGTAATTCATTTCATATTTTCTCTAGCTTAGTAAGTATCAATCACATCCTTACTCATAATATGACTTAGGAGGTATTACAGAATCCCAAAAATTGATACATAAATCCCTTTTTTGGTTCTGCAAAAAAAGGGGGAAGAAAATAAAAAAAGCTCTTCTAGCATATTTACATCTACATGTGAGTAACAGATTTGGTCTGCAGCTTACAGGCCATACTAAGCTGTGGCTCATCAATGATCATCTTCCAAACAAAAATATCTCCATTGATGATGTGATATTGTTGCTTATATATGTCAGAAATATTTTTACAAGAGACAACGTGATTCAACATCACTAGGCTAAGTAATTCTTTGAAGCAGCCTAAAATCAAGAACCAGAAGCCCAGAATGCAACTTTATCTAAAGAAGCAGAGCTCAGCATCTTTCAAAAACCTTGTACAGCCTCTCTAAAGAAGCAACCTGGAAAAGGAACGACAATTAAAAAAAAATTAAAATTAAGAGATACCAACTTCACTAGAGCAGCAACTTATAATTATTAGCTGTTAGTT
The DNA here is from genome assembly GCA_963210345.1 of Inga oerstediana. Classification (NCBI taxonomy): domain Eukaryota; kingdom Viridiplantae; phylum Streptophyta; class Magnoliopsida; order Fabales; family Fabaceae; genus Inga; species Inga oerstediana. Next base: position 30,109,388 of record OY723406.1, read on the forward strand.
AAAAACCAATAGGTACAAGAACAAGGCTACATATGCAGCAAATTCCAGAAATACAAGTTCGAGAGAACCCCTTTAATGATATAGAGAACCGTTCCATCCCAACCGCTTAAGATGGTAGGTGAAGATCCAAGATCAATTTATGACATATTTCTTACATGGACATTAACAAGCCAAATTATTTTAGTTTACAGCGAAGGGTTAAGTATAGGCCTACTATGTTCAAGAGCTTAATTTGCTCAGGAAACAAAGGTGCAAGTCCTAACTTGGGGTCTTGATCATAGAATTCTGATATTGATTATAAAGATATTTACATACTAAGACCCCATCCAAGGTCTAAGATATTAATAATTAGGCAAATGAATAAAAAAATGACACAATTGTAATTGTTACTCTGGGATGCAAAGCGTATTTATGCAATAAATAGTCAGTAGCAGCTAAGTTAATTCTAGCAGATATAAAAGGCTAGCAAGGTTGATTTGGCCCCCTATCCCATAATTTGTTCAAAAAACTAGAGCAAAACACTACTATCAGGTTTCGTCTGGTATTCCCTTTCCTTCCTTATTTGGCATTGTCTATTATGCCTTTGTAATCATTATTCAACAATTTGTATCTCTTTAATAATTCTTTTTAAGTCGGAGGATATTGATAACTTTTTATCCTCAAAATTATTTTCCAAAGAATAAATCACTCCACTTCCCAAAATGACTAGTGTTTAGTGCATGTACTGTTTGTGAATTTCTTCAGTAAAATATATGGATGACCAAAATACATAAGCAGAAAATTAGAAAGGATTTTGTAATATGTAACCATCAGAGCAAAGAGATTTGAATGAAGAATTATGAATTCATATATTGATATCATCATATAAAAAATATTAAAGGTTCACATTACAAATATATATTTACCTGAACAAATGTTCCATTAGTAGCCATAAAAGCAGGTGGTTTGAAGAAGAGTCTCAAAGATGGAAACAGCACATGTTGTATTGACCATTCACGCTGGGACCAGGCAAGCTCTGCCTCAGATAGCAGTTCATGATCAACATCATTCTCCACTATCTCATCACTCCCTGAACATATAACTCACCGAGGTTAGATGTCACTATTGTCTTTCACACAAAAGAGATAAAAATGAAACTGTCTAGTACAGCATGCATTCATCAGGTGTCCCAGGTTTAAAAGAAAAAGGCGGTCTAGTGCACAAGGCTTCGACCAGCTGGGGTCTGGGGAGGGATAGATGTATACAGCCTTATCTCCGCTTATCCCCGCAAGCAGAGAGACTGTTTCTAGGATTTGAACCCGTGACCTCCAGGTCACATGGCAGCAACCTTACCGTTGCATCAAGGCTCACCCTCTATCTCCACCCAGGTTTAACCACTTAAAATTTCTATATCTCCTGTCCCAACACAATCCATTCCTGTTTCCTGTCCTGAGGAAATGGAGCGGCAGGTGCAGCCTGAAACAACAGAAAAGTGAGCTATGACCTAGGGACAGCAAGAAGTGCTTATCAAGTGGCTTGGTCTGCCTCAATGTCACAGTAGATTGGAGAATAAGGAAGTAATGAAAGTGCAATTGCCCAGTTTCAGCATATGGACAAGGAGAGACTCCATGGGGAGGGAATTAATGAACCCAGCATCAACAAGGTTTATATGAGAAGCATAAGGAAAAATACTAAATTGGGTAATGCCTATGTGTTAAAAAAAAACGGCTGTCCATAATGAGAATTTAGGGTGAGTTGGCTAAATAAGAAAGGATTATAACAACAAACTATCTTGTAGTTCATTTGGGTAAATAAGAGAGCAGCCGTTTGTGATATTATGACTACTGATAGGAATTTATAAAATTTTCTTGGAAAGGAGTGGGAGAACCTGACCTCAAAACCCAGTTGTTCTATTTTCTTCTCTTATTTCCTTGGTTACTACTTTACGCCTTATAATAACACAATTCAGCCAACCACTCCCTCTTTCTAAGGAAATAGAACTGGCATTCCCAATATATATAAATAATACCATAGCTGAGCACCATAAAGAAAGAACTTCTCTTCTACCTTGAGTGTCTGAAAGATATTTGTTAAGCTTACTCAAAGATCAAGTTAAACATTTTTGAAGCCCTAACTCTATAGCATCTACTGGCTAAATTTATAGTACAGTCATATAGGCACCAAAAATGAAAATAAAAGGTATAATGTAAAGGAATGGTGGTTTAGAAGTGCAACCAAAATAAGAAACTGCAATAAAATCGATGGTTATCAAAGATATGGAGAACAAAAATCCAAACAAAGAAGAATAAAAATTAGGCCCGACTCCCACATTGATAATGCTAAGTAACAAATCAAGCAGCATCCATGTCAACTAGCTTCAGGAATTTACAACCAATCTCCAAAGTAAAAATATTTTCAACCCAAACTGTAGCCATAAAATCCATACCAGTTGTGTTGCAAGAGTTTTGCTCAGCACAACTTAATTTTCTCTTCTTGTAAAACCGCCGTCCATCACCAGATGGGTTGGGCAACATGGGTGGATGCATTGCATAGAAATTACCTAGAGCTGCTGCAATTGTTTGTATGCAATTCTTTTCAACACCCCAATCAACCTGCTTATCAACAAAAGGAAATTACATTTTACAATATTTCAAAAAGGAAAGCATGAAAGAGAGAACAATATCAAGCAATCATGACTATTTTACAGCCAACATGCATATGGTTGCACGTTATGTCGTCCCCCCTCCCCAAGCTTAAGTTCCATCCTTCCAATCTCCTCTCAATGATGGTTCCCACAAGAACTTATATGAGCACATTCATTACTTTCCCTCTATCCACGACTAGGTCCTCAAACTCCATCCTTTAAACACAAAATGGCTGGCCGGGGAGGGGAGAGGAAGAGAAATAGGGAAGAGATGTTTCTTTGTTAGGAAAGCCTAATCAAAATGAACACAACTATCAATGTATTGCACAGATATGATAACCTAAGTGACTTCCATCTATATTGTATTAACTAAACTAAGGCATAACAGTATAGCTGACAATGTAATGATTGATCCATGAAACAGACAGTTCAAGGTCGTGTTACAAAATACATGTCTGCATCATGCCCTGAACTGGTGTTTACTGTCCATGTTACTTAGTTACTGATGATCCAGACATACAAATCAGAAATAGAAATCAAAGCTTAGATGTAAACCAACAGATCAGAAGAGCATGAGTAGCAAAAAGCAGCACTGACATCATTTCCCAAACTAAGTGCGAATTCCGGGATGCAATCCATATCAGGAGTATACTGATCCAGTATCACAGGAAGTCTAGATAAATTTCCAAGTTCGTCAATATGAATGCAGAAATGATACTCCAGTATGTCAGCTTTCTGTTTCAGTAGATCTGTGTTCATCTGGAAAAAGAGTAAAACAAATGCATGCCCAAAATATGAGAAAGAAAGCTATCAAACAGCAATTTATGAGATATTTATGCGTAGATTATAACAATATTCTCACACAATGATGTACAAAATAAGATTACTTGAATTAAACTACAGTTTAAAATCAAGGATAACCAGCAGAATTCAAGGACAATGCACAGTGAAGCGAGCAAGCAAAGTTGCATCTAAAAAGCCACATGTACTCACTAGACAAGAGTCAATACTACGGGAACTGAAAGGCAACATGCGGCCACTTCTCAAGGAAGCCGATTTATTTTGGGCAAATCATATCAATCAGTTCATATATGTTAGAAAGTTTGAAAATTTAGAAAGCAATAGCACTTTTGAGTATTCATAAAAATTGAAGAAGCAGAACAATGATGATAATTTGTTGAAGACATCTTAAGTTGGGAAACCAAAACAATGAAGATTGAATCTCAAGCTTATAGAACAACTTCTGGATTACGACAACATTTAAACAAATTCTTTTGACAAAAATAGAAATGCCATCACTCATTTCTTGAGAAAGACTTCAAAAAGGAAATCTTAAAATGGCAAAATTACTTCATTCAGAATATGGGTCAATATATGGAGTCCATCGACCAGATGGACACATCAATCCATAGTGGAACTAGGAAGAAAAAAGCAAAGGCTGGAAACAGAACTAAAATACACTTTATTCCACATTGATCGTTGGAGATTGATTGGGAGATTTGTCTCCTTTCCTCCCTTACATATCTATGCATTTCTTCAATAAAATTTAGATCAAAGTATTACTCTCAACTCTGAAATGCTACAGACCTAATATCTGTTTTTCTGCAACATGTGCTACAAAGTTTCAAAGAAAATTCACTGTTGCAACATTGACCATATTTTACACAATCTATTATTTTTTCTTCTAAGAATATATATATATATATCTGTTAGCTAATCAGGTTCATCGTTATTTGGCTAATGTTTCACTGATTTAGTGGGCTTTGCTTATCTGATAAGGTTTGTGACTATAAGCCCATAAACTCCTTGCTTCCACAGAAAGCATTGTTGAGTTCACAGTCCCTTTTTCCCCCCCTCTTTTTTTGCTTTTTCTTTCATTCAAACAGGATTTTTTGTTCTCCACTTCTGTGTCTTTTTCTATTCTCTCTTCTCATCAATAAAAAATAAACTTTTTCCATTGAAAATAAAAAACACGACAGAACGAAGTGGTTTTATTCTTCAACATTCAAGCATAGATAGTTTTGTGAAGAATTAAGTTTTCAAGCTTTCGAACAGAGGGGTTGGCTTTTATTCTGTTTCAATTTTGGGGGGGGGGGGGGGGGGGGTGGGGCGAGGGAGAGGAAAAGGAATAGGTTCTTGCTATAAATAGGTTAGCACAATAAAGTAAGCAATATGCTCATAGTATCATAATGGAAGAAGCAATGTATAACATTCATAATATAATCTTAATTCAAAGCAGGGAAATTACTTCAGCAATTTTCTCGTTCAAGTCATCATTCTCAGTGGATTCTGAATCTAAATCATCTTCCTTCAGTGCCAGCATAATCAAGTCGTTCAAGGGGGCAGGATCACTTAGTTGTATAGCACTGAAATGGTCAAGCCGGCTCAAAACTTGCTGATACATAAGTTCTTTGCTGAAAATGTATTAATACAAAAGTTATAAACAAAAAAATTGAAGAATGTGTAGCAATGATGACTTCTTAGACCAGAAACGGCAAAATATCTACCTCAGGTTTACTACATTGGCAAGATAGAGATGAGTGTTATGTTGAACCAATGCAAGAACATCATCTGCCATTCCAATATATGTGCAGTGCCTTACAATATCAAGCAAACCTTCAAAGCATGATTATCATATTAGTGAACCTTGTAAGAAGAAATCATGAGAGACAAAGTCATAGAAGATTAATACCAGAGTGACACTTGCTATTGATCTCATCAAGAAGCTTATGAGCACTGATGTTAACTGAAGAATCATTTGGGTTCCTTCTTTGTCTAACCGAGGACCTGACAAGAGATACTGCAACTCATTTACTTAAGAACAAAGCACTTCAAACGATTTAATCTGTTAAAGAATTATCTAAAGACTACATAATTCTAGCATCCAAATATAGCATACAAACTAATTACAAATTTTGAAATGATCAGAGAAAAGTGGTAGTGTTGGATCAAAATTCACCTCATCTGCTACATTTGATGTCAACTTTCTAGTGAGAGAGATGAGCTAATTTATGAACAAGTGAAATCATGAACATTTGGAACCAGCTTACAGAATTCTTTGATATTTGAAAATGATCCCTAGCAACAATGTGTTTCAAAAAGGCGCCAACTAGGAGTCTTCAGATTTACATAGATACAGATTGGGTGTTCACTCGGTCATTGAAGATCTACCTTAGTTTATTGCACATTCATGCGTGGTAATAACCTCATAACCTACAGAAGAGAGGCCACAAAAAAAAAAAGCAAAAAAAAAAAAAAAACCAAGGGCAGTGCTGAAACAGAGTTTAAGGACACTGCAAAAGGTGTTTGTGATGGAGCCTAGTAAAACAGACTTCTCGGTCAATACAGAAACAATGTACAAGGACCCATAAGGATTCTTTTAGACAACATAGCCCCTATTAGAGGGTGCATCACAGCCACACAGAATTTGACATTAATGGCCCGAAGCTGGTGACATTGAACTGACCCATAGTCCAACCCAAAGTTAAGTTGACGTCTTAACTGGGGATATATATATAGAGTTAAATTCCAATAATCGACTTCCAAGGTGGGGATGTTCAACATATTCAAACCAGCTTGAGGGTGAGCTCTTGAACCCTCAAATCTTTTTTAATGACTTTCTGATTTTTATCTCCTTGTTTCTCTCCATTTAAGTTTGTTTATTAGTTAATATTGCAGTAGCTGATTTAGCGGGAGTTGAGATTATCATTATGCATGGTATTATTTATTATGAATGCCTTAATCCCAATTTACGTAAGGCCTTATCCATTTAAATCAAGGAGAATCCAAACTCTCAATAATCTGAAAATTTACACTTCATCTTCCTCACCTCACTTTGCTGAGAGTCTTGGTCTTGGGTATTCTCATGATTAGCACTTAAGTATGGTTTTTCTCATACTATACTGCAACATATAGTTTTTCTTTTTTAACCAGTGAAATATTTTTTTTTAAAGCTAAACACCAACATGTGGTCATTTGGGCATAGTAGGCTTTGATGCTGAGAAGAATTTCAGAGTATAAGGCCTCCAAATGCTTGTCTTATTGATGGTGAGAGGTGAATGTACAAATCAGTAATTTAAAAATTAACATTTAACACATTTGAGTAATAAAAGGAGCTAACAAGATCAGAATATTTCAACACTGAACAAAAGGCTTCAACGATACTGTAATAATAAATCAATTTGACAAGTTTGGATTATCTTGATAAGCAGAAAAAGGTACAGGAAGAAAATAAAAATCACCTCACAGCAGTCAAGCTAGCATTCTTGTCAAGATGTCCACTTGGTTGGGTTTCCATGTAAGCATGCAATCTTCCAGAAGGATTCAATGAATCTGTTCTAACCATTTTATGTACTGGAATTTTCTGCGATTTTGAACCTGTAATTAATAAACAAATATCATATGCGTAATGACGAATGTTCAGGGACTAACTCAAACAGAAAACACGCAACCCAAAAAGGAAAAGAAATTCTGAAATACCTAACACCAAGGGGCTCAGGTTAGCCTCCTTGCATGGTCTCACATAACACGAAGAGGATGGTTCAGCTGTCTGTCACAAGAGAGAATAAAATCCAATTTCATGAGTTAAACTGATATGTAATAATAACAATAACAGAATAACTTGTCCGGTAGTTAGTTAGTGAAACAGAATAAGTAGTTATAGAGGTATTAGCTGTTGGAGTTCCCAAGCCTATATGTAGATACATATACACAATTGTATGGGCAGACTCTATTGTGAATGAATTGCATGGCCTAGCTCTCTCTGTGTTTCCCCCATTCTTCTGTCTCGTTTCCCCATCTTTCCCCTCTCTTTCCCTCTCTTTATCTTTTCAATATTACAAAGGTATAACATAAACCGCATTAATAGGGTAAAACATGACGAAACAAATATAAAGTTGCACTCATAATTGAAGAACTGGAAGAAAAAATTTAGCAACAAAAAGTACAAAAATAAAATTAAACTCTTAAAAAATGATGCAGAATCTAAGATTTAGATCCTGGCCAAAGTTATTTCAAGCCAAAATTTTCAAAACTTCAAGCTTCACTTCTATAATAAAAGAAATATAAACTAGCCCCAAATCTTCTATGAAATAAAGCAGTACCAAATAGAATGAACTGCAGTTGATCCAACAGTCCTATGTGAATCTTTTTCCCAAACGAGCATTGGTAGAGAGAATGCTCCACGAAAATTATCAAGCCACTTTGTAAATTTAAAAAGATGAAAAAGGAATAGCAAATGAATAATACTTGAAAATTTTGACATAAAATAATCTCTAGCAAATTATTAAAATGCCAATCCCAGTAAGCCAGCACAGGTTACACGATTAAAAGCCTCCCACTTAAAACATTACCGAAAACACATCACTAGAAAATGGCAAAAGGTATAGATATTTGCATGAATCTATTTCCACACAGTTCAAAGAAGCAATTACCACCCATCATGCTCAAAAGAAGCAGATATTACCGATATTCCCAGAAGTGTCTCAAACCTGGAGTTCTGTGCCCTAAGACATACCTCTTCTTGAAATGTTCGTGCATCATTTGAGCTTCTCAATCTTGATTCAACCAATGTTTGTATCTTCTCAATGATAACTTCCTGGTTTAAAAGGCTTACCTGTATGCCCAAAAAAATTGTATTTGATAGCAAAGAACTTACAAATGCAATGTTGCAAATCCCACTAGATATTGAAAATACATTCAAAGAGCTACATGTAAAATATTCTAGCAATAAAGAAAGACCATGAATTTACCAATTTAAATTGATGTGATTGGTAGGCGCGTTCGTCCCTTAAATAAGAGGTTCAGGTTTGATTCCCAATCTTTATGTAAAGAGAAAACTTAGCGGAAAAGGGTCTACTTTTGGCCATTAGTACTCAAAGGAGCTTAGTTTTTGCTATTGGCAAAGACTACTCCTAGTGTCTCGCCCCTAAAATAAAATGATAATAGAGACCTAATCAACTAAATCAAGAGCTTAAGTTAATAGGGACCTAATTGATTATTATAACAATTCCAATCACACCTTGAGCTAAGAGGCCAGCCTATTCCAGAAGATTTGCTTGGCAAGCAAGAGATACTCAGCTTGAGTGCCACTGATGTAATGCCCCAAATTTTGATTAAGGGCTAATGATGATTATTGAGAATAATTTGTGAATTAAAGTTGATTTACTATGTGTTACGTGGCAATTTTAATTAATATGCCATAATCAGTGAGAAATTGAAAGAATGTCAACTAGTCACTGATTAATAGAAGAATTAATTACTAACTAAGAAGGACATGAGAAATGTAACTAATTGGCCAATAGAGGGGTTAGAGTAACTAATTAGTTACTTACTTTATGAGGACCAATGAGGTGGAGACATGTGGCAAGTTGAAAAGAGGAAAGAGTGTTGAGGAAGTCAAACCCATTTTTTTTATCATTTTCTCTCTCTTCCCTCCCTCCTTTTCGCTGAACAAGCATGGGCAAGGGTGAGAAATCATCATTCTTCATCTTCTTCCTCACTCTTCCCTCTCATTTCTCTCTCCATTTTCATCCTCCATTGTTGCCCAAGGAAAGAGGAAGAGCTCTTGATCAAGGTAAGCCATTTGACCCTTCTAATGACCTCAAATGCCAAAACTTTCTTTCACAATCTTGTTCCTTGTGTTGAGAGCTTCGATTCTATGGTTTTAGATTTTCCATTTGATGGTGTTTGAGCACTCAAGGAAATTTATAGTTTGGAGAACCAAGGAATCTCTTTGGGAAAGTTGTTGAGGTAAGTAAGACAAACCTTTCTATATAGGTTTTGTGTCATTTGGCTAAGCTTGGAATTTCTGGGATTTTGGCTTGATTTTCGAAAATGAGGGTTATGGTGTGTATAACATGTTGTTGTTATGGATTTAGTGTTTTGTGATGTGTATCAGATAGATAGAATGAATTGAGATTGAATTTGGAGGTTTGAAGTCTTTGAGAAAATTTGCATTGTATTGTTGCCTTGGTTATATCTTGTGAAAGTAATGTGAATATGGTCATTTTGGTGTCTCTATTGGTTTCCTTGTGAAATTTGGTGTGGAAATGAGTTTTGGTTTGGATTTTGAAACCATTGGAGCATAGTTGCAAAATTGGAAATTCTGGAAGAATGCTAAGTGTAAATTGCTATGCAAGTGGCTAACTTTGCATGGTAATTTGAAATAACAAATGGTTTTGAAATAAGGCGAAACTTTCCAGTTTTGTAGTTCACATGTCAAGCTTTCCATTGATATAAAGTTTGGTTAATTCTGAGTTCTGTGCTGGGAGTTATGGTCGGTTGAAAACAGCCAAGAATTAGGACAATTCTTGGCCGCAGCCCATAACCTTCTATCCATTTCTTGGCCACGGCCAAAACCTTCTAACCTTCTCTTGGCCGCGGTCCATGGAGGCAGACCGCGGCCCATGACTTTCTGACCATATCTTGGCCGCGGCCCAAGGGTGGGCTAGCCGTGGCCAATCCCTGTTTTTCAGCACTTGTATAATCAAAATGTGGTTTTTAATCCAGTGTTTCCCAACCCTTTAGGGCTATTATTAGAGTCATTTGTAGCTTCTTAAGGGTCATTAATGATAACCAATTTAAGTGTTGTGAAGTCATTTAAGTATTGGAATAAAGAATAACACTGCGTCCCTAATTATGAATTATAGGATTCGATATTTGCCCTACTCGGGAGAGACCAGTACCAGAGCACGCACAGAAGGACCAAGGTAGTGACTTTTCTCTCATGTTGTGTATGATGCTTGGTATGCATGACTTATCATTATGTTGATATTGTGAACATGTGTGTGTGTTATCTACCATAGGGCATTACAGCTTGAGCAGTCGTAGGTGGTGATGCGTGCCACACCTACCCTTGCCATTGTAATCGCCGAGGCTGTGTTATGGAATCGTGTATTCCAGCTTGAGAATATGCCAATATGGCTTTAATGGAATGAGAAATATTTTATATGGATCCCAGCTGTGGTGATATATGTGATATGAACATGTGATTGTGCAATACAGCGTGAGCAGACGTAAGAATGATGTAAGTCACACCTGCCCCTGCCGCTGTAACTGCCATTGTAGTTGCTGGGTGTTGTGTTATGATTTGCTTTCATGCTTTGTGGTTATGCATACTATGAGTGATTTGTTACTACGAGATTCCTTAAAATCTCACTCTCCCAAACAAATTTCAGACAAGGCTAGTTGTTCTAAAGAGAAGCAGGTGACGAAAGGCGGTTAGAGCTCCGGGATAGGAGTTTATTTTGAATTTTGGTTATCATTCTAGATAATTGTATATGATATTTTGGATTATAGAATATTAATTGTGTAATCCTCTAGAATGAGAAACTGATTATGGGCAATTGTGCCCTGTAAACCCTTTATTGATTAATGGAACTTGAGTGTGTTGGGAATTTACATTGTACTTCGATATTTACGAATGAAATTGTACTGTACAAGCCATTTATGTATTGGAATGTGAATATGAGACCATTGTGAACAGGTTTTGTAAACGTTTTTGAAAATCCTGTTTGGGCAAAAGAAAATTTTAATAAGTCCCAAATCATCTACGGGCTCTAATTCCACATAATCACGTATTTATGAACTTAATCTCGGCCTTGGATGAGAAGGGGGTTACAACTGAAGGCATACATTTTTCTTAATGTAGAACTTTACATTACATGTCCCTTCAGAAGCCTAAGTCCATGAGGCCTTGTCATAAAAGCTTTTGATAGGTGCCCAAGTGGGATGGGAAACACTTTGAAGAGCAGGCTATCAACGTGAGAAAACTAACACTCTCAATTAGCAATCCTTGGGAAGTCAAGGTCCAACCAGCCAAACTCAGCAAATGCGACACTTCATAAGCTGACAATTCACTCTACTTCCTCGTCAATCAAAACTTGACATGACACTTTCCAAAGTTGTCAATAATGAGCTTTGGCACCTATTGATAGTCACCCAAGTGAGGTAGGAAACCCTCCCCAAAAACTAGCTATTTAGGTGGAAGAATCAACTCACTTAGGTCCTTCATAGGGAATATCATACTACTCAACATAAGACTTAGGCATGTCAAGCTACCTTCATTTCCATCATTTGGTTCTCCTAGGAATGTTGAAGTGCCAGCAACACTATCAGTTAGCCCTTTTTGCTTTGATATATTGTGTCTAAACAGTTCATTCCAATCAATCGCAACCAAACAAAATGAAAGTCAATTCTTTATTCAAATTTCAAAATCTCATTTTTCATTGGATTATTGTTAATCATTTCATGTCCTATTCAAATATGTTCAGGATTTTGAGGAGTTCGAACCTCTGTGACTCTGAGTGTTTGAATGAGACACCAGATTTCAACTTCTTTCCAAATCTGAAGTTAGAACTTGAAGGATGTACTTCATTATAGCGGCATCATCCATTTATTTCGTTACTTCCAGAGCTTAAGTTTCTAAGTTTGACAAACAGCACAAGAAGCAATTTTGAAGGGTCGTAATCATCATTCATAGGTTCCTTCCTATGAATAGGGTTTGCCAAAAAATATGTTCAATCAGGATTGCTATGCTAATCCTCTTTAGTCTTTACCATGCAAAAGCCCAACCAAACACACACACACACACAAGTAATGGGATCTGGACTACCATTCCCATGCTCTCACCGAAATGAACCAAACAGACCCTAAGTAGTTTGAGATTAAATGCTCAGGAGCCTTAAATTACTTTCTAAGTATGGAAGTAGCTCAATCCATCCAAAGAATCTTTCTATGTAAAAGAAAATACAACATCAACTCATAAATAGAAATCAGTATGCTCAAGTGTAGCCTTGCAAAGACACCTATGGATCCCTTGAATAAAATAATGAGGAGGGAAGATTCTTGTTAAGCTGATAAAGTGGTGCATCAAAGATTAGTAGGAAAATTAATACATTTTTCCAGTAGGAAAATCAATACATTTTTCCAGTAGGAAAATCAAAGAGAATACAAATTCTCCAACTCTTTCCAATCAATTTTCTTCAAATAATAATTATGGTCAGAAAATAATTTATAAAGAGATGCTGGCATGCATATTTTAATTAGGTCTGTAGTATTTACCTCTCTCTTTGTTGGATGCACATTTACATCAACATTCTCAGGAGGTACTACAATTGTCATGTATACAAACGGTTTAGAAGCTTTGGGCAATGTCGCTGAATAAACAACTTCAATTGCTCTCTTCAATGCAGAACACTCAACCAATCGATCTGAGGAACAAGAAAATTTTCATGAGGGCCTATATACTTTTTTTTGACAAAATGAAGCTGAAGATAAAAGAAAATAGATTTCCAATGTGAATGATAAGATATCCTTTTTAAGCATGGAATAATTTTTGGGGGAAAAACAGAGCTCTCAGTCCAATCTTTCTGTATATCAATGAAATACACTTCTTTGATAGTGCCATGAAGAACCACCTAATAAGAGAAAAACAGCACAACGTCTAGCAATATATCCTGCATCCCAAAACCAATCTAGCTTGTCAAAAAAGTTTGTTCCAAGACTAAAGGAATGCTAGCAGATAAAGAATTTAGGGAAGCCTTGAAGGTTGAGAAATTAGCTGCTTCTAGTAAGCCCCCCCGCCCCCAAAAAAGAAAAGAAAGGTATTGGGTGGGTGTATTTGGGGGTTGAGTCTGCGTGCAGTAAACCAAACGTAAAAGGTATAGATGTCTCTGGTCACAACAATAGTAAAGCCAAGGATTGGGTGGCAATAATACATCCTGTCATCAATTTTAACAATACGTTCAACTTGATGTCCATTCCTCTTTTCCCACACTTTTCATGAGGATAATTCTGCTTTCTTTTGGCGGGCAAAATATTTCTCAAAATAGGAGTTCCAGATAAAAGGAGTCTTCAAATATTTTATGGTTAGCTTTAAGCCTTATGATTCTCTTTTGTTGGGGATTTGAGTGGTAAGGTTTGCTGCTGCCTTTCCCATATACATTTGACTGCTTTTGTTCAATAATGTCAAGTTCAAATGAAAGTAAAACCATGAATTTCTACAATATTAAAGTGTTTTTCTAAGAGCAAAAGACACTGAGCAAGCTATATATATCATTGCATATTAATCACACATACCATTGATGAAAAGAACCATTGTGATCTTCTTGGCAGCATAATCTGCATTAGAGATAAAACCGTGCATCTCAAAAGGTGAACTAGACGAATCATCATCTGAAGCTTCAATTTCCATCAAATTGCGAGCAACTGAAACACCATAAACAGATCCAATGGCATCAAGCCTTGATGATGTAGCAACTGTGTGAACGTCAGCTCTCATAGCTCCATGCTGAGTGGAACAAGAGGCAAATTGTACAAAGAAAATTAGTATCAAGAACATAATATGAGATGAAAGAATGCGAAGAGCAGGTATACCACTCAAGACACCGACCTTTCTACAAGAGAAACCAACATTTATGTGATGTATGGCAAAACGGCTAATCAAATCTACAATCTTTGAATAGTCATCTGCAGAATTTTGTAATGTCTTCCTCCTTGCAGCCATATTATAGAATAAGTTCTCAACCTTAAAACAAAATGACAAGAATTTCAACTCACAGAAAAATAAGTCCAATTGCATATTCAGAGTATATCTTCTGAAGACAATTTAGTTACATGGAGAAGAATAGAGCCAATAATGTGTAAGACTAAGCAATTAGCAAGTAAAGGATAACACAAGAAATGGGGGCATTAACACAAAGGCAAGGATAGGCTCGGACTAATTTGCCGATCTTCTTCTATTACATGACTTCATTCAACAGTAAATTCAAATGGGAGAAGATGTACCAGGACTCATAGGCATTGTTAAAGACAAAATTAAATGGAGGAAACAAGAGTGGCTTGATCTGAATTAGCCATCTAAATTCCTCCATACAATAAATTCTCCAAGGAACCCATATGGCATACTTATAAAGTAATGCAATATATTCAAAAAATTGGAAAATTATAAACCCTAAACATGAGAACCTATCTTTAAAAATCAAACTTAATGCAAAATCAAGCAAGACCACTACTCAATCTGGCCTATGTTTTGATTTAGCTTTTCTTGTTTTGAAATGATGGAAGGACTATTATTTCCTTAAGCAATAAAGGGTGGCCCAATATACAAGGCTCCTACCAGGTGGTGTCTAGGAAGGGATAGATAACATAACAAAATTTATATAGATATATTCTTTTAAAAGTATATTCTTATCAAAATAGTTTTCATCTTATTTAGTGTTATGACATGCATCACCAAACAAATAATAGTATTATCTAATATTAAACCTTATCCCATGAGACTTTATCCGATCATCTGATCATAGATTGTCTTGTGTAGCAAACAAACAGACCCAAACATAGTTAACATAAAGTGTCAGAAACAGCGTAAAGTCTCAAGGGTAAAGAATTTATATGAAAGATATTTTGTCTACATGAAGTCCCTATTGGGTTTTCAAAGGGATTGGACAGCTCATTTCAATTCAAGAGTCTAGCTTGTTTTCTTTTTGTCTATTCTCTTGCTTGGGGAGAACCTCTTGTCCTTTGTTTTTGTACCTTTTGTAGTGATCACTCATATCATCAACAAATTGTTGTTTCATTTTTTAAAAAAGTAATTCTGGTGAAAAAATGTTTAAAAAAATCTAGGTGCAAGGAGAAACTGCAAAAAGACTCATAAATAGCAAAATATTTGTATATACCTGCATATATAGTATGCAGCTATAATAACACATTAAAAATTCAACACAAAATTCTAGATGTTTAATCAGACTTACCTTTGTATTCAACATTTTTTCTGTTCAGTAATGTCTTCAGATAAATTCTATAAATGATTCCAAGCAAAATAGAGACTATGCATTATTTCAGCAAAAAGACTTGTTTTTCTTTCATGCCAGCACAGCAAAAAGGCTTGTTCATACCATTATCTGGGTTCCTTTTACAGCAGCGCATGCCTTTGGTTCATGCTCCGTAACTCCGTCTCTATATGATACCCTGAACCAAAAATTCACCACAAGTCAACAAAAAGTCGTATACTTCAGTTAGATCGCCATAGTAGAAAAGATATTAAAATCATAATAGACTGGCTATGGCAGCAAAACTCTTAACATCTTCAAATCACAAACCAATGCAAAACATAATACTCGGAATTTTTCTACATTGGTCTTATCTATATCTTTATATTAAAATGTCATTCACCTGTAACCATGCAATTGCCCTTTGGTTATGGTAGTGACTGTAACATGGCCAACATATGTCATGCTTGCCAAAGCCTCTCCCCTAAATCCCATTGATTTAATGGACCGTAAATCCTCAAATGCAGACAGCTTTGAAGTTGTATGCCTCTCACACAATATGCCCAGGTCCTCATGCTACAGAAACACATTGCAAAAGTAATAACAAAAACACTGACTCAAAAGAACAGTTAAGGTTAAAAAACATATTCCTATTTAGGCATAGAAACCGAGCAAAGATTGCTAGTTCAAAGAGATTGATTATCCCAAAATCAGGTAAAAAAAGAAAAGGGGTTAAACAACCGACTCGAATTCCATGGCCATCATCGGAGACTTGGATGAGTTTGAGGCCTCCGTCCTTAATGGTGACGCTAATGGAAGAAGAGTTCGCGTCGATGCTGTTCTCGATAAGCTCCTTGACAGCGGAGACAGGGCGCTGGATGACCTCACCGGCGGCTATCCGATTGACGACAAACTGGTCGAGGCGGTGAATTTTAGGAGGCTCTTTAGGAAGCTGCTCTTCAACGTCCATTGGCAAGGGTTCATCACTGGCTCGCGATTCCATGGTTATTGGCTTGTTCAGTTCAGTTCAGTGTTCACGGTGGGGAGGAGTTCTCTGTTGGAAAGTGGAAACCCGCCCAAAAGAATAATGTCAAAGTAAAAATAAAAAAATAAAGGGAGGATGACACTCATGGCTAAAAAAAAAAAATAAATAAAAAAATTGTTCTTTAAAATTATAAAATAAAAAAATTGTTCCATTAATAACTTCAGAAATATATTATTAACAATTTCATAAGCCTGAATTAACAATTTTATAAAATTATTTTTTCATTTTATAATTTTAAAGAACCATTTTTTCATTTCTTTTTTTTCTTAGGATTTGACTGTAATTCTCCTAAAAATAAAAAAATATAGTTTTAATCCTTAAGTTTTCCGTGGCTAAACTTTTATTTTTTTAAATTTATAAAATATACTTTTAATTTTATATTTCTAATAATAATGTTGATATTGTTAATAAAGAATGTTAATGCAACAAACTCAAATAATAATTGTGCCATCAATAAAATATATTTAAGTTTTAATTTTTTAATATAATATATTTAAATTATTAAAATAAAATAAACCGATAAATTGATGCAAATAAAATCGAGATTTTGCTATTTAGATTCTTAAACTAAAATTTTTTCAATATCAATCAGGGTTTTGATATTAACTCCTTTGGGTCTTAGGTAAACCAACTCTTTGTTGGTAAGATTAATATATTATTTAATTACACAGTCAGTATTTGAGTTTGTTGTGTCAGCGTGTTCTGTTAGCAATATTAAGGATAATAGAAATATAGGTCGAAAAGTATACTTTATAAAACTAATGTATTAAAAATATACTTCACGTAAAACTTAAAGAAATAAAAATATATTTTTCATTATATTTTTTTTTGTTCTTTCTTTGACGTAGTTAACAACCCCAAATATTTATTAAAAGGGTTAAAGTATAAATTTGCCCTAGAAGTATAAATGGAGCAATGTTGCCATTTATCGTTAAGAAGTTAACCGTCAATATCAATCTTTTAACAATCGATATTAGTTTTTTAATGATACGGGACACGATTGCTACGTTTTGAAATTTCTAGGGATGATATTGAACCTAAAAAAACTTCTGGGATAACACTACTCCTCAACAAATATTTTCAAAACAAATTTACACGTGAGCCCTTCATTAAAATGACTAAATTTTTTTTAGTAATGTTTTGAAATTAAGATCAACGTGAAATAGGTTGTTGAACATAACCTTTTATTAATCTAGGTCCATTTATACTTCCGGGGCAAGTTTAACGGAAATGCCTCCACTTTTACTTTATTGGAGTAATATACTACTTCCAATCTTAAATATAAGATCTGGTTCATTTTTTTTAAATATATTAATAAATTACTTAATTATATTATATATTGTGTATGATTTTAAATTACATATCATTTTATAAGTTAGACAAAATAGTTTTGAGAAAAAAATGATAAATATAAATACTTTAAAGCAACTTAATTAATTTTTTTAATTTCCTTAAAAAAATCAACTAGATCTTATATTTAAGATCACAGAAGTATCATAATTACTGCTGAGAGATGTCTTTTTGGTCCCCGGCTACTGCCAGGATTCCATGGAAAGGGTTGAACCCAATGCAAGGTTTTTGGTGCTGTTGGATTCCAAAATAAATGGCTTAAAATTCCTGATGATGTTGATCCAGTGGTAGCCACAATAATAGGTTTCTGGCTGTATGTTTTCACTTTTTTTTTTCCAAAACAGTCTTATAAAATTATTTTTAAAAATAAGTTTTGAAAACAAAAAAAAAAAATCTGTTTAGGTAGTTATTTTAAAAAAAAAAAATTTTAAGTGACGTGGCGGCTGCTATCACAAGTAGTGATGTAGCAGTGATGGTTACTGGTAGTGAATAGGTGGTGGCCTCAAAATATATAAAACAAAAAAAAAAAACAACTAAAAATTGTTTTAGGTTTTTAATTTTTAAAAATAACTTTTTGTTTTTGTTTTTGTTCAAACAACTTATTGAAAACAGTTTTTTTTTTATTTTTTAAACAAAAAAAAAATTAAAAACAAAATCAAACAAGCCCGTAAGTTCTAGCCCTTGTTTTATCCTTTTCTAGTCATTAGTTTTAGCTTCATTTTCAAAAGACCTAGTGCCTCTTTATTTTAACTTTTTAAAAATGTTTTTACGAGGTAAGTATATGAGAAAAGTTTTATCTCAACTTGCAGAAAAGAACTTTTGAAACCATGATTTTGTTGTAAATATATGTATACATGTGTGGGTATGTCAAAGAAACTAGTCCAACATTGGTTGGGAATAAGAGAGTATAAACCTATATATATCATCATATTATCTTAGGCTTGTAAAAAGACCTAAAGGAATGGTGGGCTTGCGCATACAATAACTGACCACCGAAAGGAACACAAACAAATTAAAGTGCTCAGTGCTTACCTTTTGATCTCCCCCCTCCTCTCCATAATCTTTTATCGCTGTGATTACAATTATCTTTTGTCAGTTCTGCCGTCTTGACTTATTCAAGAAGAGTTTATTTAATCATGGGGAGTACCTCTTCCTCTCTACCGATCATGATCTACAACAATCTATAGAGTTATTTAACGAGTATGGAGAACAACCCTGCTAACAACATGCTTGAAAATCATGATGCTACTAATCCCAATTCGACAGTGGTATCATTTGCAATGTCGTTTCCCAAACCTTTTCTCGACACATCTAAGATTGAATACATCTGATCCTCCTTCTTTATCAAGTCTTGCTTGAGGCTGCATACCACTTGGCTCCTTTAAAATAGGGAGTTTCATTGAGCCTAGCCACAAAGCTAGGAATGTCTTAATCAATCCCAAATTGCATGGCTATACTCAATGTGTGAGCTTATGTTCTATTATACTGTCAAGTCTAACAAGCAAAGCAAAAGCAAAAACCCTATCTAATACATGTATAAGATGATGGTATACCTTTTTTTTATCTTAGATAGTATGACAATAAACTAAGCTGGTAAGGCCATGCAACAAAGCCAAGCACAACTCTCTCCACTAGCATCTGTGTTGGCAACTAGCTAGAAGGGCATATTTCTCTTCTTCTATCACCATCTGCGTCTTCTTCTTCTTCCATGACCTAGATCTTCCACCTTTGGCTCTCTTTTTTTTTTAAAGTATAAACTGCACAACTAGCTCACACTAGTTGAGGCCGGTTTTTTCCTGTTCGAACTTTTCCTTGTTTTGGACCGGACATGTGAAAAGGTATGACTAATTAATCCTTTAATAGATACGTAATGGGAAAAATAATGCCACTTTTAAAAGAAGACAAAAAATATTGAAAGGACACAAAAAGATTTTTGTTTCCAGTAAATGGAATTAAAATAAAAAATCGAAGTAAATATTTCATCCAATCTAAAACATGATTTTAGAATAGAAAACTTCACCCTTGTCAACGAAACAAATAAAAGAACAACTCATAAAAAATTATGTTGCTTTCCACCCTTATCCTTATTAAATGCATTAAATTGTAAGTTTTTTTTTAAAGACAAATTGATATTATATCTTCAAAGTCAGTACACATTTATTTATACTATAAAGTTACAAGACAGATGGTGAGGTAACCTTAATTGTGGGAGAGACCAAAAAAAAAAAAAAAAGCATGGCCCAAGATGTCCTGCCAAATTTATGTGATTTAATTTTTAGTTATATTATTACAGTAATGTTTTATCTCTCACATTTCCATAGAAATTAGGGGCAAATTACACCATACAAGTGAAACGCCTTGACATCACTTATATTTTAAATTAGCATAAATTTCTCAAAACATAACATAATTATAGTATTAACCAACAAAAGTTTCTCAAAACATGTAAGTTATATTTGCCATCCCATGTGTGACCTAAATATTAGGAACTCTTGTCACTTAGACAAGTGTTTAAGAGGTTTGAATCCTTACTCTTATATATTTAAGAGCCTAATTAGAATAGATCTACACTCCTTGTGTTTGGCCAAAAAACAGGGCTTATAAACTTTGGATAGCAAAGAAATTATATGGATGTGTGTGAAATATTTGGATACTACATAAATAATGAGATGTTCTAATAACACCTAATATCGTCACATCAAAAGATATGGATAAATAAAATATTTTGGAAATCGATGATACAGATTGAAGTCAAAATCTGGAAGAGGGAAAATGTAACATTTTCACAAAAACCATCATATTTGAAAATTCTTATCTTGGTGTGGATAGAAATGCAACTAATATATAACTTTAACTATGTCATATGGAAAATATTTAACAATTTATCATAATTCTATCATGTCTTCTTAACTGCATTTTTGTAGACGATGTGTTTGTATTTATTCATCGTATACCCATATATACAATGTTTAGTAGTGTTTATAGTTTAATGGATATCATCTATAATTTTCACGTTCTACGAGAATAATTAACAATTTTGGTGTAAAATTAGGTTTTGAGAGGTTTGAGGTTAGTATTGGAAAAAGCCAAATTAGTCAGGTTTGATGTAAGGGGTTAGGTTAACTTGGGATTGCTTAATCCCATTTAAACGAGAGTGCTTAAACATACCTTCTGATGGTATTGTAGATCCAGTCATGTGATTGAAAAAAATTGACACAAAAAATGCTTTTTCAAAGATTTATGCTCGATCACAATGACGTCTTTAATTTATCTTATTTCCTATGGTAACAATCATTGTTGTCATGTGTGTCGCACTTCTTCTTGCTACAATCATCGCCGTGGAAGGCTCAAAGCTCAACAATAAGGTTATTTCTTCCAAAATTGTGATCTCGTGACCTCCTTTCTCGACGACCACTTCCTTCATATGATTCAACCGAAAATAGTTACAACGAGCTTAAGTTTGTGGTGGTCCTCACTATGGCTTTAATTTCCTTTATTTATGGTATGGCTAGATTTGCACTGGGCATCACAAATTGCCTAGTATCAAACTAATCTAATATAACCTTCAACATACCACTTTTCTTATAGCTTTTTCATAATTTACTATTGATTATAACAATAAATTAATACAAGTATTGCATCTAAATATTATTTTATACCAAACTAATATTAAAATCTTGATTTCATTTTCGCTTCGAATTCTAATCTCCTTCTCAATCTATCAAAATTCAGACATGAGGGCCTTGAGCTCTTATTATACTAAGTATGTCTTTTTATAGATAAAATCAATGATCTCATGTAAACTTTACATGTGGTGCTTTAAGATTGTAACAAATAATCATAAAAATAAGGTGTTATTATATATATATTTTTTCAAATTTTAATTTTCTAAACAAGAAGTTTGAGTTCGGGTCTATATGATGGTAAAAAGGGCCTATGAGAGAACCACATCAATTTGAGCCTAACAATATACTTGGGTATTATGACTTTTATCAGATAGCCATTTCAACCAAAAAAAAAAACTTGTCAAAATTAATATGATTTGGTTTCATTAATTATCCTATAAAGTTTTAAACTATCAAAATTAAAAAGACCGTAAAAATTAGTTTTGCATTTTAAAAACTGTTTCTATATAAGCTATCAGTAAACTTAATTCAAAAAGAAAATTAAAAATTATAAAAATGATATGATGAATGTATATTGTGGGCTTAGTGTGTGTTTGGATGATTATAAAAAAAAAAAAAAAGCACTTTTGAGACAAAACCATGATTTTATAAAAAATCATCCAAACGTCTAAATTTTTGTCAAACTAAGGTTTTGATATCAAATTATGGTTTTAATCTCTAAACCATAGTTTTGGAAAAATATTTTTTTTTTCTTATGTGGGCCCTACTCTCTCTTTCTTATTGGTCCTTTTCATTATGTGGGTCTCATGCCACTCTCTCTCTTATCTTTTTTTTTTTTTGAATTTTACCGTTTTTCTCATCTGTCTTTGTTTTTTTTTTTTTAAGAATTTAAAAATTTTAATACTCCCTTTTATTCTTCATATAAGACTTATTTATCTAATTTAATCATATTAGAAAAAATAGTTAAGTTATTTAACATTACATATAGACAAATTTATTTCATTTTTGGTATTAATTATGAAATTTAATGTTAAATAATGGATTAAGATGCATCCTTTTTAATGCTGTTAGGGGTTTTCTTCTCTTATAATTTAACGCCGTAAGGTTAAATTTAACGGTTTTGTTAAATTTACATCCTTTTTAATTGTTCATTGTTATTTTTACCTCTTTCAAAACTTATTTGTACCATACGCTCTCAGGAAAAACTTTGATGTTAAATTTGGACCTTAACCCTTAAATAATACATAAAATATAATCTTACTTATTATATGTAATTATCACAAAAGTTAATGTCCTTTTTAATAATTTGACTATGAAAAAAGTTATTCTGATCATAACATCCAAATACTCTCATTTTATTAAAATCACTTTTTTCCTATAATCTATTTTTCTCATAATCTATTTTCCAAAAGTCATTCTCCACTTTTTCTCCAGAAGTTATTCTCCAAAACCTAATCCAAATACACTCTTAAAGGCAATGAGGAGAATGACATGATAATATAAGAACTTGTCACAAAATGGTTTCATAAGTTGGCAAAACCAAAAAACAAAAGTTTCATAAAATTGTTTATATATTTTTACCACAGTTCATATGAACTTTTTGATATAAATTTTTGTTGACAAATCATTATATTACCCAGGTTTTGAAAATCGTTCCGGACCGGCCGGTTTGAGCTGGAATTCGGCCAGCCGGTGGTCAGATCAATCAAGTGGTTGACCCCGATTTGACCTAGTTTTGCGTGATTTGACCGATTTTTGGACAGTTCAATTGTTTTTTTTTTAATTTTTTAAAATATTTTATTCAGAATTTCATATAAATAATTATGAAATCTTCATTTTTTCACCGATCTAGCCCCGGGTTAGTCCCGGGTTGACTTTGATTTGACCCACTGACCCTTGATCCAATACACCAACTAGTTCAGTGACCGGTCCGAGTTTCAAAACCTTGCATATTACTCATGATTTAAAAAATCTCTCCCAGATTTTAGAAACAAAGGCATATAGGTATAGTGTTTTAGATAAGATCTTGCCCATTCTGATTTCCCAATTCTTCACCCTAATATCTAAGATTCCCCATGCTTTCGTAACTCTTGTCTCCCATTTTCTCCTTAAAATCTCATTGATCTCCACTTTTAAATAAAAAAAATTAATAATTCAGATTAATATTTTATAAATTACTATTATAATGTTATATAAAACTAAATAAATAAATTTAACCTTTTAAACGTTAATCTGTACAGATCACAACAACATAAAATAGAAAAATTTTAATTTATACAAATATTTAAATGATAGTCTATGGTACTGTGAGTTAGAACAAATTTAAATTTAATACTTTTAACTTATTTATTTATTTTCATTAACATTATAATAATATTTTTATAAAATATTAAATTTAAATCATCCATATTTTATTTAAGAGTGAAAATGAGATTTGAGAGAAAAAGGAGACAGAAATTAAGAGAAGATTTGAATCCGAAATCTAGTCTTTACTTCTTTTGAGAGAGGATTCGCAAGATTTGAGATTCGACTGAGAGAAAGCTCTGAAGAAGGGGAAGGTTGACTTGATTATTTATTACCAAGGGAGAGATTGATCAGAAACATATGACATTTAAAATTTCAAAATGATAGTTGTCATAGTGGAAGTTATTTTTTCGTCATTTCAAATAATTAAAATTGTTATTTCTATAAGTAGTTAATCAATTTCAAGTCACTACCACTGTTTTTTTCTTTTGGAATATCAAGGCAAGCCCAGGGGAAATATGGTACGGCCTCAGCAGATCAGGCTACAAATTGTGGTATAGTACCTACCAAGTCTCTTTTTAGCATCTCCGAGCACTCCGGGGGGGGGGGAGGGGGGGGGTGGTTTTACAACACATCCATATTGAATGTTGGTTAATTGACTTCTTTAATTTCTCTAAAAAAGTTAACTTTATCTTATAATTAGGATTTCTCCAAAAAAGTTAACTTTATCTTATAATTAGGACCGGGGGGAGTACAACACATCCATATTGATTCTATGGGTAGATCTGGCAAGATAATCCGCGCAACCTAGTACTTTACTGAATGAGTGAATAATCTCTAGATCCCTAAATGATGAGGGATCCAATATCAGTAATTTCGGCTCTCAATGGATGAAAAGATTCAGAGTCACCAAGTAATAAAGGATAGCTTCCATTGAGTCAGTATAAAGCTTAACCTTCGATAGACTCATAGACTTGCATAAATTTAAACCTTCGTAAATAGCTAGGAGCTTCGCATTAGTTGAGGAGGCATACCCCAGCTTCTTTTGAAACCCCATCACCTAGGCCCCCTTGATCATCCCTGATCACTGCTCCACAGGTTGCCTGTCCTTGATGAACATGAACCCATCCACATTGACCCAAACTAATCCGGTAGGAGGTAGTTGCCATTTGCTATGTTCTTTGTCTGGTGTATCAAACACTTGATGTTTCATTACAAAAAAATATTCACTTGTAGTTAATTCTGTTGGAAATTTTTTTTGAAAATTTCGTGGCTAAATTACCTATAGAATTCTATGGTAAATTTTTTTGCCACTGATAGTCATGAAAATTTTTTGTGGCTAATTACGCAACAAAAATTAAAAATTATTAAATTTATATTAAAAATAATATTTATAATATTATAACATTAATTATTAAATAATTTTAATTAAAAATAAAATATTATTAGTAATGAATATTATATTATTATTTATTAATATTATATTCATAATTTATAAAAAATAATATTTATAACATTAAAATGTTAGTTATTAATTAATTCTATTTAATATTTATTATTACAATTATATTATTAGTGATTAATATTATATTTAAAATTTTCTACTAAAATAATATTTATAATATTATTATATTAGTTATTATTTAATTTTATTGGTAAATACTTATATTAATTTTCTTATATCAATTTTGTCAAGTTTTTTAATCACTTGCAACTATGTGTCATATTTTTGAATTATTATCATTTAACTATGAACCCATATGTAAAAAATAGGACACATGGTTTTATGTGATTGGTGAACTTGGTGTAATGGATATAAGGAACTTGATGTAAGTATGATCCATTAATATTATATTGATCATTTTATATTAAAAATAATATTTATAATATTAAATTATTAGTTATTAAGTAATTTTAATTAAAAATATAATTCAATTTTAAAAAAATTGGCTAGAAATATACTTATAAGAACATTTATTAAAGATTTAAAATTTATTGAATTTGAAATTAATTAATCATAAATATATATATATATATATATATATATTTTCAAATTTTTATTTAATTTATTATTAGTTTTACTAATATTACACTCACACATATATATTTAATTTCATATATATATATATATATATATATGTGTGTGCGCGCGTGTGTGTATGTGCCTGATAATGCGCGCGCGTGTGTGTGTATGTGCCTGATAATATTATATATATAACATTATGTAATAATATAACGTAGGTTCATTTTGGGGCAATTGGTAAAGGCTCACGCGCAAGCGCACCAGGAGCATGAGGTTGCGGGTTCGAATGGGAGGAGAGACATTTTCAGGAATTAAGAAAGGAGGAGACAATCGGCACACTGCAAGAAGGGACACATGGCGTTTGTGACAGAATTGAAATTTCATTAGAAATTCATTTGTGACGCATCTATTTGCGATTCAATGTTTTCTTGTTGTGTTTGAACTCTCTGTTCTTCACTCCCTCCAACAGTTGAAAGATTCATCTTTGATGGAGATGAGGGAGCCTCATAAGAGTCCAGAATCATAGTATGCATTGCATGACCCATTAAGAGGAATTGGAGGCCTAATGACAAGAGCAAGGAAACGTGCCATGAAGGAGGCCTTACAAGGAGTTGTTTTATATTTTTAAGCTAAGGAGAAGCTGTATGAGGCCCAAGATGCACAACCGAGGGATATCACTTATAGTTTGGGCTGGTAGCCAATGGAGCCCAAATTGAAGATAGCTTTCAAATGGGCCAAGAAGGGCTAAAGGGCCTGCAAAGGCTTAAATAGGTGGGCTTGGGTCAACTATAAGTGAGCCCAAGTCGTAAGTAGCAACCATTAGTCCATTTATTGCGTATTATTTGAGTATTTAAGTTGTAATGGACTATGTTAGATATGATTAGTTTTGCTGATATCAAATATAGATGTGAAATGATAAAAGCAAAAAGTTTACATAATGTATTTATTTTATACTTTGACAAATTATTGTGTTTAATGTGAAATACATTATAGATTAGTTAAGTTGAATTATGGAGGAAGAATGACAAGAAAAAATTATCAAAAATAGGAAAATGAACAAGAGGGAGAAAAAGAAAGAAATTAAAGATAGTCAAGGAGCTTCCTACTTGAGTTATGGAGAATGATTATCAAGAGGAAAGTCAAGAAGAAAGATATTGAAGAAAGAAGAACTTGTAAGATCTAATGGGAATATCAAAATTCAAGTTCTTAGAAGTAATTCTGGAGATTTTTATGGTCAGAAGAAAAGACAAGGTGACACTGTAGCGGGATCGGCATTATAGCAGTCGGTACTATTTGGCACTGTAGCATCAAGGGAATTGTAGCACTTGAGTGCACTGTAGCAACTGTAGAAAGTTTGCAGGAAGTATAGCACTGCAACACTCGAGTGATAGAAGAACACTCGAGTGTTGAAAGCACTCTGTTCAGCTCTATTTTTCGTTCAGCCTGACAGAGGTTTGGTATTTTGTCCATATCTCTTAAACCACACGTCGGATTGAATTAAAAATAGTGGCATATGAAACTAGACTCCCAACACAAAAAATACACACCAAAATCACATTCAAAGGATCTCAGATGGAAGAGATATGAACTAGGAAAATGACACTGAAATCACCATTATATTCCAAGACAGGTTTGTTATTTTGGACATAACTCTCAAAATACACATCGGATTGAGATAAAACTAGTGCCATATGAAACTAGACTTAAAGACCTTTCCATGGATAGGTAATATGTCAAATTTGAAGTTATATGTTGAGAGATATGCCTTTTGGAAATTAGCGCTGGAAATTTCAAAGAACAATAACACTCCTTCAATTATAACTTGTAGAATACAATGAATTTGGAGCTAATTCTTTTTGCATTGAAATGTATATGACAAGAGCTTTCTTATGATACATTACTTGCCACATGTAGAGTTAAATGAATCAATCAAGTGTGACGTGGCAACTAAACACCCGCGAGTGCAAAAGCTTACTCTTGGAAAAAATCATGCGAGTGTTGTCTAAAAGCTGCTGAAGTATGGAGGAATTCAGTAGCACTTGAGTGTTAAACAACACACTCGAGTGAAGATCAGAATTGCACTTGAGTGAAGCAAGTGAGACACAAAAAATGTTTACCCGAGAGTCAGCTAGAACGTGAAAACTTGAAACGCACTCAAGTGAGGAACGTAGCACTCGAGTGAACAGCTCAACACTCACAAGTGCAAAATCTCACTCTTGCAAAACTTGGTGCAAGTGCTGTCCAGAAGCGAAGCTTGAAGCTAAAATACATTAGTTCACTTGAGTGATACATCTGTATTCTAGTGAGGACGGTCACACTCTCAAGTGAGAAATCACACTCTTGATATTTCGTATGGAAGTGCAACTCAAAAGTTGAAGCAGAAGAGGAAATATGAAGATACACTCGAGTGAGGCCTTGGAGCACTCAAGTGAGACCCTGACAGAAACCAAAACAAAACAAAGTTACTTAACGTACAATCCGAATATGGTTAAATGTTATTGAATAATTGTGTTTTCACTTGTTATTGTTCTTAAACATTAACTAATATATATTTTAAATGTGAAACATGATATTAAACATTCAGATTGTAGATTCAAATGAGCAAGTCAATTATGGCGAACATCATCATTACACCCCAAATGACGGCTACCTACCATGACAAGCAACTGAAACACTATGAAAGACTGTTGAATGCTCAAACGCTTACATCCTACTTCTCTATAAGACATGTCGTTCTACAACGTGATGTACAGCTTATAATGAAACATCCCACTCCTCAACGGGACGCTCCGCTCTGCAATGGACATTTATAACAGTTAGTTTTTCAAATGCACTCAACGGTCAAATGAAGTAATGAACTCCAACGAACGAATGCTATAAATAGAAGAGCATCTAAAGTAGATGGATAACAGAGTAGGAGAGCAACTACGACAAAATGAGAAAATCTTGAATCCTCTGCTTCAACGTAGATACTCTATGTTATTTTAGCTTATATATTACTTACCATTGAGAGAGTGATTATTTGTATTGTACTTTAGTGTTCATTATATCTACTTTGTGAGAGAGTCTGTAAACACTTTCAACTATATTTCTGAATTGATCTCAAGGTAGAGGGACATTGAGAGGGTTGATTTCCTTACTGGCGAAGCTGTAGAGAGAATTGCCAGTAAGACTTTCTGCTCGTAAGACTTATAAGGTGCAAGCAGTAGAGAACGTTGTTGCTCATAATACTTACAGGGGTGTAAGCAGGAGAGAACTTTGCTGCTCGTAAGACTTTCACAGGTAAGCAGGAGAGGAAGGTCTTCGGGAATGCTCTGCTCATAAGACTTGCCGTAAGGGGGAGTATCTCAGAGAAAGATTTGTAGAAGGCTTCACAAGTGCCCGGCTAAACTTGTAGGTTTGTAAAGGCTTTTCTTGTGCCGGATTAAACAAGAGGATAGTGGATTTGAAAATCTTAGGAGGAGCCTGGGGACTGGATGTAGATAATCACAAATTGAACCGAACCAGGATAAATAACAGTTTGCATATTATCTTCCTTAAGCTTTTATATTTACATCATACTTTATTTAATTTAACTATTGATTTATGATTCATTACTTTCATACTTATTACTTTCACTAAGATGTGAAAAGATTACGAAAATTCTTAAGTTTTTATCTTACACCCAATTCACCCCCTCTTGGGTGTCAGCCGGTTCTAACAGGCTGGACATAATTAATTAAGAGCACATGAACGAAATTTATTTATTTTAAAAGAGTCTTAGGTGCCATTAATTAATTAAGGCATATTAGGGTAGTATTAGATTATCTTTAGGAATCAGTATTAAAAAGCCCAATTATCCTACAATATCCATTCACTACAAAAAAAAAAACTTTTGGCAGCGACAAAAGTTGCTGTTGAAGTTTTTTGTCACCGCTAAAGGTGAATTTCAGCGGCAACTTTTGTCATTGCTGAAAGTGTCAATTTTTTTAAATTACAAATTCTGTTGCAAATTTATTTTTTTAAAAAAATACAAATTCCATGTGTCTCTCTCCTCCACTTGCTGCCACGTGTCATCTCCACACACTGTCACATCTCGGCTCCTCGTGCTGCCATGTGTCGGCATCACATAATTCTTGAAAGTGCTTCTCCTCCGGTTCGAACCTGTGAGCTCATGGTGTTGGCGCCTTCACGTGTGTGCGTTTGCCAGTTGCGCCAAAATGAACCTGTGTTAAATTATTACATATTGTTATATATATAATAGTATCATACACACACACACAGAGACACACACACACACACACACACACACACACACACACATAATTAATTAATTAATTAATTAGTTATATATATATGATAATTAATTATTAATTATATATAATCTTATTAAAAATAATGATAAATTATATAAAAATGTAAAAAGTATTTATATATTTAATTAACCAATTTTTTAATTAAAATTACTCAATAAATAATAATTTAATATTATAAATATTATTTTTAATATAAAATGATACATATAATATTACTATCATGTAATTTATTTTTAAATAAAATAAAATAATAACTAATATAATAATATCATAAATATTATTTTAGTAGAAAATTTTAAATATAATATTAATAAATAATAATATAATTGTAATAATTATGATTAAATAGAATTATTTAGTAATTAATATTTTAATATTATAAATATTATTTTAAAATAAAATTAATAAATTTTAATTTTTGCCACAGAATTTCCAATGAAAAAATTCGGTCACAACAAAAAAATTTGAATCAAATTGCTTTTCATCCATTTATCTTAATATGCAAGTATGCAAGAGAAGGAAACTTGTGTAGAGATATCCCACACACATACAAATGTATAATTATCTTATTTTTCTTTATAATAAATAACATATTTAGTGCTCTCAAATGTTAAATATCAAATTTAAACAACAAATATAAAAAAAATAACATTTATTGGTGATAAAAAAATAAGCTGAAATTGACTTTCAGCGGCGACAATTAGAGTCGCCGCTGAAAGTATGGTTTCGACGGTGACATTTGATAGTCGCCACTGAAAATGACACTTTCAGTGGCGACGTTTAGAGTTGCCGCTGAAAGTAGTCGCTGAAAGTCAATTTTTTTTGTAGTGATTGAATTCATTTAAATCTGCCTATATATGATTTAAATGGATTCTAATCATCATATCCCTTGAATATCTATCCTTTTAACCATATCCTATAAATATATATTATTTTATCATATCCTTTAACTCATTTAAAGGATATTCAAATTATTCATTTAGCCAAAGATTCTGATTTTTAGGTATTCAACCATTATTTCACCAATATCTAATGTCCTTCTATCCAATCACCAATGTGACATCCCAAATCATTCATGATCACTAAAGTGACGTTTTTCTACCTCCTCCATACCTAACCATATTGGGCTTTTGGGATTTTAGGGTTTTAGTTTATGTTGAGTCTTATTTCCTATTAAAGTCAAGCATTGTACGTTCAGTTTTCAGATTTCAATAAAAGAATTATTCAGGCAGTTTTCTTCCTTGTATTCTTGTGAGGATACTATCAGGCATAAAAGATTGATCGGCTCTTGTGTTATACTTGGAGTTCTTGGGCCTTGTTTTCTTTGGGTGCTGGGTTTCATATACTCAGTGTTCTCTGAAATGGGTATTCATAGGGTTCTTAGTTTCTAGATAGCTTTTTGTTTCTCTTTATTGTTACAATTCGCTTCCATTTCTGTTAACCTTTCTTGTAATTTATGGGTTTTCTAGGGCAGGTTCCTAGTGGGTCCACATCAATCTTTGTGTAAGCATTGGTGGGGTGTCAATAGCACCTTTAAGGACTTACTTGCATCAATTCTTCTAGAGGATCTAGCACACTAGTCCAAAGACCCTACTCTAAGGCCACCTTGATAATGACCTTGAACCAGGGTCATTGTCTAAGTTCCACCTTAACCATACGTATTAGTCATCACTAAAAAACACAGAATTGTATAAGGTTAGTAATAGATAACCACACTCTCCTTACACTCATACAATCTCTCAAAGCATGAATGATGGATTTCTCACTATTGCACTCAAAAGGACGCTCATTACTATTTGATGACACATGTTCTGCTCTAAGTGAGTTTGTGGGAATTCTCTCATGAAATACCTGCCACATAAAGTATTTTGCCCTTTATAGGATCTCTCACCACTAGATCTTGTGCCACACAGATCCAGATAAGCAGCTAGGAGAATTGTAAACCAATCAATAGGCTGATTTCACACTGAAATTACCATTTGAGGAAGCTCTCCAATAGAATATGTGCTCACCTTGTTTGCATAGAGGTTGCACAAGCTGAATTTTTCGAAGAACCTAGCTTTGTAGAAACTCACCCCACTTCGCCATATTCCATGTACCATTACTTGTCACAAACTAATTAACCATTACTTCAGGTTGGAGGTGGTCTTAGTTTTTGTCTATATAATCTAGAAGAGGTTGCTCAAGAGGGGACTATCACCTCTCCAAACTGTTGTGTTGGAACCATTGTGAAGTTTCCTCCCCACTTTATCAATAAAAAGTTTCCCATATTAACGTAATCCCCTTCCAAGCGGCTGACTAGTTTTGTTTTTTTGAACACCCGGCCCTCAGATATTCCCCCTCACCACAATCATATTTGCATATAAGACATTGGACCTATAGAGCATTCGGGTGAGTAATTAGTCCCCAACATAAACTTCGTAATAAAAGCTACATTTTGGGAGTACATATCCTTTATACCCAAACCGCCTTGTTTTTTGTTTGCCTTGATATTATCTCATGTAATTAGATGCATTTTCCTCATATTAGGATTCTGGTTCCAAAAAAAATCCCAACTAAGCTTCACTACTTGTTGGAAAACATTTTTTGGGAGAATGAGTGTTTGCATTTGATAATAAGGTAAGGTAGATAATACTAATTTGATAAGAATTGTTCTTCCTGCCATACAAAAAAACATTCCCTTCTAACTGGCCAGCTTCTTATGAACTTTCTGAAGGAGAGGGGCAAATATGACCTTTATCATCCTCTGATGCTATAGTGGGACTCCTATATGTTTGCCCAGGTCAGCAATAAGATTAATGCCTAGCTTCTGACTAAACAAGTTTGCCCTGCTCCTAGGGACGTTTCGAGAGAGACATTTTTTTTGGAGACTAATACTATGTCCTGAAACCTCGCAGAAGAACTGTAAAACATCCATGGTTTCCTTTACTTGATCCTGTGATGCCTCACTGAATAGTACCAAGTCATTTGCAAAGAAAGGATGGGAAATTTTTGAGCCTCGTACGCTAATCTCAAGGGCTTCCATCTACCTTCCTTGACTTCATGATTAATAATTTGTCCAACTCATTCCATTGAGAGTACGAAAAGGGACATACTAAGTAGGTCACATGGCCTGATTCCTAGAGTGGGAAAAAAGGGATCTGAGAGTAACCCATTCCAAGATAGGCATTAATGCCGTATTAACACAACTCATGATAAGATGTAAAAATTCATTGCTCAAATCCAAACTGTCTAGAGTAAATCTCAAGAAACTCCAATCCAACCGATCGTATGCCTTTTTCCATATCTACTTTGATAGCCACATAGTCCTCTCCTCTTCGTTTAGTTCTCATTGTGTGGATCACTTCTTGTGCAATAATGATGTTATCGCAACTTTAGCAGTGCATCCACTAACAAAACTGCACTGCTTTTCCATCATACCAGATAATCCATGACTCCCCTTAGTCTATTAGCTATAACTTTACTCAAGATCTTAAAGCAAACATTGCATAGAGAGACAAATGTAAACTCCATAAGGCGAGTAGGATGATCAACCTTAGGAATGAGAACAAGATTTGTCTCATTGATCTCTCCTACAAACTTGTGAGATTCCTAAATATATCATGTAACAAGTGAATGATTTTAGAACCCACAGAAGCCTATTAGGTTTAGAAGAAGTGAGCTGGTAACCCATCTAGTCCTGAAGCTTTAAATATCTTATCAATAATTAAATCTTACTTAACTCTAAACCTCAATATTAAAATTTGGGATGTTATAATTGAGAACTTGAGTATTGCAATTAGCAGCTACTCCATTTTGGCGTCGTTCAAGTTCACTTTCTTACCAGTCTGGCCTTGGTTAGCTCCCGTTTGATTCCTATTTGACCTACTAACCCTCAACCCATTA
Organism: Inga oerstediana; assembly: GCA_963210345.1. Taxonomy (NCBI): domain Eukaryota; kingdom Viridiplantae; phylum Streptophyta; class Magnoliopsida; order Fabales; family Fabaceae; genus Inga; species Inga oerstediana. Next base: position 30,143,249 of record OY723406.1, read on the forward strand.
CCCAGACTAGTTCAATTGCCGATTCGGGTTTAATAACCTTGCTTTTAACCAATTTCGACTGTTTTCTTAATCCACCTAATTCATTTATTGGGCTGACGCAAGATAGTGCCATAATTACAATTAATCCACACAAACTCCTTGAGACCTTTTCGTAAACCAAGAACAATACAATTATCAATTTCACAGATTACTTAGCAAATTACATATTTCCAACGCATGCACAAATACCTAAGATACTTGTTCATTAATTCCACGCTAATTCTTAGAGACGGCGTAGAATGATTGGAGCACCATACTGTGGCTTAACAGTAATGCAAAGGCAAGGCGCATGAGTGTAAGAAGGTGAGAGTTGAAATGAGAAACGTTGGAGAATCATGGCCAAAGCCATCTTTGCTTCAATCAGTGCAAATTTTTGGCCCAAACATACTCTTGGACCCCAACCAAATGGATAAAAAGCCATTTGATCCTTTGAATAAGCTTTTGAAACTCCTTCACAAAATCTCTCTGGCTTGAACTCATGTGCATCGTCTCCCCAATAATCGCTATCATAATGAACATTCATCACCAATAAACACAGCTCAACCCCTGCTGGTATCAACAAGCTTCCCAACTTGGTTTCGTGCGCTGTATATCTCGAGATGAAAGGTAGAGAGGGAAAAAGTCTCAGCACTTCATCAAGTATCATCGGTATCTGCAAGATTCAAATATACAAATATATGAATATGTGTAGGTTGTGTTGAACCAACTGTAGAGAGTACTCTACTGGCCAAAAAAAAAAAAAAAATTGTAGAGAGTACTCCTCTTATCCTAGTTAAATGATAGAGGCTGGCCAAAAAAAAAAAAAAAGAGAGCTGTACTTTTTTTCTTTAATATAAGTCAACTTATTAAAGTTTTTTAAATAAATAATTTTATTGCTGATCTTAGTTCTCACTCATTCACTAAATAGGGGTAAAGTTGAAAAGTTATTAAATTTCAAGACAGAATTAATAATGTTTAAAGTTTTTCTAGTTCTGGTGAAACATGTTCGAAAGTGTCTTATCATAATCACCTAATAACAACTTTACATATAAAATTAATGAAGTCAGTTAGAATTAGTTATTTCTTATAAAATATCAAAATTATGTCCCTTCAATAAAAGTCATTAGTCGGAGTTTGGTTAATTAATTAGTTAGAAGTTTTATAGTTAGATATAGAGATACTAAGTGGAAAAAAAAAATTAATGCTTTAGATAAAGTTTGTTATATTATGAAACATGTAAGAGTTAATAGACTGGAAGGAAGCATTTGAACTTACGATCTTTAAGCGATTAATGGTTGCAAAATCAGGCTTTGTTGTCCCACAAATTTCTAATACTTCTTGCCTTGCCTTGTCTTGCCAATTTGGGTACATAGATAAGCAGATCATAGTCCAAGTGAGGAGGTTGGCGGTGGTCTCTTGGCCAGCGATGTAGAACAATTTGCATTCTTCTATCACATCCTCAATTGTCAGATCATTGTTGCTTTGTTCTTTGTATTGCAGTAGTAAGCCCAACAAATCAAGCTCTCCTTCTAGCTCTCCTCTTTTCATTGCTCCTTCTCTTTGTCGTATCATATTCTTCAATATGTCTTTGATTTGGTTGTTTATTTGGTATCTTCTCTTGTTTTTCCTTGTGGGTACGAACCTTGAGATAGAGTTAATACAACCATGAAACGTGTTAGCTAGACGAAGCAATTCAGATATCAAGCTCCTAATATTAGAGATGGTCTTCCACTTATTTGTAACAAAGTCTAGCAAACTGATTAATTATTGGAGAAAACCCCTAGAGTTCCTCCCAAATATATATGCCAAAATATAAATTTAGGATCCTAAAATAGCTCAATTAGTATATTAATATGTGAAGTTGGTCACCTGAAGCCTGGGATATAGATGGAGTTATAGGCTTCGCGAATCAACAAGGATTGCTGTTTTTGGAGTTCAAATATGTGCTTTCCTTCTTGGTAGCTACTTCCAAAGGCTGTTCGAGATATCACATCACAGGCTAAAGTAGTGAGTTGTGGTGCTACATCAATTTCACGCCACCCTTGCGATTCCACTAGTTTCTCCCACTGCTCAATCAGGTTCCAACAACTTGCTGAAAACGCTGGAACCATTCCCTACATCTTTTGCCCCTTTAGTTTTGTCATATATACTACTGCCTTGTGTCATAAATGTTGGGCTAGATAACTAATTTATAAATATTATGATTAATTAATTATTTGTAAAACAGTAGGTTAGTTTTTCTAAAATATCATTTAATCATTGATATTTAAACGATCGTCATTGATGGAAGCCCCTCTTTAATATTAATAGTTTGGGAAAATGCGGGAAAATTAATTATTTGGCCCCTCTAGTTTTGGTTTAGTTATAATTCAATCATTAAATTTTAACTCATTGTAATTCAATTTCGATAGTTTTGATTTAATTGAAACTCAGTCCTAAGCTTTGATTAACTGAAATTTAGTCTTCTTAGTTTAGACATTAAAGCATTAGTCCCTAAATTTAAGAAAAATTGACTTTAGTCTTTAAAATATTATTTTTTAAAATATAGGAACCAGCATTTTAAATAGCTAAAACTATAAAGATTGAATTGCATCAAATTTAAGGACTAGGTTTCAACCATGTCAAAATTATAGGATTGAGTTGCACGGAGTTAATATTTAGGAACTGAGTTGTAATTGAGTCAAAATTATATGACCAAATGATTAGTTTTTCAAAAAAAAAAAAAAAATTATAAATATGGGAAACAAAATAAATTGAGATATTATATTAAGCAAACTTCTCAACTAGTTTCTACATTTAGTATGGAAGGAGAACTTTGCAATATGTACCTTCAACTTGTCAAGGTGAAAAGCAGGAGTTATTAACCTTCTGCGTTTATTCCATTCTTGCCCTTCCAAGATTGCCACACCCATATGCTGAAGATTCACCAGTGGATTAAGAGGTGGATGCACCAACTCACCCTTCTTATCTTCAAATATCAGCTTTACCAGTTCTACCTCCGCTATGATCACCTTTGGACAACTTCCAAACCAACATACCGAAACTTTTCCTACACAAACAAATATATATCAGTTCATTATTCACATATATATAACTGAGTTATTTTTTTTTGTAAGTAGAGGTATCCTCTTCTTAGAGGCAATCCTATTGGATGAACGCATGTTGACCATTAAATGTGGGTATCTCTTCTAATGGGAATTCGAACCTTGATTAGACTCGTTGTAAGGGACTAACCCCTTCCGCTAGATCCAACCCCATTGGTATATAACTGAGTTTTGTAATTGTCAGGAAACAAAAGGTTATAACTTTTAAGAAACTGAGTTTTGTTATTATTTAGTTTATGATTAGTGTAAGGTTGGTTTTCTTACCATATTGCTTTACCATGTTATGAAAGAAAGGGATGACTCGGGGGACGATATGGGCGTTGAAGGAGAAAGGTTTGGAAGATGAGTCATTGACGTGCTTCTTCATTTCTGGCATGTCCCCTTTGAAGAGCTTATAAGAAGTTCCTCTGATCCCTTGCTTTCTTAATACTCTCAACACTTCTGGGTCTCCACCACAAATTATGGATTAGTTTCATCATAACAAAGACAACTAGGAAAGCAAAAGAGGTCGCCATGGCTTTCAATATGTGATCTTCCATATTCAGATCTTGTGGAGAGTCCGAGGAATTTAGCCTGTTTATGGGTTTAATAACAAGTAGGCCAGATTCCTTTTTTGTTTGAACAATTTAGGCGAGATTGCTTCCACCACTTTCTTTCACTCAATTTTTAATTACTTTTCATTAACTAAAAAGTCATAATTATTATTAAGCTGTTGCCTGTTTTTTTTTTTTTCATGTTGGAGAAGTCATGTTGCGCTATATTAAATATATATAATACGTTAGGTTAAATAGACACATATAATAATCAATGCAAATAGACTGTTATAATTTATTAGCCTGACAGTCTAGCTAGCTGCCAGACACATATAATAATCAACACAAATAGACAGTTATTATTATTAATTATCAAGATGGACCCCCTGCATGAATAATTGAGGTGGACTACAGAGTCTCTTCATGGTATCAAGCTGTGATGAACACAGCTTCATGAATATTATTAGTACATGCATTTAAATGTTGATAAATACTTCTCAAATGGTTTTAGTTTTGAGTTTTATTCACAGGATGCACAGGCCAGCTTCTTTCGCGCTAGCTGGGATCAGGATCTGCTTTCCCATTGTAAGTTTTACTCTCATCAGTCATCTGAATATCAGAGTGCAAGAAACAGGTAGGAAGGCTTTGTACACTTGGAGGTAGATGGATCGGCTATGGACTCAGGTCAATGTAGCTGTGCGGGAGTTTTACGTGATATGGAAGGAGCTTGGCTTGGTGGTTTCACGAGTAAGCTGTTGACAGTTCCTCCTGTAACCACAGAGATTTTAGCAATTATCCAAGGATTTCAGATTTGCTGGAGTAGAGGATACAGAAACATTATGATTCACACTGATTGTATTGAGGCTATCAATTTGTTAACGAGAGGTGGAGAGCAAAACCATCCTTTCGGTGTTATTATTGTAGAAGTTAGATTATGGTTGTCTAGGGAATGTCATGTTTTGTTGAATTACATTCCTAGAGAACAGAATAGAAATGCTGATCATCTTACTAGATTAGCGCATACTAATGTGGAGGTTTTTGTCTTCTTTGATCAACCACCACCTTCGTTGGAGGAGGTGGTCGTTGATGATTGATTTGGGGGATTTACCCTTTTGCTTTGTATTAAGTTCTTAGTTGTAACTTAATGAATTCCAGTTATCATTCAAAAAAAAAAAAAAAATTAACAATTCAATTTTGATTGAGAGACGATAGGTAAGAATTTATAAGAACTTACGGGAACATAATTCAATTTTGATAAAGCACAGTAACATTGTGTAATTCATATATAGCTTATTTCATATAGAGTGGAATAAAACTTGTTGTATATTATTATTCAATTTCAATTTAATAGGGTTATTCAATTACAATTATTTATTAGCCTGACAGTCTAGCTAGCTGCCAGATACATATAATAATCAACACAAATAGAAAGTTATTATTATTAATTATCAAGATGGACCCCCTGCATGAATAATTGAGGTGGGCTACAGAGTCTCTTCATGGTATCAAGCTGTGATGAACACAGCTTCATGAATAATATTAGTACATGCATTTAAATGTTGATAAATACTTCTCAAATGGTTTTAGTTTTGTTGAAATTAACAATTCTATTTTGATTGAGAGACGATAGGTAAGAATTTATAAGAACTTATGGGAACATAATTCAATTTTGATAAAGCACAGTAACATTGTGTAATTCATATATAGCTTATTTCATATAGAGTGGAATAAAACTTGTTGTATATTATTATTCAATTTCAATTATTTATTAGCCTGACAGTCTAGCTAGCTGCCAGATACATATAATAATCAACACAAATAGAAAGTTATTATTATTAATTATCAAGATGGACCCCTGCATGAATAATTGAGGTGGGCTACAGAGTCTCTTCATGGTATCAAGCTGTGATGAACACAGCTTCATGAATATTATTAGTACATGCATTTAAATGTTGATAAATACTTTTCAAATGGTTTTAGTTTTGGTGAAATTAACAATTCAATTTTGATTGAGAGACGATACGTAAGAATTTATAAGAACTTATGGGAACATAATTCAATTTTGGTAAAGCATAGTAACATTGTGTAATTCATATATAGCTTATTTCATATAGAGTGGAATAAAACTTGTTGTATATTATTATTCAATTTCAATTTAATAGGGCATTTACAGGTTGTCCACCAACAAAGATCTTCACATGGGCAGTTAAATTTGAACTCATGGACTTATGTGTTTAAAGCTAATTAAGTCATTACCAACTGAGTAACCTTTGTTGGCCACACTTAAATAAAATATGTAATTTTGCTGTTGGAAGAAATAGAGATGTTGACTTTAATCCTACATGATTTTCTTTAAAAAGATTGGGCCAATGGCTTTAAATCGACATTGATGGCTGATCGAACTGTGCTAGTGAATTAGTTTGCATTTCTTAATTTAACTAAGAAAGATACAATTCAATTATTGCATATTATTGTAACCTTCCTTGCGTGAGCTATTATTGTAATATTTATATTACCATCAACCGTGGATAATGTGTTCAATCCTTTGCAACTATTGCCATGCTACCTTGAATAAGATGTCATTGTTATTTACTATTGCACCATGACGATATGTTCTCAAATATAAATATTTTTCAATTATTGTTCATTTTGAATAGTGATGTAACAACAAAAGAAAAATTACAAACAGAAAGATCCGAAGACTGATGATATCAGCGAGACTAATTAAAAGAATGTTTTTTAATTGTATGGGGAGGGGCCTTGAAATGAAGACTAACTACTTGAAAGATTTATTTTTTTTACGAAAAGAAGGTTATAGAAAGTTTAAACTCTTGGTATGAAGGATTTGGAGGGGAAGGAAGGGGAGAGAAAATTTTTATGAGTTAGATTTAAAAAAATTAAAGAAGTGGGGTTATAAAATTTTAATATAGAGAACATGAAAGATAAACTAGTAAGAAAAATAAATTTAAAACTTTTAACCCCATCTTTCTCATTTTTTTAAATCCAACTCAAAAAAAATTTCCCTCTGCCCACTTTCCCTCCCCTCCCCCTCATACCAAACAAGCCCTAATTAGCCACATTGTGTAGTGGCATGCGATATGATGGATAATATTTCGTTATCATTTGTCCAAAAACAAAATATATTTCGTTATCATATCTAGTTTATCATTGGTGATTATTCGTAAGTCTACGTTAACCATGTTTTAATAAAACAAAAAATATATGACAGCTATTATCCCATACTGAAGACAACGACTTTCACACAATAATAATAATAATAACAACAACAAAGTGTTGCAGCCATGGGTATTGAGAGTTCATGCACATTTTTTTGGCAAGTATCTTTTTATTAAAGATAATCCTTTTGAGGTATAAATGTGAGCACATCTCTTAACAAGAATTTGAATCTTTTTTTCGTCATGTCAGCTAAACTCAACCCTGTTGGTAGTTCATATGTACTATTAAGAAAATTAAAATTACACCATTAACTGAAAAAGTAAGGGCCCATTCGGTATGTTAGAATTGATTTTGATGGAAATAGATATTAACATGGAGATGGATATGAAGTTTAGTAGTGTTTGTTATGTCATAGAAATGAAACATAATTTTTAATTAAAATGTGTATTTTTTGTATTAAAATACCATAACGCCCTTCACATTTTTTCAATCTAAAGAACCACCAACAGTACAACCCACCTCATCTTCACCCCAGCCACCATAGCCCACCCCACTTTAAGCTACCACAACCCACTTTCGGCCACCACAATCAATTGAAAATTGTAGCCATTAGCGTCGAAGGCCTTCGTTCTTTCCGTACATTGGTTTATGGTGCAGGTGTTCATTCAAATCGAGCTTCGTTTGTCATCGCTTTTCTTCACAGTGGTTGTTCCTCATTGCTCCCCCATTTCCCAGTTATCATCTCCTCAAGTTTCCCTGGTCCTCACTGACACCAGATCTCTCACGTAGGGAGATCACCATCACTGTTCTTCAAGGTGGTCCGTCGTAGTATCATAGATGAGTACATGCTAAGTTAGTATGTTTAAACTACTCACGTCCCCGACTTGTCACAACCTGGCCTACAACACTTCCACATGCAATGCCATGCAATAGATATTTCTTTCAATAAAAAGAAATTAAAATGACGGGAACAAATAAAGTGTAAGAGGAAAATATGGAGAGAGTTTGCTAAATTTTACTCCTCCGGTCCTAAATATAGCCCCTTGCACTACAAATTAAATTATCCTGTATTTAGGAGTAGAGCTAGTATTTTATTTTAGGACAGCAATTTTGTGACACCCTAATTTCCATGGTTATTAGATGAGCTTTATATATAATGAATTTGCACCTCTAAGCTAGGTTTCAATCCTAGGAAGAAAACATCTTTGAAAATAATTAAAAACCTAGCTCAAACATAAGGTTTGAACCTGTGAATGAATGATCTTTTCTGAAAAATTTAAAATTTTCAAAAAACAATTAATTAGTGTTTAACACTTCACATACTTCATTATGACTCATCAATCCTTAACTCTATTAAATTTTATCAGAGTATTACTCTGCTCTTATCCTAGTCTATTGCCAGTTAAACTATGGGCTCTTAACATACAATTGCCCATTCCTGATTCAATTATCATGCTTAGTATTATTACCGTTTCATTATGCATATAAGGTATACTATTGCTACCCCATGCTACACATGCTATACTACCACTACCACTACCACCACTATCACTACCACTACTATGGGCTCTTAACACACAATTGTCCATTCCTGGTTCAATTATCGTGCTTAGTATTATTACCGTTTCATTATGCATATATGGTATACTATTGCTACCCTATGCTGCTGCTGCTACTACTACTACTACTACTACTACTACTATGGGCTCTTAACATATAATTGCCCATTCTTGATTCAATTATCGTGCTTAGTATTATTACTGTTTCACTATGCATATATGGTATACTATTGCTACCCTGTGCTACACATGCTATGCTACCACTATTGCTACTACTACTACTACTACTACTACGAGCTCTTAACATACAATTGCCCATTCCTGATTCAATTCTCGTGCTTAGTATTAATACCGTTTCATTATGCATATACGGTATACTATTGCTATCCCGTGCTACACATGCTATACCACCACCACCACCACTATGGGCTGTTAACACACAATTGCCCATTCCTGATTCAATTATCATGCTTAGTATTATTATGGGCTCTTAACATACAATTATCCATTCCTGATTCAATTATCGTGCTTTGTATTATTACCATTTCATTATGCATATATGGTATACTATTGCTACCCCGTGCTACACATGCTATACTACCATCTTAACATACAATTGCCCATTCCTGATTCAATTATCATGCTTAGTATTATTACCGTTTCATTATGCATATATGGTATACTACTACTACTACTACCACCACCACTACCACTACTACTACCACCAATGTATATATACATATATATACAAAACATGTAGCCACATGAGGCTATTAAAAATCCTAAGTCTCAAAATTAATATACAGATAACCAGCATAAGATAATTTCTTCTTCTCCACCTTCTTATTTCTCTGCAGTAACTACCTCCTTGCCCCTGGAGCTGCTGGTTTTAGTTGTATATCATTTAATGGAATGGGTGAGATTCATGAGAATCTTAGTAGTAACAACAATTAATCATAAGATATGCAAATTCACGAATCAAGCAAAACAAACCATCATATAGTTAAGCATTAGACAATCAAGATGCAACACAATGTCATGCATAGGACACAACAGTCCAATACAACACAGATGGTACAACAGGTCTTATAGCTTAGGGATACACCCCATACAACAAATGCACTTTTGGGTCTTACAACATTAGGGCATACAATCCCTTACAACATGGATTACACACCAGGTCTTATAGCCCAGGGATAAACCCCATGCAACAAATGCACTCTTAGGTCTTATACCATAACTCTGAATGCATATCAAGTCATACAAGCCCAGTGTTGCAGCCCATGCAACAATGCACTATCGGGACTTACAGCCTCAGGACACACAGTCCAAACATCAAACCATATATTCATGAAATGAATATAATCAATGGTAAACACATACATGCAGAACAAATATATATTATATGAGAGAAAGAGTTACTATTCGACTGCCTTTCCAGTGCTTTACCTTCTTTAATTAGCTTCCTCTTGGGAGAAAATATCGAATCCTATAATTTAAAATTCATGAAGAGATGGGTCATTACTTATTCCAATTTTATTAACATAATTAAAATTATGTTATTCTAGACCCTCTCATAAATCTTGTCATTTATTTTGAATTAGTTGGTTATCTTTAATACTTTTTTCGTCTATGTCTAGAGTATATCTAATTTAAGACATGTTATATGTCTTTTACCCTTGTGATTAAAGTACTAAGTTTAATTAAATTGGCCACTCAAACTTGTCCCATAATCCTTACATCTTCCCTTAAACACATTCTCTTCAAAACTGAAAAATTCCAGACATAACATAATCTGCCACCAATCTTTAGGAAAATTAACAAAATCATATCTTAGGCTAGAAAATTCCAATTGAGGTGGTTCAAGTTTCTATGTGAATCTCTTGAAGTCTTCTGTACAAGAAAAAAAATATTATCCAGTATCAACTCATAGACTTAATCTCTCAATTTCCACATTTAAGTTGACTGCCCATAATGAGAGTCATAATTTCCTAGATTTTTTACTGAAACTTTAAGAATTCATAACTTATAATCTACACATCCAATTCCTAAGTTTTGATACTTTATTGAAAGCTATAAATGTCTAATGTAATTGAAAAAATAATCACAAGGCCAAATTACCAAATTAACCTCATGAAATTTGACTATTTTCGCACTGTCAGAGTTCTGGAACACAGAGTGTTCCCAGGTTTTCAACCAAACTTCCAAAAATTAAAACTTGTTCTCTAGATATACAATTGAAACATTCTAGGAATCATTTTAAAGCTTTGTATTTTTACTATTTCTTTGCAAACGTTCATAAACAACGGATACGATTTACCTAATCAAAATAGTACCCGAAATTGACTTGCTCCCTTAAAGTTACAATTTTGACACTCTGACTTAAGTGTGTGTTTGGTACACCTTTTTAGGGCATATAAGCCCATTTTCGCTGAAAAAAGCTTGAATGAAATGATTTTTTTTAATGTTTGGATCAGCGTTTTCAAGTTGGATCACTGATCAAATAAGCAACTTATTTAAAAAACCCCATCTACACCATCTTATTTTTTTTGGGTCAAAATCTGATTTATTACCGTTATTACGCATTTAATGCGTATGCCTGCCCCATTATTTTGTCTCTCTCCTCTCTTCTTCTTTCTATTCAACCTTGAGCGATAATCATTCTACCTCCACCGAACCAAAACTCCTTTGGCTCTCTTGATCGGCCTTCGGAAAGCGATGAAGAGGTGTTGTTTGTGCAATTAGTTGTCTCTAGAGTTGGCGGTTGTGTGGTCAGTAGTGGGTGGTAGCGGTGTAGTTGAGTTGGCATAAGGCTGAGCGTCGCCGAAGTTGAAGTGTAACGGTGTGTTGCAGAGTTCAGTGGGCTTCTTTCTTCACTAACGGTGCTGGATCTGTTCTTTCTCAGCATTTTCGAAAAGTGTAGTCGGTGTTTTGTGCTTGTTCTCTACGGCTTTTGCGTCGGTGTGTGTGGTTGGCCCCTACTCTCGGCTCTCGCCTGTATTTGCAAGGTAAGCTTCACACCTTGCTCTGATCAAAAAGCATAAGCCGATCTGTCCTTTCTGGTGGTGGGTTGGTGTCTTCTCTGGTTGTGGGTCTTGTTCAAATGTCTAGGCATTAACTTGTCTCTTGTTGTTCAAACGTCTAGGCATTTACTTGTCTCCTGCAATTTCTACTGCTGCCATTTTTCATTTTCCCTCACAAGTTCAGTCGGCTCATCCTTCTAGTCCCTCAGTGAGTATTTTATATTCTCGGTGGAACTCCCCCTTAAATTCCTTGCTTTTGTAATTCATTACTCATTGGAAAATCTGATCTTGTAACCTTTAAGTTTGAAGGCCTCACATCCAACGATATATTCTGTAGAGGAAATGCTCTTTTATAACTTTTTTCTGCTTAGCTTTAATCATTTTCCTGAAGCTTGGGATGACCTTCCATTTTTCTCTTGTTTGTTTCTGGCTTTGAAAGCAACACCAAAGCTCTATATGTTAGCTATTGTGTAATTTCTTTTTCTTCCGGAGCTCTATTTTTTATAGCTACTGTATATTTCTTCCCATCGTCTTCTTAACTAAATATAGTAAAAGAGACGAAGAGAGCTCACATACACACACACATATATTTTCTTGCATCCTTTTCCTGCTACTTTTGGTTGTTTCCTTTTCAATATAAATGCTCTGTTTCTGTTGTTCTTGTTAACTACCATATACCCATTGTTGTCTTTTAAGTTGTTCTTAACTTTATCTTGTCTTTTAAACAAAGAGCACACCTGTACAGTAAAATACTGTGATGTTGTTTCATTTTTTTCCTGTCTGTTGGTCTGATTCACACCTGTCTATTGAAGCCTCTAAATTTTACAGTTGGTCTGCTATTCTCGTTACTCTGCCATTGAGGTTCCTCTGCCAATCTGGTTTTTTATGAAAATAATAGCCACATTGATTTAACCATAATTTTATATATTTTTAATTAATTAAATAGGGACTCTTAATATATTTTCCAGGGCATTATCGCATGATTAAGCACTCATTTTAATTAGAGGCATTTGTATTGAATTAATTGTAATAAAAGGGTAAAATGGCCATAATTATTAAATATTTATACATATGATCTCTTGAACTTTTAATACTACCTTCTGCTTAATTTTGCATTGCAGGTGCTTTGGGACACAATTGGTGATTTTTGGAGTCTGAATTAATATTTTGAAGACAAGGAAAATTATAGAAAAGGGCCAGAGCAAATTACAGAAAAGTAACCATAAGCTTTTTCATGAAGAAAATTTACTGGGGAAAATTACAGAACAAGACCCAAGCCACAAATTCAACATTCAAACCTACAGAAAAGTAAAATCTGGGGGGTTTTGTCATGTGCGCTTCTGGAATATGTAGAAATTACATGCGCGCGCATATCACGGAAAGATTTGTGTTGCAGCTTGCTTTCAGACTGCACCTAACAATCAGTAGTGGCTATGGTTGGTGAAGGGAAATGGACGGCGGCAATCTCACTATATATACCCCCATCTTCATCACCATGAGGGCATCCCGACTGCAGCTCTTCCTTCTTCAATTTTCCTCTTCCATTTTCTTTTGCCGAGGTACTACAGAACGGGGGGTTGAAGTAAGAACGAGGTCACCACTTACACCACCGACCTCTTCCCTTCACCACCACCATTCACCTTTACTAGCCTCAGCACCTTCCTTACCACCACGTTCTTCATTTTCATCACCACACCATCATCTTGTTCACAGTCCAGCAGCACCTTCATCCCAACCACCATCACCTTCGATCTTCTCTGTTTTTCTCCACCAAAAGCCATCGAAAACTACAAGTGCAGTACCCTCATCTCCTTTCTGTGATAGTTCAGCAAGTTTTGCATTTTCTGGCGAACTATTCTAGTTTTCTGGCCCCCACTTCAAGCGAGTTTCAATTCTTGTGACCCATTTTTCACCTCCTTCGTGTCTTATTTTCTTCCTACCATCGTCCCTTCATCATGCTAATACATCACCATCATTCTTCATCGGTTTTTTTGTGACTCCCGTGTGGTTTCCAATTTTCCGACAAAGTCTGTGAAACTTCCGGCCCCCATTTCTGGCGACCTCTCATCACTCTCTTCCTCAATTCCGGTGAGCTCTTCATCATCAACCACCAGTCCGAGTTGCAGAAACTGAGGCAGCTGAAATTTTGAGTTACACCACCTGGAGCCACGAGTTTGAGGATCTGCGAATGAGAAATGCGTTTTCATTGTCAATACATGTTGCAGTTCGTTCATTAGATTAGTGATGATGACATCATCATACATGTATGATGACATCATCATACATGTATGCTACATCAGCATACATATTGCAACTTTTGACTTCATGCGTGAACATGGAATCTGAATCAGGGGAGTTATTGTTTTTATTTTTCCTATTCCAATATTTTGTTTGAATAATGTGTGATTAAAATTGTGTTATGGGATTTATATATATACTTTGCCTATGATTTAAATTAATTTGAGTAGTGTGTTTATTTATATATTTAATTAAATTGTATTTTCTTTTATTTTTTTATTTTTTTAACAATAAAACCCAAAAATCAATTTTCCCTTGTTTTATTGAATTTGCTTTTGCATGACATTTAGTATTACCTAGGATTCAATTAAAGGCTCCTTGAGAAAAGAGAGATGACCCGAGTATTGCATTATACTGCAATTATTGGATTAAAAATCTTGTATTTGACCCCAAGACGCAAAGACTCGGTCAAATCAATGGCGCCATTGCCGGGGAGTCATTTTTTTGACTCCATGGTTAACTAAGTGTCAATTGAGAAATTGATTTGGGGTTGCTTATGTGAGCTTCTTGATTTTTACAATAGTTTCATACCATTTCCATATTTTTCATAAAAAAAAAAAATTTCTGTCTGTTTTATTTTTTCCCCCACACATAGGTGCATTTAGATCCTTACCACTACATACATACTCATCATTGCATTTTCACTCTATTTCGTTAAGTTCATTCTGTGTCTTGCATTTAGCTGTGTTGAGTGGTTTGAATTTAATTAGTAGTTAATTCAAAAAAAAAAACTTTCATTTCCTTTTAGTGGCTTCATTGTGAATAACTTGCTTTTATTGTAATTCTTGTCCATTAGTGATATGACTTTTGCATTTAAATATTTACATAAACTTGCATTTTTTTTTCTCTTTGTAGTTTTCCCCCCCTTAAAATTTGTGTGCAAAATAGTTTTGGCATTTCATTAATCCATTGTTTTATTAATTTTTTTTTGTATGTTCGATCAATCTGAAAAGACATTAGATCATTCTTCTAATCTTGAATTGTTCATTGACTTAAGTGATTGTGCTTCTCAAGGTACCACTATGGCAAATAACGGTGAAGGACAACCAAGGAGAAGAACTATTAGGGATGTGACAAGATCAGACGTCACTATTGATCCTTTCAGTGCCGCATGCCCTAACCTTAATGTCAATTTTGAGCTTAAGGGACCTTTGCTTGCTTCACTACCTCATTTTCATGGACTTGAGAAGGAAAATCCTTACAACCACCTCAATGCATTACACGTGGCTTGCTCAAATATGAAGCCTATCGGTGCTCGCCTAGAAGATGTACAACTGAAGGTGTTTTACTTCACCTTGGAAGGGAAGGCGAAAGAGTGGTATATGATGCTACCAAGGTAGGTTAATGACGCTCTTCATTCATGGGGAAATCTGAAAAAAGCCTTCTTGGAAAAGTACTTTCCCTCTGTAAGGATTGCTGAGCTCAAGAAGAAGATTTACTCTATCAAACAAGACCTCTCAGAGTCTTTTTATGAGTATTGGAGCCGCTTTCAGGAGCTTTTGGCTAAGTGCCCACACCATTAAATCATCAATGAGCAATTAATCCAATAATTTCATGATGGTCTTTTACCTAATGAAAAGGGTATTCTAGATGCTTCAGTTGGGGGTTCCTTAGAAGATTGCACTGTAGAGGAAGCATGGGCTCAAATTAAAATGAGAGCTCAAAACACTCAATAATACAATATAAGAGAGATCAGAAGTGTCTGTGATATCGGATCTAACCAAAGGATGATTGCACTTGAGTCTAAAATGGATACACTCACTTTGCAGCTTTCTCTCGTCACCACTGAACTTCAACATCTGAGTACCCAACAAGCAACTCATTTTCCTACTTCACAAGCTCTTGTTGCACCCAATTGAGATAATTGTAGTTCAGTGATGCACATTACAAGCCTATGCCCTAATCCTTATGAGGAAGTCAATGCTATGTATCAAGGAAGGCCTAATCAACAAAGATGGTACTCTAACACCACTACCTACAATGAAAACAGAAGACCTAATCCTAATTTTGGTTAGAGGAATCAAGAAGGTTCATCTTATCAAGTCCAACCATATGAGTCAAATCGTGGACAAATGGTTCATATTCAAGAGTCCAAAGGCGAGGAAATGAATCAATTATTGAAGAGCTTGGCTGCTCGAATTGCTAGCATTGATAACCGGATGATGGAAGAAAAAGCTTTGAATCAGGGTCAATTCTCCTCTATCAACGCATCTCTACAAAAGCTACACAGTGATAGGGCAAGTGACAGTACTCAAATGGCTTATATGTACAAGAAGTTTGAAGAGCTGGAGTTGAAAAACAACATAGTTCAATCTCATTTAACCCAATTCTCTAATTCCTTGAGTGATGTGCATGCTAAGACTGGTGGGTCTATTCCTTCAAACACCGTCATCAATCCTAAGTCCCTAAATGCTATTGAACTGAGAAGTGGTAAAAAGGTACACTTTCCTGAAGAGATTGACAATGAAGTAGATGAGGAGATAGAAGTTGAAAGTCCACCTTTGAGCCCAATGAAGTTTCCAAATCCTGAAAGCTCCAAAGAGAAGGCCATTCTTGAAAGGAAGAAGGACAAAATAGTTGAACAACCTCAAGTGGAAAAACAACCACTTCTGAGAGAGGTTGGCTCCAAGGAAAGAAGCACTTTTGAGGAAGGTAAGGCAAGCGAGCATGGCACCTTATCCAATGCTAATGGTAAAGAGGTAAAAATTTCTCAACTCCCTTTCCCTAAAGCTTACTTTCAAGGCAAGAAAATGCATGATGAACAAACTGAGAAAGAAATGTATGACTTGTTTAGTAAGCTACATATCAATGTTCCTTTCTTCCAATTGGTCAAGTCTATGCCCAGTTATTGCAAATTCCTTAAAGACCTTTGTACAAATAAGAGGAAATTCAAGCCTAATGAGAGAGTTCAAGTTAGCTATAATGTCTCTGCCCTATTCAAACCTCAAATCCCTGATAAATGGAAGGATCCTGGCTCATTCACTATACCTTGTACAATAGGTAATGTAAATGTGCCCCAAGCCTTGTTAGACTTAGGTGCAGCCATTAATGTCATGCCTAGTTCCATTTTTAAGTCTCTTGGTGTCAAGGAACTTAAGAGAACTACTGTGGTTCTCCAACTAGCTGATAAAAGCATTAGGCAACTGTAAGGTATCATTGAAGATTTACTTGTCAAAGTCAAGGATTTAGTTTTTCCGGCTAATTTCTATGTGTTAGACATGTCTCAAGAACCTAGTGAATCCACCCTTATCTTAAGGAGACCCTTTATGATGATAGCCAGTACCTTGATAGACATGAAACATGGTTCAATTACCATGGAAGTGGGTAACCATAAGCTAAGTTTCAATATGTATGAAGCCATGAAACACCCTTTTGAAGATTGCTCTTTATTAGGTGTGAATTCGATTGACTTAGCATTTGATGATATGGTTAATGAATGTGAGCTCAACTTGCACACTGATAATTGTGATCTTAATTGTGGCATTGTATTAGATTCATGTGATGATAAAATCTCTCCTCCTTCTTCTGTTGATAATTTTGATTCACAGGGGAGTGATATTTCCAACCTTAACTCATCAATAGTTGATTGTTGGTTATCTTCCTTAAGTGATTTTTCTCTTACTTCTCTTGATTCATGGGAACGTAACTCATTTGATAATTCATGTTTGTGAGGAAGGTATTCTTGCCAATATTTTAGGTCATAAACTAGCTGAAGAGTCTGAATGCGAGGTTGGTAATCAAGATATGGACACTTTGCATGAGATAGCCCTTATGCCAATCAAGACCTCCTCTTGTGTGACTCATTTTGATGCTAAACACAATATGGTTAAAGGGCCACTTCTTAACTCATCATCTAAGCCTCGAACAAAGATTACTCCTCATACCTTACAATTTTTAAATGAACTAATCACTTCTTGTGAAGTAGGTATGAAGGAAGTTGCTTTCCCCAAGCCTGTTGCTGCTATAGACCAACTGAATGTTGGTTCAACACTTGGGAAGACTAATGCTTAATTGGTAGAATCTACGGAGCTTAGCGCAAGTCATGCATCTCATAAGTCTGAAAAAGGGAGTATTTTCACTACCCTTAATCTTCCTACACTAATTCCCTCTATTGTTCAACCTCCTGAATTAGAGCTTAAACCTCTCCCCTAATTTGAAATATGCTTTCCTTGCTACTAATGGGAAATTTCCTGTGATTATTTCAAATTCTTTGTCTGTGAGTGAGGAGGAGAGATTGCTTGATGTTTTGAGTAAAAATCGAAAAGCTCTAGGTTGGACTTTAGCTGACATTCCTGGAATCAATCCTGCTATTTGTACCCATCGGATCCTCTTGCATGAGGAATCCAAACCTCTTAGGCAGCCTTAACGGTGACTCAACCCCCTGATTCTAGATGTGGTCAAGAAAGAAGTGACAAAATTATTGAGTGCGGGTATCATCGACCCAATTTCTGATAGTGAATAGGTTAGTCCAGTACAGGTTATACCAAAGAAGAGTGGGATCACTGTGATAAAAAATGAAAATAATGAATTGATACCTACCAGGGTGAAAATTGCTTGGCGAGTATGCATAGATTACAAAAAATTGAATGAAGCCTCTAGGAAAGATCATTTTCCCTTGCCTTTCATTGATCAGATGCTTGAAAGGTTGGCAGGTAAGAGTCACTATTGTTTTTTAGATGGTTATTCAGGATATTTTTAGATCCCAGTGGCTCCAGAAGATCAAGAAAAGACTACCTTTACTTGTCCATTTGGAACCTATGCGTATAGGAGAATGCCGTTCGGATTGTGCAATGCACCTGGCACTTTCCAACGTTGTATGATGTCACTGTTCAGCGATTTCCTAGAAAATTGTATGGAAGTTTTTATGGATGATTTTACAGTGTATGGCAATTCATTTGATACTTGTTTAAATAGTTTGGACAAGGTTCTTGCTAGATGCATTGAGAAAAATTTAATTTTGAATTATGAGAAGTGCCATTTCATGGTTGATCATGGAATAGTACTTGGTCACTTGATATCTAGCAAGGGCATTGAAGTTGATAGAGCTAAAATTGAGGTAATTTCCTCCTTGCCCTACCCTACTAATGTTAAAACAGTTTGTTCTTTCTTAGGGCATGTGGGTTTTTACCGACGATTCATAAAAGATTTCAGCAAGATAGCTCTACCATTATCCAAATTATTGCAAAAGAATGTTGATTTCATCTTTGATGATTTATGTAAACAAGCATTTGATGAATTAAAATCACACTTGATTTCGCCCCCTATTCTGAGTGTACCAGATTGGACATTACCTTTTGAACTAGCATGCGATGCCTCCAATTCTGCTGTGGGGGTCATGCTAGGGTAAAAACATAACAAGTTGTTCCATGTGATTGCTTACGCATCCAAAAGCTTAGATAGTGCACAAAGGAATTACACTACTACTGAAAAAGAACTGTTTGCTATGATATTTGCATTAGATAAGTTCAGACAATATTTAATCAATTCTAAAGTGGTTGTGCATACAGATCATGCAGCTGTGAAGTTTTTCTTCACCAAGCCTCAGTCCAAGCCAAGGGTTATTAGATGGATGTTACTACTACAAGAGTTCAACCTTAGCATTAAGGATAGGCTTGGAACTGCAAACCTTGTAGCGGATCACTTGAGTAGACTACCTAATGGCATAAGGGGAGTACTTGACTCTGATATTGGTGTGATAACTTTCTTGATGCATCCCTAATGTCTATCTCTGTTTATGTTCCTTGGTTTGCTAGTCTTGTCAACTATATTGTGACCGGTCTCATCCCTGAGCATATGTCTTCCTTTCAGGCTCAGAAACTTAGATGAGAATCTGAACACTACAATTGGGATGAGCCCTATTTGTGGAGACTATGCAATGATCAAGTTATTAAGAGATGTGTTCCAGAGACTGAAACTAAGGACATACTGTCCGCTTGCCACTCTATGATTTGTGGTGGACACTTTAGTGCCAAGAAGACATCTAGGAAAGTATTAGATGCATTTTACTGGCCCACCCTTTTCAAGGATTCATACTCATATTGTAAGGCATGTGATAAATACCAAAGATTTGGGGGGCTAGGAAAATGGCACGAGATGCCACAACAACCTATGCTTTTTTGTGAGATATTTGATGTATGGGGTATAGACTTTATGGGCCCTTTTCCACTCTCATCAGGCTATAGCTATATCTTGTTAGCTGTAGATTACCTCTCTAGATGGGTCGAAGCTATTTCTACTAGGAAGGATGATGCCCAAATGGTTTCCAAGTTTCTCAAGTCTTATATCTTTTGTAGATTTGGAGTACTGCGGGCTATAGTAAGTGATAGAGGAACCCACTTTTGCAATAAGGTTATTGATAACTTACTTGCTAAGCTTGGGCTGACTCACAAAACTTTTACCCCTTACCATCCACAAACAAATGGGCAAGCAGAAGTATCCAACCGAGAGATCAAACAGATTCTAGAAAAGATAGTTAAGCCTTCAAGGAAGGATTGGAGCTTAAGGTTGGAGGAAGCACTATGGGCCTATAGAACTGCTTTTAAGACACCAATAGGAATGTCTCCTTACCGACTTATCCATGGAAAGGCTTGTCATATTCCGGAGGAATTGGAGCATAAAACCTATTGGGCTGTGAAAATGTACAACATGGATATAGAAGAGACAGGCTGGGAAAGGAAATTGCAACTACAAGAACTTGAAGAAATGCGACTTGATACTTATGAGAGCTCTCGCATTTACAAAGAGAAGACCAAGTTGCTGCATGATAAGAAGATCTTGAGAAAGGATTTCAAAGTAGGTGACCGTGTGCTGTTGTACAAGGCCCAATTCAAGTTGTTAAGTGGGAAGCTTAAAGATAAATGGTATAGGCCTTTCACCGTCACCAAAGTGCATTCATTTGGCATGGTAGAGCTACTTGATGAGACTATTGGAAAAGAGTTCCAAGTCAATGGACACCTGCTCAAGCTCTATTGTGATTCACCATTAAAGCCTACTTGAGGCCAGGTTGCTTCTTCTCCTTTCACTATCTTTTGCTATCAATGATCTTTCATCAGTTATTATGTATGCTTTATTGATTGCTTGAGATAAGTGTAGGGGAAGGGCATTCCAGTAGAAGTAGTGTAGTTTAAAAAAAAAACTTTTTTGTGTATTTTTTTTCTTTTGTTCTTCCTTTGTGTGTGTACTTAATTACCATTATTCCTTGAATTTCAACCTGCTTTACACATTGAGGACAATGTGTTGATTAAGTGTGGGGGAGGGAAATACATTTTGAATCCTAATGGTTGATTTTAAATGTGAAAATGCCTTAAACTAGAAAATTTTTCAAAACTTTTTCAAGAATGACTTGCTTTGAAGCATGACATAAATGGTAAAGGGTCGCATTTGCCATTTTGGACATGTAATTTGCAAGAAATTTTTTTTTGGAGCTTCCATGAGATCTAGTTTTTGGCAAATTTTTTTTTAAAAAACTATATTTTGTTTTCAAGTGAATGGGAAAAGAAATGAACCCACAATTGGATTCTTGTTTACTCCTTGTTTTGAAAAAAAAATTATATAGTTAAAAAAAAAGTTTTTGTATCATTAGTGTGTTTAATATTTGAGCATGATTATAATTGATTGCAATGTTTTGATTAATTGTGTTTGTAAGGTTAGCACTAGAAGTTAAGCGGATGTTTTGTGGTTAGTTTCCTATGCAATTAATTATGTTAGAAGAAGAATTAGACAAAAACCTTGTTGGAAGATTATTTGGACCTTAAATTCTTTCCATGTGTGCATGCTCACTTATTTTTCATCTTCTAGAACTTGTTTTAACTCTTCTTCAAAACGGCATTTGCATTAGTGTGATGAAAATGAAAGAGGCATTCATTTTAAACCCATTCGCCAAAACACAAACCCTTATTTATCACCTTTTTGTCACCCATTTTTGAGCCATTCCTATGTTGTATGCAAGTCATTTATTCATAGTGTTCATGGTATTCTGAAATCAAAGTAAATTGCCAATAGACAATTGAGCAATTTGAAATGCAAAAAAAAAAAAGTAGTTAAAAAAAGAGAGAGAAGAAGGTGAATAAAAGGCATTTGTTCGTAAATTAAGAAAAGAATTGGCAATAGTTATTAAAGTTAATTAGTTACTATGAACTTGTTCAATAATTTTGACTTGCATATCAACTATTTATTTTCTTCATTCCATTCAGCCTTCATCCATCATTACAACCTTTTGAAGTCCTCTTGATTCATTACATTAATTGCTATTAGTAGTGGAGATGTTAGAGTTGTTACAAGCCTATGGTAAGTTATTTATTAAGTGAGCTAGAGTGAAATTATCCCAATGAGGTGAGATAAGTGAAACAATAATACCCTGAGAGTCTCTTGTGCTTCATCTAATATTTTGTGTAGTTGACTAATTTCTTTGCATCAATTAACAATAACTAATGTTGACTTAAAGAATATGTTTAATTGATCTATTACTTTCTAATTATGAAATTGCTCACCTTTTAATGTGTCAATAATTTGGATTTGAAGTCTTGTACTCAATTTCCTTTGTTCAGGACTACAAAGGTCTAAGTGTGGGGGAATTGATTTAACCATAATCTTATATATTTTTAATTAATTAAATAGGGACTCTTAATATATTTTCCAGGGCATTATCGCATGATTAAGCACTCATTTTAATTAGAGGCATTTGTATTGAATTAATTGTAATAAAATGGTAAAATGGCCATAATTATTAAATATTTATACATATGATCTCTTGAACTTTTAATACTACCTTATGCTTAATTTTGCATTGCAGGTGCTTTGGGACACAATTGGTGATTTTTGGAGTCTGAATTAATATTTTGAAGACAAGGAAAATTATAGAAAAGGGCCAGAGCAAATTACAGAAAAGTAACCATAAGCTTTTTCATAAAGAAAATTTACTGGGGAAAATTACAGAACAAGACCCAAGCCACAAATTCAACATTCAAACCTACAGAAAAGTAAAATCTGGGGGGTTTTGTCATGTGCGCTTCTGGAATATGTAGAAATTACATGCGCGCGCATATCACGGAAAGATTTGTGTTGCAGCTTGCTTTCAGACTGCACCTAACAATCAGTAGTGGCTATGGTTGGTGAAGGGAAATGGACGGCGGCAATCTCACTATATATACCCCCATCTTCACCACCATGAGGGCATCCCGACTGCAGCTCTTCCTTCTTCAATTTTCCTCTTCCATTTTCTTTTGCCGAGGTACTACAGAACGGGAGGTTGAAGTAAGAACGAGGTCACCACTTACACCACCGACCTCTTCCCTTCATCACCACCATTCACCTTTACCAGCCTCGGCACCTTCCTTACCACCACGTTCTTCATTTTCATCACCACACCATCATCTTGTTCACAGTCCAGCAGCACCTTCATCCCAACCACCATCACCTTCGGTCTTCTCTGTTTTTCTCCACCAAAAGCCATCGAAAACTACAAGTGCAGTACCCTCATCTCCTTTCTGTGATAGTTCAGCAAGTTTTGCATTTGTGACCCTCATCCCACTTCCGGCGAGTTTCAATTCTTATGACCCATTTTTCACCTCCTTCGTGTCTTATTTTCTTCCTACCATCGTCCCTTCATCATGCTAATACAGCACCATCATTCTTCATCGGTTTTTCTGCGACTCCCGTGTGGTTTCCAATTTTCCGGTGAAGTCTGTGAAACTTCCGGCCCCCATTTCCAATGACCTCTCATCACTCTCTTCCTCAATTCCGGTGAGCTCTTCATCATCAACCACCAGTCCGAGTTGCAGAAACTGAGGCAGCTGAAATTTCAAGTTACACCACCTGGAGCCACGAGTTTGAGGATCTGCGAATGAGAAATGCGTTATCATCATCAATACGTGTTGCTGTTCGTTCATTGGATTAATGCATGATGACATCATCATACATATTGCAACTTTTGACTTCATGCGTGAACATGGAATCTGAATCAGGGGAGTTATTGTTTTTATTTTTCCTATTCCAATATTTTGTTTGAATAATGTGTGATTAAATTTGTGTTGTGGGATATATATATATACTTTGCCTATGATTTAAATTAATTTGAGTGGTGTGTTTATTTATATATTTAATTAAATTGTATTTTATTTTATTTATTTTATTGTTTTTTTAACAAGAAAACCCAAAAATCAATTTTCCCTTGTTTTATTGAATTTGCTTTTGCATGACATTTAGTATTACCTAGGATTCAATTAAAGGCTCCTTGAGAAAAGAGAGACGACCAGAGTATTTCATTATACTGCAATTCTTGGATTAAAAATCTTGTATTTGACCCCAAGACGCAAAGACTCGGTCAAATTAATGGCGCCGTTACCGGGGAGTCATTTTTTTGACTCCATGGTTAACTAAGTGTCAATTGAGAAATTGATTTGGGGTTGCCTGTGTGAGCTTCTTGAGTTTTACAATAGTTTTATACCATTTCCATATTTTTCATAAAAAAAAAAAATTTCTGTCTGTTTTATTTTTTCCTGTGTGGTCTACTCGATAAGCAACAGGCCCAATCCTCTCAAGGATTTCAAAAGGACCTATGTACTTGGGCTCAGCTTCTTTCGCTTGATAGCTCTCCCGATGCCAGTGACTGGTGATACTATCAGAAATATATGATCACCAACCTCAAACTCTAGAGGCCATCTCCTCTTGTCAGCGTAGCTTTTGTGTCGACTCTGCACTGCAAGAAGCCTCTTACGAATGATACGAATCTGCGCTGAGGTTTTATCAACAAGCTCCGGCCCATACAGCTTCCTCTCTAATAACTCATTCCACCACAAGGGTGATTGGCACTTCCTCCCATACAACGCTTCATACGGTGCCATTTGTATGCTCGCATGATAGCTATTGTTGTAGGTGAACTCTGCAAGTAGAAGAAAGTAATTCCAATTCCCTTTGAAGTTAAGGACACAAGCTTGTAACATATCTTCCAGCGTCTAAATAGTCTTCTCTGATTGTCCATCCGTCTGAAGATGATAAGCCATGCTAAATCTCAATTGAGTACCCAGGGCCTCATGCAACGCCCTCCAGAATCTCGAAGTGAAATGGGGATCTCAGTCAGAAATGATGTTCGTTGGTACACCATGAAGTTTCATGATTTCTCGAATATAAATCTCAGCTAGTTTTTCAGGAGAGTAACTAGCATTGATCGGTATGAAATGCGCTGATTTTGTTAACCGGTCTACAATTACCCAGATCGCATCATAACTCTTGATTCTGGGCAATCCTACCACAAGGTCCATGGTCACACTTTCCCATTTCCATTCTGGAATCTCAAGATTTTACAGCAAACCAGGCAATCTTTGGTGCTCAATTTTTACCTTCTGACAAGTGAGACATCTCGCTACATATTTCATCACATCACTCTTCAAATCCGGCCACCAATACATAGACTTCAGATTATGGTACATTTTGGTCATACCATGATGAAGAGTATAACGGCTCTTGTGCACCTCATCCAGAATTTTCTGTCTCAACTCTGCCTTAAGTGGAACACAAATTCTCTTTTGATAGCGAACCAATCTACTAGGTGATAGATCATAGTCCTGAGCTTCTCCCCGTTTAATCCGAGCTAGATTACGCTGTATCCAGCCATCTTGCCTCTGAGCTTCTTCAATCTCAATTCCCAAGTCACTTTCCTCTTTGGAAATAGTATAATTGGCATAGAGAATCTGATTTAACATATTCAAATCACAAAAATCCGCTATTAACTTCCTCTCTTGAATCATCATTGCTGCCACCAACACTATCTTTTAACTAAGAGCATCTGCGACTATATTTGCTTTACTCGGATGATATTTGATTACTAGGTTATAGTCCTTAAGCAACTCCATCCACCGTCACTGTCTCATATTCAATTCTTTCTAATCATACAAATATTTGAGACTATTATGGTCGCAGTACAGTTCTACCGTCACACCACACAGATAATGCCTCCAAATTTTTAAGGCAAACACAATGGCCACAATCTCCAGATCATGTGTAGGATAATTTATCTCATGAGGTTTGAGCTGTCGAGAGCCGCAGGCCACCATACGTCCTTACTGCATAAGGACATACCCTAATCCTTGCTTACTTGCATCACTATACATAACGTAGGTCAAGCTGGGATCAGGTATAATCAACACAGGTGCCATAGTCAACCTCTTTCAACTCTACAAAGCATTTTTCACAATGTTCATCCCACATAAAAGGCTGATCCTTTCTCGTGAGCTTGGTCATTGGCAAAGCAATATGTGAGAAATTCTGAATGAATCTCCGGTAATAACCAGTAAGACCCAGAAAATTGCGTACCTTTGCCACAGATTCTGGCCTTTTCCAGTCCAGTATTGCTTCCACTTTACTAGGATCTACAGAGACCCTTTCTTATAAGATAACATGGCCTAGGAATTTTACTTCCGATAGCCAAAACTCGCATTTACTCAATTTGGCATAGAGCTGCTTCTCACGCAATGTATTCAATACAATTCTCAAATGATGCTCATGATCTTCTCTACTCTTAGAGTATATCAGAATATCATCAATGAATACCACAACGAATTGATCCAGATATTGTTGAAAGATACAATTCATATAATCCATGAAAACCATAGGTGCATTGGTTAGCCCAAATGGCATCACTAAGAACTCATAATGACCATACCTGGTCCGAAAAGCAGTCTTTAGAACATCTTCTGCTTTCACTCTTAGCTGATGATACCTTAACCTTAGATCAATTTTTGAGAATACATATGAACCAGATAGTTGATCTAACAGGTCATCTATTCGGGGAAGATGGTACTTGTTCTTGATAGTAATCTTATTTAGTTCTCTATAATTGATACATAGACGAAGACTCCCGTCTTTCTTTTTCACAAACAACACTGGAGCTCCCTAAGGAGACACACTGGGTCTAATAAACCCTTTCTCCAGCAAGTCTTCTATTTGTTTCTTTAACTCCGCCATTTCGTTTGGGGCCATACGGTATGGGGCCTTAGATATAGAACTAGCTCTAGGCACAATGCCAATGGGAAACTGAACTTCCCTTTCTGGAGGTAATCCGCTAAGATCATCCGAAAATACCTCAGGGAATTCATTTACCACGGGTATACTACTCAAAGTTTCACTAATCTCCCCTTACACAGAGAATAATACCATATACCCCTAGCAACCCTTTTCAAGATATTTTTCAGCTTTAGCCGTAAAAAGGAAATTCATACTGCCATTTGCAACTTTGACCCTCTGAGAAGTAGGATATACTATCCTCTTGTTCCCACAATCAAGCATCACATTATTCACCGTTAACCAATCAAAACCCAAAATGACTTCCAATTGCTAAAGTGGCAGACAAATTAAATCCACAGTAGATTGGTGCCCCTTTACAGTTATGACACAATTCAGACAAGCTTCTGTAGTCAAGGCCTTAACACCCATCGGTGTTGGCACTATCAGATCAAATGGTAATTTATGCACATGCAATCCCAGGCGCTTCACGCAATCATAGGCAATGAAGGAGTGACTTGCACCCGAGTCAAACAGAACTTGCAACAAATAGCCATTAAGAAGAATTTTACCTTGTATCAACTTAGGAGATTTGTGGGCCTCCTCGTAGGTTATAGCGAATACTCGGCCTTGAGTTTTTGGCCTCTAGTCTGGTCGTGGCTCTTTGTATTCGACAGCAGTATGCCCCACACGTTTACAATTGAAGCATATTATTCGACCCTCACAAGTCTTACCATGATGTGACTGATTACAACGAGGACAGATCCAAGGTGTAAAAGGAGTTCTCTGCTGATCATGGCTCCCAGACTGGTAAGGCTTTTTACCACTCCTAGATGAAGATCCCTGTCCCTTTCCCTTCTGTGAAGTACTACCCTTACTAGGTTCACTGCGGTGGCCAGTAGCTTTAGTTGGATCTAGTTCTCTTAAATTATTTTCTATGATCCTACACTCTTCAACAGCCTTGTTGAATTTAGTGAACATATGAATAACCAACCGCTTCTTCAGATCACGTCTCAACCCCCGAATAAGCATGTCAAAACTATACTTTTCATCATCCTTATACCGGAGGTAGGAGGAATACTAAGACAAACGGATGAAATGGAATAGCTAGTCATCAAAGCTCTCCGTGTCCCCTTGTCTGATATTCAAAAATTCTGTTTCCTTCTTGAGCCGTATCTATTTGGGAAATATTTCTCATTAAATTCTTGCTGGAACAATTCCCAAGTAAATGGCACATTTCTGCTGTACAGAGTGAGGGAGATATTCCTCCACCAATGATCTGCATCGCCTTTTAACTTATAGACAGCCAGGCGTTCCTTCACCTCAGACGGGCATCCTTGGACCTCAAAGATTTTCTCAAGGCGATTTAACCAATCTTCAGTTGCTTGCGGATTAAACCTCCCTTTGAACACCAGAGGCATATGTTTACAAAATCTGGTGACTCAAAACTGAAGGTCCCTTTCCTTTCTTGCCGGTACCCCATACGAATCTTGATTTGGAACAGTGTGAGGTGGGGACTCCAGGGGTCTTGCTGACCCTTCAGCAGTGTCCTCATGATGAGTTTCTTCTTGAGTTTCCACTGGAGTGGACTGAATAGGGTCCTCTTTGTTCTTTGTTTTCTCTACTCTGAGCTCTTCTCTAAGCTCAGCAATCATATCTCTTTGATCCGGGATTAGACCAATCAGCTCTTGCATAGGATCTGGTAGATTGTTACTAACTTCTTCCACCTCCGGGTCTACACGCGGAATATTGGGGCATCCTCTGGTTTTCTTCATTCTACAAACAACTTACCCCATTAATATAATAGAGTTTGTATGCACATATATTCACAAGTCACATATATATCCATATCAATAGAATATACATGTGCATACGCAATAATTATTCATAGATGATCTTCTATCCCTAATGCCAACTAAGGGATCTATCCTAGCAAACTCTACCCTTACCAGGAACTACAGTTCTGATACCAAAAATGCAATCCCCTACCTTAATAATCATAATTAAGATTCAAAAATGCGTAATTTAAAGGAATTAGAGACCGACAGATACGTTTTTCTCAAATCTCTTTTCTAAAATTCGTTCAATATAGTCTCAGATTCATCTTTTGAATCTAATTACTTTGCGCAGTTCGATCACATTCATACATATCAAAGTGCACAGCCAAATTCCCGGCAACTCTTGGGTTTCATACATGTATAAACTAAGGGTTTTAAGTTCCAACTAGGGGATTACATGACCAACATCAATGTAATATCTACATTTAAAAAATAAACAGTAATCCCAAGTCCAAAATAGATAACCAACAATCTAAGAACACATCTTTACAAGATCTTAGCTGCTCCTGGTGGTTCGTTTCTCCTTGGAGCCACTTGCCCTGTATGAAATGTTAGTCAATGGAAAGAATGGGATTCAAAAGAATCTCTGTAGTAACAAATCACTCACAGTGTATAAATGCATAGCATATATGATCATGTTAAGCAGCATCACAATGATATATGGCTCACGCCACATACGACATCACTCATGGCTTTAAACACTATGCGTTAGCTTTCGCTGCGATCTCAATGCAATAGCTTACGCTGTAATCACTATGCCTCAGCTTTCACTGTGAGCTCAAAGCATCACAATGTATCACAATGCATGACAAAACTATATACAATACTTTACACTTAGCATAAGAGAAGAGTCACTACCTTGTTCTTTCTGATTGTGCTCTAGCGCAGGTGGATCATGAACAAGGAAAATATCGAATCCTACAATTCCAAATGCACCATTCAGACACTTCTATAGTGTTTCTTGGGGTTATATAAGTCTATAATGAAAATTTACAAAAATGCCCTCAGGGACACTGCTCGGGCTCGTCGTACCCGGTTCGGTTGCACTATTCCCGAAATTCTAATTTGGGCTATCCTAACATATTTCCGCCCAAGGAATCCATTTTCTGACTAGGAATTATCAAATTCAATGTCAAATTAGAAATTTACCTTTGGCAGCCCTACTTCAAGGGTTTCAGGGGTGTTTTCATAATTATGCTTTTTCGGCCTTTTCCGAAAAAGTGACCAATTGTAACCTAACCTAATTTTCCCTCCTGAACTCAATAGAGCCATCAGATCATTGAAACTCCAACTCTAAGACCCATTTCTAGAGCTGGCCAAAATTTATGAGCTCTCTAGAGAAAATCGGGGTTTTACGATTTCGGCTCCTAAACGCTTTCCTTTATACTCCTAACCACTTTATTGACTATTCCATTAGGTTACAACTACCATTTTGTACAAATTTGGCTAGCATAACAGCCCCACACACCCATTTTCCATTTTTGAAATCAATGACAATCTGGAAAAATTTCACCAATTAAATTGTCCACTACAACCAGAACAATCAATATACAAGAGTTTGGAAGTTACCTCAAGCCTCCACTAGCTTTTCCCTGTCTTGGTTGAAACCCTAGCTATTTTAACACCAAAGGAGGAGCTTCCAAACCTTAAAGAACATAAAAGAGTAGCTTAGAATCAGAGTTATACGCGTTAGGAGATAGATCATCGGAGAAATCGGCTTACCTTGCGAGTTCTCTTCTCCTTTCTCTCTCTAAAAATCTCAGACGTTTTTTCTCTTGTTCAGCTAAATAAACTGACGGTTTTGAAGCTTTGAGGAAGAAGATGATATGTTATATTATGCTTATGTCATTATTCCCTTATGATGATGTCATAATTCCAAAATTGACATTTTCGGATTTTCTAGCAGATTTTCTGCCCAAATTTTGAAAAATCATAACTAATTCTAGAAACATTGAAATAAGGTGATCCCAAAGCCAAATGAAATGTATTTAAGTCCTATTTATAGGAACAATATGGGCCATTACTCAAAATTACCACAAAATTTCAGAATTATATAAAACTTATCGCTGCCCCAAAACAGAGTTCAGTTTCCATCCCAAACTTTGGACAGTCATATCTCCTAGCTCACAAAAAGAAATGGCTCAAATTATTTGTCCATTTTGAAGCTTGGGATGTGAAATTTAAGACTAGAAAGTTTCAGAATTGTTAGACACCATTTGCCCATTCAAAATGTCCATACAATCCAATTGTCCTGCGCAGAATTACACTTAACAATTTTTCAAATTTTCAACCAATTTGTCCAATGGTTCCAAAATAAACAATCAAACCATTCCCATGTAATTTTTCACAAGGAAACCATTGGAATCACTAAAACCACAAAATTCTCATCACACATTCTCTAAAAGTGTTTATTCAACAATAATTACATCCACTTTTGAAGTCATTAGCCCTTAATCACTTTTTGGGATATTACAAGAAGAAACAATTAAAGCATAAGTTTGATATGTTATGAAAGGATTTAAGGACTTGGGATATGTTAACAAAAGAGACTGGTGTGGGTCGAGACCCTGTAACCAGAAATGTCGTTACGGACCCCGAGTGGCGGCGGCAGAAATGTCAGGTTAGTAATGCTTACAATTTCTTATAACATTGCATAATAGTAATTCAGTTGCTTCAATCATCTTGTTTTGTAATATAGCTAATGATTTTCTTACTTGTCTATATGCAGGAGAATTCGGTGTATAGAAAGTTCCACTGTTCAAGCCTCAAGAACGAAAGAGAATTGAGGCTTATATTCAAGGACGTCATGCCAATAGGCGAGGATGGTTTTACACCGTCTTTCATAGAGACACAAACACATGATGCAGAGGAAGAAGATGTGTACCAACCTACTTTGGACGAGGAGCAAGGTTCAGGGGACAGCGAAGATGAGAATTTTGGAGTTAACCCAGCAGTTAGCACAAGAGTGACAGATGAGCTAGTGAGCATTGGGTTATCAACCCAAACCCTACCCTCTGATCCAACCACATCCTTTGTTCCATCTAATTCCAGAAGTCAAGGAAAGAGGAAATGAGTTGATTGCTCAGGGGAGAAAAAGAAGTAGAAGATGCCGGCGGCAAAGCAAATTGCGGATAGGGTTAGTGTCATAGGAGAAGCATCAAAGAACAGAGCTGCAACCATCAGTGAGATTCAAGCAAGGAGTATTGATGCTGTTATTGAAGACCTACTTAGTTGGAAGAAGTGCAACAAGATGAGGAATTTCAAGTCCATTGTACCAGGCTGATTATGTACAAGACTAGTCGGGACACGTTTTTCTCACTTGTTAAACGGAACAAGGATTCCTTGATTGCGTGGCTACGTTATATGGTTACGACCCTTAATTGAGTGGCAATGGATTATGTTCTTGGCTATCGATATGGTTTTCCTTAGACGAAACTATTCTACTCTGAACTTTACATTCAAATTAGTTTAGTGTTTATTGTATGCATGCTTTTTTTTGTTTTTACTAGACTAACAATGCAACTTCGACTAAAATACGTTTTTGTTATGTATGTTTTAATCCAACGTTCCTTTTATGACATATATTACAACTTTAGCTGAATTACCTTTATGTTATATATGTTTTAATCCAACATACAGGTTACAGCTGCAATGGCAAATTGGATGGAGGAAGAAGATGAAGACTCTTAGATACTAGCTCTTATAGATGAAGAGGTAACATAGTATAAACAATTAACTACATTGCTTTGTCAATATTGGGTTCCTCTCATATGCAAAGAACCTCGTAAAACAAGTAAACGCACCGAACATTTATACTTCCAAGAAATATTGGCAGAGCATGAAACACATTGTCATGACATATTTAGAGTTGAAAAACATGTGTTCTACCAGTTGTGTAGTAAATTGTCGAACATGGGTTATAAAATTCTAAGAATGTCAGAGTCGAAGAAATGGTTACGATGTTTTTGCTCACAGTTGGCCACAACGTCAGCAATAGGGTGGTTCAAGAGTTGTTTCAGCATTCTTGGGAAACTGTCAGTCGGCTATTACACATGGTACTACAAGCTTGTATTAGCTTAGCTCAAGAAAATATCAAACCCTTTGATCCAGAATTCAAAGGATGCCACCCAAAAATACTTAATAATCCTTGATATTATCCATACTTTAAGAATGCCATTGGAGTAATAGATGGAACTCACATCAAGTGTGTAATCACTGGTTCCAACTGGGAAAAATCACTACTATAGAATTATGATATAACCACCCCAATAGACGTCCCAATTTTAAAATTAGGTGGTTAAAAAGGAAGGCGGTGGCATTTTTGTAATTATGTGTACATAGGAAAACTCTTAGACGTCCCAAATTTGAATTTGGGACGCCTAAATTTGAGTTTAGACGTCCCAAATTTTATTTGGGACGCCTAAAGATTTCCATTGGCGCCAAAAAAATAAATTAAAAAAATTTAACTTACTTTAGGCGTCCCAAATGGGTTTGGGACGCCTAAAGTATTGACTTTAGGCGTCCCAAATGAGATTTGGGACTCCTAAAGTCACACTTTAGGAGTCCCAAAAAAATTTGGGACTCCTAAAGTCATGTCAGAAATTCTGACATGCGTGAGACTTTTTTTCCCTTTTCTTCATTCCCATGTCAGAAACCCATACTTCTTTTTCCGTCTTTCTCATCCCCATGACTTCTCTTCCCTTTTTTCTGCATTTCCTTTTTTCTTTCATTCCCGTGACTTCGTCTTCCTCAATCTTCTTCCTCTCTTTCTTTTCTTCATTCCCTTTTCCTCCACCTCCTTCCATTCTCATAACACCTTCTTTGCTCTCACCCTCCGGCGTACACCTCCTCCACCTTTTTTGCCCCCTCCACCCTCCGGTGTACACCTTCCACTCTCTTTGTTGCTTTCAGCCTCCGGCGTACATCTCCTCTCCACTGTGTATACACAACTCCTCTAACGTCTTCTCTCTACCTTGGAAGCACATAGACATTGTTGGCTGCCCTCTCCCCTGGTTTCATCAGGTTTGTTTTTTTTAAATATAAATTTACATGAAGAATTAAATTAAACTTGCAATATGAAATTATTATAATGCTTTCAATTTATTTACATGATTCTAGTTATTGGAGTGTTTTTCCCTTGATTGTTTTTTTTTTGTTGCCAGAATCATAAACTAGTTGTTAGTAGTTATGCAATACTAATAATGTTTTTGTTTTATACGTTTGGAGCTTGGAAATCGAGGAAAATACATATGTATATTTATTTTGATGAAATGAACAACAATTAGTTTGTAGTTGTGTGGTGACAAATATTTTGACACTTTCTAGTTGTTGTTATACATATATGATATTAGGTTGTATGAGTTGTTGTTATTATACATATATATATATATATAGTAAAAAGATTGCAGTGCTAGAAGTCCTTACCATTTCGTAAGGGACATTTTTTGGTTTATGAATCCATCTTCAATTCTGTTTCTGCAATTTTAATTTGCTGGGTAATGAAGAATATAAATAATTATTTTAAAAAAAAATAAAACTTTTTAATGTCCCAAATTAAGAATTTGGGAGGTCTAAAGTCCCCCAGTGGAGGACTTTAGACGTCCCAAATCTCAATTTGGGACGTCTAAAGTCCTGACTTTAGACATCCCAACTTTTTTTGGACGTCTTTTCTTAAAACATACTACGCCCCATACATAGACGTCCCTTAGTTTTTGGACGTTAAAAGTGCCAAAATAGGGACGTTAAAACCCCTTTTTGTAGTAGTGAATATATCAGGAGAAAGGGATATACAACACAGAATGTAATGGCTGTATGTGATTGGGATGTGTTTTACGTTCGTGTTGACGGGTTGGGAAGGTTCTGCATAAGATGCTCATGTGTTTCAAGCTGCTGTCTCAAATCCAGCTATGAATTTCCCTCATCCACTTCCAGGTATATTTTCGTCCCATTGAGTGTTCTACTTTCAGTGCGTACTTTGCTTAATCTCACACCTTCAAATGATTTAAGCATTTATTAGGCAAATATTACTTGGTTGATGCTATCTATCCCACACCAATTAGATATCTTGGTCCCTATAGATGTGAGCGTTATCACTTACCAAAATTTCAACGTCAACCTGGTTTGGCAAATGCTAAAGAAACCTTCAATTACTATCATTCTAGTTTGAGTTCAACTATTTAAAGGACTTTTAAAGTATGGAAGAAGACATTCGAATTATTGCAAAACATGCACAAATAGAGCTACGAAACACAAGTCCGCTTAGTTTGCACAACTATGGCAATTCATAACTTTATTAGGAGAAATTCTCAGAGTGATGTTAATTTCGGTGCAGCAGAAACTGCCAATGTAGCTTATGAAGATGATAATAATGTAGACGATGCAGCTTCCTCATCCAATGGTACTGGGACATTTTCAACCTGTATGAATCACATTCGTGACATGATTAGAGATTGACTTATACGGGACATGTGATCTAATTAGTTATGTAATATTTTTATGTGAACTTATGTATTTTGGCATCACATTTTCTAATTTCAATTTTCTACTAATTTTTAATTTTAAATATCTTGTTTTGTTATAATTAACACAAAAACACTAATGTAATCGCTAATCCAAACATGTTTTGACTTATAAAAAAGCACTTATTCAACCGCTCATCCAAACATAAATCACGTTACAAAATTGACTTTTCTATTAAGTCATTTTTAATAAGTCAGAATTATAATAGGGTGCCAGTGGATCGAAAGGCAAAGGCGTAGACGCCAAGAAGTAATTGGCTCGTGTCTTGAGGCGAGGATGAGATCATGGTTATAATTAGTTTATGCCTTAGATATTTTGGGTTATCCTGTATATATTAGAACTTCCACTGTATTTTCTACTTTTTGTTGATGAACTACGTTGGGGTTGTAAATGAATATTTTATCATTATAATTGTACTTTTCTATATGCCCATGGAATTCCGTTTTTATTACTAATCGGATATTGAAATGGAAACGGGTGTTAACACTCCCTCTGCTCCTTCTTCCCCAATCCCTCTCCCTTCCTCTTTTTATGCCCTGTTTTCCCTCTGATCTCATATCTCCTCCCCTAAAATCATCTTTTCTGCCCTTATCATTCTGGTCTAAAAAAGTAAACACTGCCACTACACCGAAGGTTTGTAGTGTAAATGCAACGGTGCGTGGAGTTTACGAATGACCAAAAAATAGAGGTCGGCGGAGCCTTGTGAGGAGGAGGTGTCGTCTCATATCACAAATCATCTCGAGCCGTTGCTAGTGTGCTTATAGTTTTTGGTTTTTTCCTCAATGACCTAGAGAAATTTGTGTAGATCTGATATAATTGTTTGCTTTTATTACATGAGTCTATGTAAAAGTGGCTTGATTCATGCCTTTTTTTCAAGAAAAAAGAAAAGAAAAGATTCATGCCTTTTTCAATTGATGCTTTTGAGTTTGATTTGTCTTCTCATATCTTGATTTTTGAGTTTGTTAATTTTTGGATGTGTTTTTCATAGGACATTATTAATGATTGAACAACAACTAAATAACAAAACACTAACCTAATTGAAGACAAAGGAATGAGCTTCTACTCAAAGTCACGGTGGCATCGATTGAGGTTAAAATGAAGTCCTCAAATTTACGGCACTGACAAAAGGAAGTCACGGCGCAGGAGAATGGTCACTACGGAGAATAGAGGTGGCAACGGAGGAAAGTGACGATGATCAAAGAACAGCAACAAGGAACACAACAACGACATTAGTAGTGATGGAGGAGAGTTGAGCAAATGAGGAACGGAGTGCGATGGAAGAGTTTAGAACAAGCAGGGACAGAGCTCATAGAGAAATGGCGACAAAATAAGAAAGGGTTCATAGAGCGCGGGATCTAGGCGTGAGAGTAAAAATATAGGCGAAAATGCTAACCTTTTAGACCAATTTTCGATAATAACCGATCTTAAAAGGGTGTAAAAAAATACTTTTTAAACTTTTCATATTTAAGACCGGCTTTTATTAAAACCAGTCTTAAATGTTTGATATTTAAGATCGGTTACTATTAATAACTGGTATCAAAAGTTTCAAATTTTTAATTTTTAAAATATTTTGATATTTTTAGACCGGTTTTATTTATAACCAGTCTAACTAATTTTTTGAAGACCGGTTTTTTGGAGAACTAGTCTTAGAATTTCTATAAAATTACAAAACTACCACCGGTCAAATTTTTTAGACCTTATTCGCTATAACCAGTCTAAATGTGGCGGTCTAAAAAGGGAATTTTGTACTAGTTTGTCTATATTGACGCTCCATACTTAACGATTCTAAAAAAAACCCATTAAATATGCATAGGTGGAATTTTGAGAATGACATATGTAACGGATTTTTCAAACAACCGTTAAGTATAGAGAATCCATTTAATGGTTTTATAGACCAAATGTTATATATTAGTTTGGTTTTTTTGGGGGAAAAATATGGTATCTTTTATTTGACGGTTGTTTGTGAAAACCCCTCAAATATTGGTGATGTATATTTGACGGTTGTTTTGAACAACCATCAAATATAATATACTTAATCATTCTTTAATAATAACAGTTAAGTACACTCTTTTAAAAATCCCTCTGAGACCCATTTTTGTTCTACATTTCAAACTTACAAAGTTACATAGAGCTCACTTCTACACCTCCGATGACTCCATTCCGGCTCGTCGACCACCATTTCGCTCTCCTTCATCACTGCCTTAGTGGTTTAACTCTTTTTTCCTCTATCATTCTCCTCCATAGCTCACCTTTGTCTGTCGATGCGTTTGTGGGCTTCTGGGTTTCATGCGTTCATGCATTTCTAGCATTGGTTCTAGAGTAGGTTCATGATTTTTTCTTCTAGGGTTCATGGGTAGGGGCTTTAAGCTTGTCTCTTCTTGTTAAAGGTGACTTCAGTTCATTTTCTCATACTAGTGGTTTTTGGTCTCATTTTTTAGATATTGATTTAGGTAAAGAGTATGTAAAGATTGTTTTTTTAGTGATTTTGTATGTGCATAGGGTTTTGTCACTGATTTTAAGTTTTTGTTGCTATTAAAGTTGTTATTTGTTAGTATTGATTTAGGTAAAGAGTATATAAAGATTGTTTTTTGAGTGATTTTGTATGTGCATAGGGTTTTGCTACTGATTTTAAGTGTTTTTTGTCACTAAAGTTGTTATTTTTTAATATTGATTTGGGTAAAGAGTATGTAAAGTTTTTTTTAGTGATTTTGTATGTGCATAGGGTTTTGGAACTAATTTTAAGTGTTTGTTATTACAAAAGTTATTATTTGTTAGTACTGATTTGGGTAAAAAGTATCTACAGATTATTTTTTGTATATGCTCTAGATGGAGATTGCAAATAAAGAATGGATGTATGCTAATCGTCTATTGAAGGAATACTAGGATGGGGTAGTGGATTTCATAAGATCTATGATTCGTAATAATGCTGACGATCACGGTTTAGAACTTTAGTTCAGCTAAAGTTCTAAATAATTAGCAATATATCAAAGATCATCACGCTACTCATTCCTAAAGAAGTGACCTGGATCATTTTAGTGTAGTATGTTAGGATCATGGCTAACCCCATAATCAACAAGCATGAGATTGGCTTTCCTGTTCATACTCAGGAGTTATCTAGAAATCCTCCTCATAGTATGGTCAGTATGTTCTATATGCTATATATCATTGCCTCTAGTTGAGGAAGCATAGGATGTAGAGGTAGTGGTAGTGGAAAAAACGGATGATAGGGAGGAAAAGGAGGAGGTAGAGGATAGCACCGAGGATTTTTTTGGAAATTCTTCACATGAATTTCCATATTTGCAATTCAGAGAATAAAGAGGAGGACAATAAAGAAAATGTAAGAAAAACAAATGAAAATGGAGAGTTTAAATATACATATGGAAGGGACTGAATAAAACCATCATTGCATGCGTTGGAAGTTAAATAGTACTAGTCTCAAGCAATGGAGGGTAATGAAAGGGTACTTGGTTCTCATGACGATTAAAAAAGAATGAGGAGGCACCCAAAGTTAGTGCGGGGAAAATGAAAGGTTTCAAAAGTTTTAATTAACCTTTATTAGGTTAGAACCGTTAAGTAGAATGGTGTTATCAGTAAGAATACTTCACGGTTGTTATGTTTTAATTAATGTTGGATGCATGAATTGTTTCAAAAGTTTTAATTAACATTTATCAAGTTAGAATCATTAAATATGCTGGTGTTATTTGTAACCGCATTAGCTATGTAACAAGAATACTTTACTATTGTTAATTAAGAACCGTGAAGTATTAATTTATTTATTTTTGTTAACTTAATTTTTTTAATATTTTTAAAAAGCAATAGTGGTGTTTAGTCATCACCACTACTGTTGTTACATCCTTATCTTATTTTTGACTTGCAGAGGAATATTATTGCATGGTTTAATGGGCAACAAAGGAATATCATAAATATACTGATATTACGTGCATGATTATAGAAATTTCCCATAGGGGTTCATACATGATAATTATAATCAATGTAGCCGCACAGAGCTACTTAGGTGTCTAAACTTGTCCCAGTAAAATGGAGACATCTTCCCGTCTTTGTTCCACCATTACAATCATTTTATGTAGTTCTCGTCTCTGATCTCTGCATGCCCTCTGTGTTCACCTGTCTAAATTGTTGGTAGGGGAGGGTGAGATTTGAGAGAATCTCAATAGGTAACAGTACCAATATGCATGAAGGATAAATGCTTAATGCATGGCATGCTTGCATTACAAAAACCCATGCTAACACAATGACATATCTGTGTGTTCAATGTTTCATGCAACAGAACTATGGCTATAATATAAACAGAAACAGAGCTTCAATCATTCATATATGTTTCACATAATCAAGCAAAGCAATAACATGCGTTAATACACTAGCACAAATATCAAATACATGTAAGAGAGTAAAGTTCCCTATCTTAAACCTTTTCCACCTCGAATTACATGCCTCGTAATACATGTCGCAGCTCGGCTCTCAACTTGATCCTAAAATAGAAAATATACAAGAATTAGGTTAAAACTCATTCATGTACTATTTCAGGCACTACCACATTGTTTCTAGTAACTATATTGGCCTATGGTGAAAATTTAGCAAAATGACCACGGGACCTTGGCCCAGCCCTGCCGTACCCGACCCAGTTGTACTTTTTCTAAAATTTTGACATGGGCTATTCTGACATAATTTCTTTCAATAAATCCATTTTTAGACTCAAAATTACCAAATTCGTTGCCAAATGACAAATTTGCCCTTGGAGGCCCCTATTTCAGAGTTTCAGGGTGTTTTCGTAATTATGCTTTTTCGGGCTTTTCTGAAAAGGTGACCAACTATAACCCCACCTAATTTTTTCTCCTAAACTCAATGGAATAATTAGATAATTGAAAATCCAACTCTAAGGCCCATTTCTAGCCTTGGCCAAAATATGCAAATTTTCCTAGAAAATTAGGGTTTTTCGATTTCGACTCCGCAAACGTGTTCCTTTATACTCCTAACTATTTTATTAACTACATAATTAGGTTAAAACTTCCATTTAGACCAATTTTGGTAGCATAACACTTCCAAGAACCCATTTGCATTTTCATAAACAAAGACAATCCGGCAAAATTTCACCGATTAAACTACTCATAGCAGCTAGAACAAGCAATATTCGAAGGTTTGGAAGTTATCTTTCACTTCCTTTGGCTTATTCTTATTATGGCTGAACCATAGCCTCTTTGAATAGCAAAATTTAAGCTTTAAATACCTTAAATAACATAGAACAGAAGCTTAGGAGAAGGATTATACATATTAGCTACGAATTCACCGAAGAAATCGACCTACCTTATGAGATTTCTCCGTCCTTCTCTCTATTTTTCTCCAAGCGCTCTCTCACCCTTTTTGGCTGAAATTGCGTCAAGAAATGGCAAGGGAAGCTGATGAAGTTTTTTTTTATAATCCCATGCTTATGTCATTTTTTCTAATTTCCAAAATTGAAGTTTTTGTGTACACATAATGTTGTGCCATAAATCCAATTGACATGCAACTAATATTTTCCTTCTCTTGGCCTATGTAAATGACATCTAGGTGGTCCTTCCATCAGCCCAAATGAATTTTCCAAAAACCTCATAATTTTAAAACTTGCCATCACATTATTTCTTTATTTTCAGACTTAATGAGATTTCTAGCAGATTTTCTACCCTAAATTTGTAAAATCATA
Source organism: Inga oerstediana (assembly GCA_963210345.1). Lineage (NCBI taxonomy): Eukaryota > Viridiplantae > Streptophyta > Magnoliopsida > Fabales > Fabaceae > Inga > Inga oerstediana. Next base: position 30,184,012 of record OY723406.1, read on the forward strand.
ACTACATTTGTAGACCTCATATCAGAGTGATTCCAAAGGCTATAGAACCCTTATTGAGTGTAGTTGCAAGGCAAAATATAGACTTTAGCCATTTGGAAATACAAAATTCTCAAAATTAAATCTTTAGACGCTGTTCCAAAAACTTTCCCATTTTTCTGGGCTAACTTCAAAAATTCATAACTAATTGTATATAGCTCAAAATGATTCATATGGTCTAAAAAATTGAAGTTAGGATGTCTACTTTCATCTTATAAAATTTCATAATTTTTACTCATCATTTGTTCATACAAAATTATATGACAAGCTTACTACCTCATAGAAAATTTCACTGGAAGCATAATCATATTCACCAAAATTTCCCCTTCCATTTCATTAAATGCTACAAATGTTTACAAGGAATATTGGGGAATAAAATTTGGGGTGTTACAACTGTTCTCCTCCTTTTCCTCCTCCTTACTTACATTAGTGGAGGAATGAGATGAAGGATTTGACTGCAAGTCATATCCAACTTTACTATAAAGAAGTATGAGGTTTAACTTCCTATTCAGCTTGTAAGTGTAAGTCAAGAGATGCCTTGTGTAGTGGTTAATGCTTACGAACATCTGCATAAGAGCCTCCACTTCAGGAGGAGGCGGAAGAGGAGGATGAGGAAGTGGTGGTAGAGGAAGGGGGCATTAGAACAAGACTTTCACCCAAGAGAGGAGGTGAATTGGGTGATAATTAAAAACTCAAAATTTAATGCAAACTATAAAGAAATAAAATAGAGTTGAAGAGATGTCACTAAAGATAAACACACAAGATTTATATCAATTCGGTCCAAACTACTTGGCCTACATCCAATCCTCAGAAGCCTTCTGAGATTTCCACTATTCTCTAAGATTCGTCAAATGCTTGGTGCCTCAAACAAGCTAGTTTTTTTCAAAGAACAATCACTCCCCCTTACACTTTGCAATTTAATGTCCACTCAAGATTCCATGATCTTGAGTCTCTCAGATACTAAATGAATCAATAAATGCCTCTCATAAGAGTAGATATATGATCACTGAAATACAGACTCAGATTTAACAGATTTAGACTTTACAATGAATGTGTAGTAAGTTTTTTTGCAGAAGTTGGTTGCTTCATTTTCAATCCTCTGGGTATTTACAGGTAGAGTGTATTAATGATCGATGTCTTATTGAATGTATCCATTGGAGTGTCCTTGGTCATTGTTATAGCTATTAAAGTCTCTGAACATTCTTTGTGTCTAAGAAATTTTCCATTGAAGTAGAGAAAATGTTCATCGTTTGAATGTCCTTCATATTTAATGCTTCTAACATAAAAGTTCTTTTTTCCAATTTATGTGTTAATCCTTGTTGGATCACCTTAAAAACACTTAAGTACTAGTATAATGAAGAGTTAGAGTGATTAGAAGCAAGAAGAACAAATTACACAATCATTCCAATGATTTAAAAAGTTTCAAAGTGATGCTCTGTTTTCTGGTATTTAAGAGCTTAAGACTTTTCAATGAATGTAAGAGTAAGTTTTTTGTAGAAGTTGGTTGTCTTATTGAATGTTTCCATTGGAGTGTCCTTGGTCATTGTTATAGCCATTGAAGTCTCTGAACATTCTTTATGTCGAAGAAATTAGCCGTTGGAGCAAAGAGAATATTCGTTGTTTGAATATCCTTCACATTTAATGCTTCTGACACAAAAGTGTTTTTTCCAATTTATGTGTTAGTCCTTGTTTAATCACATGGAAAACACTTAAGTGCTAGTATAATGAAGAGTTAGAATGATTAGAAGTAAGAAGAACAAATTATACAATCATTCCAATGATTTAAAAAGTTTCAAAGCGATGCTCTGTTTTCTAGGAATTCCTCACTTGAGTGATCTTCTCTTGATAGTTTGAAAATCTTATAGAGCACTGGATTAGGTCACTAGAGTGATGTGCTTGTGATGCATAAAATGGAATAACTCAAATTGTCTTACATTTAGAAATTTTTTCATATTTCGGAACACTTCCAGGATCACTATAGTGTTGTGCTATTGATACTCTTTGACTCACCACTTGAGTGAGCTTGGAACATCACTTGAGTGGTCACTAGAGTGATTTTCCATTTGAAAATTTTTTATAATATTGATCATTAGATTATTCACTATGGTGATTGGGTGGTGATGAATTTTGAACATATCACCCGAATAGTTACTGAGTGATCTTCTTTTGTAAAAAGATTTCACTAAAAAGATCACCATGATGATTTAGCTAGGATTTATCACATCACTCGAGAGTGATTTTTGTTAACACCCGTTTCCATTTTGATATTCGAAGAGTAATAAAGACTAGACTTCGTAAGCATACAGAAAAGTATATATATACTGATAAAAGTATTCATTTACAATCTAAAGTCGTTCGTCGATAAAATACAGAGTGCATATAAATTCTAATATTTACATGATTTCCCAAAATATCTTAAACATACACTAACTATAACCACGATATTTAACCCTGCCTTAAGAAACGTGCTAATCACTTCTCAACGTCTATGCCTTTGCCTTTTGTCCCACTGGTACTCGCTGAGATGCTTATTTAGAAAAAGGGGTAAGATTTTAAGGAATCCCAGTAGAAACATACTATTGTTTATAGAGAATGCAACATGTAAATATGATATGTGCCATGTATATACCAATTAATGAACAATATAAACACATCATCATCATGTATACATGAGTAGGGCCCAGCCCCACTAATCTACACCGGTTGGATTCTCACCAACTCCCGGTGCAAGTGTATCCCTGGCACTAACTACCTCTTTCTAGGCAAAACATGTTAATTAATAAAGCGTATTTACAAACAATGGCATCCATACAATCATATAACTATGGCATAATGTATGAAGGATAATGTCTCTACCTCAAAGTTCTTTTAACCCCTTTTTGATATGCCTCATAAAATGTGTTGTTTCCAGCTTTCGACTCAGTCCTAAAATATTAAATGTATAAGAAGTAGGTCATAACCTATCCAAGTATCATTTTAGACTCTTCCATAGGAAGTGAGCTGTCTTTGTGAATATGTCAACAATCACCCATATAGTGTCATGGTTTTTGAACTTAGGAAATCCTGTCGTGAAATCCATAGTAAGGCTTTCCCACTTCTACTCAGGGATCTCAGTGTTCGTTAAAACCCCTGATGGTCATTGATGTTCAACTTTCACTTTCTGATATGTCAAACAATGAGCAACGAACTCAGTCACCTCTCTTTCATCCCTAGCCAATAGTATTGAGCTTTCATGCCATGGTACATCTTTGTAGCCCCTAGATGTAGAGTTTTCTTACTCTTATGTGCTTCCTCCATGATTTGCTATTTCATTTCTAGTTGTGATGGAACATAAATCCGCTTCTTGTACCTGACTAATCAGCTGGGTGACAAGTCGTATTCTTGAGCTCGCCTATATCAATCATACCTCTGATAGGTAGTGCTTTATCATCATGCAGTTGGGCTTCTTCAATTACTGCCCTTAAATTGTTGTATACTTGGCTAACCCCACTGCTAACAGAATCTGACTAGACAGATTTAGGTCTTTAAAATCCTCGATTAGTTTCTGCTTATAAATCATCATGGCTACCACCTGCAATGATTTCCATCTTAATGCATCTGCAACGACATTAGCCTTACCAGGATGATACTTGATTTCTAGATTGTAGTCTTTCAGCAACTCCATACATCTGCATTATCTCATATTGAGTTCTTTCTGATCATACAAGTACTTCAAGCTCTTGTGGTCGCAGTACAACTTTACAGCCTCACTATAGAGATAATGCCTCCAGATTTTCAAAGCAAACACAATTGCTGCTAACTCAAGATCGTGGGTGGGATAGTTCAGTTCATGAGGTTTCAGCTGACGTGATGCATATGCCACCACTTGACCATGCTGCATCAATACGCATCCCAATCTATGCCTATTGACCTTTGTATAAACAACATACGAAAACTGTGGATCTGTGATCATTAATACTGGTGCTATAGTTAACCTCTGCTTCAACTCCAGGAAGCTCTTCTCACAATTCTCATCCCACACAAAATGTTGAGCTTTTCTCATCAATTTTGTCAACGGTAATGCAATTTTGGAGAAAATTCGGTATAAACCTTTGATAATAACCAGATAGACCCAGAAAATTGTGTACTTTAAATATCGTCTCTGGTCTCTTCCAGTTTAGTACTACTTCCATCTTACTTCTGAAAGCCAGAATTCATACTTGCTTAGCTTGGCATAGAGTTGGTTATCCCATAATACATTGAACATAGTTCTCAAATAATGTTCGTGTTCAGATTTACTTTGAGAATACACCAGTATATCATCGATAAAGACTACTACAAACTGGTCCAAGTACAGATGAAAGATTCGATTCATGTAGTCCATTAACACAGTAGGTGCATTGGTCAACCCAAATGGTATCACTAGGAACTCATAATGCCCATATCTGGTTCTCAAAGCAGTCTTTGATACGTCTTCTATTTTTACCCTCAATTGATGGTATCTCAATCGCAAATCGATCTTTAAGAATACACAGGAACCAGACAACTAATCGATTAAATCGTCAATTCTAGGGAGCAGATACTTGTTCTTAACGGTCACCTTGTTCAGCTCTGGGTAATCAATACAAAGACACAGGCTTCCATCTTTCTTCTTTACGAAGAGCACTGGAGCACCCTAGGGTGATATACTGGGTTATATGAACCCTTTCTCAAGTAGTTCCTTGATCTACCTCTTTAGCAGCTTCGCCATTTCACTTAGAGCCATACGGTATGGGGTTTTGGAAATTGGACCTGCTCTAGGCCTTAAATCAATCGAGAATCCACTTCCCTATCAGGAGATAATCCACTGACATCCTCTGAAAAAACATCAGGAAACTCACTCACTACAGGGATACTTTCCAAGGTTACACCGGCCTTTGATTGTATAGAGCAAAATACCTTACACCCCTATCTGGAGGTAATCCACTAACATCCTCCAGAAAAACATCAGGAAACTCACTCACTACAGGATACTTATCAAGCCTACATTGACCTCTGATTGCATAGAGCAAAATACCATATACCCCTGATAACCTTTATGTAGATATCTCTCAACCTTAGCCATGGAGAGAAGGTTAAGAGTGATTTCTGTGTTTGCTGGCAGTTATGGATTTAGATATATGACTCTCTTCTATTTATAATCCAACAACACACCGTTCACTGTCAACCAGTCAATCCCCAAAATTACTTCCAACCCTTGTAGTGGCAAATAGATAAGATATACGGTTGAATCGTGCCCCTCAACATTTACCACATAATTTAGACAAATGTTGGCCGTCACAATTTATGCTCGCATAAGTGTAGATACAACCAAATCATATGAGAATTTATGCACAGGTAAACATAACTATCTCACGCAGTCGTATGCAATGAATGAATGGCTTGCACCATAATCATACATAAAATGCACTAAATTTCCATTCAGAGAAATCATACCTTGAATTAGCTCTGTAGACTTTTTGGCTTCTTCTTGTGTTAGTGTGTAGACCCTGCTTAAAAATCTGGGTCTAGTCTCCTCCTCCTACTGCTTTTGTAGACAATCCTTGGCATATGTCCCGCTTGTTGTAAACATAACAGACAAGTGGTTTACTCGAGTCTGGCCTAAACAAAATCTTGTTGCAGGATCTACCAGAGTGAAGTGGCTTTCGATAACGCCAACAACTCTAACTTCCAGAAGAACTTTGGACTCCACGACCCCCAGATTGATTTGATCTCTTAGGATCCCCTCCAGAAAATCCACTTTATTCCTTTTGTTTCTGTGCTAAGCTACCACTTCCAGAAGCACCTTTGTTCCCAGTCTTTGTCGCCCAATTCGACATACACTTCTCAATGTATTGGCACTCTTTTGCCGCTTTATTGAATTCCATAAAGTGTTGAGAAATCAACCTCTCTTTGAACTCAGGTCTCAACCTTTCAATCATCATATCTACATTCTACTCTTTATTGTCATTCAACTTGTGATATGACGTGTATCATGACAATCAAATATATCAGGCCAAATAATTGTCAAAGTTGTCTCGATCTTGCTCTTTGATACAAAGGAATTCTTTCTCCTTTTCTCTTCTGATAGTCAAGGGAAAATATTTCTTATTGAACTTTACCTGGAATAATTCCCATGTGATAGGAACATTCCTCCCTTTCAAGATAAGATCTATACCCTTTCCACCAGTGATCAGCATCACCTTCCAGCTTGTATATAGCTAATCGGGCTTTCACTTCGTCTGGGCATTGCAGCATATCAAATATCTTGTCTAAACAAGCCAACCAATCTTCCACTTGTTGAGGATTAAACTTTTCTCTGAACATAGGAGGCAGCTGTTTGCTAAACCTACTCAACCAAGTTTGAATATCCACCTCAAGCTCAAGTATATCACCCTCTGCTGGAGGTTCCTCATATATTTCTTCGTTATTCCCCCTCATGAATTCATCTAGATGATTCTCTAGATGATCCTGCCTTTGTTGTACTCCCTGAAGGTCAGCTCTTATTTCATTCATTATTTGTTGTTGTTGTTTTAACAAATCCAGTATTCACTGTTGTACTGGATCAGGTCGTGGCTCAAGTGTGACATGATAATGCCCTGCACGTGGCCTGCCACAAGGTCTACCAGGTTAAACTATCTTTATGTTTAAAATTATATAAAGATAGAAAAGAATTATATTTTGTATAAGAACAAGGGCATTTTTGTCATTTCGTAAAAGTCAGAGTACAAATATGTCATACATAACACATAACAACTATTTACAGTATTTACAAAGAAACAGAAACATCATATATCCTACACACTACTATTCATGACATATTAGTCCTTTACATAACCAAAATACTGAGTTCATGCAACTTCCCAGGGGTCACCCATCCTAAACTACCCCAGTTCCCAGGTCGAGCATGCTTAACTATCTCTGTACCCTTCCAAAATATTGACTGTGGCCAACTCTTTCTTTGTTTTGTCGGTTCTACCTGATTGATCTTAACTCATAATACGTGCTGGTCAAGCCCCGATCATCAAAATAGCTCACGTAGGCCCCACATCATAGCTTGGTATACATGAAATCTCGCACTAACCCTCTAATATGCCTCCAAAAAGTCTAGAAGTTCTCCTTCAGGCCCCACTCAACGATGAGGTTCTTCTGTCGGTTCTAGAATGATAAGTCCGGGAAGAAGTGCATCGTAGAACAAACCTAACACTCGTTAGTAACCGTAACCCCCAACGGTATTCACAGTCAAAATATAGTCTCTACATCGTCAAGGAATGTGAAATATCGGCCTCTCGGTGTATTGTGCTCTTGCAGTACCCTGTGATACTTGGTCTTGAGAAGGTAGGACAACTCCATATCTGGCTGTAAATTGTACGGCACATGTACAGGCTCTGCTGAGATCGCTCAGCTCATCCTCTGATATCTCCTCCAAATCATAGTCAGAATCCCACTCCGGGTATTCATCTGGTGCATCTCCGCTCTCCCTAACCTCTATCACTCCCAAGTATGCCGGCCTAAGCTCTGGACCGTACACAGGTAGCCTCGGCTGTATGTCAAGAACACGCAGGTTCATCGTCATCTTGCTCCCAGACGACTCACTAGCACCCCTGATCACGATCATATGCTCACTCAGAATATCCATGAGTAGTCCTCTTGCCATGCAAACAAAACCAATAGTATACCATTCTGATAATGCCAGAACCGCTTATTAGCTCTAATACAAAAAATGTCAACACCCATTTCCATTTCAATATTTGAAGAGTAAAAAAGACTAGATTCTGTGGGCATACAGAAAAGTACATATATACTGATAAAAGTATTCGTTTACAATCCAAAGTCGTTCATCGATAAAATACAGAGTGCTCAGAAATTCCAATATTTACAGGATTTCCCAAAATATCTTAAACATAAACTAACTATAACCATGATCTTTAACCCTGCCTCGAGACACATGCCAATCACTTCTCGGTGTCTATACCTTTGTCTTTCGATCCATTGGCACCCGTTAAGATGTTTGTTTTAGAAAAAAGGGTTAAAATTCAAGGAATCCCAGTTGAAACATGCTATCGTTCATAGAAAATGTAAAAAATAAATATGATATGTGCCATGTATGCACAATTAATGAACAATATAAATACATCATTATCATGTATACATGAGTAGGGCCTAGCCCTACTAATCTACACCGATTGGATCTCACCAATTCCCAGTGCAAGTGCACCTTTGGCATTAACTGCCTCTCTCTAGGCAAAACATGTTGATTAATAAAGCACATTTACAAACAATGACATTCACACAATCATATAACTATGGCATGATGTATGAAGGATAATGTCCCTACCTCAAAGTTCTTTCAACCCTTTTTTAGTGTGCCTCATAAAACATGTCACTTCCGACTTCTGACTCTGTCCTAAAATATTAAATGTACATGAAATAGGTCATAACCTATCCAAGCATTATTTTAGACACTTCCATAGCATTTCTTATGGTTATATTAAATCTATGGTGAAAATTTATCAAAATGCCCCCGGGACCCAGCCTGGCCCCGCTATACCCAGCCTGATAGTACGTTTTCCCACAATCTTGACTAGGGCTATCCTGACATATTATCAAATTCAGTGTCAAATTATGAAATTGCCCTTGCCAGCCCCTATTTTAGGGTTTTAGGGGCGTTTTCATAATTATGCTTTTTTGGGCTTTTCCGAAAACGTGACCAACTGTAACCCCACTTATTTTTACTTCCTGTATCCAATGGAACCATCAAATCATTGAAAAGCTAACTCCTTCTCCCAAATCTATGCTTGGCCAAAACTTAGGTTACGAAAAGGAAAAATTTGGAGTTTTGTGTTTTGGCTTCCAAAGCTTGTACCTTTTCACTTCTCATCCATTATTAAGTTATTTAAACACATTCTAATCATGGTTCAAAGAAATTTGGGCAGCATAACCCCTTAGGATTAGGACTTTCCAAATTTACAAACTTAACCAAAAATCACCAAATCCGACCACAAACCTCAACAACAACATCATACTAGTATAGATCTAAGGTTTGTGAAGTTACCTCTTGAGTTCTCTCTCTCTCTTGGTGTCCTCCTCTCTCTCTCCTTGAGCTTAAGATGTGTTTTCTAAACCATTGATTCCATAGAGAAGAAGAGTTTAGAGAAGATTTTCAAGTAAGATTACAAGAACTCTTGAGAAATCACACTTACCTTATGCTTTCTCTTCTTCTTCCTTCTCTCTAGAACTTGAGAGCTCTTGAACTCTCTCTCTCTCTCTCTCTCTCTCTCTTCTTTCTCTTGTGTTGGCCAAAATGAGGAAGGGAAGAGGAAGGAAGAATGTTTTATAAAATATCTTCATCTCCTTTAATCACTTGATTTCCATCAATGCATCACATGGCGACACTTGGCATTAGCTTTATCTCTTTCTAATTGATGTCATAAGGCTTCAATTAGCCTTGAACTAATTTTCTTCTCCCTTTGGTTAGTTTAAAACTGTCCCCCCTTATGTCTCCACTAACCAAATGACTTCTTCCAACTAATCCAACCATGTACTCAATTGTTGTACCTTAATCATGATTACTTTGTAAAAGTAACATTATTTTAACACAATTAGACACGTTCTCATCTTCATCAATTATAAACTAATCCCTTTACCATAGGATAATGACACTTGGCATGTTTAATTCCAAAAATCATTTTTCCCTCCCATTTTCTTGTGCTAGGCAAAAATTTACAAGAGAAAGGGAAATAGAAATTGTTTTTAATATTTCCATAATTTCTTTAATTGAATTATGCACAAGTCCTTCCAATTTCACAACCCTTGATTTATTCTTGGTGGACTATTCCAAATATACATTCTCCTTTATTTTCCTCAATTAATTGAAATTAACTTCAATTAATTGAAAAATAGTTAATCTTGTGCTAACTTAGCAAAGTTTCTATTTTGTCATTACCTTTGTAATCTAATTTCCTTTCTTGAATTAATTTACTCATTTTCTCATGAATATTCACCATTTTATTGAATTTCTCAAATAATTACAATATATTTGGTGAATATAAAATTTGGGGTGTTACAATTTTTTTTTCTAATTCCAATGATCACTTGTAGTGATGAAATCATATCACTCAAGTACTCTAACAATTTATGCAGAAAGTAATCTTTTGCTTGTTCAAAACACTTTGTTCATCTTTCAAGTCCTTTGCAAAACCTTTCTAAACTTTGTTATCATCAAAACAAGGAATCTAACAGGGGCGGCGGTGGCGAATGAGCATCCTGGGAACTTAAAGTGATGAAGGAGAGAAGGAAGAGGTCAATAAAGAAATGTAGTAAGAACTACAAGGAATAAGTGAGTTTGAATGGAGGTCCAACGATGTTACGAAGGGCTATGACTTATGAACTATTACTTGGGGAAGATAGAACGTTTGAAAATGTAGCATAACGGTTGTTTCTTAAGAACGTTATGTTTTTGGTTTTTGCTGATATAAGGTTGGGAGATAAATCAATTGTAAGTGTTGCATGATGATTGTTTCATAAGAACCGCTATTTTTGTTACTGAATAAATGATGGTTATTAACTACAACTATTATTTTTTTGTTTTCGCGATTTTCACATCTCAATACATGATAGTATGTATATTTAACCAATAAATGATAGTATGTTTTAGTGTTATCTATTCTTGAGCGACCTCCACCTCAACATATAAGACATTTATTCATTGTAAACATTATTTATTAAGCTTTATATATGTGTGAATCTATAGTAGTTCCACGTGCTCAAGAGCCTTGCTTTGTAAAATAAGTGTTTTCTAATGGTGAGCCTCTGAAAGGCGGATCCTTTTACTCATCTCTACCAAGAAGTAGCTACACCTCATTGTAACTTCCAATCCAGGTTTTTGGATAGTGTGGCAGCTTCTTTTTTGAGAAATTGGAAGCTATAACACTTAGGGTTTGTTCGGTATGAGGGAAGGGGAAGGGAGGAAAAGTGGGTGGAGGGAACATTTTTTTTAATTGAATTAAAGAAATTATAGAATTGAGGTTAAAATATTTTAATTAATTTTTCTTAATTTTTTATCTTACATTTTAACTTTATTAAAATATTGTGACCCCACTTCTTCAATTTGTGTAAATCTAACTCATAAAAATTTTTCTTCCCCTCCAAACCCCTCATTCCAAACAAACCCTTAAAGATCCATCCAAATGTGTGTTAGTTTCCTAAAATACCACATTAATTAATCATATGCAATTGGAACTACCCATTAATGGAAACCCTCTTTATATATGTGTGTACATCAATAGAGATTGTTTAAAAAATTATTAATTTGAGAAACGTAGTGGATTAAAGTGTTATATTTAATACCAAAGTAAATCTCTTCTCGAAATCCTACAAGGATATTATAATATAGGGTTAAAGTGTCAAAATAACCTTCAAAAGTGCAAAAGAGCCATAAACTATTTTTTGAAGTAAAAGTAACCATAAACATTTAAAATTGGGGCAAAACCATTAAACCCAACTAACTTCCATCTATTACAATGAGAAAAATTAATCTTTTGACACTTAAAATTTTGACTCACTTACAACTCAGTCCTTGAACATTTAACTCGCTTGCAACTCAATCCTTGATATTTTTGAGTCATCTTATAAAGCAAAAATATGTTAAAATACTATTACAAATTGCCTACACTACTACAGAATATAGATACTGCTACCCTAAAAGACGTCCCTTTTTAAAATAGGGACGTCTAAAATATAGGCGGTGGCATTTTTGTAATTATGTGTGGGAATTTGGTAGCTTTAGACGTCCCAAATTCAATTTGGGACATCTAAAGTTAAAAAAAAAATTAATATTTTTTTTTTTTACTTTAGACGTCACTTTAGACGTCCCAAATTCAATTTGGGACGTCTAAAGTAAAAGAAATTTTTTTTTTTTTTTTTTTTACACTTTAGATGTCCCAAATTCCATTTGGGATGTCTAAAGTGGTACTTTAGACATCCCAAATTCAATTTGGGACCTCTAAAGTGATGTCTAAAATAAAAAAAAAATTTACACTTTAGATGTCCCAAATTCCATTTGGGACATCTAAAGTGTAAAAAAAAAAAATTTTTTTTTTTTTAACTTTAGACGTCCCAAATTCAATTTGGGACGTCTAAAGTAAAAAAAAAAAAAAAATTTTGACTTTAGGCGTCCCAAATCCCATTTGGGAGGTCTAAAGTCTCTACTTTAGACGTCCCAAATGGGATTTGGGACGCCTAAAGTCACACTTTAGGCGTCCCAAATCCCATTTGGGACGTCTAAAGTAGAGACTTTAGACCTCCCAAATGGGATTTGGGACTCCTAAAGTCAAGTCAGAAATTCTGACATGTGTGAGACTTTTTTTCCCTTTTCTTCATTCCCATGTCAGAAACCCATACTTCTTTTTCCATCTTTCCCATCCCCATGACTTCTCTTCCCTTTTTTCTGCATTTCCTTTTTTCTTTCATTCCCGTGACTTCGTCTTCCTCAATCTTCTTCCTCTCTTTCTTTTCTTCATTCCCTTTTCCTCCACCTCCTTCCATTCTCATAACACCTTCTTTGCTCTCACCCTCCGGCGTACACCTCCTCCACCTTTTTTGCCCCCTCCACCCTCCGGTGTACACCTTCCACTCTCTTTGTTGCTTTCAGCCTCCGGCGTACATCTCCTCTCCACTGTGTATACACAAACTCCTCAAACGTCTTCTCTCCACCTTGGAAGCACATAGACATTGTTGGCTGCCCTCTCCCCTGGTTTCATCAGGTTTGTTTTTTTTAAATATAAATTTACATGAAGAATTAAGTTAAACTTGCAATATGAAATTATTATAATGCTTTCAATTTATTTACATGATTCTAGTTATAGGAGTGTTTTTCCCTTGATTGTTTTTTTTTTTTTGCCAGAATCATAAACTAGTTGTTAGTAGTTATGCTATACTAATAATGTTTCTGTTTTATACGTTTGGAGCTTGGAAATCGAGGAAAATACATATGTATATTTATTTTGATGAAATGAATAACAATTAGTTTGTAGTTGTGTGGTGACAAATATTTTGACACTTTCTAGTTGTTGTTATATATATATGATATTAGGTTGTATGAGTTGTTGTTGTTATTATACATATATATATATAGTAAAAAGATTGTAGTGCTAGAAGTCCTTACCATTTCGTAAGGGACATTTTTTTGTTTATGAATCCATCTTCAATTCTGTTTCTGCAATTTTAATTTGCTGGGTAATAAAGAATATAAATAATTATTTTTAAAATAATAAAACTTTTTAACCTCCCAAATTAAGAATTTGGGAGGTCTAAAGTCCCCTAGTGGAGGACTTTAGACGTCCCAAATTGAGATTTGGGACGTCTAAAGTCCTGACTTTAGACATCCCAACTTTTTTGGGACGTCTTTTCTTAAAATATACTACGCCCCCTACATAGACGTCCCTTAGTTTTTGGACGTTAAAAGTGCTAAAATAGGGACGTTAAAACCCCTTTTTGTAGTAGTGCTAGGTGGATTTTACATAAATTAAAATATAAAAAACAACGTCCTCATCTCCACCAACTTGCATCCCCCTCCACCTCTGTTTTCTAGAAACCTTGCTGGGTGACAAATCCCTGTTTTATTCTATATTTTCAAACTTTATTTTGGAATTTTTTCATAATTATCGATCTCTTAAAATGTCTCTCGTTTAAAAAAACACCACAACATTATTCAAATTAAGAATTTTTCACAGTAGCAAAGTATCATCCAATTTTGAAAAATTGTTTCACATGTTTGTTTGATCAAATGAACAATATTCATAACAAAGGTATTTTTAAGTCAATACAAAAATGTGCAATCCCATTTTGTTCTCCTCTGTCGGGGAATGGGACCGAACCTTGCTGAAAATTTCACCAGTCAAAAAAACAAATTTACTCTAGTATTGAGCACAACCTTTTTTGAGTTTTACTTACATAAACTCATTTAATGATCCACCGCCAATTCGTAAGAGGGAGGAACCAACCATGAATTGTAGCACATATATTAATATTATTGGGTGTTTAGTTATGGGTTTGGCATGTGGAGAATGGGATTGTGATTATGGCCTTAAAACTTGTATGTTTCCTACAATTTTTAACAGTATTTTAACATATTTTTGCCACATATGGTGACTCATAAGCATTAGGGACTGAGTTGCAAATGAGTCAAGAGTTGAAGGATTGAGTTATAAATGATTCAAAACTTTAAGAGCCAAAAGATTAATTTTCTCCATTGTAATAAATGAAAGTTAGTTGGGTTTAATGGTTTTGCCTCAATTTTAAAATTTTATGGTTACTTTTACTCTAAAAAAATAGTTTTTAGTTACTTTACACTTTTAATAAAAGTTAAAAGTTATTTTAACACTTTATCCTATAATATAAAATCTAATTACCTGCCCACTTTATTACTAATGCACAAACTAGTTAAAAACGTATGTGAATTAAACATATGTGGGTTTGTGTGTGTGTTCAAAAGTTGGCACCTAGCTAGGGAGGACACCAAGTTGGAGTTGGTAGGGAAATCCAAAAGTGAAGTTGTCGTATGTGTTTTGTCGTTGTTGGGAGCGTAGCCTTGTGAAACCTATGTTCTCTAGTCCAGTATTTTATGTGCAGTTCCCGAGCTTCTTCAGAAGTCTGTCGGGCTGAGATCCCATTCTCCCGTCGAGTCCTTTAAGTCAAGAGAGAGACAGCTGGCCGGTCTAACACATACTCTGGTCCATATACTGGTCTTCTGTCAATTATTGTAGGTACTATTCCTTCCTTTCTTCCACTTGCATATCTTCATGGCTTGATTTTAATTTTGCTTCGCCGTACGTAGTCATACATTAATTCTTTTATGTGTTCTGGTTCATGCATGAGTATTTGATAATTAAATCTTAGTATATTTGGGGTTCTCATGTTTGTGTGAAGAGAATTAAAAAAGAAGAGAGAATTTAAAGAGGAGGGAAAATTAAAAAACAACGAGGTCTATTCATTTGCACAGCCATCATGTGCAGCTATGATTCAAAGTCCAATACCAAATAAAGTCATAATATACAGACGAATTTGTTATAATAGACATAGCCAAATAAGTGTCTGTAAGATTCTTTTTTCGAGATATATATATACATATATTAAATGGTTTAATGAGATGGCTAACATTATTATTTATAAATCATCCTTCTGTCGCTTTCCGGCAAGTTAAAGCAGAATCGCAGAGCTAGTTGCTTGATATTTGCCATTAACATATTTTGTGGGAACTAGTTCTAAGGTGTGCAATGCACATTTGGTTCGATGAGGTGTAACTAAAATAGAAAGTCCTTTAATTTCTACATCATTTGTTTTACCCACATAAATTTTGAATAAATAATTAAGTTCCTATATATTACTACCTCCGGCCCTTAATATAAGAGTTAATTGATTAATTTTGATAGATTTTGGAAATTAATTATGTGAGTTATTTGTAATAAATATATTTTAGTTTTCTTAAAATATCATCTTTCATTGTGATTATCTTTAAATAGAAACCTCTTAATATGTACAATCTATAAATTTGGGAGATAAATAAGATTGGGTTTTATTTGGCATCAAATCCAACCATTAAGTAACTTTTATATTAATGAGTGAAGGTACGTAATAACCTCTGTTGGCTAACCAAAAGGTCTTCATTGACTAATGTAGAAAGTTTTACCCGCAGTAGCGGAATTAAAAATCAAATCAATCGATCAAAATGGGGAGCTAATAAACCCCACCGAATAAAACGTCTATAAGTTCAATTGAGCTGAGCTTTTTTCTTTAAATAAAATTATTTTGTTTTGTTTGGTTTATAAAGTTTGATTTGATTTGGTGAATTGGAATAATTGGGGCTCCTAGTAAAACTTGTCATCGATTTGTGTCATACACAAACAAACCCGTTTCCTCATTGAAAGAGAAGCATTGGCATGGCAAATTTGACACTACTCCTACGTGCAATCAGCTTTAGCTTCTTCTTCTTCTTCTTCTTCTTCTTCTTCTTCTTCTTAATGAGAAAATCAGATTTAGATTTTGATTATCACAAAGCTGCTTTCTCCATAGTCAATGAAGACCCTACTTTTTTTTGTTTTTGGTGAAAATGAAGACCCAACTTCATTTATTGATGCATTCAATTTTAGCTCTTGCTTTTTCCTTCTATTTGATATTTAGGTTCAATCATGCACGTTAATTAGCTGTCTTCTTCTTCTTTTTCGTTTCATGCCCCTCCTTCTGTCAAAAATGGTCCCCTTCTACTATCATTAAGAAGGATTGGTCCAAAAAAATCATTAAGAAGGAAGAAAATTAAAGGAACATGAGGGCAACAATCCCTTGCCCCTCAATAAATGTGTCTAAAACAGAGATTAAATACTGCTTTAAGTGCTAATTTTTTATATTGTTTTTGTCAATAGCCTTGTAACTTAATTGCATGGATGCACCCATGTAAATGGAAAGTTGCTGGTTTGATCCCACCTATTTGTAATCTCATGACATTAGTGCATGTCCCTTTAACTAAAAAAAAATATTTATTTTTTAAAATATGTAATTTCAATCCACCTTATGTCCTAAATTTATAATTCTGTTTTTAAATTATCTCTATTGATTATACATATTAAATGAGTTTTCATCAAAGGATAATTTCTAGTGCAAATGACAAAAATGTGTCTTTTAAGGACGGTTTAGTATTAGGGATTTGGAGGGGAGGGGAGAGAAGATGAGGGCAATTTTTTGTAAGTTAGATCTAAAAATTTAGAGAAATAGTTTTAAAATATTTTAATTAATTTTTCTACTCTATTATCTTATATTTTCTCTTTATTAAAATTTTATAAGCCCACTTCCCTTTTCTTTAAAAAAAATCCAACTTTTAAAAATTTTTCCTCTGCTTCCTCCCCTCCAATTCCCACATACCAAACAGCCCCTTAGAGATAACAATTACAACATAGATATTTTACCCTAAGCTTGCGGGAATTTTGGACAATAAACAGACAAAATGCTGTTTAAGGTGTCTTAAAGAATTTTTTTTATCCTTAATACAGTACAAGTCACTTAGGGAGTTATTAATACTTATTTTTTAATTTTGTTTCTACAATTAATGGTTGAATATGACTTTAATTTGTAATTTTTTCTCCCCTTCAAAAATCAAAACCTCATTAATAGAGGTAAACTTGGAAAATTTTATTAATTTAAGACCAATTTAATAAGTTTATTGTCATTCATTGTTGATTCACATGAATTAATTGAAGCTCGAAAGTGTCTTATAATAAAGACTAAAAGGAGTACGTAGTATATTGTTTAGTGATATCATTCATTATCTGTTGATCCTGTTGATTCATAAAACTTGTCATGTCACCAGAACATATATCATGTGAATGCGATCTGCCGAATTAATTTACTATTCCCTCAGTCTCTTCTTGTAAGGCTCATTTTGAAATGTTTATTTGTCTTTTTATTTTTAAATAAAAATTTTTTTAGATACCGTAATTTGATTTGTACGATCCGGTTAAAGGAATCTTATACACACTCACGCGGCTACCTCAGATCTCAATTGTAAGGGGGAAAAAAACGGAGTATTTCTTTGATCCAATGTATCAGGAAAAAAAAAGTGTATACATATATATATACAGCGATATTTTGGTGAATCTTAATATAAAATAACAGAAGTATATATGATCATTGTTGTGAACATTTCTATGATAAAATTATATAATCATTTTTTTGAACCCACGTGAGCCTATGAGTGGAATATATAAATTCTTTTAGTATAAAACATATATAAGCCACTTTCAACAACACACAGGAATAAAAAAAAAAAGTAATTCATTCATTAAATATGTTTTAAATTAAAATAAAATTTTCCAACATTGTTTTTATTATAATGAGGTTTTGAAAAGAGAGAAAAATATAATGAATTCCATTTAAACATTAATTACATTGAAAAATTGGTAAGTAAGTATTAATTATTTTCCAAATTAAATGACTTATATTATGGATAAAAAAAGTTGTTATAGAAAGTAACTTGGGTTGTGTCTCGATTAGCGTGCAGTGACAACATGACTTTTCTTTTCTTTTCTTTTAACTTAACTTTTACAAACTCAAGATGTGATAAAACTCAGATTATATAATAATTTATGTTTTGACAAATTGAAAGCTATTTAAATAGTTAGTGAAAAAGCAAGTTTAAATATAAAATGACCAAAAGAATATGAATTTTTATTACATGGCATATATATTCACATTAATTTTAAGAAAAATATCAAAATTATAAAAAAAAATAATAAATTTTGGGGAAAAAATTTTAAACACTAAAAATTATTTAATTAGATATATTTAATAGATAAAAATACATAAAAATTATAATAATGTTAAACTTTTCAACTAAAACCTCAATATTGTATCGGCCATTATTATTACCAACTTGCTAAAGAAAAGTGGGGAGAGATAGACATAGGTTTGACAGGGGCGTCAATGAACATATCTGTGGGGCCCATCACCATATTTATCCCACCGTGAAGCACCTTATCATAGAAGCATGGAAAGTTTGCTTCCTTCTAAAAGCCAAAATATCATAAGCTAAGTGCCTGTTTGGATTAGCGGTAGAGAATGAGCTTTTTTTGTAGATGAGTTTTTAGAAAAGTCATATAAAAAAACAGTCAGATTAGAGATGTGATTTGTGTTTGGATTGGCGGTAGCATAAGTGACTTTTTTCTAACCTGAAACCTGTTTGGATTAGCGTTTAAAAAGTCCGTTTAGATGGAAAATGACTGAAAAGCCATGAATCTTATTGAATACTATATATATATATATATATATTTATTTATTTATTAGTTGTATATATTGTGATAACTGAAATGAAAATATGTTTGAAAAATTGATAAAATAAAAAAGATGCAATTATTATTGAAAAAAAGAAAAATACACGAAAGTATTTAATTAAAAAAAGATAAATTATATTTAAATTAGAATGCATACATGAAATGTCTCATTATTGGATCGTCTACCTCTAACAAGTTGGTCTCTGATTGTGTCACAAACATGATTCATTTGTGTTGAAGATAATCTACGGATAGTAGATGTGGATATGACATCAATCGGATCATTAGTATCTTGACTAGGTATATTTCCTCGTTCAGCTTGTTGAATTTATATTTTCCTCTTCCATTTTTTTCTTTCCTTCTTTTCTTTCATCATCTCAACGGCTTGGTCTTTAACTTCACAGGCCATAGATAGATCATTTGGGTTAAATGAACAAAAAATAATGTGGTAGGCCCTAACTACTTTCTTTTTCATTGTCACTAAAGTCAAACTGTGGGGCCCTTTTTCAGCTGTATTGAACTCATTGTGCGAGAAGGAAAGATTTGGACTTAGCGTTCGGATGCGGGGAGAAGTAATTTGGATGAGCTTCTCATAAAAGCTCCATTTTTTTCAAAAACCCAGCCAACCCAAAAGCTTTCCAAAACACACCAAATGGGCTTTTTTTGGATTCAAACGGATTCACAAACAGACTCTAAATAAAGGAAACGCTATCAAACATCAATAAGAGGTAAAAAGTCACTTTTGTTGGGATGCACGTTTGGGGGCCAAACGTGATCCCAAACACAGGCTTATATAACGAAATCGAAGGGAATATTCCTATAACTTATTACGAAGCAGCCAATTCAGAACTAGAACTTATTTTTAATTATATGGTTGCAATAGTAGTGACATCTGCGTATAATATATAGGTGAGCTTCATAAAAGTAGCAGACCCTACTGTATATCTCCTTCCCATCATCTACTCTTATTCCTCACTCTCTTCTTTTCTCTCATTCTCTAAACTCATTTTCAGAGCTGCTGTGCTGCTTCAAAGGATTTGGGAATCATCTTCAACATCAAGTTATCATACGCTTATTCGTAGTAAATCTTTTATGATGACTTTCCCTTTGAACTTGTTATAATGAGAAAAGTTGTTCAAACTTTTGGTAAACCGTGAATTTGAGTTGTGAATTGGAAACTCATCACTAGGATTGCACATTATTCCAAGTGTGATTTGCAAGGAAGATGCTTCTATGGGACTTATCATATGATTGTACATGCGATCCCCATATCCACACCCAGATATATATGCCATCTTTCATAATTTCATATAGTCTTCTAGTAATTAATTTTCAGTTTCAATGTATTGGCTCTTACTAGCGCTTTTGAATTAATGTGGAAGGGTTCTAGAGCTGCTTATAGAGAAAACAAAACTGTAAAAACCACTTATGTGGCTCAGAAGTTACGAAAAAGAGAGAACTTGCAATGATGATTAAAGAAGTCACAGCTAAAAGGTGACTTTCTACTGTAACTTTCTTTATTAATAAAAGTTCGAGACTTTTAGCAATGACCCTTAAAAGTTGCCCTTGAAGGCAGCGACAGTGAGTGTCACAACTAGAAATTCTATTCTATAAAGACTTTTAATGACGTTTTTAAGAGTCACCGTTGGAGTGAGACCTTCAGTGGCGATTTCTATTGCTGCCACTAAAAGTCTCCCTTTTAAAGACTTAGTGGCAACTATTTAATTAGAGTCCCCTGAAACTAAAACTTTAGTAAATTTATTCCAATTGAATGGCAAAATGATTGAATATAAAAGGAGGGAGTCACAAGTTCGGTCTTTAGAGAGACTCAGTTGAGTCGATAATATTTAGTGGTAACATGGTGTCAAGGTGGTGACATGGCGACTTCCTAATAAACAGTTTTCGGTGACAACACCATTCCAATAACAATAGTCTTTATAGCATTGACTTTCTACTGACAACAACTTTCGGTAGTGATAGTGATATAACAAGGAAGCATGATCCATCCATTTCAATGTTTGTCTCTCTACTATTGCACTTATTAATCGTTAGGCTCATTTAGAGAAATAGTTACTACCATGGTATCAAAACCAGATCGGACTACCTAGTTCAGCCAGGCAACCCAACAGCGTATCCAGTGCGGCAAGCACCCAAGTTGGAAAGAATGGTAACCCAGGGGTGATCTAGTGTAATTAGAGTGATCTGGGAGTAACCCGTGTTATATATGTTTTTTGAGCTCCCAGATGCTAGAAAGATATTGTTTTGTTTAAAACAAAAACATGGACCAACGCTATTTCATAGGTTTTGTCAATGAAAAACAACAAAAATGTCAAATAAAAAAGACCTAAAAAACCAAAGAAGAAGAACAAAAGAAAGAAGAGTGAAAAGGATAAAGAAAGATGAATAAGAATTAAGAAGGAAAAAATAGTCAGACATTGTTTATTGTTAGACCCTATCCCAAACATTTTGGGCCATTCTTCATCTTCCCGCCTGCTAAAACCACATGGATATATTATTATATACTCCCTCCTCCCAATATACAAAATCCATTTGGCCGTTTAAGAAATCAATTAACTTAGTTAAAAGTAATAATATGTAAAAAAAATATACTTTCTCCAAATATGCCCATATTGATGAATGAATAAGATAGCGTAATAATTAGAAAAATGATAAAAGAGAATGTATAGGAAGAAAAGATGTAAGAAAATAAAGGGAATGAGTTAATATTTCAAATCAATACAATGTATTACATTAATTAAACATAAAATGGGTAAAAATATATTTATTGGTTAGATAAACTAAAAAAGAATCTTATAAAAAGAGACAAACGTATTTAAAAATTAAGATCTTATTAAGTAGGGAACATGTAATAGAGTGTGGGGTCTTAAAAAATAATGAATACAACTAAGAGAGAGAAGTGTGTAAATCATAGCCATTCATTTCAAATCAATGGTTTTGATTTATCTACTGTTTATACCAACTCTTCTCACCCATTTCAACACTGGCTGATGTCCCACTCATACACGTTTCTTGACTTTGGAAGCTCATTGCTGTTATTATATTAATTTATTGTCCTATTTTTTTTATTAATTTATTGATCTATTCATGCCAAGTGTTTTAATATTTGTAATCAGTTATGTCTTTATGTAATATATATACGCGCGCGCGCCCCCACACACCCTTTTATGGAGAGTATCCTCTTCCTGAGAGTCGTTATTTGCTTGACTTTAATTTTAAATACTTCTTTAATAATTATATTTTATATTTTAATGCTTCACATTTTTTTCCTATTATTTTAATTAAATATTATTATTATTATTATTTGATAAAATATTATTTTTATTATTAAATATACTTTTTTTTTTTATACATGAACCAAGAGCCGAGAATGACATATCCTTCATTCTAAGTTGGGACAGGTGCACCTTTGAGCTAGATAGTGGAAAGAAAATGGAGAAGAATCTCTTGGACAAAAACACAGAGATGGTGAACCAAGAGAATCATCCACGCTTAACATGGCGTGTGTTTGCTACAGAAGCAAAAGAGGTTTGCTATTTAGCAGGCCCAATGGTTGCTGTGAATTATTCAACTTACTTTCTGCAAACTATTTCTTTGATGATGGTGGGTCACTTGGGTGCTCTTGCTCAATCTAGCACCGGTGTTGCTATTTCTCTTTGTGCCGTCACTGGCTTCAGTGTTATTGTAAGTGACTTCATCTTCTATTGTGAGATTTATATATTTTCCTTTAATAAACTAATAATTGAGGATTTTGGATTTTTGTATTTTTCTACTTCCTTAACAGTTTGGAATGGCTTCTGCACTCGAAACCCTATGCGGGCAAGCCTACGGAGCTAAACAATATAAGAAGTTTGGTGTTCAATTTCAAACTGGAACCTTCTGTGTTATTGTATGTTGTGTTCCTTTCTGTGTGTTGTGGCTTTATTTAGGGAGGTTATTGGTTTTGGTTGGTCAAGACCCTTTAATTGCACATGAAGCTGGCAAATTTGCAGTTTGCTTGATTCCTGCTCTCTTTGGTTACGCAATACTTCAAGCCCTGATTCGATACTATCTTATGCAAAGTTTGATCACTCCTCTAATACTCTCTTCTTCGGTTACAATTTGCTTCCATGTTGGTTTTTGTTGGACATTGGTTTTTAAATCTTCTATGGGTCGTTTTGGAGGAGCATTTGCCATTGGTACTTCATATTGGTTAAATGTGCTCATACTTGCGTTATATATGAAGTTCTCTGATTCTTGTGCAAAGACTCGAGTTTCTATTTCCATGGAGATTTTCCATGGGATTGGAGAGTTCTTTCGCTTTGCTATTCCTTCAGCTATAATGATTTGGTATTATTCTTCCCCACATACACAGAATATTAATACGACTTTCTATATATTTATATGTTTTACCTTGAACATTGATATTGATTATTGAATATTTCAGCTTCCAATGGTGGTCATACGAGGTAGGTACGCTGTTGGCCGGTCTTCTACGACCAAACCCCGAGCTTGAAACTTCAATTTTAGCCGTATGGTATAATTTTTTTTTTTAATGTTTTTGTTTCCGTAATCTATAACAAGTTTTGTCCTTTAACTTATATGTAAAGTTTCAGTTTGATCCCTTAATTTTTTTTAAAAAATGGTCTTTTCAGTCCTTTATATATTGTTGGCTGGTCTTTAGCAACCAAACCCCGAGCTTGAAATGGTATATGCTTTTCTTAATGTCTCTATTTCCAAAATCTATATCAAGTTTAGTGTGCGTTTGGAATTGCTTATTGGAGGTCAATAAGCACTTATTATGTAAGTCGAGATAAAACTCCTCTCACATACTTACCCCGTATACCGTAAATCACGATTTATAAGCACTTATATAGAGTTTCAGTTTGATCCCTTAATTTTAAAAAAAATGGCCTTTTCAGTCCTTTATATGTTGTTTGCTGGTCTTCAACAACTAAATCCCAAGCATGAAACTTCAGTTTTGGCCGTATGGCATAGGCTTTTTCTTAATGTTTCTATTTCCAAAATCCATCACAAGTTTAGTCATTTAGCTTAATTCAAAGTTTTATTTTGAACCCTAAACTTGAAAAAGGTCCTTTTCAGTCCTTTATCCCTAATGGTCGTTAATAAAACAATGTCAATATTGAAGCTTTAACGTTGACAAAACATTATCAAAAGCTAGCATATAAAGTTTAATTTTCAAAATATGATTGTTACAAAAAAAAAAAATCATTTGAGAGCAACAGTGTTAGGGATTAAAGGACTAAAAAGATAATTTTTAAAGTTAATGACCAAACTGAAGCTTTGTATAAAGTTAAATTTTAATCCGTTGTGCATATAATTTAATGTTAATGACCATTGCATCAACTACTACAACAATAATATGCCTCTAACTAATTCTCTGTATAAATTTGAATTTTTTGACCAGTGTATCACTGACCGTTACAATCTATTCAATACCAGAATCGATTGGCTCAGCCGCAAGGTCAGCATCACATAGTTAACATCCATCAATACATTTATATGTTTCATCTATATTCATATCTAAGTTAAATTAGTGCAGCTTCTTAATAATCAAATTTTTTTATTATTCATCAGCACAAGAGTTTCAAATACTTTAGGAGCTGGAAGTCCACAAGCAGCACGAGTGTCCACCTTTTGTTCAATGGTGCTAATGCTTTGTGAGGCTTTTACAGTGAGCGCAATTGTTTTCGGCAGCCAAAATGTTCTAGGTCATGTTTTTAGCAACGAGCCAGATGTAATACGCTATGTCACAGACATAACTCCTTTATTAGCTATGTCTGTTCTCGTGAGCTCCGTACAAGGTACCCTTACAGGTAAAATCTTTCATTCCAATATAGGGTCTGCGTGGTTTCCAATTTCCAAAACTGTTTTTAGAGAAAATTGGGAAAAATCCCCATTGGAAATCTTATTGGTGAGAAGGGCTTGATAAATTTTTATACAAATACTCTGCAAATTTTGTATGTACAGAATATCCATACTCTTATTCAGGTCCTTCCCACCAATAAATTTTTAATGCAAGACTTTTTCCCAATTTTCCCCTCTTTTTTTGTTTTGTAAAACATAAAAAATAAAATATGCTAGAAAATGTGTTTTCGGTTGTGTTCTCTCTCTCTCTCTCTCTCTCTTTATGCGAACCGTTATATGTTCTGAAATACCCAAAAAAAAAATTGAAATTTTGTTCTGAAAAACAAAAAAAGTCAGAAGATCATTTTGATCCTTTCTTACTTTTTGTTTAAAATAAGATGAGAGATAGAAAAGATTGTACTCCTCTGGACCAGGTAGTATTTTCATTAGTGACAATCATATTATAAAATAAACTATTATTTTACCCTTTACTTCACTATTTTAGATATATTTTTCAAAATAATGATTCAAACACTGCATATTTTTTAAATTATTGTTTACAAAAGTTGTTCTAAGAAATTTACTCCACAAAATTGTCCTAAGAACATAAAAATAGAAAGTATAATCAAATAAGCCCCTATTCTTATTGAATTTAAAATTATATATTTTTTTCTTTGTTCTATGAAATCTAATTCTTGTCCAAACAATAGGGATTGTAAGGGGAAGTGGGTGGCAACACATAGGAGCATATGTAAATTTCGGATCTTACTATGTTTTTGGCCTTCCACTTGCTGCAATTTTGGGGTTTTGGGTACACATGAGAGGAAAAGGCCTTTGGCTTGGAGTAACGGCTGGTACAATTAGCCAAGTGATTGTGCTATTGATTGTTGTAAGCTGTACAGATTGGGAAAAAGAGGTTTGTTCTACACACTTTCAAGAATACCATTTTTTTCAATTTATCATCTTCAAATTTCATGTATGGTCTCTTTTACTTTTTAGTAATTAAGATTATGCAGTAATTATGTGATGCTTAATTATGAGAAATGTTCTCATTATGGGAGAGTCTGAATTTGCAGGCAAGATTGGCTAGGGAGAGGGCACTCAAGGGACCTCTGGCAGAAGAAGAAAATGTTCTCATTAACCGCTACTAGTTCTAGAACCTGTACCGGTTTATTGAAACCACTACAAAATAGCCTTCACTATATTATGTTTATTTTCAGTGTTAAAAGTTTATCTTGGAGGTTACTGCATTCACTTGTTTAACAGTTTTTAAAATAAACGTCCGATAATAATTTAATATTTTTGCTCTCTACATATAACTATAAAGCTTTTATTTCTTAATTTTTTTATAGAAAAAATAGAGGTTGCTTGAAAATTAAACAATTGCAATTTCTTTTATACAAGCCATGTATAGACCTAACCAAAAACAATTAAGCAGCAAAACCAAAAATAGCAAAGCAGAAACAAATTAGAATAATAAAAAAATCTATATACAAAACACTACTCTCTTGTTTATGCCAAAGTATCAAGTTCAGAGTAGTGTGTGTAATTTGGATAACTTTTAATATTGAACACTCCAAACAATAAAGCAGTCCTCTGCTTTTGACAAAATAAACTCAACTACTCCTTCATTCGGAAGAGACTGGAAAGAAGATTGCTCCCATCCAAAATTTAGCATCAGAATTATCCCCACTACTTGTTGAAGGTAATCCATTTTTAACTGATCATCCATATCCCCATCATCATGATCAATTTCTCCTGTTGAGAAGCACTTGGTCTTTCTAATTCTTCACCCCATTATATTGGTCACTCATTTTTCTGGCATATATCCAACTACATATGATCCATCTGAGTATCCCCTAAATGTTGAACCTCCGTGTATAATTTTACATTTGACCAAAGCTAATACAACAATTCTATAATTCTGTATATCAATTCTATATTAAAACAATTAACAAATATGAAAAATATATCTTATAGTTAGGATTAAAATCAACTTCTCAAATAGATTCTATATAAAGGATAGAAGGGAGTATATATTTTCCCTCAATATTTTTATCACGAGTTTTGTGAAATGAATTTTGTTTAGCAAAACTTAAATTTCCCACTCAATCAACATTTTTTGAATATTTTAAACTTCCCCCATAATTCATTTATGAAATTGGGGTTTAATGCTACTAATAATGGATCAACCGTGGTTACAATAAGAATAGATTGATTAAATAGAATTCTTGCATGACTATGGAGGAGACAAGTGCAAGAAAGGCAAACCCTAGTCGCTAGATCTAATATTCTAAATGTTGGTGCTTTAGAGCTTCTTGTCTTCAATCATGCTCCAGAAG
The DNA here is from genome assembly GCA_963210345.1 of Inga oerstediana. Taxonomy (NCBI): domain Eukaryota; kingdom Viridiplantae; phylum Streptophyta; class Magnoliopsida; order Fabales; family Fabaceae; genus Inga; species Inga oerstediana. The sequence goes on from OY723406.1 coordinate 30,211,070, forward strand.
ATGATATGCACCTTCCTGAAAATAATGGTGCTCTCGAAGATCACATCCAAGTGGAAGTTGGTTTACAAGTATTGCCTGAACAAAACAGCTCAAATTCTAAAATCCGTTTTTGTGTTTCATCGATCAGTTTTCAAAATTAGCTTCTTATTATTTTGGTTTAATTTTGTTTTAACTAACTTAGGGAGTAGTTGATTCTCGCCGCTTTGTTTCTGTGCTTTTCAACTACTCCCTTTCCCTCCGTTACTCGTTAAAAAAAACACCACCATTATATTTTTGTTATCTTCCAAAGAAGTGAGGGTATTTTAGCGAAAAAATTTATTTTTGTTATCTCTAATCAACCTTTCAATCAATGTGATTCAATTAATATTCCCTCAGATATTTTTTATAAGAAACAACTATAAAAGTTAGGCGATTCAAAATGTTAGTTAAAAATAATAAATACATAGAAAAATGAGAGAATAATCTTCCTTGTACTTGAGGATCTTTGGTGCTAACAGGTGGCAGGTTGCATATGCCTTGATTCCTTTGGTGCTAACATGTGGATACTTGGTGCCACCATGTGGCGGCATCGTAACAGTTGCATGTCTGTCTTTTTTTCATGAAAATAATTAACCAAAATGAATACTCTCATTTTGAACTTCAATTGCATTTATTGCTTTTAACTTTCCTATGCATGAAGTAACAAAAAGAGGTCTTCTATAATTTACAAAGACCTCGGAATCCAATTGCTTCAACTTTTTTGTAACAGCACTTCTCCCCCCCCCCCCCCCCCTCCCCCTTTTCCTCTTCAAAAGCTATGAGGAGATCATTTCAGTCATTTTACAATTTAAAGTATCTGTACGACCAGGCCAGTTTAAAAGCATTGTGGTCGTGCACGAGAAAAATGTTTTCACATGACACATCCTAAGAATGCCAATAAACAAAACACGTAGGTTATGTTTCTGCTGCAATTCTACAGGAATATGCAAACACCTTATCATCAGGATTGATATGAAGAAATCATCTTCTACTGTTATATTCTTCCTTAAAATGATAACAAACATGAATCAATTAGAGGCCGGCGTTGTATGTCTTGTCGTTCTATGTTCTAACAAAAGTGCCTGCTTTAAGCTACACAGAGGAAGGGAAAATGGATAAGAATCTCTTCAAGAGAAACCGAACACGAAGAAGTGAAGAACTGAGAGGAAACATGGCGTGTGTTAACTTAAGAAGTGTTCGCATGAAAGATTCTACACTCAGATCACCCAACCATTCTGCAGGCCTCAGTAATTCTCCTCTCTCTCTCTCTATCTCTATGTATAGATAGGAGTGACTGGACTTTGTTATTACCACTATCTGTGTAGGTTTACGGATCCTTCTTCGGTCGCTTCTTTCTTGGGTGATATTCCAAGAATTTTAAGTACTATATATTCCTTTCTTCTTTCTACCCATTCTGAGTGGAGCCGTTTTCCTCTTGCATTTTTTTTGGGTATAATGATTCTTAATTGATTGACTAATTTTGCTTCGTATATGTGCATGCATTGATTAGTTGGCGATTTTAAATTTTTTCCAAGTTCTTCCTCGTGAGTGTTTGATTGTTGAACCAACCTAGGTATTTGGGATTCTAACTAATCCCCCCCACCAAAAAAAAAAAAAAAGGTTTAAAAAGCCATTTAAAAGCAATGTGTAAAATATGTATTTTCTTTCTAATAATACCCTTATTTATAATTAGAGTGTATGAGAGATAAAAAGTCACAAATTATTGTAAAGGGATATATGAGTGACATATATTTAATTGGGGTAAAAATAAGAAGATTAGTTTATAACTTTATATAAAAGGAATTTATTCCTTGTATTATGAATAGGATTTCAGATTAAGACTTCTATGACAGAGACTCCAACGAACACACACGCTCTCAAATGCTCTACTCACTGCCCTCACTCTTCAACAATGGTTATGAAGTCTTCGGCATTGAATTTTGATTTATGTTTGACGCTTAGAAAGTTTTTCTTTTAACAGCCACATAAGCAAAGTTAACACCGTTATAACAGCCACGTAAGCTAAGTTTATGGTGTTAATGCCACATAAGTAAAGTTAACACCGTTATGTATGCTCAGGCGCAAATCCTCATAAAAAATATAGGTTCCAATGTTTTGAACTGTGCAAAGAAGAGAGACTTAAAATAACCAGACACTAGAAAAAATACTGAATTTCCAATGGAATTTGTTACAGAATTTAGAGTTTCCGATGAAATTTGCTACTGATTTGCAATGGAAAAGGATTTGTGACAGAATTTCCTACAGAATCCATTATGTTGCTAATAGGAGCGTGACTAATCAATTTCCGACAAAATTTTGATGCTATCACAAATTTTAGACAGAATTCACAAATTTCTTTTTTATTTTTTAAATTCAAAATGCCATGTGGCATTCTAAGGAGAAGCCATGTGTTAGTCCATATAAGGCCACATCACCACGAGCCCCTCACCGGCACCGCCACGTGGCAGCTCTGATGCCACCACCTCAACACCAGTGCTTACAATACTACAAAAAAGAAAAGTTGTGGCTTTAGAAAAGTGTTACATATCTGGACGCCATTAAAAAATACGCTACAGCATTTTAATTTTTTTTTTTTTAAAAAAAATACCCTGCTATGGCTCTTGTGGGAGGAAGTGCCACTGGAGACTACACTTTCTGTGGCGCTTGCATGGGCTCCCCTCCTGTGGCTCTTGCCCAAGCAAGCGCCACAGTAGGGTCCTCCTTTTTTTTTCTTTTTTCTTTTTGTGTTGGGTACTTCCTGTGGCCCTTGCCCACGCAAGCGCTACAGTAGGGTCCTCTTTTTTTTTTTTTTTCTTTTCCTTTTCTTTTTTCTTTTTTTGTTGGGTATTTCCTGTGGCCCTTGTTTAAAGAAGAGCCACAGGAACTTTTTTGTTGTTGATATTTTTGGTTCATATCTTCCATAATTATAGTATTGCACACTGAGAGTCTAATAAACATTTTGTATCTATATCCACAGTATAGCAGAATGAAGAAAAGCAAACAACAATGATAGATAACTTTAAAATGATACAAACAGATGATCAATTAATTAAAGTAGTACATACAATAATTATACAATATATTGTACGTGAATGAATTATACATCAAATTCAATTTGAATACATACATGTATGACACAACAATTGCCAATAAACAACACAACAAAGGCCAACAGCTAGTGATGAATTAAATAGTATAGCTACCCAGAGATTAATGATATTAGGATTAGAGGACCGAAGAAATAATTTATAAATTTAAAGGACCTGTAATTTTATAGAGTAGTTAGAGCCTTAGAGGATCAAATGTACACTTTTATCATTATTGTTGGCATTTTATCTTTGACTGTGATATTGTGAAAGTGCAGGCCATCGATGCAAGGAGGAGGCTTTTTGAAGAACAGTTTACAGTGGATAATGGACTCGTATGACCAGTCCACTTTTCCTTCCTTTATTTTCTTTTTCCCACCACTTGTTCTGCCACAATAGATTAACTATTTATCATGCTCTCAAATTCTGATATTCTTAACTTTGGAAAATAGACACACAGAATGTGCACGTTTATTCAATACAAGGCCTACCTAGTAGAATTCTATAATTTACTTCTTTTTTTCCCGACAAAAAAAAAAATTACTTCTTTTAAAAATGACAGATTCTTATTTTATTAAAATTTTTTAGACATCAATATTTCCCCAGACTCGTATGTTTAAGAATTTTGTGATTTGGGGAGTAAGAGTCTTCTCTAAAGATATGGTTTTTGACAAAATACAATAGCGTTGTGCAATCTATGTAGCTGACCCCACTTAGTGGGATAAATGTTTTGTTGTTGTTGTATTTGTTGTTGGGGAGTAAGAGTCTTCTAGAGTTTTTTCAATATGATTTGTGAATTTGATTATGAAGTTCCATAAAGCTAGAAAAGAGAAGAAATGGATTAGGTGGAATTAAAGTAGATGATTGGATGGATGTGGATTTCAAAATTACCAGTGCATAATTTTTGATTGGTATGTGTGTTTTTATTATGAAAAGGAAATTATATATAGCCTGTACAAACTTCTGATAATGTCCATTTAAGCTCGATAATCCTTACAACTTTAAAATAAACACTACTGTAGGGGACACTTTGAACGACCATTTTTATAGCTTTTAGACGACTATTTTCAAGGGGACGTATATATGAGTGTCGTTGAAAGTTCAAGAAACGATGACTATTATTAAACAGTCGTTGTATCTTAGATACAACCACTATTTTGTGAAAAACAGTCGTCGTATCTCTATTTTTTTTAAAAAAAAAAAACAGATACAATGACTGTTTTATGAAAAACAGTCGTTGTATCTGTATTGTATGTTTTTTTTAAAAAAAAATTCACGTTTTATAGGATACAACTACCAATATAATGCCATTGGAAAAGCACCAACATAACCCAGAAATGCCTATGTTTCCATGAAATTCCTATAAATTCATGTTTTACAGGATACAATCACCAATATAATGCCATTGGAAAAGCACCAACGTAACCCAGAAATGCCTATGTTTCCATGAAATTCCTATATATGCTTCATCATCAGTTAATTTCCTAACTTAAACTTTTAAACTAAATCATGACAATCATATAGCCAAAGAGATGACATGCTTCCATGAAATTCCTATGCTTCATCATCAGTTTCCAAAGTGTTATAAAGTATAATGAAGTCAAAGTACTCATAAATAAGAAACTGGAAAAAATATTCAAATATGCAAACTTATATTGCAGTGTACAAAACCACTGCAATATGTGAAAAAACCTCTACAAATCATCACCGCTCTATGTGTTGTAGAAGATGTCCTGACCAAAGGTCTCGGATCAAATTAATGTTTTCTTTTGTGTAGGGGTCCTGATTTTTAAAAATCTTTGCGCAAAATAGAGAATATGTTAACATAAATCAATAAATTGAATTAAATAGCTAACAATTCAAGCACATGAAAAGAAATGAAATTCAGTTGAGAATCAAGAAATGATCACTTGCTCAAAAATTGTAGTAAGGCCACTGAAAATGATGTTATACATATATAGTATAAGATAGAAGCCGCACTCAGTTGTCCCTGCTTGCTGAGGACACTATACATCAAAAGCAAACGGTAAAAAAGAATAAAGGCCTATGTAAAGCAATAGTCAATCAAAGAACTTGAATGTAAAGAACTTACCTTTGACTGGAACCACTTTGTCAGACCACTTTTACCTTCACGCTTCCCACCCATTATATAATATGTCTTTAGTGCACTGTAATAATTAAAATGATAAACGGAAGACATTAAAACAATTGAGTATAATCAAAAATCAATGACTGACAAACAAATTTACTTACGTGTTGAAAATGTTTTTGATATCTCTGTTTGGCTTGCGACCCAATGAGTCAAACCAAAAGATGATGTTGATCGAGGGACAAGGAACATAGAGACTCCAATGATAACTATAATCACATGCATATATAGATTAAAATGAGGTTCGATAACATGATACTGCTTAGAAAAGTAAATGTTTATAAATATATGAAATTAAGTTACTTGCCCTTCAACAATTAGTGCTAGATAACAAGACAGTTTAGTCTCACCTATTCTATAGCCTACATAGCTCATTTGATCTTCCAACCTCTGGCTATTACACCCTGACATATTGCCAGGATATAAGAAGCCATATGTAGTGGCGAGCCCTCGTTCGTCACATAGTTTGTGGAAGCAGTTACCACATAAATGAAATGAGAAATGAATCAATAAATGTAGAAACTTAAAACTCCTAAATAGTACATTAAATACGATTAAAAATTATAAGGTGTTTCCTACCATTGGAGGGATTGGCATAGTCTGAACAAGATGTCTAGGCCACAAGATGAAAGATTCTATTGCTTGACCTAGTCTGGTAACCTCACCATCGGGGAACGGGACATCTACACCTTCCTCCCCTAGTCAAACACTTGTCACATTAACCTTACGTTGATCGTCCCGGATTTGGTTATTATGTCGCGTGGTGGCATGGCTGTATACAACAGCATCAACAACAGCACACAGGTATGGGACTTCTAAATATAGAGTGTAGGGTTCTCTAGGCTCTAGAGAAAGACCAGGGTCACCATGTCCAACCTCAGGCAGATTGTAATTGCCTTTAATGCTGGGAAAGGCCGGGGATTCCTGAGTAAGAGAAATGAAAGAATTAATTAAAATAATGTAAGGAAAAACTCAATGTAATGTTAAATGAAATTAGTTACAAACCTTAGAGCTAGGCGCCATGTTACACATCCCGCCTTGCATGTGAGACAACACCATCGTACTCATCTCACCACGTAGCTCACTCAATAACTCTTCTTTAAGCTCGTCTCAAAGTGATTGATGCATTTGCACCGCTAGCTCTGCTCGGATTTCCTCTCAAACCCTGGCCACAAACTCTTGACTCATTTCACCCCATCCATAAGCTTGTGAACCTCGTCTAAAGTATTTAGAGAGACCAACTCCCCTTGACTCCCCTCTAACTTGACCAGGGTGATCTAGATTCCCAAGTGTCGTTGCTAAGATGTCCATCCTTTCAGTTTGAGTAAAGCAACCCTGGTTGCTCTGCTCTTCAAGTTCATCTTGCAGTACACAATGGATAAATAGAAAGTAATTACATGCAATCTTGTTAGGAAAATGAAACACACTTAAATATACTTGTTATTAAATACTCACAATCCTTTTAGCGACATCAGCAACTACTGGATTTATATATTTTTCTCCCTTTAACCTCCTTGCTTTCCATTTTTTGTGACGTAGGGGAGGAGGTGGTGCCTGCACGATAATACTAGGATCTACTCGGGCTGCTTCCTCCAATTTTTGTAATTCAGCCTATATCATCTTCTTCTCGAGCTTCCGATAACCCCAACGCGACATGTAATGAGGATAATTATTTTTCGCTTGCCTCTCTTTATTTGCTTGACTCAATTTCTATATAAACAATGAATAATGATAACTGAGTTAGTGATGTCAAGTAATTTCAACTAAAATGTTTAACACTAAGATGAATAAAATGTACCAAGAAATTGGGATCCTGCCGCGATGCCATAAAAGACCTCCAGTCATTTGGAGAAAGAAATGAATACTCTTTACCAGGACCCTCATGACTCCTTGGCCCTCGAACGTACTTGGTTGTGAGAGTGGACTTGAAATCTTTCCACCGCTCATGAACTTCCCCCATCCAATACTTGTACATCCGAATCGTATTGGGAACATCGTAGGTTTGCTATAAAATAAAATATATAATAGTTATATATATAAAAAAAGAAATAGAGATTGAGATAACAATACAACTTTACATACCAAAAGTTGTTCCCAAATCATAGCCTTCGTGTCCTTTGAAACTTCTCTCCAGGTAGGAATTAGAACGCTAACTTTGCTCTGACCCAAAAAGCCAAGGTAGCTAATGAACTTGTCTCCGTCTGGGCCGAGTGGCTTCAAATCATCATTAAATTCCACGTGAACCTGTTCGCTTGTTGTTTGTCATGACGTACCACCAACGACCACAGCTTCCTGCTTCCTCTAACCTTTTTCTTAACCGGTGAGCCAACAGAGTCGCTCGAATTTGACCTTACCATGTTCCTGATAAGAAATAAATGTGACATGATAAGTAAAGTGAAATTATATGCACAATTTAAACAATTCAAAATCTTACTAAGAAATAAATGTGACATATGATAAGTAAATTGAAATTACATGAACAGATTAAACAATTTAAAATATGACTTTAAGTGTTTTCCCAAATTCCTTCACAATTATCAACTATAGTTGCATATTCATCATCATCTACCAATTCCACTTCAGATGGCATAGGTGGATTTGTAGTGAAAGGTGGCGTGTCGTCAAGATTCAAATTCGGATCACCATTCTTCTGTTTTTTACTTTGGAGTACAATAGATAATTTTTCATTTGTTGGATCAATGACATAAAATATTTGTTTTGCCCGACTTGCTAGAATGAATGGCTCATCTTTATAACCGACTCTTTTAAGATCAACTGAGGTAAATCTAAATTGATCTATTTCTACAGCATTATTGTTAACCCAGTTGCATTTGAATAAAGGAACCCTCAACTTAGTGTAGCTTATCTCCCATATATCTTCAATAACTCCATAATAGACCATAGATGCCAAAATGGGGTTTTTGTCTTTCGAACTAGAAAAGTGTATTGATTCGGCTACCACCATCACCCCACTATTTTACATAGTACTTCTGTTATCCTGGCCTTTTGTATAGAAGGAATACACATTTATATCAAAACCACTCCAAGTTATGACATTAAAAGAAGGCCCCTAAGCTAACCATTTGATTGTCTTAGACACATTGGTCTCGTGCGCTATCTTTTCCTTGAACCACTCTATGAAAGTCTTGTTTTGCTCATTAGCTATCTGCATGTCATTTTTCCTTGGATATATCCCCTTTAAACTCTTTCTGTGTTCGGATAAGTACAGCTGAACTTCTTTCATATTATTCAAGATATATAGGTGTGCTTGCAACACCTCTTCACGATGCATGCTCTTCACTTTGAGCCCTCGTCACTACTATAAAAAACATTTTTAACGTCCCTTTTTTAGGCCTTTTAACGTTTGAAAATAAGGGGACGTCTATGTGAGCGACGTAGTAAAAAATGGCAATAACGTCTGTAGATAAAAGGACGTCTAAAGTCTGAACTTTAGACGTCCCCAATTTAAAGTGGGGACGTCTAAAGTGCTTCTTTTTTTAAAAAAATTCGTTTATATTACAGATCTAGACTAAACAGTATTTAAAATAAGAAATTACATATCATCGTCAATAAAATTACAGATCTAGTATCTGAACTCTAAATCCAAAATCTACACAATAATAACTCTAGAGCTGAAATCTCATAAACAGAAGATGATAACAATAAGATGAATCAGTTGCGAAAAACTTATCTCCTTCTATTATTAAAATTCATTTTCTCGTAATAATGAATAGAGAAGAGCAACAGAGAGAGATGTACCTCATTTTCTTAGTGGGAATGTGGCCATGAAGCATGTTTTGGAGTCTCGATCTACAAACCATAACAACACGAGTTAGAAGATAAAATAGAAGGGAAATCCAAAGAAAAAAAAGAGAAAGAAGATAAAATAGTAAGAAACATAATAGATCTGGTGAAAAAGAGAGAGAGCAAAGAAGAAGTAAGTTTAAAAATAGTATATAAAGAAGAAGAAGCAAGAGTTAAATGCGTGGTGGTAAGCATTACAGATCTGGTGAAAATAAAGAGAGAGAAAAGAAGAAACAACAGCATATAAAGAAGAAGAAGTAAAAGTTAAATGTGTGGTGGTAGTGGTTGCGTTGATGAGAAAGAAGAGTGTGGATCTATAAAACTGACAAATAAAGACTGTCAGTACAGATTTGAATTGTTTTTGGCGTCCTCAATTTAATTTAGGGACGTCTAAAGTTGTTTAGTTAATTTTTTTTTTATTTTTTTTACTTTAGACGTCCCCAATTCAAAAAGGGACGTCTAAAGTCACACTTTAGACGTCCCCAATTTAATTGGGGACGTCTAAAGTTAATTTTTTTTATAAATAATCAGGGACGCCTTTAGGCGTCCCTGATATTATATGAGGGATGCCACTTTAGGCGTCCCTCAAATGAGGGACGCCTAAAGTGGCATCCCTCATATTATATCAGGGACACCACTTTAGGCATCCCTGATAACATTAGGGACGCCAAAAGTGGCGTCCCTGATATTTAAGGGACGCCAAAATATATTAGGGACGTTAAAAGGTGTCCCTGATTAAAATTTTTTTTTTTTTACTTTAGACGTCCCCAAGTCTAAAGTGACTTTGGGGACACTTTAGACGTCCCTTTTTGAATTGGGGACGTCTAAAACTATTTAAATCTGACTCAGAATTACAAAAATGCCACCACCTTTATTTTTTATGTCCCTTTTTTAAAAAGGGACGTCCTTTAGGGTCGTAAAAGCAATATTTTGTAGTAGTGCGTGTTCCCTTACTTGTACCCTTTTCATAACGAGATTGGGCCTTTGACCTTGATATATATTCTTTGTACAAGTCCATAGCCTCTTCAACGACATATCTTTCCATTATTGAGGCTTCAGGTCGATAAGGATTTTTAGAATACCCTTTTAAGTTCTTCATGTATCGCTTGAAAGGGTACATCCACCTTAGATAAACTGGGCCGCATAGTCTTACCTCACTTACCAGATGAACAATTAAATGTACCATTATATCAAAGAATGTAGGAGTAAAATGAATCTCTAGTTGAGATAGAATAGTATAACCCTCATTTTCCAATTCATCTAACCTTACAATGTCAACAACTTTGCTGCAAATAGCATTGAAGAAACTGCACAACCTTGTTATCATGCTTCACACATAATCTTTCATAATGTCTCTAATAGCTACTGGTAATAGTTGTTGCATCAAGACATGACAATCATGAGACTTCATTCCAACTAACTTCAAATCTTCTATTGACATAAGCTGACTCACATTAGAAGAATACCCTTATGGCACCTTAATATTGTGCAAACACTCACACAAACTTCTTCTCTGAGCTTTTGACAATATATGCGCTGCTGGCTCTATATACGTTCTCTTACCATCATCTCTTAGTTGTGGATACAGTCATTCTCTTATTCCCATTTCAACCAAGTCTAGTCTTGCACTAATTCCATCTTTAGTTTTCCCTGTTATGTGTAAAAGCGAACCAACAAGGCTATCACATATATTCTTTTCCACATACATCACATCAATACTATGTCTCACATCAAGATTACGCCAATATGGAAGATCAAAGAAAATTGACCTCTTCTTCTACATGTTCTTCTCACTCATAGTCTTTTGATTTTTACCAAAAGTGACATTGATTCTTTCCACCCAACTATAAACCTCGTCTCTAGTTAATGGCTTCAGAGCCATTTCATTCTCTGGCAAACAGTTAAAAGCCTTCTTTAGCCTACTGTATGGGTGAAACAGAGGAAGAAATCATCTATGACCAAGGTAGACCATTTTTCTACCTTGCTTGAGTTGATGGAACTGTGTGCTCACTTCACATATTGGACATGCTTTATGACCCCTGACACGATAACCTGACAAGTTACCGTATGCAGGGAAGTTGTTAATCGTGGTGAATATCATTGCACGTAGCTTAAACGACTGTTGCTTATATACATCAAACACATCTACACTATCCTCCCACAACTTCTTTAAGTCCTCTATCAAAGGTGCGAAGTAGACATCGATATTGTTCCCTGGCTATTTTAGTCCCAAAATCATCATAGAAAGCATCATATACTTGCGTTTCATACACAACCAGGGAGGTAAGTTGTAAATTACCAGCAGAACGGGCCATGCGCTATGTGTACTGCTAAAAGTACCATATGGATTGATCTCATCTGTGCAAAGCCCAAGCCGAAGGTTTCTAGGCTCGTTGTCAAATCTGGGATACATTTCATCTACTTTCTTCCATTGTAGAGAGTCAGCCGGGTGCCGAAGGAATTTTCCATCACAAACTCTGTCATCATAATGCCATCTCAACTTGTTTAGTTCTTTCATATTAGCAAACATTCATTTGAATTGCGGCATGATTGAAAGATACCACAAAACCTTTAAAGGTTTCTTTTTATTTGTCTCATCACCACACCTATTACATTTCTTCACTTTGTATCTAGAAGTTTTACATTTCAGATACTCACTTATGCCTTCATACTTATTTCTGTACAATACACAGTCATTAGGGCAAGTATGTATCTTTTTATACTCCATACCCATCTTAGATAATATTTTCTTGGCCGTATACATACGATTTGGAAGTACATTATCCTCTAGAAACATATCACACAACAATTCTAGTAACAATATGAAACTACTGTCGGTTCACCCACAAGTTGCCTTTAAGTTGACCAAGTGCAAAATGGCTGACAAGCATGTATACTTAGTACACCCAATGTACAAAGGTGTCTCTGCATTACTCCACATGCTATCATATACAGACGTTTGTGCAAAACATTCTACCTCAACATTGTGAATCATGTTCTCCATTCTATCTTCATCTCCAACCTCTAAAACTTCCTTCTCATGTGACGCACAAGCGGTTACTTCCTCACCATGCCATATCCACCTTGTGTATCGAAGATTTATTCCATCACAAAGAAGTGATCCCTTATATCATCAACATCCCATAGACTCTCATTTAAATAGTTGATACATAGACAAAAATACTTCCCATTTTTACTAGGCACATTTATTTTAGCAAATTCAATAAACTTTTCCACCCCATTCTCATATTCTTTACTAATTCTCAAAGCATTCATCCAACGGTGATCCATTTTATTACCACCTAATCCATTTTTACAGACACTCAAGTTTAGAACAACTATATGAAACACTCATGACACACTGTAAAAACTAACAGTTCAACTACCATTTTCAAAGTTTAGTAATTCAAATTTATCACACTTACAACAAATAGTAGCACCATGATATCCTCAGGTTTCAAAAACTTTCATCAACAAGCAATAACATAACTTACGAGCTAATCTTTAGCTTCCAAGGACACTATGTTTGTGATTGAGGATTTGGAAGAAGATTCTACTGAGGCAATGATATAGTAGGCCAGCAACCCAAGGGAGAACGATGGCAGTAGTGATACCTACAGGTTTATGAGAGAGTTTTTACCCAAAATATTATAATATTACCCAAAACTACTACATTTTTTTTGAACTCAAAGGCATTGTTGAACTGACCTTGTTGATTGTCTGCAAATTAGAAAACGTACGCCACTAATCTTGCAATTTTTAATTCACACGTTTACCTGCAAATAACACTTATTAATTCACCCATCTCGCATCACTAAGAGAATACCACTTTAATTTCTATGTGATCACAACAAAACACACATTCTTGTTCAAAAAATTTAAAAGGAAAAATTAAAGCTTATGGGGACATAACTTACAGTGTACACGTCGACTGAATTATAATTCAAATGATACAAAATAGAAAAAGAAAGTGTACACATTGATAACAAGTTCAAAACACATGCAATGTGCCAAATTTGAATTACTGCACATAATAAGAATGGAACAGGTTGAACTGAATGAAATATGAGCGTGCAAAAGTATTATGGATTAATGCCAATCATAGGGTGAGTCATTGATCATCCTTGTCATGTAATTCATTCCGTGTGTTCAACGGCCATTCATAAGCTTTTTTTATTTTCCATTTTGTTGTTAAATTTAGACGACACTGCTTATTTTTTAACATTTTTAGGATAATTTTATGCTTTTCTAAAAACTTTCAAGACAAAAATAGTAAAAGATGAAAGCATAGTCATACCCACATAGAATCCTACGTGCTATAAGGTACAGTGGCACACATTTGCTTGGCTACCATTAGAGAATGCCTGACGTTGCTCATATTTTAACACTTTTGGGACCGAATTGTTATCAATATACCAAGATCAATTAATAAAATTAGTTTAAGGTTTTAAAATTATCACATCTTTTTAATAATATTCCTATTAATGAAGAATAAGTTTAATTTTACACAATCCTCAATTTCTCTTTTATCCCAAAAAAAAAACAATTCCTCTACTAAAAAATTGTAAAGCTAATTTATACACAACTCCACTAAACTGTATGTCATGTACAAATTTAATTAACCTCCCTCTCATTTTTAAAATTTTTCAATGAATACCTCATACGCACTTAATTTAAAGTTCAATGAGAATTTAAAAGTTTGGCGTAGTTTATTATTAAGTTTTAATTGATTTTTTTGTCATAAGTTTTAATTGATTTAAAAGTTCAAGTGAGTATTTTATACACACACACACACTACATACCCTTAATGGCATGTTATACTTACTTATAATAAATGTGAGTTGGTAGAAAGGAGAGTTATGGTGAAAACGCCAAAAGGGAATTCAAAAGTAGAGAGACAGGAATGAAGGAAAAGTAGTATGGGTGAGAGATAATAGGTTAGTTCATACATTACACACACACATATATAGTTGTAAGGTCAAGAAGGTCTAATTCAGTTGCTAAAGATGTGTGATAGGACAGCATAGTCCTACTTCCTGCCTTACTTCCTATCTGCCTTAAACTGAAGTCTTCAGACAGACCCACGACCATCACATAGACATCACCAAAAATGAAATCAAAACTGAATCTCTGCTTCTTAAACTTATAATTCCATCAGCTAGCTATTGTCTTTAAGTTTTGCCCTCTACAAATCATTCTAATGTAAGTGAATCTCTAGTCCGTTAACACTAAATTTCAACTCTGTGAACAAAATATATGCAAGCATTCAACTTTAATTTCCTTCACAAAGACAGAACAAACCAAGCCAAGAACGTACAGAGTAGATTCGGGGAATTACCAGGAAAAAGAAGGGAGTGTTGCATGCCAGAACTGACAGAGGAGAAGGCCGCGAGCTGGGGCAGAGATGTAGGACGTGATAGAGGCTCACGGGGCGGAGAGCTAGGGGGCCGGAGAATGCTATCTGAGAGACCCAAGGAGAAGCGAGATGCGCGACACATCAAACAGAAACAAAGGGATAGAGTGACAGGGCTCTAGCTGTAAGCAAGGTCGGACGGGGGCAGGAAAGGGAAAGTGACTGTCTCAGAAGCACGTACTGGGATTTATTGTCATCAGAAGCAAAATTGAAATAAATTTTGGCACTTTCAACGACTATTCTTATAGAACAGTCGTTGAAAGTGGATCAGAAAGTGAGCCTGCTGGTGCTAAATTTTGGCACTTTCAATGATTGTTCTTAAGAACAGTCGTTGAAAGTGTCTTCAACGACCGTTCTTAAGAACGGTCGTTGAATATTAAGTTTCAATGACTGTTTTGTTAAGAACAGTCTTTGAAATGTTTCCCAAACTTCCAAGTTGCTTTACTACTACTGTTATTTGAAAACTGTCATTAATTTGGGTCGTAAATTATCCTATTTGTAGTAGTGAAAACCTCTAAGATCTTATATTTATGCAAATAACGTTCATACAATTAATTTTGTACATCATTTATCCATAAAAAATTTAAAGTTGAAGGGGTGATGCTGCTAAATTTTTAAATAAGCACCGCAAGTGTACGGGTCGTTGGAATAGTATAGTAGCAAATCAAGGTCATCCCACAGAGATTCAAGGTAATAGATAATTAGGCATTAAAATTCCCATTTTCATTTAAGTTGAGTAAATCAAAGAAAGAGATTGAAAGAAAATTTAAACAAATGCAAAAGAAACAATTCTAATGATTTAAATATTTCAATTGATAAAAATAACCTAGAGTGGCTAATCCCTTCTTTAAGTTTTAGAGCATGCATTTACCTAATTAAAAGTACTTAATGTTAAATTGTTAATCTAGAGTTTAAATGAATATAAGTATTTTTCAATTACTTATACTCCTCTCTCAAGTTAAAATTGTTATTCCCAACTAATTTACTCAAGAGGCAATAATTGTCCAAATTCACTCTAATATGATTATATGGGTCCAATAGGTATATTTCTATCCTATTGGTAAATTAGAATAAATTCTAATACCATATTACTTAATCCTATGGTCCAATTAAGATCCCTCTTCCAAGGTTAATCTAAATTCCCCAAATTCATACTTAATGGTGATCAAGCACTAAGTAGATAAAATAATACAAGATTAAGTAAACAAAAATTAACACTAAACACAATTAAATGGTTCATACATACTCAAATTCTCAAATTAGTTCATAGCTACTCTAGGTTCAAAAGCAACTAGCCACACATGACTTTAATTCCAATCACAGCAGCAGCAAATCTATCCATAGGCTAGAACAATGAAAGAGAACAAGACAAAAGCAACCACTGTTCACCGATGATGAAAAAAATGCAATTGATCTAGTGAAACAACAGCTTCCTCCCTTCTGATTTTCCACTGCCGCCACTTGCTCTGCTCTCTTGCTAACTGAGCAGCGTTCTCTGGTTCACTCTTGTCACCGTCGAGGACCTAGGGAAGAAGAAGAAGAATCAGAGACAAATAGAGCTTCCCCAGGTCCCACCTTCAACGCACTCTTCGCTGATGCTCCTCTGGTTCACGCTCGAAGGGAGATGGTGAAGATGGCTTTCAGTTGTCGGTTGCTGCTCTGCTTCTCCGCTCTTTTTCCTGCTGGTTCTCGACAGATGATGCTGATCCCACCCTCACCATGCGGCTGCGTCTTTTCTTTGCTGATTCTGTTGCTTTTCTGCTCGTCCTCCTTTTTTCTCAGCTGCCTTCTATTTCTTTTTCTTATCTTGGTCTTCAATTCCAGCTGGCCTAACTCCAAACGGTGTCATCCTGCTAAGCCCTTAGGTCCAAAAGAAATCCTTGCTCCCTTAGTCCATGGTGGCCCTCTTCCTATTTTTCTTTTTGGTCTAATTGACCCACCAATTTTCAGCCCAAACCAGGTCACCTCATCACCTATGGGAAAAAAACCATTTACTAATAATAACAAAAAACCAACATAAAGCCAAATAAATATATTTTTTATTTATTTTTTTTCTAAAATATTTAAAACTAATATTTAAAATAAAATCCCCAAATAATGCACCAACTTGATATCTTATAAATTCTCAAGAAAATCATCTTAAATTCGCATTGATAACTCCCTAATTTTATCACAATGTGTCTCAAATATATTAAAATTGGGGAGTTATCATAGGGGTTATGTGTATATTCATCAAAATTTGAGAAAGTTACATGTACACAAAAATAAAGTTATTTGGGGAAAAAGACACTAGTTTTTTTAACTAATTCTCTTTCACTACTACAGATCTGTCACTAGTGGAAAAATAACTTTTAAGACCAGTTAAAAATGACATTTTAGACCGGTTATGGATGAGGTCTTAATATAACCGGTCTAAAAAGTTTGCTACTTCTTAACCGGTCTTAAAAAAAAGTTTTAAGATTGGTTATTTCTGCAACCGATCTAAAAATAATTATTTTTAGACCTGTTATCGAAGAAATCAGTTTAAAAAGTGTAACTTTTTAGCTGCACTTTTTAGACCAATTTTATAAAAAACTGGTTTAAAAAGTAAAAGTAATACTTTTTAGACCAGTCTTTTAGACAACCAATCTAAAATGTACGTCTTAGACCGGTTGTGGAAATAACCGGTCTAAAAAGTTGCATTTTTTTTAAAAAAATGTTCCATTTAAAACATTTATCCAGCAAGTCATTTCCCCTGTTAAAATATTTCACTCAGCAAGCAGTCATTTCAACGACATCCAAATAAATTCTTCTCTTTCACATTATAACCAACATCTTATATAGAAGTATTTTCATCAAGCATTTCAATTGGTTGGTGTAATAGTTACATCATTCTTCCTATACCCCAAATAAATTATTCTTTCTTACACATTTCCATTTTGTCAAGCATTTTAAAATATAATTTCAAATCGTGTAACTTATATTATCATTCTTCCTACACCCCATATTCCACAGAAGCAACAACAATAAATCATTAAAAATCAACACATGATCACATACAATTTGAAAATTAAGGTATGCTGCTAACCATTTTTATTCCCTATTTTAATATTACAGTTTGACAAAAGAAATCAAAACTTTAGCTAAGATCATAATATAATCAAAACACTTTAATTGATGATAGAGAAAGCTATTGAGAAAGAACATAGCAGACAGTAATCCATCGTTGATGATCATTAGCTGGCTTCAGAGCATCTATACTAAGACACCTCATATCCTTCATTTTCCTGTGACGACAAAAAAAAAAGTAGTTTTATATATACTAATAACAATATACATAATTCAAATATAATTCATGATAATTATTTTACCTAACTAACCTTTAAAGTAGTTTTATAAAGGGATATCCTCCCATATCCTTTCTTGATGATCGTTTCTTATGCCGAGTTCATTGTCTCCTTCATCTTCTTCGTTCAACTCTGGTGGACCCCTAGAAAAAGGAGTCTCAAGAAGATCATTCATTGAATGACTTTCCTGATTAATGTCAACCCTTTTTCCTTGGAGAGCTACAGACCACATTTTATTTGCCTGATTGGTAATATAGAACACTTATTTCGCTTGATAGGGCCACATAACTTGATCTCCCTCACTAGATGAACAATTTAGATGTACCATGATGTCAAAAAAAGAAGGAAGAAAAAGCTTCTCAAGCTAGCATAAGATTAGATATCCTTCATTTTCCAATTCATCCAATATTTCTATCTCAATGACTTTACTACAAATAGCATTGAAAAAGAAATAAAGTCTAGTCAAAATATGTTAAAGATCATATTTGGTAATGCCTCGAATAGCTATTAGGAGTAGTTGTTGCATTGAGACATGACAATCATGAGACTTTAGCCCTACTAACTTCAAGTTTTTCATCAACACAAGCTTCCTAAAATTTGAAGAATACCTTGAAGGAACTTTGATGCCATGTAAACACTCATAAAAGCTTCTTTTCTCATCCTTATACAAAGTATGAGTAGCTGGGGGACAAAAAGTTCTCTTACTATATGGCTTTGGATGCAAGTATTCTCGTATCCCCATTTCTCGAAATTCTAATCTTGCCTTTACGCCATTCTTAGAACTACCTTGTATGTTAAGCAGTGTCCCAACAATACTATATCATACGGTTTTCTCCGCAAGATTGGACTATTATGGAAGATTAAAGAAGACATGCCTCTTTTTCCATTTATTTATTTTATTACTATTCTTTGTAGTCTTAACAAAGATAATATGATATTTTTCATCTTTTCATAAACTTGCTCCCTAGTCAATGCCTTCGGAGCATCTTCAAACTCTTGTCCACCAAAAAAAGCTTTCTTTAATTTACGATATAGGTGCCCTCATCTAAGAAATCTCTTATAGCCAATATAAACTATCTTTCTTCCATGTTGAAGTTGATGGTAGCATGTTCCTTCTTCACAAATCGGATTTGCTTTATGGCCTTTAACACTATATCCTAACAAGTTTCCATATGCAGGGAAGTCATTTATAGTACAAAAGATCATGGCTCACATTTTAAAAACTTCTTTCTTGTTCGTGCCAAAAAGAGCAACACCTTCATCCCACAACTCTTTCAAGTCTTTGATCAAGGATTCTAGGTAAACATCTATATCATTTTCGGGTTGTTTTGGTCCCGAAATCAATATAGACAACATGATGTACTTTTTTTTCACGCATAATAGAGGAGATAAGTTGTAAATTACCAATAGAACAGGCCATGAACTATGTATACTACTCAAGCTACTAAAAGGATTCATGCCATCGGTGCTAAGCCCAAGCCTAAGTTCCTAGGTTCTTCACCGAAGGTAGGAAATAATTGATTGATTTTCTTTCATTGAGAAGAATCAGCCGGATGTGGAAGGTTTCCATCGGATATCCTCTCATCCACATGCCATGTCAAATTTTTTGCATCGTTTTCATTAGCAAACAATCACTTGAACCTTGGTATGATTGGAAGATGATAAGTAAAATATTTGCATATTTATTTTCCCTTATATGATGATTTTATGGATGATATTTGAGCTCAATAGTGTAATTAATAAATAAATAATGATTTTGGCATAAAATAGAATTTCTTGAAAAATACTA
The DNA here is from genome assembly GCA_963210345.1 of Inga oerstediana. Lineage (NCBI taxonomy): Eukaryota > Viridiplantae > Streptophyta > Magnoliopsida > Fabales > Fabaceae > Inga > Inga oerstediana. Next base: position 30,230,655 of record OY723406.1, read on the forward strand.
AATTAGACCATCTTTCAGTTTTCAGGCAATATCTGGAGCTTTAGATGTCAGATTGAGACGTTCTTTATATGGATAAAAAGCTAAGAAAGAGCTCTACAACTTTGATATTGAGACCAAAATTCAGTTCTATCTCCAAGGGTTTCGAATGTTACTTGGAATTTGAAAGCGGGAATCATCTACCACTTCATCTTCTTTTCACCTACTACTTCATCTACCACATTCTATCTACTACTTCACCTACCACATTTCACCTACTACTTCATCTACCCTACTCCATTCTTCCCTATATATAGCCACCCTCTCCTTCACATTTCACACACCAATTCATATCCATTACTCTCCTTTCTTCTTCACTTACAACCATTTCATATCCATTACTTTCTTCTCCTCTCCATATACACCATCTTAGAGTTAATTTTATGCATTGTATTACTTTTTGCATGCCTCCATCTTGGAAGTCTTAGGATTGTATTACTTTTTACATGCCACCTACATTGAAGGTTTTACCTCCTAAAGCGATAGTTAGATTTTTCTATTTTTCATGCATCTTTTGGTTGTGTATTTATGTTTGAGAATTTAATATTCAAGTTTTATACAGTATTTATGAGGATTTCATTCTAGTTTTATATAATGTCAATTTATTTTGGTTTTGTTTTTAATTTTATCATGAGCTAAAATTTCATTTTCCTAGGGTGATGACGTAGCTTACTAATAACGGATTGAATCTTAACTTATTAAATCTAGTTTTAATTTTTCCTTCATGATTGAGTTTTAATTATTATTCTAAATGCTTTCATTTGAGTGGCCATCTTTTGAATGATTTCAATATATATGTTTTAACAATGACATGTAACAGATTTTTCAAACAACAGTTAAGTATAGAGAATCCATTTAATGGTTTTATAGACCAAATGTTATATATTAGTTTGGTTTTTTTTGGGGGAAAATATGGTACTTGTAACCCCCTGCCGCAATTAATATCCGGATTATGCAATTAACGTGAAATAGAGACCAATAAGTCAAAACAACAATTATAAACCCATCAACCAGACGGGGTTTTCACAATCACGTTTCGAAATCATTTAAAACACGGTCTCATATTTACACTCCGAATATAATTACTATGCGAAGATAAATTACATTTATACAATTATCAGAGTACGCAATATAAATTCCCGACAATTCCGGGTCTCATATCTTCGCTCAATAATCATAGGGCACATTAGCCCCTACAACTCAACTAACAGGGATTACACCAATCTCTATCGAATACATTCTCAAATACTGATCCATATACAGATACATAATCCCAGTAACGCAATGATAACCAACTAATAAGCTCTCACCCAAAACGAGTCCTCTTCGTCCTTGGATGCTTGCTTCATCCTCAATCTTCCTTCCCTGTCTAAAATGTTGATAGGGGAGGGTGAGATTCTGGGGAATCTCAGTAGGAAACAGGTACCAGTATGCATGCAAGATAAGTATTTAATGCATGACATGCTTGCATCACAATAACACATGTTCACATAATGATATATCCGTATGCTCAATGTTCACACAACATACTCATGGCCATAGTAAAAATAGAACAGAGCTACAATCATTCTCATATGTTTCACATAATTCAAGCAAGGCAATAACATGCATCAATACACAAATACAATTATCAATACATGCAGGAGAGGTAAGTTCCCTACACTCTTTCCACGTAAGCTCCAGCTCCGGCTGCTCACGATCAGGGTGATCATCAAATCCTATCACCAAAACCAAGGATATAGGATTAATCCCTTTTCCAATTCCTTTACTTTTAGACACTCAAGTTGGTTATCATTATTGCCCTTTAAGTGCCCTCAAACACCTCAATCCATAGCTCTAAAGGGTTGGAAGACTATCCCCAAAGATCCCCTTTTGAACACTCAAACTTGATATTTTTCACTGCCTCACTCGAGCACAGAAGCTCTCACTCGAGCACAAGTACGGACATCACTCGAGCACAAGAGAAAGTGAGACCGCGAGCACTTGCCCGAGAGCACAAACCCACTCCAGAAGCACAAGCTCACTCGAAGCACAAGAGGCTCACTCGAGCACGCTGCCCATACCCGCGAGCACAAGAGAAAGTGAGACCGCGAGTGAGCACCCGAGAGCACCCAACGCTCTCCAAGCACTGGATCACTCGAGCACACCACCCTCACCCGCGAGCACACACCTCTCACCCGCGAGCACATACGGCTCACTCGAGCAGATGCCCACCACCCGCGAGTGAGAAGGCACACTTCTTGCACCTTGCCCGCGAGTGAAGACCAGAAAGCAACCCTTCACTCTGGACTCTCACTATCACTCGAGCAGGCCATGCTCTCTCTCGAGCATGTTCTTCGCTCACTCGAGCACAAAGCGATGTGCTCGAGCATTGCTCATAAATCCCAGGCGCACTCGAAGCAAAACCAGGGAAAACTCACCCATCACTCGAGCAGGTTCTTCCTCTGCTCGAGCAACATTCATCCCTCACTCGAGCACACCCCTGTCTGCTCGAGTGAATCTATCAGATTCCAGAAAACGCAGCAAACTTACCACATTTTCCTAACTCTTGCCCAATTGATCCAAATGGACCAAGAACCTCTACCAAAGCCACTCCCACACAAAATCACTCACTGAATTCAATGGAATCAACAGAATTACCAAAATTCCATTCCATTAACAAGCTTTGGTCTAGGGCATCATAATCATCAATTCTCTAAATCAACAACCTCACACATTTCATTCCCAAATCCATTCTATCTATTAAAACTCATACCAATATACCATTTCCAATGCCATATCATGCCAAACTACCCATTACCCATATTTTCGAAATTAGGGCAATAATTCCAGAAATTCCAAACATAATCATTTGGCAATGAAACATAGATAGAAGGATTGGTTTCACATACCTTATCCACTTTCTCAAAGACACACTTTGATTCTCCAAACTTCACATTTTCGTGATTCTTCAAATCACCACCAATGGAGAAGCTACAACCATCAAATTGAAGCTCTCAACTCAATGATCAACATTTATGAAAAGGATTTGAGCAAAGGAAGCCATTTACTCACCTTTTCCCAAGCTTTTCTTCTTCCTCTTCTTGCCTTAAGGTCGCCGAAAATGGAGAGGAAGAGAAGAGAGAGAAACCGAGAGAGAGAAGAGAGGAGATGGAGATGATGGTGATGTGTCATCACTTATGCCTCATCCAAGGGTCCACACTTTGCCACTTGTCACCATCTCACTTCAACTCTCATGGGCTCACATGCACACACATACACATGATTATGCCTCATGCTCCACCACACAATCAATCCTAGCCATTGATCTTGAAGCTACCAATGAGTTTCCTCCTCGGTAACCGATCAACTGGTCGGTAACTTCACCGCTTTGCCCCTGATTATGGAAATTCACTTGGAATTACCATCAACTCATTTTCATATTTCATAATCACAATTTGGACTCTTGCTAAACCAGGCTTAGCAGTCCACTTAATTAGATAATTATTCTCAATAATTATCATTAGCCCTTAATCAGAAATTGGGATGTTACATTTCTCCCTCCGTTCAATAAATTTCGTCCTTGAAATTTGTTCCACCACTAAGGGCATAAACTCCGGACGCTTCTTCACGACAGCTTCCGTTTCACAATTCATTTCACATTGGATGGTCCCTTCTAGACCACCTACACAATGGAGCGTCTCAACTTGATTCTTGTAAGAATCTTAAACCATAAATGCAACCCTAGTTGCCATAAACTGCAATCGGCCCATATCACGATTGCCACCCGAACACCATCATCACATTATCACAATATCAAACGACAGCCTCAGCTGTATACACAAGCACTCATGCCTTCACTGTATCCACTGTCACAGCATTACCCTCACCCGTACACCCACCAATGATTCCACTAGTGGTAACCGAGACTTTCGGGTATTCACAACAATCACATTACCGTATCAAATTCTACGGCATTACCCTCACCCATCCGGGGCTTTTGGGTTTCAATCACAATGTTCTCGACAAATTCACATTGCCCTTCCGGCATACTCATCACAACACATATCACAGATTCAGGTCACTCCAAAGTCTCAATCTCTTCTATCCAAAGTACCTGACTGTAATGGTCCACCTAGAATCTCAGTCTCTTCTATCCAGGCGACCGGTTGAGAGTCTCAATCTCCTAACACTACCATCATGCTCTTGCACCACACAAAGCAACTACAACGGCAGTTCAACGGCCGAGCTAGAGATGACCAGCGTCAAACCCTAAACGGCTCACGCTGACCTGCACACGCTGCAATTTGTCACATAGCTTTCACCACAATCCGCATTGCAGACTCTAATTTTACGCATCGCCTTTCGGCCTTGGGTCAACACCGATGCAACCAACGTGGTGGCTAGCCAGGCTGGCCATGTTGGGGTAATTGTCCTCACAACAAAAATCCCCGAACATGTAGTCGAATTAGCCATCAGCTAAATTAGCTCTGCTCTACTACACAACAATACCTCAGTCCCAGCTTATCCACAATGTTCACCACTCTCATCCCCTTTCTCCACCGAGAAGACACACAGTCTTGACCCGAACCGTTGTTAGCTACTCAGGGACTATCGACGTGGCAGTGCACACACATAGCCATTCAGGCTCACAATAGTAGATCTACAATCACACCCTACCCTCATCCCCTTTCTCCACCGGGAAAACACACAGTCTAACCCGAACCGTTGCTAGCTACTCAGGGACTATTGGCGTAGCGGTGCTCACACATAGCCTTCCGGCTTCCACATCACACTCCACCCTCATCCCCTTTCTCCGCCGGGAAAACACACAGTCTTACCCGAACCGTTGCTAGCTACTCAGGGACTATTGGCGTGGCAGTGCATACATATAGCCTTATAGCTCATACAGCTAACCGGCTTTCACAAATGGCCCGTCGGCCTCACAAATAGCCTGTCCCCCGTAAATTACCGCCCCGAAGGCACGGTCCTCCGCCATAGGAATCACCCCATGCGGCCGCAGGTAAGAGACTCACAAATAGCTGTCACACCCCACCGGGCCACAACGATTGGTGCCCTCTCCCACCAATCGGGTGCGGAGAGGCTGGGTACACTACGTCGACCCAGGACTCACAATGCACAATTGCAACAAGCTGGAACCAGGCATCTTAACCACTTCACCTTCAACATCTCGAACTCTTTTCACGTATTGGGATCCTTCAAGACCCCTTTTACAATACAACTTGACCCCGAAGTTTTACCTCCCGAAGCCATAGTTATCATAACATTCTCGCATCAACCTCGAGCCTTTGCCCAACACAATTCCCAACATCACATTCACCACGCTTCCGCTGCACACTCTGAGGTCTTTATCCTCATCTGTGCCTTCACAATGTTAAGTTGATTTAACAGGAGTCCCATAGGAATCTCCCACCACAACTGACAACATTCACAACGTATATTCATCTGTGTAAGACCTTGGCCCGATTCAGCTCGAATCATTAAAAGCCATAATCAACACATCGTTAAGAGCCCATACTCCTAACGTCCTCATAGTTCTACTCTACGATTCAACATCACGACAATTGCTCTCCACGGTTCATTATCAAGGTGGCTGCACTCTAGGGTTCATCGTCACAGTGGCTCCACTCTAGGGTTCATCATCATGGTGGCTCCACACTACGCTACTGCACTCGGTGCTTCACTCAGTCCACTGACTGGTCAGCCCCTCCGGTCAGAGTTTCCCGTAGGTAGCCCTTTCCAATCGGATCTCACCGTAGGTAGCCCTTTCCGATCGGACCTCACCGTAGGTAGCCCTTTCCGATCACAAGTCCCCGTAGATAGCGTTCTCCGATCCGAATCCTCCGTAGATAACTTTCTCCCTGTGCTGGATTAACAACCAACACTCTCAGAATACCAAATACACCTTTCAGTTCACTTCTAGTACCATACCCTGGTACCACAGACCATTGAGGTCAAATCCAATTCCTAAGAATCAACCCAGCTATTGAGTCCAATCCTTAGATCACAACTCATCTTTCAAACCTCAACCTTAGTTGAACTGGGAAATTACTTCCCTAATTTCCACGGAGCATCACAACTCCTATACAAATCCAGATATCTCCGCCAGCCTAAGGCACACCAGCCCCCTAGGTCTTAAGGCCTTTACACACACAAGATCAGTATGACATTACTACATGTAACACCATACCACCTTGGGTTACATACCCAACATCTAGGTTAGTCCTGATACCTAGAACATCAATATCAAACATCTTGGAAACCACTTTCTTCGGTTCTCAAATCAGATGAGGGGTTTGATTACAACCACCTCCGGGTTTACACCTCAAGTTCTCGGACGAATCACTATATCTTTCGATTACACAATGATTCTCCGCTCTAGCATAACCAACAATGTATACACATACTCCACTAATCTCTTATGTCCACAATAACAAATCACACATGTGTATACATATTCACTATCACAATACATCATCTACCACCAAGGTAGAGATCTAAGAGAGCTATCCTAGCAAATTCCCATACTTGCCAGGAACTATAGCTCTGATACCAAAATGTAACCCCCTGCCGCAATTAATATCCGGATTATGCAATTAACGTGAAATAGAGACCAATAAGTCAAAACAACAATTATAAACCCATCAACCAGACGGGGTTTTCACAATCACGTTTCGAAATCATTTAAAACACGGTCTCATATTTACACTCCGAATATAATTACTATGCGAAGATAAATTACATTTATACAATTATCAGAGTACACAATATAAATTCCCGACAATTCCGGGTCTCATATCTTCGCTCAATAATCATAGGGCACATTAGCCCCTACAACTCAACTAACAGGGATTACACCAATCTCTATCGAATACATTCTCAAATACTGATCCATATACAGATACATAATCCCAATAACGCAATGATAACCAACTAATAAGCTCTCACCCAAAACGAGTCCTCTTCGTCCTTGGATGCTTGCTTCATCCTCAATCTTCCTTCCCTGTCTAAAATGTTGATAGGGGAGGGTGAGATTCTGGGGAATCTCAGTAGGAAACAGGTACCAGTATGCATGCAAGATAAGTATTTAATGCATGACATGCTTGCAACACAATAACACATGTTCACATAATGATATATCCGTATGCTCAATGTTCACACAACATACTCATGGCCATAGTAAAAATAGAACAGAGCTACAATCATTCTCATATGTTTCACATAATTCAAGCAAGGCAATAACATGCATCAATACACAAATACAATTATCAATACATGCAGGAGAGGTAAGTTCCCTACACTCTTTCCACGTAAGCTCCAGCTCCGGCTGCTCACGATCAGGGTGATCATCAAATCCTATCACCAAAACCAAGGATATAGGATTAATCCCTTTTCCAATTCCTTTACTTTTAGACACTCAAGTTGGTTATCATTATTGCCCTTTAAGTGCCCTCAAACACCTCAATCCATAGCTCTAAAGGGTTGGAAGACTATCCCCAAAGATCCCCTTTTGAACACTCAAACTTGATATTTTTCACTGCCTCACTCGAGCACAGAAGCTCTCACTCGAGCACAAGTACGGACATCACTCGAGCACAAGAGAAAGTGAGACCGCGAGCACTTGCCCGAGAGCACAAACCCACTCCAGAAGCACAAGCTCACTCGAAGCACAAGAGGCTCACTCGAGCACGCTGCCCATACCCGCGAGCACAAGAGAAAGTGAGACCGCGAGTGAGCACCCGAGAGCACCCAACGCTCTCCAAGCACTGGATCACTCGAGCACACCACCCTCACCCGCGAGCACGCACCTCTCACCCGCGAGCACATACGGCTCACTCGAGCAGATGCCCACCACCCGCGAGTGAGAAGGCACACTTCTTGCACCTTGCCCGCGAGTGAAGACCAGAAAGCAACCCTTCACTCTGGACTCTCACTATCACTCGAGCAGGCCATGCTCTCTCTCGAGTATGTTCTTCGCTCACTCGAGCACAAAGCGATGTGCTCGAGCATTGCTCATAAATCCCAGGCGCACTCGAAGCAAAACCAGGGAAAACTCACCCATCACTCGAGCAGGTTCTTCCTCTGCTCGAGCAACATTCATCCCTCACTCGAGCACACCCTTGTCTGCTCGAGTGAATCTATCAGATTCCAGAAAACGCAGCAAACTTACCACATTTTCCTAACTCTTGCCCAATTGATCCAAATGGACCAAGAACCTCTACCAAAGCCACTCCCACATAAAATCACTCACTGAATTCAATGGAATCAACAGAATTACCAAAATTCCATTCCATTAACAAGCTTTGGTCTAGGGCATCATAATCATCAATTCTCTAAATCAACAACCTCACACATTTCATTCCCAAATCCATTCTATCTATTAAAACTCATACCAATATACCATTTCCAATGCCATATCATGCCAAACTACCCATTACCCATATTTTCGAAATTAGGGCAATAATTCCAGAAATTCCAAACATAATCATTTGGCAATGAAACATAGATAGAAGGATTGGTTTCACATACCTTATCCACTTTCTCAAAGACACACTTTGATTCTCCAAACTTCACATTTTCGTGATTCTTCAAATCACCACCAATGGAGAAGCTACAACCATCAAATTGAAGCTCTCAACTCAATGATCAACATTTATGAAAAGGATTTGAGCAAAGGAAGCCATTTACTCACCTTTTCCCAAGCTTTTCTTCTTCCTCTTCTTGCCTCAAGGTCGCCGGAAATGGAGAGGAAGAAAAGAGAGAGAAACCGAGAGAGAGAAGAGAGGAGATGGAGATGATGGTGATGTGTCATCACTTATGCCTCATCCAAGGGTCCACACTTTGCCACTTGTCACCATCTCACTTCAACTCTCATGGGCTCACATGCACACACATACACATGATTATGCCTCATGCTCCACCACACAATCAATCCTAGCCATTGATCTTGAAGCTACCAATGAGTTTCCTCCTCGGTAACCGATCAACTGGTCGGTAACTTCACCGCTTTGCCCCTGATTATGGAAATTCACTTGGAATTACCATCAACTCATTTTCATATTTCATAATCACAATTTGGACTCTTGCTAAACCAGATTTAGTAGTCCACTTAATTAGATAATTATTCTCAATAATTATCATTAGCCCTTAATCAGAAATTGGGATGTTACAGTACTCCCTCCAGTCCTAATTATAAGACAAAGTTGACTTTTTTGGAGAAATTAAGGAAGCCAATTAAATCACTTTAAAATATTTATATTTATATTTTTTTCTTCAAACTAAGTAATTTGATTAATAAACTAATATATAATCCAAATATACTAAAAATATAAATATTCTAAAGTGATTTAATTGGCTTCCTTAATTTCTTCAAAAAAGTTAACTTTGTCTTATAATTAGGACCGGAGGGAGTATCTTTTATTTGACGGTTGTTTGTGAAAACCCCTAAAATATAGATGATGTACATTTGATGGTTGTTTTAAACAACCATCAAATATAATATACTTAATCATTCTTTAATAACAATAGTTAAGTACACTCTTTTAAAAATCCCTCCCAGACCCACTTTTGTTCTACATTTGAAACTTACAAAGTTACATAGAAATCACTTCTAAACCTCCAACAACTCCATTCCGGCTCGTCGACCACCATTTCGCTATTCTTTATCACTGCATTAGTGGTTTAACTCTTTTTTCCTCTATCATTCTCCTCTATAGCTCACCTTTGTCTGTCGACGCGTTTGTGGGCTTGTGGGTTTCATGCGTTCATGCATTTCTAGAGTTGGTTCTAGAGTAGGTTCATGATTTTTTCTTCTAGGGTTCGAGGGTAGAGGCGTTGAGCTTGTCTCTTCTTCTTAAAGGTGACTTCAGTTCATTTTCTCATACTAGTATTTTTTGGTCTTAGATATTGATTTAGGTAAAGAGTATGTAAAGATTGTTTTTTTAGTGATTTTGTATATGCATAGGGTTTTGTCACTGATTTTAAGTTTTTGTTGCTTTTAAAGTTGTTATTTGTTAGTATTGATTTGGGTAAAGAGTATATAAAGATTGTTTTTTTGAGTGATTTTGTATGCGCATCGGGTTTTGCCACTGATTTTAAGTGTTTTTTTGTCACTAAAGTTGTTATTTTTTAATATTGATTTGGGTAAAGAGTATGTAAAGTTTTTTTTAGTGATTTTGTATGTGCGTAGGGTTTTGGAACTAATTTTAAGTGTTTGTTATTACTGAAGTTATTATTTGTTAGTACTGATTTGGGTAAAAAGTATCTACAGATTATTTTTTGTATATGCTCTTGATGGAGATTGTAAATAAAGAATGGATGTCTGCTAATATCTATTGAAGGAACACTGGGATGGGGTAGTGGATTTCATAAGGTTTGTGATTCGTAATAATGCTGACGATCATGGTTTAGAACTTTAGTTCAACCAAAGTTCTAAATAATTAGCAACATATCAAAGATCATCAGGCTACTCATTCCCAAAGAAGTGACCTAGATCATTTTGATGTAGTATGTTAGGATCATGGCTAACCCCATAATCAACAAGCATGAGATTGGCTTTCCTGTTCATACTTAAGAGTTATCTAGAAATCCTCCTCATAGTATGGTCAGTATGTTCTACATGCTATATATTATTGCCTCTAGTTGGGAAGCATAGGATGTAGAGGTAGAGGTAGTGGCAGTGGAAAAAAGGGATGATAGGGAGGAAAAGGAAGAGGTGAAGGATAGCACCGAGGATTTTTTGGAAATTCTTCACATGAATTTCCATCTTTGCATTTGAGAGAATCAAGAGGAGGACAATGAAGAAAATGTAAGAAAAACAAATCAAAATGGGAAGTTTAAATAGACATCTGGAAGGGACTGAATAAAACCATCATTGCACGCGTTGGAAGTTAAACAGTACTAATCTCATGCAATGGAGGGTAATGAAAGGGTACTTGGTTCTTGTGACGATTAAAAAAGAATGAGGAGCCACCCAAAGTTAGCACGAGGAAAAGGAAAAGTTTCAAAAGTTTTAATTAACCTTTATTAGGTTAGAACTGTTAAGTAAAATGGTGTTATCAGTAAGAATACTTCACGGTTGTTATCTTTTAATTAATGTTGGGAACATGAATTGTTTCAAAAGTTTTAATTAACATTTATCAAGTTAGAATCATTAAATATGTTAGTGTTATTTGTAACCGCATGAGCTATGTAACAAGAATACTTTACTATTGTTAATTAATAACTGTGAAGTATTAATTTAGTTTTTTTGTTAACTTAAATTTTTTAATATTTTTAAAAATCAATAGTGGTGTTCAGTCATCCCCACTACTGTTGTCACACCCTTATCTTATTTTTGACTTGCAGCGGAATATTATTGCATGGTTCGATATGTAACAAAGGAATAGCATAAATATACTGATATTATGTGCATGATTATAGAAATTCCCCATAGGGGTTCGTACATGATAATTATAATCAATGTAGCCTCATAGAGCTACTTAGGTGTCTAAACTTGTCTCAGGGAAACGGAGACATCTTCTCGTCTTTGTTCCACCACTACAATCCTTTTATGTAGTTCTCGTCTCTGATCTCTGCATGCCCTCTGTATTCACCTGTCTAAATTGTTGGTAGGGGAGGGTGAGATTCGAGAGAATCTCAGTAGGTAACAGTACCAATATGCATGTAGGATTAATGCTTAATACATGGCATGCTTGCATTACAAAAACCCATGCTAACACAATAACATATCTGCATGCTCAATGTTTCATGCAACAGAACATGGATATAGTATAAACAAAAACAGAGCTTCAATCATTCATATATGTTTCACAAAATCAAGCAAAGCAATAACATGCATCAATACACTAGCACAAATATCAAACACATGTAAGAGAGGTAAGATCCCTACCTTAAACCTTTTTCTACCTCGAATTACATGCCTCGTAATACGTGTCGCAGCTTGACTCTCAACTCGGTCCTAAAATAGCAAATGTACAAGAATTAGGTTAAAACCCATTCATGTACTATTTCAGGCACTACCACATTGTTTCTAGTAGTTGTATTAGCCTATGGTGAAAATTCAGCAAAATGCCCACGGGACCTTGGCCCAGCCCTGCAATACTCGACCCAGCTGTACTTTTTCTAAAATTTTGACATGGGCTATTCTGACATAATTTCTTCCAAGAAATCCATTTTCGGACTCAAAATTATCAAATTCATTGCCAAATGACAAGTTTGCCCTCGGAGGCCCCTATTTTAGGGTTTCAGGGTGTTTTCGTAATTATGCTTTTTCGGGCTTTTCCGAAAAGGTGACCAACTGTAACCCCACCTAATTTTTCCTCCTAAACTCTATGGAATAATAAGATCAATGAAAATCCAACTCTAAGTCCCATTTCTAGCCTTGGCCAAAATATGCAAATTTTCCTGAAAAATTGGGGCTTTTCGATTTCGACTCCGCAAACGTGTTCCTTTATACTCTTAACTACTTTATTAACTACTTAATTAGGATAAAACTACCATTTAGACCAATTTTGGTAGCATAACACTTTCAACAACCGATTTTCATTTTCATAAACAAAGACAATCCTACGAAATTTCACCGATTAAACTACTCACAGCAGCCAGAACAAGCAATATTCAAAGGTTTAGAAGTTATCTTTCGCTTCCTTTGACTTATTCTTCTTATGGCTGAACCCTAGCCTCTTTGAATAGCAAAATTTAAGCTTTAAATACCTTAAATAACATAGAAGAGAAGCTTAAGAGAAGGATTATACACATTAGGTACGAATTCATTAAAGAAATTGACCTACCTTGTGAGATTTGTCCTTCCTTTTCTCTATTTTTCTCCAAGCGCTCTCTCACCCTTTTTGGCTGAAATTACGTCAGGAAATGGCAAGGGAAGCTGATGAAGTTTTTTTTATAATCCCATGCTTATGTCATGTTTTCTAATTTCCAAAATTGAAGTTTTTGTGTACACAAAATGTTGTGCCATAAATCCAATTGACATGCAACTGATACTTTCCCTCTCTTGGCCCATGTAAATGACATCTAGGAGGTCATTCCATTAGCCCAAATGAATTTTCAAAAAACCTCATAATTTCAAAACTTGCCATCACATTATTTCTTTATTTTCGGACTTAATGAGATTTCTGGCATATTTTCTGCCCTATATTTGTAAAATCATAACTAAATTTGTAGACCTCATATCATAGTGATTCCATAGGCTATAGAACCCTTATTAAGTCTTGTTGCAATGAAAAATATAAACTTTAGCCAATTGGAAGTACAAAATTCCCAAAATTAAATCTTTGGACGCTGTTCCAAAAACTTTCCCATTTTTCTGGGCTAACTTCAAAAATTCATAACTAATTGTATATAGCTTAAAATGACTCATATGACCTAAAAAATTAAAGTTTAGGATGTCTACTTTCATCTTATAAAATTTCATAATTTTTACTCATCATTTGGTCATACAAAATCACATGACATGCTCACTACCTCATAGAAAATTTCACTGGAAGCATAATCATATTCACCAAAATTTCCCCTTCCATTTCATTAAATGCTACAAATGTTTACAAGGCATATTGGGGAATAAAATTTGGGGTGTTACAACTGTTCTCCTCCATTTCCTCCTACTTACTTACATCAGTGGAGGAATGAGATGAAGGATTTGACTGCAAGTCATATCCAACTTTACTTTAAAGAAGTATGAGGCTTAACTTCCTATTCAAATTGTAAGTGTAAGTCAAGAGATGCCTTGTGTAGTGGTTAATGCTTACGAACATCTGCATAAGAGCCTCCATTTCAAGAAGAGGTGGAATAGGAGGAGGAGGAGGAAGTGGTGGTAGAGGAAGGGGGCATTAGAACAAGACTTTCACCTAAGAGAGGGGGTGAATTGGGTGATAATTAAAAACTCAAAATTTAATGCAAACTTTAAAGAAATAAAATAGAGTTGAAGAGATGTCACTAAAGATAAACACACAAGATTTATTTCAATTCAGTAAAAACCACTTGGCCTACATCCAATTCTCAAAAGCCTTCTGAGATTTCTACTATTCTCTAAGATCTTCAAACGCTTGGTGCCTAAATACAAGCTAGTTCTTTTCAAAGAACAATAACTTCTCCTTACACTTTGCAATTTAATGCCCACTCAAGATTCCATCATCTTGAGTCTCTCAGATACTAAATGAATCAATAAATGCCTCTCATAAGAGTAGATATATGATCATTGAAATATAGACTCAGATTTAAGAGCTTTAGACTTTACAATGAATGTGTAGTAAGTTTTTTACAGAAGTTGGTTGCTTTGTCTTCAATGCTCTGGGTATTTACAAGTAGAGTGTATTAATGATCGACGTCTTATTGAATGTAACCATTGGAGTGTCCTTGGTCATTGTTATAGCCATTAAAGTCTCTAAACATTCTGTGTCTAAGAAATTTGCCATTGAAGTAGAGAGAATGTTCATCGTTTGAATGTCCTTCATATTTAATGCTTCTAACACAAAAGTTCTTTTTTCCAATTTGTGTGTTAATCCTTGTTGGATCACCTAAAAAACACTTAAGTACTAGTATAAGGAAGAGTTAGAGTGATTAGAAGCAGGAAGAACAAATTACACAATCATCCCAATGATCTGTTTTCTGGTATTTAAGAGCTTAAGACTTTACAATGAATGTAAGAGTAAGTTTTTCGTAGAAGTTGGTTGTCTTATTGAATATTTCCATTAGAGTGTCCTTGGTCATTGTTATAACCATTGAAGTCTCTGAACATTTTTTATGTCGAAGAAATTAGTTGTTGGAGCAAAGAGAATATTCGTTGTTTGAATATCCTTCACATTTAATGCTTCTGACACAAAAGTGTTTTTTCCAATTTGTGTGTTAATCCTTGTTTAATCACATGGAAAACACTTAAGTGCTAGTATAATGAAGAGTTAGAGTGATTAGAAGAAAGAAGAACAAATTATACAATCATTCCAATGATTTAAAAAGTTTGAAAGCGATGCTCTGTTTTCTAGGAAAGCTTCACTTGAGTGATCTTCTCTTGATAGTTTGAAAATCTTATAGAGCATTGGATAGGTTACTAGAATGATGTGCAAGTGATGCATAAAATGGGATAACTCGAATGGTCTTACATTTAGAAAATTTTTCAGATTTCAGAACACTTCCAGGATCACTGTAGTGTTATGCTTGTGATACTCTTTGACTTACCACTTGAGTAAGCTTGGAACATCACTTGAGTGGTCACTCGAGTGATTTTCCATTTGAAAATTTTTTATAATATTGATCATTAGATTATTCACTATGGGGATTTGGTGGTGATGAATTTTGAACATATCACCCGAATAGTTACTTGAGTGATCTTCTTTTGTAAAAGGATTTCACTAAAAAGATCACCATGATGATTTAGCTATGATTTATCACATCACTCGAGTGATTTTTGTTAACACCTGTTTCCATTTCGATATTCGAAAAGTAATAAAGACTAGACTCCGTAAACATACAGAAAAGTACATATATACTGATAAAAATATTAGTTTACAATCTAAAGTCATTTATCGATAAAATACAGAGTGCACATAAATTCTAATATTTACGGATTTGCCAAAATATCTTAAACATAAACTAACTATAACCACGATATTTAACCTTGCCTTAAGACACATGCCAATCACTTCTTGGCGTCTATGCCTTTGCCTTTCATCCCATTGGTACCCGCTGAAATGCTTGTTTAGAAAAAGGGGTGAGATTCCAAGGAATTCCAGTAGAAACATACTATTGCTCATAGAGAATGCGAAAAGTAAATATGATATGCGCCATGTATATACCAATTAATGAACAATATAAACACATCATCATCATCATGTATACATGAGTAGGGCCAGCACCACTAATCTATACCGGTTGGATTCTCACCAACTCTCAGTGCAAGTGTACCCCTGGCACTAATTGCCTCTTTCTAGGCAAAACATGTTAATTAATAAAGTACATTTACAAACAATGGCATTCACACAATCATATAACTATGGCATGATGTATGAAGGATAATGTCTCTACCTCAAAGTTCTTTTAACCCCTTTTTAATGTGCCTCGTAAAATGTGTTGTTTTAAGCTTTTGACTCGGTCCTAAAATATTAAATGTACAAGAAGTAGGTCATAACCTATCCAAGTATCATTTTAGAATCTTCCATAGGAAGTGAGCTGTCTTTGTGAATCTGTCAACTATCACCCATATAGCGTCATGGTTTTTAAACTTAGGCAATCCTGTCATGAAATCCATAGTAAGGCTTTCCTACTTTCACTCAGAGATCTTAGTGTTCGTTAAAACCCTTGATGGTCACTGATGTTCAACTTTCACTTTCTGATATGTCAAACAACGAGCAACGAACTCAGTCACCTCTCTTTTCATCCCTAGCCAATAGTATTGAGCTTTCATGTCATGGTACATCTTTATAGCCTCTGGATGTAAAGTGTACTTAGTCTTTTGTGCTTCCTTCATGATTTGCTATTTTAGTTCTAGTTACGGTGGAACATAAATCCGCTTCTTGTAGTTGACTAATTAGCTAGGTAACAAGTCGTATTCTTGAGCTTCGCCTCTATTAATCATACCTCTGATAGGTAGTGCTTCATTATCATGCAGTTGGGCTTCTTTAATTGCTGCCCTCAAATCGTTGTATACTTGGCTAACCCTACTGCTAACAGAATCTAACTAGACAGATTTAGGTCTCTAAAATCCTTGATCAGTTTCTGCTCATAGATAATTATGGCTGCCACTTGTACTGATTTCCGTCTTAATGTATTTGTGATGACATTAGCCTTACCAAGATGATACTTGATTTCTAGATTGTAGTCTTTCAGCAACTCTATACATCTGCGCTGTCTCATATTGAGCTCTTTTTGATCATACAAGTACTCCAAGCTCTTGTGGTTGCAGTACAACTCTACAGCCTCACCATAGAGATAATGCCTCCAGATTTTCAAAGCAAACACAATTGCTGCTAACTCAAGATCGTGGGTGGGACAGTTCAGTTCATGAAGTTTCAGCTGACGTGATGCATATGCCACCATTAGACCATGCTGCATCAATACACATCCCAATCTATGCCCATTGGCCTCTGTATAAACAACATACGGAAACTGTGGATCTGTGATTATTAACACTAGTGATATAGTTAACCTCTCCTTCAACTCCAGGAAGCTCTTCTCATAATTCTCATCCCACACAAAATGTTGAGCTTTTTGCGTCAATTTTGTCAACGGTAATGCAATTCTGGAGAAATTCTGTATAAACCTTCGATAATAACCAGCTAGACCCAGAAAACTGCGTACTTCAAATATCATCTCTGGTCTCTTCCAGTTCAGTACTACTTCCACCTTATTAGGATCAACAGAGACCCCTTGCTGTGAGACAACATGGCCCAGAAACTTTACCTCTGAAAGCCAGAATTCATACTTGCTCAGCTTGGCATAGAGTTGCCAATCCCATAATACATTGAACATAGATCTCAGATGCTATTCGTGTTCATCTTTACTCCGAAAATACACCAGTATATCATCGATTTAGACTACTACGAACTGGTCTAAGTACAGATGAAAGATTCGATTCATATAGTCTATGACACAGTAGGTGCATTGGTCAGCCCAAATGGTATCACTAGAAACTCATAATGCCCATATCCGATTCTCAAAGTAGTATTTGATACGTCTTCTGCTTTTACCCTCAATTGATGGTATCCCGATCACAAATCAATCTTTTAGAATACACAAGAACCAGACAACTAATCGAACAAATCATCAATTCTAGGGAGCGGATACTTGTTCTTAATGGTCACCTTGTTCAGCTTTAGGTAATCAATACAGACACGCAGGCTTCCGTCTTTCTTCTTTACGAAGAGCACTGGAGCATCCTAGGGTGATACGCTGGGTTATATGAACCCTTTCTAAAGTAGTTCCTTGATCTACCTCTTTAACAGCTTCACCATTTCACTTGGAGCCACACGGTATGGGGTTTTGGAAATTGGACCTGCTCCAAGCCTTAAATCAATCAAGAATCCACTTCCCTATCAGGAGATAATCCACTGACATCCTCCAAAAAAACATCAAGAAACTCACTCACTACAGGGATACTTTCCAAGGCTACACCGGCCTCTGATTGCATAGAGCAAAATACCATACACCCCTATCTGGAGGTAATCCACTGACATCCTCAGGAAAAACATCAGGAAACTCACTCACTACAGGGATACTTTCCAAGCCTACACCAGCCTCTGATTGCATAGAGCAAAATACCATATACCCCTGATAACCTTTCTATAGATATCTCTCAACCTTAGCCGTGGAGAGAAGGTTAAGAGTTATTTTTGTATGGCGGTTATGGTTTTAGATGTATGACTCTCTTCTGTTTATAATCCTATAACACACCATTCGCTGTCAACCAGTCAATCCCAAAAATTACTTCCAACCCTTGTAGTGGCAAACAGATCAGATCTACTGTCGATTCGTGCCCCTCAACATTTACTACATAATTTAGACAAATGTCGGCCGTCATAATTTGTGCGCCCATAGGTATAGATACAACCAAATCATATGGAGATTTATCCACGGGTAAATATAACTATCTCACGCAGTCATATGCAATGAATGAATGGCTTGCACCATAATCATACATAAAATGCACTAAAATGCCGTTCAGAGAAATCACACCTTGAATTAGCTCTGGAGACTTTCTGGCTTCTTCTTGTGTCAGTGTGTAGACCCTGCCTGAAACTCTGGGTCTAGTCTCCTCCTCTTGCTACTTTTGTAGACAATCCCTGGCCATATGTCCCTGCTTATTGTAAACATAACAGACAAGTGGTTTACTCACGTCTGGCCTAAACGGAATCTCGTTGCAAGATCTACTAGGGTGAAGTGGCTTCCAATAACGCCAACAACTCTTGCCTCTATGGCCCCCAGATTGATACGATCTCTTAGGATCCCCTCCTGAAAATCCACTTTATTCTTTTCGTTTCTGTGCTAAGCTACCACTTCCAGAAGCACCTTTGTTCCCAGTCTTTGTCACCCAATTCGACATACACTTCTTAATATATTGACACTCTTTTGCCACTTTGTTGAATTCCATAAAGTGTTGAGAAATCAGCCTTTCTTTGAACTCGGCTCTCAACCTTTCAATCATCATATATGCATTCCACTCTTTATTGTCATTCAACTTGTGATATGATGTGTATCGTGACAATCAAATATATCAAGCCAAATAATTGTCAAAGCTGTCACGGTCTTGCGGTTTGATACAAAGGAATTCTTTCTCCTTTTCTCTTCTGATAGTTGAGGGAAAATATTTCTCCTTTTCTCTATGCCCTTTCCACCAGCGATTAGCATCACCTTCCAGCTTGTATATAACTAATCGGGCTTTCACTTTGTTTGGGCATTACAGTATATCGAATATCTTGTCCAAATGAACCAACCAATCTTCTGCTTGTTAAGGACTAAACTTTCCTCTGAACATAGGAGGCTGTTGTTTCCTAAACCTACTCAACCAAGTTTGAATATCCACCTCAGGCTCAAGTATATCACCCTTTGCTGGAGGTTCCTCATATATTTCTTCATCATTCCCCCTCATGAATTCATCTAGCTGATTCTCTAGATGATCCTGCCTTTGCTTACTCCTTGAGGTCAGCTCTTATTTCATTCATTATTTGTTGTTGTTGTTCTAACATATCCAATATTTGCTGTTGTACTGGATCAGGTTGTGGCTCAAGTGCGACATGATAATGCCCTGCACGTGGCTTGCCATAAGGTCTACCAGGTTCAACTATCTCTATGTTTGAAATTATATGAACATAGAGAAGAATTACATTTTGTATAAGAACAAGGGCATTTTTGTCATTTCGTAAAAGTTAAGGTACAAATATGGCATACATAACACATAATAACTATTTACAGTAGTTACAGAGAAACAGAAACATCATATATCCTACACACTACTGTTCATGACATATTAGTCCTTTACATAACCAAAATGCTGAGTTCATGCAACTTCCCAGGGGTCACCCATCCTAGATTACCACAGGTCGAGCATACTTAACTATCTCTGTACCCTTCCAAAATACCGACTCTGGCTAACTCTTTCTTTGTTTTCTCGGTTCCACTTGACTAACCTTAACTCGTAATACATGCTGGTCAAGCCCGATCATCAAAATAGCTCACGTAGGCCCCACATCATAGCTCGGTATACATAAAATCTTGCACTAACCCTTTAATATGCCTTAAGAAAGTCCAGAAGTTCTCCTTCAAGCCTCGCTTAATGATGAGGTTCTTCTGTTGGTTCCAGAATGCTAAGTCCAAGAAGAAGTGCATCGTAGAACAAACCCAGCACTCGTCAGCCACCGTAACCCCCAATGGTATCTACAGTGAAAACATAGTCTCTACATCATCAAGGAATGCGAAATACCGGCCTCTCAGTGTATCATGCTTTTGCAGTGCCCTATGATACTTGGCCTTGAGAAGGTAGGACAACTCCATATCTGGTTGTAAATTGTACGGTACATGTACCGGCTCTGCTGAGATCGATCAACTCATCCTCTGATATCTCCTCCGGGTTATAGTCAGAATCCCATTCTGGGTATTCGTTTGGCGCATCTCCTCTCTCCATAACCTCTATCACTCCCAGGTACGTCGGCCTAAGCTCTGGACCGTACACAGGTAGCCTCAGCATGCTCTTTTATGCTATATATCTCATGCGCATACCATCGTGTCTGAAATAGTCTATCATCGGCTGTATGTCAAGAACATACAGGTTCATCATCATCTTGCTCCTAGACGACTCACTAGCACCGCTGATCACGATCATAGGCTCACTCAGAATATCCATTAGCAATCCTCTTGCCATGCAAACAAAACCATATCAGTATACCATTTTGATAATGCCAGAACTGCTAATTAGCTCTAATATAAAAAATGTCAACACCCATTTCTATTTTAATATTCGAAGAGTAAAAAAGACTAGATTCCGTGGGCATACAGAAAAGTACATACATACCTATAAAAGAATTCGTTTACAATCTAAAGTCGTTCGTCGATAAAATACAGAGTGCTAAAAAATTCCAATATTTACAGGATTTCCCAAAATATCTTAAACATAAACTAACT
Organism: Inga oerstediana; assembly: GCA_963210345.1. NCBI lineage: Eukaryota > Viridiplantae > Streptophyta > Magnoliopsida > Fabales > Fabaceae > Inga > Inga oerstediana. Next base: position 30,251,814 of record OY723406.1, read on the forward strand.
ATAACCACGATCTTTAACCCTGCCTTGAGACATATGCCAATCACATCTTGGTGTCTACGCCTTTGCCTTTCGATCTACTGGCGCCCGCTAAGATATTTGTTTTTTTAAAAAAGGGTGAGAATCGAAGGAATCACAGTAGAAACATGCTATCGTTCATAAAAAATGAGAAAAATAAATATGATATGTGCCATGTATGCACCAATTAATGAACAATATAAACACATCACTATCATGTATACATGAGTAGGGCCCAACCCTACTAATCTACACCGATTGGATCTCACCAACTCCCAGTGCAAGTGCACTTCTGGCATTAACTGTCTCTCTCTAGGCAAAACATGTTGATTAATAAAGCACATTTATAAACAATGGCATTCACACAATCATATAACTATGGCATGATGTATGAAGGATAATGTCCCTACGTCAAAGTTCTTTCAACCCCTTTTTAGTGTGCCTCGTAAAACATGTCGCTTCCAGCTTCCGACTTCCGACTCGGTCCTAAAATATTAAATGTACATGAAATAGGTCATAACCTATCCAAGTATCATTTTAGGCACTTCCATAGTGTTTCTTATGGTTATATTAGTCTATGGTAAAAATTTACGAAAATGCCCTTAGGACTCAGCCCGGCCCCGTCGTACTCGGCCCGATAGCACGTTTTTTCAAAATTTTGACTCGGGCTATCCTAACATATTTTTGCCCAAGTAATCTATTTCCAGCTTCAAAATTATCAAATTCAGTGTCAAATTATGAAATTGCCCTTGCTAGCCTCCATTTTAGGGTTTTAGGGGCGTTTTCATAATTATGCTTTTTTGGGCTTTTCCGAAAACGTGACCAATTGTAACCCCACCTAATTTTGCTTCCCGTATCCAATGGAACAATCAAATTATTGAAAATCTAACTCCTTCCCCAGATCTATGCTTGGCCAAAACTTAGGTTACGAAAGGGAAAAATTTGGAGTTTTGTGTTTTAGCTTCCAAAGCTTGTACCTTTTCACGTCCAATCCCTTATTAAGTTATTTAAACACATTCTAACCATGGTTCAAAGAAATTTGGGCAGCATAACCCCTTAGGATTAGGACTTTCCAAATTTACAAACTTAACCAAAAATCACCAAATCCGACCACAAACCTCAACAACAACATCATACTAGTATAGATCTAAGGTTTGTGAAGTTACCTCTTCAATTCTCTCTCTCTTGGTGTCCTCCTCTCTCTCTCCTTGAGCTTAAGATGTGTTTTCTAAACCATTGATTCCATATAGAAGAAGAGTTTAGAGAAGATTTTCAAGTAAGATCACAAGAACTCTTGAGAAATCACACTTACCTTATGCTTTCTCATCTTCTTCCTTCTCTCTAGAACTTGAGAGCTCTTGAACTCTCTCTCTCTCTCTCCCCCTCTTTCTCTTGTGTTGGCCAAAATGAGGAAGGGAAGAGGAAGAAAGAATATTTTATAAAATATCTTCATCTCCTTTAATCACTTGATTTCCATCAATGCATCACATGGCTACACTTGGCATTAGCTTTATCTCTTTCCAATTGATGTCATAAGGCTTCAATTAGCCTTGAACTAATTTTCCTCTCCCTTTGGTTAGTTCAAAACTGTCCCCCGTTATGTCTCCACTAACCAAATGACTTCTTCCAACTAATCCAACCATGTACTCAATTGTTGTACCTTAATCATGATTACTTTGTAAAAGTAACATTATTTTAACACAATTAGACACGTGCTCATCTTCATCAATTATAAACTAATCCCTTTACCATAGGATAATGACACTTGGCATGTTTAATTCCAAAAATCATTTTTCCCTCCCATTTTTTTGTGCTAGGCGAAAATTTACAAGAGAAAGGGAAATAGAAATTGTTTTCAATATTTCCATAATTTCTTTAATTGAATTATGCACAAGTCCTTCCAATTTCACAACTCTTGATTTATTCTTGGTGGAATATTCCAAATATACATTCTCCTTTATTTTCCTTAATTAATTGAAATTAACTTCAATTAATTGAAAAATAGTTAATCTTGTGCTAACTTGGCAAAGTTTCTATTTTGTCATTACCTTTGTAATCTAATTTCCTTTCTTGAATTAATTTATTCATTTTCTCATGAATATTCACCATTTTATTGAATTTCTCAAATAATTACAATATATTCGGTGAATATAAAATTTGGGGTGTAACAATTTTTTTTCTACTTCCAATGATCACTTGTAGTGATGAAATCATATTACTCGAGTGGTCTAACAATTTTTACAGAAATTGATCTTTTGCTTGTTCAAAACACTTTGTTCATCTTTCAAGTCCTTTGCAAAACCTTTCTAAGCTTTGTTATCATCAAAATAAGGAATCTAGCAGGCATGGTGGTGGCGAATGAGCATCCTGGGAACTTAAAGTGATGAAGGAGAGAAGGAACAGGTCGATAAAGAAATGTAGTAAGAACTACAAGGAATAAGTGAGTTTGAATGGAGGTCCAACGATGTTACGAAGGGCTATCACTTATGAACTAGTACTTGGGGAAGATAGAACGTTTGAAAATGTTACATAACGGTTGTTTCTTAAAAGCGTTATGTTTTTGTTTTTTGCTTATATAAGGTTGGGAGATAAATCAATTGTAAGTGTTGCATGATGATTGTTTCATAAGAACCGCTATTTTTGTTCCTAAATAAATGATGGTTATTAACTACAACTATTATTTTTTTGTTTTCGCGATTTTCACATCTCAATACACGATAGTATATATATTTAACCACTAAGTTTTAGTGTTATCTATTCTTGAGCGACCTCCACCTCAACATACAAGACATTTATTCATTGTAACCAATATTTATTAAGCTTTATATATGTGTTCCACATACAAGACATTGAGTTCCACATGCTCAAGGGCCGTGCTTTGTAAAATAAGTGTTTTCTAATGGTGAGCCTCTGAAAGGCGGATCCTTTTACTCATCTCTACCGAGAAGTAGCTACACCTCATTGTAACTTCCAATCCAGGTTTTTAGATAGTGTGGCAGCTTCTTTTTTGAGAAATTGGAAGCTATAACACTTAGGGTTTGTTCGATATGAGGGAAGGGGAGGGGAGGAAAAGTGGGTGGAGGGAACATTTTTTTTAATTGAATTTAAGAAAATTATAGAAGTGAGGTTAAAATATTTTAATTAATTTTTCTTAATTTTTTATCTTATATTTTTAATTTATTAAAATATTGTGATCCCATTTCTTCAATTTTTGTAAATCTAACTCTTAAAAACTTTCCTTCCCCTCCAAACCCCTCATTCCAAACAAACCCTTAAAGATCCATCCAAATGTGTGTTAGTTTCCTAAAATACCACATTAATTAATAATATGCAATTGGAACTACCCATTAATGGAAACCCTCTTTATATATGTGTGTACATCAATAGAGATTGTTTAATTTGAGAAACGTAGTGGATTAAAGTGTTATATTTAATACCAAATTTAATCTTTTCTTGAAATCCTACAAGGATATTATAATATAGGGTTAAAGTGCCAAAATAACCTTCAACTTTCATCAAAAGTGCAGAAGAGCCATAAACTATTTTTGAAGTAAAAATAACCATAAACTTTTAAAATTGGGGTAAAACCGTTAAACCCAACTAACTTCCATCTATTACGATGAGAACAATTAATCTTTTGGCGCTTAAAGTTTTGACTCACTTACAACTCAGTCCTTGAACTTTTAACTCGCTTGCAACTCAATCCTTGATGTTTTTGAGTAATCTTTTAAGGCAAAAATATGTTAAAATACTATTAAAAATTGCCTAGGTGGATTTTACATAAATTAAAATATAAAAAACAACGTCCTCATCTCCACCAACTTGTATCCCCCCTCCACCTCTATTTTCTAGAAACATCGTTGGATGACAAATCCCTATTTTATTATATATTTTCAAACTTTATTTGGGAATTTTGTCATAATTATTGATCTCTTAAAATGTCTCTCATTTTAAAAAACACCACAACATTATTCAAATTAAGAATTGTTCACAGTAGCAAAGTATCATCCAATTTTGAAAAATTGTTTCACATGTTTGTCTGATCAAATGAACAATATTTAAGTCAATACAAAAATGTGCAATCCCATTTTGTTCTCCTCTGTCGGGGAATGGGAACGAACCTTGCTGAAAATTTCACCAGTCAAAAAAATTTTCTCCAGTATTGAGCACTAACCTTTTTTGAGTTTTACTTACATAAACTCATTTAATGATCCACCACCAATTCGTAAGAGGGAGGAACGAACCATGAATTGTAGCACATATATTAATATTATTGGGTGTTTAGTTATGGGTTTGGCATGTGGAGAATGGGATGGTGATTATGGCCTTAAAACTTGTATGTTTCCTATAATTTTTAATAGTTTTTTAACAGTTTTTTGCCACATATGGTGACTCATAAGCATTAGGGACTGAGTTACAAATGAGTCAAGAGTTTAAGGATCAAGTTATAAATTTTTCAAAACTTTAAGCACTCATAAGAATTTAATGAAAGTTAGTTGGGTTTAATGGTTTTGCCCCAATTTTAAAATTTTATGGTTACTTTTACTCCAAAAAATAGTTTTTAGTTACTTTACACTTTTAATAAAAGTTAAAAGTTATTTTAACACTTTAGCCTATAATATAAAATCTAATTACCTGTCCACTCTATTACTAATGCACAAACTAGTTAAAAATGTATGTGCATTAAACATATGTGGATTTGTGCGTGTGTTTAAAATTTGGCACCTAGCTAGGGAGGACACCAAGTTGGAGTTGGTAGGGAAATCCAAAAGTGAAGTTGTCGTATGTGTTTTGTCGTTGTTGGGAGCGGAGTCTTGTGAACCTATGTTCTCTAGATCAGTATTTTATGTGCAGTTCCCGAGCTTCTTCAGAATTCTGTCGGGCTGAGATCCCATTCTCCCGTCGAGTCCTTTAAGTCAAGAGAGAGATAGCTGGCCGGTCTAACACATACTTTGGTTCATATACTAGTCTTCTGTCAAGTATTGTAGGTACTATTCCTTCCTTTCTTCCACTTGCATATCTTCATGGCTTGATTTTAATTTTGCTTCGCCATACATAGTCTGTCAACACCCGTTTCCATTTTGATATGCGCAGGGCAATAATGAACAAGTTCCATAGGCAAAAAGAAAAATATAGTTATACTGATAATAAGTATTTGTTTACTGATAGTCATTAACAGAGCAGAAATCGATAATAATGACAAATATGTATAGAATGTTCCAAAACTATTTCACATACAGACTATATACAATCACTGTATTCATCTTGGGAAACGTGCCCACCCGTTTCCCTTCTCTGCATCCTTGGCTTTCGAGCCACTGGCACCTGCTGAGACATTTGGATTAGAAAAAGGGGTGAGATTCTAAGGAATATCAGTAGAAACATACGATCAACATATAAAATGGGAAAATTAAATATGCAATGCACCGTATCAAGTAAAATGAAAACTCATATCATCCGTGTGTGTACAAAAAATTTGGGGTCAACTAACCCGTTGAAACTCCTTCATGTACTTCAGCTGAGTCCTTGACTACAGCTAGGTAAGGCTAGTGTACCTCAGTTAGGTCCTAGACCACAGCTAGGTAATGTGCCTCCAGCACGTGTTCAAATCACAAAATACAGTAACACGCATCATACAAATAGTCACATAGTATATGAGAGATAGTAGTCCCTACCTTGAAGTTCTATCGACCCCTTTTTGTGTGCATCGTGAAACGTGTCGATTTTCGACTCCCGATTTGGTCCTAAAATATTAAATGTACAAGAAATAGGTCATAACCTATCCAAGTATCATTTTAGACACTTCCATAGTGTTTCTTGTGGTTATATTAGCCTATGGTGAAAATTTACCAAAATGCCCCGGGACCCCGGCCCGGCCCTGCTATACCGGCCCGATGGCACGTTTTCCCAAATTTTTGACTAGGGCTATCCTGACGTATTTTCATCCAAGTAATCTATTTCCGGACTCAAAATTATCAAATTCAATGTCAAATTACGAAATTGCCCTTGGCAGCCCTACTTTTAGGGTTTTAGGGGCGTTTCCGTAATTATGTTTCCTCGGCCTTTTCTGAAAAAGTGCCCAACTGTAACCCCAACTATTTTTGCCCACTGAATCCAATGGAATCATCAAATCATTGAAAATCGAACTCTAAGACCCTCAAACATCCCTGGCCAAAATTATAGTGTTTTCTGGGAAAATCGGGGTTTTACGATTTCGGCTCCGCAAACGCGTTCCTTTCTACTCCTAACCACTTTATTGACTATTCCATTAGGTTAAAACTACCATTTACTACCAATTTGGGCAGTATAACCTCTAGGCCAACCCATTTCCAAAAATTAAAACCAATGGCAATCTGGCGAAATTTCACTGATTAAATTGCCCACAGCAGCTAGAATAGTTAATATATGAAGGTTTGGAAGTTACCTCAAGCTCCCACTAGCTTTTCTTGATCTTGGCTGAAAACTCTAACTTTTAGAACACCAAATTTGAGCTTTCCAAACCTTAAAGAACAAAGAGGAGTAGCTTAGAATCAGAGTTATATGCGTTAGGTGCTAAATCATTGGAGAAATCGGCTTACCTTGTGAGATTTCTTCTTCTCTCTCTCTCTCTCTAAAACTTGAACGTCTCTCTCTCACTTTTAGGTCTGTTCTGTGCATGAAAATGGGCTGAAGATGAAGATGCAACATATGTTTTATAATATATAACATTATGCTTCAATTGTTTAACAATTTTTCCAAAATTTCAAAAATGAAATTTTATGTACATAAACCTTATGTACATGAAACCATGTTCATTAAGCCCAACTAATATTTTCTTATTTATGCTACATGTAGGAGACACCTAGAGGTCCCTCCCTATGGTCTCAATTAGCTTCACAACTTGTGGGCTAGTTGCTTGATATATGGTCTCAATTAGCTTCATTTGGCGAAAATGGGCTAGTTGCTTGATATTTGCCATTAACATATTTTGTGGGAACCAGTTCTAAGATATGCAATGCACATTTGGTTCGATGAGGTGTAACTAAAATAGAAAGTCATTTAATTTCTACATCATTTGTTTTACCCACATAAATTTTGAATAAATAATTAAGTTCCTATATATTACTACCTCCGGCCCTTAATATAAAAGTTAATTGATTAATTTTGATAGATTTTGGAAATTAATTATGTGAGTTATTTGTAATAAATATATTTTAGTTTTCTTAAAATATCATCTTTCATTGTGTTTATCTTTAAATAGAAACCTCTTAATATGTACAATCTATAAATTTGGGAGATAAATAAGATTGGGTTTTATTTAGGATCAAATCCAACTATTAAGTAACTTTTATATTAATGAGTGAAGGTACGTAATAACCTCTGTTGGCTAACCAAAAGGTCTTCATTGACTAATGTAGAAAGTTTTACCCGCAGTAGCGGAATCAAAAATCAAATCAATCGATCAAAATGGGGAGCTAATAAACCCCACCGAATAAAACGTCTATAAGTTCAATTGAGAAGCATTGGCATGGCAAATTTGACACTGCTCCTACGTGCAATCAGCTTTAGCTTCTTCTTCTTCTTGTTTTTTTTTTTTTTAATGAGAAAATCAGATTTAGCTTTTGATTATCACAAAGCTGCTTTCTCCATAGTCAATGAAGACCCTACTTTTTTTTTTTTTTTTTGGTGAAAATGAAGACCCAACTTCATTTATTGATGCATTCAATTTTAGCTCTTGCTTTTTCCTTCTATTTGATATTTAGGTTCAATCATGCACGTTAATTAGCTGTCTTCTTCTTCTTCTTCTTTTTTGTTTCATGCCCCTCCTTCTGTTAAAAATGGTCCCCTTCTAATATCATTAAGAAGGATCGGTCCAAAAAAATCATTAAGAAGGAAGAAAATTAAAGGAACATGAGGGCAACAATCCCTTGCCCCTCAATAAATGTGTCTAAAACAGAGATTAAATACTGCTATAAGTGCTAAATTTTGATTTTTTTTTAAATTTTTTTTTTTTGTCAATAGCCTTGTAGCTTAATTGCATGGATGTACCCATATAAATCAAAAGTCGCTGGTTTGATCCCACCTATTTGTAATCTCATGACATTAGTGCATGTCCCTTAAACTAAAAAATATATTTATTTTTTAAAATATGTAATTTCAATCCACCTTATCTCCTAAATTTATAATTCTGTTTTTAAATTATCTCTATTGATTATACATATTAAATGAGTTTTCACCAAAGGATAATTTCTAGTGCAAATGACAAAAATGTGTCTTTTAAGGACGGTTTAGTATTAGGGATTTGGAGGGGAGGGGAGAGAAGATGAGGGCAATTTTTTGTAAGTTAGATCTAAAAATTTAGAGAAATAGTTTTAAAATATTTTAATTAATTTTTCTATTCTATTATCTTATATTTTCTCTTTATTAAAATTTTATAAGCCCACTTCCTTTTTCTTTAAAAAAAATCCAACTTTTAAAATTTTTTCCTCTGCTTCCTCCCCTCCAATTCCCACATACCAAACAGCCCCTTAGAGATAACAATTACAACATAGATATTTTACCCTAAGCTTGCGGGAATTTTGGACAATAAACAGACAAAATGCTGTTTAAGGCGTCTTCTTAAAGAATTTTTTTTTTTATCCTTAATACAGTACAAGTCACTTAGGGAGTCATTAATACTTATTTTTTAATTTTGTTTCCACAATTAATGGTTGAATATGACTTTAATTTGTAATTTTTTCTCCCCTTCAAAAATCAAAACCTCATTAATAGAGGTAAACTTGGAAAATTTTATTAATTTAAGACCAATTTAATAAGTTTATTGTCATTCATTGTTGGTTCACATGAATTAGTTGAAGCTCGAAAGTGTCTTATAATAAAGACTAAAAGGAGTACGTAGTATATTGTTTAGTGATATCATTCATTATCTGTTGATCCTGTTGATTCATAAAACTTGTCATGTCACCAGAACATATATCATGTGAATGCGATCTGCCGAATTAATTTACTATTCCCTCAGTCTCTTCTTGTAAGGCTCATTTTGAAATGTTTGTTTGTCTTTTTATTTTTAAATAAAATTTTTTTTAGATACCGTAATTTGATTTGTACGATCCGGTTAAAGAAATCTTATACACACTCACGCGGCTACCTCAGATCTCAATTGTAAGGGGAAAAAAAACGGAGTATTTCTTTGATCCATTGTATCAGGAAAAAAAAAAAAAAAGTAGAGATATGTGTGAAGCATTTTTTTAGATGCATGTGTGATTGTAAAGTTCAAATATTAATCAGGGACATTGCTGCATAAAAGAATATATATATATATATATATAGCGATATTTTGGTGAATTCAGCAACTTTTTTTAGGTCCATGAGACTTAATATAAAATAACAGAAGTATATATGATCATTGTTGTGAACATTTATATGATAAAATTATATAATCATTTTTTTGAACCCACGTGAGCCTATGAGTGGAATATGTAAATTCTTTTAGTATAAAACATATATAAGCCACTTTCAACAACACACTGGAATAAAAAAAAAGTAATTCATACATTAAATATGTTTTAAATTAAAATAAAATTTTCCAACATTGTTTTTATTATAAATGAGGTTTTGAAAAGAGAGAAAAATATAATGAATTCCATTTAAACATTAATTACATTGAAAAATTGGTAAGTAAGTATTAATTATTTTCCAAATTAAATGACTTATATTATGGATAAAAAAAGTTGTTATAGAAAGTAACTTGGGTTGTGTCTCGATTAGCGTGCAGTGACAACATGACTTTTTTTGGTTTTTTTTTTTAACTTGACTTTTACAAACTCAAGATGTGATAAAACTCAGATTATATAATATGATTCATGTTTTGACAAATTGAAAGCTATTTGAATAGTTAGTGAAAAAGCAAGTTTAAATATAAAATGACCAAAAGAATATGAATTTTTATTACATGACATATATATTCACATTAATTTTAAGAAAAATATCAAAATTATAAAAAAAATTAATAAATTTTGGGGAAAAAATTGTAAACACTAAAAATTATTTAATTAGATATATTTAATAGATAAAAATACATAAAAATTATAATAATGTTAAACTTTTCAACTAAAACCTCAATATTGTATCGGTCATTATTATTACCAACCTGCTAAAGAAAAGTTGGGAGAGACAGACATAGGTTTGACAGGGGTGTCAATGAGCATATCTGTGGGACCCATCACCATATTTATCCCACCGTGAAGCACCTTATCATAGAAGCATGGAAAGTTTGCTTCCTTCTAAAAGCCAAAATCCTATAAGCTAAGTGCCTATTTGGATTAGCGGTGAAGAAGGAGCTTTTTTTGCAGATGGGCTTTTAGAAAAGTCATATAAAAAAATAGTCAGATTGGAGATGTGATTTGTGTTTAGATTGGCGGTAGCATAAGTGACTTTTTTCTAACCTGAAACATGTTTGGATCAGCATTTAAAAAGCCCGTTTAGATGGAAAATGACTGAAAGGCCATGAATCTTATTGAATACTATATATATATATATATATATATATTTATTAGTTGTATATATTGTGATAATTGAAATGAAAAAATGTTTTAAAAAATTGATAAAATAAAAAAGATGCAATTATTATTGAAAAAAAAGAAAAATACACAAAAGTATTTAATTAAAAAAGGATAAATTTATATTTAAATTAGAATGCATACATGAAATGTCTCATTATTGGATCGTCTACCCCTAACAAGTTGGTCTCTGATTGTGTCACGAACATGATTCATTTGTGTTGAAGATAATCTACAGATAGTAGATGTGGATGTGACATCAATCGGATCATTAGTATCTTGATTAGGTATATTTCCTCGTTCAGCTTGTTGAATTTATATTTTCCTCTACCATTTTTTTCTTTCCTTCTATTCTTTCATCATCTCAACGGCTTGGTCTTTAACTTCACAGGCCATAGACAGATCATTTGGGTTAAATAAACCAAAAATAATGTGGTAGGCCCTAACTACTTTCTTTTTCATTGTCACTGAAGTCAAACCATGGGGCCCTTTTTCAGCTGTATTGAACTCATTGTGCGAGAAGGAAAGATTTGGACTTAGCGTTCGGACGCGGGGAGAAGTAACTTGGATGAGCTTCTCATAAAAGCTCCATTTTTTTCAAAATCCCAGCCAACCCAAAAGTTTTCCAAAACACACCAAATGGGCTTTTTTTGGACTCAAACGGATTCTCAAACAGACCCCAAATAAAAGAAACGCCGTCAAACATCAATAAGAGGTAAAAAGTCACTTTTGTTGGGATGCAAGTTTGGGGGCCAAACGTGATCCCAAACACAGGCTTATTTAACGAAATTGAAGGGAATATTCCTAGAACTTATTATGAAGCAGCCAATTTAGAACTAGAACTTATTTTTAATTATATGGTTGCCATAGTAGTGACATCTGCGTATAATATATAGGTGAGCTTCATAAAAGCAGCAGACCTTACTGTATATCTCCTTCCTATCATCTACTCTTCTTCCTCACTCTCTTCTTTTCTCTCATTCTCTAAACTCATTTTTAGAGCTGCTGTGCTGCTTCAAAGGATTTGGGAATCATCTTCAACATCAAGTTATCAGACGCTTATTTGTAGTAAATCTTTTATGATGACTTTCCCTTTGAACTTGTTATAATGAGAAAAGTTGTTCAAACTTTTGGTAAACCGTGAATTTGAGTTGTGAATTAGAAACTCATCACTAGGATTGCACATTATTCCAAGTGTGATTTGCAAGGAAGATGCTTCTATGGGACTTATCATATGATTGTACATGCGATCCCCATATCCACACCCAGATATATATGCCATCTTTCATAGTTTCATATAGTCTTCTAGTAATTAATTTTCAGTTTCAATGTATTGGCTCTTACTAGCGCTTTTGAATTAATGTGGAAGGGTTCTAGAGCTGCTTATAGAGAAAACAAAACTGTAAAAACCACTTATGTGGCTCAGAAGTTACGAAAAAGAGAGAGAACTTGCAATGATGATTAAAGAAGTCACAGCTAAAAGGTGACTTTCTACTATAACTTTCTTTATTAATAAAAGTTCGAGACTTTTAGCAATGACCCTAAAAGTTGCCCTTGAAGGCAGCGACAGTGAGTGTCACAACTAGAAATTCTATTCTATAAAGACTTTTAATGACATTTTTAAGAGTCACCATTGGAGTGAGACCTTCAGTGGCGATTTCTATTGCTGCCACTAAAAGTCTCCCTTTTAAAGACTTAGTGGCAACTATTTAATTAGAGTCCCCTAAAACTAAAACTTTAGTAAATTTATTCCAATTGAATGGCAAAATGATTGAATATAAAAGGAGGGAGTCACAAGTTTGGTCGTTGGAGAGACTCATTTGAGTCGATAATATATAGTGGTAACATGGTATCAAGGTGGTGACATGGCAGCACACATGGCGACTTCCTAATAATTAGCTTTCGGTGACAACACCATTCACTACGAAAAAAATCACTTTCAGCGGCGACATTTGGCGGTGACTTTTAATGTCGCCGCTGAAAGTGTGTTTCAGCGGCGACTTTAGTGTCGCCGCTAAAAGTGTTGTTTGAAATTAAATTTTTTTTTTTAAACAACACTTTCAGCGGCGACTATTAAAATTCGCCGCCGAAAGTGAGTTTCAGCGGCGACTTTAGTGTCGCCGTTGAAAGTGTTGTTTGAAATTTAAAAAAAAAAAATTTAAAACACTTTCAGCGGCAACTATTAAATGTTGCCGCTGAAAGTGAGTTTCAGCGGCGACTTTAGTGTCGCCGCTGAAAGTCTTATTTGAAATTTAAAAAAGAAAATTTTAAAACACTTTCAGCGGCAAATATTAATAGTCGCCGCTGAAAGTCTTAGTTGAAATTTTGAAACTTTTTTTTTAAAACACTTTCAGCGGCGACTTTTATAAAAGTCGCCACTGAAAGTCAATTTCATATTTTTTAATTAATATTTTTCAAAAATAATATTTATAAAATTAAAATAATATTTATAAAATTTAACTATTAATTATTAAATAATTCTATTTAACTTTAATTATTAAAATTATATTATTATTTATTAATATTATACTTATAATTTTATATTAAAAATAATATTTATGATATTAAATTATTATTTATTAAGTAATTTTAATTTAAAAATTTTTTAATTTAAATATATAAATATTTTTTTCGTTTTTATTTAATTTTTAATTATTTTTAATAATATAATATTTAATTAATAATTAATTATATGTATGTATGTTTATATATATGATAATATTATATATATAATAATATGTAATAATATGACATAGGTTCATTATGGCGCAACTGGTAGAGACTCGCGCGTGAAGGCATTGGCTCCCTGAAGTCGTGGGTTTGAACTGGAAAAGAATCACTTTGAGGTATTATGAGGAGGCGACACGTGGCAACATGGCGAGGCGACATGTGGCAACACGAGGAGGTGACACATGACAGTACGGGGAGGCGACACGTGGTAGCATGGGGAGGAGACACGTGGCAATTTTAAATTAAATTTTTTAAAAAAATTCTAAATATTTTAATAAAAAATTTAATTTTTTGATTTTTTTTTAAAAAAAAATTAACACTTTCAGCGGCGACAAAAGTCACCCCTAAAAGTCACCTTCAGCGGCAACAGAAATTGTCGCCGCTAAAACTTTCAGCGACAGTCGCATAGGCGGCGACTTTTTGTCGCCATTGAAAGACTTTCAGCAGTGACTTTTAGACTTTCAGCGGCGACAAAAGTCGCCGCCGAAAGTCTTTTTTTTTTTTTGTAGTGATTCCAACAACAACGGTCTTTATAGCATTGACTTTCTACCGACAACAACTTTCAGTAGTGATAGTGATATAACAAGGAAGCATGATCCATCCATTTCAATGTTTGTCTCTCTACTATTGCACTTATTAATCGTTAGGCTCATCCAGAGAAATGGTTACTACCATGGTATCAAAACTAGATCGGACTACCTAGTTCAGCCAGGCAACCCAACAGCGCATCCAATGTGGCAAGCACCCATGCTGGAAAGAATAGTAACCCAGGGGTGATCTAGTGTAACTCGAGCGATCTGGGAGTAACCCATGTTATGTATGCTTTTTGAGCTCCCAGATGCTAGAAACGATATTGTTTTGTTTAAAACAAAAACATGGACCAACGCTATTTCATAGGTTTTGTCAATGAAAAACAACAAAAATGTCAAATAAAAAAGACCCAAAAAACCAAAGAAGAAGAACGAAAGAAAGAAGAGTGAAAAGGATAAAGAAAGATGAATAAGAATTAAGAAGGAAAAAATAGTCAGACATTGTTTATTGTTAGACCCTATCCCGAACATTTTGGGCCATTCTTCATCTTCCCGCCTGCTAAAACCACATGGATATATTACTATATACTCCCTCCTCCCAATATACAAAATCCATTTAGCCGTTTAAGAAATCAATTAACTTAGTTAAAAGTAATAATATGTAAAAAAATATACTTTCTCCAAATATGCCCATATTGATGAATGAATAAGATAGCATAATAATTAGAAAAATGATAAAAGAGAATGTATAGGAAGGAAAGATGTAAGAAAATAAAGGGAATGAGTTAATATTTCAAATCAATACAATGTAGTACATTAATTAAAGATAAAATGGGTAAAAATATATTTATTGGTTAAAGCACTATATAAAATTTTCATTGCTCTAATGTTCAACGAAAATATTTTGTTTTCTCTTTCTGTCCAATTCTTTCTCAGTTTGAAATCAAAGACATTTGTAAAAACATTCCACATATCAAAATCAAATGCTTTTATAAAACTAGTCGTTCTAGCTTTCCAAAACCAAAAATCAATATCTTTCAACATAGGTGGAATTGTATAGTCAAAACCTTCAGAAAGCATATAACACCCAAAATCAGCCATTATAAGCTCTTGAGATGGTTAAGTCCTTAAACAAGAGTCCAGCTCTGATACCAAATGTTAGAACCGGCTGACACCCAAGAGGGGGGTGAATTGGGTGTAAGATAAAAATCTTAAGAACTTTGAAAATCTTTTTGCATCTTAGAGGAAGAAATAAATATGAAAGTAATGAATCATAAATCAACAGTTAATATATGCTGGAAATATAAGAGTTTAAGGAAGAGAGTGTGCAAACTGTGATTTATCCTGGTTCGGTCCAATCTGTGATGACCTACGTCCAATCCCCATGCTCCTCCTCAGATTTTCAAATCCACTATCTTCTTATTTAATCCAGGCACAAGAAAAGCCTTTACAACCCACAAGTTTAGTCAGGCACTTGCGAAGCCTTTTTACAAATCTCTCACCGAGTTACTCCCCCTTACACACCGTAAGGTTACAACCGAGTTACTTGTGCTTATACGAATTGTTAGTTTGAAATACTACCAAATTTGTTAATCATGTCATTCCCTTCTTCACTTGAATGGCTATTACATATTAGTAATAATTACCTTACATTTAAATAGTACATCATTCATAGTCATAGTGTCTCTAAGTCACATTTATAAATACTTCTTGATAGACAACATTCTTTGTAGTCTTCTTCTCCTTGCTTTGATTATCACCAACTACTATCTTCAAGCCTTTCATGGTTTTAACTCTAGACAATGCAACATATAACTGGTCATGTGTAAAGACGAGCTTACAAAGATACAATCCAACATGCCATAGATATTGCCCTTGACTTATGTTGATAGTCATAGCAAATGAAAGAGTTATTGGGAATTGTCTCCGTTGCATACGGAATGGCCATCGACTTTCAGAATGATTCATATTGTCTCCTTCTAAAATGTGTTTATGGCATTATAAGGTCTTTTGGTTTATACTGCCACTGTATGGAGCGAGTAGATAATTACAACTTTGAGAAAGCCTACTCATTCAGTGATGTTGTAGCAACTAATGTCGAGTACCTTCGTGTGTAAATTCTATGGAGAGATCACAAGACCCTCACAATATATGACATAAGACATGGGAGATACATGGATGTAACTCCGATAAGGCCATAGCATCCAAGTTCTGAAAAGTTTCACTTACACAAACTCACAACTTACAGGAATAAGAAGAGAAGACAAAACCTGATGAAGACGGCCTGAGCTTGAGGGACATCGTTGCCACAAGAACTACCTTGCCATGTTCTTCTGACTTTGAACCGAAGCTAGGTTTCATGGAGAGTGGAGATGATAAGGATTAGACAATGACATCTCTGTTACACCTTGTGTAATCACTTGTACCGTGTCATGATTTTGTTTTTTCAAGTCATGAAGTGGTCGACACAGTAATGGATTATCTGTTGTAGTGTTGATTAGAGAGCTTTCCATTTTAGTATTAAAGACAACATTTTAATTGAATTGATTTTCATGCTCACATGTGTCCTGTATGGCAACTCACAAGGGAGAGGATAATCTCAATAGATGGTTCTTGAAAGACTACAAAGCAATTATTTAACCAAAAAAAAGAAAAATAGCGGCAAGTCTTGTAATTATTTAATCAAAGTTTGCCTTTTAACAAATATCCCGAACTTAAGGGTTGGGCCACGTGCAAATCCAGTCATGGCTGGTGGTCCAATTAATCAATTAATAAATTAATAAAGTTTCAAAATAACCATAAGGTTGGTGGTGGTAAAAATTGCAACTCACTTTAAGATGGGCCAATTAATCGATTGCATTGATTGTTTTCAAACACCTGCAGGTCTTGTAATTGTGTATGTGATTATAAAGTTGTTCAAGGAATAGAAAATTCAAAGGTTGGACGGTGTTGGAAGACAACATCAAGATTAGACAACAAAAAGAAGTAATTTAAATGATGGCAGAAGCAAACCAAACTAAACGTACACAGAGAAGAGTCTAAAAAACACCACTAGTCGAAACAAATAAAAAATAAGAAGCTGTATTACGCTCGCACACTACAAAATCAGCAACACCGGGGATCATACACATATCCAACAAATAAAAACCAATAACTCATGGTTATCCAAAGGTTCTAAATTCATTTGTTTAGACACCTCGTCTCCGCCTTATCATAGTCAAGCTCTTGAAGCAGTGGTCAAGGTCGCTTGAAGAATGCTCTAGTGCCCTCAAAGTAGGACTTTATTAGTGGAAGGCTTTAATTAATACTTACTCTCGAAGTTCTAAAATAACCTCTTCATCATAACACCCCCATACATGCTGCAACTTCTGAACGTTATACAACTTTAATAAACCATATACACCTGCATAAGATAGTAGAAATGATGGTTGAAAGAAGTTGCTTTAGGGAAAATACTAAAAACCAACGACAAACGAAGCAATTGGCAAAAAATTTTAACACAACAGCTTCTACTCGAAGGAATAAAAGAATGACAAACACATTATGACCATATGCAACTTTTTAATATGCTGCAAAGGTTCAATCTCTTCTCTTTTTAAAATCCAATATACTCTGAAATTGCCTATTCTTCAAAAGCCATATTTTTCTTCAAAGAAAGGAATTAAAATCATCAAAGAAACAGACAAAACAATCACTTAGAACAATATAATCCACAAAAAAAAACCCCCATAATAACTTAAATCCAATGCCAATGAACAGAGCCATCCCTACGTAGACAAGAAAATATTGCATCATCAATAGATGAGATTACTCCACTAATAAAAAAGAATCCAACAACCAACTTTTGTCTGTAAACCCCAAAAAATCATTAATAAATATATTATAAGTAGAAGCATGAGTGAGCCACATCTGAAATTAAACCAGCAAAAGAGAAAAAAAATGAAAGAAGGGAATCAAGTTTCAACAAACAAAATCAATACTGGAAAAGTAGAAGGCATGAGTGAGCCACATTTAAAATCCAAAGATAGAAAAGACCGCGCAATAGTTTATTGCTTCATTAGAGGACATAAATTATATGATGCTTTAACAGCTTAAACTATGTTTCACAAAATTAGCATTATCACAAATACCAATAAAGTAATAAAAAAAGAAGCCACCTTTCTTACATGAGGCACAAGATGTTAAAGGGATAAAAGACATTAAGAATGTCTTCCAATTTTGTTTTAGAGCTTTGTATGTTCACAAGTTGCTTTAATTAATTAATCAAGCTTAGATCAGTTTGGTCAATTGCAGAATCAAAAGGGAAATTATTAATTCACAAAACGTCCAATAACACCAAAATAAAATAGAGACTCTGTAACCAGATGAGTATATTTCCATTAGGATGCTAACAACGACATATCATACTAATACAAATAAAAGAAGGTAAATTCATCATAGTCAAAAGGCAAAACATGAAATATGATAACAAAATAGCTTTCATTCTAATGATAGCAGAGTCCTTGCTGAAATAGTGTGCAACATAAACAGCCTAGAGACACGCGCGCGCATGTATATGGAAAGTAATAAACAGCTGTTGATATATAGTAATCACACCCTTTCCTATTCCATACAAGCATGGTAGGCTTACCTTAAGGTGAACCAAAGTAGGTTACAATAGGTACCTTCAATAGCTTACCATATTTAAATAAGTTAAAGTATTGCCAAGAGGCAAAAGGTAATACTGATAGCAAATGATTATAATCTAGATTTCATTCAGCAAGAACAGGAAAGATTATAATCTAGCTTCCTCTTGAGATTATAGCTTTCTAATGGGATTTTAGTTTTACTGTATATATACTTGAAATATGATGTATCAGGTACAACTAATGAAGGCATTGCTCTGTATCAAGTACAACTAATGCATACAAGAAGGTAAAATAAAACCACCGCAAACTGTCAATAGAAGAAGGAAATCATAAAAGAAAGAAGATAATAGAAACAAAAATAGCTTGCCAGGATTGAACACAAACTCATACCATAAAAGTTGCAGTGATGAAGAATGAAGGAAGAAATTTCAGTGAAAAAATCTGAAGTCTCCTTTAACTGGAGCATCATCATCCCTTCTTACCTAGCGTCATCCCTATACTCGCCAGTGCCTCCCTGTCGTCTTCATTGTCACAACCATATCCTTTTCTTCCATATACTTGCCTTTACATTTGGGAAAAATATCATTTTTTTCTGCAAGGAAATACAGGGGAAAAGCAACAATAGGAAAATGAAGTGTTGTTAAAAATACAGTAGCATTAAAACAATCTAAGAGTTGACATTGTGCAAAATAAAACCCTAACTTAAATCCGAACGCAAAGAATAAAAAATAAAACACCGTAAACTATCAACAGAAGAAGGAAATCAAAGAAGATAATAGGTAAGAGTGTAACCCCCTGCCGTAATTAATATCCGGATTATGCAATTAACGTGAAATAGAGACCAATAAGTCAAAACAACAATTATAAACCCATCAACCAGACGGGGTTTTCACAATCACGTTTCGAAATCATTTAAAACACGGTCTCATATTTACACTCCGAATATAATTACTATGCGAAGATAAATTACATTTATACAATTATCAGAGTACGCAATATAAATTCCCGACAATTTCGGGTCTCATATCTTCGCTCAATAATCATAGGGCACATTAGCCCCTACAACTCAACTAACAGGGATTACACAAATCTCTATCGAATACATTCTCAAATACTGATCCATATACAGATACATAATCCCAATAACGCAATGATAACCAACTAATAAATTCTCACCTAGAAATGAGTCCTCTTCGTCCTTGGATGCTTGCTCATCCTCAATCTTCCTTCCCTGCCTAAAATGTTTATAGGGGAGGGTGAGATTCTGGGGAATCTCAGTAGGAAACAGGTACCAGTATGCATGCAAGATAAGTATTTAATGCATGACATGCTTGCATCACAATAACACATGTTCACATAATGATATATCCGCATGCTCAATGTTCACACAACATACTCATGGCCATAGTAAAAATAGAACAGAGCTACAATCATTCTCATATGTTTCACATAATTCAAGCAAGGCAATAACATGCATCAATACACAAATACAATTATCAATACATGCAGGAGAGGTAAGTTCCCTACACTCTTTCCACGTAAGCTCCAGCTCCAGCTGCTCACAATCAGAGTGATCATCAGATCCTATCACCAAAACCAAGGATATAGGATTAATCCCTTTTCCAATTCCTTTACTTTTAGACACTCAAATTGGTTATCATTATTGCCCTTTAAGTGCCCTCAAACACCTCAATCCATAGCTCTAAAGGGTTGGAAGACTATCCCCAAAGATCCCCTTTTGAACACTCAAACTTGATATTTTTCACTGCCTCACTCGAGCACAGAAGCTCTCACTCGAGCACAAGTACGGACATCACTCGAGCACAAGAGAAAGTGAGACCGCGAGCACTTGCCCGAGAGCACAAACCCACTCCAGAAGCACAAGCTCACTCGAAGCACAAGAGGCTCACTCGAGCACGCTGCCCATACCCGCGAGCACAAGAGAAAGTGAGACCGCGAGTGAGCACCCGAGAGCACCCAACGCTCTCCAAGCACTGGATCACTCGAGCACACCACCCTCACCCGTGAGCACACACCTCTCACCCGCGAGCACATACGGCTCACTCGAGCAGATGCCCACCACCCGCGAGTGAGAAGGCACACTTCTTGCACCTTGCCCGCGAGTGAAGACCAGAAAGCAACCCTTTACTCTGGACTCTCACTATCACTCGAGCAGCCCATGCTCTCTCTCGAGCATGTTCTTCGCTCACTCGAGCACAAAGCGATGTGCTCGAGCATTGCTCATAAATCCCAGGCGCACTCGAAGCAAAACAAGGGAAAACTCACCCATCACTCGAGCAGGTTCTTCCTCTGCTCGAGCAACATTCATCCCTCACTCGAGCACACCCCTGTCTGCTCGAGTGAATCTATCAGATTCCAGAAAACGCAGCAAACTTACCACATTTTCCTAACTCTTGCCCAATTGATCCAAATGGACCAAGAACCTCTACCAAAGCCACTCCCACACAAAATCACTCACTGAATTCAATGGAATCAACAGAATTACCCAATTCCCATTCCATTCACAAGCTTTGGTCTAGGGCATCATAATCATCAATTCTCTAAATCAACAACCTCACACATTTCATTCCCAAATCCATTCTATCTATTCAAAACTCATACCAATATACCATTTCCAATGCCATATCATGCCAAACTACCCATTACCAATATTTTCGAAATTAGGGCAATAATTCCAGAAATTCCAAACATAATCATTTGGCAATGAAACATAGATAGAAGGATTGGTTTCACATACCTTATCCACTTTCTCAAAGACACACTTTGATTCTCCAAACTTCACATTTTCGTGATTCTTCAAATCACCACCAATGGAGAAGCTACAACCATCAAATTGAAGCTCTCAACTCAATGATCAACATTTATGAAAAGGATTTGAGCAAAGGAAGCCATTTACTCACCTTTTCCCAAGCTTTTCTTCTTCCTCTTCTTGCCTCAAGGTCGCCGGAAATGGAGAGGAAGAGAAGAGAGAGAAACCGAGAGAGAGAAGAGAGGAGATGGAGATGATGGTGATGTGTCATCACTTATGCCTCATCCAAGGGTCCACACTTTGCCACTTGTCACCATCTCACTTCAACTCTCATGGGCTCACATGCACACACATACACATGATTATGCCTCATGCTCCACTACACAATCAATCCTAGCCATTGATCTTGAAGCTACCAATGAGTTTCCTCCTCGGTAACCGATCAACTGGTCGGTAACTTCACCGCTTTGCCCCTGATTATGGAAATTCACTTGGAATTACCATCAACTCATTTTCATATTTCATAATCACAATTTGGACTCTTGCTAAACCAGGCTTAGCAGTCCACTTAATTAGATAATTATTCTCAATAATTATCATTAGCCCTTAATCAGAAATTGGGATGTTACAAAGAGAATCAAAAAGTTCCTGGTAGAAGAGCGTATACAAACCCATACCATAAAAGTTGCAGCGATGAAGAATGAAGGAAGAAAGTTCGGTGCGAAAATCTAATGTCTACTTTAACTGCAGTATCATGATCCCTTCTTGGCCAGTGTCATCCCCATACTCGACAGTGTATCCCTGTCATCTTCGTGGTCACTGGATATCACCTTCTCTGATATTCGTCGTCGGAGAAGATGAGGAGAATGAAGACAAAACCGGATGTGATCAGGATTGACTGTGAGAACATGTTTTTACCCGTGAGTGGGCCCCTTTATGTTTCAAAAAACCCATGACCCTACCATTGTCAGTAGAAGGGAAAATGATATTTGTTATTATATTATATATATTATCTCTCTCTACATGTTTATAAGGCAGAAGTATAAATATATTTAGTTTAATTATTTTAACCTACCACTGTGACCCTACCTCTGTCCTTTTTATTATATTTTTTTGGGTCAAATGACTCTACTACTATCAGTAGGAGGGAAAATAATACTTCCTTCTGTTCTAATTATAAGATAAAGTTGATTTTTTTAGAGAAATTAAGGAAGCCAATTAAATTATCAGTAGGAGGGAAAAGCCCTACTTCCTTCTGCGGGAAAAGCCAAATAAAGTTGATTTTTAGATAAAGTTGATTTTTTAGATAAATTATCAGCGCGCGGGCCATGGGTTGTGCGGGCCAGCCCGTTCCCGTATTCCCAGCTATACTTTGAGGAAGAGTTATTGATTATATATTGTGGTTTTGATTTATCTATTGTTTATACCAACTCTTCTCACCCCTTTCAACACTGGCTGATGTCCCACTCATACACGTTTCTTGACTTTGGAAGCTCATTGCTGTTATTATATTAATTTGTTGTCCTATTTTTTTCATTAATTTATTGATCGATTCATGCCAAGTGTTTTTATATTTGTAATCAGTTATGTCTTTATCTAATATATATACGCGCGCGCACGCACACACACATATCCTTTTATGGAGAGTATCGTCTTCCTCCTTTTATGGAGAGTCGTTATTTGCTTGACTTTAATTGTAAATACTTCTTTAATAATTATATTTTATATTTTAATGCTTCACATTTTTTCCTATTATTTTAATAAAATATTATTTTTATTATTATTATTTGATAAAATATTATTTTTATTATTAAATATGAATTTTTTTTATACATGAACCAAGAGCCCAGAGTGACATATCCTTCATTCGAAGTTGGGACAGGTGCACCTTTGAGCTAGATAGTGGAAAGAAAATAGAGAAGAATCTCTTGGACAAAAACACAGAGATGGTAAACCAAGAGAATCATCCACGCTTAACATGAAGTGTGTTTGCTACGGAAGCAAAAGAGGTTTGCTTCTTTAGCAGGCCCAATGGTTGCTGTGAATTATTCAACTTACTTTCTGCAAACTATTTCTTTGATGATGGTGGGTCACTTGGGTGCTCTTGCTCAATCTAGCACCGGTATTGCTATTTCTCTTTGTGCCGTCACTGGCTTCAGTGTTATTGCAAGTAACTTCATCTTCTATTGTGAGATTTATATATTTTCCTTTAATAAACTAATAATTGAGGATTTTGGTAACAGTTTGGAATGGCTTCTGCACTCAAAACCCTATACGGGCAAGCCTACGGAGCTAAACAATATAAGAAGTTTGGTGTTCAATTTCAAACTGGAACCTTCTGTGTTATTGTATGTTGTGTTCCTTTCTGTGTGTTGTGGCTTTATTTAGGGAGGTTATTGGTTTTGGTTGGTCAAGACCCTTTAATTGCACATGAAGCTGGCAAATTTGCAGTTTGCTTGATTCCTGCTCTCTTTGGTTACACAATACTTCAAGCCCTGATTCGATACTATCTTATGCAAAGTCTGATCACTCCTCTAATACTATCTTCTTCGGTTACAATTTGCTTCCATGTTGGTTTTTATTGGACATTGGTTTTTAAATCTTCTATGGGTCGTTTTGGAGGAGCATTTGCCATTGGTACTTCATATTGGTTAAATGTGCTCATACTTGCGTTATATATGAAGTTCTCTGATTCTTGTGCAAAGACTCGAGTTTCTATTTCCATGGAGATTTTCCATGGGATTGGAGAGTTCTTTCGCTTTGCTATTCCTTCAGCTATAATGATTTGGTATTATTCTTCCCCATATACACAGAATATTAATACGACTTTCTATATATTTATATGTTTTACCTTGAACATTGATATTGATTATTGAATATTTCAGCTTCCAATGGTGGTCATATGAGGTAGGTACGCTGTTGGCCGGTCTTCTACGACCAAACCCCGAGCTTGAAACTTCAATTTTAGCCGTATGGTATAATTTTTTTTTAATGTTTTTGTTTCCATAATCTATAAGTTTTGTCCTTTAACTTATATGTAGAGTTTTACTTTGATCCCTTAATTTAAAAAAAAAAGGGTCTTTTCAGTCCTTTATATATTGTTGGCTGGTCTTTAGCAACCAAACCCCGAGCTTGAAATGGTATATGCTTTTCTTCATGTTTCTATTTCTAAAATCTATAACAAGTTTGGTGTGCCTTTGGTATTGCTTATTGGAGGTCAATAAGCACTTATTACATAAGTCGAGATAAAACTCCTCTCACATACTTACCCCATATACCGTAAATCACAATTTATAAGCACTTATATAGAGTTTCTTTGATCCCTTAATTTAAAAAAAAAAGGCCTTTTCAGTCCTTTATATGTTGTTTGCTGGTCTTCAACAACTAAATCCCAAGCATGAAACTTCAGTTTTGGCCGTATGGCATAGGCTTTTTCTTAATGTTTCTATTTCCAAAATACATCACAAGTTTAGTCATTTAGCTTAATTCAAAGTTTTATTTTGAACCCTAAACTTGAAAAAGGTCCTTTTCAGTCTTTTATCCCTAATGGTCGTTAATAAAACAATGTCAATATTGAAGCTTTAACGTTGACAAAACATTATCAAAAGCTAGCATATAAAGTTTAATTTTCAAAATATGATTGTTACATTGGCAATTTTAGAATTCAAATTACTGTACTCTCTCTCAAGGAAAACTCATGCTACGCTAGTACTGACTTCCTTATGGTTACCCCCAGCGTCCGGGACAAGCCGCCGGAGGTTGTGCTTTGTGCTAAGGACCCTATTGCTGTGGCTAGGAGTGTGCTTGCAAAAAATGATCTCACAGTGTCTGTCGAAGGGGCTGCTTCTTCTAGGAAAAATTCTGTTTCTCAAGATCATTCACCCATTTCAGGGAAAGTCTCCTCTTACAAGGACTCACTAGTTGGGTTTCAAGGAACCGATTTCAATGGTGTGTCCCAGCTGAAACCTGTTTCTGAAGCAAATGCTCTGCTTCCTGATCTCCTAAACCAGTCATGGGAATTGCCTGAGCCCTCTGATGATCTTAAGCAACTCATGGCTATATACCCAACCATGCAAATCTCTCAAGAGGAGTTCAACCGCTGGGCAAGGCCTTGGAACGCCTCACTCATCATCACTATACTCGGTGCTAAAGTCAACTTCTTTAAGCTAAAAGAGCATCTGCATAAAATATGGAATTCCAATGGGTTTGATCTAATTGATCTTCCAAATAATTATTACGTTGTGAAGTTCAGAGACCATGAAAATTGGGAACATCTATACAAGAATATCTTATTTGGGGGACCTTGGACGGTTGCACAGCATTCTATCCTTGTGCAAAGATGGTCTCCCTTCTTTGATCCTTACAAAAATCCTCTTGGTCGAGTTGCCACTTGGGTCCACATTCCTAACGTCCCTCTCCTTTGCTACAACAAGGAATGCCTCTGGAGATTAGGAGACATGATAGGCAAGACTATCAAGGTTGATATGAATACTATTGCTAATCCAGAGGATGCAGACGCTACCATCCACAGGGGAAGATATGTGAGACTTTGCGTTGAAGTGGATTTACAGAAAAAGCTTGTTCCTAAAATAATCTCTGCATCTACTCTTTTTAATATAGAATATAAGGGATTAGGACTTATCTATTTCACATGTGGCAGATATAGGCACTGCAAGGATCTCTGTAAATTTGCGGTTCACTCTGAAGGAAAGGCTCCAGCGGGAATCTCACAATCCAATAACGATCCTGGTCCAGCGAGAATTTTTGGTGAGACCGAGAAGCAAGTGAAGATTCCAGCTCCAGTAGTGGACCCAATCTCATCCCAGATTTCCTCATCTCCTCCGAAGCTAACATCGGAAATTTCCCCTCCGGCAAAGGACCAGCCGTTTGGCCCGTGGATGCTCGTGCGCCGCCCTGCTAGAGCGCGACCTCCAAGAGTCACAGAGAGTAGGAGCAGATCAAGCAGAGTGGGTGGGCAGATCCAATCTGGCTCTGGTCACGGTAAGGTCGGCTCTAGCTCCAGGTTCGCCGTCCTATCTGAATCACATGCTGCTGACGTGATTTCCCACTAAATTTCAAACCCAGCTGTGGACAAAGTTAGCCCAGAACAAGGCTCCATTGCGCCTTCTGTGTTGGAAGAAAAATTTGGAAAAGGAAGAAAGGTCATCTCGGGTCAAAGTTCACTTCAAAAAGGCTTCCACGTAGGAAAGAGATAATGGGCTAAAAAGAAAAATTCTGAATCTTCCTCTTCTACCAACTCCTTCGGTCCAGTTGAAAATAAAATGGGCTCAATAAGGGGCCCAACGATCCCAACAGACCTTAATAATTCCAAGAGGGGAGCAAAGATTAGAGTACACCAATTGGTAAAAGGAAGCCTCAATTCTTCTGGGCCTATTCCCCACGTCCAAGCCCTCTCATCTCAACCCACTCACGTTGAAGAATCCGTGGGCCTTGCTGATCCAAACGATGTCATAATCTCATCAGCCCAAGCCAATCCTCCAAACTCTAAGGTGCTCAGTGAAGACAGCCTAAATTCCATGCTGGAATTTGCTTGTGAGACCGAGCAACATGTGAAGAACCCCATTGAGGCCGAGAAGCATGAGAGTATCCCATTTGAGGATAGAAAACTTGTTGAAAATTCTCCTTTGGAGAACATGGACTTAGCTTTGGTTCCTCTAAACCATCCCATTCCAAATCAAGACTTGCTTGATCATGGCTCTGAAATGCGTTCAGTCTCTCAACTCGAAGTTGTTGTCCATATGGAAGACAAACCTCCTGACAAGTAAGTGCTTGTGTCTTCCCCTTTCCATATTTAGTATTTATGATTATTTCTTCTTGGAATTGTCACGGGGCGGGTGGTAGTTCCTTCCCTAGGATCGTGAAAGATGTTGTTAACAAATATAGCATTAGTGTTATGTGCCTTGTGGAGCCCAGAGTTAGTGGTAGTAGAGCGGACAAAGTCGTGAGAAGGCTGGGGTTTAATGACTGGTTACGCATCGAAGCTACTGGCTTCGCTGGGGGTATTTGGGTACTTTGGAATAACTGGGAGGTCCAGCTCGAATATATTGCTTCGAGTACCCAATTGATTCACTGTAAAGTTTGTGGAAAAAACAGTATGAGTCCTATGTTTGTGACTTTTGTCTACGGAGACACAAGTATTTTAAAGAGGAGAGATATGTGGCTGACTTTGCATTCTATTTATCAAACAGTGTCTATCCCCTGGCTGGTCTTAGGTGATTTTAATACCTTTCTTTCCTCGGGTGATAAGGAGGGAGGGGCTAATCCCATTCATAGCTCTATGATGGATTTTCAATCCTGCATTAATCACTGTAATCTTATTGAGGTGCCGTTTGAGGGAGACCGTTTCACTTGGGAAAAATCTGGGGTTAAGGAAAGACTGGATTGGGTTTTTTGTAATTTTGATTGGGAAATCCAAAACCCCCACTCCAAAGCTTTCCACTGCCTCAGGTTTAAATCTGATCATCGGGTTGTTATTGTTGCGGATCAGCAATATAGTGCTTACAAGAATAGGGCGAAAAATTTTTTTTATCAAGCTGCTTGGTGCATTGTGGATGGGTTTAGCGATGTGGTTAAAGCTGCCTGGCAGGGGAAGGATTGGCTTCGCGGCAACTCCCAATTTGCCAAAGATGCTTTGATCTGGAATGATAAAGTGGTGGGCAATGTTGCAAAAAAGAAGAGAGAAATCCTCCGTAGATTGGATGGTATTGACCGAGCCAGAATCAGAGAGGGTTCCCAAAATGGTCTCCACAGGATTGAAAAGAAGCTTTGGGATTTGTACCAAAAAATTGCTATGCAGGAAGAGCTGATCTGGTTCCAGAAGTCTAGATGCAAGTGGCTCAGTGGAGGCGACAGAAATACAAAATATTTCCATGCCAAGGTGGTGTCAAGGAGGAAACGGGGCAATATTGGAGCTCTTCAGGACGATAATGGTAACTGGGTCTCTGAGGGAAATCATTTGAGAGTCATGGCTCGTGACCATTTCCAAAAGCTGTACTCGGCTGACAATGCCTCCTCTTCCTTCTCCCCCTGGATGGCTCGTTTCCCACCTCTGGACAGTTATCAGCTTGGCCTTCTCCATAGGCAGGTTTCCCTGGTTGAGATCAAGAATGCGGCTTTTGAGATGGGTGCCTTCAAAGCTCCAGGTCCTGATGGTTTGAATCCCCATTTCTTTCAAACCCAGTGGGACTCGATAAGACAGAAGATTTGTGAGCTGGTTATCAGGATTTTTGACTCCCCGGATGAGGTGAAAGACATCAACCATACTAACATTGTCCTTATCCCCAAGGTTGATCATCCAGTCTCCTTCAAGGACTTCAGACCCATCTCTCTGTGCAACGTAAGCTATAAAATTGTCAGCAAGGTTATTGCCAACCGCTTTAAAGTTGTCATGGACTACCTTGTCGCTGAGAACCAATGCAGTTTTATCTCCGGGAGACAAAGTGTGGATAATATCATCATTGCTCAAGAGGCTATTCATACCATGAGAAATAAGAGAGGGAAAAAAGGCTTTATAGCTGTGAAAGTCGATATGGAGAAGGCTTTCGATAGGCTGGACTGGCGCTTCTTAGAATTCACCCTTAATAGCCTTGGTTTGCGTGCGGACTTCATGAAGCTGATTATGAGCTGTGTTTCCTCTGACTCCATGAGCATTATCTGGAATGGAACGCCGTCAAACCCCTTTTTCCCTTTAAGAGGCATGAGGCAGGGCGATCCCTTGAGCCCTTATCTTTTTGTTCTATGTATAGAGCTTCTTAGCCAGCTTATCCACCAGGAGGTAGATTTGGGGAACTGGAGACCCCTTCAAATGAGCACCTCTGGCCCCCGTATTTCTCATCTCTTCTTCACCGACGACCTTCTTCTTTTCTGTGAAGCCTAGAATGAACAAATGGAGGGGATTAGAAGCATTATGGAGCTGTTTTGCAGGGTTTCCGGTCACAAGATAAATTTGAATAAGTCTAAAATGTTTGTGTCCAAGAATGTCCACTTTAATAGGGCTCTTGAGATGAGTCAAACTGTGGGGATTGGGCTCACTGCTGACCTTGGAAAATATTTGGGGGTCCCTCTTCTTCATAAACGCATGATCAAGATGACATTTGCCCCGCTTCTCCAAAAGGTGAGATCAAAGTTGTCCAGCTGGAAAGGCAAATATTTAAGCATGGCAGGCCGGACAGTGCTCATCAAGTCAGTTTTCTCAGCTATTCCTCAGTATCAGATGCAATCAACCTTGGTTCCGAAAGGAGTCCTTTCGAAAATTGAGAAACTAAGCAGAGATTTTTTTTGGAACCAGCATGATGAATCCAGGAAAATGCATCTGATAGCTTGGGATGTTCTCAAAAGGCGGAAGCATGACAGAGGACTTGGGATTAAGGATCTTCGCTGCCAGAACAAAGCCCTACTCATGAAACTGTGTTGGAACCTTATCTTAAAACCGGATGCTTTGTGGGTCAAATGCCTTCGTGCCAAATACTCTTGTGGTTTATCCTTGGTTCCTCATGTGCAAAAATGGCGTAGTCAATCGGCTGTGTGGAGTGGAATTGTAGCGGTTTGGGAGGATTTTCAAAGGGGCCTTGGAAAGAAGCTCAGAAGTGGGAGAAACACGTATGCTTGGCAGGAATGCTGGGCCCCTCTGGAAAAGCCTTTGGAATTTTTTGTGGATAGAAACTTTCACCTTTTAGATATGGAAGCCCCTGTTAGCTCCTTCACCACCCCCTCCGGTGATTGGGACAGAGCGCATTGGGAGGCTTTCCTTCCTAATTGGGTGGTTGATAAAATCATTTTGCTCCCCCCTCCTACGAGCACTGTTGATGACTTAGTTTGTTGGCGCTTTGCTCCTGATGGTAATTTCAGCGTGAAATCTGCCTACGATGCTATCTACCACCAACAGACCCTATCTCATAGCCAGTCTCGGCGGCATCTTTGGCACTGGGGTGTTCCTGAAAGATTCAAGCACTTCATGTGGCAAGTTTTCCATGAGAGGCTCCCAACAAATGAGATTAGAGCGAGATTTAATCCGAATGCCCTAAATACTTGCCCCTTTCAGTGTGAGAGTGAGGAATCCATCCTTCATATTCTGAGAGACTGTGAGCAGGCCCAGAGAGTGTGGTTTTCTTTAACTAACCAATTATACTCTACTATGTTTGCTTCTGGTAATTTGCAGGATTGGCTTAAATGGAATTCACAGCATTCCCCCGGAAACAGAAGAATGGCTAGATGGTCTTGGCAACAAGTTTTCAGTACCACATGTTGGTTCCTCTGGAAGAACCGATGTTGTCAGGCTTTTGAAGGAAAAGCGGCTACTCCAAAGGAGCTGGTTCACAAATGCATTTTCCACCTTTCAGAGTGTGGAGAGGGGACATTTTCACCATCTGATCTTCCAAGCTCCGGAGAGAGGTCTTCTTAACTGGCTTCCCCGGAAGAGGGTTACATTAGAATTGACGTAGACGGTTCGACGGCTAGTGATGGTCTTTCAACCTGTGGTGGAGTCATCCGCGATCACCAAGGCAACTGGATTTGTGGATTTCAACAGAAGTTAGGACTCTCTTTCCCAACTGCTGCGGAAATCCACGCAATCCACCGAGGTCTTCAGCTTTGTAAACAGTTGGGTTTCAGGAAAATCAAACTGTTCACTGACTCTCTTCAGGCCGTTCATTTATTGTCATCTCAATGTGCGAGCGATCACCCGTTGCACGACGTCATCTTGGATACCAATTCCCTCATCTATGCAGACTGGGATTTGAAGATTTCCCACACTCATAGGGAGAATACTCGCTGTGCGGACTACCTTGCACGATCGGCTCACTATAGCCATCAGATCTATACCGAATTCTGGTCACCTTCGGCGGATTGTGTGCGACTTTTTGTATTAGAACGTGGTATGCAGCCACATGAACATTATTCGGGGTCTAACCCGTGATTTTGTTATACCTTCAAGCTTTGCTTGCCTTTGTATTTCAAAAAAAAAAAAATATGATTGTTACAAAAAAAAACAAATCATTTGAGAGCAACAGTGTTAGGGATTAAAGGACTAGAAAGATAATTTTTAAAGTTAATGACCAAACTGAAGCTTTGTATAAAGTTAAATTTTAATCCGTTGTGCATATAATTTAATGTTAATGAGCATTGCATCAACTACTACAACAATAATATGCCTCTAACTAATTCTCTGTATAAATTTGAATTTTTTGACCAGTGTATCACTGACCAGTACAATCTATTCAATACCAGAATCGATTGGCTCAGCCGCAAGGTCAGCATCACATAGTTGACATCCATCAATACATTTATATGTTTCATCTATATTCATATCTAAGTTAAATTAGTGCAGCTTCTTAATTAATCAAATTTTTTTTATTATTCAGCACAAGAGTTTCAAATACTTTAGGAGCTGGAAGTCCACATGCAGCACGAGTGTCCACCTTTTGTTCAATGGTGCTAATGCTTTGTGAGGCTTTTACAGTGAGCGCAATTGTTTTCGCCAGCCAAAATGTTCTAGGTCATGTTTTTAGCAACGAGCCAGATGTAATACGCTATGTCACAGACATAACTCCTTTATTAGCTATGTCTGCTCTCGTGAGCTCCGTACAAGGTACCCTTGCAGGTAAAATCTTTCATTCCAATATAGGGTCTGCTTGGTTTCCAATTTCCAAAACTGTTTTTAGACAAAATTGGGAAAAATCCCCATTGGAAATCTTATTGGTGAGAAGGGCTTGATAAATTTCTATACAAATACTCTGCAAATTTTGTATGTACAGAATACCCATACTCTTATTCAGGTCCTTCCCACCAATAAATTTTTAATGCAAGACTTTTTCCCAATTTTCCCCTCTTTTTTTGTTTTGAAAAACATAAAAAATAAAATATGCTAGAAAATGTGTTTTCGGTTGTGTTCTCTCTCTCTCTCTCTCTCTCTCTCTCTCTCTCTCTTTATGCGAACCGTTATATGTTCTGAAATACCCAAAAAAAATTGGAATTTTGTTCTGAAAAACGAAAAAAGTCAGAACATCATTTTGATTCTTTCTTACTTTTTGTTTAAAATATGATGAGAGATAGAAAAGATTGTACTCCTCTGGACCAGGTAGTATTTTCATTAGTGACAATCATATTATAAAACAAACTATTACTTTACCCTTTACTTCACTATTTTAGATATATTTTTCAAAATAATGATTCAAACACTGCATATTTTTTAAATTATTGTTTACAAAAGTTGTTCTAAGAAATTTACTCCACAAAATTGTCCTAAGAACATAAAAATAGATAGTATAATCAAATAAGCCCCTATTCTTATTGAATTTAAACTCATATTTTTCTTTGTTCTATGAAATCTAATTCTTGTCCAAAAAATAGGGATTGTAAGGGGAAGTGGGTGGCAACACATAGGAGCATATGTAAATTTCGGATCTTACTAT
This sequence comes from Inga oerstediana, assembly GCA_963210345.1. Classification (NCBI taxonomy): domain Eukaryota; kingdom Viridiplantae; phylum Streptophyta; class Magnoliopsida; order Fabales; family Fabaceae; genus Inga; species Inga oerstediana. Next base: position 30,284,454 of record OY723406.1, read on the forward strand.
GTTTTTGGCCTTCCACTTGCTGCAATTTTGGGGTTTTGGGTACACATGAGAGGAAAAGGCCTTTGGCTTGGAGTAACGGCTGGTACAATTAGCCAAGTGATTGTGCTATTGATTGTTGTAAGCTGTACAGATTGGAAAAAAGAGGTTTGTTCTACACACTTTCAAGAATACCATTTTTTTCAATTTATCATCTTCAAATTTCATGTATGGTTTCTTTTACTTTTTAGTAATTAAGATTATGCAGTAATTATGTGATGCTTAATTATGAGAAATGTTCTCATTATGGGAGAGTGCGAATTATGAGAAATGTTCTCATTATGGGAGAGTCTGAATTCGCAGGCAAGATTGGCTAGGGAGAGGGCACTCAAGGGACCTCTGGCAGAAGAAGAAAATGTTTTGATTTGATCAAACAGAGTTTATTATTTACTTAATTTGTGTGCTATGCAAACTAAATTAGCATATTTCACTACTACAAACAGGGGTTTTAATGTTCATATTTTGGCCCTATTAACGTCCAAAAATAAAAGGACGTCTATGTGAGTGGTGTAGTAAAGTGGGACTTTAAACGTCCCAATTTGAAATAGGGACATCTAAAGTCTCTACTTTAGATGTCCCTTTTTTTTAAAAAGAGACGTCTAAAGTCATTTGAATTTCAAATTTCCTATAGATGCTGAGGACTGAGGTCATCTATTACGGAAGCAAACACAAGTTTCAGAAGAGAATCCTCTGCAATAGTTTTGTTGAACACAAATGCTAGCTTTCTCCATTCTCTTTTGGGCTCCGGAATTTCCTTTTTTGGCATCATCACAGTTCCACCACTTTGCTAGCTTTGTTCAAACTTCTTTTAGTCAAACTTTAGAATTTAAAAATCCATTTTTACCCAGATGCACTCTACTAGATATGATTGTGAAAAAAAGAGAGGAACTTATATAATAATAAACAGACAAGCATGTAAGATTTGAGAAGTGATAAAGAGAGAGTCACCGTCACAAATAGGGGAACCGAAGGGCATGATGAGAGGGTGGAGGATGGCGAGAACACCGAAGGAAAAAGCCATTTGAATTTATAGAATGTGGGTCTCTCTCTGCAACTTCTCTTAGAGAAATTGAAAAATGTTGTGGGAGAGAGAAAGAGAGAGAGGAAGGAAAACATCCCTTTATTTAATATAAGAGACGAGCGTCTCTTATTTTACTACAGCCCGTAAGAAAATTTTTAAATTACTTTAGACATCCCCAATTGAAAAAGGGACATCTAAAGTCCCACTTTAAACATCCCAAATTGATTTTAGAACGTCTAAAGTGTAAAAAAAAATTTAATTTTTTATTTTACTTTAAACGTCCTAAATTCCATTTGGGACGTTTAAAGTCCCGTTTTTTTTTTACTTTAGGCCTCCCAAATTTAATTTGGGACGTCTAAAGTGATGTCTAAAATAAAAATAAAATAATTCTTTTTAGTTTAGAAGTCCTAATTTTAATTTAGGACGTCTAAAGTGTTAAAAAAAATTAAGTTTATTTTTTACTTTAAACATCCCAAATAGAATTTGGGACGTCCAAAACTACCTAGTTCCCACACAAAATTACAAAAATGTCATCGCCTATATTTTAGATGTTCCTATCTTAAAAAGGGATGTCCTTTAAGGTAACAGAATCTATATTCTGTAGTAGTATTATTTTGACATTTAGCCACTAAATGGAGGATCGGGCAAAATGTGTTCCACTCCTTTCACACCCGCATTGCATGTATTGTCTCCCTTTTCGTGTCAGATTGATACTTGAATCCTAAGGCCCCAAGTATGAGCGTCGGTCGAACAATGTGGTCAAATTTGTCAACATCAGTTTGCTTTACTTTTTCTTGCTCGCATAGCATTTGACCAATGCACTCTATGGAAATATAGTTCATCTATGTTAATACATAGAAAATGATATTGGAAGTGAAAAAAAGGTGGCCCAATGCACGTAGGCTTACTTGCAAATGGAGAGATTGTTTATAGGATTTGAACCATGACCTTTATGTCTCTTTTGGTTTTTTAAAATAGGCCTTTATGTCACACGACAGCAATATTACTAGTATACCGAGACTCACCCTCTTTAAGATAAAAAATTCTAGGATAAAATAGATTTCAAGAGGCTTACCATCGATATTAGAGAGTTCAAGGGCGTGACTTCACGTACTTAAGTGCAAAATGCGTAGCTCAGTGATTGTAATCATGCCTCTGGTCAATGCACAATTCGTCCCACATTCATAATTCTCTAACTCTAAGATTTTAATTGGCGAACAGCAACCATGGTTCAGTTTTCCTAAAAGAAGTTTTGGATGGGACGTCTGGGTGGTAAGCGGAACCGAGACAACCTCAGGACAGAACGAGATGAGTTACATGACAGAAAATTCATCTCGTCCCTGTTCACTGGGACATGCCTGTCCTAGTCGGTCCTAGTTGTAGTGATTATGGACAGAACCACTACGTGCACAGCAACAAAGCAAAACCTGCGGCCTCATTCGCTGTGTCCAAATCTATTAGGCAACAATAGGATACATTCAACCGCTATAAATAAGTGCAACTACTATTGACGCCACTTGGCATAAAAATATTGTAGTAGTGTTAGGAACCATCACAACTTTGTAGCGGTGTTTAGAGCCAAATCGCTACAAATTCTCATGTCATTTGGTGATAGTCAACTCCTCCTTGCAAACTTGTAGCAGTTTTGCCATTAACCGCTACTAGTTCTAGAACCTGTACCGGTTTATTGAAACCACTACAAAATAGCCTTCACTATATTATGTTTTTTTTTTTCAGTGTTAAAAGTTGATCTTGGAGGTTACTGCATTCACTTGTTTAACAGTTTTTAAAATAAAAGTCCGATAATAATTTAATATTTGTTGCTCTCTACATATAACTATAAAGCTTTTATTTCTTAATTTTTTTTATAGAAAAAATAGAGGTTGCTTGAAAATTAACGCATTGCAATTTCTGTTATACAAGCCATGTATAGACCTAACCAAAAACAATTAATCAGCAAAACCAAAAATAGCAAAGCAGAAACAAATTAGAATAATAAAAAAATTTATATACAAAACACTACTCTCTTGTTTATGCCAAAGTAACAAGTTCAGAGTAGTGTGTGTAATTTGGATAACTTTTAATATTGAACACTCCAAACAATAAAGCAGTCCTCTGCTTTTGACAAAATAAACTCAACTACTCCTTCATTCGGAAGAGACTGGAAAGAAGATTGCTCCCATCCAAAATTTAGCATCAGAATTATCCCCACTACTTGTTGAAGGTAATCCATTTTTAACTGATCATCGATATCCCCATCATCATGATCAATTTCTCCTGTTGAGAAGCACTCGGTCTTTCTAATTCTTCACTCCATTATATTGGTCACTCATTTTTCTGGCATATATCCAACTACATATGATCCATCTGAGTATCCCCTAAATGTTGAACCTCCGTGTATAATTTTACATTTGACCAAAGCTAATACAACAATTCTATAATTCCGTATATCAATTCTATATTAAAACAATTAACAAATATGAAAAATATATCTTATATTTAGGATTAAAATCAACTTCTCAAATAGATTCTATATAAAGGATAGAAGGGAGTATATATTTTCCCTCAATATTTTTATCACGAGTTTTGTGAAATGAATTTTGTTTAGCAAAACTTAAAATTCCCACTCAATCAACATTTTTTGAATATTTTAAACTTCCCCCATAATTCATTTATGAAATTGGGGTTTAATGCTACTAATAATGGATCAACCGTGGTTACAATAAGAATAGATTGATTAAATAGAATTCTTGCATGACTATGGAGGAGACAAGTGCAAGAAAGCAAAACCCTAGTCGCTAGATCTAATATTCTAAATGTTGATGCTTTAGAGCTTCTTGTCTTCAATCATGGTCCAGAAGATGATATGCACCTTCCCGAAAATAATGGTGCTCTCGAAGATCACATCCAAGTGGAAGTTGGTTTACAAGTATTGCCTGAACAAAACTGCTCAAATTCTAAAATCCGTTTTTGTTTTTCATCGATCAATTTTCAAAATTAGCTTCTTATTGGAAGTTGTTGTCATGATGGGAGGAGACCCGCCGGATATGTAAGTCCCGCTTTCCTTCCTTGCCTTTTTGTTTATTTAATTATGATTGTATCATCTTGGAATTGCCGAGGTGCATGAGGTAGTGCTTTTCCTCGAATTTTAAAAGATGTGGTTAAAAAATATGGAATTACCGTTATGTGCTTAATTGAGCCTAGAATCAGTGGTGCTAGAGCCGATAAAGTTGTGAGAAAATTGGGTTTCAATGACTAGTTGAGAATTGAAGCCACTGGGTTCGCTGGCGGTATTTGAGTATTATGGAATAATTGTGAGCTCCATCTTGAATATGTATCCTCAAACACTCAGCTTCTTCACTGTAATATCTCTGCAAATAATAGTCTGTGCCCCACTCTTGTCACTTTTGTTTACGGTGATACCATTTCTTTGAAGAGAAAGGACTTGTGGTTGTCTCTGTCGGCTATCCATCACACGGTCTCCACTCCATGGTTGGTTCTTGGTGATTTCAACGCCATCCTTAGCCTAAATGATAAACTTGGAGGAGCTAACCCCATTCTTAGCTCAATGAATGACTTCCAAAATTGTATTGATTGTTGCAACCTTATAGAAGTTCCGATCGTGGGGGATAGATTCACTTGGGAAAAAACTGGGGTGAGGGAAAGATTGGACTGGGTCTTCTGCAACTTTGATTGGGAAATTCAAAACCCCCAGACCAAAGCCTATCACAACCTCAAATTCAAGTCCGATCATCGAGTGATTGTTGTTTCTGATAAAAATAATAATGTTCTAGGCAAAAAGGATAATCGCTTCCTTTACCAGGCAGCTTGGTGTATCGAAGATGGGTTCAGTGATGTAGTCAAAGCAGCTTGGCAGGGTAAGAATTCGCTCCAGGGGCATCAAAAGTTTGTAAATGAGGTCTCAGAGTGGAATGTTAGCGTGGTTGGGAATGTAGTAAAAAAAGAGAGAAATCATTCGTAGATTGGAAGGAATTGATCGCCCAGGGGAAAACAAGGTTATCAAAATGGCCTATTCAAGATTGAAAAGCAACTTTGGAGCATGTATTAAAAAATCGCTTTTCAAGAAGAATTGATCTGGTTCCAGAAATCTAGATGTAAGTGGCTGAGCGGGGGTGACCGAAATACGAAATTCTTTCATGCCAATGTTCTGACTAAGAGGAAAAGATGTAAAATTGAAGCTTTACAAGATAGCAGTGGCCACTGGGTTTCTGACGAAGCACAGTTGAGAGGTATGGCACTTGATTATTTTCAGAATTTTTAATCGGCAGATAACTTACCAACCCCTTTTTCTCCCTGGACACTGCGCTTCCCATCTTTAGAAGATCAGCAGCTTCACCTCCTTCAGAGGCTTGTATCTCCGGTTGAGATAAAAAATGCAGCGTTTGAGATGGGAGCTTTTAAATCCCCAGGACCTGATGGCTTACACCCCCATTTTTTCCAATCTCAATGGAATACGGTGGGTCAGCAGATATGTGATCTGGTGGCCGGTATCTTTGCAAACCCAGAGGACATTCATGGAATTAATCAAACAAACATCGTTCTCATCCCAAAGATTGATAGACCTACATCTATGCAAGACTTTAGACCTATTTCATTGTGCAATGTGAGCTACAAAATTGTTAGCAAAGTAATTGCTAATCACTTTAAAAGTATCATGAGCCATCTTGTCGCAGAGAATCAATGTAGTTTTATCACAGGCAGGCAGGCCGTGGACAACATCATCTTAGCTCAAGAGGCAATCCATTCAATGAGAACCAAGAGGGGGAAAAAGGGGTACATGCAGTGAAAATTGATATGGAAAAGGCATTTGACAGGCTTGACTGGCGTTTCTTGGAGTTCACTCTCCACAGCTTAGGGCTAAGAGCTGATTTTGTTAAGTTGATTATGTCCTGTGTCGCATCCACTTCAATGAGCATAATCTGGAATGGAGTAACATCAGATAGTTTCACTCCTTCAAGAGGGGTGAGGCAAAGAGACCCTCTAAGCCCTTATCTGTTTGTCCGATGCATGGAATTACTCGATCAGCTAATTCATCAAGAAGTTGAAATGGGTAACTGGCGCCCTTTGCGGCTGAATGCTGCTAGCCCCCAGATTTCACACCTGTTCTTTGCTGATGATTTGATTCTTTTTGGTGAGGCATCAATTGAGCAAGTGGAGGAGATTCGGAATGTCATGGAGCTGTTTTGTCGAGTGTCTGGTCACAGGATCAATTTGCGCAAATCTAAAATGTTTGTTTCTCGAAACGTTCACTTTCACCGAGCGTATGAGCTTAGTCAAACTATTGGGATTGGCCTGACAGCTAACCTAGGGAAATATTTGGGAGTTCCTATCCTTCATAAACGAATGGTAAACATGACTTTTGCGCTGATTCTCCAAAAGGTTCGCTCAAAATTGACTAGCTAGAAAGGGAGATATCTAAGTATGGCAGGGCGGACGGTCCTGATCAAGTCGGTTCTTTCTGCCATTCCGCAATATTAGATGTAATCAACCCTTATTCCGAAGGGGGTGCTATCTACCATTGAAAAATTGAGCCGAGACTTCTTCTGGAACCAGCATGATGAATCCAAGAAAATGCATCTGTTAGCATGGGATGTTCTGAAGAGGAGGAAGTGTGAAGGAGGACTGGGGATAAAAGATCTGCATTGCCAAAACAAAGCTTTCCTGATGAAACTGTGCTGGGGTCTAATCACTAAACCTGATGCCTTATGGGTGAGATGTCTCCGTGCGAAGTACTCATATGGAACAGATTTGATACCGAAGGTTCAGATATCACGAAATCAATCGGCTGTATGGAGTGGCATAGTTGCAGTCTGGAAGGATTTCAAGAGTGGTCTTGGCAAAAATATCAGAAATGGAAGAAACACCTTTGCTTGGCATGACTGCTGGGGCCCGGTCGACAGACCACTAAAATACTTCATTGAAAGGAACACGTACCTTCTTGATATTGATGCTCGAGTGTATTCCTTTACAACACAGACGGGTCATTGGGATAGAGCCAAATGGGAATCTTTCCTTCCCACTTGGGTGGTAGATAAGATTATGATGGTGACACCCCCAACAAGAACTGGTGATGACGTGATTTGTTGGAGAAATGCTCCCGACGGTAATTTTAGTGTGAAGTCAGCTTATGAAAGGACCTATCATCAGCGAAACCTCAGTTCCCAACCCCACTGGCGGCATTTATGGCACTGGGGAATTCCGGAAAGAGTCAAATTCTTTATGTGGCAAGTATTCCATGAGAGGCTTCCAACAAATGATACAAGAGCGAGACATAACCCAAATGTTCCAAACACCTGCCCTTTTCAGTGTGAGAGTGAGGAGAGCATCCTTCATGTATTGAGAGATTGTGACCAAGCCCAGAGGGTGTGGTCTTCTTTAACTAACCCCATATATTATTCTATGTTTTTTAGTGGTTGTTTGCAGGAATGGCTACAATGGAACATGCAGCACTCACCAGGCAATAGGAGAACCTCTAGATGGTCATGGCAACGAGTTTTCAGCACAACGTGCTGGCTACTATGGAAGAACAGATGCAGTCAAGCATTCGAAGGGGTAGCTGAGAAGCCACAAGAGATAATACATAGATTCCTGTTTCACCTCTCAGAAGTAGTGGAGAGCGGACGAATTCATCAACAGATATTTCGTGTTCCAGAGAGAGGGGTAGTCCACTGGGAACCACCGGATCCGGATTTTGTCCGTATAGATATTGATGGTTCCGTACTCAATGGAGGTCAGGCCGCCTGCGGAGGAGTTATTCGTGACCATCATGGCACATGGATACGTGGATTTCAACAGAAATTAGGACATTCATTCCCAACTGCTGCAGAAATTTTGCCAATTGTACTCTTCTTTTTGCCCAAGAATGTGGTGCACACCGCTATGGGATCACTCTGTACGGCCTACTCTATAGGTCCTGACACTTACAAGCTTTGCTTGCCTTTGTAATACAAAAAAAAATTAGGTTCTTATTATTTTGGTTTAATTTTGTTTTAACTAACTTAGGGAGTAGTTGATTCTCGCCGCTTTGTTTCTGTGCTTTTCAACTACTCCCTTTCCCTCTGTTACTCGTTAAAAAAAACACCACCATTATATTTTTGTTATCTTCCAAAGAAGTGAGGGTATTTTAGCGAAAAAATTTATTTTTGTTATCACTAATCAACCTTTCAATCAATGTGATTCAATTAATATTCCCTCTGATACTTTTTATAAGAAACAACTATAAAAGTTAGGCGATTCAAAATGTTAGTTAAAAATAATAAATACATAGAAAAATGAGAGCATAATCTTCCTTGTACTTGAGGATCTTTGGTGCTAACAGGTGGCAGGTCGCATATGCCTTGATTCCTTTGGTGCTAACATGTGGATACTTGGTGCCACCATGTGGCGGCATCGTAACAGTTGCATGTCTGTCTTTTTTTCATGAAAATAATTAACCAAAATGAATACTCTCATTTTGAACTTCAATTGCATTTATTGCTTTTAACTTTCCTATGCATGAAGTAATAAAAAGAGGTCTTCTATAATTTACAAAGACCTCGGAATCCAATTGCTTCAACTTTTTTGTAACAGCACTTCTTCCCCCCCCCCCCCCCCCCCCCCCCCCAATTTTCCCCTTCAAAAGCTATGAGGAGATCATTTCAGTCATTTTACAATTTAAAGTATCTGTACGACCAGGCCAGTTTAAAAGCATTGTTGTCGTGAACGAGAAAAATGTTTTCACATGACACATCCTAAGATTGCCAATAAACAAAACACGTAGGTTATGTTTCTGCTGCAATTCTACAAGAATATGCAAACACCTTATCATCAGGATTGATATGAAGAAATCATCTTCTACTGTTATATTCTTCCTTAAAATGATAACAAACATGAATCAATTAGAGGCCGGCGTTGTATGTCTTGTCGTTCTATGTTCTAACAAAAGTGCCTGCTTTAAGCCATACAAAGGAAGGGAAAATGGATAAGAATCTCTTCAAGAAAAACCGAACACGAAGAAGTGAAGAACTGAGAGGAAACATGGCGTGTGTTAACTTAAGAAGTGTTCGCATGAAAGATTCTACACTCAGACCACCCAACCATTCTGCAGGCCTCAGTAATTCTCCTCTCTCTCTCTCTCTCTATCTCTATGTATAGATAGGAGTGACTGGACTTTGTTATTACCACTATCTGTGTAGGTTTTCGGATCCTTCTTCGGTCGCTTCTTTCTAGGGTGATATTCCAAGAATTGTAAGTACCATATATTCCTTTCTTCCTTCTACCCATTCTGAGTGGAGCCGTTTTCCTCTTGCATTTTTTTTTGGGTATAATGATTCTTAATTGATTAACTAATTTTGCTTCGTATATGTGCATGCATTGATTAGTTGGCGATTTTAAATTTTTTCCAAGTTCTTCCTCGTGAGTGTTTGATTGTTGAACCAACCTAGGTATTTGGGATTCTAACTAATTCCTCCCCCCCAAAAGAAAAAAGGTTTAAAAAGCCATTTAAAAGCAATGTGTAAAATATGTATTTTCTTTCTAATAATACCCTTATTTATAATTAGAGTGCATGAGAGATAAAAAGTGATAAATTATTGCAAAGGGACATATGAGTGACATATATTTAATTGGGGTCAAAATAAGAAGATTAGTTTAAAGCTTTATATAAAAAGAATTTATTCCTTGTATTATGAATAGGATTTCAGATTAAGACTTCTATGACAAAGAGACTCCAACGAACACACACGCTCTCAAATGCTCTACTCACTGCCCTCACTCTTCAACAATGGTTATGAAGTCTTCAGCATTGAATTTTGATTTATGCTTGACGCTTTGAAAGTTTTTCTTTTAACAGCCACATAAGCCAAGTTAACACCGTTATAACAGCCACGTAAGCTAAGTTTATGGTGTTAATGCCACATAAGTAAAGTTAACACCGTTATGTATGCTCAGGCGCAAATCCTCATAAAAAATATAGGTTCCAATGTTTTGAACTGTGCAAAGAAGAGATACTTAAAATAACCAAACACTAGAAAAAATACTGAATTTCCAATGGAATTTGCTACAGAATTTAGAGTTTCTAATGGAATTTGCCACTGATTTGCAATGGAAAAGGATTTGTGAAAGAATTTCCTACAGAATCCATTATGTTGCTAATAGGAGCGTGACAAATCAATTTCCGACAAAATTTTGATTCTATCACAAATTTATTTTTTATTTTTTAAATTCAAAAAGCCATGTGGCATCCTAAGGAGAAGCCACTTGTTAGTGAGTGTTTGGGAAGATCCCAAACCTATGTTTGCGCAACCCGAGACAAAACTCCTCTCACACACTTACCTCGTAAATCGTAATAGTTATTCTCAAAAGCTAATCCAAACACACACAGTCCATATAAGGCCACATCACCACGAGCCCCTCACCGGCACCACCATGTGGCAGCTCTGATGCCACCACCTCAACACCAGTGCTCACACTACTACAAAAAAGCAAAGTTGTAGTGCTTATAATTTATTAGTTGTGGTGCTAAAGAAGTGCTACATATCTGGACACTACTAAAAAAAGTGCCACAGCATTTTAATTTTAATTTTTTTTAAAAAAAATACCCTCATGTGGCGCTTGTGGGTGGAAGTGCCACAGGAGACTAGACCTCCTGTGGCGCTTAAATGGGCAAGGGCCACAGGAGGTCCCCTCCTGTGGCCCTTGCCCACGCAAGCGCCACAGTAGGGTCCTCCTTTTTTTTTTCCTTTTTTCCTTTTCTTTTTTCTTTTTTTGTTGGGTACTTCCTGTGGCCCTTGCCCACGCAAGCGCTACAGTAGGGTCCTCCTTTTTTCCTTTTCTTTTTCTTTTTTCTTTTTTCGTTGGGTATTTCCTATGGCCCTTGTTTAAAGAAGCGCCATAGGAACTTCTTTTTTTGATATTTTTTGTTCATATCTCCCATAATTACAGTATTGCACACTGAGAGTCTAATAAACATTTTGTATCTATATCCACAGTACAGCATAATGAAGAAAAGCAAACAACAATAATAGATAACTTTAAAATGATACAAACAGATGATTAATTAGTTAAAGTATTACATAAAATAATTATACAATATATTGTACGTGAATGAATTATACATCAAATTCAACTTGAATACATGCATGCATGACACAACAATTGCCAAGAAACAACACAACAAAGGCCAGCAGCTAGTGATAAATTAAATAGTATAGCTACCCAGAGATTTGTCTAAACACATATTCACACCATTTCTCGATCACTTCATTAAGCTGATGGTCAGTCAAAGTGTCACAACGTTGATCTTTATAATACTACACATATATACAATTAGCCACAAATTAAAATGAATTAAAATCAGCAAAATATAATTATCAGGCACTAATTAAATTTAATTAAAACACAATATAAAGTGCAACTGAATGACTTACTTTTTGAGGAATAATTGCCTGATCATGCGTAATTACATCCTTCATAAATTTCATGATGTAATACCCATAATTATTGTCATTAAGTTGGAAAGGGCACTGCAAAAATATAATGCAATATTTAACTTTGTTTATGAAAAAAAATTGTTTAATAACAAAGTTTGAGTAAATTCATATATCAGTACCAATATCTTCTTCCAAGGATAGCTAAGGTGAGGGTCAGCAGCTTTAGAATAGCTTAAGGAGACAGAGGCCTAATACGCAGTCAATGCGCTAACAAAACAAATAGAAACTGATTACTATTGGTTATTCAAATAGATTGAGGATCCATCTTTTAGAGGTTACACATTCGCACGTACGCTTACCTAACTGTTGTATTTGCTTTGTTAACAGCGCATTTTGTTCTTGCATCAAACGCATTTGTTCTAAGAATTGTTCTTCTCGTTGTTCCTTGTAGCGCATTTGTTCGTGAAGTTCTTGCATTTGATGCTTGAAACTACTCATCTCATCACGGAGCTAGGAAACGTCACTTCTACTGGGGCACTTCTGACATCCGAAGTATGCTGATAGGGTGACAACAAAACCAGTACCCCGAACACGACTATCATACTCGGGTACTCTAAGCGCTCTACTCAACAAATCGTACCGGCCAACATAGCTCGCCAACACAGGATCCTCTTATGTCATTTGTGTTAGAACCAGCTGACACCCAAGAGGGGGTGAATTGGGTGTAAGATAAAAATCTTAAGAACTTTGAAAATCTTTTTGCATCTTAGAGGAAGAAATAAATATGAAAGTAATGAATCATAAATCAATAGTTAATATATACTGGAAATATAAGATTTTAAGGAAGAGTGTGCAGACTGTGATTTATCCTGGTTCGGTCCAATGTTAAATTAGGGACACCCCTAAAGGACGTCCCTTTTTAAATTAGGGACGCCCAAAGTTAAATATTTAGCGGGAAATATTGGGGCTGGTTGAATTTTAAAAAAAAAATTGTACCACTTTAGACGTCCTCAGAGTCCTTGGGGATGTCTAAAATGGCACTTTAGACGTCCCCAGTTTGACTGGGGACGCCAAAAAGCCTGTCAAACTCCCATCCCATCAGCAGCAAGCCAGCAGCTTTATTGTCCTTCCCCAAGCTTCATTCTGTCTTCCCCCGTGAGCTTTATTCCCAGCTGTCTTCCTCTTTCCTCTTTCCCTTGCTTCCTTTCCCGTCTTCCTTCCTCTTTCTCAGTTCGTTGCTGCAACTTCCTTTCCCGTGCTTCCTTCCCTGTCTGCCTTCCTCTTTCTCATAATCATATTTCTATTTTTCCCTCTCTCTTCTTTGACGAGAGCACCGTCGTTTGGGTCTCCCTCTCACAACTATCGTCTTCCCAGCTGGTGGCACCGTGAGTCCTCTCCATTTCCGTCGTCCACAGGTTTGTCTCTTACTCCCACAACTTTGAATACAAATGCTTGTGACTGTTAATTTAAATCAGATTATGAAACTGGAAAACAGAGTAACTTGTATATGCATACTTTTAATCTGCTTCTAATTTGCTTGATATGGAAATAGACTGTCATTATTACATACTTGTTTTTTTAATCAGCAGACTTCAACACGGTGATGTATATATATATATACATGAGTTAAAAAAATGACAATGATACTTAGGAATGAATTTGGTTTGGCTTAGGTTAGTCTAGTTTAACATTATTCAAAGTCAACTAAATTACAAAAATATGTTAGAGTTTTGCCTCAAATGCGTGTATGGTTCTAGAATGATGATGAGGTACAATATAATACAATTAGATAGTGCTAAACTGCTGTTGTTTCCATTTTGGTTTATGCAATATTTCTTCAGTTTAAATTTGCCGGACAGTGATGTATATATAAAAGCAAATAAAAAAACTTTAGATGTCCCGAGTGCAAACTGGGGATATCTAAAGTGCTTATGAACAACTTTAGACGTCCCCAGTTTAAAATGGAGACGTCTAAAGCCTAACTTTAGACGTCCCCAGAGCAAACTGGGGACATCTAAAGTGTTTCTGAACCACTTTAGACATCCCCACTTTTCACTGGGGACGTCTAAAGTTTGGACTTTAGAAGTCCCCAGTGCAAACTGGGGATGTCTAAAGTAGTTCAGAAACACTTTACATGTCCCCAGTAACGACTGGGGACGTCTAAAGTCTGACCTAAAGACATCCCCTATTTTAGGGACATTATTGACAGTTTTTTCTATGTCGCTCAGATAGACGTCTCCCTATTTTCAGACGTTAAAAGGCCTAAAAAAGGGACGTTAAAAGCATTTTTTGTAGTAGTGATATCGTGGTAGAGATGTCTAACTTCCTTTGGTAGTAGGGAAGATGAAGGAATAACCAAGGCTCATAATTGCGAGACTTGTTCTTGACCTTGATTTGAACACAGTCGAGGCTACTAAGAGATCTTCCTCCTCTTTTTCTTTCTCTGACTACACCACTAGCTAGTTACTTGCTAGTGATGTGGTGTCACTTGAATGATACCACAGATTTTGCTTCTGCTTACATTGCAACACTGTCAGTCATGCCTCATCTATTAGCCTCTTATCTTTGTATCCAAAAGTAGAGCATTTTGATTAATTCCTGTAAAAGTATATGCTCTTTGGTACCCAACTTTCTCTTGGGTCTATACAGTATCAAATATTATAACTCTTATGCTCTTATATAACTGAATCATATGATATTTGAGCAAAGAGTATAATAACCAACAAAGACCTGAATATAATTTTACCCAATTAAATAAATTCAAGAAATTGAATCATAAAGGGCAACGAACAAATAATACCAAGAATGATGATTTTCAAAGATCAATGACAATTTGTAAATACACTTTATAAAAATATATATCATTGATAAGATTTTCATGCAATCGATGTAAGTCAGATCAAAGAGAGTTGAAAATCTATTGATAATGACCAACTATTATGAAATGATAAATCATGAATGAAATCAAATTTTCCAAGAATGATCATGAGATATGCACATTGTTTCAAATCTCATATGTAATTTCAAATCATAACAATGCATTGAAAAATTGAGATTTTGAATATATGCAAAAATTATCTTTGAAATATGTTTATAATTAGTGTTCATGTTGAAAATGGTGGAAATCAACAGTTTAAATATACATATACCAGAAAGCTTCCTTTTTAGAGAACAACTAAGATAACATGTTAGACATTGGAGTTTAACATGTTTGAGAATTTTCCCAAGAGCAAAAGTCATATTGAAAATGAATTAGCCAAAAAGGCTTAATTTCAACGATGTATATAAACACAATGACTTTGCTATTGACCAAGAGATAAACTTGACTCTTAGAGATGTGTCTTGAAGAATAGGGATATTCAACTTAAGAATTTGAATAGAAGGCTCTAGTTACTCGAAGAATGGATGAAGACAAATGGTAATGCATTTGAGCAACAAGATGAGTATAAGAATTTATGGATGATGAAGCACATACTCATTGATCCAAATAACCAGAGTTCTAGAATATTATCCTGGTAAGTTATTCCACAATAATGGTTAATGCATTAAGATTCAATGCACTAATGAACATTCATAATTCTTGGAATAATATGGCCAACCAAAGATTTATGCATTAGGCATAAAGCTTTCACATATTGGATTCTTTTCTAGGAAATACACTTGAAACTCATATAGATAGTTAACTTGTTAGACATAAGGTCTAACTTGTTAGAAAATAATGGTTGAGGAGTTCAAGCATTGGATAACACATTTAAGATCAATGATCAATATGTCAATGATGGGGAAATACTCTGGTGGAAGAATTTGAAGAATTTCTGATTTTCAGTATACATAAATATTAACTTCCAATTTTGAATCCGATTTAAATGCAAACAAGTTATGAATAATTTTCAAATAATATGTATGCATTTTTATAAACAAGATGAATTTGGAATCGAAGTACATTTTTGAAATGTGCATTTCAAAACTCAAATACATAGAAAGATTATGCACAATTTCACTTTCAGTCCATTTAGCAATCTAAAAACAATTTGAAACCATACATGATTTTTGCTAATAGTATACAATAATGAGTCAGTTATTTATTACCCAAATAATTTATATAAGCATAATATCGGGTAAGAATAAAGAAGATAGTATCTTGCTCAAGTAATCTCATAATTACTTGAGAAATTATCCTTTGGAGTTCATTTGTGCATAATTCCTGGACTTTTACCTTCCAATCTTCCAGTTGGTGTTATCACTTGAACATTCACTCCCAGTTGTCACTCAGTGATGATGATCACTTGATTGGTTACTTGAGTTATGCTTCATTGTGCATCTTTTCTTCCTTTGGTATCCAATTTTACTTGGATCCACTCATGGTTACCTTTGCCTTAGATATTTGGAGGATTGTTTTTGCTTACCCATTGCATCTTTCTATGATGTTGATACTTTGAATATCTTGCTTTGGGTGCTGGCAATCGTCTCTCGAAATACATAGACTCTAAGAGTCTTTTACTTGATGCTTGAGAGATCCTCCTTTTCTTGTTCTCCTCAAGATAGTTGAACGGTACTCTATGGTAGTCCATTCTTGAGGTGGAACATACTCCTTTTCTCCATTGCCTTTATTTGTGATTAAACTTTACAATTCCAGCAGTGGAAGATCCGAGAGTTCTCCTAAATGATGTAAATCTCCATTTAGGTGCATTAGGAACTCTTGGAATCTTCTTCATTTTCTCAGTACCCTTTTGTCCATTTTTTCTAGGATCAATCTGCACACTTGAAACACCATATGGACATTTTGGTACCCACTTTGCTTTGGGTCCTTGAACATTAGCATTTGAACTCACTTGCGTTTTAGGAATCCAAACAAATTTATTTCTCACATTAGAATTTCTTCTAATATAGCATAGGTGAGAAATATGACCTGATTTACCACAATAATTGCAAATAATATGATGATATGCATTATGAGATTTTATGCAAGTATTGTGTCGGTCAAGAGAGTAAAAACCCGAATAAATTTCATTTGAACATTCTTTCTTTCCAATAAACTTTCCAGCATGATTGAAAATATTTTTGCTTTTTAGAATAGAATCAATACTTGGTTGAGAAACAATTTTATGCAAACTTTGAAAATCAGTTTTCAAAATAACTCTAGAAGAATTGGAATTGTTTACCATATGTGCATCTTGAGCTCTAGAGGATGATTCATCAAATTCATCGGTAATGAGCTCTTCTTGGGAATCATCTTCCTCTTGTTCTTCTATGTTGACAGGATCATGGAAGTGTTCTATGATTTCTCCTTTTTCATCATTAACTTCCAATTGTTCATGCACCGTAGATATGCAACTTATAGTTTCACATGAACTGTCAATGCTTTCAACTTCAACACAATTGTTAGAAGTATAAATAGAATCAAGAGTATCCCAAATATCAGTAGAGCAAAATCTAATTTTCTCAAATCATTTTCGGTTAAAGCACTATACAAAATTTTCATTGCTTTAATGTTCAACGAAAATATTTTGTTTTCTCTTTCTGTCCAATTCTTTCTCAGTTTGAAATCAAAGACATTTGTAAAAACATTCCACATATCAAAATCAAATGCTTTTATAAAACTGGTCATTCTAGCTTTCCAAAACCAAAAATCAATATCTTTCAACATAGGTGGAATTGTATAGTCAAAACCTTCAGAAAGCATATAACACCCAAAATCAGCCATTATAAGCTCTTGAGATGGTTAAGTCCTTTAAACAAGAGTCCAGCTCTGATACCAAATGTTAGAACTGGCTGACACCCAAGAGGGGGGTGAATTGGGTGTAAGATAAAAATCTTAAGAACTTTGAAAATCTTTTCGCATCTTAGAGGAAGAAATAAATATGAAAGTAATGAATTATAAATCAACAGTTAATATATGGTGGAAATATAAGAGTTTAAGAAAGAGAGTGTGCAGACTGTGATTTATCCTGGTTCGGTCCAATCTGTGATGACCTACGTCCAATCCCCAGGCCCCTCCTGAGATTTTCAAATCCACTATCTTCTTGTTTAATCCAGGCACAAGAAAAGCCTTTACAACCCCCAAGTTTAGTCAGGCACTTGCGAAGCCTTTTACAAATCTCTCACCGAGTTACTCCCCCTTACACACCGTAAGGTTACAACCGAGTTACTTGTGCTTATACGAATTGTTAGTTTGAAATACTACCAAATTTGTTAATCATGTCATTGCCTTCTTCACTTGAATGGTTGTTACATATTAGTAATAATTACCTTATGTTTAAATAGTACATCATTCATAGTCATAGTGTAACTAAGTCACATTTCTAAATACTTCTCGATAGACAACATTCTTTGTAGTCTTCTTCTCCTTGCTTTGATTATCACCAACTACTATCTTCAAGCCTTTCATGGTTTTAACTCTAGACAATGCAACATATAACTGGTCATGTGTAAAGACGAGCTTACAAAGATACAATCCAACATGCCATAGAGATTGCCCTTGACTTTTGTTGATAGTCATAGCAAATGAAAGAGTTATTGGGAATTGTCTCTGTTGCATACGGAATGGCCATCGACTTTCTGAATGATTCATATTATCTCCTTCTAAAATGTGTTTACGGCATCATAAGGTCTTTTGGTTTATACTGCCACTGTATGGAGCGAGTAGATAATTACAACTTCGAGAAAGCCTGCTCATTCAGTTATGTTGTAGCAACTAATGTTGAGTACCTTCATGTGCAAATTCCATGGATAGATCACAAGACCCTCACAATATATGACATAAGACATGGGAGATACATGGATGTAACTCCGATAAGGCCATGGCATCCAAGTTATGAAAAGTTTCACTTACACAAACTCAACTTACAGGAATCAGAAGAGAAGACAAAACCTGATGAAGACGGGTTGAGCTTGAGGGACGTCGTTGCCACAAGAACTACCTTGCCATGTTCTTCTGACTTTGAGCCGAAGCTAGGTTTCATGGAGAGTGGAGATGATAAGGATTAGACAATGACATCTCTGTTACACCTTGTGTAATCGCTTGTACCGTGTCATGATTTTGTTTTTTCAAGTCATGAAGTGGTCGACACAGTAATGGATTATCTGTTGTAGTGTTGATTAGAGAGCTTTCCATTTTAGTATTAAAGATAACATTTTAATTGAATTGATTTTTATGCTCACATGTGTCCTCTGTATGGCAACTCACAAGGGAGCGGATAATCTCAATATATGGTTCTTGAAAGACTATAAAACAATTATTTAACAAAAAGAAAAAAAAGAAAAATAGTGGCTAGTCTTGTAATTATTTAATCAAAGTTTGCCTTTTGACAAATATCCCGAACTTAAGTGTTGGGCCACATGCAAATCCAGTCATGGCTGGTGGTCCAATTAATCAATTAATAAATTAATAAAGTTTCAAAATAACCATAAGGTTGGTGGTGGTAAAAATTCCAACTCACTTTAAGATGGGCCAATTAATCGATTGCATTGATTGTTTTCAAACACCTGCACGTCTTGTAATTGTGTATGTGATTATAAAGTTGTTAAAGGAATAGAAAATTCAAAGGTCGGACGGTGTTGGAAGACAACATCAAGATTAGACAACAAAAAGAAGTAATTAAAATGATGGCAGAAGCAAACCAAACTAAACGTACACAGAGAAGAGTCTAAAAAACACCACTAGTCGAAACAAATAAAAAGTAAGAAGCTGTATTACGCTCGCACACTACAAAATCAGCAACACCGGGGATCATACACATATCCAACAAATAAAACCCAATAACTCATGGTTATCCAAAGGTTCTAAATTCATTTGTTTAAACACCTCGTCTGTACCTTATCATAGTCAAGCTCTTGAATAAGTGATCCCTCGAGTAAGCTCTTAAATAACTTTGCAGATTACTCGAGTGGTCCCTCGAGTAATATCATTCAGATCTTGGAAATACCTGATTACTCGAGTGGTTACTCGAGTAGTCCCTCGAGTGGTTTTCAAATAATCTGGCAGATTACTCGAGTAAGCCTTTCAAGTGAATTCTAGATTTTGATTCAAATCATGGAAAATTATATATCATCGGAAAGCCCTCATCATCTACATTCCAATGCAACAAGAATCACCTCCAAACTCATTTTGTATAGAAAGTTATTATCCAAAGAATATCTTCTGCATTTAGACAGAGTCTGAAATCACGAGCATCAATTTCCAGAAAGCATAGCTCTTAGTGTATAACTTGAAATATATCAAATTATATGTCCATGGAAATATCTTTAAGTTTACTTTCATATGGCACCAGTTTCGTCTCAATCCAATATGTTGTTTGAGAGTTATGTCCAAAATACCGAACCTTGTTCTGGTAAACGACGCTGATGTATGTGTCAACTTCAACAGATCATATCTCTCTCATCCGAACTCTTTTGAATGTGATCTGGGTGTCCATAGTTCGTGTTGGGAGTCTAGTTTCATATGCCACCAGTTTCAGATCAATCCAATAAGTGGTTAGAGAGATATGCCTAAAATACTAAACCTCTATCCTGACACGCGAAAAACAGAGTGTCATCACTCGAGTGGTCACTCGAGTGATCTTCAAGTAACTCTCAGATTACTCGAGTAGCCACTCGAGTGATCACCTCCAAAATGTGGCAGTGCTATATTACTCAAGTGATTACTCGAGTAATCATCCCCGGTGTAACACCCTGCCTTTAATCACGTAATTATAATTCGATAACGCACATTTAATTCGGATTAGAGACCATTGGATAACTTAAACTCATTTCAATCTCCTACTTTGTAGTAGGGTTTTCACAAAACATTCAAAATCTCTTCCTGATCCTGGTCTCCATTTCAAAATTCGAATATAATTACCTGTGCAGTTTATCTACATTCATGTATAACAGAGTGTATAACCAAATCCCCGGCAACTCCCGGGTTCTATACATATATAATCTAGAGGTTACAAGTATCCACTAGGGGATTACACAACCAAAATCGAATATAATATTCCTAATTCAAAATATACAGTAATCCGAGTTTAAAGTAGATAACCAACATCTCAAAAATCCTTAGTATCCCTAAAGATCCTAAGTGCTTCGGGTTGGCCGCTTCTCCTTTGAGCCACATGCCCTGTCTGAAATGTTAGTCATAGGAAAGAATGAGATTCGAGCGAATCCCAGTAGTAACAAACCACTCACACAATGCATAACACAAAGCATGTATATAAATCACAACCAGCAACAGCAGCAGCAATCTCAAAGATACATGGTTTTCACCACAAACGACAGCACTCACGGCTGTATGTACAATACGACAGCTCTCGCTGTAATAATAATAATCACGACAGCTTACGCTGTAATCACAATAACGACAGCTTACGCTGTAATCACAATAACGACAGCTTACGCTGTAAACGACAGCTATCACCAGCTGTAATCGCAGCAGCATCGAAGAATCATCACATAACATGATAACACACACATACAGAGCATTATACATAGTATAAGAGAGAGAGTCACTACCTGATCCTTTCCCGACGTTTCTTGGCACTGCGGGCTCACGGGGACGGCAAATATCGAATCCTGTAAACCAAGTTAGGGACAACCCGTCAATCTCTTTCCCAAGTTCTTAATTCCATAGTACTTAAGTTGGTTATCATTTAGACTCTTTAGGTGGCTATTTTAGGTCTAAACATATGCCTAAAGGGTTGGGAAAGACTATACCCAAAACCACCTTTCAAAAGTGCAAAACACATATTTTTGGGGGTGGGCCGCGGCCCAAAATCCATGGGCTGCGGCCCAAAACGGCCCAGAAACATTTGGGCTGTGGCCCAAATACATGGGCCGCGGCCCAAAACTGTCCAGAGACGTTCAGAAACCTTTGGGCTGCGGCCCAGAATCCATGGGCCGCGGCCCAAGAAAATCCGGTTTCTGGCTGAACTTCCAAAAATCATAAATAATTCAGGAAAAATCGAAATAAGGTGATTCCAAAGCCAAATGAAAGATATTTTAGTCCTCTTTCAAGGAAAAATATTGGCCATAACTAGAAATCACCACAAAAGTCCAGATTTACCAAAAACCTAACATTGTACCAAAACAGGGTCCAGTTTTGATGCCAAACTTTGGACAGTTCAAACTCCCAGCTCAAAAAGCGAAATGACACAACATTTATGTCCATTTTGAAGCTTGAGATGTGAACTTTAAGACTGGAAATTTTCATAATTTGTCAACATTATTTGCCCAGTCAAAACGTCCATACCATCTGATTGTCCAAAACAGACTTACATTGGACAGATTTTCCAGATTTTGCCAATTGGTTTCCAATGGTCCCTAATTTCAAATCACATACTATTTTCACACAATTTGGCTCAAGGAACACATTGGAGCCATAAAAATGACCATATTCATTATCCATGAGCATGTTCTACCACAATCACCACATGTCACCTTAACATCTCCAATCAACACATTCTCACTTTAGATCATAAAACCACTCAAAACTTCCTTCTAACAAATTTCCCTTATTCAACTTCAAATCAAATTCTAATCACTCCCAAGTGTCACAACTGACCAAATGAACAGTGACACTCTAATCAAAACCTACCCTTCACTTAACATCATAATTAGGTTAAATTTCCAGAATTCTCATTGATTAAGCAAACATCATAACATATATACCAAAATTCATCATAAACCTACCTCTTAAACTTGCTGAAATCAACACCTTGATTCCACCAACTTTCAGATTTGTCCAACAATCAAACACCACTTTTCACAAATCTGAAAACATAGCAAGGGAGCTCTTAACCATTTGAACAAAATCAATGAAGGTGAAGTGAGCAATTAGAGTTAAATACTCACCTAAAATTCAAACCCTTTCTTTCTCTTTCTTGCTTAACTTCAGCGAAAATGGAGAGAATGGAGAGAGATGAGAAATATTAGATCAATGTCCTATACACACACACAGCCGACTTAAGAGGGAGAGAGGAAGAGTTTGAAAATTTTGACTCATCCAATGGCTCTCATTTGGACACATGGCAACATCTCATCTTTCCTTCTATGATTTCACCAACTCTCCAACACACTTGATTCCCCCTCTTAACATTTAATCCTAGCCATTGATCATAATTACCAAGGAGTTTCCTCTCCAGTAACTTACCAGTCGATCGGTAAATTTACCGTTTTACCCCTGATTAGCACAATACTCATTAAACCATTAATAATTGCCTTTATATCACATTGCACAACATATACTTCAAAAGTGTTTAATTATCATTAATTACATCACTTTGAAGCCATTAGCCCTTAATTACAATTTGGGATATTACACCCGGAGGTCCCATAACTTCCGTATACATCATTTTAGCTTCATATTGACCCATTCCAACTTCCGTTTGGCCACAGAAACCTCTGATATCATTTCTAATAGCTTGGATCTTGATATTCTCATGTGAACTTGCAAGTTCTTCTTTCTTCCATCTTTCTTCTTCTTTCTTCAATCTCTTTCTTCTTGTTTTGCCACTTGATGATCATTCTTCATAACCCAACTAGATATATTCTTGAACTGATGATTCATTCTTCATAACCCAATTAGATGTCTTCTTGAATATCTTCAATCTTCTTCAATCTTTGCTTGATATTCCCATTAGTTCTTGCAATGCCTTCTTTCTTCAATCCCTTGTCTCTTGATTTTCTTCTTGATGATCATTCTCCACATATGAGTCATTATAACATCAACCCACCATTGGGTTTATGACTAATCTACAAGATATACAACATTAAATATAGTAGTTAGTCAATGTAGAAGATAAGGATATTATACAAACTTTTTGCTCATATTTGACATCTATATTTGACATCATCAAAACTATTCATATCTAACAATTTGTCGCTATCCCAAAAAGAATTACAACAATATTAGTTATTATAAATCAAGTTAATTTAAGTATAGCCAATTATTTATTGTACGCATAATCCAATACTTACACAATATTCGGCTACTCTTCTTGCTTCCTCACTACAAATCTCACCTTTCTTATTTGTGACACCGGCTACCCACAGATCATGTCGTGGAACCTGTGTAATATCTTAACAACAAATTTAGTTGAAGTTAAATGATATTCATACAATTTATCTACAAATGAAATAATCATTAGTTCGTACCAGTTTTCTTTCTAACTGTGCATATGAAATAGGTCCTTGTGTGTACCGGTATGCCATGTTTGTCGTGTTAGCTCAATTTTTCTCGCTCAACTCCTATTTAGATCAAAATGAGTCATATTAATATATAAATGTTAATTACAAATACATACATTACAAGTAATAGGGAAAGTCAAACATATTATGTTACTAGGAATTCCTGAGTTGTATGTGTTCTGATAAACTCATCCCACATTTCTTGAGTGATGATTCCTTCGTATAATGTTGGCGGTGTAGTAATGATAATCTCATTATCATCCCTCAAGAAGTATTTGACAAGAACGGAACGGAACTTTCTCATAAGTTTTTTGGCTTTTCTTAGCACGAAGGTCTTCCGATCATCATCAATAATAAAAATGCTCTATAACAATAAAGAAAAAGCATATATAATATGTAAGATTGAAATTAAGTGAAACAAAGCAAGCCAAACAATAATATAATTGATGTGTTACTTGTACTTCATCCCATATGTCATTCTCATAATTTTTTTTGCCATTTTCCAGTTTTAAACTATAATAAGGACTCTGTCTTGAATTGTAGTCCCAATCAAGTTATTTAATGAGGTGTTGTTCTCACCGAATGGGTTTCCCTTTTCATTCCACTCCAGTTGTAACTTGATTCCCTTACTTCTCAATTTGATCAACCTTGCCATAACTGTCCTGACACGTCTTACATTCTCCTCAAATTTTTGTCTACCAATGTTGTTGGGAACATCATCAATTTCATAGTGTGGTGAGTCCATACTCCTAAAAGTGAAATAAACCAAAATAAAACATCAGTGTACAATGTCAAACATATCAACGAAAGCAAATTAATTTGACATTTATAAAAACGTACATACAAGTAAAACAAGTCAAGGCACTCATTATCTTTTCCATTTTCTGGTTTGATTTAAAATTGTATTCTTCAGAATTCGTGTTGGATTAAGAATTGTGTTTCTCGTGACCCAAGTTCCCTCTTCATGATCATGTCTCAAGTATACGGGTCCATCTTCATCTCCATCTTCATCTTCATCTTCATCTTCATCTGCATCTCCATCTATACCAATCTCCACTGACTACAAATTCTCAAATGAAGGATTATCATCATTGATGTTCAAATTTTCATTACTTTCAAAATCAACTTGTTCTTGACGATTCTAGTTAGATGGGAGTACAATAAACCAATTCTTATTAGCAAGATCCGGAATGAAAAATGCTTTTTCTGCTTGTGCTGCTAAAATAAAAGGATCATCTTCATACCAAACCTTAGAAAGGTCCACTTGAACAAAGCCTAAGTCATCTATCCGTAAATCACTGTTATTGTTAACCCACTTACATTTGAAGACAGGGACTTGAACATAGAGTAATCTAACTCCCATATACGATCAATGACACCAAAGTATGACATTGATGTATAGATATAGTGTATGTCTTTTGTACTGGATCTATGCCAAGAATCAGCAACAAGTGTTGCCCCACTATTCTGCATCATGCTTTTTGTATTATGGTCTTGTGTATAGAATGTGTAACCATTGATTGTATAACCATTGTAAGATAATACATTTAAGCTCGGTCCCTTTGACAGCCACTTCAATTTTTCAGAAACTGAATCAGGATTCCACTCCATCTCATCATTAATGCCATTTTTCAACCAACCTGAAAATTATTTATTGTGTTCTTTTGTTAATAACTTTTCATTCCTATCACCATGTACCAATCAAAGAGCATCCTTGTGCTCTTCTACATACGGTTTGACCTCATCAGTGTTATGTAGCACATACAAGTGGGCTTGCTCACATTCAGTTGCTAATATCATTATTACATCCATCACAGTTGTTCCTTTCCCTTATCTTCGCCCATCATAACGGGACTTGGGGATCCCTATAGGGTCAATATTTGATAGAAAATCAACACAGAAGTCACTTGCTTCTTCAACCATGTACCTTTCAGCGATACAACCCTCTGGGTGATATCTATTTTTCACATACCCTTTCAATATTTTCATGAATCGCTCATTTGGGTACATCCATCTCAAGTACACTGGATCGCACAATTGAATCTCTTTGACCAAGTGTACGGTTAGATGTACCATAATGTCAAAAAAAGAAGGTGGAAAATACATTTTTCAAGTTCACACAAAGTACACACAATCAGCCTTTGCAAATCTTGTGACTTAGTTGAATCTACTACTTTACTGCAGATCAACTTGAAAAACACGCACAATTTAGTGATGGTGTTTCTTAAATTTTTGGGTAAAATGGATCGTATACCAACCGGTAGGAAATTCTGCATGAGTATATGGCAATCATGAGACTTGAGGTTCTTTAACTTCAACACTTTCACTGATACAAGGTTCTTTATATTTGAAGAGTAGCCCTCAGGAACTTTAATTCCTTGCAGAAACTCACAAAACAATTTCTTCTCTTTCCTGAACAGAGTGTATGCCGCTGGCGGTAGGTAGGTACGATGCCCTCGTTCAATTAGTGCCAACTCTTCTCTAACTCCCAAGTTCACCAAATCCAACCTCGAATTAACACTATCCTTGCTTTTTCCTTAGATATTGAGCAACGTGCCAATTAGACTATCACAAATATTTTTTTTCTATGTGTATCACATCAAGAAAATGTCTCACATATAAAGACTTCCAATATGGAAGTTCAAAGAAAATAGACTTTTTCTTCCAACCACTTGTCTCAATTTGTTTTGCAAAAGGCTTGCCAAAATTGTTATCCAAGTCTTTTACCTTGGAATACACCTGGGAACCGGTCAACATCTTCGGTGGGCTACCTTCTTCTGAGTCACCATTGAAAGGCTTTTTCCACTTCCTCCAACGATGTTGTGATGGTAAGAATCTTTGATGCCCTATGTAAACATTTTTCTTACAATGATGAAGTCGCACTGAATAAGTGTCATCTTCACATATAGGGCATGCACCATATCCTTTGACGTTGTATGCCGATAAATTATCATAAGCAGGAAAATCATTAATTGTGCCAAACAACATGGCTTTCAAAGTAAAACTTTCTTTCATGTACCCGTCATACACACTGATGCCTTCCTCCTAAAGCAGCTTCAAGTCATCAAATAAAGGAGCCAAGTATATATCTATATCATTCCCAGGTTGCCTTAGCCCAGAAATTAACATGGACAACATCATAAACTTACGTTTCAAGATCAAGTATCGAGGAAGGTTATAAATCATCAATATCACTGGCCACGTGCTATGTGTACTACTCTGAACACCATGCAAATTAATTCCATCAGTTGATAGTATAAGGCGTGTTGGAGCAAGCGTTTCACCCAAGAGGGGGGGTGAATTGGGTGATACTAAAATTTCATTGTAAATATAAAAAAAACTTGACAGAGAATATAAAGCAGTAAAGAGTAAGGAGAAATATCACCGAAGTGTACACTGGGAGTTATACTGGTTCGGCCACAACCACTTTGACCTACGTCCAGTCCTCAGAGCTTCTCTGAGAGTTTCACTATAACTTCCAAAATTCAGTGGGTTCTTGACACCTCAGTACAAGCAAGTTCCTTCCCCTGGACACTCGCTCCCCCTTACAAGTTGTAATCCAATCCCAACTCAAGGTTCCATAACATTAAGTTACCTCAATAACAAATATTGAGTTTGAATGAAATATCTCTCTCACAGCGTGAATAAGAATCACTGAAGTACAGAATTACAAAAATGTGTAAAACAGAGTAGGGAACTTGATAATACGTTCGTGTGTGTGTGTTCTTGTTTTTTTTTCTGTTTGGATGTTCTCATATATATAGATGTGTTGGTAATGACTGTTAGAACATTTTCTTCTCGTCCATTAGAGAGTGCGCAGCCACTATTGTCTTTTCCAGTATTTGAAAAATATCCGTTTACAGTAGGTGGCGGTAGGTAGTGTTTGAACGTTGCATTTGACTTTCCTTATTTGGTAAGAGCTCTTCATTGTTTATCTGCGAATATGCTAAGAATACTAATATAATGAAAGGTTAATCATATAGGAAACAAATCAATGAATGTTGGAATTAATTCTGAATTTCTGGACTTGCATACTCGAGTAGTTACTCGAATATTCATTAAGTTTTACTCGAGTACTTACTCGAGTATCATCGTGAGAGTATTGATAAACTATAAGTTAATAAATGAACATTGCTTTACTCGGTTAGTGCATGGAGTAAACAAAATTACAAACCTTTGGAAATACCTGTTTACTCGGATACTTACTCGGGTATGGCAAACTTTTCTTCATAGGTTACTTGAGTAGCAACTCGAGTAAACTCTCAAATAAACTTTATGTTACTCGATGCTTCACCCCAGTAATGTTGGCAGGATTTCAAGGCCGAGACACTTCAAGTTTCATTACCTTGTTACTCGAGTACTTACTCGAGTAAACATAAATTTTCTGCATAGTTTACTCAGGTAGTGACTTAAAGTTTTCTTCTGCATACTCAGGTAATGACTTGAAGTTTTCTTCCAAATAACTCTGCATACTTGAAAAGTGCCTCGAGTGAAGTATGATGAAAGCATTTCACGTTATTCGAGTATTACCTTTAAGTTTTGCTTACCACAGCGAGTTACTCGAGTAGCTCCTCGAGTAACATTGGCAGGATAGAAAATGCCAAGAGCAACATATTTCTTAAAGCAGGGGACTCGAGTACATACTCGAGTATCATTGGTAGGGCGAGAATAACTGGAAGTCTTTTACATGGTTACTAGAGTACTTACTCGAGTAACGTTGGCAGGCCGAGAGCAACTGCAAGTGATTTACCTGGTTACTCGAGTAGCTACTCGAGTAACGTTGGCAGGCCAAGAGCAACTGGAAGTCATTTACCTTATTACTCGAGTGCTTACTCGAGTAACGTTGGCAGGTTACTTGAAGGTTGACTCTATTTACTTCAAGTTTCTGTCCATTACTCGAGTACCTACTCGAGTAACCCTTTAGAAAACTTGCCAGTAATGAAGTTTCTCAGCTTTTTCTCTTGGCCTTTCTTCATTACTCCAATGCTTACTTCAAGTAATGATTTGCCCTGTTATTACTTTGTTCAAACTTATTTATTTATCAAATATTTTTCATATCATCCGTTGTTAACATCAAAACATGAGAGATCTAACATTCTCCCCCTTTTTGATGATGACAAAACTTGGTGATTTTAAACAAAGTTTTTAAAGTTAAGTTCTCAAATAAACACTTCTTGAATTCAATGATAATTTTGAAAACCTTGCTAAGTGAAAATTCTAAGTGTTTTGGAAAATGTTGAAATCATAACATATTCACCTTGCATACATAATAAACTCATTAGTCCAACAATGTATTATAGCATAAAATCTTAAATGGACTTGAAATGAAATTATAATTTAAAGAAGCTTGCATTAAACTTAAAAATTACATTACAAGATGAAAAAGTTATAGATTGAAAAGCACCCTAAATCCCATATACACCCATATACCCAAAATAAACTTAAAACAAGCTCAGGAACTCCACAAAATCACACTCAAGCTCTTCTCCCCCTTTTTGTCTTCATCAATCAAGAGGAGGATCGGAAGGCTTGACTACAGAAATAGGCTTCACAGGTAGAACCAAAGGACCATCTGAACTCAGAGAATCAAAAGAATAACTGGAAGATTCTGGTTCAGGAAGATTTCGTGGAGGGATATGAATGTCTTCTCTTGGAGGAAGAGGAGAGGGCTGATATACAATCATAATGGTGGTCTCAACCTCTTCAGTAGCACCTAGGGTATGATGATCAGAGGATGAGGGAGAGATTTCCTCTATATGGGTAGGAAATGGAATAGGTGTAGGAGAGGGTTCAGGCTAAGGTTTGGGTGGTGAATCCTCAATGATGATATGGATGGTCTCATTGGTTTTAGGGTTATCCACTGAGCATAGGATATCTTTGGGTCTTGGCTCAAGTGGACTAGAGACTGGAGGTTCAGGGATAGTAGGCTCAACCTCAGTATGATAAAGGTCAGATGGAATGTTCTCTGGAGGTGGTATATGCTCTGGAGATGAAAATGGCTCAGGTGCAGATGATGATGGACCAGCAGAAGGTCCAGGACCCAAAGAGTCCAATCTCGCTAAGATCAACCACAAAGTCTCACCCTGGGCACGCTGCTCAGCTAACAACTCTTTGTGCCTCTTATCCATCCTCTCAACCAACTCAGCCATCTTGACATTCATGTGAGTTATCAACTCTGCATTTGTGTTGGTGATATCCACATGAAATCCTTTGAGCATATTTTCCATGAAGTGTTGGAGTGTGGCATTAAGGAAAGAGGGTGAAGAAGTAGTGGTAGCTGGAGCCGAAGACTGAGTGTCATCCATTTTACTCGTCTCAGTCTCCGTCTTCTTCTTCTTCTTCGACCCAGACTCCAGAAGACCCTTGAGAGGAATTTCAATGTTGAGCTTTCCAATTTGATTTCTCCCAACTGGAGTAACTCTCTCAATATGCTCTTTGCTCTCCAAGTACCATATCTTATTTTCCTTTAGGATAAGCGAAACAATCTGAGGATTTGGCATTGGGGTTGTGGTTTTTCCATCTATCCTGTACCTCTTCATCTCAGAAAATATATATTCCCCCAAATCCTTTTGTTCCTTCAGGAGTAAGGAAGCAAACCATCTATAGTCTCGATCAGAAAAGTGGGTATAGTTGTTGGCCTTGTTCACAAGGGATCTAGAGTAGATATACCATAGAACCCTGTGATGATCACACATGTCACTAGGTTTGAAGTTCAAAGGGCCTACAAGCTCACCAGGTTTAAGAATAGAGAAAATTTGGTTTGAATCAAGTTTGGAGTAAATGTCATCTGGAGGGTTCTCTACTCCTAACCACAGATTGATCCTAGAAGGTGAGATAAGTATCTTCTGGCCTCTAACAGTAGTAGTCATTTCTTCCTCAGCTGAAGTTCTATTTGGTTCATCTAGAATCTCAAGATTGCAGTAAAAGTGTGTGACTACTTTGGTGCAAAAGGGAAGCTTAACAGATAGCCAAGGAATAAAAGGTTCCAGAAAGGGACTAAGATCATACTTCAATACCTCCTGAAGTACTTTGAGGTCCACACAGTGTGTCTTGCAGACTTTTCTCCTTGAGAATTGTGTGAGGTACTTCTGGGACTCCTCTAGCTTGTTGACATTAAACCCCTTTAGAGGTTTGGTGATCTCCTCTTCTGGCAGTTCTGACTTCTTGGATGATTGCCCCTTTTCAAGTTGATCAAGTATGCCAGCTATTGCCTTAGCCACATTCACATCATATTTGGTCTTTTTAGAGGGTTTTGGTGTGAAAGAGGGAGTGGAGGAATCAGAAAGTGGAGGAGAAGGAGATTCGGCACTTTTGCCTCTCCCAGTAGAGGTGCTCTTCTTGGATTGAGCCCTTGTAACCACTGGCTCTTTAATCACAACACCTTTTGGTTTCGTTGAGGTTTGGGTTGGATTTTTGCTTTTGACCTAGGTGTGAGTTTTCTTCTATTTCTGGGAGGAGAAGAAAGAGGGTCAAAGAGTTGTGGGGATCTAGAAGAATCTGTGGCAGTGAGGTTTTTTGTTCTAACCATCTTGATTCAGTGAAAACCTTAAAAACTCAGAAAACAAAGTGAAAGGTCGCGATATAGGGCACAATGAATCTGAATAGAATAGGAGGTTTTTGGAGTTAAAAATCGATGGGTTTTGACGGAAATCAAATAGGGAAGAGATTGTGAAAAGTTTTTTAGAGAGGACTAAGTGATTTACTTGAGGAGATTTTATGGAAATGACCTAGTTTGCGACAGATAAAGACCTAGAACCCGACATTACTCGAGGCCTTACTTGAGTAAATATCATGTTTACTCGAGTCCCTACTCGAGTGATCATACAGAAAATTTCTAAAATAATTCATTTAAATTGCGTACCTGGCATGAATAATATTGTAATTATCCATGTATGTTCCCTCGATCATTTTATAACCATTTTAGGGCAGATTTGAGTCGATTCTCATCAAATTTGTGATCTGGACCTGCAGTTACTTGAGGCCTTACTCGGGAAATCTTCAAGTTTACTCCAGGCATTCCTCGGGTAACCTGCCTTTTCTTCTTTTGACTATTCATTTCTCACCAAATGAACCGTTTGATTTAAATTTTAGGTAACTTGATACGTTAGTTCCAGTTTTGGAAGACCATTACTCGAGTACATACTCGAGTAAAGTGCTCTTTTACTTCAAGTTGTTCCTCGGGTAATGCTTTACTGTCAGTCATTACTTGAAGTTGGTACTCCAATAATGATGTCCTCTGATAACCTCTGTTTTTATTTCTCAGAACAGAGTTTCAATCTTCCTGCAAAACAAGTTTCTACATACTTCGATGCTTAAATTAGTAATCATCAAAACATTATCAAATATCTTAATCTAACATTATGAGAAAATGAAATAACTTACAATTCATTGGGATTTACCATTCCCAATTCTCTTCTAATGTATAGAAATTGATCTTTTGCAAGAGGTTTGGTGAAGATATCAGCTAGTTGAAGATGAGTAGGAATGAATATCACTTTCACATCTTTCTTCTGGACATGATCTCTGATGAAGTGATGTCTGACATTGATATGCTTGGTTCTAGAATGTTGAAATGGATTCTTTGCCAAGCTTATCATACTGGTATTGTCACAATAGATTGGTATTTCTTTAAGATAAATACCAAGATCTTGTAGTTGTTGTTTTAACTATATCACTTGTGCACAACAACTTGAGACTGCAATATATTCGACTTCCGTTGACGAAAAAGACACTGTATTTTGTTTCTTGCTGAACCATGATACAAGAGATCCTCCAAGAAATTGTCCTTGTCCACTGGTGCTCTTTCTGTCTGTTTTGTATCCTCCATGATCTGAATCTGAATATGCAACTAGATATTCATTCCTTCCTTTGGGATACCACAGACCCAATTCTGGTGTGTCAGTAAGGTATCTAAAGATTCGTTTGACAGTTTCGGCATGTGATTCCTTTGGTGCTTATTGATATCTTGCACATATGCCAACACTAAATTGAATGTCCGATCTGCTTGCCGTGAGATAGAGTAATGATCCAATCATTCCTCTGTATTTTGTGATGTTGTAGTCTTTCCCTTTGACATCAGCATCAAGCAACGTAGTTGAGCTCATAGGTGTGTTCGTTCCATTTGCTTCATCCATTCCATACTTCTTCAATAGCTCTTTCAAGTACTTTGTTTGAGATATGAAGATTTCATTCTTTCTTTGTTTGATTTGCAAACCGAGAAAGAAATTCAATTCTCCCATCATTGACATCTCAAACTCTCCCTGCATTATCTCAGAAAATTCCTTACACAGAGATTCATTAGTAGCACCGAAAACAATGTCATCAACATATATTTGAACAATTAAAATATCATCATGTTTTTGTTTTGTAAAAAGTGTTGTATCAACTTTTCCTCGTACAACACCTTGATCAATAAGAAATTTTCTGAGCCTTTCGTACCAAGCTCTAGGAGATTGTTTTAAACCATATAAAGCCTTTTTTAGTTTGAAAACATGGTCAAGTTTAGTTACATCTTCAAAACCTGGAGGTTGTTCTACATATACTTCTTCCATAATATAGCCATTTAGAAATGCACTCTTTACATCCATTTGATAGAGTTTCAATCCTTTGATGCACGCAAAGGCTAAGAGTACGCGTATAGCTTCCAATCTAGCCACTGGAGCATACGTTTCCTTATAATCAATCCCTTCTTCCTGATTATAGCCTTTGGCCACCAATCTTGCCTTGTTTCTGACAATAATTACGGATTCATCGAGTTTGTTCTTGAATACCCATTTAGTGCCAATGATCGGATGATCTTTGGGTCAGGGTACCAAGTCCCAAACTTGATTTCTTTCAAATTGATTTAGTTCTTCTTGCATTGCTATAACCCAATCATTGTCTGATAGGGCTTCATCAATGTTAGAAGGTTCAATCTCAGAAATGAATGCAGAAAAACTTACTTCATTGAAAATTCTATTTCTAGTTTTGATCCCTTCATTTACATCTCCTATGACTTGATCTAAGGGATGACTTTTATTGTATTTCCAGGCTCTAGGTTTTCCTAGTGATTGCTCTTCTTCCTTGGTTTCATCAACTTTTGGAATAAGAGATTTAGAAATAGATTGACCATTTTCTAGATTTAAAACAACTTCCTGTTCTTCATCAATGGTTTTGTCAGAGGATTCAAATTCATCAAATACAATAAGAATTGATTCTTCAACAACACATGTTCTTTTATTGAAAACTCTATATGCTTTACTTCGGTTAGAATATCCTAGGAAAATTCCTTCATCCGTTTTAGAATTAAATTTTCCTAAGTTATCTTTACCATTATTATGAATGAAACACTTACAACCGAAGATGTGTAGATGAGAAATGTTTGGCTTCCCTCCTTTGTATAGCTCGTATGGTGTCTTTCCAAGTTTTGTTCTAATATAGGCTCTATTTGAAATATAGCATGTTGTACTCATAGCATCAGGCCAGAACACTTGAGACACATTCTTTTCATTTAACATTGCTCTAGCCATTTCGGTGAGTACTCTATTCTTACATTCCACGACCCCATTTTATTGAGGTGTTCTTGAAGTAGACAAATGGTGATCAATGCCATTAGTATCACAATATTCTTCAAAGGCTTGATTTTCAAATTCTCCACCATGATCGGTCCTAATACCTTCCCTTTTTGCTCTAAGTTTAGCCTTGATATTCTTCTTATCAAGTGGTAAGTCATTCTTGTTGATAATTAGACATTCCTCTGAGTCAAATATTACCCAGTTGTTTTTTTCTGCACTTTGACTCACACTCAGCAAGTTATGACATAATCCTTCAACATAGTATACGTCTTTGACTTGTATGCCTTTGTCATTTTTTATTTCACCAATTCCTGCTATCCTTCCAATTTGATTTCCTCCAAATTTTACCTTTCCACCTTCTTTAGGTTGTAATTTGTTAAAACTTTCAAAATCACCGGTCATATGTCTAGTGCATCCACTGTCTATGTACCATTTGTTATTTTTGGATGCTTTGAGACACGTCTGCAATTAAATACAATTAATTCTTAGGTACCCACTTCTTTTTGGGTCCTTTTGTGTTAGTACAGGAAATTTTAGAAACATATGATCCTTTAGGTACCCATTTGTAGGTTCCTATCGTTCCTTTCTTCTTATGAATGCATGAAGAGGTATAATGACCTTTTCGATTACAGTAGTTACAAAATGCAAAAGGATTTGATGTATGCACAGAATGCTGGAAATAATTCAAATATGACTTACCTCCTGCTTTCTTTCTACCTTTCCTTCTATCTGATTTTGGATCATATCCAATTCCAGATCGGTCATTTACAAATCGTTGAGGTTTTAAAATAACATTTAGCATCTCACTTCCTTGTGTAAATTTTTCAAGAGTTTTTGTGAGATCAATGTTTTTCTTTTTCAAAGAAGAACAATTTTCACAATCCTTTTCTAAACTTTCTTTAAGTTCAATTTCAAGAACTTTTTTTTTCTTTTTAAAAACAATTAATTCTTTAACAACTTTGATGAATTCAGAATGTAAAGCATTATATTCAGAAAATAATTCATCATAGGTAGGATCAGAATCATTTACCTCTTCTTCTGTTTCTTCTTAAGCAACAAGACATATATTGGCTACTTCTTCTTCATCACTTTCTTCATCAGAGGAACTATCACCCCACATAGCAGATACAAAGGCCTTCTTTTTGTTAAAGAATTTATCTTTTCTCTTTTCTTTGCTCTTTTGATTCAGTTCTGGACATTCTAATTTGATATGTCCTGGTTTTCCATATTTGTAGCAAATGATATAATCTTTGCTGCTAGTTCCTCCTTTCTGAAAGTGTTTGAATCCTTGTCCTTTCTTGTAGAACTTTCTGAATCATTTTATGATTAGGCCCATTTCATCATCGTCAAACTCCTCATCCTCATCTTGATTTTTTTCTTTTGCTTTTAGTGTTAGGCCTTTCTTTCTCTTGTCACCGATGTCATCTAGTTCCTATTTGAACTTTAGTTTGCTTTCATATTCAGAAAGACTTCCAAATAGAGAAGCAACTGATCTCATTGATTCTCCCTTTGCTTCTTCTATCACAGTGACTTTGGCCTCCCACTCTTTAGAAAGAATATTCAAAATCTTTCATACTTGGGTATGTTGATCATAGACTTTCCCAAGTGCTGCAAGTTGATTAACAAGATGAGTATATCTAAGTTCAAATTTAGATATTGATTCACCTGATTTTATTCGAAGTAGATCGAATTCAGTGACCAAGGTGTTGATCCGATTCTCTTTTATTCCCGAAGTTCCTTCATGAGCTATTTCCAGAGCTTCCCACATTTCCTTTGCTGTTGGAAGTCTGCAAATTCTGAAATATTCACTTTGACTCAAGGCACTTTGTAACATCAGAATTGCCTTGCTGTTGAGAGTGATAAGTTTCTTTTCATTCTCATCATATTCCGCTGCTATCTTGGGAATTTTCTAATAATCTACAATCTTTGTAGGTTGATTGTTTCTACTCTCAATCACATCCCATAGTCCATATTCAGTAGCTATCACGAATACTCTGAACTTTACTTTCCAGAAAGAAAATTGTTCGCCACTGAAACCTGGAGGTCTAGTGATGGATGCTCCGTCGGGAAGAATTCCTTCACCCATGCTTGCCATTGGATCCTTCTTAGGTTGTTAAACCTTAACAAGAAGACCTACGCTCTGATACCAAATGTTGGAGCAAGCGTTTCACCCAAGAGGGGGTGAATTGGGTGATACTAAAATTTCATTGCAAATATAAAAAAAAACTTGACGGTGAATATAAAGTAGTAAAGAGTAAGGAGAAATATCACCGAAGTGTACACCGGGAGTTATGCTGGTTCGGCCAAAACAACTTTGACCTACGTCCAGTCCTTAAAGCTTCTCTGAGAGTTTCACTATAACTTCCATGATTCAGTGGGTTCTTGGCACCTCAGTACAAGCAAGTTCCTTCCCCTGGACACTCGCTCCCCCTTACAAGTTGTAAATCAATCCCAACTCAAGGTTCCACAACCTTAAGTTACCTCAATAACAAATATTGAGTTTGAATGAAATATCTCTCTCACAGAGTAAATAAGAATCACTGAAGTACAGAATTACAAAAATGTGTAAAACAGAGTAGTGAACTTGATAATACGTTCGTGTATGTGTTCTTGTTTTTTTTTCTGTTTGGATGTTCTCATATATATAGATGTGTTGGTAATGACCTTTAGAACATGTTCTTCTCGTTCGTTAGAGAGTGCGCAGCCACTATTGACTTTTCCAGTATTTGAAAAATATCTGTTTGCGGTAGGTGGCGGTAGGTAGTGTTTGAACGTTGCATTTGACTTTCCTTATTTGGTAAGAGCTCTTCATTATTTATCTACGAATATGCTAAGAATACTAATACAATGAAAGGTTAATCACATAGGAAACAAATCAATGAACGTTGGAATTAATTCTGAATTTCTGGACTTGCATACTCGAGTAGTTACTCGAATATTCATTAAGTTTTACTTGAGTACTTACTCGAGTATCATCGTGAGAGTATTGATAAACTATAAGTTAATAAATGAACATTGCTTTACTCGGGTAGTGCCTGGAGTAAACAAAATTACAAACCTTTGGAAATACCTGTTTACTCGGATACTTACTCGGGTATAGAAAACGTTTCTTCATAGGTTACTCGAGTAGCAACTCGAGTAAACTCTCAAATAAACTTTATGTTACTCGATGATTCACTCCAGTAATGTTGGCAGGATTTCAAGGCCGAGAGCACTTCAAGTTTCATTACCTTGTTACTCGAGTACTTATTTGAGTAAACATAAATTTTCTGCATAGTTTACTCGGGTAGTGACTTGAAGTTTTCTTCTGCATACTCGGGTAATGACTTGAAGTTTTCTTCCAAATGACTCTGCATACTTGAAAAGTGCCTCGAGTGAAGTATGATGAAAGCATTTCACGTTATTCGAGTATTACCTTCAAGTTTTGCTTACCACAGTGAGTTACTCGAGTAGCTCCTCGAGTAACATTGGCAGGATAGAAAATGCCAAGAGCAACATATTTCTTAAAGCAGGGGACTCGAGTACATACTAAAGTATCATTGGCAAGGCAAGAATAACTGGAAGTCTTTTACATGGTTACTCGAGTACTTTCTCGAGTAACGTTGGCAGGCCATGAGCAACTGCAAGTGATTTACCTGATTACTCGAGTAGCTACTCGAGTAACGTTGGCAGGCCAAGAGCAACTGGAAGTCATTTACCTTATTACTCGAGTGCTTACTCGAGTAACGTTGGCAAGTTACTTGAAGGTTGACTCTGTTTACTTCAAGTTTTTGTCCATTACTCGAGTACCTACTCGAGTAACCCTTTAGAAAACTTGCCAGTAATGAAGTTTCTCAGCTTTTTCTCTTGGCCTTTCTTCATTACTCCAATGCTTACTTCAAGTAATGATTTGCCCTGTTATTACTTTGTTCAAACTTATTTGTTTATCAAATCTTTTTCATACCATCCTTTGTTATCATCAAAACATGAGAGATCTAACAAGGCGAAGGTTCCTTACTTTATCAGTAAAGTCAGGGTACTTATGATCAATTTTTTTCTATTGAGGAGCATTGCAGGGTGCCTATACTTCGTGTCTTTAATTTTTTCATCTGCATGCCATGTCAACTGTTTGGCAATCTTTGCATTACTATACAATCGCTTAAATCTTGGAATAATAGGAAAATACCATAGGACCTTCAAAGGACTTTTTCCTTTCTTCTTCCTATATCGAGATGCATTGCATTTAGGGCACGTCTCCATGTTGCATATTGATTTCAAAATAATATGCAATCATTAGGACATGCATGTATCTTCTCATATCCCATACCGGTTGTAGAGCAAAGAATTTGCTTTGCCTCGTATGTCTTTGTAGGAAGTACTTGCTCACCATAAATTATGGAGGTTCTGGCCAAAAAATACAAAGGAGTTCTGAACGTACACTAGCTCTGATACCATGTACAAATCTAAAACTAAGTTATCATTAATGTAATGTTACATACAAATATATATACAAGAAAATACATTTGAAAATCAAAGTGAAACCATCATTTATTTCCTAGTTTCTTGATGGTGGGAGATATGATTATTGACTTCTAACATATGATTATTGACTTCTAACAATTCTTAAGATACGTCAGTCAAGTTCTTGATCACATTCCACGTAGCCTATCACCTCTGATTTTAACTAATATGCTTTTTTACATTACAATGAAAATAAAATCAAGATGGAAGGGAAAGGCAAATTTACCCCCGTACTACAAATAGTAAAAAAAATATACCATAATACTAAATGATAGAAAATATTTACTAAAATATTGCATTTGAAATTGTTAAGGGCGATTTTAAAATTGTGAAGAAGTCTCTTCCTAAAAATGATTTTACTTTATTGTCATATCTCCTTCAGCCACATCACAAATATTTCCCCTCATTTCTCTCTCTCTCCCACCTTTTCCTCTACCTCTCTTCCACTTCTACCCCTCTCCCACTCTCAATGTTTAAAAAACCCATGCTGACTCACAATGACATTTATAGCCCTTTAGGGCTCAATTCTATGGAAGAGGAGTACATTTAATCCTGATATAATAGACCGATTACACCGTTTGATTTGGTTTATATAATGTGAAGAGAATTACATCATTTGATGTAATCAGGATTACATTGCTAGGACTAATGAATGGGATTGCAGACATCATGTAATCAAGTGAAAAAAACACTATTACCATTATAAATTTTTAATTTGACCAAAGTGCCCACCCATAAATGTTGTTAAATATTAAATAATTACTACCTTAAATATTTAAAAAACTTAATTAATAATATAAAATTTTTAAAAATATTCCCCCATCTAAAAAATTAAAAAATATATATATTCAACCATTAAAAATATTAAAATATCCCAATAAATAATATTCCTACCATTAAATATAAAAAAATTACCATGAACCCAACTTATACACTGCATAATATTTTCACTATTAAATATTAAAAATTATTATGAACCAAACATATACACTGCACAAATTGAAAAGATTACCATGAATCTAATGTGGACATTATACACATATGTGTAGAAAAGGGTAATTTTGTCTTGTAATATATTATTCCCATATATTCTCATATTTGATGTAATCCAACCAAACATTTTTATGCATGTGAATTATCTTTCCTTAATGACAAACCAAACAAATTCATGCAATTGTCATTACATTATATTCCATTTCATTGTATTACATTTCATTACATTACCTCCAGTTCTGTGAGCCAAACAGGCACTTAGAGATCATGACTGTAAACTCTTTTTTTCCATAAAACTAAATATAAAAATGTAAAAATAAGGAAATTTTTTAACTATAATCAATTAAATTACACACTTCATAATTTTAAATCTACTAGTAGATCTTCTAAATTATAATTTTTCTTGAAAATCTGATCTATCAGATTTATTATAAAATTAAATATTTTATATATTATATTTTGTTAAATCAAGATTATTAGAGGAAATAGATTGATTCTTCTTTACAAATATTTTAAAAAATGCATAAATGTAACTCAACCCAATAATATATACTTTGTGAAATCAAAATTTATTAGAGGAGATAGATTGATTTTTTTTTCTTTACAAATATTGAATAGAAAATTTTTTGAAAATTTGATCATTAAGATTTTGATAAATATATTTTTTTCAATATTTTTAAAGAAGAATAAATCTATTTTCTCTAAGAAATCTTAATTTAACAAAATATAATAGGTAAAAATATTTAATTTTCTAATAAATATTATAGAATAAATTTTTTAAAAAATTATAATTTAGAAGATCTACTATCAAATTTAAAATTATGGAGTGTGTAATTTAATTGATTATATTTAAAAAAAAGGAAAAAGATGCTTAAATACCACTTGAATTTCAAAATCTCAAATCAGTGATTTTCCAAAAACCTAAGTTGTCAATTGCTATACTCTTTTTATCAATCTCATTACTCTTATTGTCAATAAAACCAATTTAAAATTTTGAAGTTCAAGTGGTATTTAAGTATCTTTTTCTCTTTAAAAAATTTCTTACTTTTTACATATGTATACTTAGTTTTATGAAAAAAAGAGTTTACAATCATTGTCTCCATGTGTCATTGTGTATCTGCATGGGCCTTTTAAACATTAAGGGCCCATTTGGTACGCAGAATTGATTTTGATGAAAATGAAAATGGAAATAGATATGAATATGAAGATGGATATGGAATTAAGATTTATAAGTATGTTTGGTACGCCTTGGAAATGAGATCTAATTTTTATAGGAAAAGACCAAATTACCCTTATATCGAAAATAAAAAATCTTCTCAAATATATGAACCCAATACCCATCTTCCTCAACACGTGAACACCCGACATCCAGAAGCATCAAACCATGTCTGTGGAAACTTTGCTTGAGCATTAAAAAAATCTCTTCAATATCTTAAAAACATATGAACAATCCAATAAAAATTATCATCCATAGTTGAAAGTTGCAGATCGGAAAAGTAGGAAGTGTCGCTGGTGGGAGATTGGAGAGAAATCATAGAAACCACCGATCTATAGAAACCATTGAGCTCGGAATCATAAATCAAAGGGAGCTACTGTTGTAGGTTGCTCATCGTCACTACAAGCTTCAGTATTTGTAAAGGTTCAATCTTCAATGTTGTGGGTTGCTACGGATCGCCGCAAAAGGTGGAGCCACCATTTTTGCTTCCTTATCGTCGCCAGAGATCTGTGAAGAAGATGAGACGTCGCCGCCGCCGCTATGGGTTGCAAAGATCACCGCCAGTGATGATGGGGATGGAGTAGAGGTTCGATCGAAGGAGATGAATAATAGGGTGGGCAAAGAGGGAATTCCATTGAATTTGTTACAATTCCATAGGGTATATGATGGAAGCCCAATTCCACAAAATTTGATGGAATTGGCTCCTCCATGGAGCCCAATTCCATATCCAACTTTTTAAACCAAACAAACTTCATCATGGAAATGAATTCCATTTCCATATCCACCTATCCCAATTCCAGTGTACCAAACGGACCATGAGAGTAGGAGAGGGGCAGAAGTAGAAGAGAGGTAAAGGAAAATGTGAGAGACAGAGAAATGAAGGAGATGTCAAGGACGTAACAGAGAGAGAAGTGACAGTAAAGTAAAATCATTCTTATGAAGAATGATTTCACAATTTTAAAATCTTTCTTGGGCAAAAAAATTTTAAGTGTAGTATTTTGATAAATATTTTCCATCATGTGATATTTTCATAATTTTTTTACTATTTGTCGTATGGG
The DNA here is from genome assembly GCA_963210345.1 of Inga oerstediana. NCBI lineage: Eukaryota > Viridiplantae > Streptophyta > Magnoliopsida > Fabales > Fabaceae > Inga > Inga oerstediana. The sequence goes on from OY723406.1 coordinate 30,326,423, forward strand.
GGTCAATGTGCCAAAAGGAAAAAATGAAAGAGCTAAAAAGGAATTAGAAGCCAAAGCACACAAGGAGCCCACGTCAGAGATGATATCTCAGTGTCAGACTTTTGTTATTCAATTAGATGCCACTAGATTTCTCTTTAGCAGTAGCGTCTGCATTGCAAGGTTACTCTCATTTTTGGGATTTCTCGGTGACTTAGGTTGCATTTTAACTTTTTTTCCTTCTTTGGTGTTTTTTCTTTTTTCACTTGGCCATGTCAGTATGAGATAACACTTATTTTGTTGCCTCAACTAACCCAATCAGCATAACTAAACCATGTTTGTGACACACATGCATATTTAACATTGTTAACCCAGCTCCAAGTCATTTTCAAATTACAGGGACTAATGATTTTAGACGGAGCAAACTTCAGGGGCCAAAACCAAAATTTTCAAACTTTAAAAACCAAAATCAAAATGAAGACAAACTTTAGAAACCAAAAATGATATTAACCTTTTAAAAATCTCCCCTAGATTTTAGATCTATATAACATATAATACTCTTCCACCATAATCACTGTTCACAAGCAATAAATGGCTACGATCTCTTCTCCCATCTAAAATCAATGTTTATAAGGAATCAATGGACCAGATTTTGCTATCATCCTGACATAACGTCAACGCATTTGACGAGCCTATCCCCACATACTATTTTGCCAGGCATTCAGTTTGAATTCAAATCGCCTGCCTCACATATCTCTTTATCCCCATATTCATCCCATTTCTCTTCACATCCGTCGCTCATTTTGTCCCTACGCACTTTCTCTTCTCCATCTTGTGTCCGTGTCTTCTGCATCGATCTTCGTCCTGAAGAGATGTGAACAAATCTAGTAGAAAATATGAAGGTGAAATCAAATCCCCTGCCTTACATATGCTGAAAAACTAGTCGCATATCAGTAAAGCAAACCAGTCTGAGATTAGCTAATCAAGACCAAGTCTGACACTGGTCGACGGGAACAACTTTGAGGTAGAGACTACTGTGAAGACTGAAAACTAGCTACTGTGACAAAAATGCCGACACTGGTTGATGAAAAAATCATTGCTCCAAACTGTGACGAAAACGCGTCAACAATGGAGAACCAGTCAGAGATCAGCAAAAACCAGCTAGTCAGAGATCAACAAAGCAGATTTAGGCCTAGTGCTGGTCCACGGAAACAGTGCTGAGGATCGTTGTTTAGCAACAGTCAGATTCTATCTATCTCTCTGTTTCTCTCTCTTCAGATCATCTGAGTCTAGGATTTTAATCGATTAACTTATTGACTTACCCCTTGAAAAAATACTTGTTGTTATTAGAGGAAAATATGGGAAACTTTTTCAGCAGATTAAGCATATAATGTGTTCAGTTTTCACTTTTACATGGCATGCCATTATTATTAATTAGGTAACTCTCACATCAATATATATATGTTTCGGTAAAACAATCTTCCTCTCTATTCATCTCTTTCCCCTGCATTTTAATTCCTATAGCAGTAATGAGGACTTTGCTCCAAATGTACCTTGACTGGATGGCGTGGCTTCACTCGGGATAGTGTCACATTATGTATGGTGGAAGCCTGGTATACTTTATAGGTTGATAAAGTTTTCCATGCCAGGTTAGTCTTCCTCCTTAATATAAACTTTAAAGTTTCACGTAGGTGACATTTTTCTGTTATTTGCCCTTGTTCAATTCCTCATTTCATTTTCAAATATATTTCATTCAGCATTTTGTTTTTCAGCTTATTCTCCGTAATCCTGTAATGTGAAAACTACACTAAATGTGTGTGGGTTTCTTTTAAGGTGATCAACACATTTCCATATCAAGGGTTCTACTATACTCATTTAACATAGGGATGAATGTCAGGTATGTAATTTTATTTACATGTCAAATGGTTCATCTGATGTCCATGTAAATGCATGAGCTCATTTAAGTTCTGATCATTTTATTACCATGTGTTATGTATTAGGAGAAGAACCTTGGCAAGGCAAGCTTCAGTTGTGCAATTTGTGCTTCTGGTTTAATTGCTTTTATGCTACCTGGTCATTCAAATTAATGTATGAATTACACTTGGTTTGATCTTTTGTACAAGGTTTAGTTGTTATGGTTTTATCCATTACTTTTTGAGCTTATAGCAGATGAAGACCTTGTTAGAGCAAGTGTTTCACCCAAGAGGGGGTGAATTGGGTGATACTAAAAATTTTCGTTGTAAATATAAAACTTGACGGTGAATATAAAGCAGTAAAGAGTAAGAAGAAATATCACCGAAGTGTACACCGGGAATTATACTGGTTCGGCCACAACCACTTTGACCTACGTCCAGTCCTCAGAGTATCTCTGAGAGTTTTACTATAATTTCCAAGATTCAGTGGGTTCTTGGCACCTCGGTACAAGCAAGTTCCTTCGCCTGGACACTCACTCCACCATACAAGTTGTAATACAATCCCAACTCAAGGTTCCACAACCTTAAGTTACCTCAATAACAAATATTGAGTTAGAATGAAATATCTCTCTTACAGAGTAAATAAGAATCACTGAAGTACAGAATTACAAGTGTATAAAAATAGAGTATTGAACGTGAAATTGATAATGTGTTCGTGTGTGTGTTCTTGTTTTTTTTTCTCTGTTTGGATGTGCCCATATATATATGTGTTGATAATGACCGTTGGAACATTTTCTTCTTGCCCGTTAGAGTGTGCGCAGCCACTGTTAACTTTTCCAGTTTTTAAAAAATATCCATTTGTGGTAGGTGGCGGTAGGTAGCGCTTGAACGTTGCATTTGACTTTCCTTATTTGGTAAGATATCTTCATTGTTTATCTGTGAACACGCTAAGAATACTAATACAATGAAGGGTTAATCACATAGGAAACAAATCAATAAACATTGGAATGATTTCTGAATTTCTGGGTTTGATTACTTGAGTAGCTCCTCGAGTATCTTCGTGAAAATATTGATAGAAAGCAAGTCAATAAATAAACATCACATTACTCGGGTAGTGCATGAAGTAAGCAAATTTACAAACCTTAGAAATACCTGTTTACTCGAGTACTTACTGGAATATAGTATAATTTTCTTCACAGGTTACTCGAGTAGCTACTCAAGTAGTCTCTGAAATAACCTTCAGATTACTCGATGCTTCACTCCAGTAATGTTGGCAGGATTCCAAGGCCGAGAGCACTTCAAGTTTGCTTACCAGTTTACTTGAGTACCGCCTCGAGTGAACATCTATTTTCTGCATAGCTTACTCAGGTAGATACTTCAAGTGCATTGCATATAACTTTGCAGATTACTCGATTACTGACTCGAGTAACCTCGTTCAAGTCTTTGACATGGAACATTTTAATACCAGCATACTTTGAGTGGTGCCTCGAGTGAAGTGTGATTAGAATATTTCAGATTAATCGAGTGTTACCTTCAAGTTTTATTTACCACAGTTATTTACTCGAGTGGCTCCTCGAGTAACATTAGCAGGATTGAAATGCTAAGAGCAGCATATTTCTTGAAGCAGAGGTCCTGAGTACAGACTTGAGTAAATTTGGCAGGTCGAGAGTAACTGGAAGTAATTTCCCTGATTACTCGAATACTTACTCGAGTAACGTTGGCTGGCCGAGAGCAACTGTAAGTGATTTACTTGGTTACTCGAGTACTTACTCGAGTAACGTTGGTAGGACGAGAGCAACATACTTCCTTATGGCAGGTTACTTGAGGGTTGACTCTGGTTACTTCAAATTTCTATCTCATTACTTGAGTTCTTACTCGAGTAACCCTTTAGAAATTTTTCCCAATGATAAAGTTTCTCAGCTTTCTCTCTTGGCCTTTCTTCATTACTCCAGTGCTTACTTCAAGTGATGATTTGCTCTATAATTACTTTGTTCAAACTTATTTGTTTATCAAGTATTTTTCACATCCATTCTTTGTTATCATCAAAACATGTGAGATCTAACATTCTCCCCCTTTTTGATGATGACAAAACTTGGTGATTTTGAACAAAGTTTTTGAAATTGAGTTTTCAAATAAACACTTCTTGAAATCAATTGTAACTTTGAAATCCTTTTTGAAATAACTTGTTAAGTGTCAATTCAAAGTATTTTTGAAAGTTTTGAAAACATAACATATTCACCTTGCATACATAATAAACTCATTAGTCCCACAATGTAGTATAACTTTAAACTTGAATTAAAACTTAACTAAACTTGGATTGAAATTGAATTGCATTACAAATATGAAAAGCTCCCTAAATCCCATGTACATCCATATACCCATAATGAAAGAAACTCAGTCAACCATAAAATCACTCAAGCTCTTCTCCCCATTTTTGTCTTCATTAATCAAGTGGAGGACTGGAAGGCTTAACTGCAGATATAGGCTTGACAGGAAGGACCAAGAAGTCATCTGAACTAGAAGAATCAAAAAAGGAGCTGGAAGATTCTGGTTCAAGAAGATTGAGTGGAAGGATATGAATGTCATCTCTTGGAGGAATAGGAGGTGATTGATAAACAACAACAGAGGTGGTCTCAACCCTTATTTGGCACCTACAGAATGATGACCAGAGGAAGAGGGAGAGATCTCCTCTGTATGAGTAGGGGAAGGAATAGGTGTAGGTGTGGGTTCGGGCTGAACTCTGGGTGGTGAATCCTCAATGGTGATGTAGATAGTTTCATTGGTTTCAGGATCATCTACTAAGTATAGAATATCTCTAGGAAGAATAATGGGGATTTTGAGTGCAGAGGGTCTAGGTTCAAGGGGGCTAAACTCTGGAAGTGTGGGAAAGGAGATCTCAGGGACAGTTGGCTCAACCTCAATATGATGATGCTCTGGGGGAATGTTCTCTGGAGGTGAGAATGTCTCAAGAACAGATGATGGACCACCAGAAGGTCCAAGACCCATAGAGTCCAATCTTGCCAGAATCAACCTCAGAGTCTCACCCTGGGCACGCTGCTCTGCTAACAACTCCTCGTGCCTCTTGCCATCATCTTAACCAATTCAGCCATCTTGTCATTCATGTGAGTTATCAACTCAGCATTGGTGTTGGCGATGTCGATATGAAATCCCTTTAGCATATTCTCCATGAAATGTTGAAGTATGGCATTGAGGAAAGAGGGTGAAGAAGTAGTGGCAGCTGGAGCAGAGGACTGAGTATCATCCATTTTGCTTGTCTCAGTCTCTGTCTTCTTCTTCTTCTTGGGACCAGACTCCAAAGGACTCTTGAGGGGAATCTCAACATTAAGCTTCCTAATCTGGTTTCTTCCAATTGGAGTGATCCTCTCAATGGGCTCCTTATTCTCCAAATACCATATCTTGTTTTTTTTCAGAATAAGGGAAATGATCTGAGGATATGGCATAGGAGTAGTTGCTTTCCCTTCTATTTTGTACCTCTACATCTCAAAGAAGATGTATTCTCCTAAGTCCTATTGTTCCTTCAGGAGTAGATATGCAAACCACCTATAGTCCAGGTCAGAGAAGTGGGTGTAGTTATTGGCTTTGTTCACAAGGGATCTAGAGTAAATATACCAAAGAACCCTGTGATGATCACACATGTCACTCGGTTTAAAATTAAGAGGACCCCTAGTTCACTAGGTCTAAGGACAGTGAAAATTTGGTTAGGTTCAAGCTTGGAATAGATGTCATCAGGGGGTTTTCTATTCCTAACCAAACATTGATCCTAGAGGGTGAGATAAGGATTTTCTAACCTCTAACTGTTGTGGTCATTTCTTCCTCTGCAGAAGTCCTATTAGGTTCATCTAGGATTTCTAGGTTACAGTAAAAATGAGTGACTATTTTAGTGCAAAAAGGAAGTTTAATTGACAGCCAAGGCATAAAAGGTTCAAGGAAGGGACTTAGGTCATACTTCAATACCTCCTGAAGAACCTTGAGATCCACACTGTGAGTTTTGCAAACCTTCCTTCTTAAGAACTGTATGAGGTACTTCTGAGATTCTTCCAATTTGTTGACATTAAACCCTTTTGGAGGTTTAGTGATTTCTTCTTCTGGCAATTCTAGTTTTTTGGAGGATTAGCCCTTCTCTAGTTGTTCAAGAATCCCAGCCATAGCTTTAGCAACATTTACATCATACTTTGGCTTTTTGGAGGGTTTTGGAGTAAAAGAGGGAGTGGAAGAATCAGAAGGTAAAGGAGAAGGAGACTTTATGCTTTTGCCTCTCCCAGTTGAGGTGATTTTCTTTGATTGAGCCCTTGTGACCACTGGCTCTTTGATCACAATACCTCTCTCCTTTGGTTTAGGTTGAGGTTTCGGTTGAACTTTGGCCTTTGATCTAGGAGTGAGCTTTCGTCTCTTTCTAGGAGGAGAAGAAAGAGGGTCAGAGAGTTGTAGAGATCCAGAAGAGTCTGTAGGAGTAAGATTTTTGGTTCTAACCATCTTGATTCAGAGAAAATTGAAATCTCAGAAAACAGAGTGAAAAGTCGCGAGTTAGGGCAGAGAGATTCTGAGCAAAATAGGAAGTTTTTGGAGCTAAGATTTGATGGGTTTTAACAGAAATCAAGCAAGGAAGAGATTGTGAAAAAATTTTGTGAGAGGACTGGGTGATTCACTCGAGGAGATTTTGTAGAAATGACCGAGTTTGTGACAGTTAAAGACCTAGAACCCGACATTAATCAAGGCAATACTCGAGTAATTATCAAGTTTACTCGAGTCCCTACTCGAGTGATCATATAGAAAATTCTAAAATAATTCATTTAAATTGCGTACCTGGTATGAATAATATTGTAATTATCCATATATGTTCCCTCGATCATTTAATAGCCATTTTAGAACAGATTTGAGTTGATTCTCATCAAATTTGTGATCTGGACCTGCAGTCACTCGAGGCCTTACTCAAGTAAATTTCAAGTTTACTCGAGGCTTTCCTCAGGTAATCTGTCTTTTCTCCTCTTGACTGTTCATTTCCCACCAAATGAGCCGTTTGATTTAAATTCCATAGGACTTGAGACTTTACTGCCCATTTTTGAAGTCCATTACTCGAGTACTCACTCGAGTAATGTGCTCTTTTACTTCAAGTTGTCCCTCGGGTAATGCTGCACTGTCAGACATTACTTGAAGTTGGCACTCCAGTGATGGTGTCCTCTGATAACCTCTGTTTTTATTTCTTAAAACAGAGTTTCAATCTTCCTGCAAAACAAGTTTCTATATACTCTGATGCTTAAGTTAGTAATCATCAAAACATTATCAAATAACATTATCTAACATTATGAAAAACCGAAATAACTTACAATTCATTGGGATTTACCATTCCCAATTCTCTTCTAATCTATAGACATTGATCTTTTGTAAAAGGTTTGGTGAAGATATCAGCTAGTTGAAGATGAGTAGGAATGAATATCACTTTCACATCTTTCTTTTCGATATGATCTCTGATGAAGTGGTGTCTGACATCGATATGCTTGGTTCTAGAATGTTGAACTGGATTCTTTGCCAAGCTTATCGTACTAGTATTGTCACAATAGATTGGTATTTCTTTGAGATAAATACCAAGATCTTGTAGTTGTTGTTTTAGCCAAATCACTTTTGCACAACAACTTGAGACTGCAACATATTCGGCTTCCGTTGACGAAAGAGACACTATATTTTGTTTCTTGCTGAACCATGATACAAGAGATCCTCCAAGAAATTGACCTTGTCTGCTGGTGCTCTTTCTGTCTGTCTTGTATCCTCCATAATCAGAATATGAATATGTAACAAGATATTCACTTCTTCCTTTGGGATACCACAGACCCAATTCTAGTGTGTCAGCAAGGTATCTAAAGATTCGTTTGACAGTTTCGGCATGTGATTCCTTTGGTGCTGATTGATATCTTGCACATATGCCAACACTGACTTAGATGTCCGGTCTGCTTGCCATGACATAGAGTAATGATCCGATCATTCTTCTATATTTTGTGATGTTGTAGTCTTTCCCTTTGACATCAGCATCAAGCAACGTAGTTGAGCTCATAGGTGTGTCCGTTCCATTTGCTTCATCCATTCCATACTTCTTCAATAGCTCTTTCAAGTACTTTGTTTGAGATATGAAGATTCCATTCTTTCTTTGTTTGATTTGCAAACCGAGAAAGAAATTCAATTCTCCCATCATTGACATCTCAAACTCTCCCTGCATTATCTCAGAAAATTCCTTACACAGAGATTCATTAGTAGCACCGAAAACAATGTCATCAACATATATTTGAACAATTAAAATATCATTATGTTTTCATTTTGTAAAAAGTGTTGTATCAACTTTTCCTCGTACAAACCCTTGGTCAATAAGAAATTTACTGAGCCTTTCATACCATGCTCTAAGAGCTTGTTTTAAACCATATAAAGCTTTTCTAAGTTTAAAAACATGTCAGGTTTGGTTATATCTTCAAAACCAGGAGGTTGATCTACATACACTTCTTCCATGATATAGCCATTTAGGAATGCACTCTTCACATCCATTTGATAGAGTTTGAATCCTTTGATGCATGCAAAGGCTAAGAGTACTCGTATAGCTTCCAATCTAGCCACTGGAGCATACGTTTCCTCATAATCAATTCCTTCTTCCTGATTATAGCCTTTGGCAACCAATCTTGCCTTGTTTCTGACAATAATTACGGATTCATCGAGTTTGTTCTTGAATACCCATTTAGTGCCAATGATCGGATGATCCTTGGGTCAGGGTACCAAATCCCAAACTTGATTTCTTTCAAATTGATTTAGTTCTTCTTGCATTGCCATAACTCAATCATTGTCTGATAGGGCTTTATCAATGTTAGAAGGTTCAATCTCAGAAATGAATGCAGAAAAACTAACTTCATTAAAGATTCTATTTCTAGTTTTGATCCCTTCATTCACATCTCCTATGACTTGATCTAAGGGATGACTTTTATTGTATTTCGAGGCTCTAGGTTGTCCTAGTGACTGCTCTTCTTCCTTGGTTTCATCAACTTCTGGAATAAGAGATTTAGAAATAGATTGACCATTTTCTTGATTTAAAACAATTTCCTGCTCTTCATCAATGGTTTTGTCAGAGGATTCAAATTCATCAAATACAATATGAATTGATTCTTTAATAACACATGTTCTTTTATTGAAAACTCTATATGCTTTACTTCGGTTAGAATATCCCAGGAAAATTCCTTCATCAGTTTTAGAATCAAATTTTCCTAAGTTATCTTTACCATTATTATGAATGAAATACTTACAACCAAAGATGTGTAGATGAGCAATGTTTGGCTTCCTTCCTTTATACAGCTCGTATGGTGTCTTTCCGAGTTTTGTTCTAATATAGGCTCTATTTGAAATATAGCATGCTGTGCTCATAGCATCAGCCCAGAAAACTTGAGACACGTTCTTTTCATTTAACATTGCTCTAGCCATTTCAGTGAGCACTCTATTCTTACGCTCCACGACTCCATTTTGTTGAGGTGTCCTTGGAGCAGAGAAATTGTGATCAATGCCATTAGTATCACAATATTCTTCAAAGGCTTGATTTTCAAATTCTTCACCATGATCTGTCCTAATACCTACAATAGACATACCTTTCTCATTTTGCACTTTCTTGGAAAAAATAATAAATTCTTCAAAGGTTTCATCCTTTGATGATAGAAAAATAACCCATGTAAATCTGGAGAAGTCATCAACAATGACCAATGAATATAAGTTGCCACCAAGACTCTTTACTCTTACTGGGCCAACTAAATCCATATGCAATAATTGTAGTGGTCTATTTGTTGAAATCTCATTTTTCAATTTGAAAGATGATTTAGTTTGTTTACCCTTTTGACATGCGTCACAAATCAAATCGTTTTTGAAATTTACTTTGGGTAATCCAAAAACTAAATCCTTTTTGAGTAGTTTGCCTAGTTGATACATGTTGACATGAGCCAATCTCTTATGCCATAGCCAACTTTCATCGACATTACTCAGAAAACAGTTTTCAGATTCATTTCTACTAATATCTAGAGTATAGCAGTTACCTTCCCTTTTTGCTCTGAGCTTAGCCTTGATATTCTTCTTATCAAGTAGTAAGTCTTTCTTGTTGACAATTAGACATTCCTCTGAGTCAAATATTACCCAGTTGTTTTTGTCTACACTTTGGCTCACACTCAGCAAGTTATGGCACAATCCTTCGACAGAGTATACGTCTTTGACTTGTATGCCTTTGTCATTTTTGATTTCACCAATTCCTGCTACCCTTCCAGTTTGATTTCCTCCAAATTTTACCTTTCCACCTTCTTTAGGTTGCAATTTGGTAAAACTTTTGAAATCACCGGTCATATGTCTAGAGTATCTACTGTCTATGTACCACTTGTTGTTTTTGGATGCTTTGAGACATATCTGCAATTAAATACGATTAAGTCTTAGGTACCCACTTCTTTTTGGGTTCTTTTGGGTTAGTACAAGAAATTTTTGAAACATAAGATCCTTTAGGTACCCATTTGTAGGTTCCTATCGTTCCTTTCTTCTTATGAATGCATGAAGAGGTATAATGACCTTTTCTATTATAGTAATTACAAAATGCAAAAGGATTTGATGTATGCACAGAATGTTGGAAATAATTCAAATATGACTTACCTCTTGCTTTCTTTCTACCTTTCTTTGTATATGATTTTGGATCATCTCCAATACCAGATCGGTCATTTACAAATCGTTGAGCTTTTAAAATCACACTTAGCATCTCACTTCCTTTAGTAAATTTTTCAAGAGTTTTTGTGAGATCAAAGTTTTTCTTTTTCAAAGAAGAACAATTTTCACAATCCTTTTCCGAACTTTCTTTAAGTTCAATTTCAAGAACTTTGTTTTTCTTTTTGAAAACAACTAATTATTTAACTACTTTGATGAATTCAGAATGTAAGGCATTATATTCAGAAAGTAATTCATCATAGGTAGGATCAGAATCATTTACTTCTTCTTCTGTTTCTTCTTGAGCAACACGACATATATTAGTTACTTCTTTTTCATCACTTTCTTCGTCAGAGGAACTATCACCCTATATAGTAGATACGAAGGCCTTCTTTTTGTTAAAGAATTTTCCTTTTCTCTTTTTTTTTTGCTCTTTTGGTTCAGTTCTGGACATTCTTATTTGATATGTCCTGGTTTTCCACATTCGTAGCAGATGATATGATCTTTGCTGCTTGTTCCTCCTTTCTGAAAGTGTTTGAATCCTTGACCTTTCTTGTAAAACTTTCTGAATCGTTTTATGATTAGGCCCATTTTATCATTGTCAAACTCCTCATCCTCATCTTTATTTTCTTCTTTTGCTTTTATTGCTAGGCCTCTTTTATTCTTGTCACCAATGTCATCTAGTTCCCATTTGAACTTTAGTTTCCTTTCATATTCAGAAAGACTTCCAAATAGAGAAGCAACTGATCTCATTGATTCTCCTTTTGCTTCTTTTATCACAGTGACTTTGGCCTCCCACTCTTTAGAAAGAATATTCAAAATCTTTCATACTTGGGTATGTTGATCATAGACTTTCCCAAGTGCTGCAAGTTGATTAACAAGATGAGTATATCTAAGTTCGAATTCAGATATTGACTCACCTAATTTCATTCGAAGTAGATCGAATTCAGTTACCAACGTGTTGATCCTATTCTCCTTTATTCTTGAAGTTCCTTCATGAGCTATTTCCAGAGCTTCCCATATTTCCTTTGTTGTTGGAAGTGTGCAAATTCTGAAGTATTCAATTGGCTTAAAGCACTTTGTATCATCAGATTTGCCTTGCTGTTGAGAGTGATAAGTTTCTTGTCATTCTCATCATATTCTTCTAGCATCTTGGGAATTTTCTGATAATCTACAATCTTTATAGGTTGATAGTTTCTACTCTCAATCACATCCCATAGCCCATATTCAATAGCCATCAAGAATACTCTGAACTTTGCTTTCCAGAAAGAAAAGTGTTCGCCACTGAAACCTGGAGGTCTAGTGATGGATGCTCCGTCGGGAAGAATTCCTTCACCCATGCTTGCCATTAGATCCTTCTTAGGTTGTTATACCTTAACAAGAAGACCTATGCTCTGATACCAAATGTTAGAGCAAGCGTTTCACCCAAGAGGGGGGTGAATTGGGTGATACTAAAAATTTTTGTTGCAAATATAAAACTTGACGGTGAATATAAAGCAGTAAAGAGTAAGGAGAAATATCACTGAAGTGTACACCAGGAATTATACTGGTTCGGCCACAACCACTTTGATCTACGTCCAGTCCTCACAGTATCTCTAAGAGTTTCACTATAATTTCCAAGATTCAGTGGGTTCTTGCACCTCGGTACAAGCAAGTTCCTTTGCCTGGACACTCGCTCCCCCTTCAAGTTGTAATCTAATCCCAACTCAAGGTTCCACAACCTTAAGTTACCTCAATAACAAATATTGAGTTTGAATGAAATATCTCTCTTACAGAGTGAATAAGAATCACTGAAGTACAGAATTACAAATGTATAAAAACAGAGTATTGAACGTGAACTTGATAATGCGTTCGTGTGTGTGTTCTTGTTTTTTTTTCTCTGTTTGGATGTTCCCATATATATATGTGTTGATAATGACCGTTGGAACATTTTCTTCTTGCACGTTAGAGTGTGCGTAGCCACTGTTGACTTTTCCAGTTTTTGAAAAATATCTGTTGGCGGTAGGTGGCGGTAGGTAGCACTTAAACGTTGCATTTGACTTTCCTTATTTGGTAAGATCTCTTCATTGTTTATCTGTGAACACGCTAAGAATACTAATACAATGAAAGGTTAATCACATAGGAAACAAATCAATGAACGTTGGAATGATTTCTGAATTTCTGGGTTTGATTACTCGAGTAGCTCCTCGAGTATCTTCGTGAAAATATTGATAGAAAGCAAGTCAATAAATAAACATCACATTACTCGGGTAGTGCATGGAGTAAACAAATTTACAAACCTTGGAAATACCTGTTGACTCGAGTACTTACTGGAATATAGTACAATTTTCTTCACAGGTTACTCGAGTAGCTACTCAAGTAGTCTCTTAAATAACCTTCAGATTACTCGATGCTTCACTCCAGTAATGTTGGCAGGATTCCAAGGCTGAGAGCACTTCAAGTTTGCTTACTAGTTTACTCGAGTACCGCCTCAAGTGAATATCTATTTTCTGCATAGCTTACTCGGGTAGATACTTCAAGTGCATTGCATATAACTCTGCAGATTACTCAATTACTAACTCGAGTAACCTCGTTCAAGTCTTTGACATGGAACATTTTAATACCTGCATACTTTGAGTGGTGCCTCAAGTGAAGTGTGATTAGAATATTTCAGATTAATCGAGTGTTACCTTCAAGTTTTATTTACCACAGTGATTTACTCGAGTGGCTCCTTGAGTAACATTGGCAGGATTGAAATGCTGAGAGTAGCATATTTCTTAAAGCAGGGTCTCGAGTACAGACTCGAGTAACATTGGCAGGCCGAGAGTGTAATATCCCGAATTCTGAGACTTGAGGCTAGAGAATAAGCCTGAAATAAGTGGACTGCTAAGCCCTGGTTTAGCAGGATCCCAAATTGTGATTAAGGGTTAATGACTCCAAAAGTGGATGTCATTAGTGATAAATGGACCCTTTTGGAGATTATGGTGTGAGTCGGCACCCGATGTGATTCGTATGTGTTCTGAGCAGCGCCAAAACCCTGTATTTAAGTTTAATTATGGATTAACATCTAAATTGACTTAAAATAGAGGGGAGGGCGCATTGTGAAAGAAAATGAATGAGAAAATGTATTTGATGGTGATTCAAGAGAGATTACCATAATCAGGGGCAAAACGATAAAGTTACCGACCAATTGATCGGTTACCGAAGAGAAAACTCATTGGTAACTTCAAGATCAATGGTTGAGATTGATTTGTGTAGAGATCAAAGGGTGGAATCATGTGTGCAAGTGTCTATGTGAGCTCATGGAGATGGATTAAGGGTGTGACAAGTGTCACAATTTGAGCCCTTGGATTGGGTCAAAGATTCAAACTCTTCCCTCTCTCCTCTCCTCCCTTATTTGGACGTTTTTGGGCCCCAAAATCTGCATTCACTTCATCATCTTCATCTAATCATCTCATCTTCTCTCTCACACACTCCATGGACGCCAATCATAAGGGGAGGAAAGAGAAAACTAGAGGTGAGATTTTGATTGGTTTATGGTCCTCTAATGCTCTAATGTCCTTCTATAAAGTTGTTCATAGTGATGAGAGCTTCATCTCTATGGTTTTAGATTTGTGAGAGGAGGTGTTTTGTTGCTTGAGCAAAAATGGAAAGATGAAGAATTAAGAAATTGGTTTGGGAAAGAGGAAGAGGTGAGTATTTGAAGCCTTTTGATCTAAGTTTTGTGAATTATGGTTGAGTATTGTGATTTGTAGAATTTGCCCTGATTTTGGTGATGAATTTCGTGTGGTTTGGATTGGATGAATTGGGTTGTGTTTTATGTTGGAAATGGTGCCATGTTGTGGTATTTGGTCATTGGAATTGATTTGGGAACTTGAATTGGAAGAGTTGTAATGTTGTGGTTTGAAATGTGATATTGTGTGACATGTTGCAATTCATTGTGAAACATGTCAATATAATGTGAATTTGGTTGATTTGGTATTTCCAATGGATTCCTTGTGAAATTTGGTGTGAGAATGATGTTTGATATGGAAATTGAACCATTGGAAGCCAATTGTGCAAATTTGGAAATCTGTCCATTGAATTTCTGTTTTGGGCAGTCTGTTTGTGTTGCCGTTTTGAATGGGAAAATGATGTCAGCACATTATGAAACTTTCCAGTCTTAAAGTTCACATCCCAAACTTCAAAATGGACATATAATATGTGCCATTTCATTTTGGGAACTGGGAGTTATAGCTGTCCAAACTTTGAGGTCGAAAATGGAACCTGTTTTGGGACAGTCTTGAGTTTTGGGGAATTCTTTATTTGTGTGGTGATTTCTAGTAAAGGAAAATATTTTTCCTGTGTAGAGGACTTGAATAGCTTTAATTTGGCTTTGGGATCACCTCATTTCGATTTTTGTGGAATTATTTATGATTTTTGGAAGTTCAACCAAGAAACTGGATTTCTTGGGCCACGGCCCGTGGATTCTGGGCCGCAGCCCAAATGTTTCTGGGCAGTTTTGGGCCGCAGCCCGTGGATTTTGGGCCGCGGCCCACCCTCAAAAATCAGCATTTTGGACTTTTAAAAGGTGATCTTTGGTCAAGTGTTTCCCAAGCCTTTAGGCATGTGTTTGGGCTTTGATTAGCCACCTAAAGGTGTTAAATGATAACCAACTTTAAGTGATATGAAAATAAGGTTTTGGAATAGAGAATAACCCTATGTCCTTGTTTAGTTATAGGGTTTGATGTTTGCCCTGAACGTGGTTCGATATTCGCCTGATCGCGAGTAAGCGGAGCTGGAGCTTACGTGGAAAGAGGGTAGGGAACTTACCTCTTTTGCATGCTTTGATATTTGTGTTTGTGTTTTGATGCATGTATTGCTTTGCTTGATTATGTGAAACATGTATGAATGATTGTAGCTCTGTTTCTAGTTATGCTATGGCCATGAGTATGTTGTTGAAATATTGAGCACGCAGATATGTCACTATGTGAGCATAAGATATGTATTCCAAGCATGTCATGCATTAAACACATATCATACATGCATATAGGTATCTGTTTCCTACTGAGATTCTCTAGAATCTCACCCTCCCCTACTAACTTTTCAGACAGGGCAGTAGGTTGAGGATGGAGCATGCAGCCAAGGGCGATGAGGACTTCCTTCGGTAGTCATTTTGATAGTTGGTTATCATCCCATATGGGATATTTGTATTTGGATGTGTATATATGTATGTGGATGAGGATTTGATTATGTGTATGAGGAAGATTTGTGTAATCCCCATCTGAGGGCTTGTATGGGCGAGTGTGCCCTGTAAAGCTTGAGTTAATGTATGGAACTCGGGATTGCCGGGATTATTTTTGTGTACTCTGATTTATTATGAATGTGATATTCCGCGTAGTAATTGTATTCGAAAAGTGATTATGAGACCAAGTTTATAAATGATTTCGGAAGGTAATTGTGAAAACCCCGTCTGGTAGATGGGTTTGTAAATTGTTATTTGTTTCTTATTGGTCTCTATTTCACTTTAATCGTGTATTTCGGATATAATTACGGCAGGGGGGTTACAGAGAGCAACTGGAAGTAATTTCCCTGATTACTCGAGTACTTACTCGAGTAACGTTGGCAGGCCGAGAGCAGCTTTAAGTGATTTACCTGGTTACTCGAGTACTTACTCGAGTAACGTTGGCAGGCCGAGAGCAACATATTTCCTTGTGGCAGGTTACTTGAGGGTTGACTCTGGTTACTTCAAGTTTCTGTCTCATTATTCGAGTTCTGACTTGAGTAACCCTTTAGAAATTTTGCCAATGATGAAGTTTCTCAGCTTTTTCTCTTGGGCTTTCTTCATTACTCCAGTGCTTACTTCAAGTGATTATTTGCTCTATAATTACTTTGTTCAAACTTATTTGTTTATCAAGTATTTTTCACATCCATTCTTTGTTATCATCAAAACATGTGAGATCTAACAGACCTTGCTTGGAAGCATTTTTGTTCTTGCTTTTATTGAAGATGGGTCATGTAGGAGATAATTTCTTGGTGGGTTTTGTAGGTATGAATAAGTAAGTGGCCAATGATTTCTCAGGTTCCAATGTTACCATAAATAATGGGTTCTAATATGCCCCTTATCCTTAAAATACAAGCTTTTTTCCCCTCTCGAATTTGAATGTTGAAGTTTTAATGCTTTGTTGCTGTCAAATACATGCTAGAACTAATCAAGCACATGGTTTTATAAACAAGCAGATTATATATAATATTGTCATGCCTTGCCAAATGATGAGGTTAAATGCAAGCTGGATCTAATAATAAAACACATGATTTTTGGATGAACCTTTACACTTTATGACCTAACGCATATTAATTATATGTTTCTTAAAAGTAAGTATTTATGTCCAGATGCAACATAGGTAATCCAGCATCATTGGACAAAATGTTGATAGCCTTCAAAAAGCATAGCTGAAGCCAAAGGTACAAGGTTCTTATCTGTGTAGCGATTATTTTTTCAAGCTTCCACAATAAAACTGACTTGGCTGGGATGTTTTTTGTATTGTTGTTTATGATCACTTTTGTGTAGCTTTGTGGCCTTTGTTGTATACCTGAGTTAAATGAAAATGATAGATTATATGCGTTTGAACTTTGCCAATTTCTTTTTTAAAGTTCCCTCTTCAAGTTATACCTTTGATAATATGTGTCAGATTATTCATGTAGGGTATGGTCCTTCATAGGTGCAATTATAGGAATAGTCCTTGAAAGCTATGTTGTTTATCAGCTTTTCTGAATTCTTTTTCGTTTTTAGTAAAGCTTTTCTGAAACCTTCGTTGACCGTGCAAATAAGTTGTCCTTCAAGGTCAATGTGTTTTTGCCAGCTTGCTAAGTAAGAAGTGATTTTACATAAAAAAAGGTGCCTTGCTCCAAAAGATTTTAAAGTCAGTCCTTGTCATGAGTTTACCCGTTTTGTGCATTTCATCTCTTTTAATACAACCCATGTTTTCTCTAAATGTTATTTTTCCTAGGTGGTTTTTTTCATTTAGTTTATCTTATCCATGCCTAATATAAGATGTATTCAAAGAATTTACCATGTATATTTAAACCTTGGATTAGTATACTTCATTTTATTTTTTTATTTTTTTCTTTGGATTTTAAACTTCCATCCTTTTTACTCTAGATTGTGCTATGTGTTCAGAAAATCAGATGTTTGAAAGTGTTGATAAGATGAAATGTGCCTATTGCACAAAATCACTAATGAGTCCCATATTGATCTTTGAGCTTCTCTGTGGATATATATTGTCACTTCGTGTTCCTTATACTATTTCCTTTTTAGACAATGAGTTTGTTCTTTTTGGTACATAAATATTTTTTATAAGTCATTTGTTACCAAGTAAAAGAATTGTTACTCATTTAAAGATTGCAATAGTTTCCTAATTTAATGAAGAATGTCACTAACCAGATGGTGTTCTTCATTGCAAGAGGTATATCTTGTATGCATAGTAGATAGTAGACATCAAATTTGACATCACGTTGGTAATATCTTGTATGCATAGTAGATGTTTAAAATATTCTAAAAGACTTCAATATTTTAATCTAAACCATGTGTTTGAGTTCTGTGAATGAGTATACCGTGTCACTGCATAACTAATGGACAAGAACAAAAGTCAAATGAATGAGTTTGTTGTACGAAGACTACTAAAGTCGCTGGTAAAAAGTCTTGGAGTTATTGAAAGTGGAAATAACACTACAAAACCTTTGCTGATAGGCAAGATTGGCAGGATCAAATGCAAGGAGTGATGGGTGGAGACATAAAATAAAGAAAAAGGAGGGGTAAGGCTTGAAGTCTTTGTCATACTAAAGCTGCAGGATTAAAGTAATTGATAGTATCTTTCTAATAAATGAAGTAGACTATGTTACTTTCTATTTTTTAGCTGAAAAATAATTGTGGCCTCTGTTGAATAAATAGACTGTGTAGGTTCGTACTTGATACATAGAAATGACCATATGTTGGCAGATTTGAAGGATCCCTCAGTTGCAAGGGTGCATCTCTTTTAAACAAGTGTGCAATAATATCATGTTGTTTTTTTTTTGTATTTCTATATCCTGTACTTCTTGGCATGTGTGGCGAAGGAGGTGGTGGAAGCAAAAGACAGAAAGAAGTACAAGATAGCATTCAAGGTGATAGAGGGAGCTCTGCTGGATATAACTACAAGAGCTTCAGGTTCATAATTGAAGTGAGTAGTGAATCAGCTGTCCAATGTTGACTACACCTCAACCTCAAAGGGCTAATGTCATTCCTAATTTTTGCAACTGTGGGGTTTGATGATGTTTATTTTTGTTTCTACCAGGCTACTTTATGCAGGATAGATTGATTTTATTTCCTTTTCATGTTTATCGTCTTATACATGTATAGTGTGTTTCATCTTTGTGGTTTGCTTGTCTGTACAATGAAAAAGCTGGACCCGCCTCTTTTTGTGTCTGCTAATTTTGTCTCATTACAATGAATTCTTATATCAAGTTTATGGTTAGCTTGCTACTCCCTCTTATAAAGTTGAATACAACCTATCCTTAAACAGGAATGTCCTCCCTGCTCATGTCTTTTTCCTACATTGCTGCAAGTCCTTTCTTGTCATACCACCTTTTGACTCACTTTTCCCTTTCTGAAGGTGTGTGTGTATGGGATATATTGTTGCAGGGATGACAAAAAATAAACGCAAACTACCAACCTTTCAATGACTTTGCATGTTTAGAAAAATCTGAGAAACAATGTATACATGCGAAGTTAAGTTAATTCATCAAAATCACATAATCAAATGAGGCTATTTTTTTCAACCTTGGAACAAGTCTATTGAACTTTGAACAAATGTATAATAATCATCCCAGCCTTGCTCTTTAAACGCTGCCTATATGTACATCAATGTGCCTTCCTTCTTTAAAAATAAAGATGATGTGTATATCATCCCAGCCTTTAATTGATTCTATCTTTAGTTAAAAATAAAGTCTTACCGAATAGCAAAGAAGGAAGAACAAACCATCCATTTGGTTCCACAAAGCCATTAAGAGACTTCAATGCAAATACCTCACAAGGAAGTAAGGCTCCAGCTAAGAATCCGAAAGTGCTGAGCACTACAAAAAAAAAGGTATTTTGTAGCGGTGCAATTGTAGCGGTTGTATTAAACCGCTACAAATTATGGTATTTGTAGCGGTTTTCACTTAAACCGCTACAAATTTGTAGCGGCCAGTTTTTTTGTAGCGGTTTCCTAAAAATAACCGCTACAAATCTGGCGCGAAATTCCCGCCAAAACTTGTAGCGGTTCTTTTGTAGCGGTTAATGCACACAAACCGCTACAAAATACCAAAGGTCAGAAGTTTGTAGTGGTTATGCCCCTATAACCGCTACAGAATTTAAAGAGTCCCGAAATTTGTAGCGGTTCTAAGCAATAACCGCTACAGAATTTCAAACGTTGTGAACATTTGTAGCGGTTATTGTAGAACCGCTACAAATTTAATTATTTGTAGCGGTTATAGTAGCGATTATTTTAATAACCGCTACTAATATCTGGACTATTTAAGCCCCCCACCTCCTTCATTTCTCCGTTTGCTCATTTTGTTTCCTGAGGTTTCTCTGAGTGATTTCTTCGATATTTGAGCGTTCAGACGTCTCTATAGGAGTTTTTGCTCGGTATTTCTCAGTATTTGCACTTGAGGTACGTATATAACACGTATTTTATTTATATTTGTATTTTTATTATATTTTTGCATAATAATGTGACTAATTTTTTTTTTAATTTGTACAGTTGATATGGCTTCAGGACAGGATAAGGGGAAGGCCCCTGAGGTCCCCAAACCGAATTTACGGGGTGGCAGCAGCTGGGCAGGGGGCAGAGGGAGGGGGCAGCGCGCAGGCAGGGCTACCGCGGCATCTCAACCCAGCCCCCCACAGGCACCGCCGACGATCCCACAGGCGACGACTGTACCAGAGGTGCCTGAGGTGGAGGGGACAGATATTAGCATTAAGGACTTCCTCAATGAGGAGGAGTTCGAGATCCCGATTAGTGGGTTCAGGGAGATGGAGCAGTTCCTCGATGAGGAGGACGCTCGGGAGCAGAACAACCCACGAGGGTCGTCTTCACGGTCCACTGGGTTTGAGGTGCAGGTCGAAGGTAAATTACTTTTTTAATTTAGTAAGTTATTTATTTAAATTTGAAATGTTAACTTTGAATTATAATTTATCTAACGTGCGGTCAACTGTGCAGATGAGCAGGGGAACGTGTCGACGAGGAGGCTGGATGTGGCCGGTCTGAACAGCATGGACCGGTCCCTGCGAGTTATAGTGCCGTGGAACGAGGGCACTGACTAGCCGATCCACAATGGGGGTCACCTGCTCAACCGCTTCCTGAGCGACCTGGGATCGAATTGGATGCGGTTCCCCCTTCACTTCCCGACGTGGAGGCACATTCCGAAGGGGCCGAAGGACTAGGCTTGGGAGGAGGTGGTTCAGGTAATTAAAACTATTTAATTAATATTTTTTTAATTAATTCTATTTAATTATTTTTTTTAAATTATGGTTTTTATAATTATTGATATTTAAATGTATATTTTTCAGCTGCGGTTTGCCGTCCGGGCCAACCGGAAGAGGTACGCCCTCGTGAAGATGGGCGACGCCTGGAGGAACAGGAGGAACCGTCTCTTCCACAGTGTGGATGGGGACGGGACGATGCCTCTGGAGCAGCTGCAGGAGAGCGTCCCGGACGGCGTGCCGCCGAACGACTGGGCGCGTTTTCTCCAGTTCAGGAGGAGCCCTGAGGCGCAGGTAATGTATTTATTAGATTTTTGATATATAATTTTGTAATTGTTAAATATTAAATTATAATATCAATTTATTTTGTATTTAATTATAATATCAATTTATTTTGTATTTAATTTCCAGGAGCTTGCTCGGAGGAACGCCGGGATCCGGGCGCAGCAGACGATCCACCACACAGCAGGATCGAAGACCTTTGCTGTGACCTACAGCGAGCTGGTAACTTTTCAAGTGCTTCACTTACTTTTAGTTGATTATTTCATAATACTAATTGTTTTGTAATTGTTTCAGGAGATGAGGGCTCAGCAGGAGAACAGTCAGATGGACTATGCGGAGCTGTACGCTATCACACACAGACACCGTGACGGGACTGCGACGTCTCAGCAGGCAGAGGCAGCCATTGTAAGTAATTTTATTATTATATTTTTTATAAAACCAAGTTAATAATGAAAAATGCTAATTATTAATTGTTTCATAAAATGGCAGGAGCGGATGCATCTGTCGCAGGCTGAGCTGCGACAGACCCAGCCTGAGGAGTCACAGGGGTCAGTGGACCCGACGGCTCCTTTGAAGGCGGGTCTGGCTCAGGCTGAGCACCCCGGACGCGTGCGGGGTATAGGGATAGGCGCCAGACCCAGCATGGTCTACGGCAGGAGCGCCGCCTCTGAGGCTGGCAGCTCTAGAGGGGTCAGACGTCGGAGGGATGAGTCTATTGACCAGCTGCGGTCAGATTTGGAGTAGACGCACCAGCAGATGGCGCAGCAGCAGCAGCAGATGCAGCAGATGCTGCAGGTGCACGCAGATACGATGTACGCTCAGCAGACGCAGTGGCGTGAGATCGCGAACAACATGCTCGAGGGAGCATGGAGTCGCCTGTTCCCAAACGAGCAGCATCTAGCGGTTCCCCCTGTCCCTCGCTACGTCGTCCCGAGTACTACTCCTCCTCCTACTGCTCCTCCTCCTACTGATAACGATGGTGCGGTTCAGTCTGCGCAGCGGCCCGATCCAGCGGCATCTGAGGGAGCACCAGAGGATCAGCCCCCAGCTCCTTAGTTTAGGACATTTTCTTTTCTTTTAAACATTTGTAAATATTTATGAGATTTTATTTCAGAATTTTCTTATTGTGTTTTATATAATTATATTTATATTATTAGATCGTATTGAAATGATTAATATCTAAATTTTAAAAAAAAATTTATATATACATTTGTAGCGGTTTTAAGTTAAAACCGCTACAAATGTATATCTTTGTAGCAGTTATTAGTTCATAACCGCTACAAAGATATATATTTGTAGCGGTTATGAACTCATAACCGCTACAAATTTACTTATATATTTGTAGCGGTTTCCCTTCAGCAACCGCTACAAATATATATGTTTGTAGCGGTTATACACTAATAACCGCTACAAACACTCAAATCATTTGAATTTTGAAATTTGCCGCCTTTGTGCACATTTGTAGTGGTTATACTTATGTATAACCGCTACAAATTAGAAAATTATTTTAATATTTAATGTCCAATGGCTTTAATATTAGTAGCGGTTTAATATATATAACCGCTACTAATACGTTGAACATTAGTAGCGGTTATATATATATAACCGCTACTAATACTCAACAAGTACATTTTGAATTTCCCACCAATTAACGGCTTGAATATTAGTAGCGGTTTTATATATGTAACCGCTACTAATATTTTATAACTCTAGCGGTTGGTGTAGCGGTTTAATAACCGCTAAAAAGTTATAAACGTTGGATTTTCAGAATATAAGGTTCTAGGCATTCGTCATTATCTTCTCACTCATCTTCTTCTCTATACTTTCTTCTCTCTCACTTGTAGCTATGGATAAATCATGGATAAGGTTGCCGCGCAATTCTCCTGAATATTTGTACGGATTAAACAGTTTCTTAGATTTCGCATTCACTCACGCCAGCTGTAACGGCAAGATCGTCTGTCCGTGTCGGAAATGCAAGTTCAAGAAGTGGCATCCACGAAATGTTGTGAAGGAACATTTGCTTGTGAAGCCTTTCCCTGAGGACTATACGTTCTGGGCAGTTCATGGTGAGAAGGCCGGCATTAGATATGACGAGGCTCTTCCTCGAAGTTCTCAAGTAGGCGTTCAAGTAGATGAAGATGATCCTGTGAATGATGCTGTGCGTGATGCGTTTGGATTTCAAGGCGACAACTTCAACGAAGAAGTGCACGGCTCTGAGCCGACTTTTATGGAGAATGAAGCAGCTCGGGATTTTTTCAACTTGATGGATGAGGCAGATCGTCCTTTATATCAAGGTTGTCGCAAATATTCTAAATTATCTTTCTTGATCAAATTGTATCATATCAAGTGCTTGTATGGGATCACAGATAAGGGAATGTCGATGTTGCTCGACTTATTACAAGATGCATTCCCCGACGCCGAGATTCCCACAACCTTCTACGAGGCCAAGAAGATTATCAACAGGTTGGGGTTGAATTATCAAAAGATTGATGCGTGCCCAAATGATTGTATGCTGTATTGGGGAGACGATTCCAGCAGGGAGACGTACAAGAGATGTCACACATCGAGGTACAAGACAATTCGGAAGGGGAAAAAGCAGAAGAAGAAACCTGCAAAGATTCTCAGGTATTTCCCTTTGAAACCTCGTCTACAAAGATTATTTATGTCGTCTAAAACTGCTAAGCACATGAGGTGGCATGCCGTTGATAAAAACGAAGACGGTAAATTAAGACATCCGCGGGATGCAGCTGCTTGGAAAACGTTTGACAACGACTTTCCAGATTTTGCGACTGACCCCAGAAATGTCCGGCTTGCGTTGGCGACCGACGGTTTCAATCCTTTCGGGAATCTTAGCACAAGTTACAGCATTTGGCCGGTAGTCTTAGTTCCCTACAACTTACCCCCTGGATGTGTATGAAACAAAGCTCTTTCATTATGTCTATGATCATTCCAGGCAAAAAGGCACCGGGCAATGACATCGATGTGTATCTCCAACCGCTTATTGCGGAATTGCTTGACCTGTGGAATGTCGGCTTGGAGACGTACGACGCTCACAGCAAGACTTTGTTCAACATGCGTGCAGCCTTGATGTGGACGATCAGTGACTTTCCTGGCCTTGGCACATTATCTGGTTGGAATGTGCACACTGGGTCGGCGTGTCCGGCTTGCAATTTTGACTCTGACGCATTGCGCCTTCCCCACAGCCGAAAGTGGTGCTTTATGGGGCATCGGAGGTTTCTCGATGGAACGCATAAGTTCATATTGCAACGGAATCGCTTCAATGGGAAACCAGAGAAAAGAGGACCACCTCAGACTTTGTCCGGTACAGATATTTTACAGCAGCTTGAGCATGTTGACTTCGAGTTTGGAAAAAGCGACGATTCAGCACAAACTCGCCAAAAGACGCGCAGGACTTCGGCGCCTCAGCAGTGGAAGAAGATAAGTATCTTCTTCACGCTTCCGTATTGGAGATCTAATTTACTTCGCCACAGTCTTGATGTAATACACATTGTAAAGAATGTTTGCGACAATGTGCTGTATACGCTGCTTAACGAACCCGGCAAGACAAAAGATCACCTTAAAGCGAGGAAAGATTTACGTGACATGGGAGTTCGTGAAGACGCTTGGCCAGATGAGCATGACAGATTTACACCGGCAAAGTTTACCCTCACAAAACCGAACAAGGATGTGTTCCTCGCGACGTTGAAGAAAATAAAAGTTCCTGATGGGTATTCAAGCAACATTTCTCGATGTGTCGACTTGCAGGCTCGAAAGGTTGCTGGCCTGAAGAGTCACGACTCACATGTTCTTATGCAGCAGTTACTCCCTCTGGCTATAAAGAATACACTTCCTCCCAATGTTTCCATCGTTTTGGTGGAACTTTGTTCTTTCTTTCGGAAGTTGTGTTCTAAGGTTTTGATCGTTGAGGAGCTCGATCAGCTGCAGTCGAAAATCATTCTTACGCTTTGTCACTTGGAGATGATCTTTCCTCCGTCCTTTTTTACTGTGATGGTTCACCTCACAGTCCACCTCATTCATGGAACAAAGCTCGCTGGACCAGTACAATATCGTTGGATGTATCCGATTGAGAGGTACTCATTTTAAATATGTGCTTTCATTTATTGTCCGTATTTAATGTTTGCTCGTCGTCCTTTTCATCATTTTATATCAATTTTCTCTTATGTACTTCGTAGGTTCCTTGGGAAATTAAAATCTTACGTGAGGAATAAGGCGTGGCCAGAAGGTTCTATAGCTGAAGGCTATATAGGGGATGAGGTGCTATATTTTTGCTCAAGGTACTTTGATGATCTTGAGCCGGCTTTCAACCGCCCGCCTCGTGTTGACGATTGTCCTGAACCTGCGCCGACATCAGGAGAATTTATCCCTCGTGTTGGTAAACCAGTTGGAGCAACTGAGAACTTCAAACTAACGGCAACTGAGAAGTTCCAAGCACATAGACATGTCTTGATTAATTGCAGTCAAGTTGAGCCTTTCATACGGTAAGAATTGTACACTCACATGTATGTTATTCGATCTATATCTTTCGTAACATTTCTCACTTTCATTTCACTAACGCCTTTCCATTATTAATTGCAGGGAATTCAGAAGTCATGTCAAGCGTCAGCTCAGGATCCGTACACAGACATCCTCGGAAGTTGATAGGAGGGTCCACAGAGAATTCCCGGGCTGGTTTGCTCGCAGAATACTAAATGACCACAACCCACACTCACCAGATTTCAGAGCTCTCGCAATCGGCCCTCTTGATCATGCAAAACAGTTTACAGCATACAAGGTCAATGGTTTTAAGTTTTGCACGGTTTCACGGGATCAGGGATTGCAAACACAGAATTCGGGTGTTTATGGCACATTTGGGACAAGGAGTTATGCGAGCAGCAGTGACGCCAACATGCAGTTCGGAGGCATCCCTTACTATGGCAAGCTTCTTGATGTGGTCGAGCTTAATTATCAAGGCCGTTTCACCGTGACGTTGTTCAAGTGTTTGTGGGCAAATACCACTACTTCTCGGGGACTGACAACTGACGACCTAGGGATCACATCAGTCAATTTCTCACGCCCGATTCATACTGGTATTTCTCAAGATGATGAGCCGTATATTCTAGCTTCAGAGGCACATCAGGTTTATTATGTCGAGGACGAGAGGCATAGGGATTGGCACATGGTCGTTCATTTAAAGCCAAGAGACCTTTACGACATGGGTGAAGGAGATAACATCGCCTACGAGAGTGAGCCATTTCATCCAGCTGATTTTCAAAACTACTTCCCTGAAGGCGATGACAATTTACCTCTACTGCGGTGAGTTTTTTTAAGTCCACGTCATTTCAATTAAATTTTTTAAATTTAATAATACATCAATAACAATAATTTTTCTACAAAATTTCTGTAGGGATGGCGACGATGAGTGATCAAAATCAAGTGTAAAAAATTTGTCTTTACAAAAAATGCAAACTATTTGTGTTAAAATAAAATGTAAAAAAAAATTAAAAAAAAAATTGTGATCAAAATCAAGTGTAAAAATTTGCCTTTACAAAAAATGCAAAAAATTTGTGTTAAAATAAAATGTAAAAAAAATTTTAAAAAAAAATTTAAAATAATATTTGTAGCGGTTATTGAACCGCTACAAAAATATAAATAACCGCTACTAACTAATAACCGCTACATTAACCGTTACAAATGGCACGATGAATATTAAACCGCTACAAAAATATAAATAACCGCTACTAATTAATAACCGCTACATTAACCGCTACAAATAATTCGTGGATCCCTATAAATACCCTTATCACATCTCATTTCAAACACTCCCCAATTTCTTTTCACCTTACCTTTCTTTCATTTCCTCTCATTTACAACTTCATTCGTATGAGTAGAGGAGCTGAATAATACGATCAAATATGGTAACAAGATTTTCAATTTTTTTTAGAATACTTCTTTCCTTTCTATAAAATTTATTCTAACTATTTTTTTTTCTAGATATATCATAACTCTATCTCATTTTCATCTATTTTTCATACACGATTACATTATATTAGAAAACATAATAATTCCTTATTACCTACATATCCTGAATAATATTATTAATATAAATTTTATACTAATCCTATTCAATTACATTTTTCCTTTTTATTTATTAATAAGTTAAACTATTTAATAATAAACTAATTGAAATAGATAAAATAATAACAAAATAAATTATTTATTATAATATTGAAAAAACAGAAAAAAAAATCATCGTATATTTTATGAAAAAAATTTTAAATATTTGTAGCGGTTATTAAACCGCTACTAAATAACGCGCCTTTTTACGGTTCAATTTAAATTTTTTTGCGCGAATTTTGAATTTCATGAAATTAGTAGCGGTTTTTAAAACCGCTACTAATTTTGAATTTCATGAAATTAGTAACGGTTTTTAAAACCGCTACAGATAAAAAATGTCATTTTTTTCCGCCAACAAATTTTGAATTTTTTATATTTGTAGCGGTTTATTAACCGCTACAAAAAAAAAATCTTTTTTTAAGCTGTAAATAAAATTTTTTATATTTGTAACGGTTATATAACCGCTACAAATATCTCTGGGTGTTGTAGCGGTTAATGATAACCGTTACAAAGGTTGTAGCGGTTATTTTTGATTGAGTAGCGGTTTTATAAAACCGCTACAAAACGGCTTGCAACGTACGATTTAGTAGCGGTTTTTCAAACCGCTACTAACCTATTTGGTAGCGGTTAGAACCGCTACGAATACCCATTTTTAACCGCTACTAAATCACGTTTTTTTTGTAGTGGAGGAACAATTCACATCCTATTCATATGGGTACAGAAAATATATAAGTTTGTGGTTTAATTTATTATTGACCTTCAAATATTAAAAGGGTTATTTTTTCATGGTCAATATTTCAAGGAAGTGTTATGTAATTTAACGTTATTTTTATTAGCAATTTGCATTATGCAGTATCTCTATATATAGATCCAAAAATCTAATATTTTCTTTTTACAAGGTCTGTATTTACACATAGTCAATTATAGGTTGCACTATCTAGGGTGAAAAGTAATAATGGACTGAAGATATAAGTGCCTACTAATGATCAAGAGAGGAGAAGGGCTACAAAAAATGTTGTCTACAAGGAAGTATTTATATGTTTGAGTTGCTGATTTGAAACTATTGTACTTGATTAATGAACTTTATATTGCTAATTACATACTTGAATTTAGAAATGTGGATGTTATTCATGTATTAAGGATGTAATGAAAGCAACGAGTAGGTTGTTGAATTATTATCTTTAAATGTGTTATTTGTGTTTGAAATCCAGTACTCCCCGCGCAACGCGCAAGAGAGTTAACACTAGTTTTAGAAACATCACCATCTTGCCCACTTTGATTTTCCAATTCTTTACATTTTTATTAATTTTGGCCAAACCAAACCATACCACACCATTTTTCCTATACAATAAAAACATTGTCGAATATTAAATATGAGCATATTTCGTTTCAAGGGACTACCTCTTTGCAGTGGAACCATCCAATCCACACTTTTGAACAGTGTTAATAGAAATCACTGTTTAAACCGTCAAATATACTGCATCCAGATGCAATTTCTTAGGCCCAAAACGTTTTGTCCTTCATATTCGAAAGTATATCTTCCATAAAAGTCTATACAAGCTTCCCTTGGCTCACCTTATTCCACGTGGCCTTCCATATCCAAAACTCACGGCCTCAATCAAACACGAATCCCACACCACCACCAAAAGCCCGTTAACTCGTTTTGCTAAATTAGCCCTATTTTTTTCTATTTTAACACCTCCCTCATTTTATGGCTCATTTGCTAGCTACCAACCCCACTTCTTCTTCTTCACTGAAACTATTCTTCTGCTCAGAATCCTCCATTACTGGTAGTGTTCGAAACGCAGGGTATTACAATGCGAGAACGAAACGACACCGTTTTAGCGGCAGTAGTAGGTGTTCGACCTCATCGAGCGTGGTTTCTGTGGAATTGCAGATGGAGAAGCTAAATGAAGAAGAAGAGGAAGGAGAGAGAAGGAGAATTAGGAGTGTGAGTGAGGAAGAGAGAGAGTGTCTGGTGTGTGAGAATGGGTGGAGAGTGAGGAGACTTGTGGAGAAGGATGAGGAAATCAGGAATGCTGCGAATGTTCAGGCTGAAGCTTTTCATGTCCCTGTTTCGCTCTTCAATCCTCTGTTCTTCCAGTTCTTTCAGGTTCAAATTACAATGATCGCTCTTCTTGTCTTCAACTTCGATGATATATTGAATTTCAATTTCAATCTTCAAAATTAGTTTAGCCAAACTACTCTTCTCTTCCGGAGCTAATTGATGTGTTTATTTTGAGCTAGAAAAAAAAAAAAAAAAACTAACAGCGCCCATGACAGTGATAAATTTAAGAAATGATTGTGTAACAGATAAGGTTTTTAATTTTTTAATATAATATATTTAGAATATTAAACTAATTTTTTTAATAAAAATGATAATTTGATATTTACTGTTTCATTAGGATTTTAGATATTTTTTAATTTACATATATTTTAAATTTAAGATTAATAATATTTAATTATACAGTCATCATTTAAATTCATATTATTATCATTTGAGTTTACTATGTCAGTGTTTTCTATTATCAACATTAACGGTATTAGAATTATATGATTAAAAGTATAAATATTAAAAATATACCTCATATAAACTTAAATAATTAAAAGTATATTTTAACCTAATACAAATATAAATTAAAATGAATATATTTTATATTTGGTAACATCAACCAGCATTATGATTCTAGGTTGAGTGGGCTATATGAACCTACATGATTTATGTAGTTAATTCTATCTAATAGGATAATGGGATAAGGTTGGTCTTTATTGTATACAATTGAATATGAAGTATAGACATTCTAATTCCAATGAATAACGTCATATTATTATTTTATGAAATGCAATTTTTTTTCTAACTTGTCTTTTTTCTGCTGTTGCAATGCACATAGGCAGAAGTGCTTGCCGGCCTCCTTTACAAGTTGAAGAACTCTCCTCGTGATAGGTAAATTTGAATATTTTCCTTATTGAAAGGTTACACTTAACATATAAAATCTGATTCATTTATTAATCCACAACTCTTATGGGTTGATTCTTTCTTTGTTTTTTTGGAACTAAAAATTGAAGATTAAAACCTTTTTCGACGTACTTAGAATTTAGAAAGTGTTGTGATGAATAACGGCATGAAGAAAGCACACAGCTTCATCAGCATTATTTTCAAATTTATATCATTCTAAAACCTGATAGACATAACCGAAGGCAGGTGGCTCAAATGGTTTGTCACTTGGGTCCTTTCCACAAAGACTCGGGTTAGAGACCAGTGGATGGAGTCTCTGCTGAAGGGAGAAGTGGACACCCAAAGGGTCCGACACAGCCTCTAATCCGTACTAGTCGGTTACTCAGGTTTATCTAACCCAAAGAAGGCCAAAACCCAGAAAAATCGCTGGACACCGGATGCTAAAAGCAAAAAAATAAAAAACCTGATAGACATAGTTTTGCAGTGCTAGCTATATTAGACGATATACTATAACTGATTTTAGTATGTCAACTTCAACTTAATTACGACCAGTTTGATGACATATTAACCACAGTTGATCTATTATACAGTTCAAAAAATGGTTTTATATTGCAAAAAAAAAAAAAAAAAAAAAACTTTTTTACAGTGGTTAAAAAAAATTCTACACAAGTTTTGTAACTGATGTAAATATAATTGGTGTAAAAAATATTAAAGTTTCTACACTAGTTCAAGAGAAAAAGACTTTTCTACCCATTTGTTCTTAACAATTGTGGAAAATGTTGAATGAAGTGGTAAACAGCCTCACACTCATTAAAAAAAGAATATAAGTTTGAATTCCGGTAAGTATATTTATTGAGAGTGGTGAAATCTCTTTCACATTCTATGTTTCCAAAGGAAAAACCTTTAATCAAATCAGTATAAAGAATGTTAATAACAACCAAAAGAACTCTTCACTTTCGAGTTTCGACCTTGATTGTTAATGGAATTGATGTAGAAGGTACACTTTTCTGCACCTGTGTATTTGTCAAAAGTCAACGGTCTCACATTTTATTTACAAAAATATCACGAATCACACGTTTTCTTTAACCGCTCTTATAAAAGTCCCATGGTAGAATTGTTATTTTGCACTAATATCTATTTTAAAAACATTAGCTAAACTTTATTATTGTGCTATAATATCTGAGTTATGTTGGTATTTGAGTGTGTATAATATAAGTACACATTCAGCTCTTTAATTGCCACCAACATTAAATGTTTTTAAGTTTAAATCTTCAATAAAAACCAGAATAAATTCGGCCCCCAAAATGTGGATTAAAAAATGATCAGATTTTGGTACAGAACTTTTTTAATCAAATATTCATGTAGTTTGAGACAAGTTTGGTTCATAATAATATAACAATAATATAGGTATGCATGTTTGGTGGCTGAGGCAGACACAAACAGTTCATCAAAACAAATAGTGGGAGTTGTAGATGTGACAGCCTTGAGGGATGAGAATGTGCTTCAACATCTCCCTCCTCAGGCACCAGAGTATCTTTACATCTCTGGAATAGCTGTCTCCTCTAATTTCAGGTGATCATCAACTTAACTCTAATCTTCTCACCAAATTTGTATTTTTTTTTCCCTTGTGGTCTTTAAATTATAAATCCTAGTATAATCCTCCACATTGATTTCCAATTAGGGGAGAGCAATAGTATTGAAATTCGGATCAGATAAGCCAATTGGACCGGTGATCTGTTCACTTGGCCGGTCTGGTCAACCAATTAAATTGGGCTCAGGATCAACTCAATGGGTTTGGATGAGTTGAATTTCGTATAATTTTTTGCAAGTCTAAAACGATGTCATTTTGAGTTTTTTAAAAAAATAGTGGCATCAATTTTAGTAAATATGTTTTACTATATTATAGCATGTGGTTTAGGCTTGAATGTTTCATTTTATTGAAGATTAATGCCTCCTTTATCTAAATTTTATTACTTTTGTTATTTTCATGATAATATATGAATATTTTAATTTAATCATATTATTTAATCATGATCGATTTGACTCTAGTACGATCCCAGCCAGACAACTTACTCTTGAACCATTATTTCGATCGGTTCAAAAGCCACTTTAAGAAATCCAACTAAATTATGTACCAAAAAAAAAAGAAATCCTACTAAATTAGGTTGCTTATAAAATTAAAAAAAATGTGAGGTTTGGGATGAATTTTATATTGGATTAAGTTGTATTCAACATTCTACGATATTTTGCCAATAACATTTAGTTTCATAAAGTAATTTTTAGTGTAATCTTGCCTTTAAGGACCAGAAAAGTATTTGATGACAAACAAGCATCTTCAATTATTACATAATTATCATTTTCAATGATTGAAGGTTTATTATTAAACTCCATTAATTAAAGAAGGGGATGATGATTGATTGTGAAGTAATTGATGTTGGTGAAACAGAAGGAGGAAGGTAGCAACTGCTTTGTTGAAGGCTTGCGATGTGCTATCAGTGATGTGGGGATTTGACTATCTTGCCCTTAGAGCTCATGAAGATGATTGGGGTGCTCGCAATTTGTATTCAAAAGCTGGCTACAAAGTTGTGTCTAGAGATCCCCCATGGTTGTCCACTTGGATTGGAAAGAAATGCCGTGTTCTTATGATTAAACAAATTAACCATTAAAATCAACATTAAACCAAATACCAAGTGCAACCATTTAATTTAAGTATACATATATAGCTTATAATATATCATTTCTTTCAATTAACTAAGATTGGTTTGGTTGATAATAATGTCACCATTCATACTACATAAAAGTGAGAGTTTGAATATCGATGTAAAGATCCCATTAACGAAAGATCTATTGTTACCTTTACAGGTATTTTATAAGACTTATAACAACCTCAAAAAGTGAGAGTTTGAATTCTGTTATCGATGTAAGAATCTCATAAACTCACTTAAAATTTGCTTACCCTTGCACACAAATATATAAAAGAAGTTTAATACTAATATGTCCTTTTCATATTCATTTCTTATATTTATACCATGATATATATATATAATATATTTTTATTTAAATATTATGTTAAAAGGTCTAACCCACATGACCATGAGAAGTGAGAACCGAGAGTTATTGGTGTTTTTGTTTCGAGGTCCAATCCGGTTCTAAAAGTATTGGTATTAAGTATAATTTAATTGACCGAAAGAATTCAGGTAATTCTTATAAGAAATTCAAATAAATTTTTTGTTGAACATATAAAATGATATTATCAATCATCAATCAACTTTATTCTTAAAAACTTATAATACTCAGTTTATAATAAAATGAGTCGGTTTGGATCCATTAGTCAATAAATACAATTTATCATAATTCACTAATTAAGTAATTATATTTCCTTCCAGCACCATAGCCATCAATTTGGGAAGATGTAATTTATTTCTATCTTTCACTTCATATCTTTGTTTATGTGATCTTTTCAAGGTTATTAAACTATACCAAAAAATTTGGTTTTCGACGTAGCACAATGGCGTCGTGCAATTCATGTAACCGACCCCACCTAGTGAGATAAAAGCTTTGTTGTTGTTGTTGTTGTTGTATTAAACCTAGACCGGCCACTGAATTGGCTTGGATAGTGGCTTAAGGGCCAAAGGGTTAGATTGAAGTCAAACCGGAGCTACCAGGGACCAGACGGTGAGGAAGTGAACTTAAACAATAATATTTTTTAGATTTAGAATAATTTTAAAATTTGAGAATTTTCGAAGATCAAATGATAATATTTTTGAGCAATTCTCTTTACATTAGAAAGTAAACATTTCCAGCTTTCCATAGAGTCCTAATTCGTATTTTTTGAAAATAAGTAGAATCATATATAAATTTTTAAAATCATAAAATTCTTGGAAAAAACAACAATGAACCGGTTAAACCGAACCAATTAGATGATTGAATATTCTTTCAATTTTACCACCATCATTGAATTATATTCATCTCGCGCAACATGCGGAGAGTAAACGCTTGTTATTCGTAAATCCTGTTCATATTATACAGAAAGGAAAATAATGATAAATTTTAATTGACATATTTCAATAAAATTTAAATCTGATTGTTTTTCTGGCATAAATATGAAGTTGGAAGGGAAAATCGCTAGTAAATACTAAATAAGCAAATTAATTGTTCTTTGCCACCAACACATATGGGATACCTAATTGTCATTAAAATTGAACTTAAAAAGACAAAAAAGCCCTTAGTTTGACAACACCATTTTAGGCGGGAGGGAGGAAGGAGAAAAGGTAGAGCAACTCGATGTTTGAGTACAGTGTAGTAGATCCAATCTTCGTCAAACAAGCCTTCCATACTCCTTCGGACGCCGTCCACCATTGTCTGCCGTTTGTGGTTGTTCTCGAGCAAGCAGTGAAGAAGGTCAGAATCCTAGGGATTTTTCTACTCCCAAAATCTCGTGAGAATGATTTGCTCAGTTTGCCTTTGCATCTCGATTTTAATTTGTTCCCCGCGTCATCAGGTTGTTCTTGCATTCCACACTCCTTCGGACGCTATTCACCATTGTCTGCCGTCTGTGGTTGTTCTCGGGCAAGTAGTGAAGAAGCGTGGAATCCTAGGGATTTTCCTACTCCCAAAATCCGGTGAGATAATTTAAAATGCCTTACTTACTAGCAATGTTCTTGCTTATATGGTGGTTTCTAAAATAAATCAACAGGATGGGGCTTTTGAATTTAATATGGTTTAGTGGAAGAATTTTCCTTTATAAAGAAGCGAATTTCAAAGTTAGTAGAGCTCTCTAAAGAGATAAAATTCAGTTGAAACTATGCTGAGTTTCTTGTCTTGAACCCTTTCAAAATGTAATTGGAGCAGGCTTATTATAATGGGAGTATATTTAGATGTCATGGACTGTTTGAACTCTTCTGTACTCTGTTTTCCTTTTATGCTTCGTGATATATCATTAAGAACCTTCAAATCAACCCATGACAAATACTCTTAAGACTGTGGTTCACTGTGCTTGATGACAAAATCAAGATTTGTGCATGGCTTTACACTTCTGTTTGGTAGCAAGTCAAGTTTCAATTATGTAAGCTTTTTCCCCTTCCAACTCATTATTTTTTATTTTTTGCTTTTTGCAGAGGGAGAAGAAAATTTTGCAGGACTTAAATGGTGTTTTTGTATTTAATGTCGCTGAAAGAGAGTTTCTAGACAAACTAATAGTAAGGCTCATAAAAAAATTTGATAGCATAAAGGGTAAGTGTTGGGGCTTGTTACGGTTGATATATCATATTGAAAATCAGAATAATAAACCAAGCTGATCTAACAATTTCTCTTGTTAATCTTTGCTTTAGTTTGAGATGAGATTTACATAATATTAAACCTTGCTTATATCTCCCCTTCACCAGTCAAATTAGAAGTGAACCAAATCATTAAATTTATGAAGTTTATGCTTTGTTCATATGGTGCTTCTCTGTTGCAACTTAATATGGATTCTGAATAACCTATCTTTTCTGCAAAGCATGTCAATTTAAAACTTGTTGTTGTTATGTAACAGACATTTGGCAAGTGTTTCTGTTCTCCTTCTTGTTTGAACTCATTTTGGTGTTTGCTCATATGTTTCTGGGATCTTTGTATAACTATGTTGCATGATAGCTTCACAATTTCAGAAATATCATTGTGCACTTTTGGCCACTTTTTCTGATAGCATTGTCTTTTATTGCTGCTTACACTTTCAAAGTTTTTTATGCTGGTTTTTAATAGGTTCTGCAATTAAATATGTCGTATCTTAGCCAAATATTTTTATATTTCCCCAATGGTTTTTAACAAGCCTGCATTTGATTTTAGATTTGGTGTTATTCAACAGCAAAGCAATGTGTGAGTTAGTGAAATTGTTGGATACTCTTGTATGTATAGATGTATCCATTGTATGTTAATGTTTTGCTATTTATTTCTGTTAAGATGGGACTGTGACATGTATGTGATATCGTGGCTGAAAATGTGGGAAAATATTAGAAGGCCTGAGTGGAACAATTTCACAATGCTTGATGTGAGTAAATTTTTACTTTACATGTTACAATATGATTGGATCTAACTTAAAACTTTTATGTTCAGGAAGACATGGATCAAAAGAGGGTGAATGTGGTGTGGTGGCTAGTTACCCATGCGAAGAACAAACATCGGGAATGGATAATGCGTAACATTGAAGTTTGGAGATATAAGAAGAAGACAAAGTGTCATTAATGCTTTAACTACTTTAACTAGGGATGTTTGTATTTCGTTTTGCAACAAACTAAACTGTCTGTATATATATGACTTTGTTAAACATTAGATCATCCAAATGTCGATAAAGTTTGACATACGTGCACAACATGTTCCTTGTGTGCAAAACACGATCTTCCGTTTTGTGTATTTGATATTCCATTCTGTGCAATTGAGCTTCCATATTGTGTAGTTGATCTTCCGTTTTGTGCAATGATCTTCCGTGTTGTGCAATTACTCTTCCATGATGTGCAATTGATCTTCCATGATGTGCAATTGAGTTTTCGTTTTGTGCAATTACTCTCCCATGATGTGCAAAGTATAATCCATTGTGCCAATGATCTTGCATTGTCATATACTCTTTCATGATGTGCCAATGATCTTCCGTTTTGTGCAATTGATCTTCCATTTTGTGCAATTAATCTTCCATAAAGTGCAATTGATCTTCCGTTTGTGCAATGGATCTTCTGATTCATGTGTAAAGGATGATCCATTGTGCCAATGATCTTCCATTATATGCAATTACTCTTCCATGATGTGCAATTCATCTTTTATGATATGCAATTGAGCTTCCGTTTTGTGCAATTACTCTCCCATGTACAAAGGATGATGCATTGTGCCAATGATCTTCTGTCTTGTGCAATTGATCTTCCATTTTGTGCAATTACTCTTCCATGATGTGTAATTGATCTTCCATGATGTGCAGTTGATCTTCCATATTGTGTAGTTGATCTTCCGTTTTGTACATTTACTCTTCCATAATGTGCAATTGATCTTTCGTTTTGTGGAATTATTCTCCCATGTGCAAAGGATGATCCATTGTGACAATGATCTTCCGTTTTGTGCAATTGATCTTTTATTTTGTGCAATCACTCTTCCATTATATGCAATTGATCTTCCATTATGTGCAGTTGATCTTCCATATTGTGTAGTTGATCTTCCGTTTTGTACAATTACTCTTCCATGATGTGCAATTGATCTTCCATGATGTGCAATTGAGCTTCCGTTTTGTGCAAATACTCTCCCATGATGTACAAAGGATGATCCATTGTGCCAATGATCTTGCATTGTCATATACTCTTCCATGATGTGCCAATGATCTTCCGTTTTGTGCAATTGATCTTCCATTTGGTGCAATTGATCTTCCATGAAGTGCAATTGATCTTCCGTTTGTGCAATGGATCTTCTGATTCATGTGTAAAGAATGATCCATTGTGCCAATGATCTTCCATTATATGCAATTACTCTTCCATGATGTGCAATTACTCAGGGATAGGTGTAGGTGCACAAAACGGGAGATCAATTGCACATAATGGCTATCACATGTGAATCTCCATTACAGAATCATTATTCCAGCAACATTCAAGTAACAAAACCGATTACACGCAATACATGATACATAATACACAATATACAAACTCCCATCAACTAATATCAAAAACTTCACAACAATGGCCAAACTCATAATATCTAAGGAACCCCCAATTATATTTACTATTTCCTTACTCACACACACAGCAATGCACAATACTAAGTTCCACTAGCAATATAGAAATCATCGCCTCCATAAAAAACTGAAATATGAAGAAGAGCTTCAAAGTGATCTATCGACTCCATAGTGATGGACCTCCGGCGGACGCCACAGTGATCGACCGCAACAACAGAAGATCGCATCACCGCACTCCGCCAAACACGATAACTGAACAAGCCACTGTCATAAACTTTAATCGTTTGCTTCCGCCTCGTGTGATCTTTCCAAACTAAACTAAGGGCTTTTTTGTCTTTTTAAGTTCAATTTTAATGACAGTTAGGTATCTCATTTGTGTTGGTGGCAAAGAGCAATTAATTTTCTTATTTGGTATTTACCAGCGATTTTCCCAAGTTGGAAAGCATGGGAGCAGTAAAGGAATGAAAGGATTATACTTGTAAATTAAAAAAAAACTAGATTAAGTACATTCCCCCCTCCCCCCCTTCTTTTTTTATCCATTTCCCTCTATACAAACAATTCTCCAGGCTTTATGAATCCATCTTTTCTATTCAATCTGGATTTAAACCCTGCTTCCAAAAGCAGCAAAAGAGAAGACAGTGGGTGCACACTGCACAGGACAAGTTCAATCTTTATGTATATCTCTTACTAAACAAAGAGCTGCTTGTATTACTTTCCACTTGTGTATATATTTATCTTTTATATCAAAAATGCTACATCCGATCTTTAATATAAGAGCTAGTTGGGGATTGGATTTGGTCCTAAATATAATACCACAATCTACTTTGACTACCAAAATTATAATTTTCCCCCAACATATCCCTATGTATGTGTGCGCGCACTAGAGAACAAACACAAACCTTTTACAGAAACACAGGATCCAGTAGTTCCAAGTAATTTTGTCTATGGCTCCACAATGATTTTTCCAGTAGCATGGCCATCCATGCTCTTAGCCCAAGCATCTTCAACTTGAATCAAAGGAAAACGAGAGTCAATAACGGTTTCAAGCCTTCCATCTTTAACCAACTGAACCAGATAACTCAGGTTCTCTTTCTTGGGTGTTGCAAAGAACGGAACCAGCTGCTTCTTAGAGAATGTGACCTTCTTCAGAGCGGAAGTCGCGACTAAGCGCAGGCCCGGCGTCAAGTTTATCACCTTCCCATGATCACTCAATTGAGGCTCGAAAGTAGACCACGGTATCCCGGTCGTGCAATGTATCACTGCATGATATTTTCGACCAGATGGACTCTTCAAAGCAGCTCCTTCTGGAGTCTTATAGTCAAGAACCTCGTCAGCGCCTAGGCTCCTGACCAAGCCGATGTTGCGGGCCACACAAGTGGTTGTTACAAAAGTGTTCCCTAGTTTTGCGAGCTGTGCTGCAAGGTGACCGACGCCACCTGAGGCTGCAGTTACTAAGATGTTCTTTTGTTCACCAGTTCCATCAAGCTTGACTCGGCAACTTCAGTGAGCGGCTGATGAGCCGTTAGACCAGCCAGCGTTAAAGCTGCAGCTTCAGCCGCTGAGAATTCAGGTGGTCTCGAAACTGTTAAGTCCTCAGAAGCCACAGCAAACTCAGCTAGCCCACCTCCACGGTGTCCATTCAACATGAACAACAGGTGTAAAAAAATGAATTATGCACAATTCGAATGTCCTGGCACAGATTGTAAAAATCATGTAGCATCATCAGAGTTTCTAGATTGCAAATAAATAAACAAAATACAACTCCATTCAAATGACTAAGATGAATGGATGAGCACATAATAATGGTGGATATAAAACACAATTACTACATTTGGCTTCCTTGGTTTAAAGTGTAAGGAACGAATCCACCTCAGGTGGTTTTATTTGAAAAACTGAACATATATTGCAATTTGCAATCAGTTGATTTTCTTTTTTTTTTCCTTTTCTCCATCTGCAATACAGTTTTCTCCTTTATGCCACCAATCAAATATCTAATCAAGAAACCAGTTATACTCCTCCAATCTTGAAAGTAGGAGCTAGTAAAGGGTTTGTTTTGGTACTAAATGTAACACCATCAACCACTTTGTCTTCCAAATTTATAATTTGTTCTCCAAATTATCCCTATTGATTGTCCTTCCTAAGGGGGTTTCCACGAGGGAGTTGTTTCTTATGCAAATGATTAAAGAGGTATTTTAGGAAACCAACACACATTTCTAACAAATAACTTAATTAATTTTCTTAATATTTACAAATTAGTTATCTAGCTCCTACATTTAAGACTAGAGGAGTATACCACAACTACCAAACAAGTTTAGAGAGAAGATTACACCATGAGGATGAAAAGCAACAACTTTGTCACCAATTTTGAAATCTTTGACTTGTGGTCCAACCTCTACTATCTCTCCTGCTATATCAGTGCCCGTTTCCAAAAAAAAAAATTAATTCAGATTATCATGTATCCCATAATTTTATAGGATCAAGCTGAACAAAAAGACTGATAGATAAAACCCACAATTAACAAAACAAATAAACATCCAGAGTAGACTAAGTATGATGCAGGCAGCAAAACCTATTTAATAATTAAGTATGCAGTCATCCTGAGTTATTTTATTTAATATTACAAGCCTAGTCATAGAGGTGTTCATATATTAATGTTAGGGTCTTCAGTTTTATAACAATAAAGCAAAAAGACATCAGTTTTTTAGGTGTGATGACGAATTCAAAAAGTTAGACAAGAGATTGAATTATTTTACTCCACTAAGACACTGCAAGGACATGACTTGGAGACAAAATGATTCCCATTGTTATGAATTCACAGAAGTCCTTTATTAACACTTGTTTGCCCCATAGTTTGAATAATATAATTCAATACCTATATATTTGGTAGGAGTTTCTTGAGAATAAACAACACACACAAGGATCAGTCCAAAAAAAAAAACAACACACACAAGGAGAGACATAACAAAACTGGAAGATATAACTGGATCACATTCTGAGAGCTAAATACAAAATACACCTGTGATATTACAGAGAATGCTCAAAACCTTCTCAAAATACGACCAAAAAAATCAATTTACCAGG
The DNA here is from genome assembly GCA_963210345.1 of Inga oerstediana. Lineage (NCBI taxonomy): Eukaryota > Viridiplantae > Streptophyta > Magnoliopsida > Fabales > Fabaceae > Inga > Inga oerstediana. Next base: position 30,367,606 of record OY723406.1, read on the forward strand.
TATATAAGGAAACTTTCGCGGTAACAGAGGGCGTGCTACACCCTTTTGAATCTTCCAATCAAAAGAGTTCAGACTAGTTGCTTCCACTTTCAGCAAAACCTCATTTTTATTTGGGGAGGGAACTCGAATCTCAACATGCTGCTTACAAATATAAAATAAGCATAACAATCTTTTAAAGTAAGCTCAAATGCACAAAGCAACAAAGAATGAGAGAATTATCGTCAAGGCCTGCTTCATACCAAAAATTGAGTACGAATACCCAATTATATATATTGACAATCACATAGTGTTCGGAATTATTGACTCTAGATTTGAGCATTAAGGCTCCCAAATAATGATTTTATTCGGGTTAATACCGTTGTTAGTCCTAATAGTTTAATCGAATTTTGGTTATGATCCTTTAACTTTTAATGTGTGTTAAACTCAAACCAAGTTCTTGCTAATCTATATAAAAAATCACAATTTAAAACTGCAGTAACCAAAACAAAAATTAGATGGAACCGTAAGGACCAACAATGGTATTAACTCTTTTACTTGGACTTGAAGCGGAAATAAACCACAGTCCTATCAGATCATGTGCTTAAACCTAATTTAGATGGAAGAACAGGTAGCCGCATAAATCAAATTCCGAACTACTTGGTCCCTACTTAATTATTAATAAAGCTTTGATTCTAAGTTGAAATTCTTAACTATAATATTATTGATCGTTTTATGACAAAACAAGTTGAAATTCTTCACCGATATTACTAAAAGATAATAACAATTTGCTTGCACAGACACGCAGCGCATTTCCTTATTATTTTATTACATTGAACTGAACTAGTTCAACAAAGACTACACCAAGAAAACTCCAATTCTTTTTTTTTTTTTTTTTTTTGGTAATCAAGAAAAATTACAATTCCAAAAGGTGATTATCAGGTTTCATGAGTGTATCTCCTCCTCCTTCATGATTTATTAACAGAAAACCTTATTAAGTTTAGCGATTCAACATAAACACACAAAGAAACCTGAAAAACATTTAAGCTTAGTTAAAGGCACAGAAGAAGAAAAATCACCTTCAGACCGGCGGGGCCACCACCGTAGCTGTCGTACTGAATCGCTTGCATGAGCTTCGTCGCCATCTCGGCCGGGTTAGGAGTCTCGTGGGGGATTGCCTCTCGGCTCATTAAATTAATATTTTTAGAAATGTTAATGCGAACGAATGATATTTATGGAAGATATTTTTAAAATTTTTAATTATTTTTTTTAAACTCTAATACTACTATTAAAATATTAATTTTTTCCTATCATTACTTCCATTTTGGCGGTTCTCTCTTTCTTCCTTGCTTCAGCTAAAATTACGGATATGTACCCACTCTGTTTTGACTTCAGTTTGTTCTCTATTTCACTCAAACTTTGTTATTCCACTATGTTTATCGATTTATAGTGTTGATGGTCCATTGGTATAAATATTCACAAACTAAAACATTAGCAATTCCCAAAATATTGAAGATTGCAATATAATTGTGGTTGTGGCTTTAGCTGAGGAGCTATTGTATATGCTTTTTTTATTTTTTTTATTATGATTGTTGCTAGACAGCTGAAGCCTTATGTTTATATATGTAGAACATGTTAACGAGTTAAATTTTTCGTATTTCATCTTTCCATTGTTTTCATGTTTTTCTTACTTTCTTTTCTTTCTTTTTTGCATTCAGGCCAACCTCTTGACATGGAAAACTCCACGTGCCAAACTAATCAAGATTTAAGGTATGACATGACCATTTTTTTAAGCGACGCCCCTATCATCTAACCCTACTGCATTTATAAGTCTCAAACTCAAAACTGTTGATTAAGTTAGAACAATTCCCCCTAATTGATATACGTATTCAGTGGCACTTTCTCTTCCTCTCTCCCTCTCTTTGCTTTTTTTTTTTTTAAGGTTAAAGTATACATATAGTCATTTTTATGTTTGAACTAGGTTTCAATTTAATCCTTTATATTTATAAAATGTATTTTTGGTCTCTTGAGCTTAACTTCGTTAGTATCATTTAATAGAAAATGTTGGCTCAACAATTTAAAATGATGACTGTATAATTAAATAGTGACAAAACATGACAAAGTCAACATAATTTAATTTACATTATTATTTCCTTAACCAAAGTCTCTTCCCCTGTTTTCTTCTCAGGCGTAGACGCTCCCCATGATACTTCCTCCAAAGATTATGAGGACGACCGTAACAAAAATGGCTGACGCTCACCTATTCCACCAAAACGCCATGGATGGTGAAATTATATAATCTTTAAGTCCCTACTCGATTTTCATTTTTATTAACTCAATTATATGATTGCACGTTATTTTTGATCTCAATCTTCTGGTGTGCCTGAGAATTACTGATTTTGTGGCTTGATTCTTGCCTATCATTGAAGTCTGTGACGTGGTGGGTGATAGTCCATGGTTCATGCCTATGTGTAACATTGAAGTCCAGGGGTTTTTCTTCTTTTCCTTTTTGCCCACCTTTTTAGGTTGATTATTAGTGGGTCCCAACCTAGGGGATTATCCTCAAAATGGAGTTCAAACCATGGTACAGAAAACCGGACCGGACCGGCCGGTTCAACCGGAAAACCGGTGAACCGGCAACTTGTCCGGTCTGGTTTGGTGGTAGAACCGGAGAGTGAGTGACTCGGTATGAACCGGATTAAACCGGCATGAACCGGCCTAAACCGGGAAAACCGCCGGTTGAAGCGATTTGAGCGGTTTTTCACTTTTTTCCTCATCCAGCAAGAAGTCCACAGATCAAAACATCCGAACAAGAAGAGAAGTCTAAATCATCTATAAATCTTGTTGGAAAAATGAAAAAAAAAAAAAGGAAAAAGACACAAGCCACCAGAAAAACGACGAGAAGGATGGAGAAGAAGATGAAGAGTGTAACAAAGAAAGAGATGCTGTTTGAAGAAATATGATTTAGTTCCCTAATTCGGTAGAGTCTAGAGAGCGAAGGAAGTGGAGCGTGCTTATCTCGGCTGTCTGGATCTTCCAAGTCTCCACAGTTGGATAGTGTTTGCTCTGTAAAGCTCAACATCGACGCTCTTAGTTCTGTAAAACTCACTAGTCTAGTTTTGATGTTCATCGGTGAGATGGATGGTGTTTGCTCTGTGAGATGGACACTCTTAGTTCCGTAAACCGTGCTCAAGTAAAGAGAGGGAAGTGAGAATTGTCTTGTCAGTCACATGCGAAATGATTGTTGAGAGAAACAAGGAACTTCACGTGGGAGAGAGAAGAAAAGGGAATAGAAAGAGGGGAAAAAAAGAAATAGAGATAATTTATTAAAAGGGGAAAATATAAGAAAAAAAGAGAAAGGAAATAAAATAAAATTAGGAAAAAATTTTATAGGCATAAATATTTTATAAATCATGGAATATATTTAAAAATATTATCTTTTATAATTTAAGTATGAATAATTTTATTCATGTTAACTGAATTACATTATTTTAATTAAATTATAATATTTTAATATGACCGGTTCGACTACCGGTTAGACCCCGGTTGACCCATTAACCCTTAAACCTGTATCACAACCGGTTAATTGTCCGGTCCGGTTTTTCGTTCCTTGGTTCAAACAGACATAAAAATTCCAAGCAATGATATCAACTTCTATTTTTTTCTTTAAAAAAAGTCAAAGGTTGTGTTTCACTAATGCCATATAATATATCCAAGAGTTAGTAATGGTCAGCTTCTTTGGAGGAATGATCATGAGAAGTGACGGCGCCTGAGAAGAAACAAAAGGTAGAAATGATGGAAACCATGTCGCTAACGGATGATAGAAAAAGGCACACTTAAAAAATAATGTAAATTAAATTATGTTGACCTTATCCTGCTTTGTCATTAATTAATTACACATTTATCATTTTAAATTACTAACTTAGCATTTTCCGTTAAATAATACTAATGGTGTTAAGCTTAAGGGATCAAAAATGCCTTTTTATTAAAATAAGGGATTAAATTAAAACCTGACCTAAATTTAAAGGACTAAACATATACTTTAACCCTTTTTTTTTCAACGCTTTTTCTTTTTTACAAAATAGAAATACATTGAAAAAAAAATACCGTAATGGGGTTCCTATTAGACCCCTCAACCCATGTGTTCTCTTCATTGCAATTTTAGGTAGCAAGTCAACTTGCTTATTTTGCTATAATTTGTCTTCACTATCTATTTGATTTGCAGTTATTTTTTATTCATCAAAAGGGTTAATATTATTGTTTGTTCTAACAATTCAATTGAATTTTAATTTTTATCATTATAATTTCAAATTGTGGTTTTTTTTTTCATATAATATCATAGGGTTATTATCCAAGTTTGCCCTGGAAGTTGTTTAAAAAGAGCAAGTTCGCCCTGGAAGTTTTTTAGGGTGCAATTTTACCTTGGAAGTGTTAATTTAAGAGCAATGTCGACCTGGGGGATGGGGAACCAATATGCCGTTTTCCACTTAGGAGATTTGGCCACGGTGGACTCCACGCTATCCACAACTTTTTTTTTTATTTCTATTTGCTTAGTTAAGTGAAAACGATTGAGAGAAAAAAACACCAAAATCAGCCACAGTTAATAAAGGGACAAAGGTGTTGGAAACAAAAGTAAAGGAACAGAGGTTGAGGACGATTAGGGTTCAGCGAGAAAAGAGAAGGGAGCAATGGGAGACTCGACCACAGCATCTTCATCAACTGGAAGCAGGAGGAGGGTCGCATTTCTTAGGCGTCGTAGTAGCGAGGTTCAGAATGAGGGTTTGGTGAGGATGTGTGGCTGTGGTGTAGTGGCTCCTCTCTGTACTTCTTGGACCGAGATAAACCCTGGGAGGATATTCTTCGGCTGTCGAAATTACCAACAGGTAGGTACAAGGAGGATGTGGGTTTATTTTTGTTTACTGTGGGTTTATTGGCCATTGCAAATGATGAGGTTTTTTTTGTTTATATTGTTCTTATCTAAATGATTATTGTAAATGTACAGGGAGGATGCGGGTTTTTTCAATATCATGATGAAGAAATGGGTGAAAGGCCAAGAGAGGTGATAAATGAGTTACTTGGGCATGTTGATAGGTCATATGATGAAAACATGAGGTATAGAGTAATTGATGAGAAGGGATTGAGCGATGTTGAAGCACACATTGGTGCTATAAAAATGTAGATGAAGAAGACCGAAAGGAGGATGAGGCTTACATTTAGTGCTTTAGTGCTTACATGGTGTTTTTTTTATTTTTTTTAGTTTACATTCTGTTATAAATGTGTTTTATGATGTAATGGGCATTTTTAAGATGTGAAGGAGTTGTGGTCTTCCTTTTGTAATTGCCATGGAGAATCTTCACAAAGTTCATGAATAATAATACCTATGACTCTGTGTTAAAGAGCTATGGTCTTCATGTTAGTGTTCAAAGTGATGTGCAAGCTTTAAGTGATGTATTCTATCTGTCATGCTAACTCTTTGTTTTGCCTCACATTCTCTACTGTCTATATTACTAGTGCTAGGAACTGGACAATATATTGAATGAGACATCCATAAACATGAAATGGAAAATATACCCTTCATATCTCGTATTCCCTTGATAAACTTCCTCCCAGTTTTGTCATTGCCTCTTATTCTTATTGGGATTTGTTCATCTCATTGTTTATTTTAATCTATCTTAATGATAGATGATTGATAAATGTGTCAATGATTTGAACCTACGCAACTAAGAATAAGGCTTGTCATGATAACAATAAAATAAAAAGGGAACATGTGCATTTAACAATGAGTTGAAGCTGTGCAATTAAAAATCAGCAAAGAAGTGGACAAAATGCTAGCAAAATATTGAAGGGACAAAGAAGTGGACAATATGCTAGCAAAATATCCAGAAGTGGGATGATCACCCTGCAATGTTGTGAAAATGGCAAACTCCAGTTGTGAAAGTCTAATAGGATGTTGTGAAAATGTAAGACTGTTTTGGTAAACTCGAGTTATCAATGGACAACTCGAGTTCTGCATCCTATAAGCCTAATCACTCGCCGATTACCATCCAGTGACGATATGAACTCGAGTTATGAATGACAAACTCGAGTTATGAAAGTCTAACGGGATGTCGTGAAAATGTAAGACTGTGTTGGTAAACTCGAGTTATCAATTCATAACTCGAGTTCTGCGTCCTATAAGCCTAATCACTCGCCGGTTACCCTCCAGTGACGATATGAACTCGAGTTATGAATGGCAAACTCGAGTTGTGAAAGTCTAACGGGATGTCATGAAAATGTAAGACTGTGTTGGTAAACTCGAGTTATCAATTCATAACTCGAGTTCTGCATCCTATAAGCTAATCACTCGCCGGTTACCCTCCAGTGACGAAATGAACTCGAGTTATGAATGGCAAACTCGAGTTGTGAAAGTCTAACGGAATGTCGTAAAAATGTAAGACTGTGTTGGTAAACTCGAGTTATCAATTTATAACTCGAGTTCTGCGTCCTATAAGCCTAATCACTCGCCGGTTACCCTCCAGTGACGATTTGAACTTGAGTTGTGAAAGTCTAACGGGATGTCATGAAAATGTAAGACTGTGTTGGTAAACTCGAGTTATCAATTCATAACTCGAGTTCTGCATCCTATAAGCTAATCACTCGCCGGTTACCCTCCAGTGACGATATGAACTCGACTTATGAATGGCAAACTCAAGTTGTGAAAGTCTAACGGGATGTCTTGAAAATGTAAGACTGTGTTGGTAAACTCGAGTTATCAATTCATAACTCGAGTTCTGCGTCCTATAAGCCTAATCACTCGCTGGTTACCCTCCAGTGACGATTTGAACTCGAGTTATGAATGGCAAATTCGAGTTGTAAAAGTCTAACGGGATGTCGTGAAAATGTAAGACTGTGTTGGTAAACTCGAGTTATCAATTCATAACTCGAGTTCTGCATCCTATAAGCCTAATCACTCGCCGGTTACCCTTCAATGACGATATGAACTCGAGTTATGAATGGCAAACTCGAGTTGTGAAAGTCTAACGGGATGTCGTGAAAATGTAAGACTATGTTGGTAAACTCGAGTTATCAATTTATAACTCGAGTTCTGCATCCTATAAGCTAATTACTCGTCGGTTACCCTCCAGTGACGATATGAACTCGAGTTATGAATGGCAAACTCGAGTTGTGAAAGTCTAACGGGATGTCGTGAAAATGTAAGACTGTGTTGGTAAACTCGAGTTATCAATTTATAACTCAAGGTCTGCGTCCTATAAGCCTAATCACTCGCCGGTTACCCTCGAGTGACGATTTGAACTCAAGTTGTGAAAGTCTAACGGGATGTCGTGAAAATGTAAGACTGTGTTGGTAAACTCGAGTTATCAATTCATAACTCGAGTTCTGCATCCTATAAGCTAATCACTCACCGGTTACCCTCCAGTGACGATATGAACTCGAGTTATGAATGGCAAACTCATGTTGTGAAAGTCTAACGTGATGTCGTGAAAATGTAAGACTGTGTTGGTAAACTCGAGTTATCAATTCATAACTCGAGTTCTGCATCCTATAAGCCTAATCACTCGCTGGTTACCCTCCAGTGACGATTTGAACTCGAGTTATGAATGGCAAACTCGAGTTGTGAAAGTCTAACGGGATGTCATGAAAATGTAAGACTGTGTTGGTAAACTCGAGTTATCAATTCATAACTAGAGTTCTGCATCCTATAAGTTAATCACTCGCCGGTTACCCTCCAGTGACGATATGAACTCGAGTTATGAATGGAAAACTCGTGTTGTGAAAGTCTAACGGGATGTCGTGAAAATATAAAACTGTGTTGTTAAACTCGAGTTCTGCATCCTATAAGCTAATCACTCGCCGGTTACCCTCCAGTGACGATATGAACTCGAGTTATCAATGGAAAACTGGTGTTGTAAAAGTCTAACGGGATGTCGTGAAAATGTAAGACTGTGTTGGTAAACTCGAGTTATCAATTCATAACTCGAGTTCTGCATTCTATAAGCCTAAAACTCGCCGGTTACCCTCCAGTGATGATATGAACTCAAGTTATCAATGGAAAACTCGAGTTCTGCATCCTATAACATTCGATTTTCGCAGGTTATCTTTGGGTTCTCATAGGTTTTGTTTCACAACTTCACTGAAGCCATTCGCAACTGTATGTATAACATTCTTACAAAAATAAAATCACAATTTCCTACATCTCAACACCGTCTCACAACTTCACCAATTGACGCGTTCATATGCTCTTTCAATGGTTTAGAAATTTCAAAAGTTACAATTCAAACTTCCCAACTTAACAACAGATTTTCACAATTTCTCCCTTCTTATCAAGGCTCCCTCAATGTTTTTCAATTTAAAAACTTCTAGGGTTACGCACGTCATTTTGTCTCAAATTCAATATCCCAATTTAAAAACTTCTTTTCCTTTGTATTTTCCTTTTTATGCATAAACTTTATGCACAATTTGAGTTCAAAACTAACAAATATATAAAAAAATGTGATAAAATATAATAATTTCTAGAGAATAACAAGGTAACACCAAATCTGAAAGATCATGAACAAAAGATTATGGAATTCTAGTGTCTGGAATAATTAAACTACTTGGCCATCAATACAAAACAACATATATGCTGACATAATTACAAATTATGGCAAATAATTAACCTATCATAAGTCATGTCATGCCAACTATCCCCTGCCCCTCGTCATGGAGGCTTTGTTTCGACTTGTGGAAGCAATCAATGACTTGTCCTTGTCTGCTAACAATTGTGAAGTTGTTAATGCTTGTTGTCCCCTCCACATGAGCCCGGGTGGTGTGAATGGCAAGTCAAAAGGTGTTGGTCCAATTCCTTCATCACTTTGAAATTGGATTTGTCGAGGACCATTTGTGTTTGAATTCACAGACTTGCTACTTGTCATTCTCATGTCTCTCTCATTAGGGATAGGAAACCTAATCTCCATATCCGCATGTTGCTGCATATACTCTTCTCCACTTCCCTCATTAATGACAACCTGTGAACGCATGCCAGGCTGAAAAAAAAACATCAAGTTACATGGTGATGTAAAAATTGTGTAGTTAGAATACATGCATATGTCAATGCAACATACATTATGGATTGTCCTTCCGGTATCTTCATCTATCCGGACCCCCATGCCACATTCTGTTCTATTCCTATAGAAAGCTCGTCCTCCTCTTGGTCTCTTACTTACTTGAGATTGTTAGGTGTTGGCTTGTCCCTCCTTCCTCTTTACTGTGTTTTTAGGTCCCTCCTCACTTGATTTCTGGCGCTGTAACAATGAAGGAAATTTATCATATGCATATACTGAAATTAAACTAGGAATTATAAGGTCTTAAAGCTTAAATACTTACATCTTTACAAGTTTCCCTATTATGTCCTTCTTTATGACAAATAGTACACTTTGAAGAACCTCCTCTTTTAGTCAACTTCTCTGGTGGAGCTAGAGGTAAATCAGAACTATTCAAACCAACTTCTTGGCCTTGCGATAGATGTTGAGCCTTTCCAACTATCATTCTCCTATCACCTTCATTAGTCCGCTTCCTTTTCTTTTGTGGTCTCCCAGGCAATTTACAAACTGGTGGTGGCTCCATGGATTGGAACCTCTCAGTTCTCCAAAATGTTTTTCCTCTAACTGGTTGAAACTTACTTCTATAACTAGCCATGTAAGCATCCTTATGGTAGTATCTTGAAATTTATGTGACTGGATCCACTTTAGCATGATATAGGGCACAAATAGCATGTTGGCAAGGGATACCAGTTAAGTCCCAAGCCCTACAAGTGCATTTCTTCCTTGTTATGAAAACAATATGTCTATTGTCCCCTTCAGTCATCTCATAACCGTCATCACCATTAAAGTGAAGAGTACACCCCATTGAAAGTTCTCTATTAATGTCATAAAGTGTGACACACTTGGGGCTAAAGTTTCCCCTCCACCTACCAACATTCCTTTCACTTTCAGCCCATTTGCTCATCAACTTAACTCTAATACCATCAATCATACTAATTATTGGTAGATACCTTAAATCGTCTATCCAAGCATTAAAACTCTCACTCAAATTATTATCGACTATCCATGACATAGATCTAGGACTAAAATATGCCCTTACCCAGCACTTTATAGGATATGAGATAGCTGTTGTCATTGCTCCTTATTCTAGCTCTTTCATGGCTTGAAGATTGTGTAGGAACTATTCTTCAAAAGTACTCCATGCACAAGCAAAGAACTTCTTCAATTCATTTCCCCGCCACTTTTTGCTCCAATTTGCATAGATGTGCCTTGCACATAGCCTATGCTCGGCCCTAGGCAGCACAGCAGATACAGCTAGATGTAGTCCCTACAAAGAGAAAATAAATGAATATTAACATAAACCATATGTACATCACATCCGAAGACTAACAAAAATACTAACTTAAAGCTTATTAAACCATTTTGAATAAACAAGTTACAAAACCTTCTGCATATCCGACATTATAGTGACACGGTCTCCTTCTTCTAGATCCAAAGATCTTTTTAGCCATTCCAAGAACCATCTCCAGTTGACAGCGTTTTCTTTTTGTGTAATTACAAAGGCAATTGGATAAAGAGAGTCATCTGCATCACCACCAGTAGCTGTGAGCATAATGCCTCTTGACAACCCTTTTAGAAAAGTGCCATCGATCCCTATTATAGGTCTGAATCCATCCTTCCATCCAGTCTAACAAAAAAACATATTACTTATCTATCAATTCATGCATAAATAATTGAAACATACATACATGCGACTGAACACCCTTCTACCATTTTCTAGAGCATCCTTGCTTATTTCCACACTCACATCTGACCCACTATTAAATGTCCTCAACTCGTGACAATATGCTTCCAAATTGTTGAACTCATCTATGTAGCTTCCTTCCATCTGATGCATAATCATTCTTTTTGCCCTTTTGCATTTGTGCAAGCTTATATTCAACTTAAAATGTTCAACCATGTCCTTTTTCATGTCTTTTGTCTTGTATTTTGGCCTCTCTTGAACTTTCTTCCTGAAATATGTCGCCAACCACTTCACTGTGGCCCTACGATTATTAAAAACCCTACTGCATCTATGTTCCAAATGCAAGGTCTTCACAGCCAACCCCGGGTTACATCCGTCTTTGGATGCACACAGGACAAAAGGATAGCCCTTTTGACAAATTGCATGAACTCTCTTCGGTTCACTCTTTTTCAAGGACACATCCACTCCTTCATTAATTGCATACCTACTTATTGCAGCAACCAATTCAGTCTTGTTTGCATATGACCCACCTAACATAAAAAAAGGCCTTTTTTTTTACCTATCAACTTGTCCTTGGGCCATTACTAAAGCTAAGTGATCATTACTATCATATAGGCCCACATTGTCCTCCTCCACATCCTCACTGTCATCACTATCACCATTACCATCATCCACTAATGCCTCACCACTAGCTTCAATATCACCATCATCACTTTCATGTTCATTATCACTGTCATGCTCTTCAACTTCACTAATGGTTACACTATCATTCTCTCCATTATCATGTCTTGAACCTATCAATTCCACATCAACATGTCCCCAAAACCCATTAACATAAGTACCTTCATGCAGATTCACATGACCATTCTCACTATCCCCTTCGTTGACCTCAATCCCTCCTTTTAAAGTTTCACAATCATTTAAAAACTTATCTAAATCACAGTCACTGTCGACACTGCAATTTCCACTCCCTTTGGGTCTACCTTCGGAACCACGACTACACATACCATCAGACAACATCTCACTGGAACCTTTACTAAAGTAATACAAAATCAAAATTGCTTTAAAGCCATAACAGACAAAGGGGTGAGCATGTGATTACACTATGCACAAGATTATGAACCAATCACAGACACAATCAAGTATGCAAAAGAAATCAAAGAATCTGAACCTGGTTATGCGCGACAACTCTGAGGCACAGGAATCTCTTGTCGATTTCAGAGCCGTACACGAATCTCTTGTCACATGCACCCCACCTCGACACTGATTTGCCTTAGCAAAGAGCTTTCTTCGATCTCTTTAACTTCATTTGTCGATTAGCACTGCAACTCATTTTTTTCAAAGAGCTTTTAGGGCTTGATTAAACATCTTTCTATATTTTATTCCCTCTCTTCCTACTATACACACGTCTCATACACATCCTCACTACCCAGCCATGTTTCATCCACATACCTTGCCACTGTGTTTTTTTTCTCGCCAAGCTGTAACTTTAACGGTGACCATTAGCTTTCCATCCCTCAAGGTTGAAATTGCACCTAAAATGATATTTCCGGGGTGAAATTGCACCCTTAAAAACTTCCGGGGCAAAATTGCTCCTTTTTAACAACCTCCAGGGCAAAAAAGCACCTTAACCCAATATCATAAGGATTTAGTTTTAAATTAACACTGTTAAGTATATAGAGATCAAAATGCTATTTGGGCACAATGTTGTAAACTTCTAATTTCTTGGAAAAAATATTTCTGGCGTTTGAGACAATCCATCATGCTCTCTCTCAGCCCTTAAAATAGAGCCTAATTATAGACAATCCATCATTCTAAAATATTTTACTCATCTTCTTTAATTTCTTCTTTCCTTCCCTTTTTTTCTTAATTATGGTTGAGAGAGTTTCAATTGAGATAAATTAAGAAAAGATTGATAAATATTAAAAAATATCTTATATTTAAAACTAAGACTAACTCTCTAAATATATCATATATTAAGAATGAGAGGAGTAATTCTTTTCATTCACAAGTAACAAACAAGTGTTACACCCATGGTAATTAAATCCGAACTGGCCACTGAACCGACTGAGGTACTGGGTCAAGGGTCACTGGGTCAGAATGAAGTCAAATCGAAAGTGACTCAGGACTAAACCAGTAAGAAATTGAAGATTTTAAAATTATTAGTATGAAATTTAAAAAAAAAAATTGATTCTTTTTTTAAAAATAAAAATACTAGACCAGACCGGTTTACTGGCCGGTTCTGGTTTGGGACTGAGTATTATGGTTACTCCCCTCTTTGCACATATGCTTTCAACTACAAAACTTGAACAAAGAGCTACAATTCTATTGACAAGAAAATTTTTTTTACATAATTGTACATAATGAAACGATTGAAGGTTTCTTAAAAAAAAAATTAATCCAAAACCGACACTTCTATGCATGCCAAAAATAATTATGAACAAAAAAATCATGATCATCTCATAATTTATTATAATCACCTTTTCAATTTCGACGGACAAATTATTTTTTTTATAGATAAAAAATTAAATTAACCTCCCCCCCCCCCTTCCTATCTATTTTCCTCTATATAACCATAGATAAATGTGTATTCAGCACATTGATATATTTTTGGAGGTACAATTAGCATCTTAAACTATTTCTGGAAGTGCAATCAATACCTTAATGTATAAAAAATAGAGCAATTACACTCATTCACTAACATAATACTAACTCTGTTTGTTGACACACTCTTTCCTTTCCTCTTTCATCGATCTCACACCCCACACCTTGAGTTAATATTCTGTTAGTGAAAGAGTGCAATTGCCCCATTTTTAATACATTAGGGGCAAAATTACACACTTAAATACTAAAAGAAGGGATGAACATTCTAAAGATCGATGAAAGAGGAGAGGAAAGAATATGTCAGCAAACAGAGTTGATATTTTGTTAGTGAAGGGATGCAATTGCTTCATTTTTAATACATTAGAGTGCTGATTGCACCTCCAAAAATATATTAGGTTGCTAATTGCACCTTTACCCTATGACCATTCCTGCTTTATGAATCCATCCTCCTATCTTAGCAGAATGGATCTAACCGTTTTTACCTAAAGATTTGTTTGGTATGATGGATTTGGAGGGAAGAGGAGAGATAATTTTTATAAGTTAGATTTAAGAAAATTAGAGAAATGGGATTACAAAATTTTATTATAGAGAATATATAAAGTGAAAGAATAAGAAAAATATATTAAAACTTTTATACCCCCGCTTCTCTCATTTTTTTTAAATCCAACTCAAAAATTTTTCCTCTGCCCGCTTTCCCTCGCCTCCCATCATACCAAACAAGCCCTAAAGCAACAAAAGAGAAGACAAGGGGCGATCAGGACAAGTTAACTTACACATCAATATCATAATTCACAGAACAAAAGGTCAGAAGACAACAGGTTTGAAACTTAACCATCGGTCTCTATGATAGGTTAAGTTCTTCATTTCGTAGTAAAAATGCAACATATAATTATTTACTGTTCTTTTGCGCACACGCATATGCATGGGAAGATACACACAAACCTTTTACAGAAACACAAGATCCAAGCAGTTGCAAGAAAATTTGCCTATGGCTCCACAACGATTTTCCCAGTAGCATGACCATCGATGCTCTTAGCCCAAGCATCTTCAGCTTTACTCAAAGGAAAACGAGAGTCGATGACAGTTTTAAGCCTCCCATCTTTCACCAATTGAACCAGATAACTCAGGTTCTCTTTCTTAACTGTCGTCAAGTACGGCACCAGCTGCTTCTTAGAGAATGTGAGTTTCTTCAGAACGAAAGTTGCCATTGAGCTCATGCCCGGCGTAAAATCTACTACCTTACCATGATCGCTCAATTGAGGCTCAAAAGTCGACCACGGTATTCCGGTCGTGCAATGAATCACTACGTCGTATTTACGACCAGAAGGACTCTTCAATGCAGTTCCTTCTGGAGTCTTGTAGTCAAGAACCTCATCAGCACCTAGGCTCTTGACAAGGTCAATGTTGCGGGCCCCACAAGTGGCAGTTACAAACGTGTTCCCCAGCTTTGCGAGCTGAACTGCATAGTGACCCACGCCGCCAGAGGCTGCAGTAACTAAGATGTTCTTTTGGTCACCAGTTCCATCAAGCTTGACTCCAGCAACTTCAGTGAGGCCCTGATAAGCCGTGAGTCCGGCCACAGGCAACGCTGCGGCCTCAGCAGCTGAGACTTCAGGTGGTCTTGAAACTGTCAAGCTCTCAGTAGCCACAGCAAACTCAGCTAGCCCACCTCCGCGCTGTCATTCAATATGAATAATACGTAATTAGAATGTACTTTGTAAACTGATGCATACAATCATGTAGCATCGTCACAGGGTTTTCTAGGTAGCAAATAAAATAAACACACAGCACACCTACATTAAAGGGACTAAGAACGGTTGGTATAAAACACAATTATTACATTTAGGTTTCTTGGTTTACAGATAAAAGTATCAGGAGTTGGAAAACTAAACATATGATGCAATTTGCATACAGCTGATTTTTTCTTTTCTCCCATCTCGCTTTACATTTTTCCTTTCAGTCACCAAATCAAATATCTACTCAAGCTCACAATTGTCCCACAAAAATCAGAATATCAAAGGAGTTAGATAGATATCTGGCATCAAAAAAAAAAAAAATGAATGAATGAATGAAGAAGAACGGAGTAAGAGAGAAGATTACATCATGAGAAAGTTTAGCAGCAACTTTGTCACCAACTTTGAAATCTTTGACTTGTGTTCCAACTCCTACTATCTCCCCAGCTATATCAGTACCTGTTTCCAACCAAAAAAAAATCAGATGTACAATTTATCCCATAATTTTAGACGAACACGCCGAACAAAGCAGCTGACAGATAAAACCCATGACTAACAAAGCAAATAAAAACACAAAGTAGCATGATGCAGACACAATACCTGTTTAGAATTGTGGGCTATGCAGTCATCCTGAGGTATTTTATTTAGCACTCTAAGTTCAGTTAAAGAGGTGTTATATATTAATGCTAGGGTCTTCAAGAAAGTCATTTACTTATGGCTCTGCTTGAGCAGTTTTGACACAATAAAGCAAGATGTGCGTTATGTCTATAATAATCTTCTGCTTCTAAACTTCTGCTCTCTTTCCCTCTGACCATCTGATCTAGCTAAACCTATTGTTACAGCCATAAAAAAAAAAAAAATCATTCAGACAACATCCTCCTGCATTAAAATATACTTGGTCAGTAAACTAGTAAAACCAATTAGATTTTCCAAATTAAGCAACAGATTCCATTTTTGACGTTTTTGGAGAGATTTTGACTCTAATAAAGTACCGAGTGCATAAATTTTCTGTAATTGTAAGTTGATTGGTTATATATTGAATTCAGATACGGGAAGGGAAGTCTGCCTGAGTTCAATAAATTTGAGAACATGACAATAAAGATGTGCAAGGAATATGTGTGCATATATATGAAGAGAATAACACAATTGGCAAAAAAAATGT
The DNA here is from genome assembly GCA_963210345.1 of Inga oerstediana. Classification (NCBI taxonomy): domain Eukaryota; kingdom Viridiplantae; phylum Streptophyta; class Magnoliopsida; order Fabales; family Fabaceae; genus Inga; species Inga oerstediana. Next base: position 30,383,845 of record OY723406.1, read on the forward strand.
TGATGAAATCACAAATGGTAAAATCAAACAACATAACTTGATCACTAATTTTGAGAGCTAACGACAAAGCAAATCTGCAATACTACAAAGAATGCTCAAAACCCTCAAAATACAACATAAAAGTTCAACTTACCAGGGATATAGGGAAACTTTCGAGGTAACAAAGGCCGTACCATGCCCTTTTGAATCTTCCAATCAACAGGGTTCAGACTAGTTGCTTCCACTTTCAGCAAAACCTCATTTTTATTTGGAGTGGGAACTGGAATCTCAACATGCTGCTTACAAATATAGAATAAGCATAGCAATCTTTTAAAACAATCTCAAATGCACAGAAAAAAAAAAGGAAAAACAGAGAGAAAGAGAAAGAAAGAAATATTGTCAACGACAGCTTCAGACCAAAACTTGAGTTGTAAGATGAAATGCCAATAATATATAAATATATATACACAACCACCTAGTATTCGGAATGATTGACTCTAGATTACAGTATTAGGTACCCCAAATGAAGGCCAAAGAATGATTTTAATTACATATCTGACTCTACCCCTAAAACAAAGCACAGTCCTACCAAATCCTGTGCTTAAATTTAACAAGTTGGAAGAAAGGGCGACCGCATAAATAAAATTTCCGTAATTAATAATAAACCTTTGAAACCAAGTTGAAATTCTTCGCAGGCGTTACTGGGAACAAAATACGAATTTATTTATTTACACTGAAATAATCCAACAAAGACTCGACCAAGAAAATTACAATTCTTTAATTTTTTTAGTTGATCAAGAAAAAATTACAATCCCTAACCTAATTATCAGGTTTCATAAGTGCTGTACACCTCCTCCTTCCTCCTTGATTTATTCACACACAACCAATTTGCGATTCAATGAAAACTTTAAAAAAACTAAGTAGAACGTGGAAGAATTATAAGTCAACAACAACACAGAAGAAGAAAAATCACCTTCAAACCGGCGGGGCCACCGCCATAGCTATCGTACTGAATAGCTTGCATCAGCTTCGTCGCCATTTCCACTGATGATGATGAAAGAGTTGACATCCACGATAAAGCTCTACGCGCTACGCCAGGATTGGAGCGTTTAAAGGGGATTGTATCTCGGCTTGTTAAATATTTCTTCTGTTCTATTTATAAATAATTTTTTTTAATTATATAAAATAAATTGATAATTAAAAATAATAAATATGTTAATAATGATAAATTTTTTTCATACATATATGAAAAGAGTATAAGAGAGAATAGCCAGGTTGTGAAACCCGGACCGGCCGGTCCGGCCCGGTAACCGGCGAACCGGCCGGGAAACCGGTCCGGTTCCCGGTCCGGTCCGGGTTGGTGTTTTTAATAAAAAAAATTTCCTTTAGAATTTCATACTATAAGTCTAAAATTTTCAATTTTTCACCGGTTTGGTCCCGGTTTAGCTCCGGTTTGGTCCCGGTTTGACCCACTGACCCTTAACTCAGTACCCCGACCGGTTCAATGACCGGTCCGAGTTTTAATACCTTGGAGAATAGATAAAAAGTATGAGAGATAATAAATATAAGATATAAGAGAGAATGAGTATTTAATAAGAGTAAAATAGGAAAAAGAAGCTTATATTTTTAGACAAAAAGTGAAAGTTGCTTATAAAAGGTATCATCCATATGATAGAGAAAGTTGTTTATAAATAGGACCGGGGAAATGTTTTGAGAGAATTGCTAAAAAAGACCTCATTGATAATTTATTTACCAAATGGGACATGGGAAGATAACTGCACATGGGGAAGTATTTAGGAAAGATTTTTGCACCCATAGGGAAGATTTTTGCACAGGCATAGGAAAGAATTTTGCACACAGGGAAGATCATCTGCACACTAAGGAAGATATTCTGCACACGCGGAAGATAATCTGCACGTAAATGTCCAATTTAGCAAATAAGTTATTAATGAGGGATTTTTTTCACAATTTTCCCAAGTATTTTCTGTTGGTTTTTTTTTAACTTTTTTATTATTTACTTTTACATAGTGACGTAACGTTGAACCAGAAAACGACTGATTAAAGGTTGGAAATCAAAACCAAATACTACTAATATTAATTATGTTAAAAAATTAACGATTAAGGTGTAAACGAAAAAAATTAATTACTAATTACTAATATAGCTAAGAATCAAATAGTGGTTACCAATGATTCAGACCCAAAAAACTTACCAACTTGGAAACGGATTATAGTTTTAAAATTGATTACTTATAATTCTGTCAGGCTAAGATTTGTTGGACAAACAGCTTTGACTTTAAAGACATTAAAATTTTGTTAAATCAAGGAGAAAGACATATAAAAAAAGGAAAAAAGAAAGAAAGAAAAAGAATTTTGAAATTATAAAATTTAAATAAGATATTTTTCAAAAAATAAGTTATAAATTATTTATCAACTTTCGTCATTTAATTATCCACTTTTGGTTATAAATCTAGTTAGAAATTTTACAATTTTAAAACCCTTTGTCTATGTTTTTTCCTATAAAAAACTTTAAAAATAGATAAAACTCTTTGACATAAGTTAATTAGTCGTTTTCTTTCTCTTTCTCTTTCATGTTTCTTTTCTTTTTGCTTAGCTTTGTTAATGAGATTACGAATTACCACCTTAAGGATATTTAACATAAGCGAGATCTATATCTAGAGGGAATTTAATTTCTTGGTTGCTATTGTTCTTTTGCTACTCAAATGGTTCCAAAGGAAATCGGTGGAGTCTGGTTCTAACCCCATTGCTCCTTCTCACCTAGTTTAGGGTGGGATTTCCTTGAAGAGTTCTTAGGGCTCGTTTGGTATAAGGAACATTTGAGGAGGGAACAGAAAAGAAAAGAAGGGAAGTGAATGGAAAGGAAAGGAAGATTGGGAGGGAAATTTAAAAATTGACCTGTTTAGAGACATGGGAAGGAATCTAAATTAAGGGAAGATAAGATGTTTGGTTTGAAGAAAAAGGAATAATTTAAGTGAGAAGTTGTGTGAAAACCCTAAAACACCTTTGACTTCAACAGAAGTTCAAATTCAAACTTAACAACCCAGTTCGAACTCAACTTTGTCGGTACTATTCATCATCTTCCTCATGATACTATTCATCATCTTCCTCATCTGGTTTCAATGAAAATGAAACCATTCCATAAACTGATTGGACCAATCGCACCCTTCTTCATTTAGCACCAACACCTCCCTTTACCACCTTCACTCTCTCTCCACCGCCTTCACCGTCCTCTCTCTTTCTTCGGCATCACTCCCTCTTCTTCCTCCTACCACTGTCACCTTCCCTTCCAGTCTCACCAAACTCACCCACCGTCATCATCATCTCCAAAGAGAAAATCGATACCCCAACCAAAGAGAAACAAAACAAGAAAGAAAGAGAGCGAGAGAGAAAGACCGAGAAGCAAGAACGATTGTACTTTTGGGGGGCATTTTCATTGAAGCAAGTTGCCTTCCTGGGAAGTTTTTATCGTCCCACCAGTTTTAGAGGGATCTAAAAATCCCATGTGTTAAGGGAAGATGGAAGAACGCGAGAACTGAATTTGGTGTTACTATTGGGCACCAAACGTGTTTTCACCTCAAGAACTTTAGAATCTTCCCTCTCCCTCTCTTACTTTCTGCATGCTAAACGGGTCCTTAGTGTTATCTTTCTCATTTCTTCTTGCAGCACTGTTTAAGCTGAAAAAATAGAGAATCTAATTATCTTATTCATATTCTGACTTGTGTTTGGGAGAATGATGGAGAAAGTGTTGTACTTGGATTCACATAAATCATACTATTAGGTCATTAATAAGTTTTATAAAAGAATTCACCACATTTCATTAAGGTTTAACAAGTTCGGATAATATTTTCAAGTTTTCTCAAAAGAATTTCACAATTTCCTTAATGAATTTCATAAGTTGCAAATTTGAATTCACAATATCTTATAAGAGTTTCACAATTTCAGATAAGGTTTTCACATGTTCTCAGAAAAATTTCACAAGTTGCAAATTTAAATTCACGAGATCTGATTAGGGTTTCACAAGTTGTGATAAAGTTTTTATAAGTTTGGATAAAGTTTTCATAAGTTCTCAAAAAAATTTCACAACGTTGTTAAAGAATTTCATAAGTTGAAAACTTTGATTCACAAAATCTAATAAGGGTTTCACAAGTTCAGATAAGGTTTTTATAAGTTTGGGAATAGTTTTTACAAGTTCTCAAAAGAATTTCACAACTTCCTTAAAGAATTTCATAAGTTGTAAATTTTGATTCACAAGATATGATAAGGGTTTCACAAGTTTTGATAAAGGTTTCACAAATTTGGGTATGGTTTTCATAGGTTCTCAAAAGAATGCTAGGTTCTCAAAATCAGATCAGACAGGCCGGTTCAGGTCAATTTTTTATTTTTTTAAAAAAAATCAATTTTTGTAAACTTTCTCTTTAAAATTTCATATTAATAATCCTAAAGTCTTCAATTTCTCACTGGTTTAGTCATGAGTTAGCTTTGGTTTTACTCCGATCTGATCCACTGACCCTTGACCTAGTACCCCGGCCAGTACAGTGACCAGTCCGGGTTTAATTACCTTGAAAGAATGTTACAACTTCCTTAAAGAATTTCACAAGTTACAAGTCAAAGTTCACAAGATCTAATAAGGGTTTCACAAGTTCGAATAAGATTTTTACAATCAATTATGTCAAAATCCCACCTTTGGTAGGAATATTCCCGCTGGAGCTCTGATGACCGATAGACGAACACTAGAAAATTCGACCGCTAGTGGTGGTTGGCTATAGGAGCTCCGGAGGCCAGTAGGGGTAATTGTTTTTATAAAAAATATATTAAGGCGTGATTTGGTCATTTTTTTGTAATTTCGAAAAAGACAATTTGAGCCTAACATCTCTTTAGAATTATAAATATTCAAAATACTTTTTTGTCTTTTAGGATTTTTAAAGTTCTTTATTAGGAATTTTTCTTTAAATAAAATAAGTGAAGAAATAAAAAATTAAAAAGAAACCCATACTTACTATGAATATTAATTATGTGGATATCTATTGACTCAAATAAAAAAAGACTTGACATAAAGAAAAAGGAGAAAAGGACACAAAGTAAAAGCAAAAGAAGATAAAAACATAAAGAAGATATGAAGTAATTATAGTTTGTATAAAGTAACCATGGTTATGTAACCAGGGTTAGGTACGCCTGAGTCTATATAAAGCCTTGTAATTGATTGTTTCAAAAAAAAAAAAAGAAAAGAGAACTTCTCTCTAGAAATTCTCTCTTAGCTCTTGTTCTCTTAACATACATACTTTTATAACACGTTATTAGCACGAAGCTTTAACCAAGGTATGATCTTCTCATTGTTTCCTAGATGATTTCATCTACCTTGTTTTACATTAGTTTTATTTAATAGATCTGGGATAATCTAAGTCACTATATGGAATTAGAGAGACACTATTACCAATTGCTATATAACATCAGGTTCGATGGCTCAGATTGGATATTGATATTGTTTTTATACTATGTATATATCATTTACAAGTTCTTTTATATTATTATTATTATGGCTAGAAGCCATACACATTTGATTCCTGAAATTATATGACCAGAAGTCATATTGTTTTAATTTCTTATGATATGATATGGCTAGAAGCCATATCCCTTTGATTCCTATTATATGGCCAGAAGCCATATACATTTTTTTTTTTTTTATGGCCTGAAGCCATGTACAACTTTTATTTATCTTGAAGATAAATAGTTTAATCTCTCATCTTGAGATTAATTGGCTTAAAGCCATAAGATAAAATGGCCCGAAGCCATACAAGTTTTAATTTTCGTATCTTACCTTATGAATTATTTATTATCTTTATGAATTTACTATTATTTTTGTTTAAGATATTATATTGCATTTTTACATTTCGTATTTTAATTATTCTCAATTATTTCTTTAATTAGTCTCAATCATGTCAAATCCAGCAAAACTTGAATTTGTTGCTCTTGATATTACCGGAAAGAATTATTTATCTTGAATGCTCGATGCGGAAATCCACCTGAATGCCCATGGTCTAGAAGACACAATTAAAGAAGAGAATCAGGCATCCAACTAAGACAAAGCCAGATCCATGATTTTTCTTCGCCGCCATTTGCATGAAGGTCTTAAAATTGAATATTTGACCATAAAAGACTCACTTGTTCTTTGGAACAATTTAAAAAAAAAAGGTATGATCACTAGAAGATGGTCATTCTTCCAAAAGCTCGTTATGACTAGATACATTTACGTTTGCAAGATTTTAAAACTGTAACAAAGTATAACTTAGCCATGTTCAGAATTGCTTCTCAATTAAAATTATGTGGAGAAAATGTCACTGATGAAGATATGTTAGAAAAAAACATTCTCCACATTTCATGCATCCAATTTGCTTCTACAGTAGCAATATCGTGAAAAAGGTTTCAAGAAATATGTTTAATTAATTTCTTGTCTCCTTGTGGCTGAACAGAATAATGAGCTTTTTATTAAAAAACTATGAATCCCGTCTAATAAGCTTAGCTCTATTCCCAGAAGTGAATGTAGTAACAAATGAATTTAATTATAGTTGTGGCCGTGGATGTGGTTGTGGACATGGACGTGGCTGTGGCTACAACCGTGGGCATGGCCGTGATAGAAATCATGGCAGTTCAAATTCCTACTAAAAGTAGGGAAAGACTAATAGGAACCAAAAAGGTGAAAGTAGTGGGCATACTAAATATGTTGGCAATCCATGTTATCGCTGTGGTAACAAAGGTCATTAGACTTATACCTGTCGTACGCCAAGACACCTAGTTGACATTTACCAAGAATCAATTAAAAATAATGGTAAATGATCAAATGTTGAAGTAAATCATGTTGATTAGGCCGAGAATTCTGAATATGGTGCTATGGATATTACCCATTTGGATGTTGTTGATTTCTTAATTTAGTTTGAACTACTATGTTTTAATATATTTAAACTTGCTTCTATCATATGTATTAATTTTAATTATGTTTTTATGTTTCTTTTAATGAAGAATGAATCTTATTGGCGTCAATCCTGAAGATTTATATCTCGTTGATAGCACAACAACCCACATCGTACTCAGAAATGATAAATATTTTTCTTCCTTAGTAATGCAAGAAGCCAACGTTCAGACTATATCTGGTAGTATAAATTTAATTGAAGTCTCCAGAAGAGCTAATATTTTGTTACCTGAGGAACAAAATTATGCATTGATAATGCATTTTATTCTACTAAGTCTAAAAGAAACTTATTGAGTTTTTAAAGATATCTGCAGAAATGGATATCATATAGAAACAATAACTAAAAATAATCAGGAATATTTTGTCATCACAAATATAGTTGTTGGTAGAAAATGCATACTAGAAAGTTTTCCTATTTTTTCTTCTGGCTTGTATTACACATGTATAAGCACAGTTGAAACACATGCTATTGAGAACCAAAAGTTCACCAATGCAGATCAGAAGTCTGCCAATGTAAACCAACAGTTTACTAATGAATTTAATGTTTGGCATAACCGGTTAGGTCATCCCGGGTCAATTTGATGAGACAAATAATTGGAAATTCATGTGGACATATTATGAAGTGTAAACAAATACCATAATCCTATGATTTCTTATTTGCTGTATGTTCCAAGGGAAAGTTAATTATTCACCCCTCACCAAGCAAAGTAGAAAGTGAGTCTCTCATATTTCTAAAATGAATGCAGGGAGATATTTATGGGCCAAATAGCAGAAATACTCATGTCTATACAACAAACAATCCTAAGTCATTATCTATGACTAAGGCAACAACAAAGGCAACTATCCTAGCAAATCCTACCCTTACTAGGAATTACAGCTTTGATACCACAAATATAATCCCTTTTCAATCAAGGCCGAGATTAAGTTCATAAACAAGTGATTATGTTGAATTAGAGATCGTAGATGATTTAGGACTTATTAAAATTAAACTTCCCAAACCAAGGTTTACAAAATCCTTTATAAAACCTGTTCACAACGGTCTCATATTCATATTACAAACATACAAATGGCCTATACAACCCAATTTTATTTATAAATATTAGAGTACAATGTAAATTCCCAAGATACTCGGGTTCCATTAATCAATTAAGTGTTTTATTAGGCACCAATGCCCATAATCCATTTTCCCTTAACTAGGGGATTACACAAAACTATATCATAATTCTAATATATACAATTGTTTCCCCACAACATACCCAAAATACAAAAGTATGATAACCAATTTATCCAAAATAAACTCCTAGCCTGGAGCTTTATCCACTCTTCGTCAACCGCTTTCTTTTAAATCCTTCAGCCATGTCTAAAAATTGTTTTTGGGAGAGTGAGATTCTAAGGAATCCCCGTAGTGTCAAATTACTCATAGTATGCACAACCATAAAGCATGAAAGCAAATCATAATAAAACACACAGCAACTACAATGACAGTTACAGCGGCAAGGGGCAGGTATGATGTGTATCACCCTTACGTTTGCTCACGCTGTATTGCACAACTACATGTTCATATCACATATATCACCAAAGCTGGGATCCATATAAAATATTTCACATACACACAGCCACACTGGCCGGATAATTAAACAGGAATTCACAATTCCACAATGCAGCCTCGACAATTACAATGGTAGATACAATGGCAGGGGTAGGTGTGATAACCATCACCCCCTACGACTGCTCACGTTGAACTACTCACGTTGCAATGCCCTACAGCCGATAACAAATACAACACCATGATAAGTTATACATACAAACCATCATACACAATATGAGAGAAAAGTCATTACCTTGGTCCTTCCGTGCATGCTTTGGCACTGGTCTCTCCTGAGTAAGGCAAATATCGAATCCTATAATTCATAATTAGGGACGAAGTGTTATTCTCTATTCCAATACTTAAATGACTTCACAACACTTAAATTTGATTATCATTTATGTCATTTAGGTCGCTACTAGAAGCCCAAACGTATGCCTAAAGGGTTGGGAAAAACTATACAAAAAACAAACTTTTAGAAGTGCAAAATACTGATTTTTGGGGGTTGGCCGTCGCCAAAAACAGGTCAGAAACATTTGGGTCGCTGCCTAGAATCCACTGGTCTCGGCCAAGAAAAATCCTATTTATTGGCTGAACTTCGAAAAATCATAACTAATTCTAGAAAAATCGAAATGGGATGATTCCAAAGCTTATGGAAAGCTATTTAAGTCCTCTTTATAGAAAAATATGAATAATTGGTTTCCATAACCATAAAAATATAGAATTCAACAAATGTTGACATTGCTCCAAAATTGATCATAGTTTCAACGTCAAATTTTGGACAATCATAACTCCTAGCACACACATCGAAATGACATGAATTATATGTCCATTTTGAAGCTTGGCATGTGAAATTTAAGACTGTAAGTAAAGTTTCATAATTTTTCATCACCATTTACCTATTCAAAATGTCCGTGCAAACCACTGCCAGCACAGAGTTCCTGCCAACCAAAACTTGCAACTTTTAAACCTAAGTTTCCAATAGTTTAAAATTCACATCCAACACTACTCCCACACAATTTTCCACAAGGAATCCAATGGAAACATCAAAACAACCAAATTCTCATTCCATTATCATGCTTTGTTTTAGGCAAAATCACAATGCAATTTATCAAAAACTCAAACTTCACAATTCAATCCCAAATCCATTTTATCAATTCAATATATATCTCAAGACACCATTTCCATGACCACAACATGACATACACATAATGACTCTAATTTTCGAAAATAGTCCAAAAATCCCAGAAAATCAAAGCTCAATCGTATAGCACAAAACCTATGTAGAAAGATTTCTCTTACTCACTTTAACAACTTTCTCAAAGGTGTTTCTTGGTTCTCCAACTTCTAAATTTCCTTGTGTGCTCAAACACCACCAAATGAAAAATCTAAAACCATGAAATTGAAGCTCTCAACACAAGGAACAACTTTATAGGAGGAAGTTTTAGCATTAGAGGTCATCTTCCTACCTTCAATCTCAAGCTTTTCTCCTTCTTGCTTGAGCTCCCATGGCAGCATGAAAAGAGAGAGGAATGAGCAAGATGAGAGTGCGAAGAAGAAGGAAAATGATCACTCTTTGCATTCCCATGCCTCATGTGAGTGAAAATGAGAGGGAAAGAGAGAGAAAATATACTTAAACAATGCCTCATTTGACTTTTCTCTAACACTCTACCATCATCTCCATTTGCAACTTGTCTCAATCTTATTGGTCCTCATAAAGTAAGTAACAAATTAGTTACTCTAATCATTCTATTAGCCATTTAGTTACACATCATTTCTCTTAGTTAGTAATTAGTTTCTTCATTAACCATTAACTTATGACCATTCTTCCAATTTTTCCATTAATTATGACATATTAATTAAAATTGCCACATAACACATAATAATTCACAAATTATTTTTAATAATTATCATTAGCCCTTAATCAAAATTTGGGGTGTTACATATTTAACCATGTACATGCTGAGTAAGGATTGGCCTAGAGAGGAGAAATTCATGGCAGATTGAGTTTCTTGGGGGGCAACTTGGAGGAACATGGAGGAAGCTAGAGCTTAAGAGCTTATAATTGAAGACCACAAGTGAAACGACCCCTTCTTCGAACAACAATTACCCGTAATAATTTTATAAAATTTGGTTAACCAGTGATAATCGAAAACAATTTCCCATTTAAAACATATCAAAGTTCAAGGCACAAACTCGACCACATACCCACTACAAAGATATTTATTACTCAGGACACACATAACAACAGAAGAACTCACAGCTCACGAGTCTTACGACATTGAATCCCACAATTAAGATTTCATATAAAATAATTTTTCCATCACAGATATAGTTGTGGGTTCACCAAAATCTTAAAATGCAAACATAAGGCCTCTTACCTAACAGAAGTTAAACAATTATTCTAAAACAGTTATTCAAACAGTAAAAATGATATCTCCGAAACATGAGATATCCTATAATAGTAATATAGAGAATAATACAACACCAATACCGCAAGAGGCCTACAGGATTCTCAGCGTCTATGCCTTTGGTTGTCCCCTTGGCCTCTAACCAAATTAGACGTCTCGCTTGAAAAATATTTACAACGACGAGGTGAGACATAAAGTCTCAGTAACCAAAAATTAATTTACAAAATATGCAAGAAAAGATTGTAAGTTAGAGAAGTAGCTTTAACTAACATAATATTAATAATATTCTCAATAATTAAACTTCATATAATATGTTCAACAATTAGAACCATCCCCACTCATCCATCCTGCTCTTCCTTATAGCTTCTGAACGTGGTACAGCTTATCAGTGTTAATATACCTGGCCAAAGGTTGGCTAGTCACTTCAAGAATACTGCCCCTTCCCATGCCACCACCAATATACCGTAACAGGGAGGTGTCCGCCCAAAACACTCAACTCAAAATCTGGGGCAGGAATGAGAGAGCCGATGGGCATATTTACACCATATCTCTTCCACACAACTCACCATATCCCATAACAGAAAAATAATATATCAATATAGTTTTCAAAACATTTACAAATTATCATACCTTCTACAACATTCCATCTCAAACATCATAACCATCACAACAGTAACAATTTTAATAATATCTATGCTCATATATATAATTTAGAAAAATACACTGCTTCACTGAACTAGGTTCATATTCAAATATATTCTTTCAAAACACATAAAAGTAGTATAGATGAAAGTAAGGTTTAGAAAACACCTTACAATCCAAAACAAGTATATAAAATAAATTAACTCCGATTACCTCAATTCCAAGTTTAACCTTAACTTGAGTACCAAATACGAACAATCACCGATCCCAAGAAAACTCTACATTATCAATTTAAGTAACAATTAACCCTAAGCAATACTAAAATAAATAATTTACACAATTCATCTCCAATTTTTCTCTACTACTATTATCCTTAAATATTCTAACTTCCTTAACAATCCTTAAACGACATCTATATCATTCTCTCTCGTCAACCACTTAATTTTTATAAATTAAAGTTTCACCTTTAACATATCTATTATTATATAATCATCAATATCAACCTTCTAAAATAACTAAATCTCTTTTTCTAATTTATATGAATATAGTCTAATTATTAAACAATATTTGAAACTCCCACATAATTAAAATCATATAAAAAATCTAATTCTTAATATCAAATTATAATTTATAATTTCTTATAAAACAAAATTTACCAAATTAAACCGATTAGAATTTCCATAATACCTCCAATAAGCTAAATAAATTATTTAATCTAAATTTAATCAGATAAAAAGCCTAATATAGAATCATTCATAGATTAATTATATAGAAAATTCATTTTAAAATTATATACCAACTACATAACAAAAGTAACCTAATGAAAATTAACTATTAATCCTCTTCTATATTCCTATAGCCTTATATTAACAAAACTAAAATTTGTCCAAAATCCTAATCTTAAATTTTCTCTAATCAACACAAAATTACCATAATAAGAAACTGAAAATTATTTAGAATATTTTTATAAAAAAATTTTTGTGATAAAAAAAGAATTTGAGTACCTTATTAATCTCCAAATATATAAAAATACTCCTATCAATATCACACCGTACGCCTTCTACACAATAACTCCACACAGACGATATGTGTAAAGTGAGAAGGGAGAAGGGGTATTTATAATACCTCCCTCCTCCACCTCCAATAATTGGCGCCATTAGGCACCAATTTATGAATGAGGGGAGGCACCGAATTTTTCAATTGTGGGGCCAAATTGGCGCCCACAGTTTTAAATAAATAAATATATATATATATATATATATTTATATTATTATTATTATGTATTTATTTATTTATTTATTTTCTATTGAATCCCTCTTTTTTTTTTTCAAAAAGTTACTACTAAATTCATAATTATCTTTAAATTATAATTATATTCTGAAAATAAGGACGTTACAACAAGGGAGTATCTTTCTTTTTATCTTTTTAATTCAAAACTTGATATTATTTAATTTTAAATGATTTTGAGTTGTAATAATTGAGAACAATCTAGTTTAGATTGTAGACATATTATTGATTTGGATTAAATTGATATTTTGGATTGATTTGTTCTTAAATGATTGTTGAGTTTTTTATTTGCAAACCCTTTGGTTGTCAATTAGATTATTAACTGAGTTTTCATTATTAATTTAATTATCAATTTGGGTTTAATCTCTTGATTGTTTAATTAGATTGGTTAATTGTTGAATTGTTTAATTAGGTAATTGTGAACATTATTCCCAAAACCATCTTAAACTATTTTGATTGGTTTTAATGGATTTAATTAACCGCCGCTTATTTCATTATAAGTTTTCTAATGGATTAGGTGTTATTAAGCTTGAAGGTTTCCTATGTCTCAATTAGGTGATTAAATTTATTAATTTCAATTTTTCATCAACCTCCCTTTGGTCTAATTAATTAATTTGGACTAAGAAAGCTAAATCCATGTGAATCCTAAGTTGTCCCCTTCATTATCATAAATGAATTAAACCTTTGTTATTTATCTTGCTTCTTCTTGATCTTTTGCTTAGGATTTTAATTCCCCTTTCAGAAAACTCCCAAAAATTGCATTTACATTCATTTAGGTTAGTTTCATTCTCAAATAGGTTTACAGTGATTTGCATCTTGCATTTAGTTAGTTTAATTGTATTTAGATAGTAAAGTCTTGCATTTAGTTTAAGTCCATTCCATTGCATTTTTTATCACCTATGTTCAATTCTAGAGAAAATTTATAAATTGCTCATTGGGAGAATGACCTAGATTGCCACTATATTACATTAATAGGTTGTCCTAGTTATTAATTGATTGCTTTAGCGATAGAAACAAACATCACCCATACAAATGGTTTTTGGTCAGGAACTTAATATTTCCCATATAAGGACTTTTGGGTGTGCGGTATATGTGCTAGTAGCACCACCACAGCACACCAAAATAGGTCCTCAAAGAAGTATGAGAATATATGTTGGGTATGAATCTCCTTCAATCAGAAAATATTTAGAACTATCCACATGAGATTTATTTACGGCACGACTTACCGATTGTCATTTTGATGAATCATTTTTCCCAACATTAGGGGGAGAAAACAAGTAGTTGGGTAAAGAAATTAGCTAGAATGAATTATCATTGGTTCATTTTGATCCTCATACAAAACAATGTGAACTGGAAGTTCAAAAGATAATTCATTTATAGAATTTAGTTAATCAAATGCCTGAAGCATTTATTAACCTAAAGAAAGTGACAAAGTCACATGTTCTAGCTACTAATACTCCTATTAAAATTGATATCCCTAAAGGACAACCTACTATGAATGAATCTAAGCCACACCTGAAGTGTGGCAAGCCCATCATTCCAAAGATAAAAATCCTCAAAAGAAAAAAAGAGCAAAGAATATATATGTTCAAGTTAAGGATAATCAAGAAGAGTTAATAGCTCTAGAAGAATCATCTCCTGAAGAGTTATTATCTCTAGTAGAGATATCTCTAGAAGAGAATGTTGTAATCCCAGAAGAGACCTAGGTACCTGACACATGTGAAAATAATGAGATCTCAATAAATTATGTTATGAATGGAATCTAATGGGATAGAAATGAAGTCAACGTTGACGACATCTTTACTTATCATATAGCATATGATGTAATGAATGATAATAAGGATCATGAGCCAAAATCCCTAAGTGAGTGTCAACAAAGAAATGATTGGCCTTTATGGAAAGATGCAATTAATGCAGAATTAAAATCATTGGTTAAACGAAAAGTATTTGGACTTGTAGTCCTTACACCTGAAGACCTAAAGCCAGTTGGATGTAAATGGGTCTTTGTATGAAAGATAAATGAAAAGGATGAAATAACAACATATAAGACATGTCTTGTAGCCCAAGGCTTTACACAAAGACCTGGTATTGATTTTGAAGAAACATATTCACCAGAAATGGATGCGACTACTTTTCGTTATTTAATTAGCCTAGTAATAAATACAGGAATTGATTTGCATCTAATGAATGTCGTGACCGCCTATTTATACGACTCACTTGATAATGATATTTATATGAAAGTCCCTGAATGACTAAAAGTGCTAGAAGCATCCGATTCAAGTTCTCGAGAATAATACTTAATTAAGTTAAATAAGTCCCTATATAGCTTGAAGCAATCAGGACGTATGTGGTATAATCCTCTTAATGAATATTTGTTGAAAGAAGGATACAAGAATGATATGATATGCCTATGCATCTTTATGAAAAGATCTAAAATTGAGTTTGTTATAATTGTTGTTTATGTTGATGATATCAACATCATTTGAACTCCTGAAGAGCTTCAAAAGGCAATTAATTATTTGAAGAAAGAATTTAAAATGAAGGACTTGGGAAGAACAAAATTCTGTCTTGGATTATAGATCAAGTACCTCAAGAATGAGATATTTGTATATCAAGAAACTTATACAAAGAAGGTCCTAGAGTCATTTCACATGGATAAATCTCATCCATTATGTACCCCAATGGTTGTAAGGTCTTTGAAGGTGGATAAAGATCCATTCCGACCTTGAGAAATTAGTGAAGAAGGTGATGAAGAACTACTTGGTCCAGAAGTACCATATCTTAGTGGCATTGGAGCACTAATGTATCTTGCTAATCACACACATTCTGATATATCATTTACTGTTAATTTATTAGCAAAATATAGTTCTTCACAAACACGAAGGCATTGGAATGGTGTAAAACACATTCTTCATTACCTCAGAGGCACTATGGACATGGGGTTATACTACTTAAATGTATCCAAGCACGAACTACTTGGTTATACAGATGCTAGATTTTTATCTAATCTGCATGATGGTAAATCACAAACGGGTATCTGTTTACATATGGAGGTGCATCTATTTCATAGTGATCTATGAAACAGACTATATCAGCCACATCATCTAACCATGCAAAAATTTTAGCAATACATGAAGCAAGTTGAGAATGTGTGTGGTTAAGGTTAGTGATACATCACATACACACAACTTGTCATTTATCTTTTGGCAAAATGATCCAAACAGTTCTATATGAGGATAATGCTGCATGTATTTCCGTTTAAAGAAGGCTGTATCAAAAGTGATAGAACGAAGCATATTTCACCAAAATTTTTCTTCACTCGAGAGCTTCAAAAGGATGGTGAAATAGATATCCAACAAATCTGTTCAAGTGAAAATCTAGCAGATTTATTCACCAAGTCACTTCCAGGTACAATTTTTGAAAATCTTGTTCATGAAATTGGTCTTCAGAGACTCAAAGATCTCAACTGATGTTTTCAAGAGGGGGAGTCGATACATGTTGTACTCTTTTTTCCTTATCTAGGTTCTATCCTACTGGATTTTTCTAGAAAGGTTTTTAATGAGGCAACATTGGACAGTGTATCAATGAATGATGTACTCTTTTCTTTAGTTAGGTTTTTATCCCACTGGGTTTCTACTAGTTAAAGTTTTAATGAGGCACATTCATAATAGACATCCAAGGGGGAATGTTATGAATATTAATTATGTAGATGTTGATTGACTTAAAGAAAAGAAGACTTGACATAAAGAAAAAGAAGAAAATGACACAAAGTAAAAGCAAAAGAAGATAAAGAAATGAATAAGATATAAAGTAATTATAGTTTGTATAAAGTAATCATGATCATGTAACCAGGGTTAGGTATGCTTGACTCTATATAAAGCCTTATAATCGATTGTTTCAAACGAAGAAAATGAGAACTTCTCTCTAGAAATTCTCTCTTAGCTCTTACTCTCTTAACACACATACTTTTATAACCATACTGACATATAATGAAACAAAGATATTAGAATTCCCAAATGATCCCTATGAATGAATTTTGTTCAGTTAAGCACCAAAAAATTTATTTTGAATGTATTCGTTGGCAAAAAAATTATTTTAAATGTATTTAAACAATAGGTAAAAGGCAAAAAAATATCACTTGAACTTTAAAATTTCATATAAGTGATTTCCTATTAAAATGATATGTCAATTGCTATACTCTTGTAGTCAATACCTATACTCTTATAGCCAACAAGACTGATTTGGGATTTTGAAGTTTAAGTGATATTTTGTTGTTTTTTTCCCTTAAACAAATTTGTAAGATAAATATGTGATAAAAGTTTTGTCTTTTAAAGGAAAAAAACACATATTTTAATTATTAACTTGCATATTTTAAGTATTAACTTGCTTAATTCCCAAATTATCCATTTTAAATTCTCATTCACTATTTAGTATTGTTTCAAATACATAACATATGGCTTTTATTTATAAGCACAACTCTCTAATTTACAATTAATGTGATTCCATAATCATAGGAATTAATGGATAAGAATAGGAAATAATGAAGGATATGGATATCCACAAATATTATATTTATAACACCCCCCTTGGTTATCCATCATTATACATGTGGCTCATTAAAAAAACTTCAACTAAGAAAAATCCAGTGGGACAAAAACTTAGTAGAAGAAAAAGAGTACATTGTTTATTGATATACTTGATAGAGCTGCTTCATTAAAAATCTTGGTAGGAAAACCCAGTAGAAAAAAAAAATATAGACAAGGGAAAAAGAGTATAACGTGTATCAACTCCCCCTCTTAACAACATCAGTTAATATCTTTGAGCTTGCGAAATCCAATACTATGAATGAGCTTTTCAAAGATTGTACTAAGTGTTAGATCTCATGTTTTGATGATAACAAAAGAATGGTTTGAAAAGGAAAAGGTTAATAATCAAGCTTGAACTAAGTAATGACAGGAATAAGCTTTACTTGAAGTAAGCATGGAAGTATTGAAGGTTAGCCAAGAGAAAATGCTGAGGAACTTGATCAGAAGTGCAGTTTCTAAGACATTACTCGAGGCGCTACTCGAGTAAGGAGCCAAAACTTGAAGTAACCAAGAAAACTTCCAGTAACCTGCCACCATTACTCGAGGAGCTACTCGAGTAACCAGGTAAAATTTGGAGGTTGCTCTCGGCCTGCTAATGTTACTCGAGGAGCTACTCGAGTAACCATGTGAAAACTTCCAGTTGCCATCAAGTTTTCCTAATGATACTCGAGGAGCTACTCGAGTACCTTTTGTTTCAGAAAATATGGACCTCTCGGCATTTTGTACCACTGCTAATGTTACTCGAGGAGCCACTCGAGTAACCAGGTCAGAAACTTCCAGTTTGCCTTCAAGTTTTCCATGATACTCGAGTAGCTACTCGAGTAACCATGTATTTGAAAATATGTAACTCTCGGCACTTTGTACCACTGCCAATGTTACTCGAGGAGCTACTCGAGTAACAGCCTGAGGTAAGTTAAAACTTGAGGTTGGTATCCGATTAACTTGTTTTCTTAATTTCATCTTCCTCCAGTCCTTACTCGAGTATTCAAGTTTCCAATGTTTTATCTTAAGTGGATTCCTCGAGTATGTACCCCAGTAAGCACAAATATTTTCAAAGTAAACTTCAAGTCATTACTGGAGTAAGTCATGCTCAAATATCTCTGTTACTCGAGGTGCTACCCGAGTAACCTATGCAAATATGAGTGCATTACTCGAGGAGCTACTCGAGTAATGAGGTAAGTGCTCTCGGCATTTTAATCCTGCCAACATTATTGGAGTAAAGCATCGAGTAACCAAAAGTTTTTTAAAGGAATACTCGAGGTATTACCCCAGTAATCTATGAAGTTGCAGAAGCATTACTGGAGGAGCTACCCGAGTAAATAACTATTCCAAAGGTTTGAAATTTAGTTTACTCCATGTACTACCCGAGTAATCTTGTTTATCTACATTGACTTTCAAATAAATAATGATTTCACGATGTTACTCGAGGAGCTACTCGAGTAAACTTCATGTGTTACTCGAGGAGCTACTCGAGTAAGCATACCCAGAAATCTAGAAATCATTCAAACGTTCATTGATTTGTTTCCTATATGATTAACCTTTCATTGTATTAGTATTCTTAGTCTATTTACAGATAAACAATGAAGGAATCACTTCAAGAGATGAAAGTCAAATCAAACGTTCAAATGCCAACCACCGCCAACGGATATTTTTCAAAAACTTGAAAAGTCAACAGTGGCTGCGCACTCACCAACGGACGAAAGGAAAACGTTCCAACGGTCATCCCCATCATATCTATATATATGGGAACCTTCAAACAGAGAAGAACAACAAAAGCATCCATACGAACGAATCATTAAGTTCATTACTCTGTTTTCACGTTGAAATTGTATTTATATGCTTAAGTGATTATCACTTACTCTTTGAGAGAGATATTTCATTCAAACTCAATATTTGTTATTGAGATAACTTAAGGTTGTGGAACCTTGAGTTGGGATTGGATTACAACCTGTAAGGGGGAGCGAGTGTCCAGGTGTAAGGAACTTGCTTGTACTGTGGTGCCAAGAACCCACTGAATCTTGGAAGTTATAGTAAAACTCTCAGAGAAGCTCTAAGGACTGGACGTAGGTCAAAGTGGTTGTGACCGAACCAGTATAACTCCCGGTGTACACTTCGGTGATATTTCTCCTTACTCATTACTGTTTTAATTCTTTTGTCAAAGTTTTATATTTTCGAAAGAAATTTCAGTTTCACCCAATTCACCCCCCCTCTTGGGTGAAACGCTTGATCTTACACTAAGAAGTGAGTTGGTAAATAAATTTGCTAGATTTTGACTAGAACTGATTTACTGTATATCAATTTCACCACCCTTTTGAAGGTCACTGTTAGCCCGTCTAGCTTAATCGTAAGTGCACGGATCTTCACAAATAGTATAATAATATTGTTCCCATGAGGACTAAGGCAAAAACGAGTTAATTATCATACTTATATTCTTAATTAGGTTAAGTTAGAGTAATTTCAAAGAAATTTTATATTTAAGAATTAATTGATTAAAAGAGAATTTATTCAAGAACTTCAAGACGGGAGGAGTCTAAGATTACTTATCCCTATTATACTTCATAAGACTAACTTAAATATTAAATTGATAATGAAAATATATGACTGTCAGAGGTTCAAAATTAATTGATAAAACTCTCAAGTCAAAATCAATTTTATATTCTCAATTAACATGCGCAACTTCATGTCTCAGTTAACGAAAATACTCTTTAAGCTCTAACATCAATTATAGACAACACTAGGATAATAGATATATCTCTATTCTATTAACAAACCATACATTTAACTCCTAAACTTCAATTCTAGCATGATTTTACCTAAGTTCTACAATTAAATTAGCTTTCCCAAGCATCACTCAATTGAAGCCAACAATCTAAGTGGTGTTAAATCACCCAAAAGCATTAAGCATGAGATAAAATCAACACATAAATTTCATTAAGGACCTCCTTGTTGAGTGCGTGGATCTTTTCATGATGGAATGTGGGCACATGCCATATGAACAAGTAGTGTTGTCTAGAATTTTTTAATTCACAAGCTTTGCTTGCTTTTCTACTCAACAAAAAAAATGGAAAATCTCACTCATAATCCTAAGGATAAGAAAAGATATTAAAAAAGTCCTAGTATAGATTCATCTATAGAAAAAGTCCTTATAGAACTCAGTGATATATATTTCAAATGTAAACTTATCTTATTAATAATTGTATGTACTATATTGATAAGATATAGAGTGACAATTGATAAGCCATAGAGTGGCTATTGAAAAGCTCATTTATATTAACTAAACAGTTCCATTGATAATTGTATATCACTATATTAACAAGTCATATAATGACTATTGACAAGTTCATCTATATTAACTAAAATAATTTTTGTTGACAAGTGTATATAACTAACTATATTGACAAGTCATAGAGTAACTATTGATAAACTCATCTATGTTAATAAGATAAGTTCATATTTAAAATCTATATTACTGAGATTTTTAGAGATTTTTTTTTTCATAGAGGAATCTATATTAAAATTTTTTAAGTATTTTTCTCACCCTTAGAACCACAACCACAGTGAGATTTTAAAGGCCGTGTCACCCTAGGGAGGCCGTGAGAACACCCGTGATTCCTATTCCCCATTCCTCTCCAACTACGTGTCGTTGGTATTCATTCTTATTCTGTACCTTATGTCGTTTTGGGGCAAAACGCGCCCACGTCGGCTCGTCCCACACAATTGACGTGGCACTTTCTACGCCTTGGATTTGTAACTTTCATTTCCAAACTAAGCTTCTGTTATCTGCGCCGAAACGCATTACTTTCCAGGACTTCGCCGATCGGCGTCTTGGTAGCTTCTTTGCTTGTGACCCTACTCAGGGATTCGCTTCAATCTTCCTCTACGACCATTCTTACTGAAGGTGCTGCCATGGCCACCGCCACACTTCCATGGCAACCTATTCGACCATTAAAGCTTCATCGGCGCTCAGTATCGGTTCGGACCACGGTTTCCGTCCAAGCCTTCCGTCGGAGCGATTTTGATAACTTTGCTCAGCGTATGGCTTCTGGTGATGCATGGAAGGATGCTTGGCGCAGTGCCAATGATGGCTTCGAGCAGCTACTTTTTGAAGCAAAGAAGACTGCTGAGCGGATAGACCGCCGCTACGAGGTATCGCGGCGGCTAAGTGAAGCTACGAGGTCCGCCGTTGATCGGGCTCGTGAGATTGATCGTGAATTTGAGATTGGAATGAGATGGCGTGCTTTCACCATGGATTTCAGCAGAAACTTGCCGAGGGTCGGTTGCCCTTTAAATTTGCGGAGCGACTATCTAATTTTGTTACTGTCTATTTATTCTTTCCCGAATTGTCTTCTACGCTTCTGAAACAACATATGGTGTCAAGAAGCTTTCGATTATAGGAGTTTAGAAGCAAAAACGTGTCCAACTTGTCCAAATGAAAAAGAAAGGATAAGTTGAGTGGTACATAGTGAATTTGCTATCAAGTGCTAACCCTGATCTTGAACACAAATAAGTCCGGTAAAATGGATTACTTAAATTGACATTCGACATATTGGTCTTCTACGAAACTTAAGCATGCTATTTACACAAATCCTCCTATCCGCCACCTAAAATAGAAAATATAGAAGGTAGTACTGACTGCTAAAAATTAGGAAATCATGCACTTCCAGCCACTTGACCCACGTTGTGCGTTAACCCTCACTTTAGTCAGCCACTTCTTCACTCATTCTTCTGCTTTAAC
Source organism: Inga oerstediana (assembly GCA_963210345.1). Lineage (NCBI taxonomy): Eukaryota > Viridiplantae > Streptophyta > Magnoliopsida > Fabales > Fabaceae > Inga > Inga oerstediana. Next base: position 30,406,052 of record OY723406.1, read on the forward strand.
TCCCACTCTGACCTCACGTTTCTGCCTTGTAGAGCGTTTGGTAATTGCAGCTCTATCATAATAGATAGATAAAATATACCCAAGAGTGTAAATTTAACTTCAATTTGAGGAAGTATTATATTTGTCACTTGATTTTGAATTCTGCAGCCAAGACTATGATGACCAACCATAAGTCTAGATTAAGTCGTAAATAATCTCTCAGAATGTTTACAGGTGATTATGTCAATATGTCCTAAGAGGATGTTAGAAAAAAGTCTTTTATATCTAATTATTGCCCTCTTGTTGGAGAAAATTGTCACTATGACCGCCAAAAGCATTGTTGTCATCCATCACTTCCATCTTTATAATTCATCCTGGCCCTACAATTTCATCTTTTCCATTACCTACGGCTTAAAGATAGTATTAGAGAAAGTGTAATTTGGTTGATAAAGCTGTTTACTTTGTTTCTTTCCTGGTTTAGGGAACATTGAGATTGATGAAGTTTTAGTCTCTTGAGATTTTTATTTTTCCCTCCATTTCAATGGTTTTTTTACGTTCAGAGCAATTATGGTTTTGTTTGGTTATCTTTGCAGTACAGGACGCAGCTCAACAATTTTCTCGATAGTCCAATTGGAAGGAGCTCTGCAGTAAGTATGCTTTATATTGTTATTTACTCATTTTTTATGACTCTTGTCATATTAGTAGTGCTTCTGTCTTGTCTCCAGCATTGCTTGTTATATAGCGTTGTCTTATGTTTTCCTAGTCTGCTGTTTTATCGTAGTAGCTCTTAAATCTTAATCATTTGAAACTATCCCATCTTCATCTTCTAGGTACATGTTTTATAATTATGGTTTTTTGCTCGGTTAGCCATAATGTGCTTCTGCTGTCATCATTGAAATGTCACATGTTTCTCATTGTTTAGTACGGCAAAAAACTATTCATATTATGGTGCTAGCAGTTTATTGCGTGATAGTTAGTGAAAAAAATGCATCGCATACCTTCCTATGTAGTATGTTTTGCTGTATGTTCCTTTTTTTTCAGCCGCTGAGAGGATATGGAAGGTTATATAATATTTCATTCTGTTGCGGCTAGTTTAATCTTTTGTTGGTTGGGATGTTTCTTGTAGGTAGAAAAATGAAATTTGTTTTGGCATAAAAAAGTGTATTTCTTGGAGAAAAAATGGTTGTTGTGTCTGTCACTATCTTGTGTTCATGTTCCCTCATTTGTTCTTCCCTGATCTAGTGCAATTACAATGGCTACTTTACTTAAAAGAGAATCAATGCCCTTTATCTATGTTCATGTTCCCTCATTGGGTCCCTCATCTTGTGTTTATGTTCCATCATTGAAATCTTGTGTTGAAGTTCTTGATTTAAGTTCACCATATCTGGATCTTTATTGCTCTTCTAGCTGTTGGGAACCAATGCCCTTTACCTGTCAAATGTTTTTTTTTTTTCACTGCCATCTTAATTGCTTTTTTAGAGCAATGATTTGTGTGTCATTATTCATTGTCTCCCTCATTCTTCTAGTATGTATATTCTGTCCCCTTCCTCATGTAAAGGCCATATTCTGATCTATGAGATACTCTGATAGGTTATGTGCCTAATATGAATAGCTCATGCGGAATTGTCTGCATAACCCTGGGGTTGATATCGCCAAAGTGTTATAAATTAGCCTTATTGTACTTATTTGTTTTCTCCTTAAACATCCCTATAATTCCCAAATATTCCTGCCAAAACCTGCCATCAAATATGCAAGAACTAGTGGGAAAAATTGAGGAGAAAATCATCCATAGAAGTTTGGCATTGCGATCCTGCTGTCTGGTTTGGAGTGCTGCCCTATATTATTGTATGTGCTGTGAGTGGAAGAAGGTCAAGGCACCAAACCTCTACATGGTGATATCACTCTAATCTTAATATTTTGTGTATGTGGGTCCTAATCATTGATACTTTAGAAGTATCTATGCTTCATGGGTGTCCGCCTTCTTCTAGAATTATTTGTTTTAGCATGGCTTGACGTATGTTTTACACATTTGGAAGAATTCCCTTTTGATTTGCTTCTTATAGGATTTGAACAGAAAAAATAGATCAAGGTTTAGTTGTAAGTTTTGCTGGGGTCTGGGGTATATAGTTTAGATCAAAAGACATTTATCTTCAAGGCTTCAGTGATCTTTGGTGTTGTATGGGATGGGGTCTCTCTGTTGGCTGCCATTTAGTACAGTTTCTGCTTGATATACGTAGGGATCAAGCAACTTTGTTGCATTTTTAATTCATTTTGCTTTCATTTTTTTTTAATGGGAATATATTTGTTTTATTGTAAATATTCTCTTAGATATTATAGCATTTATTAGCTTTTGTTCTCTTTTCTTTTCCCCCTGTGTAGTATATATTTGAGTGTATTTTACTATTCAAATATAAGAAATACATTTTCTCCATAAATTTCCACAGTTGTGTACATTTATTAATTTTTCTTGGGGGATTCTCCTCTGATTTATGGAACTTTTCTGCATTAGATTCCTTTACCAGCGAGGAAATATATAACTGTTGATCCATTTCCACGATAGAAAAATTACTTGAATATGATATCATGTTGTGTGTACGGATATAAGCTTCATATAATTTTTCATTTCCTTTTAATAATGCAACTGCGCTATTGTTTATGTGCAAATTGTTTTCACAGACAGTTTTCTTCATCTGGTTTGCTTTATCTGGCTGGCTTTTCCGGTTTTTGGTGATTGCAACTTGGGTTCTTCCCTTTGCTGGACCTATTCTCATTGGTACACTGGCTAACAACCTAACTATCAAGGTATTTGAGAAAGTTGATTGGATCTACAATGTACCTTGCACTTGAAAGCATTCTGAATATTTTTGCTTAGCATTAATCATTGACAAAAATTGATTTCAACTTTATTTTACGCCTTTGTTTTCCCCCCAAAGCATTCTGAATATTTTAATTTGCTTATAAGACATGAAAGGGGTCTAACAATCGAGGATGAAAATAAGTTCTTAAAACAAGCACAAAATTTAAGAGCACAATAGTAACAAACTATCTCATGTGACACATTTGAGTGCTTAAACTCTTCAGTTTATGTAACAAGGGAAAAGCCTAAGCAGTTGTGCACTTCCAGGATATTTCTGTTTGAAGTAAAAGTATTTCTCTCCAGTCAAATACAGCTAATGATTATTTGTTTCATTCTTTAATCTACTCTGAAGTCTTCTGAAAATTTGCCTCAAGCGTTTGCTACATCTCCAATTGTGCAGGGAACTTGTCCAGCTTGCAAAATGCAATTTGCCGGCTACAAGAACCAAATGATCCGATGTACAAGCTGTGGCAACATTGTGTGGCAACCCAAAGGGGATTCCTTTTCAAAGGATGGAAGAAGAACCTCCTCTTCTAAATCAGACCCTGATATTATTGACGTTGACTTTGAGGAGAAATAAAAGAGATGCTTAATCAGGATTTTATGATTCTGGACTTAACAGTGGAAACGCACAGCAAATAGAAATCAATGGCCTCTGTTTGTTTGTTTGTTTGTTATTCGGTTATGTTTAGATTGAGTTTTGTTCTTTACACAATGCTTCGAGTGCTTAGAGGATTTGTTCAGATGTATGGACTTGTAAATCTTTTCTTAATATTACGAATAGATGATAGGGGAAGAGGGTGGGAAAACAAGAAAATGCAAGTTGATGAGAAAAATATTTTGTACGTTGCGTTGGTGCAGCCTTTTTTGTACAGAGGACAGAGATTTGGGTAGAATAATGTATTGCCCTCAAATGTTTGTCATTTTCATTCTAATTTAATTTCAAACACAACAGGAATGGTGTTGTTAGTACCGTCCGGTGCTACCTATTTTTAATTTTTATGCATGGAGATAAACATAAAAACATTAAGAGAACACCAAAATATTGGTATATTTATCATTGTATTATTTTTTCATGGTGACAATCCATGAATGTCTGTCTCAACTTTATTTAATTATTTGCTTCTTATTCTTTTACCTGGTTGTCGCCGAAGTCCTCCTAGTTTTGAAACTTTCAATTCAATCCTTCTAGTTTTAAATCAAATGCATGGTTCGCCTTCACAGGTCATAAAAATATCCAACATCAGGCTTAGGTGGGGTTAAAAAGCCACATACCACAATGCCATCTCACCATCACACCCCAAATCAGATTTCATCATTTCAAGTAAACCAAACCCGATCCTATATCCCTAAAATTAAAAGCGATCAGAAATGCATTTAATAATTGATCGTGGTTCCTTCACTGGGATTTACACACGTCAATTTAATAAAAGTCGTTTTTTTTTTTCAAAATTCTGTAGTGAATAAAGAAGACTAGAAGCGAATACAAGGTGAAAATGGCTTAACGGACCCAGGTGGCCTTATGGGCCGAGTGACATAGTAGAACTAACGAACCCAGAAGTCCCACATCGTCTACAACACAACCGAAACAAATATATATAAGATTCGGAACACAGATGAATGGGCACGACCTTACTTGAACAGGATCTGTTCTATAGGCTCGTACATCTGTGTCCTTGAGTTTCAAGGAGACAAGAACCAAAGATTGGTTGATGAATCATGACCAGGTGATCAGAGCGTGATTATTGGCTTAGTTGATCCATCTCGATGGTTCCTCTTGGCTGCAGAGGATCGTTCTCAGGCAGCTCCGCTGTTTGGGATGGTCACTTGGTTGTCTGACAAGCTCCCCAATATTTTTTATCTTTCTCCGATCTATTGAAGAGAATGGACCACCGCGTAAGATTTTCTTGTTTTTGTTGGTTTCTCTGTTCAATTGCAGTATTTCCCAGTTTGATATGTGCGCGCTTGTTTTTTGGATGCCAATCGTTAATGTGGTTACACCTAGGGATGGCTATAGCTGCAATGTTGCTTCCAATGGAGAGTGGGACAGAGGGAGGTTGTGGATGAAGACATCTCAGGTTTAATTTGTCATCTAACTTCTTCCTTGGCCTGATTATATATATTCATGGAATCACATGGACGAGTAGCAGCAACTTCATGTGTGTGTGGAATTCTACTGATTGTGCATTTGGGGAATGAAATAAATTATATAGAATATGATGCCCATGCACAAAAGGGATCTGGGGGCAGAACTGAAAATTTCCTTCCAACCATGGGATTAATATTTAAAGACAGCACACTGATGGAAAATGAGGGTGAAGAAGTCTGTAATAGCATGGTGAATTGTGAAATAGAAGCACATTTTGGAAGCAATAATACAAGCAGGGTTTTGAAGGCCTCTTATATTGGACATTGCTGTATCTTTTCTTCTCTCTTTTATTCCCTTTTTCCTTTGTTTTTTCTTTTCCCAAGAGAATAGAAGCATCCGCCTTATGATTAGAACTCGGAAGTCATCGTTTTGAATTCTGATTGTTTGAATGATGATGCCCAAAGTGTCACACATGCCTACGTACGTATTCTAAGTTCTAACAGATTTCTGGCTCAATTCTAGATGAAATTTCAATTTTTATTTGTTTCTTTTAAAACCTCGCTTTCTATAATTAATTTAACGTTAAAAACCATTAAACTCAGTTTTTGATTTAATGTGTTTAGATTAGTTTTTGAGAATAACTTTTACAATTTACAAGATAAGTGTGTGAGAGAAGTTTTGTTTCAGGTTACGCAAACCTAGGTTTGGCAATTTACCAAACACTCACTTAATTAGGTAGCTACAGCTTTCATCAAAATCGGTTTTAGTGGGTTTTTCAGTAAAACTAACATATTGTTAAAAAAAAAACAAAATTAAGAGGAAAAATCTTTTTCACACACTAAATAGAATTCATAGTTCATACTCAAATAATCAATTTGAAACTTAAGCTATCTATGTAATTGGTCAAATCAAATTTATGAAAGGCAGGGGCATCAACAATTACAGAGCAAGTACACTGCTTTCAATCTGAACTTTAAAAGCATTTAAACAACAAAAATTTACCAAACACTCACTTAATTAGGTAGCTACAGCTTTCATCAAAATCGGTTTTAGTGGGTTTTTCAGTAAAACTAACATATTGTTAAAAAAAAACAAAATTAAGAGGAAAAATCGTTTTCACACACTAAATAGAATTCATAGTTCATACTCAAATAATCAATTTGAAACTTAAGCTATCTATGTAATTGGTCAAATCAAATTTATGAAAGGCAGGGGCATCAACAATTACAGAGCAAGTACTCTGCTTTCAATCTGAACTTTAAAAGCATTTAAACAACAAAAATATTGTTAAAAAGGTTCTCAGCAACATGTATAAATCCAAATCAGATTTTCATCAATAACTATCAATTATTATGCATTTTCATCACCTTGGCGACAAATGCGTTAACCATTTGGAATATATGCCATACTAAAAAGCTACGCTTTTGAAGAGTAGACACACTGCTCACAAAATTAAAATCTCCATCAATAGATCATTATCAAAGCTTCAGTACTACTGGCTACAAAGTCAATGATATGGAGTCACTTCTATTTGAAGATGAGAATGAGTAACATTTCGTACGGCCTGTGTATCTTCCCAAGCGTTTTCTACCTGAACCACCATCTTTGGACCGCTGATAAAGGAGTATTCAACGCTGGAGCATGGCGGTGGATGACTGGGGTCACAGTCCTCCCGATTTTAGCCCAAACACTTTGATGGTACGGAGCAGTAACAGGCGCTTGATACATGAGCTTCAAAACCTGTAAAACGAATTTTAGGCAAAGAGAGAATATTTTGCAAAGCATTACTTCCTAGAGAAATTTGGAAAATCATGACAAAATCTGGGAAACCCAAGTGTTAAACTAAGGGTTCATTTGGTAGATAAAATAGAATGCTAACATTACATACATTTTTTTCCTCTTGCCTCTTTCTTGATCAACCAAACAGGCCCAAATATGTATATGTATATGTATTCATTTATAAAATACTGCTCAGTTCAAGATTTTTTTTTTTCAACAAAGATATCATCAAATTAATCACAAAACAGCTACCTTTTCCACTGATGAATCCACACACCACATAGACAAAAGGTAATCCCATATGAAAACTACTTGAACAGGAAATCATAGTCAGAAGAAATGAACAAACCTGCCAGTACATGAAAGTTTGTAGTACGTTGCGCTGCCACCTGTAGAGTTCAAGAGTAGAAAAAAGTAAATAAAGTATTCATTATCCTCAATGGTCAATACAAAGGAACCTGCACAAAGGGGAAAATGAGGATAAAATGGTAGGAAAATATCAAGAAACAGACGATAGCAGAGATATGATCAGAAGGAAGCCAAGTCCAATCTCAGCATGGGACGTCAGGATATTAAGGGTAGTTGTATTTGATTCCACCCAAACACAAGTTTCTTCCATATATCTCCTATTCGAAAAGATAAAAACAGATATTAGTTATTGCTAACTTCCACATATAGCAATTATATTTGGATTAAATATGGGAAAAGCAGGAAAATTTGCAATCACATACGAAGTCCACAGAGGAAAGAGTAGAAATAGACACATAGCATGTAGACAACTACAAATTCACAATTACATGAACCAAAAACCCGGGGAAAGAAACGGAAGCTGAAAGAGAGAGAGACCAATAATAAGGACAACAGATAATCCCTAGAGCAGAAGTGGGAGGGCAAAGAATTAAAATTCTGAGGCCTAACGCTTTCCAAATGAAAGAATGGATGGGACGTGATAAGCCTTATGCTTGATGAGAACAAATTTCTACCTTCTGGCAATAACACTTTTATTACAGACTACTAATAAGATTTGGAAAGAACAAAAAACCAATTATGCTGATTGTTGGAGGTCATTGTTTGAAAACTGAAAACATCAATTTTATTTTCTTGTTGTCTTTTAAGTTTTAGTTTGAATATTGTATGTAAAAAAGTTAAGTAATTATGGATGGTTTCTTGAAGGTTTGGAACAACCCATTATTTATTTTTCTTTTTGATCTTCATTGTCTATTTATTTTCTTAAATCTTGATTATGAATATTTCAAATGAGAGCATAGTTACTATAGCTGAATTCACTACTTAATATTGTTTATTTTCAAATGACAAACTTTTTATTAACAGATAATTGCTTGAACTATAAAGTCAACAGTATTTAACAGGATAAAAAACATTATAAGTACATAACTTTTCTGTTTAAAAAATATAAAACAGAGTAAAGAAATTATATGATATACAGAGTATGGAGCAAGTCAAGTCGCTAGTCTCTAACTCCACAATACATCCTGTTCTCGCAACTCAACTACACAAATAATTAGTAAAGAAAGTCATGCTAGTTCAAAAATAAAGTCGTGCTAGTTCATAAGACCAAAACAACAAATATTTACATAATCAAAGTATATTAAATTTCACCTGTACAGAGTGGATCGGCTAAAATTACGTCTAAGGAACTTGGCAATATGCTCCAGTGTCCGACATAATATGGGGATCAAAGCAACTACAACAAAAATTTGAAAAGAAATTAAAAAAGGTAAAGACAACAAAGTGACATGAAAAATGAAAGTATTAATGACAATAAAAAAATATGCCAAGTAACAAACAAAAATCCATGAATCAATGGCTACTCACATTTAAGGCAGAGATGTGAAGTAACAAATGAAATAGAGTATATTAAGTATATAAAATCCTTTGTTCCAACTATTGACTGGAGGTATATTTGCAAGGCTTGCAAATTCCATGCTCTAGGTTTCTGCAATAGTACAAAAAGTAGTCAAAACAGTCAGACATGTAAACATTAATGAAATAATATAACTATAGATCAGAAAAGAGAACTTACCCCATACTGCAAGTACAAGGAGAACAGAGAAGAGCATACAGTGCCCAAAAATGAAAGTCGATAAGCTCTTTGTGAAATACTCCTAGGTACCAGTGGAATGACAGCAAGCATAGCAATTACGAACACCTAAGTGAAGAGATTACAGATTACGGAAAGGTGTCAAGGTTGACAATCCAGATGAGTAAACAGATTGGCAGCAAGGATAAAAACTAATTTTTTTTTCTGTTGGTGAAAACAGTTTGCCCTAATTTTTATTTATGTGCTTCTGCTTTATGTTTGATGAAGCACAATGGTACCGTGTGATTCATGTAGCCGACTCCACTTAGTGGAATAAGGCTTTGCTATTGCTGCTGCTTTAAATATCTCTTCTTAGTACTTGTGCCTTTAGATTTTTTTTAGATATATTTCTGATTTAATTATATCCTTATTATTTCAGTAATCTTGACAAAATCCTACTAAGAGATTATTGTAAATCAGAGACATAATTCTGACACCCACATGTTCTTCCAATGAGAATAGAGTACAATACATAGGCTCCAAAGGCGAGCCCTCATAAAGAGAGAAATTAAGAGAAAGGATTACAATCAATCAATATAAAGTCAGAATCCTTCCTAAACTAGAGAGGCTATAATCAAGGGATATGATAGGATACTAGGGATCCTAATTTATTTCCTAATATTCTAACACTCCTCCTCAAGCTGGAGAATATATGTCAATTATTCCCAGCTTGCATCGAAAACCTTCAAATTTAGCTCTGCCCAGTGGTTTGGTCATTAAATCTGCAATCTGATCTACAGATCATATATAGGAAAAGATCATAATGCCCACTTCAACTTTCCCTTTAATAAAGTGCTTGCCTATGTCAACATGCTTTGTTCGATCATAATAAACACGGTTTCTCGTCATCTCAATGCTGGTTTTATTGTCACACTAGACTTGCATGGGGCCCTTGTATGGAATTCCTAATTCTTTCAGTAACCTGATAACCAAAGTCCTTCACATGTTCCGTCGTTCACAGCTCTCAGTTTTGCTTTTGCACTACTCTTTGACACTATAGTTTGCTTCTTGCTTCTCTATGTCACCAGATTTGCCCACACATATGTACAGTATCCTGAAGTTGACCTTCTAGTTTTCCTGTCTCTTGAATGGTCTGCATCGGTGTAGATCTCAAAGTTTCTGGCCATGCCCTTCTTGAAGAAGATTCCTCTTCTTGGATTAAGTTTCAACTAACTCAAGATTCTATAGACAGCTGCCATGTGGTCTTCCTGTGGTTAATGCATAAACTGACTTACTATTCCAATTGCATAGTTGATATTTGGGCGTGTGGGTTAGGTATCAACTTCCCTACAAGTTGTCTATATTGTTCAGAGTCAACTAGGACATCATTCTCTTTGATTTCTAGATGACAGCCTTCTTCCATCGGTATTCCTTGAGGTTGTGCCCCTAACATTCTTGTCTCATGCAATAGGTCTAGGAATACTTTCACTGGGATACATTGATGCCCCTGTGTTCTTGCCACTTCCATACCCAGGAAGTATCTCATTTGGCTAAGATCCTTAACCTGGAATTCAGTGGACAAATCCCTCTTTAGTTGGGCAATAGAGCCTTCATCATTTCCATTAATGACTATATCATCCACGTAAACGATCAAGATAGTGATCCTTCCATCACAATGCTTGATAAACAATGTGTCGTCTGCTTGCCCCTAGTTGTACCCAAGTTTCTTTATTGCTTTGTTGAATTGGCCAAACCATGCCCTTGGGGATTGCTTTAGTCCATATAGTGACTTGTTAAGTTTGCAGACTGAGCTGTTTCAAGCTAGGACTCTATCTGGAACCTCCATATAGACCTCTTCCCCCAAGTCACCATTCAGAAATGCGTTCTTTATGTCTGGTTGATGCAGTGACCAATCCAAATTAGCTGCAATTGACAATAGTACTTGGATTGTGTTAAATTTGGCTACTGGAGCAAATGTCTCCTGGTAATTAATTCCATAGGTCTATATATATCCTTTCGCAACTAGTCTTACTTTGTACTTGTTGATGCTGCCATCAAGATTGAACTTTGGGGTAAAGATCCATTTACATCCCATAGGCTTCTTTCTTGGAGGGCAAGATATGATTTCCCATGTTTTACTTTCCTCAAGTGCTTTTAACTCCTCTTCCACAACTTGTTTCTACTTTAGATCAACCATAACTTGTTGGAAGTTATTAGGGATTTCAATCTATGCACTGTTTACAACAAAACTCTACGTCTTGGCAGACAGGTTACTATATGAAACAAACCGTTAAATTGGATACTGACTACAAGACGTTACCCCTTTTCTCAGTGCAATAGGCTAGCCCATCCCTTCAAGATCTATTCTTGAGTCAGATTCACGGTCATTCCTCATAGTAGGATTGACGTTTCTCTCTGCCTCTTGAGATTGTTGCCTGACATCTCCTTCTAATCCATCTTCTACATCCATCCCAGTCATGATCTCAACCTATGTTTCCAATTCATTATAGGTGGTATTAGGAGATGTAAAAGGTAAGGTATCAGGGGCATAAGGAAGTTATGCAAGGTGTCAGTGGTTTCTGGGGTAACAGATAGGGTATCGATGGTTTTGGAAGTTGGTTCATGTGAAATTAGCCATTGAATATCTGAGTATTCCTCCTGAACGGCTAATTTGGGATAATAGGCATCCTCCTCGTAGAACATATCTTTGGAGACATACAGCTACTTTGAGGTCGGACAATAACACTTGTACCCTTTTGTATGGAGTATCCAAGGAAGATGTATTTCTGGGAACGGCATCAAACTTACTTCCATCAGGGTTATGGATAAAGACAACACATCTGAACACTTTCTGAGGTAATGGGTTTATAAGAGGGAAACTGGGAAAGGTGGTAAGGAGTGTTTCGATAGGAGTGGCATAATTAAGGACTTTAGAGGGCATTCGGTTGATGAGGTAAGCCACAATTAGGACTGTGTCTCCCAAGAACGTTGTGCGTACATTTCTTTCTATCAAGAGTTCGAGTTACCTCCAATAAGTGACGGTTCTTTCGTTCGTCGACCCCATTTTGCTGAGTTGTGTAAGGACAAGAGGTTTGATGGTGAAGTCCTTGTTAATCAAGAAACTCTTTAAAGGTACTACTTAGATATTCCCTACCATTGTCACTTCGGAGGACTTTGATGGAAGATTGAAATTGGTTTTTCACAAAGTTATAAAAGCTTTGGAAAACTTGAGTCACCTAGGATTTTTCTTTCATCAAATAAACCCACGTGATTCTAGTGTGATCATCAATGAACATAACGAACCATTTCTCATTTGTCCAGGTTTTTGTTCTTGCTGGGCCCCATATGTCACTATGGATTAGTTGGAAAGGAGGGGTCGGTCGATAGGACTATTTTGGATAGCAAGATTGTGTTTGTTTAGCGAATTAACAAGTTTCACAATGAAAAAGAACAGAATTTTTATTGAATAAACTTGGAAACATGTCTCATATAATCAAAACTAGGATGTTCCAAGCAACAATGCCATAAAAGTACATCTTTGTCTTGAGAACTTGAGCCGATTAGAGCTTTTTGTGCGTTCCAAATTGATTTATTCTCTATCTCCGATCTCTCCAGGTAGAAAAGTCCATCCCACTCTTTAGAAGTCTCATAATTGTACCAGGTTAACACTTGGCAAAGAGTAGAATTTATTCTGTTTCTCAAGTATTGGATGAAGCATTTGTAGTTCCTCTTGACTTAATGAAGTAGTATCTTCAACCTTCTATGCAGTTGAGGTAAGATGGCCCTGTGGTTTGCTAGTTGATGGCTTGCCATGCAGTTTCCAGCATTCCTCCTTGATGTGACCCTTCTCGTTGCAATAATTGCACCATTTGTTTTTTTGTTTCTCTTGTGGCTCTCATACTACAAGTGTTGAACTCTTAACCGGACTTGTGCTGCTTCGGTTCAAGAGTTTCCTACTTTCTTCGAACTGCACATAGTTGACGATATCAAAGAGGTGTGGTAGGGGTTTGATTCCCATTATTCTGCCTCGTATTTCGTCAAACGAGTCATTGAGTCCAAGGAGAAAATCATAGACTCTCCCTTCTTCCACTATCTTCTGGTACTGAGCATCCTCCACATTTTTCCATGGATGCACTACAAACAAGTCCTGTTGTTGCCAGAGTTTTATCAACGCATTATAGTAATCAGTTACTATTAGGTTATCTTGTCTCAAATCTCAAAGTTGTTGCTTCAAATGGATCAACGCAGCAGTATTATCAAGAGAGGAATAGGTTCTTCTAGCTGCATCCCAAATCTCTTTAGCATTGTTTGCCAGGAGATAGCCTTCACTGACATCAACAATCATAGTTACAGAGCCAAGTCATAACTTGGTTGTTTTCAACAAACCACGTATCAAAGTTTGGGTCATCTAGGGCTGGTTGTGGTGCTGCACCATTGATGTATTTCTCCTTTCGCTTTCCGCAGATATACCTCAGCACACTTTGGGACCATTGGAGGTAATTTCTTCCATTGAACCTATGGTTAATAACCATACTTTGAGGTTCTGGAAATTCTGATGCCATTAAGGTGCTGCTGGTAGTGGAGGAAATTGTGGGAGGAGATGAGTTGCTGGATGAGGAGGAAGTTGTGCTGAACATGAATGCAGCGGGATGAAGTCCGATTTTAGATGAATTTCCAGGGATAGAGTCGAAAAGAGGAGGAAAATTGGAGGGATTCATGGTTTTGGGAAAAACAGACACACGTCGGAAAATTGCACTGTAGCCAACGGCATGTGGGCTTCAACCACCAGTATTGTGGTGGTCCATAAGAGCCACGCACTGCTCCAATCGCCTCCACACTTCTGGGTTCTACTGATTGGCGATCTCTAGTCCTCCCCGTGTCGGCAGTGTAGTCCAACTCGCCGTCCTTCACTAGTTTCTGGTTTCCTGTGTCCTTGTTTCTCTCTCTTTTTTGTCGCTCTCTCTCTCTCTCTCTCTCTGTGTGTCCTGGCCGCTGGTTTTAGCAGTGGGTGACCAGCCAGGGCCCTAATACCATATTGCAAATCAGAGACATAATTCTCACACTCACATGTTATTCCAATGAAAATAGAGTACAATATATAGGCTCCAAAGGAGAACCCTCATAAAGAGAAATTAGGAGAAAGGATTACAATCAATCAACATAACGTTAGAATCCTTCCTAAACTAGATAGCCTATAATTAAGGGATATGATAGGATACTAGAATCCTGGGATCCTAATTTATTTCCTAATATTCTAATGGAGATAAGATTCTAGGATTACTATGCCTATATATACACAGTTTTTCTGAATGAATAAGATAATTTTCATGGCATCAAGTTTTTTATCACTTCTCATTAAATCTGTAATAGCATAAAAGACATGGGTCCATGGAGCAAATGATGGATGAAACAGTTTATTCCCAGTTATCTTTTATTCATGAGATTTTTGGTTTTTTTTTTTTTTTGGGTGGGGTGTGGTTGTGAAGCTATTTGCAGGCTAAAGAAAAGGATTTGGATATCCAGAAATGGCCATTGGTGCACCATGATATTTTGTACCAGAACACTTGCTTTTGTATGAGAAGAATGATAATGATCATCATCAGTGATCAATCAACACATTTATAGCCACTCTCCAACCAACTTCAGAAAGAAGAAGGATAAATTGCTTCAACATACAAAGCAATAGCTGCCTTTCTAATCTGTAAAGTAATTATATTGATGCTGATGGTGCTAATTATACGAGACTGCGAATGTCTGGGACAAATTAGCTAACAAACTTCTGACACATTAGGTAACACAAACAAACAATATAGCACCAAACAAAAGATCTATGACAGGAACACGAGAAATTCCTAATACAGGGATTTCCATAGCTAATAACACAAAGACAAGCTCAGAATACAAATCCTGTTAGTATGGAGAAAATGACATAATCACTTGATAAAATAGTTACAGCCTTCCGAACTTATTACTCCCAACAAATCAAGCAACACAAGATTCACAAAAATCACAGCAACTAAAGTCACAAACACTGATATACATCAAGAACAAAGTGATAAAGAGGAACATACAAGTGTCAACTTTCGTGAGTTTGGCTCTCTCTCCCAAACCGGATTCATACTCCCCTTTTCTCTCCTTTCTCAGATTTTCATTTATACCCTATTAACCACATTTTAACTGGTCCCTCCTATCTTTTCATCATTTCTCTCTTCTTTTGGTCTTACAATTTTCTGCTTTTTTATAATTTATTTTGTTGGACCATCAGTCCCACTTCTCTCTCCTTCTTTCACTCTGTGTCTCCTACTATTGATTTTGGCTACATGGCTGTATTGAGGCCCATCAGCAGTTACATTCAGCAACCGTCTTGAAGATTGTAAAATCAAACTATTTGGACAAGGCCTCAAAACATGACAACAACAAAGCCTTATCCCACTATGTGAGGTCAACTACATTGGTCACACGGCCCCAAAACATGACGAACAACACAGTTTTTTTTATTACTTAACATATAGAATAACTTGTACTATTTTTTTTAAATGTCATTCCCAAATATAGCATTTCTTCTCTGTCCACAAGGGAACACTATGGAAATCTGAAATTCCACAAAAAAAAAAAAAAATCTAATCCACAATGCCATCAATTGACATAAACAACATCTTCAATCAAAAGTTTGTTAAAACAAATATTCAACCAAACATTCAGAAACAAAGTAAATGAAGAAAACATTTACTTAAACATGATCATTAGAATGTTCATATGCATGGAAAATTATAACTAATTAACACAAATGAATTCATAAGTGAAGTGTGTAGGTCAAAAGACTTTACCCAAGCATTGACAGAAAAATGAATTGTCTGCCGCTCCCAACGCCAAGGAGTTGGATTGGAACCTGCAGTTGCCGATGTTCCTGAAGTTCTATTTGTCGATCCCGTTCCTGCAGCTTCGAAGTTTTTTTGTACATTCAATATAAACAGAAAAGTTAAACTGGCATCCAAGGAAGGCCAAAAATAAAACAGCTATCAAGCTAAGCTAGGCTTCATAGAATCACTTCTTTTTTTTATCATTTGCCTTTCAAATTCTTCTACAATTATGATAAAAGTGCAGAAAGACAAATTCACCTGAGTATCGTGTATAAGCTTGGCCATTTCTTGATGGGGGTGATTGTGATGATGATGTAGCTGATGGTGGTGTTGACTGGGATGAACTGCTAGTAGACATTGGTTCAACTAAGAGATCAGGATCCTGTTTAATATCAAAGAATCAGGAGCATTTAAGTAAAAGTAAAATAATGCACTTGGTTGGTTCTAATTGGATGGTAAAGATACAGAAAAAATTGAAATCTTATAAATCTGTAGGTAGCTCAAAACGTTACGTCAATATTCTGTAGAACAATTTGCTATATTGTAGAAACAGTAAATCAGAGGCAATGAAAGAAATTAGCAAATATGGAACTAAACAAATTCTCCGCCATTATTAATCCTGGACTAGAAGATCAGTGTCTAGACTGATTAAAGGATCAATAGAAGCAAAATTGATCAAAACTTGAAATTTGAGATAAAAAGTTCGCCTCAAAAAAGCAATCACTTCTCAAATTATTAGCAACAAAAAAAAAAAACAAGTAGTTTAATTCTATGGCACATGGGCAAATTAAGTTACTAAAATTCAAAAAGCAGGAAAACTATATTGATTAAGAGGTTGGCTGTAAAAGTAACCACCACCGGTTTAATAAGGCAAGTTTATTCACAATATTTCTGATGAAAGAATGAAGAAATGGAAGTTTATTTTTGAAACAAAAAATTAAAAAGAAAAAATCAAACGATTCATCTCCATAGATTAAGTTATAATTCAACGAAACATATGATGTAGGAAATAATCCTTTAAGCATACAAGCAATTGGATTCAGGTCACACAAACGAAAGAAATAAACAAAAACCGCGCACACTAAAAAAAGTCCCATCCATTGAATCTTAAACCTCGAAGACTTGAAGTCCAAAGGCCAAACTCGTTAAAACATGCACCATAAAATAAGGAGAAAAAATATCCCAATCTAAAATAATCACTACAGAAGCAGAACTGCAGAAATTGCAGATAAAACAGTCAAAATTAGACATATCATACAAGGGCTCTCGTTGAGAATGACGAAGAAAATAAAAACCAATCAAGAAACAAAGAACCATAAAAACTTGGAGTAAGATCCATTACTTTCAGAGATTAAAAAATACACATGCACAACAACAACAATCACGCAACCAACCAATCAATCATTCTTTCATCAAAGCGGAAATGACTAATAATCGAAGAACAAGTTATAAGAAGAGAGCAGAGACAATGTAGCGTTGGTAGAACTTGCGCTTGTAGTGATTGATAACATCGGAGTTCGACGCCATATGGTTAGGGACGAGAACGTTCGACCAGTAATCGGCCCATCTCGGATCGTTCTCGTAGTCGTACGCCGCCGCCGCTATCTTCTTCAGCTTTTGCGGGTCTTCCCCCATTGGAATTGAGAACTGTTAACGTCTTCTTCTACTTTCGACTTGACTGATTTTCACCACGGGTAGGTTATTTAACAAGTGCCACATTTTAGAGAAAATTGCACTGTAATGCCATGTAATGCCATGGAAGGGAATATACCAAAAAAAAAAAAAAAAAAGTTTCGAAAAATTCTGAAATTACTGTCCAGTTTTATGGAACCATTTTGTAATAAATTATAGGTGAGAAATATTATAAACACCCCTGTCAGATAAATAGAGAAAGGGATGCAAAATGCTGTCAAATGCCGTACAAAATGACTCTGGAGATGGGGATGCAGAAGAACGCTGAGTTTCAAAATTTTTCAGTGAGAAATGAGAGCTTCGAGGACAGTCGGTGGTGGGTTTTTGTCGTTGAGCTTGTCGATAAATGACAGGGAAGGGGATCAGATCTATATTCCAGAATCACAAGAAATTCTGGGCTAGCATGAAGATAAAGTTTCAAATAGTTTCGATGGATGTAAAGAGAAGGAGGATGTTCGTATGAAGGGATTGGGTACTATGAATATGACTAATCATCTGTGGGCCGGAGCTATGGTTGCTATGGTTTCACGGTTTGGCTGTGATTTCAATATGTTTGGGTATGGTTTAGCATGCTCTATTTTTGCTGTCATTATGCTCTTGTTTCTAGTTCATTGTGCTGTGTTTCTGCAATAGAAGAGCTAAGGAATGAAGATGAGGGTGAAAAGTTGTGGCTACATAACATGCTGTGCGTAGGAAAAAAAATACGTTCTTAATGGGAGTAGTGATAGTTTTCAATGGACCCTTCTGAACTTGTTAATGACAAATATAAGCCATATTTAAATGTTTTGCTTGTAGTGTAATGATGTTTGGAATGGGTTTGAAAAGTTTGCTATATTTTTTGGTACTTTGTGTTGTTTTCAGTAATTAGAAGTGAGATTTAATGAACAAGGTGTGAAAGATGTGGGGCTAGAAGTCTTGAAATAGTTAATGACAATTGTTTTGTGTAGGTGGACAACAGTGATGGCTACCACGTCTGCCAAGAATCTATTATGTTTCCTTCATATGGGGGGAAGATTTGAAGTCAATGAAGAAAGTGATATAACATGTTGGGGGAATGGTCAGATCTAGAAATCCGATTGTAAATCTAATTAGATAGAAATCCAAACCACTTGATTTTTGGCTATGGTCTGTGAATTTGTTGTTAGTTCCTTGTATATGCATTTTCAGATATAAATGAAGGTTGCATGTAATATGGTTTGTATCTTACTTTCATTTATGGAAATTTGTAATTTGATGTAAATTCTGTTCTCAATGTATGGACCTGGAGTTGTCAGTGATGGCCCCTGGAGTTGTTAATGTACATCTATGAAGTTGTTAATATATATATATATATATACAGTTATGATCACATTGGAAACTGATAGTTTATGTGCATATATTTATAGATTGTCTATGTTGTTGATATTTAATATTAATTATGTGGTCATATTATATGACTTGTCACTAGTGCCTCCTTAACTTGTCAATGGAAGGGTTAAAGAGTTGTCAATGGAGGCCCAATGACTTGTCAGTGGAGGATCTTGACTTGTCAGTGGAGGCCCCTTAAGCTGTCAATAGATGCCCATTGAGTTGTTAGTAGATGCCCTATGACTTATTAACGGAGGCTTATTGGCTTGTCAATGGATGCCCATTAAGTTGTCTATGGAGGCCCCATGAATTGTCAAAGGAGGTTTCTGGACTTGTCAATGGAGGCCCTTGGAGTTGTTAGTGTTAGAACCGGCTGACACCCAAGAGGGGGGGTGAATTGGGTGTAAGATAAAAATCTTACGAACTTTGTAAATCTTTTTGCATCTTAGAGGAAGCAATAAATATGAAAGTAATGAATCATAAATCAACAGTTAATATATGCTGGAAATATAAGAGTTTAAGGAAGAGAGTGTGCAAACTGTGATTTATCCTGGTTCGGTCCAATCTGTGATGGCCTACGTCCAGTCCCCAGGCTCCTCCTGAGATTTTCAAATCCACTATCTTCTTGTTTAATCCAGGCACAAGAAAAGCCTTTACAAAGTTCTCACCAAGTACTCCCCCTTACAACAAGTCTTACAAGCAGAGTAATCCCGAAGACCTTTCTCTCCTGCTTACCTATGCAAGTCTAACGAGCAGCAACGTTCTCTTCTGCTTACACCACTGTAAGTCTTATGAGCAGCAACGTTCTCTACTGCTTGCACCTTGTAAGTCTTACGAGTAGAAAGTCTTACCGGCGATTCTCTCTACACTTGCCCGTAAGGAAATCAACCCACTCAAGGTCTCTCTACCTTGAGATCAATTCAGAAATACAATTGAAAGGGTTTACAAACTCTCTCACAGAGTGGATATGATGAACACTGAAGTATAATACAAAAACTCTCTCTCTCAAAGGTAAATGATATAGAAAGTAGAGAAACAGAGAGTATGTGCGATGAGCAATGATGTCAGGATGTTGGCATTTAGACGATGCATGCACTCTTAGTCATACTTCTGTTTTGGATGTTCTTCTATTTATAGCTGATGAGGTTTGATGACCGTTTGAGCATTTCAACATATCCGTTGGAGTGTGACAGCTTCGTTCGTCCGTTGCTCAAATTTGAAAAACTAGCCGTTACGAACGTTTGACGCTCCGCTTCCGTAAATTCACCTTTTGACTCTCCACATCATATCTTCATTGTATTCCTGGAAAAATACATCAATCACTAATATAATGAAGTATTAGAGTGATTAGAAGCAAGAAGAATGAGTTATATGATCATTCCATTGATTTCCAGAATTTTCGAAACGTTGTTCTGTTTTCCTGGGAAGCATTACTCGAGTACGTACTCGAGTAAACATCAAGTTTCTTCACAAGTTACTCGAGTGACTACTCGAGTGACCTTCCATTTTCTGCATAGCTTACTCGGGTAGTAACTTGAAGTTCTCTCTTCATGCACAGTGCTTTACTCCAGTAGTGACTTGAAGTTTTCATCAATAACTCTTCATGTACAGTGATTTACTCCAGTAGTGACTTGAAGTTTTCGTCAATGTACAGTGATTTACTCCAGTAGTGACTTGAAGTTTTCGTCAATAACTCTTTATGAACAGTGATTTACTCCAGTAGCTACTCCAGTAATGCTTTTGCAACTTCATAGATTATTGGGGTAACACCTCGAGTAATCCTTTAAAAAAACTTTTGATGAACTTCAGATTTTCGCTTACCACAGTGAGTTACTCGAGTAGCTCCTCGAGTATCATTGGGAAAACTGGAAGGCAACTGGAAGTTTTCACATGGTTACTCGAGTACCTCCTCGAGTAACATTAGCAGTCGTACAAAATGCCGAGAGCTCCATTTTTCAGAAATAGAGTTACTCGAGTAGCTCCTCGAGTATCATTGGCAACTTGATCAGCAACTGGAAGTTTTTCACATGGTTACTCGAGTAGCGCCTCGAGTAACATTGGCAGGCCGAGAGCAACTTCACGTGATTTTTCTGGTTACTCGAGTAGCTACTCGAGTAAAGTCTTTTGTTATCAACTAGTTACTCGAGTGGTGCCTTCAAGTGAATTCTTGATTTTGACTCGAAACATGGCAAATTATATATCATCGGAAAGTCCTCATTATCTACGTTCCAATGCAACAAGAATCAATTCCAAACTCGTTGTGTACAGAAAGTTATGATCCAAAGAGTATCTCCTGTACTTAGACAATCCTGAAATCACGAGCAGCAACTTCCGGAAGTCATAGCTCTTAGGATATAGCTTCAAATGTGACAAATTATATATCCATGGAAAGCTCTTCGAGTCTTCTTTCATATGGCACCGGTTTCGTCTCAATCCGATATGTATTTTGAAAGTTATGTCCAAAATACCAAAACTGTCCTGGAATATGGCGGTGATTCATGTGTCGACTGTCGAGGCTTATATCTCTCTCATCTGACCTCCTTTGAATGTGATCTTGGTGTCAAAAGTTCGTGTTGGAAGTCTAGTTTCCAATGCCACCGGTTTCAGTTTGATCCTACATGTGGTTGGAGAGATATCATCAAAATACCGAACCTCTGTTCTGCCGCGCGAAAACAGAGTGTCATTACTTCAAGTGCCGCCTCGAGTAATCCATCAAATAACCCGGCAGATTACTCGAGTAAGGCCTCGAGTAAACACCTCCAAAATCAGACAATGCCATATTACTCGAGTGATTACTCGGGTAATCATCCCCAAAGATACCATAGCTTCCGTATACATCATTTTAGCTTCGTATTGACCCATTCTAACTTCCGTATGATCATAGGAACCTCCGGTATCACTTCTAGAAGCTTGAATCTTGATATTCTCATGTGATCTTGCAAGTTCTTCTTTCTTTAATCTCTTTCTTCTTGTTTTTCCTCTTGATGATCATTCTTCATAACCCAACCTCAATCTTCTTGATGAATATCTTCAATCTTCATCTTTCTTTCTTCTTTCTTCAATTCCTTGCCTCTTGATTTTCTTCTTGATGATTATTCTCCATTTATGAGGCATTATAATATCAACCCACAATGATGTCTATGACTAATCTACAAGATATACAACATTAAATATGGTAGTTAGTCAATGTGGAAGATAAGTATATTATACAAACTTTTTGCTCATATTTAACATCTATATTTGACATCATCAAAACTATTCATATCTAACAGTTAGTTGAAGCTCATTGACTTGTTAATTGAGGCTCCTCCACTTATCAATGGAAGCCTATTAAGAACTCCATTCTGGTCCAATGACTTGTCAATGGAAGTTTCTGAACTTGTCAATGGAGGCCCTTGGAGTTGTTAGTTGAAGCCTATTGACTTGTCAATGGAAGCTCCTCCACTTGTCAATGGACGTCCATTGACAACTACATTCTGGTAGAATAACTTGTCACCGAAGGCTCCTAGAGTTGTTAATGGAGTCTTCTCGACTTCTTAATGGAGTCTCTTGCAGTTATCAATGGAGTCAAACAATGTGCAAGGAAAAGCATCATATGTGCATTACATAACTTTAGCACTAACGTCAACTCATGGTCATTACAAACAATGTGCAAGGAAAAACAATGTCACTGCACTTGATTATTACAAAAAAGTTAATCATATTTATAATGAGTGTGCACATGGTCATTACAATCCCTTAATATGCTATCCATACAATCATATTTACAATGAGTGATTCCCCCTCCCCCCTTTCTGTTTCTCCTTCTTCTTGTCCTTCTGCTTCTTCTCCTTGTGGATGAAAAATTCTTCAGTGAATAAAGTATACCCATAAAAGCTTGGTGCCCTTGGTCGTGCTGGGTTTTTTCTTCCTTGTTTGTCTTTGATAATTTTCCTTTGTCCATCTTGCTTCCCTGGAAAAATCTTTTTTACCACTTTACCATTGCATCCCAATCTAAGTAAACCAGACATTCTTGAAAAAGGTGTCAAAATTAGCTTAAGAGGTTTGCAGAAGTTCAGGAGTAAAAGGTGTCAAAATTAGTTCAAGAGCCTTAAAATTCTTGAAAAGAAAAACACATCTCTTCATATCAGTTGGAAAAGTCATTTTAAACCAAACTCTATTGTTGCTAGACCTTATAGTTGTCATTAATAAGTTCAGCATATTCTATTGACAGCTATTGTTGCTCCCATTAGCAACGCATTTTTTCCTACGTATATCAGGTTATGTAACCACAACTTTCACCCTCATCTTCATTCCTTATCTCTTTTATTGCGGAAACATAGCACAATGAAACAGAAAACATATCATAATGACAGCAAAAGCAGAGCATACTAAATCATACCTAAACACATTGAAACCTTAGATAAAGCATATCCATTGCATTTACTAGGTCTGCCTTTATAGTTTACAAGCATATGGAGGATAATACCCACAGACAGATTTTTCCATTTATCAGGATCAAAACGAGGTTCATTCAACAAAACCTTTAGTTGTAAAAAAAACATTTAAATATGACATATAGTTGTTATTAACAAGTTCAACAGCCTTCATTAACAACTATCGTTGCTCCCATTAACAACACCTTTTTTTTCCTACGCACATCAGGTTATATAGCCACACACCTTTCACCCTCATCTTTATTCCTTAGTTGTTCTATTGCAGAAACACAACACAATGAACCAGAAAGCAGAGCATAATGACAGCAAAAATAGAGCATACTAAACCATACCCAAATACATTGAAATCACAGCCAAACCGTGAAACCATAGCAGCCACAGCTCTGGCCCGCAGATGATTAGTCATATTCATAGTACCCGATCCCTTCATACGAACATCCTCCTTCTCTTTACATCCATCGGAACTATCTGAAACTTTATCTTTATGCTGGCCCAAAATTTGTTGTGATTTTGGAACATAGATCTGATCCCCTTCCCTGCCATTTATCGACAAGCTCAATGACAAAAACCCACCACCGACAGTCCCCGAAGCTCTCCTTTCTCACTGAAAAATTTTGAAACTCAGCGTGTTTCTGCATCCCCATCTCCAGAGCCATTCCGTACGGCATTTGACAGCATTTTTCATCCCTTTCTCTATTTATCTGACAAGGGTGTTTATGACATTTCTCACCTGCAATTTATTATAAAATGATCCCATTGGACTTGACAGTAATTTCAGAATTTTTTGGAATCATTTCTTCGTATATTCTCTTTCATGGGACTACAATGTAATTCTCCCCACATTTTTTCATCATTCTCATCATTTTTAATTTAATTTTATTATTTATTCAATGACTTTGTCAATGCTCACCAAAGCCTAACGACTTTGTCATAAAATAATGGAACAAAATTTATTCATTTACAATATAAAAATAAAATGTATTTTATTTGTAACCATTTCCTCTACATAAAATTTATAATCTAATTTGATTAATTTTGATTTTATTTATATCAATGTTGTAAAATTAATCCAAATATTTACCAAGCTAGAGTTCCATCATTAGTTACTAATAATATCATTTCTCTTCCAAATTATGAGTTTATTACTCTTCTCAATTATTTAATCTCTTTAGTTTCTTATCCTTCTCTCTCATGTTTGGAGATTATAAAACGATGTTTATTATTTTTATAACTCTATGTTTCTAAAATTCCAAGTTGGGGTGCGGATGCAGCCTAATAAGGAAGCTAGATTCTATTGTTTTGTTTTCAACTCTCTTGGATATAGGGCTTATGTCCATTTTTCTTATTCTTCATGTTGATTTTATGATTAGCTACCATTTAATTAAATTTGTCCGTGATCTTGAGGGATTGAGAGGAGAAGAGAGAACCAACATCTAGAGAAATAGACGCAAATATTTAGGCTAGAAATGGTTCTAGATAGCTATGGTGATTTAAGATGATAACTTTATAGTTTAATTAGATGTTTGGGTATCTTGAAAACGAATTCAAACTTGACAAATGGACTAGCATTTGTGGCACAGTGTCTCATCCCAATTGGACAAAGTTATGTCCACAATTACACCATTGTGCCCATAGGCACCTTTTTTGTTGGCATGCTTACATCTCATGATTAAGATAAACTATCGATGGTCCTGTCATCATTTTTGCCAAGTATAGTGTTCCATGTCCTTTCGTCAAACCCTATAAGGAATCACTACCTCACCGTTTTTGAAGCAGATGCAGTATATGTTAAATTGTTTGAGACACACCATTCCCATTACCCTGGGACAAACCACAAATGTTCTTCTTAAAACCAAATCCTACTACCCCAAAGCCACATGACCATATGTGACATGCCTTGGCACTTTTGATAAGTCAACTATTGCCGGTATCCTGGAATTTCAATTCCTATCAAAAACTCTTCATTTGAAGAAGCTTCCACTCCTCAAACCAATCCTCCCCACCCTTAATGACAACACTTCATGGGCAACTGATTTCACCAACAGACTCCGAAGCCTTGCAAATGCTCAGTTTCCTTGATTTCAAAAAGGCTTATTTGCAAAAGCCAAAGCCCTTGGTCTTGTGCAGCCTTTTATGTAAATAAAAATGCTGAACTTGAACGAGATACTCCAAGGCTTGTTATCAACTACAAGCCTCAATCACAATCAAGCTCTCCAATGGATTAGGTAACCTATTCCAAACAAAAAAGATCTCTTGAATCGCCTGCATCAGGCCAAAATATTTTCAAAATTTGATATGAAATTTGGATTTTGGCAAATTCAAATTTGCGAGAAAGATCGTTACAAAAGTGCTTTTACTATTCCCTTTAGACAGTATGAATGGAATATAATGCCTTTTGGACTCAAAAATGCTCCCTCTGAATTTCAGAGAATAATGAATGAAATTTTTAATCCTTACACCAAATTTATCATTGTTTATATCGATGATGTTTTAGTGTTTTCAAATTCAATTGACAAACATTTCAAACATGTTCAAGTCTTTATAGAAGTTGCTAGGCATAATGGGCCTGCAGTTTCCAAAACCAAAATCAGTCTCTTTCAAACAAAAATTTAGTTTCTTGGGCATCATATATACCAAGGAACTATCATTGCAATTGATAGAGCAATTCAGTTTGCTGATAAATTTCTAGATCAAATTCGAGAGAAAAATCAACTTCAAAGGTTCTTAGGTTGTCTGAATTACGTAGGGGAATTCATTCCTAACCTAAACAATATCATTAAGCCTCTTCATTAACGTTTTAAGAAAAGTCTTCCTCCATGGACAAATGATCACACTACTGTGGTTAAACAAATCAAGTCTCTTGTACAAAATCTTCCATGCTTGTATCTTCCAAATCCACAAGCATTCAAAATTGTCGAAACTGATGCCTCCGACATAGGTTATGGCGGCATTCTCAAACAAAAAATTAACGGTAAAGAGCATTGCATTGCACTTACTTCAAAACATTGGAATAGAGCACAACAAAACTATTCCACGATTAAAAAAAGAAATTTTAGCAATCGTTTTGTGCATAAACAAATTTCAAAGCGATTTGTTAAATCAAAAGTTTTTAATCAAGGTTGACTGCAAATCTGCAAAAGACGTTTTGCAAAAAATGTTAAAACCTTAGCATCAAAACAAATTTTTGCCCATTGGCAAGCAATTTTAAGTGTTTTTTATTTTCAAATTGAATTTCTCAAAGGCTCTTCAAATTCCCTTCCAGACTTTCTGACGAGAGAATTTTTACAGGGGAAATAAGGTGACCAAAAATGTCAGATAAAGAGAGAAAAAAGAAAGGAAAGGGCGTAGCCCAAGAAGAAAAAGATCCCAAGAAAATCACAACCAAAGGTTGCAAAATCAACAACAAGATTATCGATCCACCGAAAAGGATCCTCTTCAAAGACCAAAACCTCTGAGCAATCTGCTCACAAAACCTCAGAAATCATAATGGATCCAAAAAATTATGCATTCCCAATTGAAACACTCCAAGCTTTGCAATCCAATCAAATCTTGGCCAAATTACCAAACAAAAGTTGGGCTGACATAGATGATGAAGAAAATTCTAAGGCCCTTGCTTTAGCAATCAAAAATAAATCTCGAAAGGTTACTAAAGCTAGTTTATCATCAAAAGAACTAGTTTTATCCTCTTAACCTTCACAAACCACTTTTGTGGCAAAACCAGAAAAGATCATAAATCTTTTTCACACAGAACCAGGCTTCTGTGACAAAAGTCCTTATGCCTTGGCAGCAAAAATATTTCCAAAAAGTTTTTTCTGGAGACCAACATCCTTAGAAAAAACTCAAATTTTATGAATTTATTTTGGTAGATACTAAGTCTACTGAAATAAGGCATTTTCCAGATCCTGCCAATGTTCCCCAAAACGTGGACAAACGCTAGATCTATACCTCGGTAAAAGGATTAGCTCTGAGAACTGGGCACGGGGTCCCAACCTTGAACCCCTCGGCTGTCAATGGATTGCTCAAGCTGCTTTGCAGAGAGAGCAGGTTGCTGTGTGCCGGCCGGGGGACAAACTGGGAACTGGCCCTTCAGGATCCCTTTGCCGAGAGTCGAATAGTCGACTCAGAACTGGTATAGATACTCTTGAATGTACTATACAGTAGGTTCTTAGTGTCCTAAGATGCCAATTGTAGAATTGTTCTCAAGCAAATGCCTGTTCCTCAACCTCAATTCTTTCGGTTATGACCTCCCCTTATGTCATTTCTTTCTTTGGGGTCAGATTGGATTCTAGCAGTTGCATGGAATATGGGATATTGGTTATTGGCAGCCTCTCTTCCGGCATGATTATAAGCTCTATAACTTCTATTCCTCCCAATGAATTCTTCATAGTTGGTACAAAACCATGTCAACACAATCAAACATGTCAAGGACCCAATGGAACAATATTTGCATCTTCAGTCAATAATGTATCTTCTACACTCCCAACCACTGCTCTTCTTGAAACCCCCCTATTTTGGGCAATCCTATGTTGTTTACTCCCCTATCTTTCGTAGCAGCCCCTTGCATCCATTCAACTACACAGCCACCCCACCAAACAACACCATGATAAGCAATGGGACAAAGTTGGTTGTCCTTCCCTTCTACACTAGCGTGGAGCTTATTTTATCATGCAGGACACCAGCATATTGGGCACTGAAACTCATTTCTCCATTTGCATGTCTTTAACCTCTTTGTTGTTGGCCGACGTTTTTGAAACTTCAACCCAAATAAGGACCCTGCAATCAAAAACTTCCTCCACCACTTTCGAATCTTCCCGTCGGCTAACTTCGACCTGAAATTGCGCTCTTTGAGAGAAATTGATTTTCACCTTTTTTTTTTTTCCTGATTTCAAGGAAAAACTGTTTCGTTTTAAGCAAAACTTGTTATGGTGAGACACCCTACATTCTGCCGCAACAAATGTTTCTACTAACTTTGGAGATATTCCTGCATTCAAATGAGCATTCTTTGTTTATTGACTTTATTCTTCCATGCATTTTGACTTACACAGGGAGTTTACTGTGAAATCCTGTTCAAGTGAAAGGCAAATTGTCACTAACCTGAGATCTAAAAATCTCCTCACTCTCCAAAAAAAAAAAAATATTCTACTTCCCCCATACCAAAAGATGTAGATTCGCAACTCTTCATTACTGGGAAATATGAGCGAATTACAAGGAACAATGGAAAATGGAATATAGATTCGGAACTCTTCATTACTGGGGAATATGATCAGATTACAAGGAACAATCAAAAATGGCATATACTACAGATGCCAAGTCATAATAAACCCAAATTCATTCGTTAAAAATCCCCCACAGCCCCCAGTAGCATGTGCGGGCTTGTTCATAATTTGTGTGATAAAAAAGAATAGGTATGCTGCGGCTACACAAGAGCAACAAAAATTCTTCTGATGTTAATGATGGTTTCAGAAGAAATGCCACAATTAAGTTAATCTAACACAAATCCCTCAATTTTTCAGTGAGATGAAACAAACAACATCCAAATGAAATGCTATAACCCACACACAGCTAATCATCTACCCCATGCTTTTTCTTAATTTTTTTCTTATTGGTTCCCCAGATTTATCATCATCATCTCTCCCTTCCACACCTTCGTTCTTCCTTTTTTTAAGCACCTTTTTTACCTCATCAGTATATATTTTATCCTCACTTCCTGCCATGTGTCTCTTTTTCTTTTTATTTGGTAATTCCTTTAGATCAACTGAGCCTCCATTTCTGTTCTCCACGATGCCATTGCCGATTATCTCTTTCCCGTCATCTTTTCTACTTGCAATCTCATCTTCTGGTTTGATAATCACACCCTCTTTGTCAGAGAAGTTGTTCATAATATCCTCGTCTTTCTTTTTCTTCTTCTCCTTTTTATGTTTCTTTCCCTCCTCCAATCCCTCCTTGTCATCACCTGCATTTCCCTTATCTGATCCCTCTTCAACTCTAACTTCAGCAACCAAATGCTTACTGTAATCATCTTCATGTTTCTTTTTCTTCCTACGCTTCTCCCTCTCAACGGGTTCTTGCCTAAAATCAAGAACGCCATGAGTTGGCTTTTCTTCATTTTCATTTCTCACCTCAGTTAGTGGCAGCTTGTGATCAGCTTCCACCTCTTCAATTTCAACTCCATGACCTCGTTGTTCCTGGAGCTTAATGTCGTGCTTCTTTTTCTTCTTCTTAAGCTTCTCACTCCCACCCTCAGTTCCTGCATCATATTCAGTGGCTTCATCAGGTTCTTGGTTGAATTTGACAATTGTTTGAGATGATTTTTCTGCATCATCGCTGGGATTTTTACTGCCAAACTGATGCACAGCCAAATCAATGTAGTTATCCTCAATTTTCTCTTTGTCATCACGGGTCTTTGATCTACTCCTTTTGTGTTTCCGATCAGAATATGGTAATTTGAGCTCGTTGTGGAGCTGATTCAGTTCATTGAATGAACTAGAGGCCCTATGGAGATATGCGTTGATGACATGTGAAGCACCATTCTCAGCAGAAATAAACTTTGAGAGGAATTTTG
Source organism: Inga oerstediana (assembly GCA_963210345.1). Classification (NCBI taxonomy): domain Eukaryota; kingdom Viridiplantae; phylum Streptophyta; class Magnoliopsida; order Fabales; family Fabaceae; genus Inga; species Inga oerstediana. The sequence goes on from OY723406.1 coordinate 30,435,694, forward strand.
CAGCTTCTGAAAGAGAGACTGGGTTTTCTGAAATAGGCTTTCCAGAAATTGTCTTCATTTGTAAGCCCCTTCAGCCTTCACACATATATACCTAGGACAAAAGAGACCTAAGCATATTTAGTTCCATATCTTTATTCTTAAAACTAGCAAACACAAATGTAAAATTAAGGAGATGCTCAATCGAATTTAATAATAGTCAACGAAACATATAAATGTTGACTAATCTGACTAACATTGAACTTGGTAAAATGAAAATGTTCAATAACTGAAAAATAAGATTATTCAGAATATATGCAGACGCAATATGCTACAAAGATATAAGGACCAATAAAAATGAGTGAGAAGGAACTGAAGATCCATCGTTTGGCCATGAAAAATACAACACATGACTAAGAGACTAAGCTCTACAACCTATTTAAGACTACAAACGCTACTTCCTTTCCATTCTTTCGGCAGAGATGGTCCCAGTAACAGCTGAATCTCTTCCTCGAATAAAGTTAACAAGTTATTTAAATCAGGGTTCAAAAAAATAAGGAAAAAAACAGTCAAATTTTGATATGGGCGAGATAGGAGAAATGAATAAATTATAACTTCCAAGGAGTATGTATCAATGCATTGACCAAAATTGAAATTGCTTACGTTTCTGCCAATTACAACCAGAGCACCGACACGATGTTCATAAGCAAATGAAAATAATTAAGGGCAGAGGAGTGTCATGTTATGCTACATAACTAACATTATTGAACGACACAATGCAAATACACTTGGATGTCTCATATATTATACAATAGAACCATTCAAAAAGAGAAGAGGACAGAAGTGACGGCGACGGAGAAGGATTTTCAAGCATCAACTTACCTGGTGCTGTAGTGAAGGAGAAAGGAATTGAAGTGGCGTGCGACTGGGAAACAGAGACGAGACAAGCTTCAAGCTTTGAAGAAGAGAACTTGAAGACGAAGGAGACGTGGAATGGTGTGACTATAAGCCAATAAAGAAGGAAAGTAACCAGCGCAGAATGTTGATAGCAGAAAACCTAAGAGCAGGCGACGCCGGACGGCCGATCGGTTGAGGCTGAGGAATGTCGAGCGAGGACGACTACAACCAAGGCGATTACTCGATTAGGGTTAGGGTCGGTGAGATGAGATTCGTGAGAAGAGACTTGCTTTTGTCGGTGAGATAAGAATCGAGAGACGAGGGAGGAAGAAGGCCGAGCCGGAAATGGCTAAGGCGACGCCGGCACACCGCTTGGCCGATTAGGGTTAGGGCTCGATTTTGGAAGAGAGGAGAGGAGAGGAGACGCGAGAGTTGACAGAGTGAGAGACGAAGAGACTGAGAGAGTGGGACTCAGCTTCTCTCCATTGAATTTTCCGTCCATTGCGCCTCCATTGCGAGTACACGACATGCGTTTGAGGCAGATGATGAAACGCAAATGTGTTTTGTATGGCCTCTAAAATGGGAGCTTAAAAAACTAAAGAGAAGTGGGAGGCTGATGTAGTGATATTTAAAAAGACCCACAAAATTTTAATAGCAGAGTGATATTTTTATTCAAAACACAAAAAAATTCATTTACAAATAATTAAGGTAAAGTGATAGAAAAAGAATTTTGAAATTATAAAATCTTAAATTAGGTTTGTTATTAAGAATTGGTAAGGGATTGATAAAATTTGATAAGCAATTCACAACTCATTTTTTGAAAAATACCTTATTTGGAATTTTACAATTTCAAAATTCTTTTTCTGTTATTTTCCTAATAATTAAATACTATTGTTTTACATAATAAAATTATGGGAAAAATAAGAAAATACCAATAAAAAAAATACCACTTGAGTGTCAAGATCTCAAATTAGTGATTTCTGATTAAAATGAATTGTCAATTGTTATACTCTTATAGTCAATACCTATACTCTGGTAAAGAATAAGATTAATTTGAGATTTTGAAGTTCTAGTAGTATTTTCTTATCTTTTTTCTAAAATTATTTCAACTAGTCCAAAATATAGGACACCGTCTAAAGAAATTATTACTTCTTTAGTCTTATTTATAAGGAAGAGAGAATGATTTTTTTGTTATATTTATAATTCATATAATTACATTTTGGGAAAATGATACCAAGGTCCCAAATAAAGAAAATAATGTCAGAAAAGTCTCATAGCTTATCAATAACAAGTGAAATAGCAGTCATTAACAAGTTATGCGACTTTTCTAATATTATTTTCTTTAATTAGGATATTAGTGTCATTTTCCCATAAATTTTTCATGTAAATGTACAATTTTTCATATAAAGGGTAAAATTGTACATTTATATGAAAAATTTAATGATGCGACTTATAAATATAACAAAAAAATTATTCTCACTTCCTTATAAATAGGACCAAAGAAGTACTCGCTCCGGTCTAAATATAAGACATAGTTTGTAGTTGACTTTTTTTTGGAGAGATTAAGGAAGCTAAATAAGTTGATTAATCATATCATATGTTGTATCCTTAGATAATATATCAGTTTATAATTTAAGTAAAATGGTTTGGAGAAAATATGGCAAAGATAAATACTTTAAAATAATTTAATTAGTTTTCTTAATATATCTAAAAAAGGCAACTCTGTCTTATGTTTAGGATTAGAGGGAGTAATAATTTTTTTAAAAGGTGTTTTATATTTTGGACTAGATGGAATAATTTTATTATGTATAACAATAGTATTTAATTGTTGGAAAAATGATAGAAAAAGAATTTTGAAATTGTAAAATTCCAAATCAGGTATTTCCCAAAAAATGAGTTGTTAATTGCTTATCAAGTTTTGTTAATCCCTTATCAACTCTTGATAACAAACATGATTTAAAATTTTACAGTTTCAATATTCTTTTTCTATTACTTTACCTTAATGATTTGTAAATAACTTTTTTGTGTTTTGGATAAAAATACCATTTTGCTGTTAAAATTTTGTGGGTCTCTTAATATCACTACATCAGCCTCCCACTTCTCTTTAGTTTTTTAAGCTCCCATTTTAGAGGCCATACAAAACACATTTGTGTTTCATCATCTGCCTCAAACGCATGTCGTGTACTCGCAATGGAGGCGCAATGGATGGGAAATTCAATGGAGAGAAGATGAGCCGGAGAGAGTGAGGGTTGAGAACTGAACTGAGAGACTATTTTTGGATCAGATGATGATTGATGAGTGACGCGTGTGCGGACAGCAGAGTGAGACGGTGCCCAGTGACGCACTCATGGACCGGACTCAACCCAAAAAAAAAAAATTCAGCCCAAGTGAAGCAAGAGGGATCAATTGAAAAAAAAAATTTGCGAGCCAGCCCACCAACCCGTGGGTTAAGCGGTGCAGGCCTGTGCGGCCCTCATTTTTTCGGGCCTCAAAACCACCAACCCTAACCCTGTCCCAACCCGCGGGCCCGCGGGTTGAGCCAGCAGGTTGGACCCGTTTTGCCGGCTCTACTCGTGAATTCCAAAACTCAAGAAAGGTAATGTGAATATATAAAAGGACAGAGTGGGGAGAGGATAGCAATCTGTAATTTTAAAATGTTGGTATTTTCAAAATATTGCCTCTCAATTTTTTAAACAAAAAAAAAAGAGAAAAGTCACCCTTCTCAAGTTCTCAGAACACAACTACTAGCTAGCCACGGAAGCTATGGCACCAGTGGCTATTTATTGGGCCAATAGTTTTTTTTTTATTTGGGGCCAAGGCGGTGAAGGTGGCTTTTAATCTCACTTCACCTTAATTCCTAAAAGGTTTGGTAGTCTCTTTGTTAATATAAATGGATATTTTTTTCCCGAAATAGTATTTATTGTTTATGGCATATTCAAAATATTAAATTGCTATTTTGAGATGAATAAATAAATGATTTTATTTAAAGGGGTTTATGAATCATTTGTTTATAAATTCTACCCCTTCCTTCTTGTGGTGCTTTAATATCTGTCACCTCTCTTCTCATTGATAATCACTCAATGGTCAAAGTTGTCAAGTACTTCAGAATTTTTAAAATGGTAAACTCCACCCTCATTGATCTCTTACATGAAACGTTCTCTTACTCTCCTTTATGTATCAAAACTATCAATCTTGGTTCCTTGCATGTATTTCTTAAGCCATCATAAGTAATGACTCGAAAGTGTTACACGTGTAAGGAAGACTTATGCTTGACATACTTGCTTATCCCCCAGAATCATGCCAAACCCTCAAGGAGCATATAGTGGGGTCTTTCTGTAATAAGCAAACTTTCTCAGAGCGCATGCAATAATAATGACCCAGGTGTCATTTCGATAGTCAATGTTGCTGAAAAAATCATGGAGAACACTTGTCATGTTGTATTGTAATATTTTTAAGAGTTAAAGTAAAATGAGTGGGATTATGACTTGCATTTGAACCAAACATAAATCGCACAGATTATACAAGAATTTTCTTACTACAATATTAATTAAATTAATTATGACATATATGCTTATCCCCTAGAATCATGTCAATAGGGATAAAGTTGAATACATTCAAATGGTTTTTTTTCCTCCCAACCAATCTTTGCACAATTTAAAATCAAGTGGCTTTCATTTTCCAACCAATTCATAATTAATATTCAAGTGTCCTTTTTTTTTTTGTAGGCAAGTGAAATGTGTACAATTGCGGATCAAATGCACTTGCTTCGCATTGACATATACTATTTTATAATTACTATTTAATTGTCTTTTCATTTTTCAAATGATTCATAATTAACATTTTAGTAACGTTTTTTTTCACACAACAATCTTTTTGGCAATCAAAAATCAAGTGGCTCTTCATATTCTAACAAACTTGTAATTAACATTCAAGTGGCTATTTATTTTCCAACTGATTTATAATTAACATTCAAGTGGTTTTTTTTTTTGGTAGGAATATGAAAGGAGTACATTTGAGAATAAAATACACTTGATTCACGTTGACATTTATCATTTCCAAGTTAAGATTCAAGTCTTTATATTTTCAACCAATTTATAATTAACATTTAAATGACCTTTTTTCCAATCAATTTTTTAAGGATTTTTGTTTAATAGAATATAACATAATGTTTTATTTAAAAAACCAAGACTTCAACGAATAGTGTTAAAAAAGCCAATTCCTTCATCACAAATTATCAAGATCAACTAACGGTTTCAAAAAAAAAAAAAAATCCATTACTACAGGTTTTTCAAAGATATAATATAATAATATAATAGGCGGCATTTTCCAAAAAGGGTTCTAAGTCGATTTTTTTATATATTTATTAGTTTTATGAAGAATATTAAATTTTTTCCTCTATATTTGTTTTTTCTAGAGAGTTGGAATTTAAATTGAGTTTGGTTATTGTATGGGTACCAAGGTATTGGTTTGATAAAAACATATATGGAAGATTATTTTTCCTTATTTCAATTTGTTAATGTGTGATTTTTCTGCTCAAGATTTGTTTAAGAGTTTTTCACTTGTTGATTTTGTTATGGGTTTTGCATATTAAGATTGATTCTAGGTTGCATGTTGACTCAGGAGGATAGCTTCTGATGTGTTTGTAGAATATCATTTACTATAAAAAAAAAAGATTGATTCTAGGTGTTTTGATTGAAGAAAAAGATGACTGGGAATGGAGAGTCATTTTGTTTAAGGCACATTTTAAAATTTTTTGTATTTCTAATTAAACATAGAAAAAGTAATTTCTCCCACTTGTCAATAACAAACCAAACATACTAATGGTGATAAACATTGCATTGCATCCCCATTGTAGTACTAAGAGGGTCTTCTATTGAACCAAATAGGCCCCAAATCACTAACTAACAATGTAAAAAAAACTCAATTCTATCATTACAAATCATGCCATGTCAACAAATGGGATAAAAAATTAATGGTGTAAAAAAGAGTCCAATTCATTCATTGTAAATTCAATGAGGTTTAGTGTAACATATGAAACTATATGCATCCAATTGTTGCCAAATGTTAACTGATTTGTCTTTGTTGCGATGGTGTATGTAAGAAATTCATCATGTAAGTCACTTAAAAAATTAGAGAAGATTTCTTTTTTTTTCTTATCCTTCATGACAGATCACATTAGAAGAAGATTTACATACCTTCAACATGGATCATTGACCCAACTAAATCCAATATATTTATCATCAAAGAATCCATAAGAGAAGAGTTAATAGATAAAAAACCACTTAAAAAAATTAATACCACTTGATCTTCTTTTCTCCCCTTGCCCACTACGAAGTTACCTGGTTTGATGTCTTTCTACACAAATCCATTTGACTGCCAATATTTGATCCTTGCAAGCTACTATAGTCAAGAAAACAAAATGGCTAAATTTTGTATTCTTGAACCTTACATGAATGCCCCCCACTAATGGTAGTATCAAGAAGTAGAACCAATCACGATGTGAAAAATCTATTTAAACCAAAACCAGATGAAGATGAATGATGTATAGCTTTTTGGATTATTCCATAAAGTGATTTAAGTCTTTTCATTTTCCAAGATAGTTTATTTTTTTAAAGATGACTTTTGAACTTTAAGGATAAATGTTTTTTTTAAGATGGCTTTTGGACTTCAAGAATAAATGTTAAATGATAATGAATAATAAAAGTTGTTGAAAAAACCGACTGTTAAAAAAACTAGATCAAATGCAACATAAGTAATAGAATATGTTAAAATAAACCGAACCATTAACAGAATCCATTTAAAAAAACCGTTATTACTACAAGTTGTTAAGATATGATTCTTCACCATGCCATACTCCTTTTAATAAGATAGGTTTAGGGGATGTCTCAAAAGTTTTCTGTAAGCTACCCATTTTTTCCTAACTCAATTACAAAATTACTCATTTAATTTCCCATTTTCCAAAATAACTTTCTCTCTCTACTATACATTCTTTCTCCGCCACATATTATCTCTCTTCCACATAAATAAGCGCATCTTCGGAAGGCAAAAATCATTTTTTTTCACATATTTATTGCACATTTTTTCACATAATTTTAACTAACTCTTTGAATAACACAATTAAGTTAATCCTAACTTATTAAAAGGAATAGAGGGAGTATAAAACAAATAAGAATGCAATATTTTACTCATTTATTTCACTTATAATGCGAATAACAACATTTTTAAAGATATTTATCATTTTAATAACAACATTGACCACTATACTTAACAAGTTTTATATTTGAGGAAACTCAACTAATTAGATAAGGGGGTGTAAAATTGACTACACTTGTTAATTTTTATAAGAAAGAATATAATATTTTAATTATTGACTACATTCATAACTTGAATGACAACACTTATAAAGGTATTTATCATTTCAATAACAAAATTTACTGCTACTTTTAACAAGTTCTACTTTAAAGAAATTCAACTAATTTTAGTTTGAATCCTTACCGGAAAAGGTGACATCCATTGGAGAATACCTATGCTTATATATATATATATATAATATATATATATATAAAGTAGATTGTCGATATGTGAAGCTTTTAATTTATAATCTTTCACCAAGATTAAGTTGGTTTATCTTTTTTTTTTTTAATGAATTTATCATATTTAGATTATATTACTATTTCGAATGTTATACAAAAGCTTTGTAGCATAAAGTTATCTAATTGGCAGCATTTTATTGATTAAGTAAATAAATAAAATTGAAAATTTATTATATGATAACAATTTTAAGCAAAACTAATATTTTTTTAATTACTTTGCAACTATGGTGATTCAGTTATGGGCTTGGAGCCTCAAAAGAGAAATACTTTAAAATTGTTGTTATGAATATTAATTATTGACTCATATTCTAGTCAGCACTTATAAATATGTTGTTGTGAAACTAAAAGACTATTGAATAATACGAATGGTCATGTAGTATTTCTTTTTTGTACAAAAAAGTTTAGATGAGTTGGGTCCCGGGAGCTCACAAGGACTAAGGCATGCCTTTGAGTTCAAAGAGTGCTTACAGAGATACTTATATATTACCAATCAATAAAGTCCTCACATCAGTAGGATTTGAACCCATAACCTTATGGTTATAAGCCAACCCCTTACTAACTGGAGGAACCTTTATTGGCAATGGTCATATAGTATTAATTATGCCATTTATTGTATATTAATTGTAATTATTGGTAGTGATTTTTGGAGGCCTATAAATAGCGGTGCGGGCCTTTCCACTACATTTTCTCTTCACTTAACCTCTACTTAGATAAAACTACGTCATTTTGTATGAAAATGTAGAATCTTAACCATTTGTTTTTATATCTAATCTTGGCCATTGGTGTTGGAATCTGGAAAGAATCGGGCTTCAAATCTCTCTCCCCCTCTCTCTCCTTCCTTCCTCATTGGTTTGTAGTATTCATGACAGAAATGCATTGAAGAAAGGCATGTGGACACTAGAAGAACACCGCCATATATTAAAAAAATAAAAAGGGATATGTGCGTGGGTGTTTACTAAAAAAAAATAGAAAAATCAATGAAGGAGGACCAGCAAATACAAGCGATGAATCCAGTGATCGAACACCTTCTTCTCATATGATTTCTTCCCACGTACCACTTATAACCTTTTATTCAAAGGCGGAAGGATGAATTTTCCCACTGGGCACGATGGACACGGGAGTTTGAAAGAGGTAAAATGGCTTAGGCTTTGTTTTATAAACAAAACGACGTAGTTTTATCTTAGTGGAAGCTAACTGGAGAGGCCCCATGCCTTACAAAGAATTGTAATCATAAGAAACTGAATGAGAATTTATCCCTTCCTTTCTCTTTCCCCATTTTCTTTCTATAGTCTTGCTCTTCTCTATCTCTTATTCCAAATTTCTTTTATTTTCACATATGTGACATTTGAGTTAAAAATAAAATTCATATATTTATATGACATTTTAAATTGAGAGAATGATAATTTATTTAGTTTGATAAGAAAATTCATTACAAACTAGTGATATGAATTTGATTTGTTGAACAAAATCAATGTTTTCAGAATTATTAGAAAATTATTTATGTTAGCTTATGTTGTTTAATAAAGTGTTCACTGAATTTAATTTCCCATGAGATAGTTTTTATGAATAATGTTTTCTCATGATTTAATCTTGGTGAGAAATTTTTATAGGTGTAATTTCGTAAAAAAAATGTGTTAGCTTATGTAGTCCAACATAAATGATCCTCACATTTTTATTTTTGTGAGAATTTCTCATAATGTTTGTTTCGTGAGAACCGCAATTCAAGCATGTGTGGCTGTGTTGCAGTTTCTATGTCTGAAAATTTTTTGCTGGATAATTTTCCTATGATATTATTTCATTTTGATCGTAGATCTCTTCATAGTTCTCTATGTGGTGGAAGATATACTTTGAATATGTATCAAAATAAGCAAATTGAAGTATCTTATTAATGAGCAATGAAATTATACAATGATGTAATACTATGTGGTAGTTCCTGAAGAACTATATGTAACAAAATTGATTTAGTTCCTGAAAAACTAATATAGATTTTTTTAAATTTATTACCTATAAATTTACTTAAGAGTTTTCGATTCGTTAAAGGGTTTGAAAGTGATAGCCCAAATTGGATTGAAATCCAAGATTGAATGTTTGAAGTACTTGAGCTTACAAGTGAAAAATAGATTATTAGCTTATTATATATGTAACATCCCAATTTTTAATTATAGAATATAATTATAATTTAGAGATAATTATAAATTTAGTAGTAACTTTTTTTTAAAAAAAGAGGGATTCAATAAAATATATATATATATAATAACAATAATAAATTAAAAAAAACTGTGGGCCCCACAGTTGAAATGAGGGAGGCACTTCCTCATTCATTAATTGGCGCCTAATGGCGGCAATTATTGGAGGTGGAGGAGGGAGGTATTATAAATACCCCCTCTCCCTTCTCATTCACTTCACGTAGATCATCTGCGTGAGGTGATCGTGCAGAAGATAGAAGACGTACGGTGTGATACTGATAGGAGTATTTTCATATATTTGGAGATCAATAAGGTACTCAAGTTCTTTTCTGATCACAAATTTTTTTTTATGAAAATATTCTAAATAATTTTCCCTTTCTTATGATAGTAATTTTGTGTTGATTAGGGAAAATTTTAAGATTAGGATGTTGGACAAATTTGAGTTTTGTTAATATAAGGCTATAGGAATATAGAGGAGGATTAATAGTTAATTTTAATCAGGTTACTTTTGTTATGTAGTTGGTGTATAATTTTATAATGAATTTTTCTATATAATTAATTTATAAATAATTCTATATTAGGCTTTTTATCCGATTAAATTTGGATTAAATAATTTTTTTAGTTTGTTGGAGGTATTATTGAAATTTTAATCGGTTTAGTTTGGTAAATTTTGTGGTATAAGAAATTATAAATTATAATTTGATATTAAGAATTAGATTTTTATATGATTTTAATTATGAGGGAGTTTCAAATATTGTTTAATAATTAGATTATATTCATATAAATTAGAAAAAGAGATTTAGTTATTCTAGGAGGTTGATATTGATGATTTTATAATAATAGATATATTAAAGGTGAAACTTTAATTTATAAAATTAAGTGGTTGACGAGAGAGAATGGTATAGAAGTTGTTTAAGGATTGTTAAGGAAGTTAGAATATTTAAGGATAATAGTTGTAGAGGAAAATTGGAGATGAATTATGTAAATTATCTATTTTAGTATTGCTTGGAGTTAATTGTTACTTAAATTGATAATGTAGAGTTTTTTTGGGATCGGTGATTGTACGTGTTTGGTACTCGAGTTAAGGTTAAACTTGGAATTGTGGTAACCGGGGTTAATTTATTTTATATGCTTGTTTTGGACTGTAAGGTGTTTTCTAAACCTTACTTTCATCTATACTACTTGTATGTGTTTTGAAAGATTATGTGTATGTTTGAGTATGAACCTAGTTCAGTGAAGTAGTGTATTTTTCCAAATTGTATATATGAGCATATATATTATTAAAATTGTTACTATTATGATGGTTATGATGTTTGTGATGGAATGTTGTAGAATGTATGATAATTTGTAAATGTTTCGAGAACTATATTGATACATTGTTTTTCTGTTATAGGATATGGTGGGTTGTGTGGAAGAGATATGGTGAAACTGTGCCCATCGGCTCTCTCATTCCTGACCTGGATTTTGAGTTGAGTGTTTTGGGCGGACACCTCCCTGTTACGGTATATTGGTGGTGGCAGGGGAGGGGGCAGTATTCTTGAAGTGACTAGCCAACCTTTGGCCGGGTATACTAGCACTGATAGGCTGTACCACGTCCAGAAGCTATAAGGAGGAGTAGGATGGATGAGCGGGGATGGTTCTAATTGTTGAACATATTATATGAAGTTTAATTATTGAGAATATTGTTAATATTATGTTAGTTAAAGCTGCTTCTCTGACTTACAATCTTTTCCTGCATATTTTGTAAATTAATTTTTGGTTATTGAGACTTTATGTCTCACCCCGTCGTTGTAAATATTTTTCAGGCGAGATCTCTATTTTGGCTAGAGGCCAAGGGGAGCAACCAGAGGCATAGACGCTGAGAATCTTGTAGGCTTCTTGTGGTATTGGTGTTGTATTATTCTTAATATTGCCATTATAGGACATCTCATGTTTTCGGAGATATCATATTTATTGTTTGGATAACTGTTTTAGAATAATTGTTTAACTTTTGTTAGGCGTGAGGCATTATTCTCGTATTCTAAGATTTTGGTGAACCCACAACCATATCTATGATGGAAAAAAATTGTTTTGTCTGAAATCTTAATTGTAGGATTCAATGTCGTAATACTCGTGGGCTATGAGTTCTCTTGTTGTTATGTGTGCCCTGAGTAATGAATATCTTTGTAGTGGGTTTGTGGGCGAGGTTGTGCCCTAAACTTTGATATGTTTTAAATGAGAAATGGTTTTCGATTATCACTGGTTAATCAGATTTTATAAACTCATTACGGATAATTATTGTTTGGAGAAAGGGTTGTTTCAATATACTCGTCTATCTTTGAAATACAAAAATACATGAAATATGCTTATATGACTCACACTTGAGGAGGAGATTGTTAGAATACATGTCACACCCTTACTTATTTTGACTTGCAGCGAAATATTAATGCATGATTCGGTGGGCAACATAGGAATAGCATAATTATACTGATAATATATGCATGATTATAGAAATTCCCTATAGGGGTTCGTACATGATAATTACCATCAATGTAGCCACACAGGTCTACTTTGGTGTCTAAATCGGTCCCAGTGAAACGGAGATATCCTCCCGTCTTCGTTCCACCACTGCAATCCTCTCGTGTAGTTCTCTTCTCTATTCTCTGTGTACCTTTCGTATTCACTTGTCTAAATTGTTGGTAGGGGAGGGTGATATTCAAGAGAATTTTAGTAGGAAATAGTACCAATATGCATGTAGAATAAGTGCTTAATGCATGACATGCTTGCATTACATAAACTCATGCTAATACAATGACATATCTGCATGCTCAATGTTTCAAACAACATACTTATGGTTATAGCATAAATAGAAACAGAGCTTCAATCATTCATATATGTTTCACATAATCAAGCGAAGTAATAACATACATCAATACACTAGCACAAATATCAAATACATGTAGGAGAGGTAAGTTCCCTACCTTTACCCTTTCTTTTATCCTTAATAGGTTCCTCGAACTTTATGCCGCAGGTTGGGCTATCAATCGGGTTCTACAATTCCAAATGTACAATTTAGACACTTCCATAGTATTTTTTGTTTTATATGGGTCTATTATAAAAATTTACCAAAATGCCCCTAGCACACGGCCCGGCCCGGCCGTACCCGGTCCGACCATACTTTTTCTGAAATTTTGACTAAGACTATTCTGACATATTTTCGCCTAAGGAATCCATTTTCAGACTTGGAATTACCAAATTCACTGCCAAAAGACAGATATGCCCTTGCAGCCCCGCTTTAAGGGTTTCGGGGGCGTTTTCGTAATTAGGCTTTTTCGAAAAGGTGATCAACTGTAACCCTACCTAATTTTCCCTTCTAAACTCAATGGAATTATCAAATCATCAAAAATTCAACTCTAACCTCTACAAACAGCACAGGTCGAATCCTAAGATTTTCTAGGAAAAATTGGGGTTTTCTAATTTTGACTCCGCAGATGTGTTCCTTTCTACTCCTAATCACTTTATCAACTATGTCATTTGGTTACAACTACCATTTAGACTAAATTTTGGCAGCATAACCCTTAGGCCATTACATTTCCAAATTTTAAAACCAAAGAAAATCTGGTGAAATTTCACAGATTAAATTGTCCTTAACAGCCAGAACAATCAAAGATTGAAGTTTCGAAAGTTACCTTAAGCTCCCTCTGACTTTTCCTAGTGTGGCCAAAACCCTAGCTCTTCGAACAAGAGAGTTTGAGCTTCAAACACCTTGATCCATGTAAAAGAGAAGCTTAGGAGCAGAGTTATATGCGTTAGGTAAGAATTTACCGAAGAAATCAACCTACCGTACAAGATCTCTTCCTCCTTCTCTCTCTAAAAAATATGCAACTCTCCTCTCTCTTTTAGAGCTGTTTCACGTCAGTTTATGAGGAAGAAGAAGGAGAGAAATGCTTTTATAATATAGCCCAACTTTTACTTAAATTATCTTATTTCCAAAATTCCAAAAATCACACTTTATGTACATATATTGTATGCCATAAGCCCAATAACCATGCCACTCAGATTTTCCCTCCTTGGCCGATCCAAAACATGTCCTAGGGTCCTTCAATCAACCCAAAATAAGCTAATCACAATTTATCCATAATTACAATGTTACCATCACATTTTTATTCAATTTTTGGATTTCTGGCAGATTTTCTGCCCAAACTTTGAAAAATCATAACTAAATTTATAGATATCGAATTGGAGTGATTTCAAAGCTTATAGAACCCTTATTGAGTCTAGTTTCAAGAAAAAATATAGAATTTTGTCAATTGGAAGCATAAGATTCCCAGAATTTTAGTTTTTGGAAACTGTTCCAGAAACTTTTCAATTTTTCTGGGCTAAATTCAAAAATTCATAACTTTTTGTATATAGCTTTAAATGATTCATATACCTATCAATTTAAAGCTTAGGATGTCTACTTTCACCCTGTAAAATCTCATAATTTTCGCTCCTCATTTGATCATACAAAATCACATGATAAGCTCACTGCCTCGTAGGCGATTTCATTAAAACACTGTTCACTTTTCAATTTCAAATATTAAATTCCTATGGCCATGAATATTCACCATTTTATTCTCTTTAATACCTTAAAGATATAAAAAATATTAGGGAATAGATTTGAAAGACCCGCTAAATCAGGGCTTATCAGTCTACTTAATTTAGGCTTATTCCTAATCCTCCAATCCCAAAATTTGGGATATTATAATCAAGTGTGAGTTCATATTGAAAATTTATAATTATATACTTCATCACAAAGCTATTGATCTCCCAACAATATGGATGTCAGATTGCGACTTTAAATCAATATCTTATGGAAATTAAAAAGTTAGTTGTTGGTTAAAAAACATGTGACAATAAATTAGAAGTTTATTGATCCAAATAAATTTATTGTTGGTATGATTTGTTTGATCATTCAAGTCATATATATGATACAAACTATTGAAAATCACGTATTGACATCCATTGAAGAACTAGAAGATTTTTAATGAATAGTCAACATATTATATAATTCAAGAATTATTATGTGTTGCTTGTTCTCAAAGAAAATTGATTAATACTAATTATGATTTGAAATGGATCTTCATATTTATGGAACTATATCAAACTAAAATATATAAGCCCATTGAAATAGCATGTAAATCATACAAGTGTTCAATAAATTTGATAGATGCATCTATAAGATGGTTACAAGTGAGATTACTATTAGTTTACAATATGAAGTTTGCAAAAATTTTTGTATAAATTGTTATGTTAAGCGCATAATTTTCAAATAATACGATCCAGAAATCATGTATTAAAACTTCCATAAATAGCTAGATCAATGCTTATGAGAACAAAATTTAGTATTTTAATGTTGGCATATTTGATTTTATATATTGTTTCACTTATACAAGCTAACAAAATTCTCCCAGTAAAATTGGCTTTTGGTCAGGAGCTAGACATATTTCATCTTAAAAAGCTTGAATGTATACTGCTTATTTCAATTAATCCACCACAATACACATAGATGGATATTGAAAGAAAGTTGGGATAAATGTTAGGTAAGGACCTCCTTCTTCTTGTTTATCTCTAAATGAAACAAAAAGATATTTCTAAAGAAAACAAATGGATTTAGAAGACTTATACTGTATGATTAGTCGATTGTCATTTGACAATGTTTTTCATAACATGAGGAGGAGAAACTGAATAGCTGGACAAGAGAGAATAAGTGGAATGCATTATTACTATTAAGTATAGATCCTCGAATATAGAAATATGAACCAGAAGTTCATTAGGCTTTGCATTCATGAAATATTCTGAAATATCTTCCAAATGGAATTACTAACCTAAATGAGAGTTACTAAATCTCATATTCTAGCTAAAAATATTCCTATCAGTATAAATGAAAATGAAACATACCTGAAGCATATGAAACCATTTAGTTATTGAAAAGAACCTTTCTCACAGACAACAATAATTCATAATGGTTTTACAAAATTTGGTTAATCAGTGATAATTGAAAACAATTTTTTCTCATTCAAGACATATAGGATTTCAGGGCACAAAACCCGCCCACAAACCCACCACAACAGAATCCGTTACTCTGGGCATACATAACAATAGGAAAAATCATAGCCCACGAGTCTTACAATATTGAATCCTACAATTAAGATTCCGTACATAACAATTTCCAATCACAGATATGGTTGTAGGTCCACCAAAATGTCAGAGTATGAAAATAAGGCCTTAGGCCTAACAAAAGTTAAACAGTTATTCCAAAACAATTATCCAAACAGTAAATATGATATCTCAAAAACATGAGATATCCTATAATGACAATATAGAAAATAATACAACACCAATACCAAAAGAGGCCTACAAGGTTCTCAACGCCTATGCCTCTGGTTGCTTCCCTTGGTTTCTAACTAAATTAGAGGTCTTGCCTGAAAAATTATTCATAATGACGGGGTGAGACATAAAGTCTCAGTAACCAAAATCAATTTACAAAATATGTAAAGCAGATTTAACATAATAATAATATTCTCAATATAAACTTCAGATAATATGATCAACAATTATAACCATCCCCACTCATCCATCCTGCTCCTCCTTATAGCTTCTGGATGTGGTATAGCCTATCAGTGCTAGTATACCCAACCAAAGGTTAGCTAGTCACATCAAGAATACTGCCCCCTCCTATGCCACCACCGATATACCATAATAGGGAGGTGTCTACCCAAAACACTCAACTCAAAATCCAAGCCAGGAATGAGAAAGCCGATGGGCACAATTTCATCATATCTTTTCCACACAACCCAATATATCCCATAACAAAATAATAATGAATTAATATAATTTTTCGAAAACATTTACAAGATTATCATTCCTTATACAACATTCTATCACAAACATCATAACCATCACAACAGTAACATCTTAATAATAATTTCCGCTTATATATACAAGTTGGAAAATACACTGCTTCATTGAACTAGGTTCATATTCAAACATACACATAATCTTTCAAAAACAACAACATACAAGTAGTATAGATGAAAATAAGGTTCAGAATACACCTTACAGTCCAAAGCAAGCATATAAAATAAATTAACCCCGGTTACTTCAATTCCAAGCTTAATCTTAACTTGAGTAGCAAAACACGAGCAATCACTGATCACAAGAAAACTCTATATTATCAATGCAGATACCAATTAACCACAAGCAACAATAAAGTAAATAATTTATACAATTCAAATCCAATTTTCTTCTACAACTATTATCCTCAGATATTCCAATTTCCTTAATAATCCTTAGTCATAAATCATTCCTCATGAGACCAAATCACTCCTTAAAATCCTTAAATAATTTCTATATCATATTCTAACATCAAACACTCAATTTTATAAATTAAAGTTTCACCTTTAACATACTTATAGTCATAAAATCAACAATATCAACCTTCTAGAACAATTAAATCTCTTTTCTAATTTATATGAGTATAACTCAATTGTTAAACAATATTTGAAATCTCCACATAATTAAAACCATATCAAACTCTAATTTCTAATATCAAATTATAATTTATAATTTCACATAACACAAAATCTATAAAACTAAGTCGATTAGAATTTCAATAATACCTCCAATAACCTAAATAAATTACTTAATCTAAATTTAATCGGTAAAAACATCCTATAGAAACTAATTTATAACTAGTTTATAAAATAAATTGATAACAAAATCATAAAATAACTAAATAATAAATCTAACTCGATTAAAATTAACTACTCCCTCCGGTCCTAATTATAAGACAAAGTTAACTTTTTTGGAGAAATTAAGGAAGCCAATTAAATCACTTTAGAGTATTTATATTTTTAGTATCTTTATATTATATATCAGTTTATTAGTCAAATTAATTAGTTTAAAGAAAAAAAAAATATAAATACTCTAAAGTGATTTAATTGGCTTCCTTAATTTCTCCAAAAAAGTCAACTTTGTCTTATAATTAGGACCGGAGGGAGTATTAATTATTCTCTACATTTTTACAATCATATATTGACAAAATTCAAAACTTGCCTAAAATTTTATCCCCAAAATATTCTCTAACTAGTACAAAATTTCTATCATAGGAAAGAGAAAATTATTTAAAACATTTTTCATAAAAAAATATTTTGATTAGAAGAGAATTTGAGTACCTTATTGATTTCTAAAACAACAAAAATTGAAACTTTACGACACCTCTCCTCTAAAATTACCACCTTGTCTTAATGACGAAGTGAAGGAGTGATGGGGGTTTATATAACACCCCCCAAATTTTTTTTAATGAGTGGTGGCACCGAAAGTGCCACCCCTTTTTTGTCTAAATGATTGCTTTATTTTTTTAATTTTTTTTCAATTTTTTTATATAATTAATTTATTATATTTTTTATATTTTTTTTAAAAATATTTTAACCATCTCTAAAATTTATCTACTATATTCGTTATCTCCAAATTATAATTTTATCCTAAAAATAAAAATTAGGATGTTATAATTACAAATATAACTATTACGGATAAAATGGAGCATATAATTAATATGATCATATTAAAAAAACATGTACTTTATAAGAGTGCCGAGACATAAATAATTGCAAAAACCTCAAGAGAAGTTTCGGTACCTGAAAAGTAATATAGATTTTAATACGTTATGCCACAACTGGAAAAATGGAACAACAGAAATAAAGTTGTCGACAACAATTTTGAAAATGATGTCACGTGATCAAATGAGAATTTTATGTAAAGATATGTCATTAGAAGTAGACATAAAGATGATTGGCCAAAAGAAAAAGTAAAAATGAAAAAAGACGCAATAAAAATATGATTATATTGTGACAGTTAATGACTTGAGTCCAAACACTAAAAATATGATAGTATTACGAGATATATGAATTTTTATGTGTTTATGTGAAAATAAAGATGTTCACAAAGTCTAATGATAATTATAATGAGACATATGATTTTGTGGTGGATACAATAATTTTGTATATATTATTAGTCTGGTAGTTTATGAAAGAAAAATTATGCGTCTGTTAGATGTTGTCATATATAGCTGTTAACGTATAGAAATCAGGAATATTCTAGCACATTTTCTTCTCTTTTCACTTATTTTTGGGTTCAAATTGTGCATATAAAAAGATTATAGAAGAAAATGTGATAGGACATAAGCAAAATCAAACTTTTGTCAAAACCATGAGTTAAATGCAATTAGTTATGATTAATTATGAAAGTTGAAGAGCTCATGAAGTCTTCCTCCTTATAGGTGGAAGATGACAAGTTGTAAAAGCTCACAAAGATCATGGGAAGATGTGAAAGGAAGGGAAGAATGCAAGAGGAAGATGAAAAAGGACACTATGAAGGAGAAGCCTGTATTTGTTATGGAAATGTTGTAGCCAAGCCAATGCAAAACTGCCTCAGAAGATGACCCTTTTGTATGCCTTTTGGCTGTGAAATCCGTTGTAGCCAATGTCATAGTGAAACCACCTGAAAAAGCCTTACTTCTGTCTGTATGACAATTCACTATGGCATTCGCCATAGCAAACCCATGACGAACGTGCGAAACTGATACTGTGCGTTTTGAAAAAGTGACGCTGTTGATGCTATTTTAACCTAAGAAGGCGCCAAAAATCACTCATTCTGCACAGGGGAAAGGTCAAGAACACAAGAAGGCTACTTGGGAGAGAGCTCTTGATGATTTTGGAGCTTTGGGAGGAGATTTGTGAAGAAAGTTAAGGGTTTTCCTTGCTTTTTTTGGTTTTTCTCCCTTTTCTTCCCATTTTCCTGATATGGTTATGATTCTTAAGCTTAGTTGTTGGGTTGTACTGATCATGAGTAGCTAAAACTCCTAATTAGGATTACTTTACCCATTGTATGGATTGAAACTATTGGATTATCTTACTTTTGTTGGTTAATGAATATATATGTTGATTTTTCTTTGAGCTTAATGCTATCTTGTGTTTGATTACCACATAGATAAAGTTGTTCAATTGGAAGATGCTTGAGAGAGCTCTTTTGATTGTAGAACTTAAGAAAAATCCTGCTAGACTTGAAGTTTAGGGATTAAATGGATGGTTTATTGTTAGAATAGAGATATATCTAACAACCTAGCATAGTCAAGTAAAGGCTTGCTTTGGAAAGATGATTTTCATTAATTGTAAACAAGAGATTGAATATTTTTAATGAGGATTAAAAATCAATCTTGACTTGAGAGAGCTTGATTGATGATTTTAGAACCTTTGACTAGCATATAGACTCATTTCATTAACATAAGTGGATAATTGCATAATTTTATGAAATACAATGGGGAAGAAGTAATCCTAAGTTAATACCTCTTAAAGTTAGACCGAATTTCCCAATTTCCACTGTTTTGCTTTGTTATTTTTTATCAAAAGTCTTTATACAAATTGATCAAATTCAAATGATTCCATTCAACCTAATTAAGAACATGGTTAAATTAGTTAATTCGCTTTTGTCATAGTCCTTGTGGATCGACACTCATTTCTCACTAATTTAGTACTTGCGACTTGTATGCTTGCAGAAGCTAAACGGCGAACAAGTTTTTGGTGTCGTTGTTGGGGACTATTAACTAAGGTCTTTTGAGTTAATTAATGTAATTGTGCAATTGATTACACTTGAATCCTTCTCCTCTTCTTGTTTCACATTCTTAATTTGCTTTGTTTTTAAGCATAGTTATAGCTATAACTCTTTTTCTTGTTTTTCTTAGTTTAATCTTATTTGTTGATAAGTTTGATACTCGTTGTGAGATTTTTGAATTATAGGTACTTGTGCTCTATTGTAAACTGATTTGGAAGTCATTCTTAATAGAGTTATTGAAGAGTATTTTTCAGAAGATTTTGAAATTGAACTGGAGACTCCACCTCCTGTGCAATCTATCCAAGGACCTGCGCCTTTACCAGTACTAAAGCAAAAGAGACCTCTACCTCGTCCTCATCCACATTACAATATGGCCAATCCTAATGATGATGACTTGGAGCGTACTTTGGATGAGTACATGGAGCAAGAAAGCTCCACTTATCAATTTAACATCTAGTTTCTTGCTATTCAATCTCGAAATTTTGAGTTGAAGCCAATCATGCTTCAAATGCTCCAGATAATTGGCTTATTTTTGGCAACTCATAATGAAGATCCTACTGACCATTTGACACGCTTTGTACAAGTGTGTGAGAACTTCAAGTTTCAAGGAGTAACTTTGGATGCGCTTAGATTGCGACTCTTCCCCCTCTCACTTGACAAGAACGCAAGACTTTGGCTAACCACTCTACCTCCTAACTCAATCACTACTTGGGATGAAATGGCATCTTATTCAAGGCAAGGTTCATTATAAGGGGTAGACGGGTAGTTCAAAGAGCTGAGCTCTTGGGTTTCTAACAACAGCCAGGAGAACTTTTTCATGAAGCATGGGAGAGATTCAAGGAGCTGTGGTGTAGTTGTCCCAACCATGAATAGAAGACCTATGTTTTGCTTGAAGCCTTTACAGTTGGATTGGATGTGCCTACTTCAAATATGATCAACAATGCCTCTAATAGTGGAATTGGCAAGATGAGAGTTTGTGATATATCATAGTTGTATGAGGACATTGCTTCTAATTCCTTACAACAATAAGAAAAATCACGTTCTAGCTATAGAACCTATCAGGAACTAAGTCCTTCGAGTAGTTCAAACGTGTTTAAGGAAATTGTTGCTCAACTTGAAGCAATGGCTAAGAGATTTGATCAACTTGAATTGAAGATAGAGAGAAATTCATCCAAGAATGTGAATGCAATCCAAGCTCCAAGTCCTTCTTGTGAAATATGTGGAGAAGCTCACTCTTATAAAGAATGTCATCATACTATGGAGTTGGTAAATTATTTGAACAATAATCAAAGGTATCCACGTGGTAACCCTTACTCTAATACCTACAATAAGGGTATGAGGGACTACCCCAACTTCTCTTAGAAGATTGGACCTAGTGAGAACCCAATTAATCACTATGCTTCTACTAGTAAGCCATTACGTCCACCAGGCTTTGAGCACCCATAAAAGCACAAGAGGGTGGTTCCGAGACAAATAAACTCTTGAGGCAAATTCTCAAAGGTCAAGAAGGCTTAGTTGGCACCGTTTCTCTTTATGACACAGCAATCAAAAATCTTGAGATACAAGTGGGATAAATTGCTTCATACTTGAGTACTCAACCAAGAAATAGTCTTCCAAGTGATACTATTCCCAATCCTGAGTGAGAAGGTAAAGAAGAATGCAAAGCTCTTACTCTCTGAAGTAACAAAGCTCTTACTCTCCATTCCAAGTGTGGGTAAGGCTATTACGAAGCCAAAGGACCATGTTGTTGAAGATCTCAATCTTGATGATGACCTAGTGGTTGAAGAAGAGGACAACAAGAAGGGGAAGCAAAATGAAGTGAATCTAGATGATGTGGTGCCAAGCAAGCCCGTTGTTCCTAAAAATATGGAAGAGAAGAAGAAGAAGACTAACACTTCTCCTCCTCGATATGTCCCACCACCCCCTTTTCCACAAAGGCTCAAGAAACATCAAGAAGATGGGCAATTCAAGAAGTTTATTGAGATGTTCAAGTAGTTGCATATCAACATTCCCTTTGCAAAAGCCCTAGAGCAAACGCCCAAATATGTCAAGTTCATGAAAGATGTCCTCTCAAAGAAAAGAAGGTTTAATGAGTTTGAGACGGTGGCTGTCACCAAAATCTTCACTGATGTTATCAAGCAACTTCTACTTAAGTTGAAGGATCCTAGGAGCTTCTCTATACCCTGTCATATGGGAGGTAAATTCTTAGGGAATGGTTTATGTGATCTTGGTTCTAGTATCAACCTTATGCCTTTATATGTGTTCAACAAGTTGGGATTAGGTGATGCTAGACCTACCACGATTACTTTGCAATTGGCCGACAGGAGCTTGTCTTATCCTAAAGGGATTATTAAAGATGTTTTAGTCAAGGTTGATAAATTCATATTTCCTGTGGATTTTATTGTT
The DNA here is from genome assembly GCA_963210345.1 of Inga oerstediana. NCBI lineage: Eukaryota > Viridiplantae > Streptophyta > Magnoliopsida > Fabales > Fabaceae > Inga > Inga oerstediana. The sequence goes on from OY723406.1 coordinate 30,458,381, forward strand.
CTTGACTTTGATCTAGATAGAAAAATGCCCTTGTTGTTAGGAAGACCATTTTCCGCTACCGCTAGAACTTTGATAGATATGGAGAAAGGTGAGTTGACTTTGAGGGTGGCAGACGAGCAAGTTACCTTTAATATGAATCAATTGATAAAGAATCTTCATGTGCATGAAGATTGTTTCTTTCTTGATATGATTGATCTTGTCACACAAGAGGAATTTGATTGAAGATCCACTTGAAGCTGCTCTTCTTGATGTTAATTCTGAGGGTTTAGATGTAATGGAGTACAAGGCTATTATGGATTCTTCAACCCTTTATCCTAGAAGGAGGATACCATTTGAGTCACTTGATTTGGGTTCTACTGATCGACCAAAGTTAAAATCTTCTTTAGAGGAACCACCTTCACTTGAGCTGAAGGCATTGACATCTCATCTACAATATGCTTATTTGGGTTCCGACAACACTCTTCTGGTGATTATTGCTTCGGATCTCACTATTCAATAAGAGGAGCAATTAGTTGAAGTCTTAAAAGCTCATAAAAGGGCTATTGGGTGGACACTTGCTGATATTAAGGGCATTAGCCCTTCTATGTGCATGCACAAGATCTTTTTAGAAGAGAATCATAAGCCTTCCATTGAACATCAAAGAAGACTTAACCCCATTATAAAGGAAGTAGTGAAGAAGGAGCTTCTTAAATGGCTCGATGCTAGCATTATATACCCTATTTCTGATAGTTCTTGTGTGAACCCAGTCTAATGCGTCCCGAAAAAGGGCGGTATGATTGTAGTGACTAACACCCACAATGAACTGATTCCCACTCACACTCTGACCGGGTGGAGGGTTTACATGGACTACCGTAAGCTCAATACGACTACTCGTAAGAACTATTTCCCATTGCCTTTCATTGATCAAATGTTGGACAAACTAGTTGGAAGGGTATTCTTTTGCTTTCTTGATAGTTATTTGGGGTACAACCAAATAGCAATTGCTCTAGAAGACCAAGAGAAGACTACATTTACGTGCCCCTATAGTACCTTCGCTTTTAAGCGCATGCCCTTTGCCTTTGCAATGCACCGGCTACATTTCAAAGGTGTATGATGGCTATTTTTGCCGATATGATCGAGCACACCATGGAAGTGTTCATGGACAACTTCACTATGTTTGGTGATCATATGAAGAGTGCTTAGCCAATTTAGCTTGAGTCTTAAAGAGGTGTGAAGACACAAATCTTGTGCTCAATTGGGAGAAATGCCATTTTATGGTAAAAGAAGGCATTATGTTAGGCTATTATGTCTCCAAGAACGGTTTAGAAGTTGATCGAGCAAAGATCATGGTGATTGAACAACTTCCTCCACCTTCCAATGTTAAAGGTGTGAGAAGCTTTTTGGGCCATGTTGGATTTTATAGACGATTCATAAAGGATTTTTCCGAAATCACTAAGCCACTATGTGCTTTACTTGAGAAGGATGTCGAGTTCAAGTTTGATAATGCATGCTTAAAAGCATTTTAAGAGTTGAAAAGAAAACTTGTAACCGTTCCTATCATCACAGCTCCAGATTGGAGTTTGCCTTTTATAGTGATGTGTGATGATAGTGATTATGCCGTAGGAGTTGTACTTGGACAGAAAAAGGATAAAGTCTTCCATTCTATTTACTATGTGAGTAAGACACTTGATGATGCTCAATAAAACTACTCTATCACTGAGAAAGAGCTTTTGGCCGTAGTGTATGCATTTGCCAAGTTCTGGTCTTACTTGACTGGTGCCAAGATGGTTGTCCATACTGATCATTCTGCACTAAGGTACTTCTTTAGCAAGAAGGACTCTAAAGTAAGGTTGATTCAATGGGTTTTGCTCTTACAAGAATTTGATCTTGAGATTGTTGATAGAAAAGGCTCTGAAAATCAAGTTGTTGACTACTTGTCTAGATTGAGTACTAAAGCTCAATATGATGGAGGCCTACCCATTCATGAAAATTTTCCATATGAGCAACTCTTTTTAGTGAGTCATTCTAAAACTCCTTGGTATGCCGACATAGTACATTACCTTGTGAGTGGAATCATTTATAAGGACTTGAGCTATTACCAACAGAAGAAATTCTTATTGGGAGGAAACCTTCCTAGTTCACTATTGTGCTGATCAGTTGATTCGAAGATGTGTTCTAGAAAGTGAGCAACAAGATGTATTGAAGTGTTGTCATTCCTCTGAATATGGAGGCCACTTTGGTGGTAACAAGACTGCTGTAAAAGTCTTGCAATCTGGATTTTTCTGGCCATCCTTGTTCAAGGATGCTTATGAATTTGCTCTATCTTGTGACCGGTGTCAAAGGGTTGGTAATATCTTGAGGAGGAATGAAATACCACTCAACAGCATATTAGAAGTGGAATTATTTGATGTATGGGGGATTGACTTCATGGGACCTTTTCCCAAGTCTTTTAACAATCAATATATCCTTGTAGCAGTAGATTATGTGTCTAAATGGGTTGAGGCCATTGCTTCTCCAACAAATGATGCTAAAGTAGTGGTCAAATTCATGAAAAAGCATATCTTTACTCGCTTTGGTGCTGCAAAGGCTGTTATAAGTGTGGCGGCACTTACTTTTGCAACCATCAATTTAAAACTCTTTTGGAGAAGTATGGAGTAAAGCACAAGGTGTCTTTAGCATACAATCCTCAAACAAATGGTCAAGCTGAAATTTCCAATAAAGAAATCAAGAAAATCCTTGAGAAAACTGTGGGTATCACTCGAAAGGATTGGTCCATGAAGTTAGACGATGCACTATGGGCCTATCACACCGCTTACAAGACTCCTATCGGTATGTCCCCTTACCGGTTGGTGTTTGGAAAAGCTTGTCATCTTCCTATGGAATTGGAACATAATGCCTATTGGACTATCAAAAAGATGAATTTTGATGAGAAAGAAGCGGGTGAAAAGAGACTCTTACAACTTAATAAGCTCGAAGAATTTCGTTTTCATACTTATGAGAGTTTAAAGCTTTACAAGGAGAAAACCAAGTGGTGGCATGACAAGAAGATTGTCTCTAAGTCTTTTGAGCGGGGTCAACGAGTGCTTCTATACAATTCTAAGTTGAAGATTTTTTCGGGAAAGTTGAAGTCTAGATAGTCTGGACCTTTCACTATAGTGCAAGTCTTTGACAAGGGTGTTGTGGAGTTGGAAGGCCAAGATGGGGAGCAATTCAAAGTCAATGGTCAACGGTTGAAGCATTATTGGGGAAGAGATGTGGATAGGCTTGTGTCCACTATCCACCTATCTAATGAAGAATGACCAACATGAAGAGTCGGGCTAAAGACTATAAACTAAGTGCTTCTTGGGAGGCAACCCAAGTTCTTAACTCAATCTTTGTCATTTTTGTGTTTTTGTTTTGATTTGGTAGATTTATGTTTGATCTTTGTGTTTTGTAGGTGAGAAAAGTTTCCCTCATGAACTTTAAAGTGCACTTTGGGAGATGGAGATGGAAGAGTAACATAGATGCCAAGAAGGGAATTACAAAGGGGAGTATGCCTTTAATATCTATTGAATGTGGTTTAGATCTTGGAATGTAGTATTGAGTAGTATGAAGGCTATTCTTGGACTATCATATTGCTTTTAGGTTGTGGATGAATGAATCCTAAGTGTATTGTGGCATGGATTAGTGTTCAATGTGCTTGGAATATTTGAAGTTGGATTTTGAATGAATTTGGATGATTTTGCTGCTATATTGTATGATTAGTTCTGTCAAAATTCGCTGTGGAGTTCGCTATGGCTAATGCGATGGAGAATTGGATGATTTTGAGTGTGTTTCTGACTTGTTTATTCCCTCCAGGATTCGCTATAGCGAATGCCACAACAAATTGGATCATTTTGACATGCTTTCTGACCTGTGGTTTGCTGTCAGGTTTCACTGTGGCATTCATTTTGGCATGCTCTCTAACCTATTGTTTGCTGTCCGGTTTCGCTACAATGAATTTTGTCATTTTGGCATGCTTTCTGACTTGTTATTCGCTATCATAATTCGTTGTTGCGAAAGCCACAGCGAAGGTGGTCATTTTGAGAGTTCCTTGCTGACTTAAAAAAAAGATGTTATAAATAAATAATATATATATATATATATATACATTTTTCAATTTTTTTTATATATATTTCTAAAGAGAGAGAGAGAGAGAGAAGGAAATATTCAAAAAATAAAAAAAATTATAGATATATAACAATTTTTGTTTACATATACATATGTGTGTGTGTATGTGTATATATAATTCAGAAAATCATAAAAAAAACTATACATATATATATTAGTCTTCCCTCTTTGCCCTTCATTCCTTCATTTTATTCCCAACTTACCTATTTGAATCTCCACCACAATTACAACCACATTCATCCCCAATTTCAAAATCCCTATTCCTATTTATAATTTCTCTCTTTCCACCAAACCTTAATCCCTCCTCCTCCTCCTTCTTCTTCCTTTCAATCTCAATACTATTGATCCACACTCCTCCGTCTTCACTCTCTTGCCTCAGCCCCAGCCTTCACCTTCGACTCTCTCATCTTTCCCTCAACGCCATCGTCACTCACAATAGCTCCTCAACCTCCAAGACTCCCCACACCGTCGTGTTCCATCAGTCTTTCCTCTGCTTTACTCGACGCCGAATTCCTAGTAGCACTGTTACCCCCTTTCACTCCATCTCCGTTGCCATCGCTGCTTATTGCCCACCTCCAGATCCACAGTTCTTCCTTCCCCACCCTCAACTCACTCGTAGATACACCTCTTCCATTGCTCACAGCTCACAAATTTTCACCCTCCCCTTCCCTCCACCGATCTCTCTCTCTCTCAAACACATTTCACCATCATCGTTTCTCATACTTTTCACTTCCGCATCAGAATCACCTTCTTCACTTCGCAAATCACTCACTCTCTCTCAAACACACTTGCCTTTCACATATTTGTCACTCATCTTCACCATGGCTGTGGAGTCGCCACTCCAGCGATCGTCAACATACAAACCTCAACACTATAGCCTCTACCCTTAAACCTCTCATCTCAGTTCTCTTTTGCTCAATTCGCCAATCCTCGCTTTTCAGTTCGCAGCTGACACTGATGTGAGTTGAGCTCGTAATTTTTCCCCCTAGGTTTCTCTTCTACAATTCAGTTCGTCTCTCATTGTTGCCTCTGAGGTAAATCTAGTTCTTTTCTCTATTTTTGTGTTGAATTCTGGTTGGATTGCACTGGATATTCTGTTTAGGTGGCTTTAAGAAGGTTCTGTGAGTGAGATTAATCGGTGAAGCTTACTGACATTAGACTTAAATTGATGAAGTTTGATGTGAGGTTTCTTATGTTTTGTCAGGCTTGCTTGTGTAGTTTAGATGAGGTTCTATGATGGTGATTAATTGGTGAAGCATTCTAACATTTGGATTGAATTGAATTGATGAATTTTGATATGAGGGTTGTTATGTCTGCATTACTTGGGTAGTTTCTGAAATTCATGCATGCAAGTTCTTAACTTTCTGCATTGCTTGTATATGCTTGGTGTTCTAGCGATTTGAATAATAGCATTGATTCATAGAAAACTTGAGGTTACTGTAGAGATTTTGTTTCTAAGTTTATATCAGGAGTTCAATGATTTTTCAATTGCATGTGTGGCTATTTTAAAAACTCCAAAGGCTGATTTAGTTCTGAAACTTGTGTTTACTTTGGAAAATGATTCATAGGTTACAAATAAGTTTCAGTAAGCAAAAATTCATTTACCTCCTGTTATAAAATTAGAAACAAGCCTCCGCACATATTTATTTGATTCCCAAATTTTTATATTTCAAATTTGAACTCATAATATTTAAATAGAAACTTGGGAATTTGATGAATTGTCCACCTTTAGGACTTTTGTGTTAGCACCTTGCGTATGCTAAGTATATTTGAGGATTATGTCTTTTCCATGTTCTAAAATTGTTCGACCTTAGGATTGAATAGAGGACGCATAATCTGATTTGTTATGGATCATATTGGCATCTAGGCTTGAATTTGAATCGAGGTTTGAGGAGTACTATGTTGCAACTTCTGATAGTTGTTGGCTACAATCTATTTTAGATTCACTATTTAATATGATTGGTTGGTGGTCAAACCTTTCATTATGAAAAACCAAATTCCTATTCACCAAGTCCAAGGAGCATTGTGAATCCCTCTGAAATTATGTTGTTTCCTGCAACTACTGATGATTGCATTTATTAAACCTCTTTTCTGCCTTGGATCATTTGATTTTGAATGAGCAATGCTTAATCAAAATAGGTTTCTTTGGTTTTCCATAATGAATTGGGTTTCGATGAGCTAAATCTTTCTTGTTGACAAAGTGACATTTGGGGAACAAATAGATCTTGACAGCAGTGAGGATAGGCTTAAGTTTGGAATTCTATTTTGAGAAGTTTTGGAACTAGCTAGCCTTTAAGTTTGGGGGAAACTTTTCTATTGGTTAGGCTCTTTTCTCTTCTTTTGTAGAATTGTCTTGTGGTTGTTCAGAGTGTGTTTTTTATGCTTGCTTGTATTTAGGATACATGGGAAAAGCTAGATCATCTGAACGAGCTTCTGCTTCTGCTAAGAAAGCCCCTACTCTAAAGAAGCTTAAGGCTCTCCCCACCTCCCACCAAACAACCAGAGCCCAGTCACTATGAAGTAGCTAAAGCAAGAGTTGCCAAGCGTAAGTTTCAGCAAGAGCGAGCCTTTCTTCCCCACAAGAGGTATAAATTTTACAAGTTGGCTCAAGATTTGGGACTTCAGAAGTTGTTGGACCCAAGGAAAGCTGGCAGTGTCACTTTTGTGCGCCGTTTCTACTTCTATGTATAATATTTCAAGACCACCACAGTGAACTTTCGTGCTGAAACCCCGCAGGAAAGCCATCCATCACTGTTGAGCGAATCAGAAACTTTTATAACCTTCCATAGCTCACTGAGTGTAAGTATCAACTACTGAAGGCTGCCACTGAGGATCACTTTCCTTTTTAAGAAATAGCTGACGCAATGCTCATACTGCGAACTACTGCATGAAAATCCAAAGGTGAAGGGAAACAAGCTTATCTTAAGCAAGCTTCCCTGAATCAAGAAGCTCGTATCTGGCTACAATTTGTTGGTTTTAATGTGATACCAAGTGGCCATTTGAGTACCTTGAATAAAGAGATGGTTCTTTTGGTCTACCTCTTGATGACTAAACAGCCGATGCAGCTTGAGCATGTCATTTATGATGCCATGCTCCACTCCGCGTACCATATGAGCAAGAAAATTGCCTTTCCTCATCTGATCTCTAACTTATATAAGGAGGATGAAATGATAGAGCATGAGAAAGATGAAATCTTCCTACTAGTCCCTCCTTTCAAGTACGACTAGGTCAAGAGAGACACCAAAACCCTAGTGTATCGGGATGAAAGGGATAAGGTTATCACCCTCGAAAGCATTCATGAGCAATTGAGGGTTGTTGAGCTGAACCGTGCTGAGGATTCCCGTCGCCTTATGCGCATTGAAGCAATGTTAAAAGGGAAGGCTAAGAAGAAGGGGGTTGTGGTGTCATCAGATGAGGACAATGATAATGACACCGGCGTAGCTAAAGTAGATGACAGTGAGGATTCAGAGGCTGGAAATTCCCCAATTGACATTGAGGGCTCTTCTGCATCAGAATCTAATAAAGATGACTTATATTGATCTGAACTGATTGGCTATTGCTGTTTTTGTTTTGTCTATTCTGTTAGCTCATTTGTTCAACTCTTTTGCTAACTGTGGTTGTCCTTGAAGTTATAGCTATGTCTAGCATTTACTAAATTCTTTAGTTTCCTTGACTGTTTAACTGCTTGCACTCTCTGTTCGCATAAGGCTATTGATGGTCTCTTCCTTACCCTTGGACTTCTTGTTTTAGATTTGAGCTACTGAGGGCTCTTTTTACAGTGACTATTCTGTTTTGAAATAGGTCATGATAGCCATATTCTGCTTCTGATTGTATTTCCTCATTGTGGTGATTGTTGATATATGCTGTTTTGTTTAGTCTTATGTTTGCTGTGAATGTTATGGCACTAGCTACTGATGGCTAGAGTTCACATTGATTCCAAGCTTTATTTGGGCCATTGAAGGTTTTGTTACCTGTGAATTCTTGATCTTTGTGAATATTGTGGATATGAACTATATATTGTATAGGTACTGTTCAATTTCAATCCCTTCCTGTTGGGGTTAACAATGAGGACATTGTTAATCTTAAGTTTGGGGGGGTGAGATTATGTCACAATTTTGAAAATTTTGAAAGAAAAACAAATTTTGAAAGAGAATAAGCACACAGAAGAAAATTTTTTGAACAAGTTTTGTTAGAAAATTGTTGGAATATGTGAGATTTCGCATACTTGAGTTTTTGCTTGTGAAAAATTGTTGAAAATGAGCTGTTAGTTTCAGTTATTTGTCAAATATTGTTTGGATGATCCTATGATATAAATTACTGCTGTATATGTTATATTAGATAGGAAATTTTTATTAATGTGCATGGATGAGTGCATTGTAGTGATAAAACATATTGTTCAAGATTTTTTTTTAGTAATTTACGCACTATTGGAGTTAAATGTATTGTGGATGTAGTTGTTGAAGGGGTTAGTAGCAAATTAAGTTATATACCTGTTTTTCAATTTTTGATTTTAGAATCCTCTTTGGAATTCTTAAAAACTTTTGATTTAGTTCATAAGATTTGAAAAAATGATTAAGGCGGTTCATAAAATGTGGTTGAGCCTTTCAAACTTACCTAATTGATGTGATTTCCCTTTGAATCCTTATTTTGAGCCTATTTGAAAAACCAATTAAAAATTCTTATTGAAAAACCTAACACCTACTTACCCTAGCTAATGTGTAAAACCATGATGCCCTTGCTTTGAGATTGATGATAAGTGATTGGGTGGTGGAATGTGGTATTGTTATGCAAAGTTACAAAAGATTTGGGAATGAGGTGTAGAAAGTGAAAGGGTTCACATTGTGTAAAAATCAAGCCAAAATAGTAGTTAAAAAAGACAAGAAGAAATATGCTTACAAAGAAGGCTTGATGTGAAAAATTCAATTTGGTTCAAGTTTGTGGGAGTATGTTTCATGAGAAAAGGAAGAAAACCCTTGAATAGTTATAATCTATTTGAAGGTATTTGATTGATTATCCTTTACCTTTTCTTTTGAAAACCTTAACCCCTGACCCCATTACAAACTAAGAAAAGTCCCTTTGATTTTTAAGTCAAGTGGAGTGAATTAAAAGAAAAGAGAAAGGAATTAGGGGATGCTAAAATTGTTTGTTTGAATATGGGTATAGGATTTAAAGTGTTACTTTTAACTTTAGTTTGTGCAAAAGGAATATATATTGACTCATTCACACACTCACACTTAAGAACTCTCAAAAAGCATGTTTTAAATCTAAGGCATTCATCCTTGTATATTGTCTTCATTTCTTGTTTAATACTACCTCCGGTCCTAAATATAGGACATAGTTTGTAGTGCAATTTGCACTACAAACTATGTCCTATATTTAGGATCGGAGGGAGTATAATCTATTGAGCAGCTGATGAGGATCAATTCATTCATACATAAATGATGATTAATTGATTCATTCAATGAGGATAAACTTCTTTGCTTGAGGACAAGCAAAAGCTTAAGTTTGGGGGTGTGTTAACTCATAGAAATCAGGAATATTCTAGCACATTTTCTTCTCTTTTCACTTATTTTTGGGTTCAAATTGTGCATATAAAGATATTTAGAAGAAAATGTGATAGGACATAAGCAAAATCAAACTTTTGTCAAAACCATGAGTTAAATGCAATTAGCTATGATTAATTATAAAAGTTGAAGTGCTCATGAAGTCTTCCTCCTTGTAGGTGGAAGATGACAAGTTGTAAAAGCTCACAAAGATCATGGGAAGATGTGAAAGGAAGGGAAGAATGCAAGAGGAAGATGAAAATGGACACTATGAAGGAGAAGCCTGTATTTGCTGTGGAAATGTTGTAGCCAAGCCAATGCAAAATTGCCTCAGAAGATGACCCTTCTGTCTGCCTTTTGGCCGTGAAATCCACTGTAGCCAATGTCATAGCGAAACCACCTGAAAAAGCCTTACTCCTGTCTGTATGACAATTGGCTATGGCATTCACCATAGCAAACCCACGGCGAACGCGCGAAACTGATACTGTGTATTTTGAAAAAGTGACGCTGCTGATGCTATTTTAACCTAAGAGAGGCACTGAAAATCACTCATTCTGCATAGGGGAAAGGTCAACAACACAAGGAGGCTACTTGGGAGAGAGCTCTTGGGGATTTTGGAGCTTTGGGAGGAGATTTGTGAAGAAAGTCAAGGGTTTTCCTTGCTTTTTCTGGTTTTTATCTCTTTTCTTCCCATTTTGCTGATATGGTTATGATTCTTAAGCTTAGTTGTTGGGTTGTATTGATCATGAGTAGCTAAAACTCCTAATTAGGATTACTTTTACCCATAGTATGCATTGAAACTATTGGATTATCTTACTTTTGTTGGTTAATAAGTATATATGTTGATTTTGTTTTAGCTTAATGCTATCTTGTGCTTGATCACGACATGATTAGAGTTGTTCAATTAGAATATGCTTGAGAGAGCTGTTTTTATTGTAGAACTTAAGAAAAATCATGCTAGGCTTGAAGTTTAGGGATTAAATGGATGGTTTGTTATTAAAATAGAGATATATCTAACAACCTAGCATGGTCAAATGAATGCTTGCTTTGGAAAGATGATTTTCATTAATTGTAAACAAGAGATTGAATATTTTTAATGAGGATTAAAAATCAATCTTGACTTGAGAGAGCTTGATTGATGATTTTAGCACCTTTGACTAACATATAGACTCATTTCATTAACATAAGTGAATAATTGCATAGTTTCATGAAATACAATGGGGAAGAAGTAACCATAAGTTAATATCTCTTGAAGTAAGACCCAATTTCCCAATTTCCACTGTTTTGCTTTGTTATTTTTATCAAAAGTCTTTATACAAATTGATCAAATTCAAATGATTCCATTCAACCTAATTAAGAACATGGTTAAATTAGTTAATTGGCTTTTGTCATAGTCCTTGTGGATCAACACTCGTTTCTCACTAATTTATTACTTACGACTTGTATGCTTGTAGAAGCTAAACGGCGAACAATAGCCTATACATATGGCTCACTAAATAGTGAAGTTTACATAAGAATCCTTAAAGGATCCAAAACGCCAAAAGCATGTCTAAAGATGATTTTGCTTGCAAAATATTATTGAATTTCACATCCTAGAAGTGCCTTATATTTATGAGGATATTTAGATATCATGTTAATATTGTATTTATTATGATTTTATGGGTAACATTTAGTTCTTGCAGGTAAACAGTGGATTGTGAAAGTAAGATTTGGTGATTTTCAAAATAATTTTCTTTTATTATTTCCACAGTGAATAAGATAAATGTTGAATATATTGATATTGTAACATATTCAGAAGATATGTTAAAAAAATACATTTAAGCAAAACATTGGTAACAATGCATCATTTATAGTTTGACAGCTAAAAAAAGATATGCTTGAAAAGACATTAGAAGTAATGTTATCATCAGGGGAGTAAAACTGATATTGTTAAGAGGGGGAGTCGATACATGCTATACTCTTTTTTCCTTTTCTAGGTTTTTGCCCCTTTGGATTTTCCTAGAAAGATTTTTAATGAAACAGCACTGAACAGAGTGTATCAATGAATGATGCACTCATTTTTTTTGACTAGGTTTTTATCCCAATAAGTTTTTTCTAGTTAAAATTTTTAATGAAGCACATTCATCATGGGCATCCAATAGGGCTTGTTATGAATATTAATTATGTGGATATTCATTAACTCATATCCTAATCAGCATTCATACATATGATGTTGAAAAATTAAAAAACTATTGAATAATATAAAGGGTCATATAGTAATAATTGTACCATTTATTGTATATTAATTTTGACCTTTGGTAGTGACTCTTTAAGGCCTATAAATAGAAATCTTGTACAAAACATTATAATCACAAGAAACTGAATGAAAATTGCTCCTCTCCTTTCTCTCTCCCCATTTTCTCTCAATTGTCTCCCACATCTCTTTTATTTTCACAACAATTGTGTAGTTTTGATTTATTTTCTTTAAAAATTGTAAAAAAATCCAAAATATTATTCATTTTATATAGAATCAAATAGTAGGGGGGGCATTTCGATGGTTGAGATATTACATATAGTGTTAGAAGAAAACACATTAAAACACCCGAACTCTTCAAATCAGCTTAGTAGCATGTCAAAATTGGTTAAAGTGGTTTGTAACATTAAAGACAGATTGGAAGATAAGTGAGCCGCTTGAAGGAAAAGCCACAATCAATTTGTAGTCATATATGTTGATGAACCATAGAACAAGTCAATAGCGAGCGAATATAAAGTCTCAACATTTTAGCTCATTGAGTCCCTATTATATGTTAATAATCATAAGATACAACTAGTCTACTGTAAAAGCTAATGAACTTTGGCAGCTACACTTCACATAATAACTTAAAGACTACAATGAAAATCTAGCAGAAATTTGTGGATGTCAAAATTTTCGATCACCAATACAGGGAAGTTAAAACCCATTCGGAAGAAAAAAAAATTGGGGGAGTTAAAATTTGCCCAGAAAATTTTGACGCGTTAGACATCAAAACATAATCTAGAAACTAAAGAACGCAGATTTTGATGAATTGACTCAGAGACAAGTTACCTATTAGCCATCAGCACTAGCAGAAACTGCTACGACACAATTTATCTCCCAAAAAATTGACCAATCTCCCTTACCAACTGATGCTATGTTCGTCAGATGAAAAATATTTAAAATTCTCCAGGCATGCGTGTAGTGATGCAACTTGTATAACAAAACTCTACCTGCAGCGTTTCGAACAGCCATGAAACCACCACCAGGACTAAAATCAATAGTACGGGGATAGTGTAGGTTCTTATTTGGCGGTGGCCAGTTGGAGAATACTGTGTAAGATGGGATATGTATCAACTTTAAACTGCTCTTCTTCATACTCGAACAGATTGCAAGTATTTGGGAATCACTGTTAAATTTCATGAAATCCACTTTGGCAACCAAATTGTCAATTGTCTTCAGGGGTTTTCTCTTGCCCCCAAGGAATTCTTCCCTATTTTAAATGTTCACAACCCCTATATCTGAACCAGCTGCAAAAAGTTCCCCTCCAGGCGATGTGCTAAGAGCTGTACCATTTATGCAACCTTCATCATTTCCCTTGTGTATGCAAGTCATTGTTCTAAGATCCCAGTGGTAGATGTGGCCATCGCCACCGGTGCTCAACAAATGCTGTCCATTTTCAACAAAAGTTAAGGCGCGGACTGTCCCATTCATCTTTAGAGTACCGACTAATTCCTTCGTTTTGGTTGAAACCAGCAAAATATAGCCTTCATTACCCACAAAGGCTATCATACGAGAATCTGGGGACACCTCAAAAGTTTCCAAGCTCTTTTCCTCCCTACCAACCAAAGGGCCTATTTTGTCAACTTTATCTTTAACTAAATCAAAACTGTAAAAAAAATTTCTTCTGCTGGATACAATAACCTGAGATCCATCAGGCAAGAAGGATGCTTTTCGAATAGCACAATCTTCAAGGAAGACGCTTTGAATTTTAGTGTTGTGCTTGCCATCAATCTGAAAAAATCTTAAGCCTCCGATCCAGTCCTGCAGCAAGAAGCAGCTGGGCATTTCTATGGAACTGAACTGAATTAATGGGACCATTAGAAGGATCCTGTATATTTGCATCCACGAGTCCTGAGTACTCCAAATGTGCTGGCAACAACTTTGAACTGCTCTTCACGACCGGGTCTTCATTTGTTCTAAGGATATCATCAACATCCTTGTAACCGCGACCACAACAACCTCATTTTCTTCATCTGTTGATTCATCATCAGAAGATTTATCCACTTTTGACCTTGAATCGAGCTGAGCCCAGTCAGTTCCAGGGTTGAGTTTTATATGCTGTGCCCCCAATCTTGACACATACTCTGAACCGGCAATCAAGCTCTCATCCTCTTCCTTTCTCAGTTTTCTTAATCTACTAACTTTAGCTATGTTTACAGCAGTTAGATCCTCCTCTTCATCTACCCAAGCTGGATTTCTTTGTGAAGCATCCTTATCATCATCACTTTCCTCTGAATAATCCACATCTTCAAAAGCAGATGCACACTATTTGCAGAACGGTCAGTGAAGAATGAATCAGAACCCTTTGCAATCCCCTCTTGCAGACTGTCATCTCCCTTTCCAAATTCAATAGGGGAGTAGAGAGATCCAAACAAAAAATTCTCTAGGGTTTTCATTTCCTTCACTTGTTCCATTTGCAACTGCTCCTTCTTGCTCTCTGTCTTCCTCTTTTTCATTTTCAACATTACAATCTCAGGTTCTTTTACAGCTTCAACCTCTTCCAGATATGTAAGTTCACCGGTCTCCCCTCTTTTGGTCTTCTTGACCTCATTTTTTCGGTCAACATTTTGAGATATTAAACTCATATTTCACAAAACCAGCCTGTGGAATAAACAAAGTGCAAACATTCAGTAGTAAAATTGACATTATGAAATTTTAAAATAAACAACATATAGAATATTAGACTAATTAAAACAGTTTAACTACTCCAGTTTGATTTAGACTCATGATAAACTTTTATGAGATCACTATGCAAAAGCTTCTGCACATGCAAGAATATTCTAAAACACAAGATTGAAGTCACGACAGAACCATGTAGCAACATATAGTGTGAAAAGAAAAAAAAGGTTGGTCACAGGCTTAGAAAAACATTCAGTTCGATTGCATACATGCATGGGAAATAATTAAGGTCAGAAGAGTGTGATGTTATGCTACATAAACTAACATTGTTAAATGATACAATGCAAATACAATTGGATGTCTCAAATATTATACAATAGAACCATTCAAAAAGAGAAGGCGGCAGAAGTGACGGCGATGGAGAAGGATTTTCAAGCATCAACTTACGAGTACAGTAACGGAGAAGGGGTCGGATGATGAGCGACTGAGAGACAGAGACGAGACGAGCTTCAAGCCTTGAAGAAGAAGAAGGCGCTGAATGGTGCGACAGTAAGCCGATCGAAGAAGGGAAGGAACTAGCGCCGAAGAAGGGGCCCGCGAATCAAATTGAAGGCAATGTGGGGTTTTGGGGAGTGACCAAACGGCGTCGCTTCTTCATTGTCCCCACCCATAGTACTTAATAGGGAAAATCCCAAAATATTGCCACATGAATTCCAAAATTCAAGAAAGGAAATATGAATATATAAAAGGACAGATTGGAGAGAGTGTAACAATTTGAGATTTTAAAATGTTGGTGTTTTTACAAAATTTCCTCTCATTTCTTTTAAAAAAATATAGAAAAGCCACCCTCCCCTAGAGCACCACCGCCTATTGGCTGTTGGAACTTCGACTTCGGTGACTATTTTTAGGCCAATAGTTTTCTTTATTTGAAGTCAAGATGGTGAAGGTGGGATTTAATCTCACTCCACCTAGGTTCCCAAGAGGTTTGATGACCTCTTTGTTAATAAAATGCATAATCATATATGATACAAATAAGAATGTAATATTTTACTTATTGACTACACTTATAATGTGAATGACAATATTTGTAAAAGTATTTATCATTTCAATAATAACATTTACCACTACATTTAACAAACATTTGGAGAAACTCAACTAATTGGGTGAGAGGGTGGGAAATTGACATTAATTGTCAATTCTTACAAATAAGAATGTAATGTTTTAAGCATTAACTACACTTGTAATGCAAATGAAAACATTAGCAAATCTATTTACCATTTGAATAACATTTACAACTACTATTATTAATAAGTTCCACATTTGGAGAAACCCAACTAATTGGGTGAGGGAGTGAAAAATTAATTACACTTGTCAATTTTTACAAAAAAGAATGTAATGTTTTACTCAATAACAATAACTATAACATAAATGATAACATTTATAAAGATATTCAACATTTTAATAACGACATTTATTACTATTTTTAACTATTTCCACTTTAGAAAAATTCAACATTTTAGTGTGAATCTTACCGGAAGATGTGACTTCCAATTGAACAATACCTATGCTTAAAAAAAGAAATAGATTGTCAATATGTGAAACTTTTAATTTATAATCGTTCATTAGGATTTAGTTATTTTATCTTATTTTTAGCAAGTTTTTATATTTAGAATATATTATTATTTTGGATGTTATACAGAAGGCTTTGTCAAAGCATAAAGTCCTCCAATTGGGGGCATTTTATTGATGAAATAAATAAAATTGAAAAATTAGTATATGACAACTATTTAAAGCAAAAATAATATTTTTTGGATTACTTTGCCAACGATAGTGATTCAATTATAGGTTTGGGGCCTAAGAGGAATACTATCAAATTGTACATTTTTGATTTAGTGTGTGTTTGGATTAGCTTTTTTTAATAGCTTCTGGAGAAAAAATGGAGAATAGCTTTTGGAGAATAGATTATAAGAAGAATAGATTATGAGAAAAAAGTGATTTTGATAAAATGAGAGTGTTTGGATGTTTTGATCAGAATAGCTTTTTTTCATAGTCAAATTACATAAAAGGACATTAACTTTTGTGATAATTACATATAAAGAATAAGATTATATTTTATGTATTATTTAAGGATTAATGTCAAATTTAACAGCCAAGTTTTTCCTGAAGAACGTCTGGTACAAATAAATTTTGGAAGATGGAAAATAACAATGAACAATTAACAAGGATGTAAATTTAACAAAACCGTTAAATTTGACCTAACGGAGTTAAATTATAAGAAAAGAAAACATCTAACGGTATCAAAAATGATACATCTTAACCCATTATTTAACATTAAATTTCATAATTAATACCAAAAATGAAATAATTTTGTCTATATGTAATGTTAATTAATTTAACTAATTTTTTTAATATAATTAAATTAGATAAATAAGTCTTAAATAGGATAAGAGGGAGTATTAAAATTTTAAAATTCTAAAAAAAAAAAAGAGAAAAAACGTTGAAATTCAAAAAAATAAAAAAGATGAGAGAGAGAGTGTGCCGTGGGGCCCACAAACAGAAAAAGAACCAATGAGAATGAGAGGGTGGGACCCACAAAGTTGAAAAAGTAAGAAAAAATGGATTATGCTCAAACCATGGTTTTGGCCTCCCAAACCATGGTTTCACATGAAAAATGAATTCTGAAAAAATCTTAAGTGTTTGGATGAATTTTGTCCAAACCATGGTTTGGCCTCAAAAACAATTTTTTTAATTGCATCCAAACGGTCTCTTATTTTCTTTAAAAATTGTAAACAATTCAAAATATCACTCATTTATGTAAAATACAATGGTCAAAAGAAAAGAGAGAAAAACATTTTGGAGGTTGAGAAATTAAGAAAAACATATTAGAAGCCCCATGCCCTTCAAATCATCTAGTAGCTTATCAAAATTGGTTAAAGGGGTTTGCAACATTAAAGGCACATTAGAAGAAGATAAATGAGCTGCTTGAATTGAAAGTCACAATCAATTCGTGGTCATATATGTTGATGAACCATTGAAACAAGTCAAGAATGAGTGAATCTAAAGTCTCAACATTTTGTCTCATTGAATCCCTATTGTATGTTAATAATCATAAGCTACACCTAGTCTAATTGTAAAAGCTAATCAACGTTGGAGAGACACTTCACATAATAACTTTAAAGACTACAATGCAAATCTAAAAGAAATTTTTGTGGATGTCAAAATTTTCTACCACCAAAACAGGGAAGTTAAAACCCTTTCGGAAAAAAATGGGGAGTTAAAATTTGATAACTTTTTAGTTTTTACCAAGACCAAATAACTCGAGCTACTACAAGAGCAATGATGGGCAAGAGGCTGATGAATATTCCACCCAAAAGAGCCTTATCAACAAAATCCCATTCTCTAGTGATCTCACGGGTCCCTTGCTTTTCAATTGATTGTGGGGCAAGTTCACTCTCTACCCTTTTGCCACGCAGATGCTTCTGCTTCTGCAGAATCCAACCAATTAAACTTTGGCGCTTATGATTCGGTGGCAACATGGTGTCTCTTGAAACATCAGTTTCCTTGAACGTACTTTGACTACAGCAGATGTCATTTCCACATGAGCAAGATGCCGTCTTTTCGAAGCATGTATCGTTCTCAGATGAGTTATTGCAGAGAGAAGACTCATCATGATGAGAAGTTTTCTTATTTGAAGCTGTGTTATCATTTGTGTGGTTGAGTGTCTCAATCACTTCCCCAAAAACAGACCACCTCCCAACAGATGTTATCTTAACCATAGCTGAAGTTCCCAGTAAAGAATCTGGGGCAGCTACAAGAACTTGTATATATCCTTTGGTATGACCAACCTTGGGCATTTGAAAATAATTGAGTTAGATGATATATATACAGTCAAGAAATGGACAAGCAATATACAACAGTTGCAAGTGCAACAAATGGGTGATTCAAAGAATTCACATTTAAGATCTGCAAGGTCATGCATGAAAGTTGGTTCCATAAAGGAACAAGACAGAAAATCCTATTTTTCAAGTTAGGTATCACTAGACTACTTGGGGAATTTTTATTCTTCCGTAGAAACCCAAAATTTATTCCCATTTTATCCTAAGCGACCAACAATTATGATCATTTTGTCATTTGAATAAATAGCTGCTTATAGGGATCAAATCATGTGATAATTATATATATTTATTGCAACAAACAACACATTTGTGAAACAATCATAAAATCAGGAAAAAAAGGTAATTAACGAAGCGCTACTATAATGCCTTACCAAGTGAATTCCATCGGATGCAACATCTGTAATCCAAATTCTTTCGACTTTGCCTTCCATTCCATTATATGGTGTGAAGGCTTCAAAAACATTTGTCAGTTCACGACTTCTATTTTTCACCACATTACTTGGAACTTTTTTCATCCTCGCAGCAGGAGTCCCTATTCATTTTTATTGATAATGTCATTGTTTTGGCAAGGGACTTGGAGTAAATTTTACAAAATATTCAAGTCAGGTAGATGAACAACACATTCAATTACTAACTACAAGGGCTAACTTGATTTTTTAACACATTCAAGTAAAACCATTAGCTAATGCAGAATAACAAGAATATAATTATGATCATTGTGTTGGCTCACCCTGTTCTACGCTTTAAATTGCAATATGCTTCCTATTCTACACAAAATTGTAATTGACACCTTATTTAATAGCACCATCACAAAACCATCTAGTTAAAATGCTAGGGAAAGGTTGAACTCCTGAATTCATGAACCTTGGTAGCAAGAGAACAAACTCCTTCTACCTTAAAGGGAAGGTTTTTCTTTGACCTTGTCAGCCTCCCCTCTCCTCCATCCATTTCCTCGGCATTGCCATCCCCTCCTTTAGACACTATTGCTGACCCCTTTTTTATAATCTCTGCCTACTTGTCCTCCAATGGGCAGACGTCTATTCATTTCAATTTGCAATATCCCTCCGCGCGGAGAATTAAAAAACCCTGGGACTTCTCATATACTTCAAATTTTTAATCATTTTCGAGGAATTACGTCCTTTAAGTTTATCTGAAGCAAATTCAAATATTATCTTTCCATTCCTGCATTTTTTGTCGTGAGAAGATACTGTTCCAACCTACCTCAAATATCATACAGATGCAATAGCAGAAATACTAGAGAACTTTACAGGTGATGTTCTTGAACAAGCAGTGGCAATCAGCACAAAAGGTATTAGTTTTATTTCGCTCAGGTTTTAATCAATCCTGCCATGCCCTTTCCCTTGAATTTCTGACTCATGGATAATGGCGCACACACTTGGGTGGAGTATCATAATGAAAGGGTAAATAGACAATGCAACCTTTGTCATAAAATAGTCCTTGTCGATGAGAAATGCAGGTTTCAAGTCCCTCAAAGGGGAAGGAACAAAGTGGGCTTTGAAGCAGATTTTGGCTTCAAAATCAGTGAAGACAAATGCATACTTTTGCGCAGACAAAAAGGGACGAGTGGAACCATAGTGCCATGATAACGAACATATTGTGGAGCTCATATGGGTATTTGAACTAAACCCAGAAACCAAGAAAACTGCTTCGAGTTACCATTCTCAGACTCCTAATAGCTATCGGGGCTGTAGATTGACCAACCATCTGACAGTAAAAACCACCCCTACTACCATCTTGGCATTTGGAGCAAGTTGAAGCTTTGGTTACGAAATCCAACATCAACTGCAAAATATAAACTTTCCTTTCTCTCCTATAGGAATTCTAGGAGGCATAAGGAACATCATGCAATGGATTTCTCAACCATACATCACACAAACAGGCAAATTTGCTTAAGGGAAGGCTCAGGAAAGAATAAACTATAATCATTATAGGACACATACAGAGGCTTCCATCACAGCATTTGCTTAGAACCTGATCTACAAGTTGAATATATTCATTTACGCAATTATCCCTTTCCCCATAATTTCTTCATATTAGTTTTCAATCCTAGGGAGATTCATGTGTGTTTGTATATTTAAAAATGTAAACAAAAAAAAAAAATCAAATGCTAAATCTATCTGAGATGTTTATGCGTGCATTGCATATATCTCTCACATAGTCAAATAGTCAACTTCCTATCATCAATTCATTCCTTGTCCATTTCCATTCTCTTTAATCTCAGAACAACTCACAAGCACAATGGACATCTAACTAAATGGGAGGGCATGAAAACAAGAACATTGCATGGCCTGGTAAATCCTGTAAACACAGCACACGGCCAAAGAACATTTTGCTCCTTGTTACTCCCAAACACTTGAACTTAATACAGTAGAAATGGTCCATATGTAAACCCATTGTTCATGAGCATATATTCTATTCTCTGCCATAACAATTACAAACAAAGGAAAAGATGACTGTTTGTCTCAACTCCTAGAATACATCACACAAACATTAGGTTAAATAACATGTTGGGATTCCAAGCCTCACAGATTTTAGTTATTGTACTAGCCAAACATGAAACGGCAAACACAGGCACTATTGATGACATACCTGGTCGGGGATAAAATTGTGAAATATGGACTTGAGGGAATTTGTACTCTCCAATTAGGCTAACAGTTTGAGTAAAATCTTCATCAGTTTCGCCTGGAGAAATCCAATAAATAAATGTTTGCTTGAAGAACTAATATATAAACACACGCGCACACGTATTGATATAAAAAGAACCAACCAGTGTGAGGAAAAATAAAATGAGAAAACCAAGGACAAGAAGTCCTCCCAAAAAATTACTAAAACTTGTATATCTTACACAATTCCAATTATATTTTTGCATTTCATGATGATGAAAAGAAACTCAAATCATAAAGCCCAATCACATTTCACTTTTACAATTGTATTGTCATTTCATTATGACGAAAAAGTCATTGCCATTGTATGGACTTCGTGGGACGGGGGAAAACTCACTACTGATGTTTTATATGGACCTAGTGGTGTTGGAGGCAATGTTTTTGTGAGGAAGGAAATGTAAGGCCCAGAAGGATATACTAAATGGGGAAAGGCCTGTGTGATGAAAACAAGATATGAAGCTCAAAAGGCATTATGTATGAGGTGGCAGACAAAGGGCAAAAAGGAGGTCTATCCGCAATTAGCTATGTTGTGTAGTACATGAGGAAAGAGAAGGCAGCAACCGTGTGTCACTCATCAGAGGGAAAGGTAGCAAGGTAATGCATATCAGAACTAAAAATTACCTCATCACCCAGAAACAAAAGGAGTTGGGTATGTTCTCTTTTTTTCATTTTTTTTTTTGTTCATATCTCTACAATTACTTGCATAGCTTCCTCCCACATCCGGTTACACAGAGGAAGCCATATTTCAGCTATATAAACAGTGCCAGAATCAGGTCCTTTCAGTTTTCAAGCAAAATGAACCAAATTTAGCGCATCTGCTACTTGGGCGTTATTTTAACTCCACTGTTTATTGCATGTAAAATTGAACAGATCAGGAAAAGAATGTACAGAACAAATACTTGATAAGAGCAACCATTGACTAACCAGGAAATCCACATATTATATCAGTGGCAATCTGCATCCCTGGCACAAGCTCAGTCAATGTGTCTACAACAATCCTGAACTCACTTACAGTATATTCTCGATTCATTGCCTACAGCATTCAGAGTAGTCAGTATGTAAATATATATATAGAAATAAATCTTGATCATTCCAATCCACAGAATCGTATACAATTTGCATAACTTACAGTCAAGACAGTGTCACTTCCAGACTGAACTGGTACATGCAGAAAAGAGTACACACATGGATGCCTCAAAATTTCTGCAATGTCTTTTAAGTGCTCAAGGATAAAAGGTGGATTGGTCATTCCAATGCGAAGCATTGTGCTTGCATCAGGTGGAAGTTCTTTTACGAGGGCATTTAATAATGCGGGAAGATTGACACCAATGTCTCGGCCTGTGAAAATATTACCCATAAAACAAAATGAATATTATTACACTGGAAAGAAAATATCCAGATGAGAATTGTGCACGTATCAAGCCCGAAGGAAACTCTTCAAGATCACATTCATAAATATCCTAAAGCATTGACTGAAATAAAAGGACTTTGAAAACTGTTAGAAATTACCATATGCTCCAGTGTCTTCACTGCTCAGCCATATTTCCCTGACTCCATCAGCTATGACAGATCTTACTCGCCCTACCTATAGTAGAGAAAGTTCAAACATATAAAAGTGAACTCAAAATGACACAATACATTCTAGCCTCTTCTAAATGTCAGTACTTACAAGGCCATCAATTGAGTAACTCCCCAGGTGACCCCGAGCATGTTTTGTCTTGCAATAAGTACAAGCACCTAAACAACCAACATTAATAGGAAGAATCTCAACAAATTTGTTCTTCCTCACCTGTTGCCAAAAGTAAAGCATTACATTCTTTCCCCAGGTAAGTAGAAAAACTTCATTGTTATGTGTGTACATAGAAGAACTTCCAAACTACAAGAAAGTGTAAACTGTTGGGGCAGGGAAGAAAATGGACAGCAATTATGCAAGCAGTTCACTCACCTTTGGAAGGTCAAGTGATGGCAACGTCTTACGGGTCAAAAGCCTCACCTCGTGACCCTTTAGTGTCTCCTCCACAACTTCAACCACACGATCAATTTGCTGGACGCCAACAATGCTGATCCCTTCTAGCTCTTTCAAACCCCGGCTTCCTTGTGGAACACACCCAGCTACCACTAGAGGTTTATTTGAACTTTTCCCCTTCGCTATTATGGTATCCATTGCAGATTGACTCGGAGATTTCACAGTGCACCTGCATCCTATGTGCATGATTTTCTTTCTCATATATATAAACACACAAGTATTTTTTTTCCTACTAGATAATACATTCATATTATTGTTATTTTCATTAGGACCAGCTGATGGTCCTTAGATGTTGGACCTCCTTCCATGCTCAAGAATCACACAAACGATTGTAAGACCATTCAATTCAGAGCACAATAAACTACTAAAGGCTATCAATAACTTCATTAATTAATCTACCGTTTACCTTAAGGTGAAATTCAGAAACTTTGGAATAGAAATATGGGAATCATCAAACTTAAGCCATGAACTAAAATAAAATTTAGTATTACAACTCACTGCCTCAAAATAATTAATGTTCAAAAACTAAAGAAAGCTAACACAGAAACACAATGAGAAAGCTAAAAGCCTTACGTGTTTATCAGCCATAGGTCTGCTTCCTCAGGATTGTCAGTCAAGGTATAACCAAAAGCTAAAAGCTGACCAGCCATATATTCACTATCACTCTGTCAAAACAGTACATGAAAATTATCGATTGAGAACAGTTAAACAAAGGGTACAATACTCATCCTCAAAAGTTCATACAATAAATAAAAAGTTTCTCAAGAAGCATAATCAGTTCCTAAATCAGAGTTGAACTTAAGGTAGGAGGTGTGGTTTTAATATACATGGGACGGGTTGTGCACTCTTCATTTTTAATATTAGCTAATGAACACTTTTCAGTCTAGCTCAATAAGGCAATAGCTCTATTGAGAAAGAAGGATTAATAAATTAAAAAATTGATAGTACAATGAATTCCGCAATATTTTGTGCGGTTCAACCAGAAATGAAATTTCCTTTGTCACCATGTTGAAAAAATAAAAACTTGTTCATATGAAATTTAGACTCATTCAATGACCCTAAAATTCCCTATTCAGCATGAATTAAAAATGAAAAAAGAAGTTAAGTCACTTTTTGTTTTGCCTATGCCTAGCTGCTCAGCAATTTTCCCTTAACTAAATGCACAAATCTGTGATTATAAATTTGAAGTTAAGACCAATTAAAAAGGGAGAAATGAAAATACCCCTATTCAACTTTGAACCATCCGCAAATACCCTCTCAACTTTGCAAAGAAGAACATACCCTGTGATTATCAATATACAATCTTATTGCATAACACTATAAATCTTAGTGTCTAGTTACTTGGTTTTTATAATCAGTGAAGCTACATGCCAATTCTCACACTGACACAAATTATTAAAGATTCTGCCATCTGCAACCTTCGTTGGCTTATCTAAAATATCAGTAAAATAATTTCTATGATAACTTTCAAACCCCAAACTAAACTTGGGAATCTCAACACTATGGTCTATGGATGACAAAGAATGCGATCTGACATCATTTCAAACAACTCCTTAGAAAACATCAATGCACCCATCTCGTGAAATGCTTACCTTCCTACCAAATTATTGCAGCATCAAATTTAACAAATTGTTCTCCCTTTAAAACTGGCAGTTTAAAATGGAAAAAGACTCACATATGGGCCAAAAAAAATATAAAAAAAAATCATAGCTAAACTGCCCACATAATCAACCGCACCCATTCACACTAAGCTATGAACTTAAAAAGGGTATGCTCCAGAAACTACCTCCAACTATCCTCAAGAGCATTGAAAATTTTTCAGTAAACCAACATAAATTAATTAATTTTCTGTGAAGTGGTTAGCCCATAAACTTACGGTCCGCTCAAGAAAAGAGTCGTGCAAATTGAGCATTACCTGGTTATGGGAACATCCGAAGGTCTTCATAAATATGGTCTGCAGCATCAAAACAGACAAACTTAGTCAAGAACTTTCAAGAAGTAGGAAGGAGAGAGATTCAATGAGAATGGACCTGAGTGCCGGGGATTTTTGGGGAGAAAGAGCTAGCAGAATTGCAGTCATGGATTTGAGAAAGCTTGTGACTAAGAGTACCCTTGTTCTTATTCCTCTTTGGCTTCACCCCAACGGTGGTTACCGGCAAGCGAAAGCCCGGCGGAGATCCGTCCCCGCTTCCAATTAACAGATCCTCTATGTCTTCCATATCTCACAAAATGCCTACTTGGCTCATACACTTCAACCTATAGAGAAGAAGACAGAAGCTACGGAAACCCCAAGAACTCCAATAGTGATTTCTTGTGTTCTTCAGTTCTTGATTTTCTTTTGGAGCTCCGCATCCCAACATGTGGATTAATACGTTTTTTTAACTGATTCATTTTTAACCAGGATCAAAGTAAACGGATTGAAAATATTTGGGAGAATTACACTGTAGTCCTATGAAAGCTAAAATACGAAGAAATTGTCCCGAAAAAAATTTAAAATTACCCTCAAATCTCAAAGGACCATTTTGTAATAAAATTCAAATGAAAAATGTCTGAAACATCCTTAAGGAAAGGGGAAAAAACGGAGACACACCGACTTCTTTTCTTCATTCGAAATAAGCTTCTTCTCTTCATTCTTTTCATCATTCGAAATCAGCTTCTTTTCCTTCTTTTCCTCATTCGAAATCTATCAGAACGCATTCCTTGTCTAATTTGTGAAACCTAAGACTCGATGATGTGTGACAGAAGGCAGCAGCGTGTGCGACGGTATTGGTAGGATATCTCCGGTGTAGTTCAGGCGCGGTCGCCCGAGTAAAGCAACTCCGATCTTCCCTCTTTCGTGGTTGGGCTCCGACGAGCGGCATTGTGAAAATCGGTAAGCTTCTACAATATGTGGAGGCAAATAGATGTCAGACCCAAGTATAAATTCCCTTTTTTCAACGACCTCATTCACAAAATGTGGTTTTTAATTTGTGACCTAATTGCTTAGCAAGTTAGAGGCATAAAAGTTTGATGCTTGCGTTCATATCCATGTTCTTTCTAATTTGACTGAGTCTATCTTAATTGTTTCTTCTTATTTTATGGTTATTTATTTTTCTTTGAATTTTATTTTCTCTTAGATTTTGAAAACCCTATTTGAGATTGTTTTGTTGGAGGACCGTGGCAATCAGTGGAGTCTTTGCAGAGCAATGCTGAGTCTTAGTAGAAGTGAACTTTTTGAGATTGATCTGCTACTCGGTTGCCTTCTCCATAAACGTTGTGTATTGATGATATTGTGAATGTGGTTTTCTGGTAGTAAGTGATTTTTGTTGGTAACCGTACAATTGCTATTTCTTGTGGTTTGATTGTTGTGCTTGTTTAAAGTGAGTAACTTTTTGTTTATGAAGTTTTGCTTTTAAAGCTTGGATGCCTTCAAATTGGGATTAGCTTATTATTCGAGCCAACTATCCTGCTTCCTATGATAACTGTCTTTTAATTAACTTTGTTTTTCCACTTTGCAAGTTTCTTCAAACTTCAAATTCGTTTCTGTCTGAGCTTTGCAAGTTCCTGAGCTTTTTTTATCTCATATTTGCTTCCTAGTTTCATCCTTTTGTTTAACTTTTTATTAAGATGAAGAAGAAGCCAATTCCTCTCTTATTATATATATCATACAGTTGCTGATATGGGATTAGACTGATCATTAAACTTGCAACTATTTCATACTTTTAGAGTTATTGATAATCAAGCTCCTCTTCTTTGCTCTATGTGTTCTCCAAACTATGCATTTACTTCTAGTTGAGTTTCTTTTTATTTTTTTGTTTGTTAGTCTCTATTACATATACACTAATTACATAATACAATTTGTACGAAATTAATTGTTGATGCAGTGCCTAACTTGACTAATCAATGCCAAACATATTGCAACAGGAAGAAGTGCTTTGACTTCTCTCCCAGCTGTGTTGGTAGGCGTACAGTTACAATTTGTTGTGCTTTTAAAGCTTGTTTACTCTTTTCTTTTTGGCTGCAGGTTCTCCTCTTCCCCACGGGGCCCTTTATTTTTTTTTTTGCATTTTCTTGTGTAGTCAACTATAGCTTTGAATTTTGATGCATTAAACTTTACCCTGATGTTATGAGTGTATTTTGGATTTTGTTTTTGCAACTAGTTCATTCCTCTCTACTTTGAGCTTTTAGTTTGCTATTACTCTTCGATGGTTAAGTGAATATTTTATCTATGATATGCATCCAATTGGTTGTTTGCGAGTGTTTCATTGAAAGTAAACTTTTTGAAATATTAGTTACCAAATCTCTGAACTCTGTACTCTAGCTTTGACCTCTAATGCATTAAACTTGACTCTGATGTTATGCATATGCTTTTGATTTAGTTTTCATGATTAGCTCATTCGTCTCTACTCTCTGAATTTTTAGTTTGTTCTTAATCTCCAAATGGAACGATAGGTGGATATGAATTTGTTGCCAATGATTTCTTTTGAGATTTGTATGCTTCCAATTCATTTAGGCATTTAGGAGTGGTTCTTGGTTGTTTGTGATTGTGATAGTGTTTCTAAATAAGTGAAGGCTTTGAACTCTTTAGCTTTGAAATCATCTGTTAGGATTTTCAACTCAGACGTATTAAACTTGATTATGATGTTATGTATATTTTTTATTTAGTTTTTGTGGTTAATTCACTCCCCTTTACTCTCTTAATTTTTCGTTTGATATTAGTTTTTTGTTGCATAACAAGTTTCTTTTTAAGGTGTACTTGCTGTTTTTGGATTGTGTTTGTTTATAATAATTACTCTTTTGCTTGTGTTATGTTTGAAAGTTTGAGTAGTCATTTTTTTTGAACTGTATTGTGAGTCATCACTTATTGGCACAAACTGATTCTACTTCTTGCATTTGTCTTCATTGTAAATCTCTCAAGTAACAACTCTGGCTCTTTCTCTCTGTATTTGTCTTTTATTTTCATTTATGTTAAATACGCTCTAATGAGTTACTATTTGTATTGCCTGGACTGATTAATTGAATGGTGGTGAAGTTGGAAATAGTTGATAGACTTAAGAGTTACTATTTGTGTTATGTGGACTGATTCGTTGTCTATTAAGTTCGGTTTTCTTAAATATGGTAATGAGTTAATATATGTTATATTTATTTGTCCCTATCCAACTGTTAATCAATTGTGTTATATTTCAATTGTTTGTATAGCTTAATGAGTTGTAAACATAGAGGCATGATGAGGAAAAATCTGTGTGATTTGTTAGAAGTTCTCAATTGGTCCCTTTCATGTATTTTAGCTGGTTTATTTTGTTAATATTATTATCATGTTGCCAGGTTTTATCTATTTGTTTGGTGTCAGGATATTTTGTAACTGTCTCAAGTTTTCTTACTTGTGAAGGGGATTGTATGATCTGGTGCATAGCAAATTATCAATTACTTTAAAACATAGATTAAATCCTTCGAGGCTTTCTCAGCTTGTTTAAGTTAAAGCTTGAATTGGAGAGTTGAAGGCATACCAACTATTGTTTGGCCCAAAAAAACCTCCTATCCTCATCTAAAGTTGGGAGCTTGTCATTATAAGGAGGCTACAGAGGCTGCTGCTAAACCTCCACAAGGAATATTTCAAGCTACTTAAGTTGTCTCTAACTTTGATGTTTGGTTTATTGAATTATAAATTTACATATTACACAGCTAAAAAGTTTCAGCAGTTGAAGCTTTATGACATTATTTGCACCAATGTTCTTCTTTTGTCTGCATTTTATAATCATTTTTTAATCATTAGTAATCAGCAATTATGAGGCATGGTTTGTGTTTCCAACTAGTTCATTCCTCTCTACTTTGAGCTTTTAGTCTGCTATTAGTCATCGATAGTTAGGTGAATATTTTATCTATGATATGCATCCAATTGATTGGTTGGCAAGAGTTTCATTGAAAGTGAACTTTTTGACATATTACTTACCAAATCTTTGAACTCTGTACATTAGGTTTGACTTGTAATGCATTAAACTTGACTCTGATGTTTTACATATGTTTTTTATTCAATTTTCATGATTAGCTCATTCGTCTCTACTCTATGAATTTGTAGTTTTCTCTTCATCCCCAAGTAGAACGATATGAATTTGTTGCCAATGGCTTATTTTGAGATTTTTGTGGTTCCAATTGATTTAGGCATTTAGGAATGGTGCTTGTTTGTTTGTGACTGTGAGGTTGTTTCTGAATAAAAATAGGCTTTGAACTCTTTAGCTTAGAACTAAAAGATAGTAGAGCAATAAGATGAAAAAACCTGAATTTTTGGATTTTGTTTGTTTATAATAATTACTCTTTTGCTTGTGTAATAGGGTTGATGTTGTTTTATTCCAACTTCAAATACTTCTCGTCAGAATGTAAATGGGTGAAGTGCAAAGGCCTGCTCTGTCTGTCATAGGTGATTTGCATGAATTAATTCATTGGGTTGATGTTGTTTGTTTTTATGCTGTACTTGCTGTTTTTGGAATGTGTTTGTTTATAATAATTACTCTGTTCATTGTCTTATATTTGAAAGTTTGAGTGGTCGTTGTCTTCGGACATGGATTGATTCAATTTTGCATTTAAATATTATGGTCTGCCATGTTTGGTGTTGTAAATAAAGTTTTGCTTATATGATAAGATTTGGGGAAAATCCTGAAATTTTCTTTGGCTATGTGTGTGGTTTATGAAAAATTCTGAATCTGATGGGCCTCTTTTTACTGCATATGTTAAATTTCTTAGTAGTTTCATGTTAAATGTTTAGTAGCATATAGTTTTGCAATGAAGTGCAGTAGGTCTTTATATAAAAACTATGACTTATTTTTCATTAACCATGTCCAGGAAAGGAAGATGGAAAAAGTTGGTTTTGGCAAAACCAAACAACGAACAAACAGCCCCACACGAACAAGGCCAGCCAGCTTTTCTAGCTATACTCTATTCACGGAAGAGTTTTTCAGCCAAAAGGAGAACAAGCAGAAAGGAAAGGAGAAGGACAAAGAGAAGACAAAGGTGAATAAGGTGCATAATTTTCAAAAGGGCAACCTAGAGGTGAGGGAGGCCTGAAATGCGTTAACTGAAGAGAAGAGAAGAGAATATGCTAAACGGGTTGAAAAATTAAGAGGCCCTAGCAAAGGAAAAGAAATGTCGTTCCATTTTTGACACGATGCGCACCAAAACAGTTTATGGCTGTGTGCAAAAACTTGAAGGACAGACCAGACGCCATGAAAAGGCAGAAGATAATTGGGTTTGACAAGCTGGTGCATATTTGTTGCCCACAAATAAACCGTAACATCTGCGCGGAGTTCATGCGATGTTTTGACCCTCCCACCAACCAAATCTCATTTCAAGGACAGACGCGTGAGTTAAAGCCTAAAGATGTGCAATAATTGCTTGGTCTACCTAATGGTGGGGTAGATATTCAAGTACAAGTACACGAGGAAGATCGGATATTCAAGGACCTTAGGAGCGTATACAGAAATCTAAAATACCAACAAATAGGGGATTTGTTGATGGGTGATTTAGATGAAAATTTTGAGTTCCTCTGTTATTTTCGCCTTAGGAACCTTATTGTCTCCAAGTGCGAGTATTTATGTTAGTGACCGTTGTTAGATATGAATAGTTTTGATGATGTCAAATATAGATGTTAAATATGAGCAAAAAGTTTGTATGATATAATTATCTTCTACATTGACTAACTACTATATTTAATGTTGCATATTTTGTAGATTAGTCATAAACCCGATTGTGGGTTGATGTTATAATACCTCATAAATGGAGAACAATCATCAAGAAGAAAATCAAGAGGCAAGGAATTGAAGAAAGAAGAAAGAAAGATGAAGATTGAAGATATTCATCAAGAAGGTTGAAGTTGGGTGATAAAGAATGATCATCAAGCGGCAAAACAAGAAGAAAGAGATTAAAGAAAGAAGAACTTGCAAGATCACATGAGAATATCAAGATCCAAGTTATTAGAAGTGATATCGGAGGTTTCTATGGTCAAACGGAAGTTGGAATGGGTCAATACGAAGCTAAAATGATGTATACGGAAGTTATGGTGCCCCTGGGTATGATTACTCGAGTGATTACTCGAGTAATAGGGCACTACCTCATTTTGGAGGTGATTACTCGAGTAGCTACTCGAGTAATCTGCCGGGTTACTTGATGAATTACTCGAGGCGGCATTTAAAGTAATGGGCACTCTGTTTTCGTGTGGCAGAATAGAGGTTCGGTATTTTGATGATATCTCTCCAACCACATGTCGGATCGAACTGAAACTGGTGGAATATGAAACTAGACTTCCAACACGAACTTTTGACACCAAGATCACATTCAAAGGAGTTCAGATGAGAGAGATATAAGCTTCGAAAGTTGACACATGAATCAGCGTCATATTCCTGGACAGCTTCGGTATTTTGGACATAACTCCCAAACTACACCTCAGATTGCAACAAAACTGGTGCCATATCAAAGTAGACTCAAAGACCTTTCCATGTATATATAATTTGTCACATTTGAAGCTATATCCTAAGAGCTATGACTTCTGGAAGTTGCTGCTCGTGATGGTTCGTGAGTTCAGAAATGGTCTAAGAACAGTAGATACTCTTTGGATCATAACTTTCAGTAAACAACGTGTTTGGAGTTGATTCTTGTTGCGTTGGAATGTAAATGATGAGAGCTTTCCGATGATATATAATTTGCCATGTTTCGAGTCAAAATCAAGAATTCACTTGAAGGCACCACTCGAGTAACTAGTTGATAACAAAAGACTTTATTCGAGTAGGTACTCAAGTAATCAAATAGAAAACTTCCAGTTGCTCTCGGCCTGCCAACGATACTCGAGTAGGTACTCGAGTAATCAAATAGAAAACTTCCAGTTGCTCTCGGCCTGCCAACGTTACTCGAGTCAGTACTCGAGTAAAGAGACAGAAACTTGAAATAACCAGAGTCGAACTTCAAGTTACTACCCGAACTTCAAGTCAAACTTCAAGTTACTACCCGAACCTCAAGTCGAACTTCAATTTACTACCCGGGTACGCAGAATTATTTAGAAGAGAACTTCAAGTTATTACCCGAGTAAGCTATGCAGAAAATGAAAGGCCACTCGAGTAGCCACTCGAGTAACCTGTGAAGAAACTTGATGTTTACTCGAGTGAGCACTCGAGTAATGCTTCCCAGGAAAACAGAACAACGTCCTGAAGATTCTGGAAATCAATGAAATGATCATATAACTCATTCTTCTTGCTTCTAATCACTCTAACACTTCATTGTATTAGTGTTTAATGTATTTCTTCAGGAATACAATGAAGATATGATATGAAGAGTAAAAAGGTGAATTTACGGAAGCGGAGTGTCAACGTTATAACGGCTAGTTTTCAAATTGAAGAAGCCACACTCCAACGGATATATTGAAATACTCAAACTTTCATCAACCTTCATCAACTATAAATATAAGAGCATTCAGAGTTTAGAACAACCAACGAGAACACAACAACGCAAACATGCTTATATTATGAATCATCCACTCCAACCCAACTACTCTCTGTTCTTATCCATTTTCTATATCATGTATATTTGAGAGAGAGATTATTTTCATTGTGCTTCAGTATTCATCTATTCACTTCTGAGAGAGAAGATTGACTGTAATCTTTCATCATCAAAGTTGTATCCTTACGGGGTGAGTAAGGAGAGTAACTCAGTTGTAACCTTACGGTGTGTAAGGGGGAGTAACTAGGTGAGAGATTTATAAACGGCTTTGCAAGTGCCCAGCTAAACTTGTGGGTTGTAAAGGCTTTTCTTGTGCCTGGATTAAACAAGAAGATAGTGGATTTGAAAATCTCAGGAGGAGCCTGGGGACTGGATGTAGGCCATTGCAGATTGGACTGAACCAGGATAAATCACAGTTTGTACACTCTCTTCCTTAAACTCTTATATTTCCAGCATATATAAACTGTTGATTTATGATTCATTACTTTCATATTTATTGCTTCCTCTAAGATGCAAAAAGAATTTCAAAATTCTTAAGATTTTTATCTTACACCCAATTCACCCCCCTCTTGGGTGTCAGTCGGTTCTAACAACCGTGTCTTAAAGTTGATTACACTAACAAAAGATGCACTTTGTCAGTTCAATTGGTCATCCTTCATTCTAAATGAACTATGTGCTGCAATTGGGGATTTCTAGAAGGAGTTGAGGAAAGGGAACGCTAAAGGCAGAAAAACTGTTGGAGGTTGTATATACTTCCTAAAGGTACATGTCTATGTTGTCTTTTTTTTCTGTAGTTGAAATGTCAATGTATAATTGCTAATTGTGATGCACATGTGATGCAAATGTTTTGCCTACAACATTTTCCTTTGGCCAATCTGAAAGCAACTAAAGATGAAGATGCCATCCTTTACTGGAATGAGGAAAGGGTGAGGAGCAGAGTTCAACTAGAGAAATCAAGCAATCAAGGGCTTCTTTATGGTGTCGGGCAGGGGGATAGCCCTTCATCTAGACCATTTAATCCTGAAACAATGCTAACACACCCGGTAATTATGACTATTTAAATATGTACACTGTTGTAGATTGCATTTTAGTTAACTTGGTAATGCCTTAATTACAAAATGTGATCAGTATGTTAATGTTACAAGAATTGCAGCGGACATACACTAGGTTGGTTGGCATTATTGGCAATGAGCTCCTTGCGCTTCAAAATAGGTTGTTGCATGGAAACAATAACGACGTCGACGACGAGAAGGACAATGAAGATGAAGATGAAGATGAAGATGCAACAATCTACAAGCCATCAAGTTAAATGATTTTTGAGAAGGATGATGACAAGGCAGTTGAAGAGGAAGAAAATGAAGATGATAAGGAGGAGAAGGCATACACAAAAGGAGAGGACGATGAATCAGAATGTGAAGACAATGGTCCCGATGATAAGGAGGATGACGAAGACGATGAACACCATGATGCCATCATTGAAATTGAAGCACATGATGGAGGTGAACCAGCAAAAGAAGAATTCCAGCAGCATGAACTTGGAGAAAACCAGCAAGAAGGGAGTGATATGGAAGTGAGAAGGTCTAAAAGGATCATAACTCCTAGTTGGGTTGTCAAATCTCCATGGTTTCAAAATCTGCATTTACACATATTCAATTATTGTTCATTCCATTCCATTCTAATGTATGATGATTTTACATAGTGCCTACTATCAAATTATTTTAGGTCTGAAGTATTCATTCCCTTTGTATGTTTTATTTTTCATGTTGAGGTCTTATTCACTAGATGAATTATTTTGGTGAGATTTTTTGGATGTTGCATTGCCAATTTAGATAAGCAACAATTATAATGTGTATGAGAATTGTATTATCAATGCATGATTTTGGTATTGGTGAGTCTCTGCTTGATGTTGCAAATAGTGGAATTCCTATATTTTTACATATCTGATAGTATGTACTAAATTTACTTTCAGCAGGCACGAATGCATTTGACTCCAGTTCTGGATGACTGATTCTTGTCCTCTCACTGACAACTGATATAGCAAAGAAAGCTCCATTTGAAGTGCTAAGTCTGGCCCTGTCCATTGTATATGACCTGTAAATTTAAAGCCAAAAAAAGCTGGAATATGTAACTTTTAAACAAGACATCCCTTGTGCAGAAGTTAGCAGTCACCTTTCTGAAGAACATGCCTTGTTATCTGGAGCTACAATCATTAACATTAAACTTTGTAGTCTTGTTGATTTTGCAATTTATGCACTGAAGGAGCTACTTGTTTATTCAGTGAAAGGAAAAAGAAGCTTTGTAATGTTTTTCTCTGTAATGGTCACGTCCTAGTATGTTGTTGAAAATTTGTAGCCTTATTTTAATTGGCAATTTATGCACAGAAGAAGCTACTTTTTTATTCAGTGAAAGGAAAAAGAAGCTTTGTAATGTTTTTCTCTGTAATGGCCGCGTCCTAGTATGTTGTTGAAACTTTGTAGCCTTGTAGAATTTCTAGTTTATGCAATGAAGAAGAAGGTGATACTTTATTTGTTCAAATACAAGAGAT
The DNA here is from genome assembly GCA_963210345.1 of Inga oerstediana. NCBI lineage: Eukaryota > Viridiplantae > Streptophyta > Magnoliopsida > Fabales > Fabaceae > Inga > Inga oerstediana. Next base: position 30,493,556 of record OY723406.1, read on the forward strand.
GCTTCTAGTTTATTCATATAAGCATGCCATGGTTCCTCCGCAATTGGGCCAAGTGCCGTCACACCAGAGAATTCAATGCTGCACACACTTCTCAGGTGCCAGGCCACTTGGGCCAAGTGTCGTTGCACCCGAGAGTGCAAAGTTGCACACACTTGTCAGGTGCTATGGCACTTGGGCCAAGTGCTGTGGCACGGGTGTGTTAACAATTTGCTTATGCACATTTTTCATTGTCTCAGCATCTTTTATTCAATTAGTATCATATCGTAGTGCATCGCTTGCCATCGGACCAACCCATTGAGTGAGTGTTTTTGAATTTCCCAAACCTAGGTTTCACCTCGTAAGTCGTAAAAGGTAAACCAAACACACACTGAGACTCACTTGACAATTCATAACAGCATAAGTGTGTTAACAACTCGAGGGGTCTTCACTGATAACTCAAAGGGCGTTCATTAACAACTCTATGGCCGTTCATTGACAACTTAAAGGGGCTCCACTAACAACTGAAGGGGCCATCAGTAACAACTAAAGGGGCGTTCATTAACAACTGAAGGGGCCTTCACTGACAACTCAAGGGGCGTTCATTAACAACTGAAGGGGCCTCCACTGACAACTCAAGGGGCCTTCGCTGACAACTCTAGGGGCCTTCACTGATAACTCAAGGGGCGTTCATTAACAACTCTATGGCCGTTCACTGACAACTTAAAGGGGCTCCACTGACAACTGAAGGGGCCTTCAGTGACAACTAAAGGGGCGTTCAGTAACAACTGAAGGGGCCTTCACTGACAACTCTAGGGGCTTTCACTGACAACTCAAGTGGCGTTCACTGACAACTGAAGGGGCCTCCACTAACAACTCAAGGGGCCTTCCCTGACAACTGTAGGGGCCGTCACTGATAACTCAAGGGGCGTTCATTAACAACTCTATGGCCATTCACTGACAACTCAAAGGGGCTCCACTGACAACTGAAAGGGCCTTCAGTGACAACTAAAGGGGCGTTCATTAACAACTGAAGGGGCCTTCACTGACAACTCAAGGAGCGTTCATTAACAAATGAAGGGGCCTCCACTGACAACTCAAGGGGCCTTCACTGACAACTCTAGGGGCTTTCACTGATAACTCAAGGGGCGTTCATTAACAACTCAAAGGGGCTCCACTGACAACTCAAGGGGCCTTCACTGACAACTCAAGGGGCGTTCATTAACAACTGAAGGGGTATCCACCGACAACTCAAGGGGCCATCAGTAACAACTCAAGGGACGTTCATTGACAACTAAAGGGGCGTTCACTGACAACTCTAGGGGCCTTCACTAATAACTCAAGGGGCGTTCATTAACAACTGAAGGGGCCTCCACTGAGAACTCTAGGGGCCTTCACTGATAACTCAAGGGGCGTTCATCAACAACTCTATTAAATTCACTGACAACTCAAAGGGGCTCAACTGACAACTCAAGGAGCTTGCACTGACAACTCTAGGGGCCTTCATTGACAACTCTAGGGGTCTTCACTGACAACTCAAGGGGCATTCATTGACAACTCCATGGGCGTTCACTGACAACTCCATGGCCCTACAATAACAACTTGATGTCCCTTTGTTGCAACAAAATTTACATCAGCTGGAAACATTGAAAACATGACAGTGGTTTACACAAATGTCAATATTACTGCATAAAAATATATTAACAACTCCATGGCCGTTCAATGACAACTCCATGGGCCTACAATGACAACTTGACGTCCCTTAGTTGACAATAAAATTTACATCAGCTTCAAACATTGAAAACATGACAGTGGTTTACACAAATATCAACAATACTGCATAAATATATATTAACAACTCCATGGGCATACACTAATAACTTTAGGTCCATACATTGACAACATAATTTATAACTCATTATAACCTTCCATAAATGAAAGTGGGATACGAAGCCATATTATATCCAACCTTTATATCCAACCTTCATTTACAGCTGAAAATGCATGTACAAGTAACACAAAAGTGACATACCATTGCTATAGAACTAGTATGGATTTGTATATATTCATATTTACACAAATACTATGACATGCACTTTCCAAAAATTAAAAGAACCAAAACGAGCATGATTTATCAGCTTGGATTAGGATTCTTGTAGGTCTTTACAGTGTGGCTAGCTTTATTGCACCTGCCACAATGATAAACCCTTTTGTCTTGAAACTGAGATTCAATCCTTTTTCATTTTGGCCTTCCCGGGGACCTTCTAGTAAGTGGTGGTCGCAATAAATTCTGAGTCATCAGCTGTGTCACTGTAAGGGCTTCAGCACGTGGGCAATCATGCGTTGCTATAGGCCTCATGGCCGTTGCATATATTTTTTCTTGGGTACAAACTTTGTAGCATTCATCGACGTACGAGTAGACACTACGATGAACTAACTTGATTGCTGCACATGCATATGGACAAGGGATTCCGCTCATCTGCCATGCAAGGCAAGTGCATGTGTGCCCTATGAGGTCAACACTCAGATGGATGACTCGGCTATCACACACTGTTGCAATTGAAATCATATCATCACCATAATATTCACATTGCAGATTTTCAACACCTTTGACTTGTTCCATCAACTTAGACTCTATATTCGGCCCAATCCCATTCCTCCAATTTCTCATCGCTGCTTTGCACGCAACCATCTTCTTGGCTAATTTTTCTTTATGCTCATGAATGAAAACATCAACATTGTGCTTCCTCTCTTTCAATACCCAAGCGTTAAATGACTCCACAACATTTGATGTTAATTTATCCCATCTTTTGTGAGGAAACTTGCTTTGCGCCCATCTTTCAACGTCTCCTTCAGTCTCAACCCACATATATAACTCCAGAGAAAACAATTTCAGCCTACATAATGCAACATTATATTCATGTTCATGTTGTGCATATGCAATAGCATCAAGCATTTTAAGTGCATCTTCTTTACTGTTCGAAGAAGTCCTATCCTTTACTCTTCTAAGCTTGACAAATTGTGAACTAAAGTTTTCCTTCACGTGCCGATAACAAAATGCGTGTCTCTAAGATCCAAATATACAACAAACAACACTTATGATGGCAAGATTCCTATCTGACACTATTGTGATCTCCCTTGTGCCAATGATATCCTTCACAATCTTAAGAAACCAACTCCAATCATCATGTGTTTCTCCACTGACTATGTCATATGCCAAGGGAAACAATTGATCATCAGCATCATACTCATTAGCTGAAACCAGTGCTCCCTTATAAGGACCACTGAGGTGACATCCATCTATATACAGTATGCCTTGACACCCTTGTAAGAAGCCTTTAATTGAGTATCCATAAGCAATGAATAGCCTCTCAAATCTGTCACCCTCAGAGAATTCACACCGGGCTATCGTGTCTGGATCAGTCTCTATAAGCCTATCACATATCCAAGGAAGAGTCATGTATGAATCTTCGACGCGGCCATGTATTTCCATCAATGCTCTTTCTTTTCCCCTGTACGCTTGACTATAATTTAGACGCACCCTGTAATCTCTATACATATCTCTCATAACCTCATTTGCATTCTTGTCTATGTTACACCTCAAACTGTCTGCGATTATTGATGAGGTTAATTTGGATCTTTTCAAGTGAGGTACAAGTAGATTATCATGTGCGTCATGTTTGTGGTCACCTTTGAAAGTCCTTATAGTGAGGAATTCCGTATCTTGTCGTTCACCCATTGAATATGCTCCCAAGTACCATGGACATCTATCAACCATGCATTTGACGATGATCTTTTCCTTGTTATTTTTTACATATTTATATGCAAACTTGTGGGCAATGCCATACTTGTATAATGTTTGTCGAAGGCCATCTGCATTGACAAAAACTTGTCCCTCCCCGATTATAAGATCCTTCCACTTTGTAGAGTTCATTTCAGGTGTTCCTATTGGCACCATTTGGACAGTGCATTGCAATGCAGGTGAATCTTCAATAGACATAGTGGCTGATCCTCCATCCCAACCTTCTGACAAGTTATCAAACCTGCACCACATTGCAAAGTAAAACATGTTACTAATGACAAGCTCATTTGCATTCGTTCATAAGCTTTTTTTTATAACGATTTTACACTTACACATATTGCTCATTGTAACCCCCTTTGATAATCAGGCCGGGATTAGTGTTTAATCACACTTAATAATCCAATGAGAAATCCGGAACAATTAAAAACTTTTTGCAGAAACTTTACAACTGGATCTCCATTCGTTTCATTCATTAAAACAAATGGCCTGTTTGGTCTGTTACATATACAATATCAGAGTATCAGCACAATTCCCGACGTTCACTCGGGATAATAACATTTAATCCAAAATATTGTTCAGGGCATCATCGCCCATCTCAGAATCCATATCGGGGATTACACAAAACTATAGTACTATGATCTATATAATATATTTATATTGATCCAAAATGATAACCAATTCGATATACAACCAAAATATCTAACTAAGACTACCGCTGGCAGCCCTAATCGCCCTTATCCACTTGCTTGCTTCTCGATCCACTTGCCTTGTCTAAAAATGTTATTTGGAAAGAATGAGATTCTAGAGAATCCCAGTAGCAACAGTTTATTTATATGATGCATATATACAAAGCAAGTCACATATATCACAATGCAGCAATCAATATTCGAGACCAGGCTTTTGCCACGTTCCCTTCACTATATACGAGGTCGGGCTTACGCCACGCCCCTTCACTTTATCTATATTCGAGTCCGGGCTTTCGCCACGTCCCCTTCACTTTTACTGTAATCGAGTCTGGGCTTTCGCCACGTCCCCTTCACTTTCACTGTAATCGATGACTAATGCAAACAAGCAATGTAATACACATGATATAGGATAAAGTGTTACTACCTTTGTCTTTCCTTCCTTGAGCAGGCATAGGCCTTCTATGCTCCGGGCAGATATCAAATCCTAAAGTCATAATTAAGGACGAAGCATTATTCTCTATTCCAATACTCAATTGACTCTTCAACACTTAGATTTGGTTATCAATAATGACCCTTAAGAAGCTACAATTGGCTCTAATAAAGGCCCTAAAGGATTGGGAAACACCGGGTTGGAAACCACTTTTCAAAATCCCAAGGTGCTGAAAACAGGGGGTTGGCTACAGCCAAGAAACCTCTGGCTGCGGCCAAAACACGCACAGAAACTTTTGTGCTGCAGCCAAGACTTTTTTGCTGCAGCCAAGGCAACTTCGGAAATTCATAACTAATTATAGAAAAATCGAAATGAGGTGATCCCAAAGCCCATTGAAAGCTATTTTAGTTCTCTTCATAGCAAAAATATGAACCAATACTGGAAATCACCATACAAATCCCAAAATTACACAAAACGCATCACTACCCCAAAACAGAGTTCTGTTTCAATCCCAAACTTTGGACAACCTTAAATCACAGAATACTAAACAAAATGACACAAAATATATGTCCATTTTGAAGCTTGGGATGTGAAATTTAAGACTGGAAAGTTTCAAAATTTTCTGAAATCATTTGGTCATTCAAAACGCCAATACAAACAGACTGCCCAGAATAGACTTTCAATGGTAGCATTTCCAATTTTCTACCAAAGTGACCAATGGCTCCAAAATCAACAATCAAGCCTATTCCTTACACTAAAACACTCAAGGAATCCAATAAAACCATTTAAACAACCTAATTTCCACTACATTAGCATGCTTTGGTCCATGGCCACACTAAACACTAACTTTCCAAACTTTCCAATCTCACTCATTTCTTTCCCAATCAATCCTATCTATCCATACACATTCCAAATATACCCTTTCTATACCTTTAACATGCCAAATGACCAATGACACTCATTTTCAAAAATGGCCAATAAATCCTAGAAATTCAAAGCTACCTCAAATGGCACAAAACTTAGATGGGTAGATAGGTTTCACTTACCTCTTTAACTTTCTCAAAGTGGCTTTTTAATTCTCCAACTTTCACAATCTCTTGAGGTCACAAACTAACACTAATGAACACATTACAACCATCACAATGAAGCTCTTCATTCAAGGATCAGTATTAGAGAAGGAAGTTTGAGCATTTGGAGACATTTCCCTTACCTTTTTGAAGCTTTTCTTCCTTCCCTTTGGCCTTCAATGGCTGACGAAAATGAGGAGAGAAGAGATAGAGATAAGAGTGATAGAGTGAAGAGGAGTGAAGAAGAAGAGAAATGATGATCCAATCCCTCCCCCCATACCATGTCCAGCGCACAAAGAGAGAAGAGAGGAGAGAGAAACACTAAAATATTCACTTTGACTTTACTCCCTTCACACACACCCACAACCTTGACACATGTCATTCTCCTATTGGCTCTCCCACACTTAGTCACCATTTAACTTATCTAATCCTTCCATTAGCAATTTAATCCCACTTCTCATTTTTCTCTTAGTTAGTAATTAATTTCCCATTATCACCAACTTAAACCAATAATTCCATTTTTTAAATTTTCCATCAATTATGACATATAAATTAATATTGTCACCAATATACATTAATTCCACTTTAATCCGATAATTATCCTCAATAATTATCATTAGGCCTTAATCGAAAATTGGGGCGTTACACTCATCACTTCGATCATCCCTTATTGCCGTTGTATTATCATCTTCATTTTGTCCTTCATCTACATAGACATGCCCACTTTCTCTACTATAATTGATTAAATGTTCAATTGCTTCATCATCTAGTATGTCCACAAATGTTGTTCTATCACACGGCAATGTGAACTTCATAACAAGTCCGCCGCTCTCTCTTTTCCCACAATGGAGGATATCATTGTTTTAAACTCTTCTAGACTTGTTCCTTCCTTAATGGTTATAGATCTGACGCTTCCACCAACATATGTTAAATCACCATCTCTACTGACTTCAAACCTTCCCCTTATATGAAGGAAACATAGTAGATTCTTGCCGGACATCGTAGCCATCTTTGCTGTCTACTGCACAAAAAAGTTGTCATTAACAATGTCAGCAGCCTTAGTAACAAATGCCACAGCCCCTATTAACAACACTTTCTTACTACATAATTAACACCGCCAACCACACATATTTCACACCTTGTTCATTAAATCCCACTTATAATGACTGAAAACGGCACAAAATACTGAAAAACATAGCAAACTTTTTAGCCCCTTTCCAAACACCATTACACCACAAGGAAGGAACATTTAAATATGACCTCTAGTTGTTATTAACAAGTTATGGAGCCTCCATTGACAACTATCGCTGCTGCCATTAACAACTCTTTTTTCCCTACGCAAATCAGGTTATGTAGCCCCTAACCTTTGACCCTCATCTTCATTCCTTACCTCTTCTATTGCAGAAACACACCACCATGAACCAGAAAACAGAGCATAATGACTAAAAAAATAGAGCATACAAAATCATACCAAAACGTATTGAAACCTTAGCTAAAACATATCCGTTGCATTTACAAGACCTTCCTTTATAGCTTGCAAGCATATGGAGGACAATTCCCACAAAAATCTTGAGCAAAACAAATATCAATAAAAAAACCTTTAGTTGTCACAAAAATCATTTAAATATGACCTCTAGTTGTCATTAACAACTTAAGGCGCCTACATTGACAACTATCGCTGCTTGCATTAACAACCCTTTTTTTCCTACGCAAATCATGTCATGTAGCTCCAAACCTTTGACCCACATCTTCATTCCTTACTTCTTATATTGCAGAAACACAGCACCATACACCAGAAAACAGAGCATAATAACACCAAAAACAGAGCATACAAAACCATACCCAAACATAATGCAAACTTTGTCAAACCATATCCATTGCATTTAATAGATCTTCCTTTATAATTTGCAAGCATATACAGGACAATACCCATCAAAAGTAGATAACTTTTTCCATTTTCATTATCAAAACGAACATGACCCAACAAAACCTAAAGCTATGTTTACCAACTAAACAGAATATGTGAGTCAGATGCAATAATCAAGACAAGAGAGTGAATGGCATGAATTCCCTACCTTAATCATCAACCATGGCTGCTGATCTTCGCTGAGTTTTTCCCGCCTTCTCTAGACTTCTTCCGGACGTAATATGCGTAATTCACAGCATTTAATCACATATTTTACTGTTTGTCTGACAGGGGCAATTGTGACTTTTCTCATTTGGATTTTATTACAAAATGGTCCCTTGGGACTTGAGGGTAATTTCAAATTTTCTCGGGACCATTTCTTCGTATTTTAACTTTCATGGGACTACAGTGTAATTCTCCCAAAATATTAACCTACTCCGTATTTCTTTTTAAATTTTTTAACATGAGCACAAAAATCAGAAAACAAAAGTGTATGGACATTAACTTTAAATTTAATTTAATGATTGGTTGATTAATTAAAATTTTTTCAGAATATTCGATTATTTTTTATGTATAATCTTTAACAAATTTTCATGAAAATAATGGAGAACAAAATATGAAAAATGTGTCTACTAAGGGAAAATGCTTTTAATTTGTTACCCAATCCAAGAGCGAGAAATGTGAGCCTTTTAAAAAATGATCAATATATAAAATAATATATTTAAAAACCCTAAATATAAGATGGAGTTGACTTTTTTTTGAGAGATTAAGGAAGTTAAATAAATTACTTAATTATATCATATGTTGTGTATCATTAGATTATATGTAGTTTATTAGTCAAACTAATTAGTTTTGAGGAAAAAAATATAAATATAAATATTCTAAAATAATTTGATTAGTTTCCTTAATTTCTCTAAAAAAATCAACTTTATTTTATATTTAAGATCAGATGAAGTACGGTGTAAAAATACATATATGATTTTTTTTAAAAAAAGTGTATCCAACATTAAATATTTTGTTAAAGTTAAAACTCACTGTGAACTTGTAAAAAAGAGCAAAAGCCATATAAGTCCTTTAACATTAGATAACTGCAGTTAGTTTTTGAAAAATGTTGCCAGTGTCCCTGTATTATTCCTCCTTTAAATTGACGGGGAAGTGGTAGTTCGGAGTATGGATGCCATCAACACACACACACACACACAAAGCTGTTAAAAAGAAGCCTTGCTTCTATTGACGCCATCAAAATTCAACACACACAACACAATTAAAAAGAAAGAGAAAAGAGCGAAAAAAGAGATGAGAGATACGGAGGAGAGAGTGTGATGAAAACGCTCATAGAAAATTGGCGAGGTTGGGGATGGAGGAGGAGGAAGAAGATTGCATCATTCCGAAAGAGATTCGGTGGTTTTGATGAATTTGATGGCGATGGTGAAGTGTAGGTGGTGGGACTGGGAGTGGTTCCATCTCACTGCCTGTTTCATTGTTAGTCTTGTAAGCCATTGCAAGACTTGGAAGGAGCTAGAAGCTTTGTCTTTCTGCTCTCCAAAAACCCATTAATGGCGAAACCGCCTTCTGTTTGATATGGATAGGGAAGATTGTGACGTGTCAAAAATTTCCACTCATGGTCAACGTTTTGCTTATAACGGGCAGACGTATCTTTTGCACCTTTTTCACAGATTTAAGTTGACTTTTGTCCTTTCAAAAACTATTTCATATTGGGTGCATTTTAGAAATAATACGAAACAACTCCCCGCGCTTAAATAACCTTACATGTATTCCCTTCAATTGTATTCATAAATCATATACATACTCTAAATTAATATAAAATAATTTTAATATAAATGTCTTAAATATCCTTTAACCATATATCATTCACTACCTAATCAACATCTACTGTCACAATATATACCAAAATGATATCATAATTTTCACTTAGTACATATATGATTTAACACCAAAAAAAAAAAGACTACACTAAACATAAATAATTAGCAAATACACATATATCTCAACGGATGTTCAAACAAAACTACTAATGCATCCGCTACATATCACATTCAACCAATACACTTACCTTCCACTCATCCATTTAAAGTTTTCAATAATTGCATCAACATTAATTAAAGGAGTTAAAAACTTCAACAACATCGGTTATATTTCATTTCTCCAACTAAAATGTCTTCTCATATATGACACATTATGGGTGTAACATCCTAATTTTTACTAGTACTTAAGATTAGTTATAGTTTAAGTTTTATTTAATCAAGAGTATATGATAAATTAATAATTTAAAAGAAACATTAAGTTCTGAATATTATTCTATACAAAAAAAAATAATAGTACAAATGAAATATCTCCTTAAAATAATTATTTTAAATTTATGGGTATATATGTTTAAATAAATCTTATTATTGGAATAAGTAAAAAAATGTCTGAGTATTATTACCACAATTATTATTAGTATTATGATTATTTTAAAAAAAAATATTATTTTAATCAAAAAATGAACCCTAACCCTAACTTATCTCCTATAAATACTTCTTCTCTCTCATACTTCTCACACCTCGACACTGCATGTGCTCTTAGATATCCAGGTCCATTCTTCTTTCTTCTTCATCTCACTCATGCGTCCTAAATCTAGTCCTGGCCTTCATTTCACTATAACAACGTCATCTCCCATTCTTTTTATTTTTTATTTTGTTGTCTTGTCAATTACTGTGCCTAGGTGTATATGTATATTCATCATTTCTCATACCCATTTCCTTTTCGTGAAACTGTTGGCCCGGGTACATATAAATATATATAATATATATTACTTCATTCACCCTTTCTCTTCATTCATGTTGGTATGTGGGTGTAATATACATATTTTTATATTTATTTAACCTCCTCCTCTTCCATAATTGATTTGGCATGAGTATATGCCCGTGCGTGTGTTTTTCTATGCAAAACCCTCCAGTTCCCACCAATTTCTACTAAAGTTTTTGTTGGCAGGTCTCTGTTTTTCTTCTACCTCTAAAATAATCTATTTGAGCAGTGCATTCCCTGTTCATACTTTTATTATTCTCACTTCACATGGGCCCCAAACTTCAAATAAGTTTACTCCAATAAATAGATATATGTTGAAGAATTTGTGTCCTCACTGTCACGTTTGTTTTGCACTAACACCTTTAAATTGTTCTCTCTTCTTTAATACATACATACATACATACATACATACATACATACATACATACATACATACATACATATATATATATATATATATATGTAAGGCATCACTTCATAAAGGGGTTTTCTTTGCTTAGCAGAATGCACACATACGAGTTCTAGGTCTTCATGTTTAATATGATGCATTTGTATAATTATGTTTATTTCTAGAAAAATTAAATCTAAATGTAAAAGTGAATATGTGGTAACTAATAAGTATGTATTCCTATAATATCAATTTTTAGAAGGGTAGATTTAGGCTTTAGAGTCGTATTAGAGTAACGCCAATGTAGTTGAGTTATATATTGATAGATATTTATATTGGTGACCTTGTAGACTCTCATTGAGAGTTTTTGAATAACTTTTGTGCAATTACTTGTGTGCTAAGGAGTAGCAGGTAACTCCAAATATTCTTCCATATACTTATGAATTGTGTATGATTGTGAATGACTATCTTTTATTAAAAAAAAGGACTAAATTATATGTATATGTGCATGTATTATAAAGTCCCAAGTAAGTAATGTTACAGGTAAATTTCTTTATAACTCACTTTATTCACATAGTTAATAATTTAACTCACTTTTAGACATGTTTGAATATGTGATAATATTTTGTACGAATGGAAGCAGAATTTATTGTACCTTCTTTGTTTATTATATTATTGGTGATTGAATATAACTGTCATGGCGGTTGTATTTGTGATAGGTTGGAGTAAGGAGAAATTTGTATGTTGATGTCTTTTACCAAATGGTATGCCATCACTCAGTGCACGGTGGATGACACTTATCAGGGCCCCTTCTTCCATGTTTTCCTTTGGCTGGGATTGCATTGGAGTTGTGGGATATGTGACACCTTCTTAGTTATGTTCTTTTAAGGAGGGGAGTCATAATCCAAACTTAAGCTCTACACCTTTGACCTGGTATATCTTAAGAACTGGTAAGCTTGGGATAATCCAGTCAAATGGATGGTTTTCTGTTACACTATGTGTTAGCCTATGACTTCAGTCAGCGGTATAAGGATAGACGGTGATATAAAGGAGGTTGTATCTTACATATTGCATATTGCATATTGCATAATTGTATATTATATGTTGTGATAAAAATACAGATTGACATAATGATGATTAAAATTGTTTTTGTCTTATATGAGGATTATGGTATACACACACACACACACATATATATATATATGTAATCAGTTCCTTCTTTTTATCATATGTAATTTGCTTGTGTACGATATAACCTTTCAGAATTTATTGAGACGTGGAATCTCATTCCTATATATTAACATTTTCTTGTGACTGTTCTAATAGGGAGCAAAGGAAGGCACCTAGGGAATGAGCTTTGAAGGCTCTATTAGGCTCCTCGTACACCTTTATGCCACTTTATATTTAATTGCCATGATACTAGGATTATTCTTCATCCTAAAATATTTTGTTTGATAAATATTTATGTGAAACTTTGAACTATTAGTTGAAAGTATCAAGTAATTGTTGTTCAAGTTTTGTTCGGATAGAGTCCCTAAGTTCATAAGTGACGTTTTAACGGATTGAACGTTAACTATATATGTCTTGTGACTCTTGTCAAATGAAATGTTACATTTTTTATATCAAAGCTACAACATTCTATGGCCATTTATTTGATTGTTTTGAAAAATATTTTTCAAAAAGGTCTGATTTCTTTACACTTCTTAGAGGTCATGGCAATTTAAATATGATTTGTGCACTTCCCTTATTAGTTTTAGTTATTTGATAGAAAATAAATTGTAGCTTAACATTTAACTCCTTGTATGCTCCTAATATTTTACATAGGAGGGGAGAAAGGGTCTTAACCCTAAAGATTCAACTAATCAATAATTGACAATTTTATCAAGCTGCTGCAACTTAGGAGCAAATCGAAATTTATTGTTACTCAATGAGATAATTTAAACTTTAAAGTTTAGAATAAAGGGGAAAAAATTAAATTAAATTACCCCTCCTAGGCTCCTACGTCCTCTAAAGGAAACAAATACAATAATGCTAGGGTGAAGTAGTATACTTTGAGGGCCTTTACATATTATATATGTGTGTGTATTATTAAGTAAAACTCATTTAGGTATTGTTCTATATTAAAATCTGGTTGATTTTAAATGCTTTTAATATAATTTGATTTTCATTTGCATCTCTATGATCCTTGTAGTGTTACATTTCTCACCCAATCATGCTACCATCTCTTTTGAATCATTCGTTGATTGTATTGTTCCTTTTAAGTATGACTCTAAAATGCTTCATAAATTAATTACTTACAATTAAAGTTGTATGTTTGTAAAATTGCATCATCCAAAAAAAAAAATTGATTTGCTAACATCTAACTTGTCTTGTCATGTTTGTGTTATTTTAGTCATAATATTATTTGATTTAATGTGTGAAAAAAAAAATCAACACCTAAAATTTGGATTTAGGTTTTAACATAATTTCATATGTAGGTTGCAATTAACTCAGTTTCTTTGACACATTATTTAGATGTGAATTCATATATGTATGTATATGGATTATGGAAATGTATAGGAATAAACAAATATATATTACAAAAAACGTATATTATAAAAAAAAATATATAAATTTTGGATGAGTATAGAAAAAACAAATAAGCCAGCCTAATGTAATCTTCTATCATTTCCACAAAATTATTTTTTTAAGAAAAAATTTATATATCATCAATTAGACACCAGGACATAAAATTTTAGGTATTATTTAAAAACAAATTTAAATAAAATGTAACTTAGAAATGATATGATGATGAAAGATTTTATATTAACCTATGTTAGATTATGTTTACTTATAGTTTATACTGATTTGGTGATTGAGACTACAATTACCCTAGGAGGCTAGAATTGTAAGTAATAAAAACAAAACAAGAAAGTTTGTCAAGTGGAAAATGCCGGGTCATATTATAAAAATTATGAGCATAAAAAATTATGGGCATCAATTAATGATGAGAAACAGAAATTATAAGTACAATTACACTATCGAAAATAAGTTTTGAGACTATAACATCAGCGCCCCATTAACTACAACTTATTATACCTCATAGGAGCTGGATGAGTATAGTTTATTTATTGTTCCATGCGTCCTTGCAATGGTGATTGTTTTATAAGAATTGTGGTGGTTGTATTAACTCCTGGACTTGAACTTTATAATTATGTCAAATTATCACAGAGATATATGTATTATTTAAAAACTAAAGAAAATATGATATCGTAGGTTGTTGATGATTTAGATCTTTATGTTTTGATCAGTTGTGGATTAAATTGTTGTGTGCCATGATGTACCCATTTGCTATATACCAATAAGAAAAATTTTAATTAAAATGATTTAGGTACATGGTTAATTATTTTATTCTGCAAAACAAAGGAGAGATTTGAAAAGGGGTTTGTGCTGTAACTATTGTCAATAAATAGAGGAAACTTAGTTTACTATTTGGGGGGGGGGGAATCCTCTGAGATATTGTGTGCTTCAAAACATGATTTTAGGAATAACAATTTATAATGATAAATATCTAGGCAAGAGCAATTGTAGAGTTGATATAAGAATAGACTGGTGATTAAATTTTATATATATGTATGTATGTATGCATGCATGCATAATGTATAGGGAACTTAGAGGATCTTAGAAAAAGGAAACTAACTAAATAAATAGGTCATAAGCCTTATAATAGAGTGAGCTTATTAAAGGTAGCAAACAAAACCTTTATTAACAGTGCTAGTAATTTTTCTTGAAAGTCTTAAAAAAAGTGGGGGGAAAAATATATATCCTTGGTAAAAAAAAAATTGTAATGGGAAGCAAAGTAGGATGACAGCTAGATATAATTATATATATATATATATATATGGTCAGTTAACCTTATAAAGATGAGTCAAGTATGAGATATAAGATAATACTCCCTCCGATCCTAATTTTAGGACAACATTTAGGAGTTGATCTTGGTCCTAATTATAGGACAAAGTTTTAATTTTTGTCAATTTCTTCCCAAAATACCCCCCATTGATACTTTCTCAATAATAATGAAACACAATAACAATTTGATAATACACCTATGTATTCTATAAAGTGAGTAATACTTGCAATTTATTAATGTCACATACACCTCAATTCTACTATTTCTTTTATTTTTTTAATAAAATAATTTTGAAACCCTGAGAAACTTTAAGTTAACGCCTTTTAATAGTCTTTTAAAATAGAGAGTAATACACGTTTGTGGTTTTTTCTTGACTTTTAGGGGCACTAGCTAGAGAAATTAATTCTCAATCTTTGTAATGAATGGATCAAATCTGACTTTGTTAATCAAACAATGAGTTATGAGGTACTTAACTACAATTTCCTCAGATACAAGAAGTGCTCCAATTAATACTCCAAAGTCAGGGCATTTTTGGAAAATAAATAAGATTAACTAATTTAACTACTATTATTAATTTCTCCAAAGTTAGGTAAATATGTCCTATAATTAGGACCGGAGGGAGTAGTATTCTTGTAATGATTTTGTTGGGAAAAGATAAGGAGGTGAAGGGGAAATTTAATTTTGAAGTATTTTGTTTTTGCAATGATTTGAAATGTGACCTATGAAAGTTTAATATTTTTCATTTTTTTTTGAAAGTATACAAGTTTACTGTACTATTGCAACTTTATAGGATTTTTAGTATAAATGGAAAATCTTTGTAAATTACGTTGTGATCAAAGATTTTCTCAATGCACATATGTTCTTCCTTGTATTTTAAAGCTTACGTCAAAGCAAAAGAAAAGTAATGAATTGTAAAATAGGAGTAGGAATAACTTTACAGTTGTGTTATGCTTATCTCTATACACGTGTACAGTGGAGATGCAATCCTTGTAAATGTAACCCTAATTCTTTAATATATAATGCACAGTAGGCCAGAGGAAAAGATACCTTTCGGCTGCCTTTTACAAATACCCTATTATTTCTTCTTGGTACCAGAGCTCTATAGTCATGTCGCATTCATCTGAAATGGTAGGATCAACTACTGCTGCGTCGGCTTCTGCTGCGTCAACACTGCTACTGTGTCGTCTTCTCTTGCTAGTTCCAAGACCTATTCATTGTTTAGCTCTTTAGCCCAACTAGCCTTTATTAAGCTGGATAGAGGTAATTTTTTTATTTGGGAATCAAGGGTTCTCCCACTTATCGAAGGTAATCGTCTTCAGACTCACATTGATGGCTCAGTTTCTCCTCCTCCTCGTATCATTCCGGATGCTGCTGGTTTGATTACGAATCCTGCCTATGAGGAGTGGTATGCAGTTGATCGAATGTTGGTGGGATGGCTCAGAAACACCATGACTGCTGAAGTCGGTGCTGAGCTATTGCATTGTCTCACAGCTCGAGATTTGTGGGTGGAAGCTCAAGATCTTACCACTGCTTCTTCTAAAGCCTGAGTCCTAGTACTCAAGTCGGAGCTTCACTCAACTCAAAATAATGCTTTAAAAATGGAAGACTATTTGGCCAAGATGAAGAATATTTCTGACCAACTTGCCATAGCCAGTGCATCGGTTCCTACTGAAGACCTTATTATGCATACTCTTAATGGACTCGATGCTGACTATAATGCTATTGTAGTCAAGCTTGTGGATCAGCCTAATCTGACATGGGTATGTGCTCAAGCATCTCTTCTTGCTTTTGAAACGTGGTTGGAACAACTAAATCATTTTTCATCACTGACAATTCAACCTGCTACTAATGTTGCTCAACGGGAGTCATCTAACTCTGTTCGTGGATACAATGACCGTGGGACTTTCTGGCGTGGCTCCCGTAACAACCGTGGAAGGCAAAATCGAGGAAGACGAGGAAATTATAACAACAACAATGGTGGCAGAGCCTTTTGCCATTTATGTGAGCGTCCAGATCATGATTTGCTTAATTGTTGTCATCGTTTTGACCCAAAATTTTGACCACCATCTTCAAGAGGGTACTCTTTTCAGGCCTTTTATGCAAGTCCTCAAACAGTGACTGACCCGGTTTGGTACATGGATAGTGGTTCGAACTATCATGTTACTCCTAATTCTGAGAATTTCAGTCAACTTAATTCGGTTGGTAAGTTTCATCTTTTAACTTGCACTAATGAAAAGGCTCATGTGACTGGTATTGGTTCAATTTGTCTTCCCTGCTCTAAATCTGATATTCATCTTAAAGATGTTCTTCTTGTTCCCTCTGCTACTAAGAATTTACTCAGTGTTAACAAGCTGGTTGAAGATAATTCTGTTGATATTCTCTTTACTAATACCGGTTGTACTGTAAAGGACAAGCAGACTGGCAGACTACTAATGCAAGGTCAACCCAGAAAGGGGATGTATCCTATGCTTAATGGACAAATTCAACCACAAGCCCTTGCTGCAACTTTTACCTCTACAGATGAAGATAATTTTCTCAAGTGGCACTACAAAATGGGACATCCTAGTGATTGTGTTCTGAAACAAATTTTAAATAGTTGTAATGAGACTGTTAATTTCTGACATAACTTTGTTTGTGAAGCATGTCAATTAGGGAAATCAAAATATTTACCATTTCCAAGTTCTTTGTTTCTTGCTTCTTCACCCTTTAAGCTTGTTCATACGGATCTCTGGGGCCCTTCACCAGTGCAATCGGTCTCTGGACATCATTTTTACATTCACTTTGTTGATGATTTTAGTCGATTTACTTAGTTATATCCATTAAAGCATAAAGGGAAAGCTATAAATGCTTTTAACCATGTTCGACAGTATGTTGAGAATCACTTTAACACCAAAATTAAGTCCATTCAGAGTGATAATGGTTTTGAATATAAACCATTTGTTCATGTTGCACAAAACGCTAGGATTGTTATACGTTCTACTTGCCCTTATACATCTCAACAGAATGGAAGAGCAGAGAGAAAACACAGGCACATTATAGAAATGGGATTAACTTTTTTGCTCAAGCAAAAGTGCCTCTTACTTATTGCGTTGAGGCTTTTCAAACTGTTGTTTTTCTTATCAACAGGTTTCCATCACTAGTCTTAAATAGCTCAACACCATTATTTTGTCTACATAAAACAGAGCCTGACTATAAATCTATTCAACCTTTTGGGTGTGCTTGTTATCCTTGTCTTAAACCATATAACAACCACAAACTACAATTTCATAGTCAGAAATGTGTGTATTTAGGACTAGCACCTCAACATAAGGGTTTTAAATGTCTTAGTTCCTCTGGCCGAATATATATATCTAGACATGCTTTTTTTTTTTGCTTCCATTTTTCCTTTTGAATCAGGTTTTCTGACTAGAAGAGCTTCTCAAGTGGATAGCAATGGGCTTTTACCATTATTGATTTACAAAGGACCTATGCTGGGTGGGGACAAGACTGGTTCAGTCTCTACTACTGAAGCCCAAAATATTGCACAAGAAAGTAATATTGCACCACCTGCGTTCTCTCCCTTGTGAGCCCAAACTATCATTGAAGGTTTAAAGGCCCAATTTGACTCTCTTTCTTCTACTTCAAAAGACACTAATATTTTTGAACCCAACATAAAAGATCTAACCCAGCAAAATACTCATTCTATGGTTACAAGGGCCAAGTCTGGAGTCCACAAACCCAAATATCCATTCATTGGGTTGCTAAAATTTAAGGATCCAGTTTCATTGTCTAAAATTGCAGAGCCTCGGTCTACTGTAGAAGCTCTATCTATTCCTCATTGGAACAGAGCAATGACAGAGGAGTTTGAGGCACTTGTTCGAAATCACACTTGGGTGTTAGTTCCACCAAATACATATCAAAAACCTGTTGATTGTATATGGGTTTTTAAAACCAAGTTCAAGGTTGATGGCTCTATCTTGAAACACAAAGCCCATCTTGTTGCTAAAGGTTTTCAACAATCTCCAGGAATTGATTATGAAGAAACTTTCAATCCAATGATCAAGCCAACAATGATTAGACTTGCGCTTACAATAGCAGTTACCTTCAATTGGGAAATAAGACAACTTGATATTAATAATGCATTTGTCAATGGACACTTACAGGAAACTATTTTCATGCATCAAACTGAAGGATTTATAGATCTTACTCGACCTAGACATGTCTGCAGATTGGCAAAAGCTATTTATGGACTGAAACAAGTACCAAGAGCATGGTTTGATAGACTAAGAAAGACACTTGTTCAGTGGGGTTTTCAAAATGCTAGAAGTGATATCTCACTCTTTTATCTCAGAACTCAGAATCTTACTGTGTTTATTCTCATCTATGTGGATGATATTTTAGTCACTGGCAATAACACTCAATATGTCAAAGATTTTATACAGAGATTGAATTCCTTGTTTGCCTTAAAAGATCTCGGTCTTTTATATTATTTCCTTGGACTGGAAATTTACCGAAATTTGACTGGGATTTTTCTTAATCAAGGAAAATACACTTTGGATTTGCTCAAGAAGTTTGATATGCTTGATTGTGCACTAGTTCCAACTCCAATGGTTACTGGACGATATTTCTCTGCTACAGAAGGCACACCATTGTCTAATCCCTCTCTTTATAGACGAGCAATTGGGTCGCTTCAATATCTTACATCAACTCGTCCAGACATTGCCTTTGCTGTAAATAAGCTCAGTCAATTCTTGGCACAACCCACTAATATTCATTACCAAGGTGTTAAAAGAATCTTACGGTACTTGAAGGGAACTTACCATCTTGGTTTACATTTGAAGCCATTTACTTCTCTTCATCTAACGGCTTTTGCAGATGCCGATTGGGCCACCGATATTGATGATTGAAATTCTATGGCTGGGTGTTGTGTGTATCTTGGTGGCACGCTTGTCTCTTGGTCATCTCGCAAACCAAAGGTAGTTTCAAGAAGTAGCTCAGAATCAGAATATAGATCACTTGCCGATGGTGCAATCCCTGATATCTGAACTTGGTCTTTGGTTGAGACAACCTTCTACAATCTGGTGTGATAATCTGAGTGCCTCAGCTCTTGCAGCAAATCCGATTCAACATGCAAGAAGCAAACACATTGAAATTGATCTCCATTTCATTCGGGATCTTGTGTTATTAGGAGCTATTGAAGTTCATTATGTTCCTTCTATCTCTCAAGTTGCCGATTGTCTCACAAAAGCTCTGACGCAATCTCTTTTTGTTAATTACATAAACAAATTTGGCTTGTTAGCAACCCCCTCTCGTTTAAGGGGAAGTGTCAGAGCAAAAGAAAAGTAATAAATTGTAAAATAGGAGTAGGAATAACTTTACAGTTGTGTTATGCTTATCTCTATACACATGTACAGTGGAGATGCAATCCTTGTAAATGTAACCCTAATTCTTTAATATATAATGCACAGTAGGCCAGAGGAAAAGATACCTTTCGGCTGCCTTTTTCAAATACCCTATTATTTCTTCTGCTTATCATAAACTGTTGAAAATCCAATGTATTGCTTGGAGTCTATTTGCATATCCGGCCAAATAGAAACAAATAATCAACTATAACATGTTCAAATTTTGTGTAAAAAAAATAGAAACAAGGGAAAAAGATTTTTAACTGTGGTCTTAAAAAAAAGTTATCATTTTGGCACATTCACAGTTAGCAAAATCCATACGTTCTAAATATTTTTATTTAACTACTTATTTTACATAATATTGCCCATGAATATTTTAGTGTGAGGAATTCCAAAAAAAAAAAATTGTGAGAGAGTGTGAAGCATGAAGTTCCTGTGCATACACAGAATTATTTTTGAGTGTCAAGAGACTTGCAAATTCTCATGCACCTAAATATGTAATAAAAAGGTCCAAGTGTAAGACCTTGGTTGAGTAAGTAGTGTTAAGGATAGGAGAGTAATTTGTGGCGTTGAGATTTTGCTTCATGTTAGATATCTGTAATAGATGCTAGATTAAATTTCGGGTGCATGTCTATTTAAGACTGAAAAGGCTGCATTAAAAAAAATTGTAGTAGATTAAGATGAAATTAAGGATGGTACCCTAATAGTATGTTGGGGTAAATATATAGATTTTACAAGGGTATGATTCAAAGTGATTATAATTTCTAAATTATAAATCGCTTAGGGATTCCATATTATCTTATTTGAGTAATGAGTTTTAAGATGAGGATAGCCATTATGCTTTTGTGCATTAGATAGCATTGCAGGTTAAAAAAAACATGATGATGTATTGAATATATCTTAAATAGTATTGAATAAGTTTTAAATTGGTATGCTAAAGTAAAGGGTTCTCTTTTATGATATGAAGGTTCTATAGTTCTATTTATTTATTACATTGTTTCAGCATTTTTGTCCTTGCTTTGTTTTTTGTTTGTTTGCTGTGGGTCTATTTTATTTTGTTCGTTTGAGTTCAATGCTATTAGTTTGTAGATGATCTCATTTGAATGGAATGAAATTATAACTATTTGGTTGACCAAAACAAAATAAAGAGTTGATGATTGTTTACTGTTTGGAGTAGAGGTGCATTTTTAATGAAACTCATTGGATGTTGGTTAAGGGGATGAGTTTTGGGGACAAAATTCTTTTTAAGAGGGAAGAATTGTAACATCCTAATTTTTGCTAGCAATTAAGATTAGTTGTATTTTAAGTTCTATTTAGTCAAGAGTATATAATAAATTAATAATTTAAAAGAAGCATTAAGTTCTGACTATTATTCTATACAAAAAAATAATAATACAAATGAAATATCTCCTTAAAATAATTATTTTTAATATATGGGTATATATGTGTAAATAAATCTTATTATTGGAATAAGTAAAAAAAATGTCTGAGTATTATTACCACAACTATTATTAGTATTATGATTATTTTTTTTAAACAAATATTATTTTAATCAAAAAGTGAACCCTAACCCTAACTTCTCTCCTATAAATACTTCTTCTCTCCCGTACTTCTCACACTTCGGCGCCCACATGAGCTCTGAGATATCCAGGTCCATTCTTCTTTGATCTTTATCTCACTCATGCGTCCTAAATCTAGTCCTTGCCTTCATTTCACTGTAACAATGTCTTTTCAATCATTTTATTACATCTCCCATTCTTTTCATTTTTTATTTTGTTGTCTTGTCAATTACTGTGCCTAGGTGTATATGTATATTCATCATTTCTCATACCCATTTCCTTTTCGTGAAACTGTTGGCCTGGGTACATATCAATATATAATATATCTATATATATATATATATATATTATTTTATTCACCCTTTTTCTTCATTCCTGTTGGTATGTGGGTATAATATACATATTTTTATATTTATTTAACCTCCTCCTCCTCCATAATTGATTTGGCGTGAGTGTATGTCTGTCTGTGTGTGTTTTTCTATGCAAAACCCCTCTAGTTCCCACCAATTTCTACTAAAGTTTTTGTCTGTAGGTCTCAGTTTTTCTTCTACCTCAATAAAATAATCTATTTGGGCAGTGCATTCCCTGTTCATACTTTTATTATTCTCACTTCACATAGGCCCCAAACTTCAAATAACCTTACTCTAATAAATAGATATATGCTGAAGAATTTGTGTCCTCATTGTCACTTTTGTTTTGCACTGACACCTTTAAATTGTTCTCTCTTCTTTAATATATACATATGTATGTAAGGCATCACTTCATAAAGGGGTTTTCTTTGCTTACCAGAATGCACACATACGAGTTCTAGGTCTTCATGTTTAATATAATGCATTTGTATAATTATTTTTATTTCTAGAACAATTAAATATATATGTACAATTGAATATGTGGTAAACTAATAAGTATGTATTCCTATAATATCAATTTTTAGAAAGGTAGATTTAGGCTTTAGAGTCGTATTAGAGTAACGCCAATGTAGTTTTGAGTTATATATTGATAGATATTTGTATTGGTGACCTTGTAGACTCTCATTAAGAGCTTTGGAGTAACTCTTGTGTGATTACTTGTGTGCTAAGGTGTAGCAGGTAACTCTAAATATTCTTCCATATACTTGTGAATTGTGTATGATTGTGAATGACAATCTTTTATTAACAAAATGGATTGAATTATATGCATATGTGTATGTATTATAAAGTCCCAGTTAAGTAATGTTACAAGTAAATTTCTTTATAACTCACTTTATTCACATAGTTAATAATTTAATTATAATAAATGTATGGTTGGATTATTGCTTCCTTTTGGACATGTTTGAATATACGATACTCCCTCCGGTCCTAATTATAAGATAAAATTGACTTTTTTGGAGAAATTAAGGAAGCCAATTAAATCACTTTAGAGTATTTATATTTTTAGTATCTTTGGATTATATATTAGTTTATTAATCAAATTACTTAGTTTGAAGAAAAAAAATATAAATATAAATATTCTAAAGTGATTTAATTGGCTTCCTTAATTTCTCCAAAAAAGTCAACTTTATCTTATAATTAGGACCGGAGGAAGTAATATTTTATATGAATGGAAGCTTAATTTATTGTACCTTTTTGTTAATTATATTATTGGTGATTAAATATAACTGTCATGGTGGTTGCATTTATAATGGGTTGGAGTAAGGCGGATTTGTATATTGAGATCTTTTACCACGTGGTATGCCATCACTCGGTGCACAGTGGATGGTACTTGTCAGAGCCCCTTCTTCCATATTTTCCTTTGGCCGGGATTGCATAGGAGTTATGGGATATGTAACACCTCCTTAGTTATGTTCTTTTAAGGACGGGAGCCATAGTCCAGACTTAAGCTCTACACTTTTGGCCGGGTGTATCTTAAGAATTGATGAGCTTGGGACAATCCAGTCAAATGGATGGTTTTCTGTTGGACTATGTGTTAGCCTATAGCTCTAGTCAACGGTATAAGGATGGACGGTGATATAAGGGAGGTTGCATATTATATATTGCATATTGCATAATTGTATATTACATGTTGTAATGAAAATACAGATTGACATAATAAGGATTAAAATTGTTTTTGTCTTATATGAGGATTATGGTATATATAAATACACACACACACACATATATATGTGTAATCACTTCCTTCTTTTTATCATATGTGATTTGCTTGTGTACAGTAAAAACTTTCAGTAGTTACCGAGACGTGGAATCTCATTTCTATCTATTAACATTTTTCAGGTAATTATTCTAGTAAGGAGCAAGGGAAGGCGTCTATGAGCTTTGAAGGCTCTATTAGGCTCCTTGTGATCCTTTATGCCACTTTATATTTAATTTCCATGACACTAGAATTATTCTTCGTCCTAAAATATTTTGTTTGATACATATTTGTTTTGAAACTTTGAATTATTAGTTGAAAGTATCAAGTAATTGTTGTTCAAGTTTTGTTCAGATAAAGTCCCTAAATTCATAAGTGACGTTTTAATGGATTGAACTTTAAGTATATATGTCTTGTCAAATGAGGTGCTATAATGGGAACTACAAATAGCTTAGATGCCTCCCTCCATTTTTTTAAAAAAAAAATCTCACAGACACACACACACAAAATATTATGGATGAAAGTACAATAAAACGTATGCTACAGTCAATTAGCCAAGAAAAAGTGACATTCATAGAGATATTGTAGAACGTGACTTCAATTTAATATGACCCTCCAACTTTAAAATGATATAAAATTATGATAAATTTTAAAAAGTCTAAAGATGTGAGGAGATAACGGGAATAGGGTATGTAATATGACCCTCCAACTTTCTTCTTAAGGGGACATTATCATGGAGCTAAGGTCAACTAAGCATGAAATTGTTGAGTTAATGTCATTTAAAAATGAATTACATTTACCTGAGCAAAACAACCATATATCAGTATGGAATCTAGATCTTAACATCATCAAACATAAAATTGTTTACACAAAAATCTATCAATGCTTTAACAAGCGATCTAGCAAACACCAATTTCTACCTAAATGGCCAAGTAAATTAAAAAGAATCAAGGAACAAAACACAAAACAATAGAAGACTAAACTCTTGAAACATAAGTAGACTTAAAACAGTCCAACTATGACCTATAGCTGGGTCACCCAAACAAAACACAGGTAGGAAGTTTCACCTGAACAGCATAAACCACAACATTGATTATATAGAAGCTTGGCCTTAGTCTATCAGTAGACACAATACGAGCCTGAAAGATATCAACATTAACATGGTAGTCTGATCACCAACTTGCAAAATATGCTAGATTGCTAGAACAGAAGAAAAACTAGATTTAGACCACGGGTAATGTTCAACAAGTTAAATTGAACTTGCCTAGTAGTATATCTTTGCCCAGAATAGGACTAAGAGTGCATACGTTGTGAAGAAAGCAAGACTTGGCATGTCAAGTATGATATGTTGGACAATCTACATACAGGTAATCTGAATATTAAATGCTTAGACAAATTCAGCAATATGGAATATAAGGGGAAGAGTGTGTTCCTACCTCTGGCTTTAACTTCTCTACTTCCCAGTGGAATACAAATACAAAACATCGAACTACAAAGGCAGAAGGATATATATTATTGCAGATAATATTCCCCCATTTACAGCCGAATTAACAACTATATCAAAATACACATGGGGAAAAATAAATAATACAAACCCCCGATCATCAAAAAATTGAGAAAGTGAAAGACTTTCTGCGTAGTCCAACCATATTCTGGTACTCTCAATTGAATACAACCCAGTTGAACCTAAAAACATATAGAGAAAAAAAATCCAAGTGAATAGGCATAAAACTACCATAGATTCTACAGTTATACACAATCGCGTGTCTCATTCTCTTCAAGCATTCACTAATATACGAAAACCCTAAAAGTCCTTATCCAATAAAGAATTCCAATTCTAAATCTGTCCAAAAAGCGATTAATGGCGAATAGCAACCTAAAAAAAATAACTCAACAATGACATTACAAAAGTAGAAGCGTTGAGGCAGAATTTGCAAGTTACCAGAGCAACGATAGCGACGATCCCATAAAGAGCAGTGAGATCATGGAAGACATGATCCTGCCAGAGCGGAGACTCATTGATGTCATGCCACCAAGTGGAGGATTCTGTGAGCTCGATATGAGTGGGCCCCTTTGGTGATTTCATCTTAGGGCACATAAAGAAAGAAAAAAAAGTATGTGAAAAACAAAAAGAGCATGGAAAAATCCCACCTTTTAGCAGAGGGCGAATTTGATGATGGTGCACAGTAATGAAGGAAGCATGATTCAGACTAGATGCTTGCAACACATTGAAATTGTGCTTGAGGGACATTCAAATTTCAAAATTTGAAAACATTAGCGGGAGATGAAATACACTAACTTATGCGAAACCGTGTGATGAGCCATAACATAAGCCGTTACCGTTCTTAGGAACTGTAACCTTATTCTCCTATTCCTCTTATGTATATATTGATCACATGTGCATTTTTGCACCTTGACCTTATTGAAAAACGGAGATTACATAAGGTGGTATAATTCGGTTAGGAGAAGGAGAAATTATTAGTACACTAGATTTATAAGAAGAGTTTTTTTATTTAAAAAAACAAAATGACATATCAAAAATAAAGAAAAAGACAAATAAATAACACTTGAACTTCAAAATCCCAAATCAGTGATTTCCCGAAAAGCTGAGTTATCAATTGTCATACTCTATTTATCGATTACATTATTCTCATTGTTAACAAAACCAATTTAGGATTTTGAAGTTAAAGTGGTATTTAAGTGTCTTTTCCCTTAAAAATAAAACTGTTCAAAGTATAACATAAGCAAATGAAGAAAAAAGAAGAAGAAAGATTACATAAGTGTTGGAAAAAAACTAAAATTATCGGAAGAAACTGAAATAGAGGAAAACAATCATAGTAAAGAAATTGTCAACACCTGATTCCATTTTGATATGCATAGGGTAATAATGAACAAATTCCATAGGCAAACAGAAAAGTATAGTTATACTGATAATAAGTATTTGTTTACAGACAGTCATTAACAGAGCAAAATTCACTAATAATTACAAATATATACAGAATATCCCTAAACTATTCCAAATACAGGCTAAATATAACCACTGGCTATGTCTAGAGAAACATGCCTGTCAGTTGTTTGTAATTGTGTCCTTGCCTTTTAAACCGCTGGCACCCGCTGCGACATTTTGATTTAGAAAAAAGGGTGATTACACAAAACAACAATGCCCATAATCTCTTTCCCTTTACTAGGAGATTACACAAAACTATACTATCCATCAAATATACACAACTATTTAGCACAAAATATCCAAATGATTTTATACATGATAACTATTAATCAAAATAAAACTCCCGATCCGGAGCTTAACCATTCTTCGTCACCCGCTTTCCTTTCGATCCTTTAGCCCTATCTAAAAAATTTAGATTTTAGGAGAGTGAGATTCTAAAGAATCCCCGTAGTGTCAAATCACTCATAATTTGCACAATAATAAGGCATGAAATCAATCATAACACACCCATCGCATTACAACGGCAGTTACAGCGGCAAAGGCAGGTATGATGAAGGCCACCCTTACGTTTGCTCACGCTGAATTGCTCATGTTGTATTGCACACATCACAGTTCACAACAATATATATATATTTAACCACAATTGAATTTCATATAACAGTTCACAATACACAGCCATACTAGCCGGATTACAGTTCACAATAGATCCATGTCGATTACAACGGCAGTTCAAGGGCCGGGTAGGAGTGATAAGCATCCACCCCCTACGACGGCTCCTGTTGAAGTGCTCACGCTGTAATGGACCATGGCACATTTTCCTTTACATTTCACTAAGCACAAAATCACATTTCACAAATACTATGACAAATTATGCATACCAGATATCATACACAATATAAGAGAGAAATCACTACCAGCTCGTTCCATCCGTGCACGCTCTGGCACTATTTTCTCCCGAGTAGGGCAAACGTCGTATCCTATAATTCATAATGAGTGATGAAGTATCAATTCTCTATTCCAATTCTTAATGACTTCTCACACTTAATTAGTTATCATTATTGCTCTTTGAGTACTCACAAATCACTCTATCAATAGCTCTAAAAGGTTGGAAGACTATCCCCAAAGATCCCTTTTTGAAAGCTCAAATTGATATTTTCTACTGTGACACTCGAGTGAATATGACCTCACTCGAGTGAAGCAGGCCTCACTCAGGTGATGGTACGGTCTGCACTCGAGTACTAGAGAGTGAAGGATAACGAGTGGACACCCAAGAGCACAAGGACTTTTCAGAGACTACAACACTCGAGCATACTGGACCTCACTCGAGTGATCACCAAATGCCTCACCCGAGCACTAGAGAGTGAAGTCCAGGAAGTGAGGACCTGAGAGCACATGAGTTTTTAATGAAGAGGAGCACTCAAGCACAGGACATTGCACTCGAGTGATGGATCAACACTCGCAAGTGAGGCTATATACTCTTGAGATTTTCCAGAAAGCACAACAGAAAAACTGAAGAGAACAACGAATATGCCCACAGAACTCGAGTGATACTCAACTTCACCCGAGTGAAGTTCATCACACACTCGAGTGAATCCCAAATCACTTGAGTGATTCTATCAGAACTAGAAAACGTAGCAAAACTGACCATTCGTCCTAACCTTTGCCCAAATGATTATATTGGTCCCAAACTTTTACTCAAGGCTACTCCCACACAAAAACATCCAAGAAACCTAATGGAACCATCAGAATTACCAAAATCCTATTCCATTATCATGCTTTGGTTTGAATCAACATTAGACACCAAAATCCCAAAACCACCAAACTTAACATTTCAACCTCCAATCAATCTATCTATCCAAAACTCACCACAAGATACCATTTTCATGCCAATAACATACCAAATACCCAATAACACTCATTTTCTCATTTAAGGCCATAATTACCAAAAATTCCAAACTTTATACAATGGCATGAAACATAGATAGGAAGATTGGTCTCGCTTACCTCTTCAACTTTTCCAAAGACACTTCTTGATTCTCCAACTTCCATATTTTCGTGATTCCTCAAATCACCACCAATGAAGAAACTACAACCATCAAATTGAAGCTCTCACTCCAAGAAGCAACATTAATGAAGTGAACTTTGGCATTAGAGGTCTTTAACTTTCCTTAAATTCTAGCTTTTCTTTCTCTCTCCTAAGCTCCCATAGCTGCCGAAATGGAGGAGGGAATAAGAGAGAAAAGAGTGTGAAGGAGATAAAGAATGATGATGCTACACCCCCCTTAACTTGCAGCCGAAAATGAGGGAAGAAGAAGAAAGAGAAAATAATAAACAATTGGGTATTTGACTTTCTCTACACTCTCTCTTCTTCCAAACTAGTCAAGTGTCACCAATTCATTGGCTCTCATAAAAATAAGCAACCAATTATCTTTTCTGCTCCCTCAATTAGCCATTTAATCACATATCTCATTTTTCTCTTAGCTAGTAATTAATTTCTCCATTAATCACTAACTAATTGCCCAATAAATTCTTTTTTTAAATTTCCACTAATCATGGCATAATAATTAATATTACTGCCAAAACCCATAATTATTCCACCTTAATTCAATAATTATCCTCAATAATTATCCTTAGCCCTTAATTGAAATTTGGGGCGTTACAACTGCTGTCGTTTGTGGGTTGAAGACTAAAGGTCAATTTTTTTTCCTTTTCTCCTAGGGCTACAGTCTACTGTTCACTTATCAAAAAAATAAAAGGGTTGCAGGGCCAGCACGTTTAAGCCCGTGGCCCTATAAGGCCGACCCTTTTAGGCTTGCTTCCTTTTTTTCTCCCTAAATCACAAGCCCGGCCCTTAGCGGGCTCGTGCTTAAACGGGATGGCCTAACAAGCTCAGCCCGATTTCCCAGCTCTAATTGAAATTGAGGGCAGAGCAGGTAAAACATAATGACTGATTGTAAAACACTATCAGACCAGTTTAGCTCATCACTTTTTAGAAACAAAGAACTGTATTTTTGATAAAATTTTGACATCAAATAAAGAAGGAGCAAAGTTGGGGAGCCAACTTGCCGACATGATAAACCCTCTATATAGTAAATTTTATGTCTAAATCATGAAGCATTAGCACTAATAAACTGAAAGATTAACAGTCAATCTTTGTACATACATTTTAAAGACAAAATTGGTTTTTGAAAAAATAAACGGCTAGTCTAAATTGACATCAGTAAATTCCCACCAGGTTTATTCTAAAGAAACAAAATGACAGAAAATGCATGGTACCTTTGCTTTCTTTGAATGGCCTTAATTTGATTTTCTTAAGCTAATTATTGTCTTAAAACAACTGAGCCTGTTCCCGATGCAAAGTAACTTCTTTCAAATTAGTATAATCCTGGCATAAGTTGTGATAAATCTAAAAAATTTGTGTGTCATTCAAGAAATAAGGATTTAGTACATGAACAATGATCAATAGCAATTAACTGGTCTGTACAAAGTTGACAAAGAAAATGTAATGTTACACATTGAAAATTCCTGATATATGAATTAAGTGAGAATGAGATCTTAGAGTCTCATATGGTATCAGAGCTGGTCCTAAAATGCCTGCCAACCAGAGACGGTGAGGGCGAGAGAGAGAAACAACGGAGAAACAAAAAAATAGAGGGATCAACAGAGATCTGAGATCTCACCCACACCGGCGAGTGAGCATACACTACCAGGCCAATGATGACCGCAAACCGCCAATCGGCAGAACCCAGAAGTACGGTTTCAATCTGAGCAACGCGTGGCATCCATGTGCCACTAGTACACCAGCGCATGAACTTCACGCGCCACCGTCCGTACACCACGTGTGACCCTACGCGCTATGGTTCACAGTGCTTTAATTCACCATTCTTCTCCCAAAAAACAAGTCGTAGTGTTTTCAGCCATCATTTCTTCTAGAAAACACATGGATTCTTCCAAATTTTCTCCTCTTTTTGGCTATCTTTGTAGAAATCCAACCATAACTGGAGCCACACCAATGGCGCTCATGTCTGGTACAAATCCTGAAACTCAAGACTCATCTTCCTCCTCTCATTCCTCCACTACTAGTAGCACAATAACTACACCATGACTTTTAGATAGTCAGATTATGCCTATTAACCACAAGTTCAATGGAAGAAACTATCTCCAGTGGTCTCAAACCGTGCTAAGATATATTCGTGGTAAGCGAATGGAGAAATATATCAATGGATCAACACCTCAGCCTCCTCCTAATGACCCCAATTTTGATACATGGTTTGCTGAAAGCAATCAAGTTATGACTTGGTTGTGCAACTCTATAACTAATGAAATCAGTGAAGGTTATCTCCTAGCAACCACTACAAAAGAAATATGGGATGAAGCAAAGCAAACTTACTCTTCCCTTGATAACACCACTGCTTTAATCCACTTGAAGTGACAACTTCAAGATCTGAGACAAGGTAACTTGCTAATTACTAATTATTATAATACCTTACATAAACTGTGGCAACAACAAGATCTCTTCGATTCACATCCATAGGATACTGTCAAAGATGCTTAGTTACATAAGAAAAACCAGTGTATGACTTCCTCCTGGGACTCAACGATTCATTCGAAGAGATAAGAGGCCGAATCATGGGACTCAAACCCATGCCACATCTGTTTGAAGTAGTCAATCATGTGTAAGTCAAAGAAAGTAGAAAACTCTTGAATCAAGGCAGCTCAAGCTCAATTGAAAGATAAGCTTTGGCAGCCAAATTGACCACAAGATGAATGACGAATAAATGGTATAATTATTGCAAGAAGAAGGGCCACATCAAAGAAGAATGCTGGAAACTTCATGGAAAGCCAGCAATTAACAAACAAAGCCATATTACTGCAACTGAACAAGAGACTAAAAATAAAGATTCCCTAAGCAAAGAGGAACTGCATATGTTTCATAGGATGCTATACAGATAGAATAAGTCTAACTCTATGCCTGGTATCAACCTTGTGCAATTAGGTAACTCTATTATAGATCTAAATACTGTATGAGCTAGTGAAAATGCTTGGATTATTGACTCAGGAGCAACTGATCACATGACTAGTAATTGTACATTGTTTGCAACTCTTAAATTGATTCATAAGAATCGTCGAGTCAAAGTTGCGAATGGCCTGTACACTACAGTTGAAGGAATTGGCATAGTCATACTCTCTAATTCCCTAAAAATTCACAATGTTCTATTTGTGCCTGCACTCACTGTCAATCTTATATCTGTGAATAAATTAACTAAAGATAGACTGTGCCGAATCATTTTTTATAATGATGTTTGTGTTTTCAGGATTTAAATTCACGGAGGACGATTGAAACTTCTAGATAATGGTATGGATTGTTCTATCTTGAAGGATCACACTTGAAATCAGACGATGCAAGGAAGGCGAGACGGGCACTGGTTAACTCCAATTCTCAGAATAATATTGTACACTGGTATGGTGCATTTTGTCTTCTGGCAGAGTATCACTCGAACATGGATGGGCTCACTCAAGTGAATACACATATTTTCTCTTTGTTCTTTAGTTTTGTGCTTGCACTCTCACAGAAGTTCAGAGAGTTAATTTTCTCACTCGCGAGTGATGTGGAGCCTCACTCGAGCACAACTCCTTCTGCTCGAGTGGCCTTGCTTATTACACTAGGAGACCCGTCTCTGGACAATACTCGCATACCATTTTAGCAAGAGTGAGATTTTGCACTTGCAGGTGATGTGGGCCCTCACTCGAGCACACATACTCCTGCTCGAGTGAGAAGAATATTCTCATATAATATACTCTTGTTATCAGCACTCTCATCAGAATTAGAGAGAGTTAGATTTCTCACTCGTGAGTGCTGATGTGTCACTCGGGCATATGAAGCCTCACTCGGGCATACTTGTACTTCTCTGACCTTTATGACTCTCGGCTAAACACTTGCACTCTCTCACTCGCTAGTACTCGAGTACAAATAGCTTCATGCTCGAGTATTGATTACAATGCTCGAGTACATCAGTAAGGATGACAGGAATTGCCCTCGGCCAAGCACTCGCAGTCCCTCACTCGCATGTGCTCGAGTGAGAAAGAGTCTTCTGCTCGAGTGCTATCTCCAATGCTTGAGTGTATCAGTAAAATAACAGTAGTTTGCTCTCGGGCAAACACTTTCTGGCTATCACTCGCATATGCCCGAGTACAAAAGAGCTCCATGCTCGAGTGCTAGTTCTTGTGCTCGAGTACATCAGTTAAATTTGACAGCAGACTTCATAGAACTTTGACATATGCATTTGGTAACTTTGTAATCATTCTTTAGACTTATAAAACTATGATTTGCACACAATTGCCTTTTGTTATCATCAAAACTTGGGATCTAACATTCTCCCCCTTTTTTTATGATGACAAAACCTTTGTGATGGGTTTTAAGAAAAAGGTTGATTAGAGTGAAAAATTTTTAAAGTACAACATCAATGTTTCCAAATGCATATTTTCACCAAGGTTTAGATTCAAGTTCAGATTTTTGCACTTATCTATATATGTTCCCTGCAACACTTCCTCTGGACACTTAATAACCAAGATAAGCATAGTATCACAGAACCAATCAAAACTGGACAGAAAAACTTGATAACATGAAAATAGCCATTAATGATAAACTAAGAAACATACAATAGTCAGCATAAATCATTAACTACATTAACTACTCATAAAGCTCGTATACAACCATAATCATTATAAGCCTACCCCATTACACAAAAAAACTACCCAAACACCCAATACATCCCATGATAGCTCAGAAAACCATCACACATCCTTCTCCCCCGTTTTGTCAACATCAGGAGGGGGCTGAGGAAAAGTGAGATCGGAGGATGGGACAAAGGGCACCATGGCAGTGGAAGGATCGATTGGCACAGGCACAAAGAATGGAGATGATGGCTGAGGAACAGAGGCTGAAGGCGGTAGTGAAGGCGACCGATCATAGGTGATATCAACATTAGAGTCTGGATTGGTGAAAAGAACATGTGTCTGTGGATGAGGAGGTGAAGTCGAGGCAGGAGTGGTCTCAGGTGGCACTTCTGAAGATGCAGTCGGGAAGTGAGAACGTAATGTTAGGATCGGTAGGCACAGCGGAAGAATTTTAAAAATTTTCACCGATCCTAATCGAGGATCTATCAACGGCGTTTAAACCAAGTTGGAAGGATTCATACCTTTTTTATGATTTAGAGTTTTCACGATTTCTAGGAGCCAACACGTCAGGTCCGCTCCCTCTACCGGTATCCACACGAATGCTCTTCAACCGAGACTACGTGCTAGCACCTCTAATGTCTCCTAGGGTTTCACTTGTGGCTCTCAATTCTCATGTGCGTATGAATATATCTGCTCTATCAAGTTTATAACCTATAAGGGCTATTTTCAAATTTCAAAATTAATCATCAGTAATTTCGAAATTAATTAATAATTAATTATCTTGATGAGCTAATTAAATAAATTCAGTTTAAATTAAATCTGTCCAACAGTTTTAATTTAACCTATTTATTTAATCCAAATAAAAAGCCATTAGATTTAATTTATCTTCATAAATTAAATCTGAGATACTATATCTCTATCATGTTAGTCATTAAATTTAATATATCTTAATAAATTAAATTTAAAACTAACACAATATAATAATATCATATAATATATATACACACATATATATATAAGATATATATTTCAAAAATATATACATCTATATAATATTATTAAATATAATAATATAATATAATATATATATTTCAAAAATATATATATCTATATAATATTATTAATGAATTTTATATTATATATATATAAATATAAAATTCATCCACCCTAAATTAAACATTATCTCGTGTTGGGCCATTCTTGTGTGCGACCCTGTAGGCCCATATGAAGTTGGCAGTGGGCCAATAACTATACTAACCCAAAAGTTGCAAGCAGCCTCTAGCAAGACATTACGACTACCCAATTCATATGAGGATCGTTATCACGATGCAACCTGTCATACAACCATGTCACGTCCCTTTTGTCACGATATATCGATCAAGGATAAGGCATGGATAATGTCATCCTCTTGTTCTTGACCATTACTTTCTCGATTCCTGAGTAGCCTGATAACAAAGACAGAAACTCCTTTCATCATAGTATGGCCATACATTTCTCAGACTCACTCATTGAGGGGCCCAGCAATATCTCTTGTCTACCAACTTTAAAATAATAATGTTCAAAGTACAATGATTAGCCCTTAGGGCACAATTTCCAACACGTAAGAAGATCTCCATATCAGTTATCCTTCGTGACATGTCATCCTGAGTTTTGAACATCAAGTCAAAGTTGGTTTTAGCCTTGTCTACCAACTTTAAGACTTGTAACTCCATCTTGTCTACCAACTTCTCATACTCAGTCATTAATTCCTTTTTCAAGCCAGACACAGCTTGATTGATCACTTCAGTCAAATGATTTGAGAGTGATGCATTCAAAAAGGATGGAGGAGGAACTTGACCTTGAGCAGGTGTCTGAGCCTCATCACCTCTTGATAGAGTGGCTTCCCTCTGAGATGTAGCCTTGGTTCGACTCACTGGAAGATTGATACTCATATGAGTCAGTTGAGTCTTGCCAAACCTTGGAATGAGCACCCTCTCAGTTCCTTCCAAGTACCATATCTTATTTTTCATAAGGATGAGAGATACAATCTGAGGATATGGTATGGTCACGGATTTTGATGAAGAAAATCGAAATCTTCTCATCTCACTGAAAATGATCTCCCCCACATTTCTTTGTTGCCCGGCTAGGAAGGAGGCCAACAAGTAATAATCCTTTTGATCAAAATGGGTAAAATTTTTGGACTTGTTAACTATGCTTCGAGAATATATATAGTGTAGGGCTCTGTGAGAATCAGGCATGTCAATAGGCTTAAAATTAAGGGGGCCTACTGGGTCTTTTGGTCTCAAAAGCCGGAAGGCTTCATTGGCTGAGAAAGAGGGTGGATCTGGAGGTAGTGCAACATATCCAAGTAAGTCATTAATAATTTTAGCAGATATCATAATGAATTGACCTCTAACAGTAGTAGATACTGCTTCCTCAATCAATTCTCCAGCTCTAGACATAATGTTATGGGTTTTCATGTTGCAGTAAAAGGTTTTCACAACCGAGGGTGAATATGGAATGTGAATATTTAGCCAGGGAGCATAGAATCCAAGATAAGGAGATAAATCCAAATTACAATTCTTCTTCAAGTAATCTAAGTCCACATAAACTATAGGACAGAAATGCCTATGTGCAAACTCAGTATCAAATACCTTCTGTTATAGTGCCTTTAATTCCTCAACATTGAAACCTTCGGGAGGACTTGTAATATGATCATCCTCTGGAGCCTGTGAGATAGAAGGTACCCCTGAAGCAGCCGCACTGGATTGCCCAACATGGTGTGAACTTGAGACACCGGCTTGAGAAGCAATTTTCCCAACCAACTTGTCAAGTTTTGATCTCTCCATTGCTTCCTGGAGTTGCATGTTAAATGAGTCATCGGAGGAAGAAAAGGATTGTTGTGGTTGCTTAGTTTCCTTCTTCTTTCCTCTTCCTTGGACCTCTTTGGATTGAGATCGGGTAAGCACAGGTTCTTTGAACACCACACCCTTTGGTTTCTTTTGAGGAGGTTGAACCTTCTTTGCTATTTGAGGCTTAGGATGAGGTTTCTTGGCCGGAGTTCTCTTTTTGGTTTTGGGTTTAGGAGGAGGTGTAGATGAAGAAGACATTCTAGGAGATGGAGGAGTTGGTACCGGGGTTGCAGAAGCACTAGCAGTAGAATGAGTGGGAGAGGGTGAGTGAGATCTTTGGGAAATAGTAGGCATCTTAGTTCTAGCCATTTAGAAACAAAATGGAAGAAACAAGACTCACAGATTTTTCTGAAGATTGAGAAGAGATTTAGAGACTTAGGGCACAGAATGAGAGAATCTGAGGATAAATCTCACCTTTTAAAGAAGGTTGAAGAGTTGTGACGGTGATTTGAGGCAAATGGATATGTTTGATTGATGGGAAACGGTTGGAGGTGAAGAGGTGTGACCTTCAAGTGACGAGACACCTCGAGTGAGAGCAGGAAGTGCGATGGTCTGAGCTATCGCGTAACTGATATAAGTGGTAATGCTCGAGCAATAACCCTAGTGCTCGAGTGATGTTCATACTGTGCTCGGGTGTGCTCAAACTGTGCTTGAGTGATATACAAACAATTTTGATAAAACATGTAAAAGCGTACCTGGTTTATGGATTTCTTGCTATATTTTTCATCTTTGTACTCAAATCCTCCAAAATCATTTGAGTAACCATGAATTAAGTAGGCTCTTGAAAGAAATTCTTCCTTTCTGCTCGAGTACACATTCTTCATTTCAAGCATGTTCATACCATACTCGAGTGAGGATCTTTCTTATCCGAGTGAGATCAAATTTCACTGTTACACTTCAGATAGTCTCTTGGTATTTTTATCTCCTCTGTTAACCCCTGTTTTATATGCTAAGAAACAGAGTATTCTCAATAGTTCTGTGCTCGAACAGAGTTAACTTGCTCGAGTGAGCATGAGCTTGTCACTCGAGTGACACTTTCTGTGCTCGAGTGACAGACCTACAAAACAATTTCTAATGCTCTGATGCCTAAGTCAGTATAGTTATCATCAAAAATATATTTAATTAAAATAATTAACAAGAAAACTTACAACTCATTGGGATTAACCATTCCCAATTCTCTTCAAATATATAGGAATTGATCTTTAGCTATTGGCTTTGTGAAAATGTCTGCAAGTTGAAAGTGTGTTGGTATGAATTCTACTTTGACATCCTTCTTTTGAACGTGATCTCGAATGAAGTGATGTCGGATGTCTATGTGTTTGGTCCTTGAATGTTGTACAGGATTTTTGGCTAAGCTTATGGTGCTAGTGTTGTCACAATAAATTGGAATCTCATTTAAGTATATCCCCAAATCTTGAAGTTGTTGTTTCAACCATAACACTTGAGAACAGCAACTTGCTACAGCTATATATTCAGCTTCAGTCGAGGATAATGAAACTGTGTTCTGCTTCTTGCTGAACCATGATACCAGAGAGCCTCCAAGGAATTGACATTGACCACTAGTACTCTTTCTATCAGTTTTATATCCTCCATGATCTGAATCTGAATATGCCATTAAATACTCGTTTCCTCTTTTTGGATACCATAAGCCAAGTTCTAAAGTGTCTCCTAGATATTTGAAGATTCTTTTCACTGTCTCTGCATGTGATACCTTAGGAGCGGATTGATACCTTGCACACATTCCAACGCTGAACTGAATATCTGGCCTGCTTGCTATAAGATAGAGTAATAAACCAATCATTCCTCTGTACTTAGTAATGTTGAAGCTAGGACCTTTTACATCAGCATCCAACAAAGTTGTAGAACTCATTGAAGTATCAGCTCCATTAGCATTATCTAATCCATACTTCTTCAACAACTCTTTCAAATACTTTGTTTGAGACACAAATATACCATTCTTCTTTTGCTTGATTTGAAGTCCAAGAAAGAAGTTCAATTCTCCCATCATGGACATTTCAAACTCTCCCTGCATAATCTTAGAAAATTCTTGACACATAGATTCGTTAGTAGCACCGAAAATAATATCATCAACATAAATTTGAACAATTAGAATATCATCTTTGTTATGTTTGATGAAAAGAGTTGTATCTACTTTTCCTCTGACAAAATTTTGATCAAGAAGAAACTTACTTAGTCTTTCATACCAAGCTCTAGGTGCTTGTTTCAAACCATATAAAGCTTTCTTAAGTTTGAAAACATGATCAGGCTTTGTTTCATCTTCAAAACCAGGAGGTTGTTCTACATATACTTCCTCCATAATATAACCATTTAGAAAAGCGCTTTTCACATCCATTTGATAAAGTTTAAAATATTTAATGCAAGCAAAGGCTAAGAGTACTCGTATTGCTTCCAATCTTGCCACTAGAGCATATGTTTCCTCATAATCAATACCTTCTTCTTGATTATAGCCTTTGGCCACCAATCTTGCTTTGTTTCTCATAATGATTGCTGATTCATCAAGTTTGTTTTTGAAAACCCATTTGGTCCCTATAACCGTATGATCTTTAGGTCGAAGAACCAAATCCCAAACTTGATTTCTTTGAAATTGATTTAATTCTTCTTGTATAGCAATCACCCAATCATTGTCAGATAAAGCTTCTTCCATATTAGAAGGTTCAATTTCAGAAATAAAAGCAGAGAAAGTTACCTCATTGAGGATTCTATTTCTGGTTTTGACACCTTCGTGAATATCTCCAATTACTTGATCAATTAGATGATCTTTAATATGTCTCCATGCTTTTGGTTGAGCATGATCATCGACATCTTCTATATTTTGAAAATCATTTGTTTCAAAATCATTTTGTTTTGAAATAGTTTTGTTTTTCTTTATCAAATCTATTTCTTCTTCATCAATATGTTTTGTCTGAGAATCAAGTTCATCAAACACAACATGAATAGATTCTTCAACTGTACATGTTCTTTTATTGAAAACTCTATAAGCTTTACTTCTATTAGAATATCCAAGAAATAAACCTTCATCAGATTTTGAATCAAATTTACCGAAGTTTTCTTTACCATTGTTGTGAATGAAGCACTTACATCCGAAGATGTGTAGATGAGCAAGATTTGTCTTTCTTCCCTTGTAGAGTTCATATGGCGTCTTTCCAAGTGACTTGCGAATATATGCTCGATTTGAAATGTAGCATGCAGTACTCATTGCATCTGCCCAGAACACTTGTGACATTTCTTTTTCATTAAGTATTGCTCTCGACATTTCTGTAAGGACTCTGTTCTTTCTTTCTACTACTCCATTTTGTTGGGGTGTTCTAGGTGCAGAGAAGTTGTGATCTATTCCTTCGTTGTTGCAGTAGTCTTCAAATAGTTGATTATCAAATTCTCCTCCATGGTCTGTCCTAATAGAAACAATAGAAATACCTTTCTCATTTTGGACCTTTTTACCAAACGTAATAAATTCAACAAATGTTTCATCTTTTGAAGCAATAAATATAATCCATGTAAATCTTGTAAAACCATCGGCAATCACTAAAGTATATAGATTTCCTCCAAAACTTTTTACTCTTGCCGGACCTACCAAATCCATATGAAGTAATTGTAAAGGTTTGGAAGTAGAAATCTCATACTTTGTTTTGAATGAAGATTTAGTTTGTTTGCCTTTTTGACATGCTTCACAAATCATATTATCTTTGAATTTAAGTTTAGGAAGACCAACAACTAAATCTTTTCTAATCAGTTTGTCAAGTTGATTCATATTGACATGAGCCAGACACTTATGCCATAACCAACTTTCCTCTGATCTACTAAGAAAACAATTTTCAGAAGAATTTGAATTTAAATCAATAGTATAACAGTTACCGTCCCTTTGAGCTCGGATCTTTGCCTTGATAGATTCTTTGTTTAGTGGCAGATCTTTCTTGTTTACTATCAAGCATTCTTTTGAGTCAAAGATCACCTAGTTATCTTTGTCAGTGATTTGACTTACACTCAAGAGGTTGTGGCATAATCCTTCAACATAGTATACTTCGTTGATTTGAACACCATCCACTTCACCAATTCCAACAATACGTCCAAATTGATTACCTCCAAATGTTACCTTTCCTCCTTCTCTGGTTTCCAGCATGGTGAACTTATTTTTGTCACCAGTCATGTGTCTCAAACATCTACTATCAATATACCATTTGTTTACTCGTGATGCTTTGAGACATACCTAGAGTAAGGTGATCAAGTTTTAGGTACCCACACTTTCTTGGGTCCTTTAAGGTTAGTATGTGATGTATGTGTCCCTTTCGGAACCCATTTATATGTGCCAAAAACTTGTCCTTTCTTAAAATAACATGATGAAGTATAATGTCCTTTCCTATTACAATAGCTACATGATGCGAAAGGATTTGAAGTATGCACAAAATTCCTGAAATATTTAAGATAAGTTCTACTGCTATTCTTCTTATTTCCTCTATTCTTCTCATGATCAGACTAATATCCAATTCCAGATTTATCAAATGAAACTTTCTAAGAATTTAGAATAACTTTAAGAGTTTCACTTCCCTTAGTAAATTTTTCAACAATTTTTGTTAAATCACTTATTTTCTTATCTTTCTCCTCACATATTTCACACGATGATATGACAGTATTTTCTAATTCTTTTTACTTTCTTCTTATAACTAACCATTTCTTTAGCTACCTTGATGAATTCTGTATGCAATGCATTATATTCAGATAACAATTCATCATAAGTAGGTTCAGAATCACTTACCTCAGAATCTGATTCTTCTTCTTTGGCTACCAAGCATAGATTTGCTACTTCGTCATTGTCGCTTTCTTCATCTGACGAACTATCACCTCAGATAGATGATATATATGCTTTCTTTTTCTACTTCTTTTTGTCTTTGTTTTTGAAGCATTCGGATTTGATGTGTCCAAGTTTTCCACATTCATAACATACTATCTGTTGCTCTTTGTTTTCTTTCTTGCTTGGTCCACCTTGATAATTTTTAAAGTTCTTTTGACCTCTTCTGTAGAATCTCTTGAATTTTCTCACAATCATTCCTATTTCATCATCATTAGGAACATCTTCATTTTCAGAAGACTCTTCTTCTTCCTTGATAGCCTTAAGTACAAGTCCCTTTTTCTTTTTGTCATCGAACTCTTCTAGTTCCTTCTTGAATCTCAACTTTCCTTCATACTCGGAAAGACTACTAAAGAGAGCCGCTACGGATCTCATTGACTCTCCTTTAACTTCTTCAATAGCTGTCACCTTCGCTTCCCATTCTTTTGTAAGAATATTAAGAATCTTTCTTACCTAGGAATTTTGATCAAAAGATTTTCCAAGTGCAGATAATTGATTAACAAGATGAGTATACCTGAGTTCGAATTCTGATATTCCTTCTCCACGTTTCATACGAAATAGATCATACTCTATAATTAGAGTATTGACTCTATTTTCTTTGATTCTGGATGTACCTTCGTGAGCGATTTCAAGAGCATCCCACATATCTTTGGCAGTTGGTAGAGTACATATTCGAAAATATTCCTTTTCACTGAGAGCACTCTGAACTTAGCTTTCCAGAACGAAAAATGTTCTCCAGCAAAACCAGGAGGTCTAGTGATTGAAGCTCCGTCTGGAAGAATGTTTTCACCCATTGTTGCCATTTATAGGATCCTTCTCAAGCTGTTAGGCTCTTTGGAGAAGACCTTGCTCTGATACCAAATGAAAGAGGCAAGCTTTACCCAATAGGGGGTGAATTGGGTGATGTGATAAATTTTTCGCTTGATGTGGTGATATGAAAATAGTAGTAGACAGAGTAGAGTTGAGAAGATTGGAACACAGAGAGTTATACTGGTTCGGCCTAAAAACCAGGCCTACGTCCAGTCCTCAGAGATCAAGACCTACTGAGATTTTCACTATTCTTCCAAGATTCAATGGGCTCTCAGAATGCCACAAAACAACAATTGTCCTTGAACGAACTACAAGCAGAAATATTCTCACACTAAGAAATTTCTCTCCCCCTTACGACAAGTCTTACGTGCAGAAAAACAACCTATGACCTTTCCCACTTGCTTACGTATACAAGTCTTATGAGCAGCAACATTCTCTCCTGCTTAAACCACTGTAAGTCTTACGAGCAGCAACGTTCTCTACTGCTTGTATCTTATAAGTCTTATGAGTGAAAGGTTTAACTAGGAATTCTCTCAACTGCTTCCCTCGTAAGGATATCTACCCTCTCAAGGTTCCAATACCTTGAGATCAAATGAAAATAGAATTTAAAATGTATATGGACTCTCTTACAGAGCAAGTATGATAAACACTGAAGATAGATATGAATACAGAGAAAATATGAATAACAGAGACTCGTGAATTTGCTTGTGAATTCTTGTGCTTCGTTATTTTTGACGATCTCTGGGACTCTGTATTTATAGACGTTCGTTTTTGCCCGTTTGAATAACGATCATTGTGGAGCGGGGCATGTAACTGTGGAACGGCATGCGCACGTTTGAAAACTTTGAATGCGGTAGGTACGTGCTTGTCATGATGTTGTCTGTCGTTGTTTGACTTCCTTCATGTCTATTTATTTCAAACGTTCATCCTCCTGTATCACACTTATAATACATTCAAAATGATGTTAAATAATAATAATAAGTGATGATAAGATAAATAAATATCATTAAACCATATTCGGATTGAAGGCTGTAAAAGCTGGTGCATTTTGTCTTCTGGCAGAGTATCACTCGAGCATGGACGGGCTCACTCGAGTGAATACACATATTTTCTCTTTGTTCTTCAGTTTTGTGCTTGCACTCTCACAGAAGTTCAGAGAGTTAATTTTCTCACTCGCGAGTGATATGGAGCCTCACTCGAGCACAACTCCTTCTGCTCGAGTGGCCTTGCTTATTACACTAGGAGACCCGTCTTTGGACAACACTCGCATACCATTTTAGCAAGAGTGAGATTTTGCACTCGCAGGTGATGTGGGCCCTTACTCGAGCACACATACTCCTGCTCGAGTGAGAAGAATATTCTCATGTAATATACTCTTGTTATCAGCACTTGCATCAGAATTAGAGAGAGTTAGATTTCTCACTCGCGAGTGCTGATATGTCACTCGGGCATATGAAGCCTCACTCGGGCATACTTGTACTTCTCTGACCTTTATGACTCTCGGCCAAACACTTGCACTCTCTCACTCACTAGTGCTCGAGTACAAACAGCTTCATACTCGAGTATTGATTACAATGCTCGAGTACATCAGTAAGGATGACAGGAATTGCTCTCGGCCAAGCACTCGCAGTCCCTCACTCACATGTGCTCGAGTGAGAAAGAGTATTCTACTCAAGTGCTATCTCCAGTGCTCGAGTGCATCAGTAAAATAACAGTAGTTTGCTCTCGGGCAAATACTTTCTGGCTATCACTCGCATCTGCTCGAGTACAAAAGAGCTCCATGCTCGAGTGCTAGTTCTTGTGCTCGAGTACATCAGTTAAATCTAACATCAGACTTCACAGAACTTTGCCATATGCATTTGGTAACTTTGTAATCATTCCTTAGACTTATAAAACTATGATTTGCACACAATTGCCTTTTTTTATCATCAAAACTTGGGATCTAACAACTTTCATAGCTACTTAAGGGACTTTAATGATAACCAAAACTAAGTGTTTTGAAGTCATTTGAGTATTGGAATAAGTGATAATATGTCGTCCTTAATGATTATAGGATTTGATATTTGCCCGGAACGTAGAAGGCATACGCCTGAACAAGAACAGAAAGACAAGGTAGTGACACTTTATCCTATATCATGTTTAATGCATTGCTCATACGTATTTATCATTGAATAATGTTGATTAGGTCTGTGGCGAGTAGCCCGGCCTTGAATGTTGCTGCTTGGGTTTGTGGCAATTAGCCCAACCTTGAATGTTGTTGATTGGGTTTGTGGCGGGTAGCCCGGCCTTGAATGAATGATTGAGTCGCGGCGGGTAGCCCGGCTTTGAATGTTGTGTAGCTGAATTGTGATATATACTTACATACTTTGTTTAATTATACATAATATACGTAAACTGTTGCTACTGAGATTTTTTTGAATCTCACTCTTTCCAAATAACATTTTTTAGCCAAGGCAATTGGATCT
This sequence comes from Inga oerstediana, assembly GCA_963210345.1. Taxonomy (NCBI): domain Eukaryota; kingdom Viridiplantae; phylum Streptophyta; class Magnoliopsida; order Fabales; family Fabaceae; genus Inga; species Inga oerstediana. The sequence goes on from OY723406.1 coordinate 30,538,209, forward strand.
TGGGACAAGCAAGTGAGCAAGGGCGACTAGAATTGCCGGTGGTAGTCTTAGTTTCTTTTTGGTTTTTGGTTATCATTTGGACAACTGTATGTATATATTGGATTGACCATAGATTTGTAATTGTTGTGTAATCCCCGGTTTGAAAAACTGAGATAGGCAATGATGCCCTGTAAAACTCTTGGATTAATAATATTATCCCGGGTGAATGTCAGGAATTTTATTAATACTCTGATATTGTATATGTGACGAACCAAACAGGCCAATTGTTTTTGTGAATGAAAGGAAGGAGACCTTGTCATACAGTTTAAACACTAATCTCGGCCTTGATGATGGCGGGGGTTACATGCTGTCAGGCAAATACCAAACAAGGCAACTATTTCTTCACTATATATGTAATCCCAATTATAATTATCCTGCTAACTGAAAATTTAAAAAAGAAATTAAAACCACTAGAGGATGTTGCTCATCAAGTAATACACTTAACAGTGGTGGAAACATGGATCAACTAACCAACTGCATGAAAACAAACATGTCTTATCTGTCTCTCTCACTTGATAGAAGGAAAGGAAGACGAAGGAAGAGAAGACCGAATCTGGAAAAATGAAGGAAGTAAGAACCACCGTTGAGGACCGACAGAATCTGGAGACTGGAGGAGGGAGATTTGGAGGTGGAGGATGGCGAGACCTGTGTAGGAGCACTATAGGAAGGTGAAGCGTGGCTTCAGAAATCAGAGTGCGTGAGCGAGGCGCGGGATAGACCGACCGAACTTTAGGCCTTACTGCCTTAGGGCATCTGTTGGTATTTTATTCAGCAATTAGAAAAATAATTAAAAATCCAATATGCAAATGTCTTCTACATTTTTATTTTACCATAATTCTTCTCCGTTCATAATTGATGACCAACTTCTCATTCATCCTTTTCATCCCCTCCCCTATTTTAGGGATAATACGAACATAACATTTGAATAGTTTTTTGAATGACACATTTGAATAGTTGATATTTTATTTTATACAGAATAATTTTTTTTATTGTAATATTAAAGTATTTATATCAAAATTTGACAATTTGAATTTAATTAATTATTTGATAAAGAAATGCACGGGGAGTTTTGGTTTCACATCTTTATTAACTGAGGTATTTATAATAAAGCTTATTCTAATTCGGACTCTTCAAAAAAATACTAATTTAGCCACAAAACCCAAAAAAATTTTGATAAAAAACTAAGGATATTGTGAATATATCTGACAAGTTTTTAATTAGACTATTTATATAATCTAATTGATGAAAAATGGTTTAGTGGTGTTAATGAATAAAAAGATATTGAAGGATATTGGAAAATAGGATTAGTTTAAGGATTTAAAAAGATATTAGATTAAGAAAAATTGATTATTATAGGATTAGATAATATAATCTAGAGTAAAATACTCAACTCATCATTCCGTTTTATCTTAATTACACATATATATCCTTTATTTTGAAAACATTCATATTAGTTCAAACTATTAATAGGGTCAAAACAATTGTTGAAATATATTTATTAATTAAAAATCATATTATTTACTGATTTACCCCTCATTATGTCATACCCCTAATTTATATTTTAACATTAATATTACAAAACCCTTTAAATTTTTAGTCAGTGACATATAATCCAATTGCCTTAGGCTTTTATTTTTTACATTAAGTACCTACAGATAGTTTTGTCCTTGAGTCTCTAATTTAAAACCTCCTCCAGCCATCAAGCCTAGGGGTGTTCAAAGTGTCCCGTTCCCGATTATCCCAGCCCAGTCCTGAACATTTTATTCCGGAAATTTCCCGTCCCGGCCGGGACCAGGACCGGGATCACACCTTATGATCCTAGTCTCGTCCTGGTCCTGATTTTTTTTTAAATTGTTTTCCTTAAAAAATAAGTTATTCTTTTATTTTTATATTTTTTTACCCCATAAATGAAATTATCATTTGATAAAATGTATATCACATATTTAGTTAGAGTTAAATCATATATATCGTGATACTAATCCTAACTATATAATGTATAAAGATGATAACAAAAATGATGAATGTGATAATAATAATAATAATATATAAAGATGATAACAAAAATGATGAATGTGATAATAATAATAATAATAATAATAATAATAATAATAATAATAATAATAATACCACAACGACGACGACGACGACCACCACCACCACCACCACCACCACCACCACCACCACCACCACCACCACGACCACTACCACTACCACTACCACTACCACTACCACTACTACCACTACTACTACCACTACCACTACTACGACCACTACTACCACTACCACTACCACGACTACTACTACTACTACTACCACTACTACCACTACTACTACTACCACTACCACTACCACTACTACTACCACCACTACCATTACCACCACTACCACTACCACTACCACTATGACTACCACTACGACTACTACTACCACTACCACTACTACTACCACTACGACTACGACTATCACTACTACTACCACTACCACCACCACTACCACTACTACTACTACGACTACGACCACTACGACCACTACGACCACTACGACCACTACTACCACTACCACTACCACTACCACTACGACTACGACTATCACTATCACTACCACTACCACCACCACTACCACTACCACGACTACGACCACCACCACCACCACCACCACCACCACCACCACCACCACCACCACCACCACCACCACCACCACCACGACTACGACTACGACTACCACTACGACTACCACCACCACCACCACCACTACCACGACTACCACCACGACCACCACCACCACCACCACCACCACCACCACCACCACTACTACTACCACTACGACTACCACTACCACTACTACCACTACCACGACTACTACTACTACCACCACTACCACTACTACCACCACTACCACCACCACCACCACTACTACTACTACCACCACTACTACTACGACGACGACGACCACCACCACCACCACCACCACCACTACGACTACCACTACGACTACCACTACCACTACGACTACGACTACCGCTACTACTACCACTACCCCCACTACCACTACTACCACCACTACCACCACTACCACCATTACCACCACTACTACTACTACTACTACGACTACCACTATGACTACTACTACCACTACTACTACCACTACGACCACGACTACTACCACTACTACCACTACTACCACTACCACTACCACTACCACTACCACCACTACCACTACCACTACCACTACGACCACTACCACTACGACGACGACGACGACGACCACCACCACCACCACCACCACCACCACCACCACCACCACTACCACCACCACCACTACCACTACTACTACCACCACTACTACTACTACTACGACGACGACCACCACCACCACCACCACCACCACCACCACCACCACTTACCACCACCACCACCACCAAGACTACCACTACCACTACCACTACCACCACGACCACCACCACCACCACCACCACCACCACCACCACCACCACCACCACCACCACCACCACCACGACGACGACCACCACCACCACCACCACCACCACCACCACGACTACTATGTTATTCTTCAATTTTATATCAATTTGTGTGCTTTTTATTACCTTATTAGGTGTTAAATAATCACTTTAAACACTGTATTATAGAAAATTTTAAGTAATATAATAATATTATTGAAACCGGGAATTCCCGGTCCCGGTTATACCGGGACCGGGAATGACTACCCACTCTCGGCTAACCCCTGGGACGGGAACCGGGAATGAGTGATCCCGGTCCCATCCTGGGATTTGAACACCCCTAATCAAGCCTTGGCATGGCAAAGCTCTATGCTGAACAATTATTTGCCATACTTGAACCATAGATATCCGATTCTTTTTTACTAAATCATGGAGGGTGGAAGGGTAAAAATACCCGTGAACTTCTACTCAAAATGTGTCTGATATCATATATATTTTAGAGATACAAAAATACTAATGAACATTCAAAATATAAGCAAAAATGTTAGCACTGTTGAATTTGAACTAACATCGTTATAACAGGGCCTATATTCTTTTTGTATATACATATGTAATGGTGGTATGTTATATTTAACGATATTAGCATTTTTGCTCTCATTTTTAATGTTCATGGGTATTCTGCACCTGTGAAATATACATGGTGGTTGGACACCCTTTTGGTAAAATTTCATAGGTATTCTTGCTTGGCCCTATCATTTAATTTGATGACATTTTATGCTTGTTTGGAATAGCGATTAGAATGCTTAAAAGAAACTTTTCAATTATGATTTATGATATACGAGGTAAGTATATGAGAAGAGTTTTATCTCGATTTATAAAAAAAGCAGCTTATAAACAATTTCAACGCCATAACACACATACCCTTTATTCGTACCGTGGAAGTCACATTGAAGTGAGGGATGAACTCAGAAGAAATCATATTGAACTTAAAATGAACCCAGACTAGCAGAATACCGATACTTTAACAAAGGGCGAATGGATCTGTAATCTAGAGAAGTATCAGTACCTCCTTCGACATAAGAGACAGAAACACAATCAACACAAATGGTTCAGTTTTGAGCTGTTCCTATTGCTGCAAAGTATCCAGCGTGCATGTCGCTGAATATAGAAGTGTCATCGGGGAGAAGAAGAGGAATATAAGGATAAATGTGCAAAAAACAAAGGAAGAGGAAACCACAAATTGCTACTCAGTTGCCACGAATTCGCTGAGAGACATTCAGCCTATAAAGCTCCTCGAGCTTCGTCTTGGTCCCAGGGGAGAGGATGTCCGCCGCTTCATCTCAGCCGCCGGGTCAGGGTTATATTCTTTCTTTCATGGGTTAAAAGCTAAAAATACCTATAAAATTTTCTTAAAAATGTATTCACCATCGTAAATTTTTTTTTTGATGCAAAAATAACCATAAATTTTTAAAAGAGGAGTAAAATTGACATGTCTGTTAAAATTAAATAACAGCCATTAACTCCAGTGTAAAAGTATAAAAATACTCCTATCTAAAAAAAAGTTATGGTGGTGGATGCACTTTTGAAAAAAGTTTATGGATATTTTTGCACTTTTGAAAACTGTTTATGGGTATTTTTACCCCCACAACCTTTTTTTTCGCTGAGAGTATTTTGGTACTTTTATACTGGAGTTAACGGCCATTAATTAATTTTAACGGACATGTCACTTCTGCCCACGTTTTAAAAGTTTATGGTTACTTTTATACCCAAAAAAAAAGTATAGTGATGGATACATTTTTAAAAAACGTTTATGAGTATTTTTGCCCTTCAACTCTTCTTTCATTTTAAAATTCATGGGGACATTAAAGGCTTTATAACCTAACCTAACGCTGTGGATGTTCCTCAGTAAGTCATAAATTTGCCTCTGGGAAAAAAAAAGTGATAAGTTTGCATTTGTAAGTGAGTGCTTGGGAAACCACAAATCCGTGGCTTGAGAAACCCTTTTCCGTAAGTTGAGATAAAACTCTTCTCACATATTTATATCTTTAATCGTAAAAATTATTCTTCAAAAGCTAATTTAAATGTACACTAATTCAAAGAAAAAATTCACTGGTGTCGTTTTTTTTCCTCCCCAAATTGCCCGGTCATATTAAATGATGATTTGAGTTGTTGGGTTGTGATGGGTGAGACCACAATTCATGCAAGAATTTCTCAGTACCTTTGGTTATTAATGTGTGATCAGGTTATCACATAGGAAGCTTTGTTGACTAACATTACCTTTATTGACTCGATTCCGTGTTTTTTACAAGTTTCAATTAATTTTTTTATAAGTGTTAATTAAAGTTATTAATTAAATTTAATTATATATTGTAAAATTCTAAAATATCCCCAATAAAAATAGTCAACTCGATCGACTAAAATTTTAAAATTACTACTATTTACTCCCCATTCCCCTAACAACTCTTCCATGTTTAATTTAATTTAATTTAATTTTTAATAATCTTAAAAAGGTGACAAACTGATTTGCACAAAATTTTTATAATCTTAACTTCAACTCCCTCCGATGTCATGTATATGCTCCATAAGAAGTAAATATCAAAATGTGTTGATATTAAATGCAACAAAATTGTATGTATGATGAATTTTGAATTGAGGTGTCCGATTGTAGGCTTGTAGCCCTAAGGTTAAATCAAATGCGTTTTTTATTGGGTCAAAGGGCTTAAATGCCCCAAAAGTTTTTGCATATGAGCATTAGGCACTTAGAAGTTTTTGACGGAGTAAATGTGCCCTAAAAATTTCAAAAACAGAGTAATTTTGTCCCTCCATTAACTGATCCTAACGATTAATGTTTGTTGACTAAATATGCAAAACTGGCATACCTATGTGACATCCACTCACTCTTTTCTTGTCCACAATAGTCTTCAGATTTTTTTTAGTAGGATTTAAAAAAAAAAACGCATATCCTCCCCTGCAATGTTTTCCGTCCTTAATATAAAACTTAATTTTGTTAGGAAAAATCCCTATAAAATACCTTTAAAATAGGTAAATCCCAAATCAGTATGGTAAAATTCGAAAATCCCAGGTGGCGGCTATTTGGAAGCGAGAGAGAAAAAGAATTGGGATAGAATTCCTGATATATTTGGGCAGTCATGTGATTTGCCTTCCTGTTCTGAAGAGATTCTATCCTAGAGTACTTTGAAATTGGCTTTTATTCTTCTAGTCAAAGATCCCTTCTCCTGTTTGTTAAATGCGTGTTTGATAGTAGCTTGTAAGTTATTAATACCCTCAACTGTTTGCTTCATATGGTTTCTTGGCCCTACCTACCTGTGGTCTTTTATGGCCCTATCTGAGAAATCCCAACATCGCAGACAACGAAGCACTGATCCTCAGATACCACAGATTCTTCTATGCGCTCAACAATTCTGAGTCAGTCAGAACCTTCCAAGTCAACCATCAGACGTTGACTTGCCGACGAAATTCATGTTGTGACACATCTTTCAAACTGTCTGACATTCGTTAATGATTTAGCTATGCTGCAATTCCAGGATAACTTCATCCTTTGTGCCTATGTAAGATTACCAATGTTTATCTTGGTAAAAATTACACTTACATGCTTCATATAGGAGTTCAGGGGAAATAAATTGACCCAGGTTTTTAATTAGTATATTCTACCCTTTACTCTTTTGTTTTCAATTAAGACAGTTTGTGTTGGAAGTAGGTAAAAGTGGCCGAAGGTGAAAATGTTTTTGGGTCAAACGACCTTCAACAAGAAGACCGAAAACTACCAAAGCATTTATAGCTTAATGGTATGAAAACTCCCCTCTAAGTGTGAGGTCGTAAATTTGATCCTGTTTATAATCTCATGCCGTTATTGTCTGCCCCTTAAATTCAAAAAAGAAAAAAGAAAACAGAGATAGAGATAGAGAGACTGAAAACTCCCTCTTAAGTAAATTTGTATGACAAGAAATAAATTGTTTTTAAATTATTTAACTTCATAAATTTTTCATATCATGATCATGTTCGTATGTTTTTTCCCCTCTAAGATTCCATATGATAAACAGAGGACTTGCTTGGATTAACGTTGACAAGTGTTACTTTCATTTTTTTTTATGCTTTTTGATAATTAAAATTTTGATATACATTTAAATAAGCTTTTTTTAAAAAAAAACTAGTTTGACAAAAAAGATTTTAAATGATTTGTTAAAAAGATAGTTTCAGGAAGTTCAAATTAAAAAACAGTTTAAAGTAAGAAGCTATAAGTTACTTAAACGTTAAAATAGTTTTAGGATAAAAGATCAACTGCTCCTAAAACCATGTCTTCATCTACCCTAAGTTTGATATTAGGAAAAAGCTACAAGCTTTTGCATATATAATGGGTAAGAAAGAATAATACTCATAAGAAACACTTGGCGTCCGGCCAAATCTTTGCGCAGCAGGATGAAAAAAGTAGTAGTGAGAAAGAACAGCGGAGATGAGAGGAAATAGAATGGGGTTGTTTTAGTCTTTTTACCTATATTATTATTAAATTAAACATAAAAATTAATTTTTCTTTACCATTCCTAATATCACAACGAAAACCAGTATTCTAAAAACCGGATGGTCGTGCCAGTCTAGGCCGGAAACTAGCCAACCAGTGGTCCGATAGATCTAGTCCAATAGGTAACCCTGGTTCAACCGGTTTTTCCATGGTTTGACCGAACTGGTTTTTCCTTCTTTTTTTTAGTATTTTATTTAGAATTTCATATAAATAACCATGAAATCTTCACTTCCTCACCAATCTAGCCCCGGTTTGACTCCGATCTGACCCATGACCCAATACACTGGCCGATTCAGTACCTCCAAGTTTCAAAACCTTGACGAAAACTCAAAATAAACATCATGATGTTACATTCCCTTGGACCCTTAAAAAGAATAAGACTCTTTTGTAGCTCCTATGAGTATGACATGCATAGTAGTAAAAGATGGAAAACAAAACTGCATAGCTCAGAAGAGAGGGCATAAGAGCGAACATTCCCTTGGACCCTTAAAAAGAATAAGACTCTTTTGTAGCTCCTATGAGTATGACATGCATAGTAGTAAAAGATGGAAAACAAAACTGCATAGCTCAGAAGAGAGGGCATAAGAGCGAACATTCCCTTGGACCCTTAAAAAGAATAAGACTCTTTTGTAGCTCCTATGAGTATGACATGCATAGTAGTAAAAGATGGAAAACAAAACTGCATAGCTCAGAAGAGAGGGCATAAGAGCGACTATTTCCAGGCTTTCCTCCCTCGGAACTGTTTGCCAGACCGATTCTGTTTTCTCTTTTTCTCAATTCGAGATTTTGCCGCCTTACTTCTCTTCGCCGCCAGTGGCATATTCTTCTTATGCTCTTTCTGTCGGTTGCTCAGGCCACCCGTCTATCCAAACAAACAAACAATCAATTACCCCATTTAAGGCAATCGAGAAGAAAACTAAAATGCTTTCATGATAATTTCGCTCTGGGAGAACCAAAACTACACAATCAATCAAAATTCCATATCAACAATTTAGGAATATTGACAGTTAAATCACTTGTAAACAGTTTTATGTTATTGCCAAATTAGTAGCAATTCTAAAGCAACCCTGGTAAACATTTTTTCTCATGTGCCACCTCAATGTCAAAATGGTCAACCTTCTATCTTGTAAACTATGGTTATATTTTCCAATTGCGGTTTCACCTCCCCTTTTCACATTCTTTGAGAGAGATTAATTTATCAGGGATGAAATGAAGATTAAAATATATCTCTTCATACTCCTTAGTTTCTTAAAACGGATATCTTTTTTTTTTTTTTTGACACTATGAACATCAGTACTGAGAGTGCCTAACTAACACGTGGTGTTGTCAAAGGTGCAACGGTGAAATCTTCACACACAAATCAAAACTTATCAACACTCATGCCCAGATCCGGATCAAATACCCAACAAAAGAAGCTTATTGGTGACTTTAAAGGTATTTTTCAAACTTCCAAGGCAGGGGTGAAATATATTTGATCCGACAGCCATACAAGAATTAGAAAAGGGGAAAACATCTCGCTTAGATATTTTTTCATACCCATATCCATCCCAAAGAATAATTGTGCTCTAATTGGGCAAATAAACAGAGCCAAATTTCTGTTTGTTTATCAACTTTGACTGGATTTTAATCATAACCCAAGGATTAATTTGAGCTAAGGAGCAAGAATTCCTTCCAAAACAAAGTTTACAGAATCATTAGCACCCAAGATTTTCCAATCCCCCCAAGGGAAGACCATTGGTTGACACCCAGAGAAAGCCTAAAAGAACCATTTTCTAACAAGGATGTGTCAAAAGGAACTTTTGAGTAAACAACCCCTTACAAAGGCATTTGGTATGTGATAGGGAGAACAAAGAAGGGAGAAACATAAACGTGCAAGGTTACAAGAGAGGGTTGAAGAGGGGGCTGGCCAGGTCAAAGGAGTAGTGGATGAAGAGGAGAGCAGGCTGGAAAAGTAACCAAGTGGTGTTTGAATAGCGTTTGTAGTCTGTTTGCTAAGTAGGCCAAAATATATGCCTACATTTGGTAACAAAATGTGGATCATGACTAGCACTCAAGGGTTACTCATAATGTTCATTTCTTTGAAAAATTCTTATTAATTTGTATTGCTTTTTGAAACTATCACATAAAATGAATATTTCCATTTTAGATTGTTCTTCATTCCCACCATCCCCTGGGCAGACTGCATCAATTATAAATGTAGCTCCATGAGACTGCAAAATGCCTGAGGTTTGGTTATTTATATCGTTGCTTCCTCTTACATAAAATATTGGTCACCCTGCCATTGGAGTCTAGGATCTAAAACCGGAAGTTTCTTTTTGGCTATGGCAATAGAGTTCACAAGACCATGCTACAAAGATTATTAAAAGTGAATCACAGAAACTCCAGAAGAAACTGTAGCAGTCAAAAGTTTGACCCCAAAGGAATTGTGAGAAAGAGCAACATACCTTCTTCTGTTTGACAGCTGCTCGAGCCATGTATTTTCCTCTATCCTCCCTACCTGCTCTGATCAATGCTAATCTTTCATCCTTGCTTAGTTTTTTCCTCACGTGAACCTAGAAGATAAATAAACAAGTGGTTACAATAAGTTTCAATATAAAACATAAAGGGGAACACCTTTTCAGAAACCCGATCCAGAAATACTATAGCAATTAAAAGAAAGTGTCTCAAATAAGTCCTAAAACTTGGCATAAAATACTGCATTATTCTCGTTATTTTCCGTGAGTTTAGCATGGTAACACTAAAGCATCAATGAGGAAAAAATTCAGCCAAAACATTGAGGAAAAACTCAGCAGAAGAAGCGACGTAGAAACGCAAAGAAGCAAGACCAAAAAAATCTCTTCAAAATTGATAGACCATTATCTATATCTGGCTATAAACCCCATGCAGGAGTAGCTAAGAAAAGCAGAACTAATCTCCCATTTCTTCATGAAAACTTTTACTGAAGGATTACCAGGTTTTGAAAAATACTATAAATCACCTAGGCTAACACATTGATTTGCAGGAATTTAAAATGGAATAAACTTATTGAACCAAAAGATTGCATTTTCTTTCCAGCTTGGCATGCAGCTAGAGATCATCTACAAAACAATTTGAAGTCTGAACAGGACAGAACTGCTTACTTCAAGCTTGGCAGGATCCACAGGTTTCAAGCCAAGTTGATCAGAGCTTGCAGACTTTGTGAACCCATGCTGAGCCAATGCATTTTTAGCTTCCTTCTTTGCCTGAGGATAACCAATGAAATAATAGAAAACAGTGATAATTATATTAGGATTTCCACTTGGTGAACAACAGATAATCCAAAAAAACAAAGACAAACCTTTAGCTCCTTGATCTTTTGGAAGTCCTCATTAGAAAGTATTCCATCTGTTTTGGCTAATTTCTTCAGAGCTCGAAGACTTGCATCACCAACATTAAGTTGTTCACCAAAATCGGTAAACTTCCTTTTTTTGTCTGAGGGTTGACTACTTTTACTCTTTCTATCAATGCTCTCATCATCATCACCAGGTGAATGAGAATCATCATCACTAGATACATGTAGTTCAACATCACTAGATGTATGATCACTATCATCATGTTCCATACCCTCACCATCCTCTTCATCAACCTGTTCATTGCCTTCAAGATTGTCCTCATCTTCAGTATCATTATCGTCATTTTCTGATCCAACATCACTATCATCTGCATCATCATCCTCATTTCCAACATCATCACCAGTCACTAGGTCCTCTTCATTACCATTGGCATTATCCTCATCATTGCCAGAGCCAATAAGCATAGAATCATCCGAATCATCACCCTCCTGCTCATTGTCACTGTCAAGAGTCTGTAGCAACTCAAGACCAGGAACATCAGTTGCAACACTAACTTCTCCGTAGGCTTTTGGTCTAGCCTTAGGGTCAATAGGCCGCCCACGGTCCTTCTTAATTAGTAGTGAAGGACAAACCTGCCAAAGAACGACATTAAAAGATTTCATAGCCAAAACCAGAAGTGTATGCACATGTCCAAGCCCAAAGAATCAAGCAGCAGTACCTCTCTGAACAAGGCAATCAAAGATCGGGAAGCATTTGAAACTGACTTATCATGTGACTTCTTATATAATGCAAGATCTTGTAGCAACTCCTCTGTCATAAGCTAGATTCAAAAGCCAAAAGGTCAGCTTCGATACCATTGTATAGGCAGAATAAAGAATTAAGAAACTTAAACAGTACCAGATGCATCATTCAAAATTTGAATCCGCACGAAAGAGAATTTATCCGAAAGAAGAGGACATTGGGGTACTTACTAAGGGCATGCGCATGCATAGCTCTTTCACCACATTTAATCCAACAGTAATAGCCTGGCAACATAGAGCCAAGTAAGGTATAGCTTATCATAGAAATAAATTATATAGTGAATCATAGTGTTAAGAGGAAGAAGAATACCTCGGGACATGAGCGGTCATGCACAAATTGATTTACTATCTGTTTAAACAAGGGCTCAACTGCATCAGGAGGAACCTACTTACAACATAAAGCTTCAATAAAATACAGAATGACAAAAATGAAAGAAAACAGAGGAAGAGGAATAAAAAGAGAAGCTGATAATCAAAATTATAAATTACAACAATAAATCTCATAATGGTAAAAAAACTTATACCATATCATGGCAAGCCTGTACTGCTGCTGCAAGCAAATTTGTGACATCTCGTTGATGTGGCTGGTTGCACAATGCAGATTTAGTCACATTTCAGTGATCCATCGATTACCAAACTAAAGCAGATTTATCAGATATCATACCTGAACATATTTCTGAAGATAAGGATATAAATTTAGTAAAATCAATCGGTGAAGTCCAACTGTTCGGGTAATCACTTTCAGCATCATCATCCTAACCTGAAGATTATAATGGTAAATAGTAGAAACCATTAAAAGTGGACTCTTTAGAAAATAATTTAGAAGACATGGGAAAAGTCAAGGATCCCAGTCCAAAAATAGGAGGAATGGTTAATTATAGTTAGAGGATGCACCTCAAATCGTTCATTACAGTTTTGAAGGCGAGAGAACAACTTCTCAGCAAAACCCTGCATACCACGTGTGATAGTGATGTTCTTGATCCAACATAACAAAATCTAAATCCAGAAGCAAGTAATAACGGTGATGATAAAATGGGCAAACCTGGGCATCTTTTAGGTGATTAAGTGGTGAACTACTGGTGTTCTTGTCTCCAGAGGACATGCGTTGCTGCTTTTTCAAGCTACGCATGACACGCTGCAGTTTAGCTTTCTTCTTTTTCTTGCTAGCTACTGTACCTTTGTGGTGTGCCTGGATTTTCATAAAGATGACCAACAATTAGGCAACTAAAATGGCAAGCTTCAACTAGATTGTCTTGCTCCAAGACATAATTTTCACAACGTACAAAAGAAAAAGAAAAGAAAGTTTAACATTGTAGGATCGTTCACATCGATTTATATAATGAATGTTGTTGTATATGCAGACATGGATGAACGTAGTTAGTTTGCCAACAATATCTGCTATGCACATGACATAGCATCATCAATCGGTAATTCAATATTAATTTATTCCTTAAGTGCACACCTAACCTTGTAAATTGCCTCCTTATTAAGGAGAACTTGAGATTGTGCTGATGATTCATGTTCACTGCTAGAATCATCACTGTGCTCATCGTTTTCAATCTTCTCATAATCCAAAAGAAATGACAAAGCAGCTATCATGATCCTGAGAGACGCAAATATTAAAACATGAATTCTGTCGGAAAAAATTACAAGAGTCCCCTAGCAAAATGGATACCTTGATGATGGATGTAAGGAAGCTGTACAGATGGCATTTGCAGTTCTATCATCAAACCATATTTTCCTCCGATGAAGTTCACACAGAGTGATCAGTGATTGCTTGGCCCTTGCTACATCTTCTTGCTACTAACATGCGCACGACAGTTACAAGACATCCAATCATATAAGGAAGCAGAAGATAGGAAATCTTGCAAATGTTCACTAACCTGTAGCATCCCAAACAAGACATTTTGAAGTGCTCGGTTCCTTGCTTCATTTTTATGTTTTTGATTCATGCGCCTAATGCTATGAACAACATGGTCAAATGCCAACTTTCTTAACGTTTTGTCACCAAGGGTTTGGAGATCCATGAACAATGGAAGTATTTCTCCAATATCAGCAATCTAATATACAAAGCAAAAGAAAAGTCATATTTGATAGTTATGCATGTTCCAGACGTTCTTTCAAATTTAATTCTCTACGTCAGGTCTGACTTTCCACCTAAGGAAAGCTAACTCTTCCCACTGTCAGAGTTCTCCATTTACCATAACGTCAATAATAGACATATTTCTTAGAGATTATAGAGGCAAATATGATGGTTAAAATGGGGGAAACTCAATAAGCAAGGTATTCACAAAATTTATGATACAACATAATGAAGCAATTTTCTTCACTACATTTTTAAATTATAAATCTTTTGTGGTAAACCTGATGATAAAAAACTAAATTAATGATAGGTACCATAAAGCCAGTTGACAATGTACCTGTCTATTTACAAGGAGAATGAGAGCCTGTGTCAGGTGACACCGAAGCCCAGACAGTAGAGTGCTTCCAGCAGAGCGAAGCAAATTCGCTAGCTTCTTGGGGAAATCAGCAAGATGTGCAGGATAGAAGGGAGTGACATGGGCCAAGAACATAGCCCTGTCACCAAGGTCTTTGGCTATGGAGGAGTCGATACCGATGCCGCTGATAGAGGTGAAACTCATCGCTGCTTGTTGCTGGAAGAGTTCCAATGAAGAATTGAATTGATTGTAGAGGAGGACCAGCTCAGACACGTATCCCTCAGGGTCACACTTCATTTTAGATTGAAGTGAGGGCAAACTCAGCTTCTCAGAGGTCCGACTAGACGCCCATAGAGATTCTGGCGTCACGCCGGAGACGGCGTGAAGAGGCATGGAGCGAGTTTGTGGGTGAGGTCCTATGTGCAAATCGCTGACACCTAAGGAGCAGAAAAAGAAGAAACCGATGAGAAACACTACATATTTATAGGAGTATTTATCAAAATTTTTTTAGAAAATTAGTATGAAGTCCCAAAACATAATCAAAGTCCAAAATAAGTGGGCAGTAATAACAAGTTTCTTGGCCCCAAACAAAAAAAAACTAGTTCCAATTGAGAAAATGATCAAAGATTTGCTTATTATCAACTTTTTCGTGATACATCAGTTAGATGAAGGAACTCTTTCACTCGGCAGACATTAAATGTAGTTCTCACTTAAAATTGCAAGTCTGTAACCCAGCTCATGATCAACAAACCAATCTACCCAGCTCACAGAAAAAAAATTGAGAAATAATATACTAATGCTAGTATATCTTTTCATCTTTAACTTTTAACAACGTCTATCACAAAAAAATAAAATTTTCAAATATCCTATATCATTTTAATGTCTTGATTAAATTTCAACGATATTTGAATTCTCTCCTCTAAAATGGAGTAATCTAAGGTACCCATTGATCACAACACAGGCAATTGAAATTAGCACTGGGAAAACGGGCCGGCCCGTGACAGGCTTGGGCCTAAATGGGCCGCGGCCCGTTTAGTCCCGAGTCCTAAAAGCGTCCAGAATTAGCGGCCTGTGACGGGCTTGGGCCTAAACAGCCGGCCCGTTTAGGCCCGAGTCCTAAGAGCATCCAAAATTAGCGGCCCGGCCTGTTTAACTAAAGCCCGCAGGCTTCCTGCCCGTTTATCATTTTCCTTCCCCTTATGTCCTTAAAGATTAAAATACCTAATCTAACACATAAATATCATCAAAACTAATTTAAAACATAAATATCATCCATGTTAATAAAACCAAAACACTACAACATAGTATACTGATAGTATACCTGGTGTTTTATAATAGTATACGGATATCAAATGATACTGGCTTGATCTTCACTTAAAGCTTGTATTTCCCTTTTCAAAATCTTACCTATCTATTCATCAATTTCTGATAGGAATGCATAGCAAACATGTTCTTCATTCTTTGCTCACTTATCTAATATGCAGAGACACCTAAAAAATAATCCCTATGACCAGGAAGGAGTGCTTCATTTGTTTGACAAGATCTTATTTTCCTTTTCGAAATCTTACCTATCTATTCATATATACTTTGGATCATATATACTTTCCACAAATAATGTTCATTCAGATTCACATAATCACGGTGAAAATATTTTCACATTCAGATTCACATAATGTTCATTCAGAGCCACAGGAATATTTTCACGGTGAAAATATTCATTCAGATTCACATATCACATCAGATTCACATTAACAAAAAAGCACAGGAGTGATCACTAGATTAATAGATCAACAAGCAAGACGGAGATCGAAAATACTTGAGACTGAGAGTGAGACAGAGCAAGGCTGCCACCGAGAGTCGAGAGACAAGAGAGCAAGACGGAGACTGTTGATCTGTTGCTGCCGTTAGTGCCCTGAGACGAGAGAGCACAGGAGGGGCTGGAGGACCGGATCGCAAGATCGGGTCGCGTCAGCGTCTCTCGTCGGCGACTCAGCACAGGAGGGCCTCGTCGGGGTCGGGGAGGAGTTCGCTTGCAGGTCCAGGTTCGCGTCGGCGTGATGGCATCCGTCTCGTCGTCTCTCGTCTCGGCGTCCGAACTCCGACAGGCGACGGCGACTAGTGAGTCTGAGAGATTGATAGGTAGAGTAGTACGAACTGGACCTTAAACGATAGAGTCGTGATAATTAATAGCTCTTGTCGCATTCATAAAAAAAATAATTTCATATG
Source organism: Inga oerstediana (assembly GCA_963210345.1). Classification (NCBI taxonomy): domain Eukaryota; kingdom Viridiplantae; phylum Streptophyta; class Magnoliopsida; order Fabales; family Fabaceae; genus Inga; species Inga oerstediana. The sequence continues at coordinate 30,555,017 of OY723406.1, forward strand.
CAGAAAATTTGTATGAAAAACAATAAGATTTCTCTTCAAGATCCTGACTTTCAAGTTAAACTTAATCAGACGAAGCAATAAACTTAAATAAACCACAAAAAACTTCATTTTCAGTACATACAAGAAGGATCGAATGAAGGCATAAGTTGAAGAACAAGAATGAAGAACGAACTCTGATACTTACCTGAATGAAGACAGCGGAAAGCTGGAGTAGCAGGCGGCGGCGGCGGCTGGAGGAGCAGGCGGCGATGATGAACCGAACAAAATATTGTATTGAGGAGCTGCGTTTTCTAAACGCACCGTTTCTATCCCCGTTCTCTCAAGTCTCAATCGCTCAGTGACACAGAACAATTCTTTGCTGCGTTATGGCGGAGAAACCTCAACCGGTTCGGGTGCTATACTGCCCCGTCTGCAGTTTGCCCGCCGCTGAGTGCTGAGTCGCAGTTGCAAAGCGGGCAAGCAGCAGAGAAAGGTGTGGGACTGCTGGTCGGGGGGGTGGGAGTGGGACTGAAGGTCGATTTTTTTTTTCCTTTTCTCCTAGGGCTACAGCCTAGTGTTCACTTATGAAAAAATAATAAAAATAAACGGGCCCGTTTAAACCCTAGGTTCTATAGGGCCAGCTTTTAAAGCTCACTTTCTTTCTTTTCTTTCTAAAAATTCGGCTCTCAATGCATCCGGATCTAATTGGGCTCGACCCGATTTCACCCCTCCAGTAGCAGTCTCAAACAAAATATGCAAAAAGACGTAGATCGGTCAATAGTAGCATCACCCATTTGAGAGATTGGACTTCATCCTGACCTAGAAAAATTGTTGCAGAATTCTGAGTTAATCCAACCCATATGACCTGACCCACTACAAGTTTTAAAAAAATAAATGAATTTTTAAAATGCATGGATAATATATCGTCCTGTAAATTATGTTTCTTTAAAGTAAAAATAGTTTAAAATTTTTTTAAAAAAAACTTCGAGACACTATTTCTAAATTATAAATAATGTCATTTTTCTAATACAGGATTTGAGGATGGTTTATCATTCAATTATATTGCGAACGCTTGTGGATATACGAAGTGCCTTTTGATTTAAACCATGGAGATGAAGTGCATTTTAATACCTAAATAGTCCTACTCAAGTACTCAAACTAAATTTCATATAAAACTCACTCTAATTCTCTTCAAATGCAACCCAAAAAAAAAAAGAAAAAGAAATAAATGAGCCCTTCACATTTTTATACCATACAAATAAGAACAAAAGTTTATGGGTACTCTGGATGTATAGGATGAAATAATTGACGCGTTCAAGCAAAGTACTTCCTTCAATATATATAAATAACCGATTTTTGGCCCCAAAAAAATAACCGATTTGCTAAAATAAAAAAATTGGTTAAACATAAAATCGATTAAAGAGAATAAATATGCAAAAAATATATTCTATTTTTAAAATATCCTTACTTATGGGGAAGAGGATGAGAGGGATAATTAATATAATATGTGAATAAAAATTATTGTTAAAATTTCAGATATCTTATAAGAATACTCGTGCCTACCCAAAAACTAGAGCCAGTAATATGGGCTCCACCTAAGAGCCTGCTATTTAGGATAAGGTTAGGGTTAGGAAAATCCTAACTTTCAAAAGTGCAGGTCTGTATCTAGCCTACAGGTTGGTGGGTTAGCTAGCATAATTTTTTTTAACATATAATAATATTACAAAATCTATAAGTCTCACACTCCTACCTTGGTACCTCTCAATCCCAAAGAGAATAAATCTTAGCATCTTTCCTCCATTAAACTAAATTAGTATATCTTGATTTCTTGAGGATGATTTAATGTTTTTTGTTTGTAAACTTTAACAAATTTGATAACTTTATCTTTTAAATTATGGATTATGTTTTTGAATTTTGATAAGTGGAATGATTGATACTAGGAAGGCAAATTTGATGACTCATATATGTGCCTCAGACTTTCGGCCATCTTAAGAAAATAGGAACAATTTTTTTAAAAAAATGCGAGCTTGTGGACTAACTCACCAACCCGCACTATTGGTTAGGGTTGGGAAAATCCCAGACCGCACCGTCTGTCACATAGGCTAGGCCACGTGCGGGATGATGCATTCCCAACTCTACCAAAAGCTTACATCCTTCCACACCAGAGAGGGTACATAATAGAGCTAGTAATATGGGTTTTAATTATGGGTCGAACCTGTCTAACATGGAAAAATGGGAGGTTTGGGTTCTACAAAAGTGGGACTGTTTTGATGTGATTTTTTTTTTTTTTTTGCCTGAATCCATATGGGCCCAACCCACGGCAGATTTGACTGTTTTTATTATTTTATTTTCTTAAAAAAAATCTATGATTTCTCTTGGTGTATTATATAACCTAACACCATTAATATCAAATAATTATTGATTGTATTGAATGTTAATGATGGCCTGGATTTATGTTTATTTTATAATACGTGGACTTGCAATGAATGCTTAATTTACAATGTTTGAAACTTTGTATTTGATGTTTTATTATCATCACTTTATGATTTTGTAATGTATTTTAAATTTTTTTATAGTTTAGGTATGTAGAAAAAAATTTCAGTATAATGTTAAAACAAAGTTTGAAAAATACAGTATAAAAATTTTTTCAAAATAGAAAAATGATATGGGTTGAGCGGACTAACCAACCAACTTAAAAATTATGGATTGAGTTGGCTAAATGTCAACTTATATTGATATAGTTCTTTTTTGTTCAAACCCATATGATTCCAGCCTATGACGGGTTAGCAGAACCTAATGATCCAGCCCATATTACCAGCTATAACATAATGTTTCTTGTGCCAATGAAAGACGAAAAAAATGAGAGAACTGATGATGTAGCCATATAATATACAGTTTTGCTGTTTAGGGCCTACAAAAGCACATCAAATCTATATAATACAACACTACTCATTTCTTAAACTCTGTATCTCCATATGATGCATGAGATCCTTGCTAATTTAACTTTAAATGTAAACCCGTAAACCCTAGAGCTAAAATCTTTGCAAAATTTGGATGCTCTAAGCAGGAACAGCTTCCCCTTTCAAGTGGTCGCGCCTGCTCTCGATGAATGTTTGTCGAAATTGTTCGAAGCTTCCGTCTTTGATCGTTTCCCTTATCAGACGAAAGAACATCAAATAGTGGTGTGTATTGTGGCTGCAAAATTCCAATATAATAAATAAATTTATTAACACCATTATAACTAGCAATAACATATAACTATATGTTACAGAACAGATTTATTGTAACACAGCTAATAACAACACTATTTGAGCAAAGATATTCATACATTTCTAGTAGGATTTGTGCCAACATCTCGTGAACGTTGAGTAGGTGATTGATGTATGCTTTGGTATGGTTCTTGCACGTATAGCAGGTGCAATTTGCTACAATGGGAGACAAATCCTTCCTGCATGAAAAGGCATAAAAAAAAGTTAAAAAGACAATAGCTATAATTACAACATTTCCATCACTTAAGATGAGTTCAAAGTTCCCACATAAATTTAGTTCTAATGTCAGTCCAATAGCTATAATTACAAGTTAATAACACAAACTAGCTCAACAAAAACAACAAAACCTTATCCTTTTAGGAAGGGTCGGTTACACAGGGTTGGCTAGTTTAATAACACAAACTAGCTCACTAGTTAAGAAATAAAACTATTCTCTTATAGACCAGAGTTGATTCAAACAAAATACTATCAATAAATACCACAAGTGTCAAAATTTAGGTCTTTGGAATCAATATTACAAAATGATAGTGAAATGGATGAAAACATTATGCATAGTCATAGGACTGGGTGGTTGAAATAAGAAAAGGCATCATGAGTTGTTTATGACCACAGTAAATCTACTAAGCTAAAAGGAAAGCCCATCAAACTATTATAAGGCCAGCAAAGCTATAGGGTGGCAAACGCTTTTCGTTTAAGTTAAGATGGATGCATCGTCATACCAATTAGAAAACAAGAAGAAATTAGTTGTCTATGAAAGAAAGTTTCCATGCATCTATCAAGGAGAAAATTGTAGAAAACTGGTTAAGGTAGTTTGGATATGTGTAATGAAAGCCACTAAAATCAGCCCTGAGGAGAGTTGAGCAAATAGTCTTTATCTCTGAAAAAATAAAAATTAAAAGCTCGTCATCAAATACATTATATCTGTTTTAATCAATAAAATAGTACACCAAAACTATCCAAATAACTATAGTCTTTCAGCCACTAAAAAATTCACAAATTCCGTTAGGGTTCCTAAAGATCTAGATTTATTAACAAGAATAACCAAACAATATTATGCATTGACCTCAAGTTTAGTGCCACTTTACATTACCTACTGATTAAAATTTCAACCCCATACCAGTAGTAGCATACTAAAACATAAACAAAATAAAAAACAAAAATGTTGAACAATTTATCATGTTACCTATAAACAGTAGCTCTCAAATTAATTTTGGTGGAGTCACTTCCTATTTGACTCAGCTGCATATTATAATGATTCCTGTGTTTGTCCAGTAGAAAGGTAAGTGCATATCCTCCAAGTGTAAGGGAATATACGTACCTGCAAATCATCTCATTAACCATTCAAATTTCATGGTAGATCATAATACTGTAAGGATCAGGTTGTTGTCAGTAAAAATATTAAGTAGTCTTGGCAACTTACGTTGAGTCAAAAAGATCGATTCCGGTGGCTATTCCTTGCAAGACCTCCTCTGTAAAGTTAAAATTATTTTTTCATGTAAATGTAATAAATTTCTGTTCATTCTGGCTGAATTAAGGAAAAATCAAATTTGTAAGGATTTTTTTTATAAACATTTTAAAGAACAAAGATTATATATATGGATAAGAAAAGGGTGAATAAAATGATAGTCATGAATTATTTACTAACCCAATCCTAGGTCAACTATCAACTGAATTAAAATCATGTCTCCCTCACTCTTATATGATCATGCCGCTTCAAGTGCCAAATCCAGTAGGTAGTTCATAACACCAACTAAATATGGCATTTTGCATCAAAGATTAATGTCAATGAACCAAAAAAATAGCTATATTAAACAAGGTACCTGGAAGACCAAGCGCAGAGACCATGCGTGGCTTATCATCTGGCAGGATATCCTGAGAATAAAGTTGTCATGTTCTATTTCTCGCTATTCAAAGAAAACGTCAATTTTCTACCACTATGTACAAGTATAAAACATGCTCGAGTTTTACCAACAAAAGGCTTGTGTGCGTGTGTATGTGATTTTGCGTTAAAGAAAATTAATAAGAAAACACCTGTCCATGAATTTACAGGGCACTAAAGTTTTGTTTGAGAGAAAGAAGACCATCAATAACTTAAGCGTTTCTAGAGCCAAAGCCCTGGCCACTTCTTTCTATTTCATTTGTTCAGAAACAATGCCTACTAGCTCAAACCACTCTGTATAATTAAAGATTGTTACTAAGTGACGAAGACAAGGTGGAGACAACCAATGAAATGATGTCGCAGAACAGAGGAAACTCTATAAAGACAATGCGCTGACCCAAGCAGGCTTTGACTTATCACCAGTAATAATTAGCATTCACATTCTCAATGGATACAATAATTCCCAATGGAGCCAGTTCATTATCATTAAGGAAACAAAAGATAAGGCCCTAGTTGAATTAGGTTCTGTGGATAATTTGAGAGAAAAATACGTTCTTCTCATATATTTCATAGAGTACTGACATACAGCGGCTATAGATTGGTGCCCCTCAATGTACCAATTGAACTAATATAGATTAGGCTTTAGGTCCCAATTCAGAACACAGCATCTTACCATGATAGCAGTAAGAAGAGAAGGTCGTTCATCAGTGCTCTCTCCAAGCCCAAAGCCCCCAATCCAATAACCTGCATAAATTATTACAGCTCCATTTTTGAGTTGTCCACAACAATATATGTGGATAATTATTCTAAAACTGAAATGTCTGATTATAACTCAAGAAAATGCCCACTTCAAATGTAAGATAAGCAACAGTCACTCAGTCAGTATAGAAACTCTGGAGGTAATATAAGTAATTAAGTACAACTGCACATTTCCAGTTTGTTACCAAGACTGTATTCAGTTAAGGATGGGAGACAACAGAAGGAAAAAGGATTATGTGACTAGTGATAAGAGGAAATAAAGATATTCAGTTATACACTCAAAAACTTTTTCTTCCACTCCAAACAGAAACACATGCCAAAAGATGAAAATATTAGTTAGAAAGGGGCCAACGTTGTAAGAGGAAAAATGTATTAGTTTAACAAGCTTTCACTAATCACTATCAGATATTCTTAACTAATAAAATACAAGTCTCTAAGCAGTAACACTTCATAGTAACACATCAGAGAACTAGTGGTGCCTGATCACTTTACTCTGGCAGAGAAACAATGGAAGACAAGGAAAAAAGAAAGATGCAAAGTTTATATAGACATGCCAGAGTAGACCAATTTGTCCCATATCCAAAGTATGTGCTGCATCTACCATACTCTAGGCTAAAAAGGGATCAGAAGCATGTAATAATTACTCAGAAGCAAATATCACCATATCAGCATAATTTTTCGCTACCTATGAAACTCAAGCAGTAAAAAGATATAAATGGTGTAAACCATTTATCCAATAATTACTCAATGGTAAGTTCCAGCATATTTGCATAATTTTCACTACCTATGAAATTCTAGTGGTAAATAATATAAATAATGTAAAATATTAATTTAGTTAGATGTCTTTTCAAAAAAAGGGAAGAACCTGATACATTTCGCTTGGCTACCTCCTCCGCACAACGCTTTCGTTCTTCCAAATTTGAACCTCCAACAATGGCGCCAAAGGCACATCCACCTGCCTGAATTTTGAAAGATAAATGCATCTCCAGTTTAAGTCTATCATATTGATACCATAGTGCTTAGTCACAAATTGAATATATTAAAATAAACAAATTTATCAATCACCAATGTCAAAACAAAGCTGACTAGATGACATTAAAAACCCATCTTTATGCTGCAAGGCTGAATGGTAAGCCTTAAGTCAATCAATGAAGAATTCCTTGCAATTTTTTTCCTTTCCACTTATGATGAAAGAGTGAGAGTGAGAGTGAGAACGAGAGCGAGAGCATGACTTGCAATTGATTTAGCTCACAAATCTATATATCTATATATAAAATAAAAAACCCTAACAAACAGCACTATTCCTAAGCCACAAAAAATGCGGTTCATTTCTCAAACTCCATGCGATGCATAGGACCCAAACTAGTTTAACCAAAAAAAGAGGTAGGGAGCATAGGTTCATGGTGGTTGTTTGGGCAGGGGAGCTATCCATCTCCTTAGATTTGAAAAGCTCAATAATCTGGTCCCAGATTTGACCATTTGTCTTCTTTCCCGCACTTTGTATCAAGTGTCTTGATTATGGGCATTCAAGTAATAATGTTAAAATCATAGGAAAAACCGATAATATGGAAAAGGAAATCCTTTCAACCAGCTTGAAACAAACAATAATAATAAATTATGAGGAATTTCATTCCATTCTAACAGAGAGAAGAATAACAATATATCACGTAATCATGTATTTTCCTTTACCGGATTCAATGCAAGGCAGTCATCAAGCCATCTGACAGTTCGATCTACTGAGGTTTTGTTCCTTTTATCCGTCACCCAAGCAGGTACTTCATCAGCCAAAGCAACCCATATGTTTGGCCTCATGTGTGATATCATTTCCATATAATCTTTGGGTTTAATCTGTCAAAATTAATAACCTTCATCACATTCACCATTATTTAAACAAACACAAAGAACTAGTCAATTCATCCAGCAAGTGTATATTGATTTTACCAAGAGACGACCACAAGGGGTTTCAAAAGATGCCCCAAGTTTGGTACTTCCAATAGCCTCAGGAAGACAACTAATAGAATCCCTAACTACAGCTGCAATCCCATATTCATGCAAACTGAGCATTCGATGGAGCCCCCCTATTTTTGATATAGTCTTTGTAGGAAGTCCTTCCAAACTGCAAAAGCACATTTGGCATAGGTCACTCAACTCAAATCAATCAGGTACTATAGCAATCTTTAACTTTTTACAGGAATGAAATTTCCCGAGCACCATTTTTATTTATATTGATGCCTTGCAACAAATACCTCCAGCAAAAAGTGGTCACCACCATGTTGCTGCAACCATGATTATTACAACCAAAACGCATTTTCAGTTCTAAAGTTTCTCAATCAACTCCACCTTGACCATAGCATGATAGCTGGCCCCATGCAACACACCCCAACACCACTGTAAACCCAAGACCCTACCCAAGATCAGCTCAAGTCAATAAAGCACGATCACACAATCACCAAAACCACCAAAACTCAATGCCCCAAATATGTTTAAAACAAAACGATGCTATCACAAGTTGGAAACAAGCAACATTACAGTAGTGACTCACTTTTAATAATAAATACACAATTAGGTCCCTTATAGATATGCCTTGTGATTCAACACAAGGTCCTATTTCTTTACATAACTTCATGTTCATCTTCCACTATACCAAAGTATATATTCATCGAGATAATGCAGGAGGTATACTTTTAGTAACAAATTTATGCAGAAGAAGGAATGAGATTGGGCGAAGTGCTTACAAGTGGAGAGGAGAAACTTGAAGGAAACGACAATCAGGAGAAGGGAGAGAAGAAAGAAGGTCGGGGGATATGAAGTAAGGGAGGCCTTTACGAGTAGATAAGAGAAGAGCAGGAGTCTCTATAGGATTCGGACAGCTTCCGATCTCCAGTACTCCGGCACGCGCGCCGCTGCTCCAAGCCTTCACGTTAAACTTCATTTTCCCTCTCTCACCCTCTTCGCTCCGCCGACGGTGAGGCCTGGCTGGGACGATGAAATGGACTTTGGTGATCGGATTATAAGAATGGAAATAGGAATGGACTGTTTAAAAATATGTTTGGTTGGAGCTAGAATCTTGATATAATTTTATTCAATGGGAATTTAAAATATAAAATACCAAAAATGCTCTTTTCAGAATTGGAAAAAACCTACTGAGACGTCCCATACATAAAATTTAATTATTATTTATAATTAATAAGTCTTTTATAATGGACTTATTATTGATATGTCTCAATAAATTTGTGTAAAAATTGGGAAAATCCCAAAAAATGAATTTTAAAAATACTAAAGGATAAAAAAGTGTTTCAAATATTCACAATACCATAGAAGTGTGCGGGTCTAATTTATCCTTTTTGGATAAGGATTTAACAAATTCAGATTAAGTTTTAATAAGTTCTAATAAGATTTTCACATATTCTAATTCAAAATTTACTATTTGCTACAATGATAATATATTGATTCCCACATTTGATATGGATTTCACAAGTTCAGATAAGGTCTTAACAAGTTCTAATAAAATTTTCACAAATTCCAATTCACAATCACTATTTGCCAAGGAATGAAAAACCGGACCGGGCAATAAACTGGTTACAGCACAGGTTCAAGGGTTAATGGGTCAACCGGGGTCTAACCGGTAGTTGAACCGGTCATATTAAAATATTATAATTTATTAGTGATAATATATATTAATATATTTTTAAACTTCTATAGATAAAAATAAATATTTTTAGAAAAAAATGTTTAAAATCTATTAGTATTAGTTATAATACCTATACTTATGCAAAGATATCTCATTTCCTATAATTATTATATCTTTTAAATAATTTTTTTCATTATTTTCTTCATTTTTTTAGATTTGTTCTTTCTTTATTTATTTTTCTCTTTATTTTAGTCTTCAACTTTTCATTTTGCCCTAAAAAAACACAAAATAAAAATTTGGAAATTTTTTTTTAAAAAAGGAAGAAACCGGGTTAACCGGTTGGACCACCGGTTTTACTGGTTTCACCGGTTCTGACCGGTCCAACCGGTCTGACCGGTTTGCTGATCAAACCGGACCGGACAAGGAACCGGTTCCCGGTTCAACCGGTCGAACCGGCCGGTTCGGTTCGATTTTTTGTACTATGCTATTTGCTACAATAGCAAGCTATTGATTCCCATTTTTTATAAGGGTTTCATAAGTTCAAATAAGGTTTTAACAAATTCTGATAAGATTTTTGCAAATTCTAATCCAAAATTCATCACTTGTTACAAGGACAAGGTATTGAAAACCACTCATGATCAGAGTTTCACAAGTTCAGATAATGTTTTAACAAGTTCTGATAAGATTTTATCAGAAGTGAGAATCAATACCTTATCATCGTAGCAAGTGGTGATTTTTAAATTAGAATTTGTAAAAATTTTATCATAACTTGTTAAAACCTTATCTGAATTTATCAAACCTTATAAAAAATAGGAGCATGTTTTTAAAACTTAGAGGATATTCCCGTCATTTCCATTTGATTTTGCAAAGAACAAATCAAGTCTTTATGCCTCTCTAGCATTATAAATATTTAGAACACCTGTTTCTCTTTTTTAAAAAAAATCAAGGATTTTCCCTAAAAAAAATTTATAAGTTAAATTATAAAGAGAAAATTCCAAATAAATACCATTGAAATTAGAAAACTCCAAAAAATCTGTTAATACATAGAAATGACATAAAGGTAACAGGTATCTAATTAAAATTTTAATGTGTTGATAATTTTACCATTATGTCCCTTAGTTTTTAAATTAAAAAAAAAAAGGTGCCTTGCCAGAGCACCATCATCGGTCACCCGCCAGAGCTATAGCTCTGACCAGCTTGCAATTCCCAGCGGCCTGACTCCAGCTGCCAACAATTAGAGCTCTAGAGCAGGGGCTATTTTTTGCGCTGTGGGGTTTAAATTTTTTTTAAAAAAAAATGGAAGCAAGGGGTGGGATTTGAACCCACCCCACCACTTTGCCCACCAAAGCTCTTTTGTTATATATATGCATTAGTATATATGTGTATAATATAAATAAATGTATAATGATATTGACAAAATAAGTAATGAAAATAACGAAATGCTTAATGGTATTGACTAGAGGCATAATTATATTAGCTAAATGACTGATGACACTAACTAAGGACGTAATGATATTCATTTAAAGTATAAATAAACTACTTAAAGGTGTAATAGTTAGACGTGGGCAAACACCGAATGATCCAGTCCATACTCATCCCTAATAATAGTATTAACTAAAGGTATAATGACATTGACTAAATAAGTAATGGTATGGACTAGACGAGTAGTAAGATTAGTTAAAGGCGTAATAACACTAACTTGATGAATAATAGGATTGACTAAAGACGTAATGACATTGACTTGATGAGTAATGGTATTGAGTAAAGGCGTAATGGTATTGACCAAATGATGTGATTGACTAAAGGCGTAATGACATTGACATCAATCCCATTGATGTCAATCACATTGATCGTTTGGTCAAATATCATTACACCTTTACTCAATATCATTACTCATCAAATTAGTGTCATTACACCTTCAATCAATCTTACTATTTATTTAGTCAATACCATTACTTATTTAATCAATGTCACGACGCCTTTAGTCAATACCATTTTGTAACATCCTTATTTTTGTTAGCATTTAAAAAAATTGTAGCTAAAGTTTTATTTAGTCAAAGAGTATATAATAAATTAATAATTTAAAATAAGTATAAAGTTTTAAATATTTATTCTATGCAAAAGAAATAAATACAAAGGAAATACCTTCTTCAAATAATTAGTTTAAATATATGAGTATGTGTGTGTAGACTTATCATATTATTATTAAAAAATAATATTGAACAGTAAAAAGAAAAAAATTATTATCTAAAAAAGTGCATGTAATATTATTTTAATAAGAGGAGACAAACTCTAACCCTACTCCTATAAAAACTCCCTCCTTCCCCTCACCCTTTCACCACAGTGTCGCATCAACAGACCTTAGGTAAGTGCTCTTCTTCTTCTCTCCTTATTCTTATTTGTCAAACTATACTTGTCTTGTCAAACTCCATTTCTTCTCTCTTCCTCCATTGTCCTTTCACATCACATCCCCCTCCCTTTCTCCTTTCAGTCTTCACTGTGCATGGACTTGTGTATGTGCTTTTCTTCTAAAATTTATTTTTCATGCCCCATTTTTCTTTTATTCAATTGATGTGGGCTGTGGGGATATATCCTATATATATATTTATACTGTGTCTGAGTGTGTTTTCACTCATATTTCTTTCTTTCTTTTTTTTAAAATCCACATTATTACTTTGTGTATTCCTTTCATTCCCCAAGATCACTATTGAATTTTTTTTACCTTTTGTTATGCATTATATATCTATATATCTATATATATGTATATATATTTTTTAGCAATCATGACTTACAGAATCCTATTTTTGAGGTTGTATATATATATATATATATATATATTTAAATTCTATCCTTCTCTCTAGCTATTTTGAAATCCCATTTATTTTTGCTTGTGTGTTTTTTGTTATTATATATATATATATATATTGTTGCCAACATATAGATAGATATATTGATGTACACCAATTTCCACCATTAATCCGGACAGACTTTGGATGTGCCTATGACAATAGCCCCCACATTCACTTCTCTTTGATATCAATGCACAGTAGCCTTGCAAAGTGTTAGATCTCATGTTTTGATGATAACAAAAGAATGGTTTGAAAAGGAAATGATTAATAAACAAGTTTAAACAAAGGAATAACAGGGATAAGCATCACTTGAAGTAAGCATTGGAGTAATGAAGAAAGGCCAAGAGAAAATGCTGAGGAACTTGATCTGAAGCAAGTTTTCTAAGGCATTACTCGAGTACCTACTCGAGTAATGAGACAAAACTTGAAGTAACCAAAGGCACCTTCCAGTAACCTGCCAACGTTACTCGAGTAGTTACTCGAGCAATAGTGTAAGTATTTTCAAGTTGCTCTCGGCCTGCCAATGTTACTCGAGGAGCGACTCGAGTAACCAGGTAAAAACTTGGAGTTGCTCTCGGCTTGCCAATGTTACTCGAGGCGTTACTCGAGTAACCATGTGAAAAACTTCCAGTTGCTTTCAAGTTGCCAATGATACTCGAGTAGCTACTCGAGTAACTCTGTTTCTGAAAATGTGGAGCTCTCGGCACTTTGTACTACTGCCAATGTTACTCGAGGAGCTACTCGAGTAACAGACTAAAGTAAGTAAAAACTTGAAGGTGGTACCCGATTAACTTGATATAAATTTATCTCATTTTCCTCGAGTCCTTACTCTAGTATGCAAGTATCTAATGTTGTATTTTAAGTGGATTCCTCGAGTAAGTACCCGAGTATGCAGAAATATTTTCAAGGTAAACCTTAAGTCCTTACCAGGGTAAGTCATGCACAAAAAGTACATTTACTTAAGGTGGTACCCGAGTAACCTATGCAAAAATGAGTGCATTACTCGAGTAAGTACTCGAGTAACAAGGTAAGTGCTCTCGGCCTTGAAATCCTGCCAATATTACTGGAGTAGAGCATCGAGTAACCACAAGTTTATTTGAAGGTTTACTCGAGTTAGTACCCGAGTAACTCATAAAGTTGTGAGTGCATTACTCGAGTAGGTACCCGAGTAAACATATATTTCCAAAGGTTTGAAAATTGGTTATTCCATGCACTACCCGAGTAATCTTGTATTTATTCATTGACTTGCAGTTGATCAAAGATCTCTCGATGATACTCGAGTAAGTACTCGAGTAAACTTCATGTGATACTCGAGTAGCTACTCGAGTAAGAAAACCCAGAAAGTTTGAAATCATTCCAACGGTCATTGTTTTGTTTCCTATTTGATTAACTTTTCATTATATTAGTATTCTTAGCATTTCAACAGATAAAGAATGAAGAGATCTTACCAAATAAGGAAAGTCAAAAGCAACGCTCAAATGTCACCGACCGTCACCTACTGCAACGTATGTTTTTCAAAAACTGGAAAAGTCAATAATGGCTGCGCACGCTCCAACGGACATGAAGAAATATGTTCCACCAATCATTACCAACGTATCTATATATATGGGAACATCTGAACAGAGAGATATACAAGAACACACTTACGAACGTATCATCAAGTTCATTACTCTGTTTTTCATTGTACTTGTGATTTTATGCTTCAGTGATTCTTATTTACTCTGTGAGAGAGATATTTCATTCAAACTCAATATTTGTTATTGAGGTAACTTAAGGTTGTGGAACCTTGAGTTGGGATTGAATTACAACTTGTAAGGGGGAGCGAGTGTCCAGGTGTAGGAACTTGCTTGTACTGAGGTGCCAAGAACCCACTGAATCTTGGAAGTTATAGTGAAAATCTCAGAGAAGCTCTGAGGACTGGACGTAGGTCAAAGTGGTTGTGGCCGAACCAGTATAAATCCTGGTGTACACTTCGGTGATATTTCTCCTTATTCTTTCCTGTTTTAATTCCACTGTTAAAGTTTTATATTTCCGTCGAAATTTTAAGGTCACCCAATTCACCCCCCTCTTGGGTGAAACGCTTGCTCTAACACAAAGGGATTCCAAGTCTCTCTCTAATATATCACATCACCCTTTTTAGTCCTTCTTGTTTTCCCCCCTTTCACATACCAATTTCTTTAGAACTTGCACAGCACTGCATATAGGTCTCCTCACCCATCTGTAGTCACAGTTTTATTGTTTGAAAATCTATAAAAATATTTATAATATCACATGAATTTAGAATTTTTTTCAAGAATTGAATTCTGGAATATAGCTTTAAGGCTCTAAAATTGTTTGAGGATGTTTAAAATATGCTTAGAGTATATATAAAGTAATGTTTAAAATATGCTTAGAGTATATATAAAGTAATGTTGAGTGATATATTGATAAATATTTATGGTTGTAGCTTTGTAGACTCTCGTTGAGAGTTTTGGAGTAACACTTGTGTGATTATTTATACGTTAGAGAGTAATAGGTAACTCTGAATATTCTTCCATATACTTATGAATTGTGTATGATTGTGAATGACTATCTTTTATAAAAAAAATGGACTGAATTATTGATATATGTGTATGTATTGTAACTTTCAAATAAGTAATGTTCCAAGTAAATTTCTTTATAATTCACTTTATTCACATAGTTAATAATTTAATTATAATTAATGTGTTGTTGGATTATTATTTCCTTTGTAGAATAATTTATAGTATCTTGTCTTTTAATCATATTATATATTGGTGATTTAATATAACTGTCATAGCGGTAACATTTGTATTGAGTTGGAGTAAGGAGGAATTTGTATATTGAGATCTTTTACCACGTGGTATACCATCACTTGGTGCACAGTGGATGGCACTTGTCAGGGCCCCTTCTTCCATGTTTTCCTTTGGCCGGGATTGCATTGGATCTGTGGGACATGTGACACCTCCTTAGTTGTGTTCTTTTATGGAGGGGAGCCATAGTCCAGACTTAAGCTCTACACTTTTGGTCGGGTGTATCTTAAGAACTGGTGAGCTTGAGACAATCCAGTCAAATAGATGGGTTTCTGTTGGACTATGTGTTAGCCTATGGCTCCAGTCAACGGAATAAGGATGGACGGTGATAAAAGGGAGGTTGCATTTTCCATATTGTATATTGCATAATTGTATATTACATGTTGTGATGAAAATACAGATTGACATGATGATGATTAAACTTGTTTTTGTCTTGTATGAGGATCATAGTATATACAAATATATATGTAATTAGTTCCTTCTTTTTATCATATGTGATTTACTTGTGTACGGTAGAAACTTTTAGTAGTTACTGAGACGTTGAATCTCATCCTATTATATTAACATTTTTCAGGTGAATGTTATAGTAGGAAGTAAGGGAAGGCACATGTGGAGTGAGCCTCGAAGGCTCTATTGTGCTTTTGGAGCACATATTATGCCACTTTATATTTGATTGCCATGACACTAGGATTATTTTGTGATAAAATCCTTTGATTAATATTTTTTTTAACTAAACACTTCAAATAATATTTGGAGCTATTTAGAAAGTGTCATTTGGACTTGTATATTAAGTATATGGGTTTTAAGGATGAGGTGTTACACCATTACTCATCAAGTTAATGTCATTACACCTTTAGTCAATCTCATTGCTCATCAAGTCAATGTCATTACGCCTTCAATCAATACCATCATTGGGGATGAGCATGGACTGGACCACCAGGTTTTTGCCCACGCCTAACCATTATACCTTTAATCAATTTATTTATGCCTTAAAGGAATATTATTATGCCTTTAGTTAATGTCATCACCCATTTATTCAATACAATTATGCCTCTAGTTAATAATATCATTATACATTTAGTTATTTCTATTACTTATTTTATTAATACCATTATGCCTTTATTTATATTATACATATATATATATATACATACACTAATGCATATATATAACAAAGGGGCTGGTGGGGTGGGTTCGAATCCCACCCCTTGCCCCTTGCCTAGATTTTTTTTAAAAAAAAATTTAAACCCCACCCCCCAAAAACATAGCCCCTGGCACTGGAGCTCCGCGGCTGGCCGGCTGTGGTGCTCCAACAAGGCACCTTTTCTCTCTTTTTTTTTAAATTTAAAATTTGAGGGGCAATATGGTAAAATCATCAACACTTTAAAATTTCAATTTGATATATGCCATCTTTATGTCATTTCCATATGTTGACAAACTTTTTGAAGTTTTATAAATTCAAATGGTATTTATTTAGAATTTTCCCAATTATAAATATAATAGTCTTAAATATGCTGTCAACTAATAGTAGTAGTAGACAAAATTTAGATGAATGATAAATTATAATAAATATAAGAAATTAGCAAGGCATTGACTATTTGATTAGAAATCTACACTCATTCAGTCATTTTCTCCATCATAATTAACGTCAAATTAATGCTCAATTTGATAGCAATGACTTAGGGCCAATTTGGATTAAATAAAATGTTGGAAAGGAATGGAATCAAATGAAAAATATTTTGCGGCATATTTGATTTGCACTAAAAAAAGTAGATTGATAGGAAAATTTTTATTCGGTTTAAAGAAAATGAGCCAAAAGACCATTTTACCCTAAAGTAAAAATATTATTTAAATATATGGAATCCGCTCAACTTTTTATATCACATCCAAGGTTAGGGCTGAGCATAGTGCCAAGTGGCTTGATATGCCTACCCGAGCCCGGCCAAAAAATGTTTGGTCTAGTCCCAACCCAAAAAAATGGCCCAAAAAAAGTTTGGGCATTTTTGGGTAGGGTCTATTGTCGGGCAGGGCCGGACATCAGGTAAGGGGTGATACCCTGCCCAAATATATATATATATATATATATATAATTTTATTTAAAATATATATTATTCAATATATAATTACAAATTTTTTTGTCTTACTTTTAGTGGATCATCAATGTTATTTAATTATTGTCGAAATATGAATATTGTGTCAAGGCCTTTGACAATATTTTGAATTTCATGACTCAAGTTGTAGACTTATTTACTTATGATAATGTCTTTATTTTTTTACTCACTGCCTTATCATTTCTTAGCTCTTTGTTTGCTTTGCTTGTTGTTGAGATTATGATATATAGACTTTGACCCTTTTATTTATGTATAGCCACACTGTTTTTTAGGCATTTTTCCTTCTCACTTGAAAATTGGATCCCACCAATTTTGGTGGGAACCCATTTTCAATCATATGATTGAAACTTGGTAGGCCTAGGAAAATATTTTCCTACAAAAATGACAAACCAACAACCGTTGCCAACAGAAAAATCCAATTTTCCTTTTTCTCCTCTCATTTTCCCTAAACCAAATGGCCCTTAGAAGGAAAAAAGTGACTACATCAACTTGCCAACTCCATTGTAACATGGTCCGGATTTCCCTTAACTCACAGCTATAATAATGTTCCTCGTTCCAACCCTCTGTGATAAGCTTGTATACCTCCATGCAGTCGGTCATGAGAATCAATTGTCGAAAACCAAGGTCTCAAGCTCGCTTCAATCCCATAAGGTAGGCCCATAATTCCGCTAAAAGCGCATCGCCTTGCTCTAGTCTCATCATGAATCCTTCATAAAAGGACCCCTTCTCATCGTAGCAAACACCCCCACATCCCACTCGTCCCTCTCCTCTTCTGCTCACCCCATCAACAAACAGCCTTGGCCACCCTGACTCTACTCATACAGCGCAACACATTTCAAGAGACTTGAATTTGGAGTCTGACTACTTAGCTAAGAGGGCTCTTAATATGGCACCAGGATTTTACCCGGTTCTCTCTCTACATGATGTAGGGTGGGACGCTGAAGGAGTTACCTAATCCTAGTTGGGGTTTGTCTTTTTGTAATTTTTTTCTTTTAGCTGTCATTTTGTCTTTTGCTAAATTTTACCTTATGATGTATCAAGGGTTTAGTACAACACTCACAATGTGAGTCAGTTTTTGATGGTACTCACTTCAATCAAAATTGATGGAGGTGGTTTCTTACCTCACTCCATATTTGATGGTCTCTATTCCCTCCTTGTCCTTCTACTTTTTCTCCTTCCCTATACGATAACCACAACATTAGGAATGTTCCTACATGTTAATGGCAACAACAATCCTCCACTGGTGACAACAAATATAGTCCTCTCTCGGTAACAGTGGCAACAACCATTCCATGTTTGTCACTATTATTTGTAACCAACGACTCCTCCTCTTTATTGTTGTTCAACGGCGATCTTCGTTGCACCAACCATAAGCATATAAGTAACAATAATTATTCGATCCTAAAAATGAAATAATACATAATTGCATAATTTAAATTTTAGTCTAGTATTAGTACCTATTCATAAATTTAAATTTACAATTCAAAAATGGAAATATTACAGCAAAAGAAGGAAAAATACAAAAATGTAATAGGATAAGATAACTTATTTATTTTCAGGTTAGGATTGGCTACGGTTATTTGCTCTTATTGTTCTCTTCTGATCCTCTTCCCTTCCACTACCATCTCGACCTTTAGATTAAAATATGAGCTATTCATATTTAATGTCTCGTAAAAATATTCTTTTTAAATAATTTCTATTTTAGTTTTAAATTATCATAATAAAAATTTTATAATTTTTGAATTTTTTTAATTATTTGATATTTTATGGACATTAAATATAAACCACTCAGATTTCAATCTAAAAGCTGAAATGAGTAGTTGAGGGGAAGATGATAGGAAGAAAACGATAAAAGTATAGTACTGTAGCTAATCCCCTTTTAGGGACTACCAAGATTTAAAACCTAAAAGTGGAATACATATATAATATATTTAAGTTTAAGTGATCATATTATAATGGGAAAATCCTATTAAAAGATAGCTAAATTTTCCAAATTCTAATTATAGGCACTAAACTTAACAAATTATAGATAAGATTATATGTCATAATTAGGGATTTAGAATTTAGGTGAAATTACCTCATTAATCTTTAGGCTATGTTTGGTTGGGGTTTTTTTTTGGATGTGAGGTTTAGGGTAGAAAAAAGCGTTTGGTTAGAAAGAGGGGAGGTGAGGGGTGAGGAAAAAAATTGTCTTCTAGTGCTCCCCTCCCCTCCTCTCTCAACCCCCCATTTGGGGTTTTCTCTGGGGGAGAAAATTTTTTGTCTCATCTTGACCAAACTGCTCATGTCAATTCTGTGATATTCCATACTTACCCTTCTAGTAAAAGCCCTTCTTTCCTCTTTCTCTTCTCAATTCAATTCAGCCGTTCTGTCCAAGAATCCCACAACGAGAGAAACATCTTTTGTTATTGTAAATTGTTTCGTTTGCTTCATTCTTCATCTGAAGCTGAAGCTGTATCAACTTTAATCTGTTTCTTTTGCACAAATCGTCAATTATTTACTTAAAGCTATGCCCATGTCCTGCTTCGGAGTGAACGCAAAAGTCTGGGATTTTTCAGTTAAAATAAAATCGGGCTTTTCTTATTCATGATTGTGCATAGATCCTTTTGATGTTTTGTGGGGATACATTTGATTCTTGCAAGCACAGTAATGAATTAACTTTTTGATACTTTTATTAATTATACTTACACAATAATGTGACTTTTTGGCCCAATTTGTTCATAATTTTTGTGTGCGTTGACAATTTTGCAAATGATAATTATTAATAAATATATTGTAAAAGAAGAAGGAAAATATGTAGAAAGGTATTTTTGTTCACTTATAATTAACTCCCCTCATCTCCCCTTCTGAATCAAACAAGATACCAAACCTCCCCTCCCCTTTTCTTAAACCAAACAAAATTATAGCATCCCCTAACCTAACTTTAATAAACTTTACCTAATCTAACATCCTTTGAACCAAACAC
Organism: Inga oerstediana; assembly: GCA_963210345.1. Classification (NCBI taxonomy): domain Eukaryota; kingdom Viridiplantae; phylum Streptophyta; class Magnoliopsida; order Fabales; family Fabaceae; genus Inga; species Inga oerstediana. Next base: position 30,575,269 of record OY723406.1, read on the forward strand.
ACCCTTATGCCTCGTTTGGTATAATGGAAGAGTTTTTTATGGAAGTGGAAGTGGAATTGGAATTAGAAGTGAAAGTGGCTTCTAAAGTATGTTTGGTATGACTATGGAAGCGAGATATAACTTTAAAAAAAAATATATATCTACTTTTATACGAAAATACCAAAATGCCCTGTAAAAAAAAACCCTCCTCCCTCTCCATTGCTAAACTTTGACCTTCCATCACCCACCATTGCTGCCGGAACTGCAACGTCTTTTAGCCAAAAAACTAGAAACAGATTGAAAACAGAAATCGCACCAAAATCAATGTTTAAAATCAAAATCTAAACCAAGATCCCCGAGGTTGGAGGGAGATCAAAATCAGAAAAATGAGACGGCATATTTGTATTCATTGCCGGAGGGAGATGATGGCAGATTCACGTTCGTTGCCAGAGGGAGACGATGGTGGAGGCATGTTCGTTGATGGCAAAATTGAAATTGTTGACGGTGGAGTCATGTTCGTTGACGGCTTGAATTTATCATCACCATTGTCAAAAATGGCATCGTCGCTATCTTAGCCTCCACTGTGCGTCTCCATCCTTACCGTCCCTATATGTCGCAGCCGCTGTGCCTCGTTGTCTCTGTCCTCGTCGTTGCCTAAGAGAGGGAAGGGGGCTGTCAGTGAAGAAGAGGAGAGTTGTGGCAAAGCTGTAAATTGAAAAAATAGATGAGGGTATAATGGTAACAAATTCTCACTTACATGGAGGTCATCTCACTTCCATAGGTCTACCTATGGAAGTGGCCTCCTACCAACCAAACAGCAAAACTTAGAGAATTCATTTCCACTTCTACTTCTCCCTCCTTACTTCAAGTGTACCAAATGGGGCATTAGTTATTATTAAAGCAAAATTAAGAACAGAACCATATTTTTTTAATTGCTACGAAAACAAGGTAAAAAAAAAAAAGCAAAGCCATTGCTCTATCTCACATATAGGTGCAAATTAACTAACAAAAAAATCACTCAGAGAGCCTAACAAGATATTCAAATTCATCATTTAACACATAACCTTAGTTAATAGCAACCTTTTAAAAGAAATGTCTCACCAAAAGAAAAGTAGAACCCATGTATCCTTCAAGCCTTTGATTCCTTCTCTGAAGAACTTGGTCTTCACCTTTTCTTGATGCCAACAACATCAGTGACAAAACGTCTGTTATACTACATTCGCTTGTACGCACGCCCCTGGGCTTCTTCTTTTTATTTTGTTTGGCTACTTTAGATATTTGACCTTAAACTTTGACCCGTGCACATTACCCATGATGGATTACTGAGTTTGCAGCACTGGGACACACAGAGCTTGAGTTGCAGATGTGTGAGGAACAAAACAAGCTAGACAGAACTATATTTGATTATGTATAGCCTAATATTGAGCATGGTCACATTTTTATTGTGAGGCATTTTTATTTTAGTTCACTAACAAACAATTTTCAGGTTGTACAGGGAGAGGGACAATGATTAGACGCGAAGAGCTCAGAACAAGTACTCTTTTAACAGGATTTTCCCTAAGTATTATTGTCTCTTGCTAGTAGAAAAAGAGCTTCACAAATGGCGAGAGGCAAGATCAAGAAGGAGAAGGGAAAGCAATAGCAACACAAGCCTTACCAAGATGACTCAAAGCTATAGTTCAAAAATCTGTTATCAAGATCAAAGCACCGATTTCATCCTTGAGGTTGGTCTTGGTACGATAATCTCACCAAGAAGCCGTCGAGAATGACCCATGGTTCTTGAGCTTGGCATTTCCAAGGCACCGCTTCTCATTTACATATGTTATTCTGGACATTTTATTGAATTTTAAATTTTAGGGATAAAGGCCATTTTTGCCCTGGAAGTATACCGTTAGGGCCAATTCTACCTCGGAAGTATTTTTTGGGCCAATTTTGCCCCAGAAGTTTCAAATTTGGAACAATTTTACCCTTACGTTAGTTGACCGTTAGCTGGGGTTGGTTGACCATTAGTAGGGACAAATTTTCTCCAAATTTGAAACTTTAGGGGCAAAATTGCATCTTAACCCAATGATCATTACTCGGGCGCATCGGACACTACTCTTCTAGCTGCTGAACCCTACCTCCGGCTGAGCCAGGGTGTGCAGGCTGTTAAATAGAAAAGAGAACTTTTTCCGAGGCCCCTGCTGACATCTTCAAACTCCCTAACATTATTGTCAGCTACCATGTCCCAATTCAGGAATTCTAACCTCACTCTCTTTCAAAGTACCCGTGTTGCACGCTATCAGACAGGCTTCCCCCGTCTCTTAGGATTGACTAACTCATGTGCAAGTATCGTTCACATGGAACATTTCTTCTCTTTGGCCTTCAAAGTCTCATTTGAATATTTGCTACTACTATCAGACGGGCATCCCCCGACGGCTGGGTATAGGTATCACACTTTAGCGCTCGGGCGGAGCGGCCATCAATGCAGGTCTTGACGGTAGTAGCAAATATTCAAATAAGAACTTTGAAGGCCGAAGAGGAAAAATGTTCCATGTGAACGGTACTTGCACATGAGTTAATAGATCCTAAGAGACGAGGGAAGCCCGTACTTCAAAAGGGATCGGGTCAAAATTTCTAAACCGAGACGTGGCAGCTGACAGTAACATTAGTGAGTTCAGCGACATCAGTAGGGGCCTTGGGAAGAGTTCTCTTGTATGTTTAATAAACTGCACACCCTGACTCAGCCGGAGGTAGGGTCAAGCGGCTGGAAGAGCAGTATTCAATGCGCCCGAGTAACGGTCATTGGGTTAAGGTGCAATTTTGAACCTAAAGTTTCAAATTTGGAGTAAATTTGCCCCTACTAACGGTCAACAAATGATCAACCAACCCTGGCTAACAGTCAACAAACAATCAACTAACGTAATGGCAAAATTGTTCCAAATTTGAAACTTCCGGGGCAAAATTGACTCCAAAAATACTTGCGGGGCAGAATTAGCCATAACAGTATACTTCCAGGGCAAAAATGGCTTTTATCCCTAAATTATATCATATGACCTTATTTATAATTTATTAAATTCAGTGGTCTAAATTATAATTTGGATGATTCAACTGTCTTTTAATAGGATTTTTTCAATTGATGCGTGTTTGTTTAATAGATAATCGTCCTATTATAGCTTCTTTTTTTTTAAGTCTTTGCCTTCGATCGTATCATAATTATAATATATATACTATAATGTAATATAGCTATAGGCCCAAAAAAAATAAAAAAGCTATAATATACGAGTATACTACCACAATAAGCCGATAGCCCAAATGCTCCTCCCAACCCGAGTCTCGCCATAGCTCTGGTGCTCCAGAGTCGCAGAGCCCCGTCTCTCTATCTCTCGCTCTCACAGGCTCACTTGTGGTCTGCTTCCTTTACTTATTGTCGATAGTAATGTCTCTGAAGGTAATCCTTGGATCTTAGACTTGCTCAATCGTGAGATGCAAATCCATGAATTTCAGAACACACATATTATTGTCCCCTTAACGCCGGGGTGGGACTATTCCTATAATGGCTTGCCCTGTGTGCACCTCCGGTGGGTCTATTCCAGTAATGGCTTGCTCTGTGTGGACTTCGGCGGTAATTCTCAAGATTCCCTTTGGCTATGGAATCCAGCTATTAGAGTGGTTAGACAAGTGCCAAAATCTCTTAACAATTATGAGTATGAGCGTCTTTCCGTTGGATTTGGGTTCAACCCAATCATTAATGATTACAAGATTGTTAAACTTTTTTTCTCTAGATGTTCTGTTGTCCAAGGGGAAGTTTATTCGTTAAAGACGGGGGGTGTATGGAGAAAAGTTGAAGTCGGGAACATAGAGGGTGTAAATAGTTTCAGGTGCAGGGCTTTCCCTTGTAATGGATCTATCTTTTGGATTGGACATAAGGAAGAGGTGGAGGGGCACAGCCAAAGTTATCTTGGTTTGATAGTTTCGTTTGATATAGCAAAGGAAGTTACAATAAGCTTGCTTGCTATGAGAACAAACTAGCTATAATTTCTTCCACTAGGATTGAAAATTCTGAATCATGTGTGATTGATTTGTGGGTGTTGGAGGAGTGTACAGATCCATCCCGGGAGAGATGGAGCTGGGCTGAAATATATACTAGCAGACCCGGTCCATGCTGCTTTATCATTTATCCAGAGATTATTTGGAGAAATGAAATTGTTTGCTTAGTGGAAGCATTACCTGAATACCAAATCGAAGGTGAAGAGGATGATGATGAACGAAACGAGGATGATGAACGAAACGTTGTTTTGTGGAAGCTCACTACTGATGAATTCAAATTTTTTGATATCCCAATATGTAAATATAGTCTTTGGATTTTGGATTATGTGCAAAGCCTTGTGCTACTTGACAACATCCATGTTTGAAAAATGCTAATATTTAATACCAAACGTTTCTTGCCATATTTGACCTTTTATAAATTCTAGTTGCTTAGTTTTATGTAATTCAATCGCTAGTTTGTGGATTGTTTGGGACAAGCAAATCTGCCCCTTGTTTTATATATATTGAAGGGCGTTGATTTACTCTTACATTATGTATTTACTCTATTTAAGTAAAATTTTTTTTGGAAATGAAACCACACACATATTAGTCCATATCACTAACCTCAAGTTGAGCTGGTTGCTGGTATGTGTGTGTGTATATTTTTTCTGTTGTTCTGAGTCATCTTTGTATCAATGGCTCCATCTCCAATATTAGTAAATCTAAAGGGACAATGCATGGAACGAAGGCTAGCAGATGAATTCTGGGATTTGCCTGATTGGGGCCTTCTAAGGAAAATTGTGGGGTATGTAGCTCTTCTCTCGTGATAGCTTAATGTTTGATTTCAAATTTTGGAAGTTTCTTCTTGAAGAGATGGAGGAGCTCCAGAACTTCTTTTATTTTCCTTTTTTTGTTGGGTTTAATGTTCATAACCTAGCTCCTAGGGATTTTTTTTTTCAAAAAAAAAAAAATGCACCATAGATCTGACGTATAATTAGTGGTGCACATAACTTTGAGAACAGAATGAAACTCAAAATCAGAACCACTTTGGCTACTGCTACTCCGCCTGATGGTTATGCCTTTATCATTTATGACTTGAAGTGTGTGAGCCCAAAATCTTGACAGTAAACCAAAGAATAGAAAGTTTGGTGTGACCTTTGATACTGTAGTTGCACATTCATATTTCATACTCATGAAGCATGCATAGAGGTATTTGGAAGCCAAAAAAACAGAAACAACACACAATATACTGTCACTTAAGAAGAAAGAGAGGGAAAAAACAAATGAAACAGCCTTATTCAGCAAATTACAAGTGGAGTGACTTCAAAAACTGACATGTCAATATCATTCATCATCCACTTCTAATATAATATTGCCTCAAATGTCAAAGGGCAATCTTTTGAATGCTCTTCATCCTCCAGCAGAGAAAATACACCCTCCTGCATTGTTGATTCAAGTTCTTGAGATCATGTGACTAACAAGAAATAGTGCAGAAACAGTGTTCTAAATAACTCGCGATTGGAATTTGCAATGAGATTGGGATAAAATGGGTATGAGAGTAATTTATTGAATATTTACTCTCTGATTCCTATTATGGTCATGTTGGACAACAAGGAGGTAATAAGTACTCGTACAACAATAAAATCAACAGCTCGTTGAATCACATTATGAGAGTAATTTATTGAATATTTACTCTCTTGAGATCATGTTAGCTGCATGAATCACATTATGGTGTTCGTTGTGTTTTTTAAATTTTTTTGTAAACGATCAAAATGCATTAAAATGATTAAATAACAGTACATTAGTTTTCTACAACCATACAAGGACATGATCGTGGAATATTAAAAACATTCCGATGAATTAACTTTATAACTAGATTTTTATACCAACAACTAGATTTTTAAATATATCATTCATTCACCACTCTTATAATTCTGCAGTGACTATATGTAAACTAAATATATTTAATAAAATAAAATAAAAATTCTGCTCACCACCATAAAACAATGCAGGTTAAGATAGATAAAAAAATTGTAAATGAAAATATTAAGGCTAAAGTATAATTTTAGTTGTTTAAGTTTACATGCATGTACTTTTGGGCTCTTAACTTTATAAAGTATACTTTTGGTTTTATAATTCTAACATTGTCAAACACTGTTAATGTTGTTAACGGAAAACTTGACGGAATAAACTTAAGTGATGACTGTGTAATTAAATGATATTAATCTTAAATTTAAAATATGTGCAAATAAAAAAATATTTAAAAACATTATGAAGCAGTTAATATCAAAACCTCAATTGTATTAAAAAAATAGTTTAATAATCTAAGTATAGTAGTTTAATAATCTAAATAGCAAAACTTCAATTTTATTTACATCAATTTGTCGGTTTATTTGAGTTTAATAATATAAATATACTTTAAAGTAATTAAATTAGCTTTCTTAATTTCCAAAAAAAAAAAAAATCAATTGGGACTTATATTTAGGACTGGAGGTAATACTACTTACTTCTCAAAGATTTGTGAAAAACATGTCAAGTTACATTAAAAAAGCAAAAGAAACCAAGAAATTATTTAAGAACGAACAAAAACATGTGTAAAAAAAATGCAGGTTTAAAAACTATGCTTTCCAACAATGAGAAAGAGAAGAACGAAAGTGACAAATATCTTGTTGATCTTCACGGAACACATCTTTGAAACATATGATATTGTGAGAAATGATAACGTTAAGAAAGAAAATTGTACATTTACTTCATCCAGGAGGGCTTGTATAGAAGAACAATGAGACATCCTAATAATAAAACACAAAACAATCAACAATAAATATGATAATTTTGACCAAAAAAAAATAAATATGAACATGAACATAAACAAAACAGGAATGAAATGGGATCACATTTTTTCTTTTTTGGGGGCTTTTATGCGTAATATTTTGTTTAAATTAAAAGGATAATATACATATACATGCTTATATTACATATCGCAAAATATAGTAAAAACTATTTTCAGTAGTAGGCTTGTGATGCCCTCATCTATATATTCTCTATTCTATACCAATACGCACACCCTTTTTTGATAAAAAGCAATTTATAGTTTGATAGTGAAAAAATTTATGAACATTGATACCGATAATATCTTTTAAAAAAATACTCCAACTATACTTTGATAGTGAGCAGAAATAAAAAGCAAAATATATTTTTAGATACCGATTATTTTCAGTGGTATTTGTTGATCTTTGCGCTTCAACAGACCTATATTTGGATTTTGCTTTCTTAAATGCATCATATAAACGAGGCATAAATTAATATAGAAATCTCTTAGATTAGTTGGTGACTTCTCTTACTAAACTATCTCAACTTCTTCATCAATTTGGTGTCCTGGCTTCTTCACTTTACATATAAAATTTACTTGCTATTTTACGATCTCTCTCTCTCTATTTTTTTTGGTTGCCAGAAGCATTTTACGATCACCATCTTTTGCTTTTTCCTTTTTTTTTACATTGTTAAAGATATTTTTCCCCCACTGAAACAAGAAAACGATAAATTAGTACCTTAAAAAATTTATATTCTTAATACATTTATCGAGTAAGTCAAAACAAATTAATTATTTACTTAACTTATATTCCTAATTATAATTAGTGATATGATCAGGATAACCGACCACTAATTGGATTGATTTATCTCCTTATATATATATATATATATATAACTCAGCTAGCTCAAATTGAAATTATAAATATATCAACATAAATTTGAACGTAATTAAATAAAGCAACACATTAACATTGATCACAAAAAGAAGATGATTGTAAACTCATAAGAATTATCTGAATATATATATCAGATACTTGGATATATCCTTATTATAAACATATACAAATATGTTTGCCATAACTATATATAATTATTTTAGATTTATTTTTCCGACTCAAGTAAAGAGGGAGATAGAAATTAGGGGAAGAAAAAGACTAGGCGCAACGGAAGGAACAGAGACAAAGTGTGGTACTGCCCTGTAGGCAATATCCACTAGAAATGTTGCCATGTAACATCTGACATTCCCTTTTACATATTTCATCTGTGCAACCCGGCAAGTTATATGACATGAAACAAACTTTGAAAGAAGGTTGTTTCGTTGTTACCTCATTTGTAGCTATATTAATATATAGGAATTGAAATGATGATCAAGTACGATTAATGAGTTTTAAATTTAAAAAATTTGTGTTATTTTTAATATGACGATTAAGAGATTTTTTTTATTTAAGGTTTTGTATATTATATCTGGTGACATAACTTTAGAATATTCCCAAGAGACCCGTAGAAGCCACTGTCTCATCCATTGGAACAAAACAATCAAACACAATTCCGTCAGGAATGAAACCGTTAAAATAAGTCTTTCATTAAAATAAAAGTTAAGAAAAATTAAATCTACCTAGACTGTCCATATTAAATCGAAGCAGTTCAGATTTCGGCGCTCATCACGAAAACTTAATCCCATCAAATTCATATATAAGAAAAAATAAATCTAGACTGTCCATATAAAAGTTAAAAGAGAGATAAAAATTATCACCAGGTAGGACTACAAAAAAGTTATAAAAAAATAGGGTTAAGGTGCATCAAGAATCTTGAAATAATTTTTTGAGGTGCTGAATATTTTATGATGCAATTTTGCCCATAATAGCCACCATGACAGTTCAGGTCTCGAAGGCTTCATCCATACTAACACATATGGCTGTGAGGCTTGCGAGGCACAGAAGATTTCTATGCTTTTCATATTTTGATATTGATAACGAAGAAGAATTGGTAGTAGTATACAAAATTAGCAAAAAAAAGAGAGGATATTACAGAGAGACTATAGAGCAAAGCAATAAAGTCAGCACTGGCTGCTTTTCAACTGCAGTTCCTTTAGGGCTGTCTGAGTGTAAGGTTTGAGTGAAATATTGTGGGTATGAAAGGCCTAAACTTTTTCTACAGTTCTATGGATGGAAATCTCCCTCCCGATCTAGAAGTATTGGTTGGAGAAAAGGATCACGGGATGTTTGGAAGGCTGTTAAACAACGTTAAATTGATCCATTTTTATTACATATGGGACAAGATTGCACCACAAAATATGTTAGGGCACGGGATGCCCCATAAAAAATATTTTAGGGTGCTTGACGCACCTTAGCCCAAAAAAAATACTACCTCCGGACTCCAGTTTTAAATAGAAGACCTAATTAACCTTTTTTTTGTGAACATAAGAAAGCTAAAAAAGTTACTTAATCATATTATATGTTGTGTATGGCTAAATTATGTTGGCGTCACCACCTCACACCGTACAGATTGTTAGTCGCAACCTGTTGAAACTCAACAAATAAATAGTTCGAGTCACGTTCAAGGACATTGTCCTTATGAGATATTCTGTGACCCCCTTAGTAGATTAGGAAGCGGTACTCCCCAGGATAAAATGAACCCTTCCTACAGAAAGCAGGGTGACAGAATTACAGAAAGATATCAATGTAACTCACAAGATTGGAGAGAGGAGAGGAGATCGGGGACATCAGTGTTTCATAACCATGCACAGAACATTGCCCTTTATAGGCAGAAACATGTGACCGTTGGGGAGTTATAATGACTATTAACAACAGTTTAATGACAATTAAAACGACAGTTACAAAACAAGTGTTAATGACAGTTTAATGTAATAAAACCTTTTAAATGTTATTAAATCTAGTCAATTAAAATTCTAACGGTCATCTCCAACTGTCAGTTCATAGACTCCTCTTATCAGCCTTTTTACTAACTCAAGCTCATATTTAATCGTATACTAGGGCGTTCCCAATCTTGAGTTATATGAGATTTCTTTCTTTGACATACTCACACACAATATTTACAATAAATTATATATCACTTTATAAGTCAGATAAATAAGTTTGAAGAAAAATTGATAAATATAAATAATTTAAAGTAATTAAAATAGCTTTCTTAATTTCTAAAAGAAAAATCAATTGGGACTTATATTTAGGACTGGAGGTAATACTACTTACTTCTCAAAATTTATATGATTTGTGAAAATATGTCAAGTTACATTAAGAAAGCAAAAGAAACCCAGAAATTATTTAAGAATGAACAAAAACATGTTTAAAAAAAATGCAGGTTTAGAAACTATGCTTACCAACAGTGAGAGAGAAGAACGAAAATGACAAATATCTTGTTGATCTTCATGGAAAACATCTTTGAAGCATATGATATTGTGAGAAATGATAACGCTAAGAAAGAAAATTGTACATTTATTTCATCCAGTAGGGCTTGTATAGAAGAAGAATGTGACATCCTAATAATAAAACACAAATCAATCAATAATAAATATGACAATTTTGACCAAAAAAAATAAACATAAACATAAACATAAACATAAACATAAACAAAACAGGAATGAAATGGGATCACATTTTTTCCTTTTTGGTTGCTTTTATGCTTAATATTTTGTTTAAATTAAAAGGATAATATACATATACATGCTTATATTACATATCGCAAAATCTAGTAAAAACTGTTTTTAGTAGTAGGTTAGTGATGCCCTCATCTATATATTCTCTATTCTCTACCAACACGCACACCCTTTGTTGATAAAAAGCAATTTATAGTTTGACAGTGAAAAAATTTATGAACATTGATAACGATAATATCTTTTAAAAAATACTCCAACTATACTTTGATAGTTAGCAGAAATAAAAAGCAAAATGTATTTTTAGATACCGATTATTTTCAGTGGTATTTGTTGATCTTTGTGCTTTAACAGACGTATATGTGGGTTTTGCTTTCTTAAATGCATCATATAAACGAGACATATATTAATATAGAAATCTCTTAGATTAGTCGGTGACTTCTCTTACTAAACTATCTCAACTTCTTCTTCTTCATCAATTTGGTGTCCTGGCTTCTTCACTTTACATATAAACTAGGGGCTTCTCCCCATGCGTTGCACGGGCCGGCATTATCCGGTTGGTTATATAGCTTATGTTTGTGTTTTCTTGTTATGTAAATGTATTTTTCGTTGTTGGTGTTTTTTTAATGGACGAGTGGAGGTCATCTAGATCTCACTGGAAGTAATGACGGAGACAGTTTGTTATCGTTTATTGCATCACATCATTTCAATCAATTTATTTGCAAAAGTCTGAACTTGGAGATGGCCATTCAATATTGCTGCGACACGACAAATCTACATATTTTACATGCAGTTTCTGTCTCTTGTTGGTGGGAATGTTTGTGAATTTGGATGATCCATTGTTTTGCGCTCTATGTCACTTGTAGCGGTTTTCTTACCTTGATCATGCCGAAGACTCATCTGTCGGCACCTCTTCGGTGTCCTTCCCTAGCATATAATGGTACTGGCTCTCTTGGGGGAGGCATGGATCCAGTGTGATCTTCGTGACATTAGTGCAGCTGTGAACACGTACTGATCCTGTTACAAAGATAAGAGCATGTGAGTAGTGGTTGTGCTTTGGTGCACTTTGTGGTGATGTGTTTGTAGTTGTGCGTCCTATTGTGGGGCTACCTCTTTGTCTCTTGATGATGCAAAACTGAATACGCATTAGAGGCACCCTCCTTTGCGGTACATTATATTTCCTGTATGCATCATCCGTGACCTCATCTTTAAGTATATACTTCACTTGATTTCCCCTAGAATTTTTTGCCATGCTGTCATTTGTATGTTTCTGTTTGTATCTCAATACATAAACGGTAAATGATATACTTGTGCCTCACCTATAGTCTGTCAATGTAATGCGCATCCTTGACTTGTAGTTGCTTGTAGCCGTTGCGTCAGCATATAGTTTGTACTGTTCTGAGCTTCTGGCCAACCCAACAATATCTGCGAGTACATTTCAATAGTTGGGGCATTAGATTTGTTAGCCAAAGTTTTTTGAATGAGGAAGCATGTGGGTAAGCTAAGAGCATGTGTGACCTCTTAAGTACGGCAATGTCGTTTTCTCCTTCACAATTTTGTATAGTGGCAAGCTTTCATATGCATTTGCAGGTATGTCCTCTCCTTCATATAAGAGTATTTCTGTGTCTTTTTCAAATACGATGGCATATGGATGGTCGCATACTTGGAGGGGCATAGTGTTTTCAACAACGATGAACTTTTTGAAGTAGTAAGACCGCCCTTCCTTTATGATCATTTTGAACTTTCTGAACGTCGTATGGTCTACTAGTATCGCGTGCATTTTCGTGAACTGTAGACCAAGTTGATCAGTTGATTGGTTAGGTAGTTGTGGGAATTATGTGTTGTGAATGTCATAGAATATGTTAGTGAAATATTATTTTGTCTCTTTTGAATCACCGTACCTCGTTATCCAATAGGATGAAGTGTATTGTGTTGGTTGTGTTGGCGGCGTTTCTCTTCCTTTCCTCCACAAACCTGAGGATGTTGACGGCAATTCTGCTGTTTTGGCTGTTACTGTTGAGCATAGCTAATGTTGTTTGAGTTTCTTCGCTGGCCATATTTTGGTTGTTGAGGTTGATGTCTGTCGTTGGTGTTTGGGAATGTAGTGGAGAGATTGTTGTGTTGTATTTTTGGGAGAAATGAGAGTGTATATATGTAGGCTTTGACATTTGTTTGTGTAGTGTTTCATTATTGCAAATTATGAATTATGAATTATTAAGTATTATCGGTTTCATTTTGGCAAAAGGAATTTTCTAAAGAGTTTGATTGGTGGCCGTGAAAACATCATAATATGGTAATGGGAAGCTGAAACAATGAAGCACAAATATCTGCATGATAATGTTTTTTTCAATGAAGGATTATGTTCCGGGGTGTTTTTTTTGTGCGTAAATGTAATGATGTTTTAGTGGAGCTTTATTTTTGTAATTTTTTTTCATTGTATTAAATTACATATTAGTCTCTTTGCATTCCCAAAGTGTATCCAAAAAAGACAAAGTAATTATTAGCAGTCTTATAACTGCAATTTGAATGCAGGGTTATTTATAGGGTTTTTTATTTTGTTAGAAGTTTATTTTATAACTGTTTATGTATTACTCCTTATTATTATTTTTGTAATTAATGCATGTACCATTATGTCTTTCTGAATGCCTCAAGCGTTTGAATAAAGACATTATAAATTTCCATTATTAATAAAGGCATGGGGAGAATACGTAGTCATTGATAAAGGCTATGGAGTGTTAATTCCAATTAAAATTCAAATTGGTTTTTCTTTTTTCTTTTTTCCTTTGAATGTACTTAGTATGCCTCTATTATGTCCGTCAGAATGCCCTGCCTTAATGGCATGTTTGTACATTATGAATTTTTTGGGGAATGTTATTTTAAAAATGTTAGTTTCGTAATAATGGAATATGAAAGGGCACATTAAAGGGTGTGTATTAAAATATGGTCAAGCTTCTCAAACCAATAACCATTATTCCAAATTCTGTTACAAACTTAAATTTAAAATGTAACTTCAATTAACTCTTTGTCGTTAATGCCCATTTTGTCATTATTGCCCATATCATGGACTTTCATTTATCATTTCTGGGAAGGAAAGCGTTATTTAATTAACACCGTCAATATCATTGCTTTAGTAACACCTTTAATTAGAGGCAATTCCAATAGATGCCATTAGCCACAATGTTTGTACAAGTTTTTTTATAGATATAATAGATGAATAGTAAATATTATCTGCATCGTTCTTTCCAATTTTTGAATAAATTGGGCTTTGGTGTAAAATATGGAGATTATTTCTAAATTATTTCGAATTATTTTTAGATGTGTTCAAGCGTTCCCATTTAATGCCTGTTATTTGAGTGTCCTGAATTATGACATATTAGTAGCAGTCAATTGTTATTATTTGAAATATGATGGGAATTTCAAAATTCAATTATTGTTTAGATATATCTCTTTTTATTGTAACTTTATTTTCTTATATATGTTTTTTTGGTGGATATATATATATATATTTCACTTTACATTTTTTAGAATAAGTTATTTCAAATAATTTCATGTAAATTTTAGTTTAGCTTTTAATTTGTTGGTGTCAATATCATCCAGTTTATTTTGTTGTGAATATGTAAGTTTAATATATTGTAAGAATTAATTTTGAATTAATTAGTTATAAAGAGGAGCATTAAAAGGTAATTTTTTTTTAAAAAAAGTATTGATTATGTTTAGATACTTTTTTTGGTAAAAAAAAGATGTTGTGATTTGTGTAGACAGTTGGTGTAGACGATTAAAAGGTAATTTTCCAAAAAAAAAATATTATTGAGTATATTTAACTTTTTTTTTTTTTTGTAAGACGATGGAGTGATTTGTGAAGACAATAGTTGAAATATTTGGATTGGGAGTATTTCAGCTAATCTGATTCCCAACAAAGTCCCATAAAAGGCAACTTCCAATAATGTTAGGATTTAAAACCGAATATTGTCATAATCTCATAAAAGGCGACTGCATAAAAGATATTTAAAAAAAAGGGACCCAATTAAATTAAATTATTTAATATTGGGATTGAAAACTGATTCCCATCATAATCCCATAAAAGGTGTCTTCATTTAAAAGTGATAACAGCGTCTGCATGGAAAACGGACCCAATTAAATTAAATGAATTGATAATAGGTGTTTAATATTAGGATTTTAAATAAATAAATATTCCAATTTTAATATTCTATTAGTAAAATAGGTGTGATTGGCTTGTATTATTTTTTGTACTTATATGGGCTTTGGTCAGTTACCAAAAGTAGGTGTTATTAGCTGTATCATTGATCATCCATCAATATCCCACCTTTAATTTAGGATATCAACTTTTCATGGCATTAATATTTTAATGTTCGCCTTTGGTTTTGTATTTTTCTCTTGAATTCATTTTATCTATGTAATTGGCATTTTGAATGGCACACCCAACCCACTAATGAAAGTGTGTATATAACGTAATTTTCCTATTATTCCAAATCCAAGCTGCGTATATAATGTAGTGTTAATATTTTCAATAAACTGAATGGCATTATTAATATCCCACATACAATATAGAAATACCATTCTTTTGTAATGTATAGATTCTAAGACACAAACCAAAATAATAGAAAACGCCATATACTAATTATTTGCAGGAGGTAATTATGGTTGCATTCAATGTGCTGTCATAGCTTTACATGGCGAACCACGTATCTGTAATGTTCTGGAAAATCTCCCTGTACACCACATTCATTGTGGTGTTTTTAGGCTTACTTTTTGAGTCTAGAATAAGAATTTTCAGGCCATCCCTACTTTTGACCCTTGATAGGGTGACATACAACTGGCCATGGCTGAACACAGGTCGTGGCAGGAATAGGCCAACCTGGCTCATTGACTGGCCCTGACTTTTATTGGTTGTCATTGCAAATGAAATTATGATAGGGAATTGCCTTCTGTTCATTTTGAAGGGTAGCGTGGATTCCGAGGGATTTATGTCCATTCTATGGATCAACACCTGTTGACCGGCACTTGTCCCGTTTAATGCCAATGCCTTTATGAAATGCTTTCCTAGGATTGTGATACAAAGCCTTGTTCCGTTGCACAACCCTGCTGCTTGATCTATGTTTCTTATCAACATTATTGGAATGCCAACTTTCAGGCCAAGCTTGTGTGGCGGGAGGCCAGAGCATTTTATTGTGTTTAAGAACTCTGTGGGATATAATTCTGCAAACAAAGCATTGGCTTCGTCTGTTATTGCAACAGAGTCTGTACTGAAGTAATCTACTGGGTCTCCTGGAAGCAGTGTCAACATGTAGTCATTAATTTGTTCGACGACCTCAGTTGTGGGGGCCAGGATCACTCTGTCTATGAGATATTGTGTTTCGGATATGTGTTGCTGCAGATTTGGATATGTTGCCTCCACTATGGCTTGGATGGGATCTGCACAATCTGAAATTGTTAGCTCTTTAGGGATCTCAATCTCTGCAATGCCCTCATGCGATGTGCTTACTTTTCCATCCCTAACATCTAGTAACCATTCTGAGAATTCTTTTACTCTTTGATGGTTTAGTGGCCCACTTGTTGTCTGCAAGCGTAAGTTCTTTGTTAGCCTGTATAGCTTGCATGTTGGCCAAAGTGGTGAGAAGTTCAAAGATGCTTTGACTATGTCAGCTTGAGCTCCCTTTGGTATGACCGGTAATATTTGCATTAAGTCCCCTCCCAAGACGACGCATTTCCCTCCAGAAGGTAGATCGGTATGCATGATGTCTCTTAAGGTACGATCAACGGACTCCACACAATACCTCTTGATCATTGGTGCCTCATCCTAAATGATTGCTCTGGACGCTTTCAAGAGAGCTGCTAATGATGAGTTGTGGGAGATATTACATGTTGAATCCTCATTGATGTCTATAGGGATTGCAAATCTTGAATGTGCCATTCGTCCTGATGGAAGCAGAGTGGCCGCTATACTACTAGACACAACATTTATCACAATGTGTCCTTCGGCCCTTATTACTGCTGTTAGGGTATTCCACAGGTTTGTTTTTCCAGTGCCGCCGTAGCCGTAGACAAAATAGACACCACCGTTGGTATTGTTGATAGCCCTCATTATCTCTTGGAAAATCCCAGCTTGCTCGTCTATTAGTGAGGCCTTCAGTTTCTCAGCCTCTATTGCACAATTTTCCCTGTCGAAGCTGAGTTCTTGGAGGAGTAGATTGTTTGTAGTGTCTATAATGTGCTCGCCTCTCGGCTTTGGCATGCATGTGTAACCCCCTGCCTTAATCAACGTGATTAATTTTCGATAATGCATAATTAAAAGGGGTTTGAGACCGTCAAATAGTTCAAAACGTATCAAATTACCTACCAAGCAGTAGGACCTTACAAAATTTTCAAAACTCATTTCTTATCCGGGTCTCGTTTTCAATTACCGAATATAATCACCTGCGCAGTTAACTTACATTCATAAATATCAGAGTTCGTAATTTAAACCCCGGCAACCCCCGGGTTCATCTATATATACATAGGGTTTCAAATTCCAAGTAGGGGATTACAAACCAAATATTCACACTATTTACATCTCAAAATGTAATACAGTAATCCCTATCCCAAAATGATTAACCAACAAAAGCCATACTAATGTCCCTAGGAAGCTCTAACCGCTCCGGGTCACTCGCTTCTCCTTAGAGCCAGTCGCCCTGTCTGAAAGGTTAGTTCAAAGGAAAGAATGAGATTCAAAAGAATCCCAGTAGTAACTAAGCATTTATACCACATATAAGCACACAGCATGTAAGCAAATCATCAAACAGCAGCAGCAACCAATATCAAACTCCACCCTCATCCCCTTTCTCCGCCGGGAAGGCACACTGCCCTAACCCGAACCGTTGTTAGCTACTCAGGGACTATTGGCGTGGCATATCACACTCCACCCTCATCCCCTTTCTCCGCCGGGTAGGCACACTGCCCTAACCCGAACCGTTGTTAGCTACTCAGGGACTATTGGCGTGGCCGTGCATACATATAGCCTTATAGCTCATACAGCTAACCGGCTTTCACAAATGGCCCGTCGGCCTCACAAATAGCCTTTCGGCTCATAATCAGCCTTTCGGCCCACATATCACATAATCACACCTTATCCTCATCCCCTTTCTCCGCCGGGAAGGCACACTGCCTAAACCCGAACTGTTGTTAGCTACTCAGGGACTATTGGACTGACGGTGCTAACACATATCCACATAAGTCGCAACATACGAACTTATCACAAAATCAATGATACTACGCACATACAATGCATCACATATGGTACAAAAGAAAAGTCACTACCTGATCCCTTCCTGATGTCTCTGGGCACAGTGGGCTCACGCGGATAGCAGATATCAAATCCTATAATCAAAATAGGGACATTTGGTTAATTTCCTTTTCCAAGTTCTTACTTCAATAACACTTTAAGTTGGTATTCATTTGGACTCTTTAGATGGCCATTAAATGCCTATTCATATGCCTAAAGGGTTGGGATAACTATCCCCAAAGATCCCTCTTTGGAAAGCTAAACTCTGATTTTTGACCCCTCACTCGCACCCCTCACTCGAGCACAGAAGACCGTGCTCGAGCACAACTCCCATTTTCACCCGAGCACCTGCGAGTGAGACGCAGGAAGTGCTTGCCCGAGAGCAACTCCCGCAACAAACCTACACTCTCACTCGAGCACAAGAGGCCGTGCTCGAGCAGAGACCCCGAGCACACTCGAGCACCACGGAAGTGAGGCCTGCGAGTGACAACCCGAGAGCATCTCTCAACATCTTCTTCCACCTTCACTCGAGCACAAACGCCTGTGCTCGAGCACTGACCCTCAGTGCTCGCGAGCACAAGGCAGCGAGTGTCTGCCCGAGAGCACCCCAACGCTCAGACAACGGACTCACTCGAGCACAACCCCAGTGCTCGCGAGTGATCCCCCAATGCTCGCGAGTGCCAGGCGCACTCTTGGCAACCTACCACGAGTGATTTCCTGAGACACTCAACCGCAGCACCAAAAAGGCACCCTCACTCGAGCACAACATGCTCACTCGAGCACGTTCTTCCTGTGCTCGAGTGAGTTCTCTCACTCGAGAAATCACACCAGAAACCAGAACGCAGCAACTGGTAAACTTTTCCAAAATCCACCAAATGAACTCCAATGGTTCTTAAACTCGTGTCAAAGCCCATTAACACTTATTTCAACACAAGGAACCCATTGGCAACCAAAAACAACCCAAATTCAACCCATCCAACACATTCTCTCTCTAAATCATCAAACCACTCAAAACCTTCTTCTAACAAATTCCCTTATTCAACTTCCAATCAATTTCTAATCACTCCCAAATGTCAAAACTGACCAAATGAACAGTGACACTCTCATCAAAACCTACCCCTCATTTAACATCATAATTAGGTCTAATTTCCAGATTTCTCATTGATTAGGCAAACATCTTGACATATATATCAAAATGCATTACAAACCTACCTCTTCAACTTGCTGAATTCAGAACTTGGATTCCTCAACTTTCAAATTCCTTCACTTTGCCACACACCACAAATCCAAAGTCTGAAAACATGGAAGTAAAGCTCTCAACCACTAGGTCAACATTAATGAAGGGTAGCTAAGCATTTAAGATCATTTACCTTAACAAAATTCAAACCCTTACTTTCTCTTTCTTGCTTGGTTCGCCGGAAATGGAGGAGAATAGAGAGAGAAAATGAGTTGGTGAAGATGATCACTTCTCTTGATTCTATGCACACATAACCGACTAGGGAAGGAGAGAGAAGAGTGTTTGAATATTTTGACTTATCCAATGGCTCTTATTTAGCCACTTGGCATCATCTCCTTCCACTCACTATGATTTCACCTAAGCTTGTATGCATCCAATTCCACCTCATGTTCTTCCAATCTCAACCGTTGATCTTGATTACTAAGGGGTTTTCCCATCAGTAACTAACCAGACGGTTGGTAAATTTACCGTTTTACCCCTGATTAGTACAATACTCATTAATTCACCATTAATGATCCTGATATCACATTACACAATATATACTTCAAATATGCTTATTTAACATTAATTACATCATTTGAAGTTATTATCCCTTAATTAAAACCTAGGATGTTATAGCATGCATAATCATTTAGAGACCATCCATTTTTGCATAGCAGTTTCTCAATCTCTTGCAATCCTAACTCCTCCCTGTCTACGTCGCTGACTTGTAACTCTGTTTGAAAAGTAGTTTGTTAAGTGTCAGGATAAGCGATTGCCAAAATGTTTCTTAGTTTGGTAGTAAATTTTGAAAATGAGTAGTTTTAGATCTATATTTTGTTTTGGTTCTGGTTTTTTTCTAGCATTTTGTGCTATTTGGAAAATATTTTTAGTAAATATGTATGTTATATATGTATATGTATGTACCAATTGTTAGTGATAAATTGCTAAGAAGGTTTTTTGTTATAAAATCTGAACATTTATCTTTTTCCATTTTTATGGAAGTTTATATATCAAAATAACAGAAGCAAAGCCAACAATTACAAATATAATGTTTAAATATTATAATGTAGACACATTCTTTCGTTTATTTTTAAAAGGGGTAAAGAACCTGTTGTTGCCATTGTGAATTTGCTGGGATTAAGTTAAAGGAATATTCTTGTAGGATTTTTCATGATAGAGGTTAGACCAGTATTGACAAATCTTTCTCATGTCAATGTTAAATTTCAATAATTCAAAATGGGACTTTGGTTGAACAAATACTTGATTGCCCTTGACTGGTTTGTTTTCTCGACATTGAGGTGCCCCTGGAAAAGCTTCAACAAGGTTGGGTTATAAGGCACCACATTTCTGTTGTCTCGTGGTGTGCCTTTTTTTCAACTGTGTTACCATCATTCCTCCTCCTATATGTGGGGTAGCCCTCATCATCGAGAATAGTGTGGTCAACAAATTTCCGTGGAAAGAATTTGGAGCACTTCCCTTCTTTCATGCATGGTGATTTGGGGTTTATAGTGCCACAGGGTCCATGCATCATGTAGTTGGACACTAGGTCATAGAGCACAGGATCTGCATCTTTATCTGGGATCTCAGCTGAAATAATCTTGTCAATATCCTCTAGGGTTTTAGGCTTTACTGCTAATGAACCCATGTCGTATGAGTTCACAAAATAAAATTAGGTTTAAAAATGTAGCGTAGTAGCTCAACCTAGGTCGTTCTTGTGAGGAGATTAATTTCCAATTTTCTAAGTAGTAAAGTGATAAAAAGCCTTAAAGTTGTGAGAAATCATTTGGAGAAATTGCTTTTTAAACTAATGAAATAATCTAAGCTAAAACAATATTTTTGTAATTTTTTTGGTTTCTAAAACAAAGAAGCAAACGAAATCGAAATTAACACTAACAACAAGATAAATTCAATTAACTAGTATAATGATAAAATGTGATTCCCTTGAGTTGAGGTTTTAGTCTTCCTTGCTTGCTAATAATATGAATTCCATAATGAGTCAAGAGGATGGAACTAAGATACCACTAGCTCCATACTTGCAATAATCATTTAATTCATTCTACCGAAGCAATTAAATGAATACCACCAAATAATTCAGACTTAAGGAGATGAATAATTAACTTCCAATTCTAGCTTGTAATTACCATTACAACAATTCAAAGCATTCAGTTTAATCATTTAAATCCACCTAACCAAGTTGGAATAAACAATTCAACCTACTCATAATATGAATCATACAAAGCTTAATTAATCAACTCCTAGCTCAACCACCAAGTTTATTCACTTGGCATAACAATCTAGATCACAATTACATACTTAACCAAGCTACATAATCATGAACTAAAAAGAGAGCTTAAGGAATTCCATTGAAGTTTAGAAGCTCAAACCATTACCCAACTCAAGTAAATCACCAAAGCTTAGCTACACATGGAGGAAGAGGATGAAGCTTGATGGAAGAAAACATTAACCATAGATGCTTGCACACATCTAGAAGCTTGCATCTCCTCTTTTCAATTTTGCACACATTCGGTTGCTTCTCTTTTCCACACACCAACAGCCACAGCCGCACTCTCCCCTCCTCTATTCATTTCGGTGCTGTGTTCTTTTTATTCTTCTTTACAGCCGCCAATCTTGACTTTTCCTTCTTCATTCATTCGATGCCTCCACCTCTCACAGCCGCCACACTCCTTTCTCTTATTCCCTCGTGTTTCCTTTCTTTTCCTCCATTCCGTGATGCCCTCCGGTCCAGCTAATCAATCCTCCTTTTCGGCTTGCTTCTTCAAAACACTTGAGTCAACAATTTCGGCTGGGTTCTTTTTCTCTATTTCTTCCCCACTCGGTTCAGCTCTCTCCAATTAATTCCTCTTTGTATCTTCGATCCAGCCCTCACGGTTCAGCTCCTCTTTCTCTTTTATTCCCAATCGGTCCAGCTCTTCTCTTTTCCAATTCGGTTCAGCCCCCTTATTTATTCGGTCATCTCTCTTCCTTTTCTTATCCAGTCGCCTCTCCTCTTCTCTTCCATTATTCTTTAGGTTAAAAGTGAGTTATGCCTTGTTTGGATAAGAGATAAAAATCTATTTTAATCATTAGGCATAAATTGCAACCACCAAACAAGGCCCTTACTCATTTAACCTCCTCTTAAAAAAAATATGAAAATAAATTCTGCACTTGTGATGTTCCGCTTTTGTCCTTCATTAAGCTCCAAAATAACATCTTTGACCTTAACCACCCAAGTTGTGCCACATCATCACCTGCAAAATTAAATTCACAAAGGTAATACCTTTTGCTCACAATTAAATAACAATGGGAATAACAAATATTAACTAAAAATATAACAATTTAACCAATATAATTCCCAAATAATTCTTTCACTAAAATCTCACATTATCACTTGATTATGCCCAAAATATTTAATTAAGTTCCACAAAAGCCTAAGATTAATTAATAAAAATATATAAATATTGAGCTCTATCAATTCCCCCACACTTAAGCTTTTGCACTCCTGAGCAAAACATTAAACTCACAATAGGAAGAGAGGGATGAAATTTTGAAGGATAAGCAAGATCAAGCTTCAAGAATTACACTTAGACAAATAACAAGGTATCCTCTTATCCAAATTCAATGAATATGCCAAAAATTGAAGTAGCTAAAGCAATGCAAAGTTTAATTACAATGAGCTTAATTGGAAACCTTAACTATGACAAGTGTTTGCGCTCTTCTCTCATAGAAGGTAGTTTTTCACTCACATCCACTTTGACCACATTCTACCATAGGCTTGTAGAATTTCTAGGCTCTCCACTACTTGCAACAAGGTATAAATAGATCAAAAAGACTTTGTAAGGTTGTAATGTTGAATAGGCCAAATGATGGAAAATGTAACGAATACTATGCTTGCACCAAATAATTTTCTAGATCTCTTAGCACTATGAAACTAAACTTAATTCACATATTTCACCATTGTGACTTTATTTCTTTCTTTGATTTTTTTTTTGTATTCACACTTTTTCTCTTTTTTTTTCTATTTTCTTTCTTTTGACTATTCACATTGTATTTTTTTTCTTTTTATTTTCAATATATAATAATACTCTTTTTTTTTTCAATAGTGCTAATAAGAACTTGATAAAGGATGCAAACATAGCATTTTTATAATGAAATGGAAATGAAAGTGGAGGGTTCAAGGGGCTAAACAAAGGTAAATGGTAAATGGTTTGTGTTTGGGTAAATAGGTGATGAAATGAATGCCAATGTCATCTCTATCTATACCATTGCAAAATGTAGCCTCAAGCAAGAAACAAAGCAAGTTCTAGAGAGCAATAATCTAAATAGATGAATCACACAATGAAATGAACAATTAGGCCCAAAATACCTTCCTACTAGGCTTTTTTGTTTCGTAATAAACTCATCAAAATTAAAACATGCATCATTAAAACACTTGAATTTTATGGCAATTCACTAATTCAAAGCAAGTTTCAACTATGAATCCAACTAAGAGTAATCAAGATACTTGATCATGACTAAAGGCTTCAAAAATCTCAGTGAATTGGACCAAAAACAACAAATGACACAAGCAGGAGACAGAGGCATATGATATCACAGTGAATTCTCATGAGAATAAACACACTCCCCCACACTCAATCCTTACATTGCCCTCAATGTAATGCACAAAAACAAAGAACCTAGATGCACTTATCTCTTGGGTGAAGTGAATGTTGTGAAGTCCAATTCAAGATTAAAGCACAACACATCATCATCACAAGGAGAGAGAGGACAAGACATAAGTGGAAATAGTTCTCAGAAATTAGGCATAAGGATAAGAGAAAAAAAGGTAGTGTAGGATAAGGTTAAGCACAAGGGTATGATTCACAATGGATTTTATTCAATTGAAAAATGCAAACAAACAAACTACCTTTTACTACTGGTAAGTCCCTCCCCCACACTTGTTCAATAGTATATATCATCAAATAAAACAAGAAACAAGGTAAGGAAAGAGACTACCGTGTGCATTATGGTGGTTGATGACTAGCATGGTAGTGCTTCAACAAGTGACCATTCACTTGAAACTTTGCACCACTTGCAAGATCTTCAAGCTCTATTAACCCAAAGCTATGCACCTTGACCACTTTATAGGGACCTTGCCATTTGGTTTTAAGCTTCCCATTTTTGAGCTTGAATCTTGCCTTGAACATAAGCACTTGTTCTCCTTCATGAAACTGCTTCCGTAAGATGCCTTGATCATGAATCAATTTGGATTTTTCCTTATAGATACGAGAACTTTCATATGCATCCAACCTCAACTCTTTTAGCTCTTGTATCTCAAGCATCCTTTCCTCAGCAGAACCTTGAAGATCCATATTACAAGTCTTCATAGCCCAGTAAGCTCTATGCTCTAATTCAACAGGTAGATGGCAACCCTTACCAAAGACTAACCGGAAAGGAGACATGCCAATGTGAGTTTTAAAAGCTGTACGATATGCCCAAAGAGCATAATCCAACTGGAGACTCCAATCTTTCCTACTTGGCTTGACAATTCGCTCCAAGATATACTTGATTTCCCTATTAGACACCTCAGCTTGCCCATTTGTCTGTGGATGGTATGGGGTAGAAGTCTTGTGGAGAACACCATATTTGGATAGCAAGTTGTCCATCAATTTGTTGCAAAAATGTGAGCCACGATTACTCATAATTGGTCTTGGTACACCAAACCTACAAAAGATATGAGTACGTAGGAATTTTATAACAGTAGAAGCATCATCTTTCCTTGTAGGAATGGCCTCAATCCACCTTGTAAGGTAATCAACAGCCAACAAAATGTACAAATATCCATGAGATATAGGAAATGGACCCATAAAATCAATGCCCCAAACATCAAAAACTTCACAAAACAACATAGGTTGTTGCGGCATTTCATGCTTTCTAGATAAACCCCCAAAACGCTGGCATGCATCACAAGTTTTGCAAAAAGCATAACAATCCTTAAAGAGGCTAGGCCAATATAAACCACAGTCTAAGATTTTCCTAGCAGTTCTCTTTGCCCCAAAGTGACCACCACACAACAAAGAATGACAAGATGTTATAACAGAAGAAATTTCATCATCCGGCACACATCTCCTAATCACTTGATCACTACAATGCCGCCACAAGTAAGGAGGATCCCACAAATAATATTGAGATTCATGTTTCAACTTCTGTTTCTGAAAACAAGACAAAGAATCAGGGAATACCCCAGCAGCAAGATAATTCACAATATGAGCAAACCATGGGTCATGAAGTGTAATAGCAATGATATGGGCATCAGGAAAACCATCACAAGTAACTTCAGCATCAACTACTCCCTGTGTAGCAAGGGGCAAGCGGCTTAGATGGTTAGCAACAAGATTTTCTGCACCTGCCTTGTCCCTAAACTCTGTGTTAAATTCTTGAAGTAGTAGCATCCACCTTAGTAACTGAGGCTTAGCATGAGTCTTCCTATATAAGAACTTGACAGCAGAATGATCAGAATAGATAATCACTTTAGAATTCACTAGATAAGACCTAAACTTCTCAAGTGCAAAAACAATGGAAAAGAGCTCTTTCTCAGTAGTAGTGTAATTGATTTGAGCCTTATCCAATGTTTTAGAACATAAGCAATAACACAAGAAGTCTTACCAATTTTCTGACCTAGAACTGCACCAACAGCACTATTGGAAGCATCATAATAAAGCTCAAAATCAAGATCCCAATTAAGAGCAATGAGTATAGGTGGAGAAATGAGTCTAGACTTAATTTCATCAAAAGCCAATTTGCATGCAACATCAAATATGAAATCTACATCCTTTGGGAGAAGCTTAGATAGGGGACAAGCTATTTTACAAAAATCCTTAATAAATCTTCTATAAAACCCAGCATACCCCAAGAAAGATCTAAGTTCTCTTAAGTTAGAGGGATAAGGAAGAGATGAAATTATTTCAATTTTAGATTTGTCAACTTCTATACCCCTCTTACTTATCAAGTGGCCTAAGACTATTCCTTGATCTACCATGAAGTGGCATTTCTCAAAATTTAGCACAAGGTTCTTTTGCACACATTTTTCTAATGCTCTCTCCAAATTCAGCAAACATTCTTCAAAAGAATTCCCATATATAGAAAAATCATCCATGAATACCTCAATACCTTGTTCGAGTAAGTCACTAAAAATGGAGAGCATGCATCTTTGAAATGTCCCAGGAGCGTTACATAACCCAAAAGGCATCCTTCGGTATGCAAACGTCCCAAATGGGCAAGTAAATGTTGTCTTTTCCTGATCCTCCGGTGCAATAGAAACCTGAAAATAACCAGAAAAACCATCAAGGAAACAATAATGAGATTTGCATGCCAATATTTCTAGCATCTGATCTATAAAGGGGAGGGGAAAGTGGCCCTTTCTAGTTGCTTCATTCAACTTTCTAAAGTCTATACAAACTCTCCAAGAGTTTTGGACTCTTGTTGGAATGAGTTCATTCTTCTCATTTCGCACAACAGTTATCCCACTCTTTTTTGGAACAACTTGGACCAGACTGACCCACTCACTATCTGAAATAGGATATATGATCCCTACACTCAAGAGTTTGGTGACCTCCTTCTTAACTACATCTAAGATGAGAGGGTTGAGTCTACGTTGGGGCTGTCTCACAGGTTTAGAACCCTCATTCAAAAGTATTTTGTGGGTGTACACAGTTGGGTTAATACTTGGAATGTCACCTAAAGTCTACCCTATTGCCCTCTTGTGTTTCTTTAACACATGGAGTAAACTCAACTCCTCAGATGTACTTAAGGAACTAGAGATAATGACAGGTAATTGATTATGTTCAGTAAGAAAAGCATACTTCAAGTTAGGGGGAAGGGGTTTCAAATCAAGTTCAGGGGGTTGCACAATTGAAGGTAAAAGTTCTTTCAACTCAAGTGCACCAAGAAACTTTCCTTTCTTATGAGAATCCCCAATAATTGTTGGATTGGAAGTATGTCCCCCTTGTTCAGATGTGGATTGAGATTGTGGCTCGTTCACAAAGCAACCTGGACTACCACCTACATCATTCAAATAGTGAAATATATGAGAAGTAGCATCATGAAATGGTATGCAACATTGTAGTAATTGATTAGAACTGAGTTTCTCCCCTGTTGCAGTCTTGACATGTGGTTGTCCATTATTTCCAAAAATTTTCAGCAAAGAAATTAATGACTTTTGACCTGCTAAGTTCATCACCAAAAGGAGAATGTAAGTATTTCAATAATTGGAAAGAAGTGAGGTTACTCACACAATCATCCTTGAGGTTAGGAGAAGTCTAAAACTTGGAAGATGGAGGAATGTGAAGCTTAAACCCATGAATTGCAGTCGTGCCATCAGTAGCACATTGATTTCTTTTCTCATCTTCAACAATGACTCCACTTGTGTCCATAGGAGTAGATTCAGTGCTAATGGATGTTGCTTCACTTCCAAAAGTGGAATCCACTTCACTAACATTCTTAAATTCTGCAAAGCTACACAATAATTCTTTCCCAACACCATGATAACTATCAAATGAAGATATAGTACTATCAAGGTTAGAAAAATCAAAAATTAAAGGATTGGAAGTAGAAAGTGAGCTATCAATTGACATGCAATCAATACTACACACATCATCATCACAATCATTAGAGGGAGAAGAATTTGAACCAATGGTAGCACATACATCATCATGACAATCATTTTTCACACACAATGAGAAAGTAAACTCATCAATTACCTCTTCCAAGGCCAAATCAATCTCATTCAAGCCAAGAAGGGAGTAGTCCTCAAATGGGTGATTCATAGCTTCATAAACATTGAACCGAATGACATGATCACCTACTTCCATAGTTATGTACCCATCTTTCATGCTAATGATAGTATTAGTTATGCGCATGAAAGGCCAACCCAAAAGCAATGGTTCCTCAACTGAGACCTTAATAGACATGTCTAGGACATAAAAATCAGCAGGAAACACTAAGTCTTTGACCTTGACTAAGATGTCTTCCAATAAGCCATGAGGTTTCCTAGTGGTGCGATCAGCTAGTTGTAGGATGACACTAGTGGATTTGATGTTTGTGAGGCCAAGAGAGGTGTAAACAGAGTAGGGCATGACATTTATAGCGGCTCCTAGATCAAGAAGAGCATTACTAAAAGGCATGGTACCTATAGTGCATGGAATAGTGAATGAGACAGGGTCTTTACACTTAATTGGAAGATGGGGTTTAAACATAGCAGACATACTAGGACTCAACTGAACACACTCATTGGGTTTACACCTACGCTTTTGGGTACACAAATCTTTCAAGAATTTAGCACAAGCAGGCATTCCTTTCAACACATCAACCAAAGGCAAATTAACTTCAATCTTACTGAAAATATCCATCATATCAAGAAATTTCTTTTCATTTGAAACCTTTTTGCTAAGCACATATGAATTAGGAAATGGAATTTCAGAGAGATTTACCTTTTTACCTTCCTCTTTGCTTGAAGAAGAAGAAGTTGAAGGGTCAAGTACCTTAGCATTTGTTGAATTTGACACTCCTTGCTTGCTATCCATATTTGAATTTGGAGAAGAATGCTTTTGTAGAAGCCTCTGTTCAACCATACTCTCAGATTTTCCAATAGCAAGGTGAGTGCTTTGATTAGAATCATCACTACCGTCAATATCTTCAACTTGTGGTTGCAATGGAACCTCAACCTCTTCATTGTGCCTATCACTAGAATGTATTCCAGATTTGAAACTCTCAACAGTTTCCTCAAATCGGACTTGTTGACCCACTTATTTACCACTCCTCAAAGAGATAGCATATACATCCTTAGGATTGATCACAGTGTTGGAAGGCAACCCTTGTCCACTTTTAGCTTGTTGCTCATTGAGGCTATCAGACATTTGAGTGACAAATGAAGTAAGGTTAGAATTCTTAGAATCCAACAACTCCAACTTGTTAAAGATTGTGTCAAACTTAGTCCCAATATCAGAAAATTTAGAATTGGTTTGAGCTCTCTCTTCATCAAATCTCGAGGCTAAGTTACCCATTAAAGATGACACATTGTTCATACATTTGAGAAGTTGAGAGATGTCATCTTTAGTAGCATGGGATTCAGGTGTAGCAACCACTGTTTGCTGGGGATTAGATTGGTTTGAAGGTCCTTGAGTTGGAGCTTGATTTGAAGAACTCCCTTGAAATTGATTCTGGTTTCTCCAACCAAAGTTGGGATGGGACCTCAAACCCTCATTATATGTATTAGAGTAGGGATTCCAAGGCCTTTGATTATGTCCTTGTCTCCCTTGAAAAACAGCCGAGACCTCCCCAAGTTGGTGTGGGCAATTAGGAGCAATATGCATGTGAGAGCTACATATGTCACAGCTAGGAGCCACTAGAGCTTGAGAATGTGACCCATGAATGTTCACATTGTTTAGATGGGCCATGAGCTTATTGAGATCAGTTCTCATATCTGTCATTTGGGATGACAAATTATCATACTCCCTTGAAGATCTTGAAGCATGTGAAACCTCATGGACTTGTCTAGCATCCAACCCTTCAAATTATTGATCATTACTAGCTATCTTCTCAATTAAAGCCCAAGCTTCTTCAGGTGTAAGCAATTGAATAGTGCCTCCAGAAGATGAATCCAAACTCTTCCTATCTTGAGGAAGCAACCCACTATGAAAATATTGCACCAATCGAGCTTCTGGGATTTGGTGATGTGGACACTTGGCTAGAAGTTCTTGAAAACGACACCAATATTCATAAAAAGATTCATGGAGGCCTTGTTTAGCATAGAAGATTTCCTTAGTGAGAGATGTTATCTTTGAAGAAGGGAAGTATTTTTCCAAAAAGGCACTCTTTAAGCTGTCCCAGGATGCTAAAGTATTAGGATTGTGGTGAGGTAGCATCAAGAACCACTCCTTATGTAATCCCCCTCCGTAATTATATCCGAAATACGCGATTAAAATGAAATAGAGACCAATAATAATCAAATAACATTTACTAACCCATCACATGACAGGATTTTCGCGAATACTTTTTGAAATCATTTATAAAATTGATCTCATGTTCACATTTCGAATACAATTACTACGCGAAGATAAATCACATTCATATAAATATCAGAGTGCACAACTTAATCATCCCGGCAATCCCGGGTACATACCTTCGCTAAAGATACACAGGGCCCAATTGCCCATTACAATT
Source organism: Inga oerstediana (assembly GCA_963210345.1). Lineage (NCBI taxonomy): Eukaryota > Viridiplantae > Streptophyta > Magnoliopsida > Fabales > Fabaceae > Inga > Inga oerstediana. The sequence goes on from OY723406.1 coordinate 30,605,371, forward strand.
CTTCAAATGGGGATTACACAATCTCATCTTGAAGGAGTCCTAGCCGCTCTCTCCACGAGCCATTTGCCCTGTCTAAATTGTTGGTAGGGGAGAGTGAGATTCGAGAGAATCTCAGTAGGAAACAGATACCATAATGCATGCATGATAGATGCTATGTGTATGACATGTTAGCTTTATCTAGATGCATGCCCCATAATGACATTTTTGCATGCTCAATATTTCATGTAACAAAACTATGGCCACAGTAAAACAGAAACAGAGCTTCATTTATTCAAATATGCTCTACACAATCAAGTAAAGCAATCACATACATCACTACACAAGCAAAGATATCAAATACATGCAAGTAAGGTAAGTCCCCTACCTCCAGTCTTTTCTCCTCGATTTGCGTGCCAGCAACTCGAGGCTTCACATTCGATCCTACAATATCAAATGTACTATTTAGACACTTCCATAGTGTTTCTGGGGGTTATATGAGGCTATATTGAAAATTTACTAAAATACCCCAGGGGACCCGGCCCGGCCCCGCCGTACCCGGTCCGGCTGTACTTTTCTTGAAATTTTGACATGGGCTATTCTAACATATTTTCGCCCAAGGAATCCATTTCCAGACTCGGAACTATCAAATTCAATGTCAATTACAAAATTACCCTTGACAGCCCCACTTTAAGGGTTTCAAGGGCATTTTCGTAATTATGCTTTTTCAGTCTTTTCCGGAAAAGTGCCCAACTGTAACCCCACCTAATTTTCGCTCCTGAACTCAATGGAATCATCAAATCATTGAAAATCCAACTCTAAGACCCATTTCTAGAGCTGGCCGAAATTCTCAAGTATTCCGGGGAAAATTGGGGTTTTTAGGTTTCGGCTCCGTAAATGCGTTCCTTTCTACTCCTAACCACTTTATTGACTATTCCATTAGGTTACAAATACCATTTAGTACCAATTTGGGCAGCATAACAGCCCCACAAACCCATTTTCCATTTTTAGAACCAAAGACAATCCGGCGAAATTTCACCGATTAAATTGTCTATAACAGCCAGAATAGTCAATATGCAAGAGTTTGGAAGTTACCTCAAGCTCCCACTAGCTTTTCCTTCTTGTGGCTGAAAACCCTAACTTCAAAACACCAAGAGAGGAGCTTCCAAACCTTAAAGAACATAAAGGAGTAGCTTAGGATCGGAGTTATACGCGTTAGGAGCTAGATCGTCGGAGAAATCGGCTTACCTTGCGAGTTCTCTTCTCCTTTTCTCCCAAAACCCTCTCAACTCTTTTCTTTATTTTGGTTGCAGAATGGCGTCAGAATGCTGTAGGAGAAAGATGATGTTTCTTTAATAATAATCTTATGCTTATGTCATCAATGTAACATGATGATGTCATAATTCTCAAAATTGGCATTTTCGGATTTTCTGGCAGATTTTATGCCCAATCTTTGAAAAATCATAACTAATTCTAGAAAAATTGAAATGAGGTGATCCCAAAGCCAAATGAAATATATTTAAGTCCTATTCATAGGAAAAATATTGGCCTTTACTAAAAATCACCACACAATTCCAAAATTACATAAAACTCATCACTGCCCCAAAACAGAGTTCAGTTTCCATCCCAAACTTTGGACTGTCATATCTCCTAGTTCACGAAACGAAATGGCACCAATTATATGTCCATTTCGAAGCTTGAGATGTGAACTATAAGATTGGAAAGTTTCATAATTTTATGACATCATATGCCTAGTAAAAACGTCCACACGAGAAGACTGCCCAGACAGAATTCACACTGGACAGCATTTCCAGTTTTACAACCAATGTGTCCAATCCAATTTAAATCAATTCCAATGATTAAATACCACAACATGACCCCATTTCCATCACAATACCCCATTCAATTCTTCCCTCTATTCTAAGTCAATTTGGATGTTAATCCACAATTGAACTCAAATACAGGGTTTTGGCGTTGCTCATAACACAAGTGACTACAATCCACTTTATATTCTTTAAAAGGGTTCATTAATCACTAACCACGTCCACTTTTGTAGTCATTAACCCCCAATCACAATTTGGGATCTTGATAAACCGGGGCTTAGCAATCCACTAATCTTAGGCTTATTCTCTAGCCTCGAGTCTCGAAATTTGGGGTATTACACCTTAGCTTTGTTTTACAATGTGAAATGAAAGACTTTCTGGCACATCTCATCTAGATCAACTCCCATTGGTTTCATGCAGGTGCACACAATGTACATATTCCTCAAGTGCCTGTTAGGGTCCTCTACAGGTAAACCATGAAATTTTGGTAAGTGACTCAACAAAGGACCTTTTAACTCAAAATTAATATTAAATTCTGGACAAGAGAGGAAAGGATCAATAATATCAGTAGAAGAGGTAAGATCTTTGATAGTTCTACGCTCCCCAATGGGTAGAGGTACATCTTCTGGAGGAGGAAATGGATCCATGGTAAGATGGTGATCTACAATGAACGAAGAGCCAATATGAGAAGAATTATCACAAGTATGTGCAACAACTTCAGTGTCAATGACTTGTCCAAGCCCTACACTAGATGATTCAGCTTTCTTACCTTTCTTAAGTAACCTAATTGTCTTGTCAATATCTTTATCTAAAGGCACAAGTTTAGTTTTCTGAGATCTAGTCATGCACAGTAAAAAGACTCAAATAGACACACAAATTAAAGCAAAGTAATTGGTCAAATGGTTAATTGAAGAAGGGTTGTATACAGCAAAAATTAGCAACTTGTAGGAAACCAAGATAACTAATCTTTGACAACCAAAAGAGTTAACTACAACCAAAAAAATTCAAGTATCTAAAGAGTAAGACCAGTTTCAGCAATAACAAGGCAAGTGCAACACAATGTGACAAGAGGCAAATAGGAGTTGCAAGGTAAGACTTCACCTTTTAGGGGAACAAGTTGGTATAGCAATGAAGTAGTACCTCAAACCGCAAGTATGTAAGTAGAGTCACGGGAAGCACAACTTACAGAATGTGATAGCTACCTAAAATCTCAAGTTGCAACCAACAAATATCTAAGGGTGAAGAATGCAAAGTTGCTCACCATAAAACAATAATGAACCACATAATGGCCACTAAGAACATGATAGCAAAGCAACAAAATGCAAATTTCTTTTTGTGTGTTTTTTTTTCAATGCAAATGGAATGCAAAACAACTATGAATATAAAAAAAATAATGACTAAACCACTATCAAACACTCCAACAATGAACAACTACCTAAAACAAACTCATAAACACACTAACAACCAAGAAAAATCAAAGAAAACCCTAAGAACAAACTAAATAAAAAACTTAGAAAAATACCAAAAAAGAAAGAAAATTCAGAAAAGTATAGCAAACCTTCGAATTTGGCTAAATTACACTTGAAGAAATAGGCTTTGTCGGCTTTTGCCTTGGTAACCTCTTCAAAAATAACCAAGGATTGCAATATAGGGTGTAATCCCGGATCGTCTCTCGAAGAGCCTTTTATTAATTACCTAGGAACTAAGTGTAATGATTGACATGAAATGAGTTAAAAATGGTTTTTAAGTTTTTATCTAACAACTAAATTGCAATTAAACTAAAAAGCTTTTAAAACTAATATTTTTGGATTTTTGGAATAAAACTAATATGGAATGGAATGGGTTAGAAATGCAAATGATGAAGATGCTCTTAGAAATGGTTTTCAATGACTATTCTTGCTCAATTAAGATATTTGGGGAGTTAATTCACTAAGCTTCTAATATACCAAACCTCAATTACCATTGAGTCTAGCATCACAAGAGAGGAACCCCTACCCTTGAAATGCTATTAAGCCCTCTTAGTGTAATGCGTTTCGCTATGTTTTCTAATAGATCAAACCCCAATTACCATTGAGTCTAATGCTTAAACTCATGAACCCATTTATTTAAGCATTATTAAAACCCCTTAGAGAGTGACTATGGAATAAGCAATGCATTTAGGTTCAACTATAATTCCAATTCAATCAAACTATCCAACAATACCATGTTAAATAGATAGAAAGCAATAGAATCATAGGAAACATATATATAACCATATATATTGATGAGTACAAATCCTCATTACAAATTCCAAATCACAACAACTCAATCTATAGAATAAAACATAACTAAAATTATAGTCTCAATATATAAATGAATTCTTAAACCTAAGAAATCAAAAATACAATGAGCTATAGATAAAATAAACTCCCCTTTGAAGCACATATGAGCTCAAGTCATCTCCAATTCATCCCCAAGAGCAAAAAATTGCCTAGCCAATAATGTGAATAGTTTCAAGAAAAATACTCAAACTCTGATTCAAACACCCAGCCATAAGATCAAAGATTAAAATAACCAATTATCACTAAATCAATTTAATGCAAGGGCTGGGTTTGAATTCAGAAGCAGAACAGAAGAATAGGCACGGCTTAGACAGTTCAAGAACAGAGGAGAGGTTACCGGAGGTGGAGCAGCGACAGTGAGGGATGACGATAGTGGTGGATGAATGACGATGATGGTGGATTTGAGAGTTCGAAGAAGGAGGTCTCTAGCTCTCTCTCAGCTCTCGTCTTACTGCTCCCTCTGCTTAGCTCTATTCTGGCCTTAGTCTGAAGCTCGCCGGCGACGGAAGTGTATGGCAGTATAGCTAAGGTCGCCGGCGAGAGAGGAAGGATGATGGTGACGAAGATCAAAGGAGGAAGGTCTGGAGGTTCTCTAGTTCGACTATGATGATCTGCGATCGTCCCTCTCGTCTCATTCTCTCCCTCCTTACGGCGCCTCTCCTCTGTATATCACTCTGTCTCGTGTCTTCAATTCGGGTCGCTGCATGTCCATATCCCATCTCCACTGGGTCCTCCCATATCCAGATGCTATGTCCAAATGCTGTCGGGTCTGTGTGCGTTTTGGGCTTTATTCTTTTTTTTTTTTTTATTTCAGCAGCCCAAATACTACTGGATCTGTTTCTTTTTTTTCTCTATATATTGGGCTTGCTTTATTGTCTCATTTTCCATCACAGTTCCAAAAATTAATGTAGGCCTTGTCTCTTCTCTTGGCCCAAGTCACCCACAGCTCCTCTCAAATCTCAACATTAGCCCAATTCCATCTAATTAATTAATTTGAACTTCCAAAATCCTCAACTTCTTCTTTAACACCTACAATGCAAAATTAAGCATAAGGTAGCATCAAAAGTTCAAGGGACAATTGTATAAAAATAATTAATAAATTGTGACTATTTTACCCCTAATTACCATTAATTCAAAACAATTGTCTCTAACCAAAATTAATGCTTAATAATGCAATAATGTCCCATAAAATCCATTAAAAAACCCAATTTAATTATGAAATATTACATAAAAATATGGTTCAATCAATTCCCCCCAAACTTAGACCTTTGTACTCCTGAACAAAGGCAATGAAGTACAAGTTTCTAAATTTAAATCACTAATGTATTTAAAAGATGAGCAATTTCATAATTGGAAAACAATGTATCAATTAATCAAATTCCTCAAGTCAACACTAATCATAGTCAAGAGATGCAAAGAAATTAGCTAACCACACAATCCAAAATATTAGAATGAAGCACAAGAGACTCTCAAGGTTGTTTAACTCATCTCACCTAATTGGGATAATTTCTCTCTAGTTCACTTAATCAACACCTTACTATAGGCTTGTAACAACTCTAATATCTCCACAACTAATAACAATAAATGCAATGAATCAAGAGGACTTAAAAGGGCTTGTAATGATGGATGAAGGTTAGATGAAATAAATTAAACAGAAGAAGGAAATGTTGATATGCAAGTCTAAGTTAATGAATAAATTCATAGCATCTAAATAACTTGAAAACTCTTTGCCAATTCTTTTCTAGATTCATGGATAAATGCCTTCTTGATATTTCTTTTGCTTTTCTCTCACTCTCTCTCTTTTTTTCTTTCTTTTTTTTTTTCAATACCATTCATTCTTTTTTTTTCTTTTTCAATTTTTTTTGAAACCTATACTTTTTTTTATTCGTCATTTTTTTTTTCTTTTTTTTTCAAACTATATATATATATATATATTTTCAACATATATACTTTTTTTTTCAATTCTCTTTTCTATATTCACGGCATTTCCATATATAAATTGTTCAACTACCTATTGGCAAACCACTTTGATGTTAGAATACCATGAACACTATAAATAAAATGACATGCATACAACATAGGAATGGCTCAAAGGGGTAAACAAATGGTGATGAATGAGGGATTGTGTTTGGGTGAAAGGGTTTAGAATTGAATGCCTCTTTCATTTCCATCACACTAATGCAAATGCCGTTTCAAAAATAGTTGAAACAAGTTCTAGAAGGTGAAAGACTAAGTGAACATGCACACATGGAAAGAATTCAAGGCTCAATCAACCTTCCAACAAGGTTTCTCTCTAATGCTCACTCTAATACAATCAATTACTTAGAAAGCTAACCACAATGCATTCACTTGACTAATTCGAATGCTAACCTTACAAACACAATTAATCAAAACAATGCAATCAATTATAAGAATGCTCAACTTTTAAATGCACTAATGATATAGAAACTTTTGATTTCTCAAAAACAAGGAGTAAGCAAATATCCAAGCGTGGGTTCATTTCTCTCGCCATTCACTTGAAAAGAACAAAACATGGTTTCAAAAGTTTGCCAAAACACTAGAAATCATGAAAGCTCAAAGAATTTCTCACAAATCACATTCCAAAGTGGCAAATGCGACCCTTTACCACTTAGGACATGTATCAAAGCAAGTCATTTTTGAAAAATTTTTTTTTAAAAAAATTTTCTAGTTTAAGGCATTTCTCATTTGAAAACAACCAATTTATGGGATTTAAAATGTATTGCCCTCCCCCACACTTAATCAACACATTGTCCTCAATGTGTAAAGCAATTCTAAAGAGAGTGCTGAGCAAATGGAATTTCAAGGCACAATGGTGATTAAGTAGGGTAATGGCCACAAATGCAAAGCATACAAAGGTGATTCTTATTCTTATTAAAACTAAGCAACTTCTACCTTTTTCTACCGGTTTGTGTCCCTCCCCTACACTTATCTTCCTCATACAACAATTAAGCTCAAAGAATCATAGGAATTAGGAAGAAAACAAGTGAGGAAAGAGACAACCTGTGTTAGAGAATCTTTAGTCGCTTGAAGGAGAAGTTCTCATCTTTGATGAGAATCATGCTTGTATCATTGAAAACATCTTCTCCCGCATTGAAATTCCTTGGTGGAGGTGGCTCAGGATCAATCGGAAGAGGTCCAAGGATGTATGGTGGATGTTGGCTCCTCCGATGACTTTTCCAAGAATGTGTCTGTAAAGAAGACAAGCAACCAGCAGTATCCCATCCAAAAATAGAAACATGGAGAGATTTCAAGTGAAGTAAAGGCATATTAAATTCCAAACTCTCCAAGTAACTATCACATCCAAGGAAATCAATGGTACTCCCATTAGTAGGAGTCAAACAAACAGTTAAATTATCTTGTGTTTGCAAAGTGGAAGGTGTGAAATCCAACTTAGTGTTGGGGTACACCACATCATCATTGCAATCATAAGAGATGGAAGGGAAAAGAGTGGAAGAAGAAGGAGAATTTTTCAAATCATTACCACTCAAAACTTTTGAACTTTCAAAAGAATCTTTTTCCTTTTCTATATCGGGTGGCAAATCACAAGAAAGAATCATATGGAAAGATTCATTTTCATTTGTAAAATCATCAATTAAATCATTTGAATCTTTTCGTATGAAGCTATCATGTAATTCATTGGAATCAAGAGAAAGATCCTTTCCTAGGCTATGGTCATTATCACTCACATTAACCACAGTGGCATTCATACAAGATTCAACATTTTCACAAGTGTCATGCTTAGAAACATCAATAGTACAAGGAGATGCATCAAGATGAACGGTAGAATCAATGACTTCATTAAATGCTTTCTTACGAAACTCAACAAGTAAGTGGCATTTGTCATGATAACAATCAACACATATTTGATCTACCGCACAAGAACATGAAGATATATAATTCAATTGACCACAATCATCCCTAGTACTATGAAGAGAAGCATTTTCAATAATAGAAGTATCACATAAAGAAGTAGAAGCACAATCATTGATAAGTACAATCGAATAACTACTACTTAAACTAATGGGTTGAGCAATTACATTTTCAAACAATTGAGGGGATTCAACAATGATTTCCTCAACCACCTCATCATCACTCTAATCATTAATTGCTCCATTAGTTAAGGTAGTAGGAGAGTCTACTTCTATAAGGATAGGATCATTACCGAATGGTAGAGAAGCCTCTTCAATGTTCTTTTGTACTCGTTGTACTTCTTTTACTTGTGTGGGAATAGGCAACGGAGGTCCGAAATCTTCCACTTGTGAAGTGGCATGTGACTTTTGAGCTTGGACTCCTTGTTCCTCCTCCACAGGAAGGGAAGACTCCTCTGAAAGTTGAAATCGCACCTTTTTGACTTTCTTGACTTGAATAGCTGGATTTCATGTAGGCAATGGAGGAAGAGTCTCTTGTGAAGTGATGCACTTAGAAATCTTTTGTGAGAGCAACTCCATATTTTTCTTAAATTGTTTAACATCTTTCTTCTATCCCTCCGCTTCTTTTGATGGCTGAGTGAGACGCTCAAAGTCCTTGGCCAAACTTGCACGCTCTTTATCTCTTTGCTCCATTGATCTCATTATAGAGGCCATGCAATTGGAAAAGGTTGTAAGAGGCAAGCTTCACCCAAGAGGGGGGTGAATTGGGTGATGTTATAAATTTTTCGTTTGAGATGGTGATATGTAAATATAGTGAATAGAGTAGAGTAGAGAAGATTTGAACACAGAGAATTATACTGGTTCGGCCAAACAACAATGCCTACGTCCAGTCCTCAGAGATCAAGACCTACTGAGCTTTTCACAATATCTCCAAGATTCAATGGGCTCTCAGAACGCCACAAGACAACAATTGTCCTTGAATGGACTATGAGCAGAAATATTCTCTCAACAAGAAACTTCTCTCCCCCTTACGACAAGTCTTATGTGCAGAGAAACAACCTATGACTCTTCTCACTTGCTTATGTATACAAGACTTATGAGCAGCAACGTTTTCTTCCGCTTACACCACTGTAAGTCTTATGAACAACACGTTCTCTCCTGCTTGTATCTTATAAGGCTTATGAGTGAAAGACACTACAAGGATTTCTCTCAACTGCTTCTCTCGTAAGGAATAACTACCCTCTCAAGATCCCAATATCTTGAGATCACACAAATATAGTATTTTGAGTTTGTATGAAGACTCTCTTATAGAGTAAATGGATAAACACTGAAGATCAAAAGTGTATACAGAGAAATTAGATGAAGAACAGAGAATTGATATGAGCTTGTGAATTCTTGTGCTACGTAGTTATTTTTCTCTTTAAGTCTCTGGATATATATAGTTGCTTCATCTTTTGCCCGTTTGGAATTTCTTCAGTTGTGGAGCGGGACATTTGAAAATATTGGGCATGTTAGAATAATTTGAGTGCGGTAGGTGCCAGCGTGTTCATAATCATCTTGTCTGCCGTTGTATCACTTTTTCTCATGTGGTTCAATTCAAACGTTCATATTCCTGTATCATCCTCTTAAAACATTCAAAACAATGTTAAACAAAGATAAAAAGTAATGATGATATGAATTAATAACAATAAACTATATTCGTAATGAATGTTGTGATACTTAGCATTTTCTGTGGTCAAATAGGGCATCACTCGAGCATGAAAGTCTCACCTCGAGTGATCTCCTATTTTCCTTCATAAGCCTCTGTTATCGGGTTGTGCTTGCATGGAGAATCAGAGAGAAAATATCTTCACTCGCGGGTGAAGAGAGGTCTCACTCGAGCCCAAAATCTCTGCTCGAGTGATCTTTGCACTTTACACAGGGAATGTCTCTCGGGTCATCACTCGCATACCATTTTGACAAGAGTGAGAATTTGCACTCATGAGTGATATGGACCCTCACTCGAGCACACTTACCTCTGCTCGAGTGAGAAGCATATTCTCAAGGAATATGCTCTCTAAACCATCACTCGCACCAGAATTTCAGAGGGATAGAATTTTCACTCGCGAGTGATTTTGGCCCTCACTCGAGCACACTTACCTCTGCTCGAGTGAGAAGCATATTCTCAAGGAATATGCTCTCTTGAACAAGCACTCGCAACTGAATTGGAGAGGGATGAAAATATTACTCGCAAGCATGGACGAGTCACTCCAAGCATGGATGAGTGTGCTCGAGCACACTTGTACTTTTCTGAACTTCAAGACTCTCGGCCAAGTACTCGCAGTGCCTTTCTCGAGTGAATGATGGAAGCATACCTTAACTTGCTCTCAGCCAAGCACTCGCATGCCTTGCTCGAGTGAGGAGAGGAAGCATGCCATTACTTGCTCTCGGCCAAGCACTCGCATGCCCTCACTCGCATACGTGCTCGAGTGAGAATGACTTCACTGCTCGAGTGCATCCCTTGTGCTTCAAGTGATCCATTGAATATAAAGGGAGAATCCCTCTCGGGTACTCACTTCCTGGCTTTCTCTCACACCTGCTCGAGTACAGAAGTGATTTGTGCTCGAGTGTAAATTTCATGCTCGAGCACTCAAGTGCAATTTCACAGCAGATATCAGCAAACTTCAAATATGCATTTGGTAACTTGGAATCTTTTCTTAACCTTCTAAAAACATGTTTTACACATAATTGAATTATTGTTATCATCAAAACTTGGGATCTAACAAAGGTGTCCTTGTGTGACTGCTCCTCATTTATAGTACAAGTCATTGGTTTCTGGAATTCTCCAATAACTCCACCAATAGAAGGTTCTTGAGAGGCACACATGGTTGAGAATGATGTCCATAACATGGTTGAAATGGTAGGAATAGAGGCTCATGAGGTGGATGGCATGGTTGGAAAGTGGAATGGAATGAAGGAGAAGGGTTATGATATGGCATGTGGTTATATGATGGAGGATTAGAGTGAGGCTCATGATATAGGTTGTATGGTAGCGGAGAAGGTTCATGGTATGATCTATAGGGTAGGTGTGGTGGGTAATGAGATTGGAATGAAGGTTGAAATGAAGGTTGTTGGTAGGGTTCATGGTATGGAGGGTGGAATGGACCTTGGCATTCTTGACCAATTGGACTATCTTGATATCCCAACTTGGCTTGAAGAAGCTGCAATGTTTGTTGAATAGCATGGATGCTTTCAGAGATAGATTCTTTCCTTCCAGTTGAATCTCTTCCAGAAGAGTGAGATTGAAAGGATAAACCTTGATTACCATTAAACCAAGCCATGAAATCCAATCACAATAAATTCCAATGAATCACAAAGAGGATTATCTAACAAAAAACTATAAAAACTAAGGGAAGAAAAAAAAATCTAAGAGAACATAAATGCAAATGAAAAAGGGAAAAAGGATTTCAAAATGACAAAAGATGCAATATGCTTTGAAAAACATGCAAAACTACCTAAACTAACTAAAATGCAACCTAAAGGCTCAAGGTACCAATTAATCAAAGATTGACACTTAGCTACTAAGGAACCAATTACTTGGCTCCCCGGCAATGGCGCCACTTGAAGAAATAGGCTTTGTCGGCTTTTGCCTTGGTAACCTCTTCAAAAATAATCAAGGATTGCAATATAAGGTGCAATCCCAGATCATTTCTCGAAGAGCCTTTTATTAATTACCTAGGAACTAAGTGCAATGATTGACATGAAATGAGTTAAAAATGGTTTTTAAGTTTTTATCTAACAACTAAATTGCAATTAAACTAAAATGCTTTTAAAACTAATATTTTTGGATTTTTGGAATAAAACTAATATGGAATGGAATGGGTTAGAAATGCAAATGATGAAGATGCTCTTAGAAATGGTTTTCAATGACTATTCTTGCTCAATTAAGATATTTGGGGAGTTAATTCACTAAGCTTCTAATATACCAAACCTCAATTACCATTGAGTCTAGCATCACAAGAGAGGAACCCCTACCCTTGAAATGCTATTAAGCCCTCTTAGTGTAATGAGTTTCGCTATGTTTTCTAATAGATCAAACCCCAATTACCATTGAGTCTAATGCTTAAACTCATGAACCCATTTATTTAAGCATTATTAAAACCCCTTAGAGAGTGACTATGGAATAAGCAATGCATTTAGGTTCAACTATAATTCCAATTCAATCAAACTATCCAACAATACCATGTTAAATAGATAGAAAGCAATAGAATCATAGGAAACATATATATAACCATATATATTGATGAGTACAAATCCTCATTACAAATTCCAAATCACAACAACTCAATCTATAGAATAAAACATAACTAAAATTATAGTCTCAATATATAAATGAATTCTTAAACCTAAGAAATCAAAAATACAATGAGCTATAGATAAAATAAACTCCCCTTTGAAGCACATATGAGCTCAAGTCATCTCTAATTCATCCCCAAGAGCACAAAATTGCCTAGCCAATAATGTGAATAGTTTCAAGAAAAATACTCAAACTCTGATTCAAACACCCAGCCATAAGATCAAAGATTAAAATAACCAATTATCACTAAATCAATTTAATGCAAGGGCTGGGTTTGAATTCAGAAGAAGAACAGAAGAATAGGCACGGCTTAGACAGTTCAAGAACAGAGGAGAGGTTGTCGGAGGTGGAGCAGTGACAGTGAGGGATGACGATGGTGGTGGATGAATGACGATGATGGTGGATTTGAGAGTTCAAAGAAGGAGGTCTCTAGCTCTTTCTCAGCTCTCGTCTTACTGCTCCCTCTGCTTAGCTCTATTCTGGCCTTAGTCTGAAGCTCGCCGGCGATGGAAGTGTATGGCAGTATAGCTAAGGTCGCCGGCGAGAGAGGAAGGATGATGGTGACGAAGATCAAAGGAGGAAGGTCTGGAGGTTCTCTGGTTCGACTATGATGATCTGCAATCGTCCTTCTCGTCTCATTCTCCCCCTCCTTGCGGTGCCTCTCCTCTGTATATCACTCTGTCTTGTGTCTTCAATTTGGGTCGCTGCATGTCCATATCCCATCTCCACCGGGTCCTCCCATATCCAGATGCTAAGTCCAAATGCTGTCAGGTCTGTGTGCGTTTTGGGCTTTATTCTTTTTTTTTTATTTCAGCAGCCCAAATACTACTGGATCTGTTTCTTTTTTTTCTCTATATATTGGGCTTGCCTTATTGTCTCATTTTCCATCACAGTTCCAAAAATTAATGTAGGCCTTGTCTCTTCTCTTGGCCCAAGTCACCCACAGCTCCTCTCAAATCTCAACATTAGCCCAATTCCATCTAATTAATTAATTTGAACTTCCAAAATCCTCAACTTCTTCTTTAACACCTACAATGCAAAATTAAGCATAAGGTAGCATCAAAAGTTCAAGGGACAATTGTATAAAAATAATTAATAAATTGTGACTATTTTACCCCTAATTACCATTAATTCAAAACAATTGTCTCTAACCAAAATTAATGCTTAATAATGCAATAATGTCCCATAAAATCCATTAAAAACCCAATTTAATTATGAAATATTACATAAAAATATGGTTCAATCAACTGCCGGGTCTAAGAAAAATATGATGTGGGCATGTGGCAACCCTCTCTTCTGAAATTCAATTGTGTATATCTCTGTGTTGTTTGAGAAAGTATAAATTGTGTCATGAGATGAGACGAAGTAAAAATTTGTGCTCTCATGAATACATTGCATTGTTAACAGTGGCAGTAATTAGATGAAGGTTACCTGCTTTGACTAGGCCGAACACCTTTCCGCTCCGTATGACTTTCATTAGTGCCTTGAGCTTCATTTTGAACACTCTGCTTAATATGTCCGGACAATTTGATGGTTGGAGCCTGTTTTTGTCACAGAATCGTTTGATCTCAGGCCATGCGGGGTTGTATGTGAAAGTTAAGAAGAGGTCGGTATAGCCAACCCATTTGTATATTGCCATTGCATCTTGGTAGTTTTGAATCATGTATCTCGCGCCCCCAGTAAAAGTTAGGGGAGGATTATCCTCTTCTCCGTACTTGATGCATCAGTCTCACCATATGATATTGCATTTGTCAAGCCTTTATACAGATCCACCCTTATTTCTCTTTGGTGTGTCCTTATATAGGACAACCTTTCGCATTCTACCATTGCGAATCCGTCGACTATGAATTGTTGTAGTAGCCGCTTCGAATGAAGAAGCGTAGATTGTTCTGCATGCCGATCCATCAATCTGAAGGCCATATACTCTCGAATTGTTAAGGTGTTTCTCTTTTTTGGGGCTACTTGTGTGTCACTGTTATGTTTCATGTCTGAGTGGTACCCATTATCACCATAGTGGAAAATAAGGGGGGTATTAAAGGGGCAGGTATGCGTTATGTAACTCATGCACGCATATTAAAGTACCTGCCTTCTTCTCCACTATTATATCTCTGTTGAAGTAGGACCTAGCGAAGTCTCCTACTACCAGTGCTGCAACTTCTAATGCTATAGGGAGGTCGTAATTTCTTTGTTGTTGGCTTGTTTGCCTGATAATATGAATCCTAATGTCAGCATGCTCATCGTGCCTTATTATTTCCGCAGCCATCCTATACTGCCTTACCAAACTGTTATTCTGGTCAAGACATGTTTTGATGTCCTTGACTATGTCTGTATCAATATCTGCACCATCTGGGTTACACCTGTATGCAAACAATTGCATGACGCATGAGGAGAAGCATATAATATTGTATATTTTGATGGGATACTGGAAGGATATAGTTTTATGTTTTTTTTACCTGGCTGCAGCGATTTGGTTTGCTATCTCGTTGTCTGTGTCATAAATGTATAGTTGCGAGTACACTGGAGTGCGACCATCAGGAGGCAATAAGCTGTCGAGGTAATGATAGTTTTGGCCACACATTTTGAATGAATACGGTCCCCGACCATTTTGATTAATTGAATGGTCTATCTTTCCTCCCATGGATATGAAACAAAACATATTGTTATACACTCTTATATTGGCCAAGAACTTTTTTGTTTGCCTATTATCCTTGTCAAAAAAGAGTCTACTCAGTTCTGGCGATGGTGCCTTGAAGAATGGCACATTGATCTTTCCATGACCACAACATATTGAGAATAGTGGTTGCTCCGAAGTTGGGGTCCTTTGTATCCTCTCATTGTACCATAATAGTGCGCCACAATATTGGCACTCATAAATGGGATTGCCCTCGTCTAGATAGCCTGTCTATACAAATGTTCTATTGTCCCATGAATCGTCCTGAGGTAAGTTGTCTTCATCATCCTAGTCCTCTTCGAGTAAACCTGCATTGCATGTGATGCAACATCAACATTTTCAGCGGTAATATTAACAACATCTCTTAGTGTTCTATATTTATATTCATTTACCTTGTTCACCATAGGTTTGCAAGAGTCCTGATGCTAGTTCATTTTGCCATTCTGTTAGACTCTTTTTCAACGGTGCGAGTTGTAGGCGGTGTGATGATGTGTTGGATAAATTGCGCTTGGAAGAAGTTGTAGCCACATTGTGGTAGTCACTATAGGAAGCCATGCCTCTAGTACGTGGTTGCTGCTGATAGGAGATCAAGGGTTTTTATGGCGCTGAAAAAGTTTTTATGTGTTCCTTTTGTGTAACCCCCCCATTATAGTTTACAAGTTAATGTGCTAATTTCCATTTTAAAAATAACGATCATTTTACAGTAGGGGCTTAATAGTTTAAAATTGGAAGTCAGGGGGGTTAAAATTAAACTCTAAAATATCAGGGAGGTTATATATAACTGATCCAAAGTTCACAGGGGTTTTATATAATTTAGCCTAATTTTAAATAATTTTAAATAACTATACTAATAATCCTTAAAGCTAGAGACCTCTAGTATGCCTTTGTCTTAAACTTGTGGGCAATTAAGTGTGGAGCCTCTTTTATGACATTTAAATGACAATTTTAATAATGGGCAATTAAGTTGTTTTTATGGGAGTAATGGGTGGAATAATGGACAATTAAGCATAGGGTACAAATTTGTGTCTACCCACTCTTTTTTCATTATTATTTTTGTATTTAGCCTAATTTTAAATTTAAATAACTATCATTAAATGGGGTTTACAAATTTTTTTTAATAAATGGAGCAGAAAAAATGATTAAGTGTGGGAGTTACAATTTGTTTTAAGTAAATGGAGCAAATCCACACAAAATTATGTCACCGGCATCTACCAAGGAGTTTATATCCAATTGGTGCAAGCAAGCTATACTACATTAATAATCCTTAAAGCTAAAGACCTCTAGTATGCCTTCATGTTAAACTTGTGGGCATTTAAGTGTGGAGCCTCTTTTATGACATTTAAATGTCAATTTTAATAATGGGTAATTAAGTTGTTTTTATGGGAGTAATGGGCGGAATAATGGCCAAATAAGCATAGGTTACAAATTTGTTTCTACACACTATTTTATTATTATTATTTCTGTTTATGGTTCAATTCATTTAATTCTCTTAACTTGTCCTCTAGTGTACGCACCTTGGCCTTTATTTTTTTGGACGTCTTATAATTATCATTGAATGGGGGTTACAAATTGTTTTGAATAAATGGAGCAGAAAAAATGATTAAGTGTGGGGGTTACATTTGTTTTAAGTAAATGGAGCAAATCCACACAAAATTATGTCACCGTCATGTACCAAGGAGTTTATATCCATTTGGTGCAAGCAAGGTATACTACATTAATAATGCTTAAAGTTGGAAACCTCTAATTTGCCTTCACCTTAAACGCAGGGGCATTGAAGTGTGGAGCCTTTTTTGCGGCATTTAAATGACAATTTTTAAAATGGGCAATTAAGTAAGCAAATGTTACTCACTCCTACTTGCATATGCAAATGGCCAAATAAGCATAGGTTACAAATTTGTTTCTACACACTATTTTATTATTATTATTTCTGTTTATGGTTCAATTCATTTAATTCTCTTAACTTGTCCTCTAGTGTACGCACCTTGGCCTTTATTTTTTTGGACGTCTTATAATTATCATTGAATGGGGGTTACAAATTGTTTTGAATAAATGGAGCAGAAAAAATGATTAAGTGTGGGGGTTACATTTGTTTTAAGTAAATGGAGCAAATCCACACAAAATTATGTCACCGTCATGTACCAAGGAGTTTATATCCATTTGGTGCAAGCAAGGTATACTACATTAATAATGCTTAAAGTTGGAAACCTCTAATTTGCCTTCACCTTAAACGCAGGGGCATTGAAGTGTGGAGCCTTTTTTGCGGCATTTAAATGACAATTTTTAAAATGGGCAATTAAGTAAGCAAATGTTACTCACTCCTACTTGCATATGCAAATGGCCAAATAAGCATAGGTTACAAATTTGTTTCTACACACTATTTTATTATTATTATTTCTGTTTATGGTTCAATTCATTTAATTCTCTTAACTTGTCCTCTAGTGTACGCACCTTGGCCTTTATTTTTTTGGACGTCTTATAATTATCATTGAATGGGGGTTACAAATTGTTTTGAATAAATGGAGCAGAAAAAATGATTAAGTGTGGGGGTTACATTTGTTTTAAGTAAATGGAGCAAATCCACACAAAATTATGTCACCGTCATGTACCAAGGAGTTTATATCCATTTGGTGCAAGCAAGGTATACTACATTAATAATGCTTAAAGTTGGAAACCTCTAATTTGCCTTCACCTTAAACGCAGGGGCATTGAAGTGTGGAGCCTTTTTTGCGGCATTTAAATGACAATTTTTAAAATGGGCAATTAAGTAAGCAAATGTTACTCACTCCTACTTGCATATGCAAATGGTCAGTTGACACATAGAGTGCATCCCAAGCTTGACTGTGTGTAATTTCATATTAACATGATGTAATGCACATAACGTAATGTATAAATTATACCAAGCAAATGAATCGATCTCTTCATTTCAGTTTATATGAGGTGTAACTCGTTTAACATTGTAAATAGTTTTATGTTTGATCTATTCTCATTTATATGGTTTAATACTTCTCCATTCTTAAAATGTGGGTGATCATGTGACATAAACCATTGTATTGTAGAATGGAATGTGAAAGAGGCTTAATTAAAATAACTCATTTAAGGAGATTTGAATTAAAAGTGTGATTTGTTTAGAAATCAATGCCTCTTTTCATTTAAGGGCCCATATTATTTTTGTAACTTATAATTAAAAAGCATTCAAAGCAATTTAAATTTTAATAATAACTTATATTAATTTATTGTTTTTCTAATTAATGATCATTGCGTGTCTTTTTAAATGCCATTAATTTTTTAAATAATGAATTTCAGCAAAAATAATAATTGAGAACTTAATACCCCAATCATGTCTGATTACATAATTGTAGGCTGCCTTCCTTGCTTGGATTTTTCTTTCTTTTGTTTTTTTAGACTTTCTTGGATTTCACACTGTAATTTAAGTGTTTGACAATCAAATTGTTAACGCTATTTCTTTAGTAACACTTTTTTTTTCATATTATCATATGCTTGTTTTGTCACTGTTGGTTATATTATGGCCTTTCATTTACCATGTTTGGAAGAAAGCTGTGCCTTTTTATTTTCCATGCGTGGAAGAAAACCGTTCTTTAATACCGTTATTTTTATTTCTCTAGTAACATTGTTAATGTTAATGCCATCATAAATAAATGAAAAAAAATCATTATTAGTATATTTAAGCAGTAAAATAACATTAAGACATGACATGGGAGGAATATTACTCTTATATGCAAGTGTGAAATTCAGTTTGTAATTCAATTTGAATCATATGACATGGGCAAAACACAAAGTTGCAAAATACAAATATGATAATTACATTTTGAGGATATAAATTATATAAAATAGATTAGTGGCAAACACTAACTAATTAGTTACAAAACACATATTTTGGAAATATGTTGTCTTATGGAATCTAATCCTCCACAAGTGTCAAGTCACTTTATATCTGTCATTGTTGCCAAGCACTTCAAAAGTATAAAATTAGTTAATATAATATCTATTTTATAAAACATCCTAAACTCTATTGTGTTTTTTCTTTACTGCTTTAATTAATTATTTTATTTAGATTAGGGGAAAAGTATTAAAATTAGTTATTTTTACTATAAAATATTAAAATTTTCATGAATAAAAACTACTGCCTTGGGTTGTTATTGTTAATATAAGTTCTAAAAAAATATAATATTGATCATGAATTTGTATATATCTAATATATACTAAAATGTAGTGTTGATTATGAATTTGTATATTCAATAAATATATCTAATATATATGCAAATAGAATGTTGATTATGATATTGTATGTACTTTGGGCACACTACAAAATCTGTCCCTTTTGATTGTATATAATAAGGATATTTCATCAAGGGGGAGATTTCATCATTGATCATGTTTAAAATTTGGAACAAACATTGATAAGGTGCTCAAAGTGATAAACATCTATAGGTGCGTTGCAGGGTCCACCAATTTCTAGTATGAGAATAAGAAAAAACCTTTATTTAACATTGTTGCAACATACACGTAGGTTTTAGCCTAACAAATTGCTTATGCAAAACACTCCTTAAATTAAGACCAACCCAACACACTAATGTATTCATTTTTCATTTTTAATGTTCTTGATGCCCTCAGCCATGGAGAGTGTTGGTGGATGTATTTCCGAGGGGCCAACATACTCATGCTTAATCATTGTGTCCTTTGTAGTCTTTTTTCTCTTGGGCACTTCCTTGTGGGGACTATGTTGTTCTGGGACTGCATCACTGCCATCTTTCGCTGTGATTGAATTGTGAGGCACCTGAGTATTTGAATTGGAATATGTAAATTTGCTTAAAAGCTGCGGATTATCTGAGAATTGCATAATTGTCATGCTGCTTGATGGGTGTTGTATGTTGTGCTCTTTGATCCTAAACTTTATTATGAGTTTTTTCCCTGTGCAACTACTCAATTCCTCTGGGAAAGAGTATGGTGTACCTTCCTGGCCAAGGATGAGAAGCATTAATTGGTGTACTAATTTCAATGGACTCAACCATAAAATGTGTTGTAATTTGTAGTTTACCTCCTTTAATTTCTTTTTCAAATGCTCAGCTGTGCAACCAAGAAGTTCTGTTGCATGCATATTGAAAAACAATAAGGAACATTTCCCAGTAGCATTAAATACCCTATAATGCACCTTGAATCTGTGACAAATTTCTCACATTTAGTGTATGAAATTAGAATGCACATGTTAAGGAATGTGAAGAATAAAATGGATAGAAAGCAAAAGGTCACATCTAGACAACATACACATACTTTGATTGAGTAATGAGGAAATTTGTCACATTTTAGTGCATGGAAGTTAAATCCAAACGTTAATGTATATGGGAAAAAAATTGATGCAAAGCATAAGATCACATCAAAATGATGTGTACATACTTTGGTTGAGTCATGAGGACTTCCTTCTTACAATTGCTGCATATTAGCTTGCCCTTTTCGTAGGAAGGTTTAGTGTCACACAGGCACCCATCATAAGTCCACTCATATGTTGTTTCAAGCTTTTGGATGCATACTGTTGAGACAATCTCACACTCCTAATTCCAACAGCGCAAGTAGATGAAGTTACTACCTGATTTTGGAGCATGCCATAAGCATAATCTAACATGTATACCCATCTATAGCCATGAAATATTACCTCTATAATATTGCATAAATCACCAAGGGGTATCCTAGTTGGAAATGCCAACATGTCCTCATTGTTAACGTTGGGTTTCACAATGTTACTGATGTGGTAGAAACTTTGATTAGCGCGTGGGTTCTCGTTCAAGCTGCTCATGACATCAAATTGGACAAATAAGCAAGATGCCTAAAGCTTACAAGTGTCAAATACAATTATTGTTGCTTGGTTCTGAAAACAATGCTCACCTATCCAATAGTCTCTTAACCTCAGTGATTTTTGGATTAAGCAAAACTCTTGTTGCTTCCAAGGCATTAGTAATATGGTCGTATGCTATCAAATGAAAAATATTGTTATGTCCAAGAGAATTTGTACATTGATCTTCTATAGATGACTCAAGTTTTTACCTTTTTTTTTGTTTAGCTTTGCAAACCTGATAACAACTACAATCGGTGGCTCCATTTTAGCGTTGAGGCTGTTAAATGTGTCAGTTGCTGAGTTTCCAAATAGTACTACATCGATAGTAACATCACTGCATAAAAAGTCCACTAGTTTTCAATCTAATTTCTTTTATATCAGCTATTATATATACTTTATCAATGCGATAAGCGCCTTGCTATATGTATGCATGGAAGGAATTTATGGAGTGTTGTAGTGAATATAATAGTAGTGGAAAATTAAATGACATGGTATGCACATTACTCTTTATCTGCAGCAGTCAGGTTCAGTCGTTTGAAAGTCTTAGACTCTCTTTGTTGATCTTCCAAATCACCAAATGCTTCAAGGAACCCTATGACATCTGGAAAGAAGGTTTTTAAATAATGTAAGACTCGATATCAATAAAGAAATTATACACCAAAATTTTCTCTTGGAAATTTTATATGCTAATAATATCTTTATGAGTAGCACTTACCAATTAGTTCTTCATTAACTGCTGTGTAATTTGCAATGTTTTTAATAGGGACAAAGTTGAATGCCTCCATTGAAATGTGCAAATCAGATTTCTGGAAAAATGTCTTGTTGTGAAATTTGATCTTCCAAGGGTTTCGAGTCACCTTATATTGGTCATTATTGTCTAGCACCTCAAAGTTTTGGAACTGGTAAACTTCACCCTCTTGGAGCTCTTTCATGTAACGTTCCCTCAAGCGGTTTTGAGTAACAAAACCTTCAATTGTAGTTCCCTATAGATTTCACATAAAATTTTGTAAATGATATTGTACAAGTGAATGCATAATAAGCGAGTCTACATATTTGTTAAACCTGTTGATCCACCAGAATCAATCCAACTTTCCACGCATCATACAGAGGGGTGCTTTTGTGACCAACCAGCTTCCTAAGCACACATGCAACAATAACCCAAGTGTCTTTGCTATCATTGATTTGGGAAATAAAATCATGCTGAATGCTTGTCATATTTGGATATTCGGAGTTTGTAGTATGAATACCAAATGTGCAAGCTTGTGTATGCTAGGTGGGTCATTCTTTTATACCCATTATAGTATAGAAAGGAATGTCAAAGGGTTTGGTAAAAGTAACTCATTTAACGACATTTAAATTCAAAATGTAACCTTTTTTTTACAATTAATTAATGCCCCTTTTGTGAAATTTATTAATACCCAAATTATTTCTTTTCATTAAACGCCACTATATTATACCTAATGACTAATAGGAATTTAAATAAATTGCAGTGGAAGATGGGCCTTTAAGCAGTGGAATGTGAAAGGGCTTGGTTGAAAAAACTCATTTAAGGACATTCAAATTTAAAATGTAACTTCATTTCTTTGTATTAATGCCCCTATTATGTTGCCTGTTTCTACAAGTTTTCTAGTAATATAATAGATAATAGATAGATAGATAGATAGATGTAACTTCATTTTTTTTTTTGTATTAATGCCCCTATTATGTTGCCTGTTTCTACAAGTTTTTTAGTAATGTAATAGATAGATAGATTGATTGATGGCATATGACAGGGCTTGTTAAATTAAATTATTAAATTAAAATTATTTGGTTTGTTAAAGATGTGAGTCTCCTAATCAATGGAATGTGAAAGGGCCAGGCAAATGGAAAGTGAAAAGGCTTGGGTGAAAAAACTCATTTAAGGACATTCAAATTTAAAATGTAACTTCATTTTTTTGTATTAATGCCCCTATTATGTTGCCTGTTTCTACAAGTTTTTAGTAATGTAATAGATAGATAGATTGATGGCATATGACAGGGCTTGTTAAATTAAATTATTAAATTAAAATTATTTGGTTTGTTAAATATGTGAGTCTCCTAATCAATGGAATGTGAAAGGACAAGGCAAATTTCATTAAAGTCGCTTTTTATGGGATTATGATAGGAATCAGTTTTAAATTCTAATATGCCTTTTATGGGATTATGATAGGAATCATTTTTAAATCCTAATATTAATCAATTTAACTGTGTCAGTTTTTTTGTTAAATATGTGAGTCTCCTAATTAATGGAATGTGAAAGGACCAGGCAAATTTCATTAAAGTCACTTTTTATGAGATTATGATATGAATCAGTTTTAAATTCTAATATGCCTTTTATGGGATTATGATAGGAATCAGTTTTAAATCCTAATATTAATCAATTTAACTGTGTCAGTTTTTGAAAATGGTTTGCTGCATTTGGAGCTGGGTTATCTCACATCGTTAAATGAATTTAGGCAGCAAAGGGAGATCAGTAGGTGTAGTTAACAGAATTTGCTGAATCATCACCGTTACTACGCACTATCTATAGATATAAATAGATTTACTTGCCATTTTACGATCTCTCTCTCTATTTTTTTTGTTGCCCGAAGCATTTTACGATCACCATCTTTTGCTTTTTCCTTTTTTTGTTTTTACGTTGTTAAAGATATTTATCACCCTACTGAAACTAGAAAATGACAAATTAGTGCCTTAATAAATTTATATTTTTAATACATTTATCGAGTAAGTCAAAACAAATTAATTATTTACTTAACTTATATTCCTAATTATAATCAGCGATATGATGAGGATAACTGACCAGTAATTGGATTGATTTATATCCTTATATATATATATATATATAACTCAGTTAGCTCAAATTGAAATTATGAATATATCAACATAAATTTGAACGTAATTAAATAAAGCAACACATTAACATTAATCACAAAAAGAAGATGATTGTAAACTCATAAGAATTATCTGAATATATATATATCAGATACTTGAATATATCCTTATTATAAACATATACAACTATGTTTGCCATAACTATATATAGTTATTTTAGATTTATTTTTCCAGCTCAAGTAAAGAGGGAGATAGAAATTAGGGGAAGAAAAAGACTAGGCACAACGGAAGAAACAGAGACAAAGTGTGGTACTGCCCTGTAGGCAATATCCACTAGAAATGTTGCCATGTAACCTCCGACATTCCCTTTTACATATCTCATCCGTGCAACCCGGCAAGTTATATGGCTTGAGACAAACTTTGAGTGAAGGTTGTTCCGTTGTTACCTCATCTGCAGCTATATTAATATATAGGAATTGAAATGATAATCAAGTACGATTAATGAGCTTCAAATTAAAAAAATTTGTGTTATTTTTAATATGACGATTAAGAGATTTTCTTTATTTAAGGTTTTGTATATTATATCTGGTGACATAGCTTTAGAATACTCCCAAGAGACCCGTAGAAGCCACTGTCTCATCCATTGGAACAAAACGATCAAACACCATTCCGTCAGGAATGAAACGGTTAAAATAAGTCTTTCATTAAAATAAAAGTTAAGAAAAATTAAATCTACCTAGAGTGTCCATATTATATCAAAGCAATTCAGATTTCAGAGCTCATCACGAAAACTCAACCCCATCAAATTCATATATAAGAAAAAATAAATCTAGACTGTCCATATTAAAGTTAAAAGATAGATAAAAATATCACCAAGTAGGACTACATAAAAGTTATACAAAAAAATAGGGTTAAGGTGCATCAAGAATCTTGAAATAATTTTCTGAGGTGCTGAATATTTTATGATGCAATTTTTCCCATCATAGCCACCATGACAGTTCAGGTCTCGAAGGCTTCATCCATACTAACACATATGGCTGATGAGGCTTGGGAGGCAAAGAAGATTTCTATGCTTTTCATATTTTGATATTGATAACGAAGAAGAATTGGTAGTAGTATACAAAATCAGCATAAAAAAGAGAGGATATTACAGAGAGACTATAGAGCAAAGCAATAAAGTCAGCACTGGCTGCTTTTCAACTGCAGTTCCATTGGGATTGTCTGAGTGTAACGTTTTAGTGAAATATTGTGGGTATGAAAGGCCTAAACTTTTTCTACAGTTCTACGGATAGAAATCTCCCTCCCGATCTAGAAGTATTGGTTGGAGAAAAGGATTACGGGACGTTTGGAAGGCTGTTAAACAACGTAAAATTGATCCATTTTTATTAGATATGGGACAAGATTGCACCACAAAATATGTTAGGGCACGGGATGCCCCATAAAAAATATTTCAGGGTGCTTGACACACCTTAACCCAAAAAAAATACTACCTCTGGACTCCGGTTCTAAATAGAAGACCTAATTAATCTTTTTTGAGAACTTAAGAAAGCTAAATAAGTTACTTAATCATATCATATGTTGTGTATGGCTAAATTATGTTGGCGTCACTACCTCACACAGTACAGATTATTAGTTGCAACTTGTTGAAACTCAACAAACAAATAGTCCGAGTCACGTCCAAGGACGCTGTCCTTATGAGATATTCCGCGACCCCCTAGTAGATTAGGAGCGGCACTCCCCAGGATAAAATGAACCCTTCCTGCAGAAAGCAGGGTGACAGAATTGCAGAAAGATATCAATGTAACTCACAAGATTGGAGAGAGGAGAGGAGATCGAGGACATCGGTGTTTCATAACCGTGCACAGAACATTGCCCTTTATAGGTAGAAACATGTGACCGTTGGGGAGTTATAATGACTATTAACAATGGTTTAATAACAATTAAAAAAATAGTTACAAAACAAGTGTTAATGACAATTTAATGTAATAAAACCTTTTAAATATCATTAAAACCAGTTAATTAAAATTCTAACGGTCATCTCCAACGGTCAGTTCATAGACTTCTCTTATCAACTTGTTTACTAACTCAAACTCATATTTAATTGTATGCTAGGGTGTTCCCAATCTTGAGTTATATGAGACTTCTTCTTTTGACACACTCACACATAATATTTACAACAAATTATATATTACTTTATAAGTCAGACAAATAAGTTTGAAGAAAAATATAAATACTTTAAAGTAATTAAAATAGTTTTCTTAATTTCCAAAAAAAAAATCAATTGGGACTTATATTTAGAACTGGAGGTAATACTACTTACTTCTCAAAATTTGTATGATTTGTGAAAAATATGTCAAGTTACATTAAGAAAGCAAAAGAAACCTAGAAATTATTTAAGAACAAACAAAAACATGTTAAAAAAATTGCAGGTTTAGAAACTATGCTTACCAGCAGTGAGAAAGAGAAGAACGAAAATGACAGATATCTTGTTGATCTTCATGGAACACATCTTTGAAGTATATGATATTGTGAGAAATGATAACCCTAAAAAAGAAAATTGGACATTTACTTCATCCATGAGGGCTTTTATAAAAGAAGAATGAGACATCTTAATAATAAAACACAAATCAATCAACAATAAATATGATAATTTTGACCCAAAAAAAAAAAGTACGAACATAAACAAAACAGAAATGAAATGAGATCACATTTTTTCCTTTTTGGTTGCTTTTATGCTTAATATTTTGTTTAAATTAAAAGGATAATATACATATACATGCGTATATTACATATCGCAAAATATAGTAAAAATCGTTTTCAGTAGTAGGCTAGTGATGCCCTCATCTATATATTCTTTATTCTCTACCAACACGCACACCTTTTGTTGATAAAAAACAATTTATAGTTTGACAGTGAAAAAAATTATGAACATTGATATCAATAATATCTTTTCAAAAATACTTCAACTATACTCTGATAGTGAGTAGAAATAAAACGCAAAATATATTTTTAGATAACAATTATTTTCAGTGGTATTTGTTGAACTTTGCGCTTCAACAAACGTATATTTAGGTTTTGCTTTCTTAAATGCATTATCAAAACGAGACATATATTAATATAGAAATCTCTTAGATTAGTCGGTGGCTTCTCTTACTAAACTGTCTCAACTTCTTCTCCATCAATTTGGTGTCCTAGCTTCTTCACTTTACATATAAAATTTACTTGCCATTTTACGATCTCTCTCTCTCTCTATTTTTTTTTTGGTTGCCAGAAGCATTTTACGATCACCATCTTTTATTTTTTCCTTTTTTTTTTACATTGTTAAAGATATTTTTCGCCCTACTGAAACAAAAAAATGATAAATTAGTACCTTAATAAATTTATATTTTTAATACATTTATCGAGTAAGTCAAAACAAATTAATTATTTACTTAACTTATATTCCTAATTATAATCAGCGTTATGATCAGGATAACCGACCACTAATTGGGTTTATCGAGTAAGTCAAAACAAAGCATGAAAGGCCTAAACTTTGTCTATAGTTATAGGGATAGAAATATCCCTCCCAACCTAGAAGTATTGGTTGGAGAAAAAGATGACGGATGTTTGGAAGGCGGTTAAACAAGGAAAAATTGATCCCTTTTTGTTATACAAGGGACAAGATTGCACCGCAAAATGTTACGGAGCGGAATGCCCCATAAAAAATATTTCAGGGTGCTTGACACACCTTAACCCAAAAAAAAATACTACCTCCAGACTCCGGTTCTAAATATAAGATATAATTAACTTTTTTTTATAACTTAAAAAAGCTAAATAAGTTACTTAATCATATCATATGTTGTGTATGAATAAATTATATATCACTTTATTAGTCAGGCAAATAAATTTGAAGAAAAATTGATAAATATAAATACTTTAAAGTAATTTAATTAGCTTTTTTAATTTCTAAAAAAAATCAACTGGAACTTATATTTACGACCGGAGGTAATACCACTTCTCAAAATTTGTACGATTTGTGAAAAATATGTGAAGTTACATTAAAAAAAACAAAACAAAATTAGAAATTATTTAAGAACGAACAAAAACATGTTTAAAAAAAAAAGCAGGTTTAGAAACTATATATGCTTATTAGCAGAGAGAAAGAGAAGAACGAAAATGACAAATATCTTGTTGATCTTCATGGAACCCATCTTTGAAGCATATGATCTTGTGAGAAATGATAACGCATTACAAAAACACACTCGATTTCCAACGGAACCTTTTCAATGGCAAATTTAACCACGGAATTTCCAACTGAATTTTCCGTGGCAAATTTAGCCATGGAATTTCTGACGGAATTTTTCCCATGATAAATTTCGACAGAAATTTCAACTGGAATTTGCTTTCAAAAATTTTCCGACGGAATCTTTTCTATTTCCGTGGCAATTTTCCATGCAAACTTCAGTCGAAAAAATTAAAATTTATTATTTTTTTAAAAAAATAATATTTATAAAATTAAAATATTAATGATTAAATAATTATATTGAACCTTAATTATTAAAATTATATTATAATTTATTAATATATATGTTATTAATATTATATTTATAATTTTCTATTAAAAATAATTTTAATAATATTAAATTATTATTTATTATGTAATTTTAATTAAAAAGTTATTTAATTTAAATATATAAATATTTTATTACATTTTTATTAAATTTTTTATTATTTTTAGTAATATTATATTTAATTAATAATTAATTATATATATAATTAATTAATTATATGTATGTATGTTTATATATGTAAATGATAATATTATATATATATATATGTAATATTATGATATATGTTCATTTTGGCGCAACTGGTAAAGACTCGCGCGCGAAGGTGTCGGTAGCCTGAGGTCGTGGGTTCGAGCTAGAGGAGAGGCACTTGGAGGAATTATGATGTGCGGACACGTGACAGCCAGGAGAGGGGGAGACATGGCGCTCTAAGGAGCAAACACGTGGCATTTGCAAATTAAAAAAAATTTCAAATTTTTTTAAAATAATTTTTTAATTTTTTTTTAAAAAAAAAATTTACGACGGAAATGAATTTCATCAGAAATTTTAGATGGAATTGGCTTCTGTTGGAATTTCCGACAAAATTAAAATTTTGTCGCAAATTTGTTTGAAACGCACATGTTAGCGACGGAATGGATTTCGTCTGAAATTCCGTCGGAAACGCGATCTGTCGAAAATTCCATTGGAAAAGCTGATTCCGTGGCAAATTCCATAGGAAATCGGGTGTTTTTTTGTAGTGACGCTAAGAGAGAAAATTGCACATTTACTTCATCCAGGAGGGCTTATATAGAAGAAGAATGAGACATCCTAATAATAAAATATAAATTAAAATCAATCAACAATAAATATGATAATAAACATAAACAAAGCAGGAATGAAATGAGATCACATTTTTTCCTTTTTAGGGGCTTTTATGCTTAATATTTTTTTTAAATTAAAAGGATAATATACATATACATATGCATGCATACATACATATATTGTAAAATCAAGAGTGTAGAGTCATATGTTTAATTGGTCTAAAAAATGATTTGGATTTCAATGTGAACGTTCTGTTGTACAATTCAATAAAGGATAATTATTTTAGTATCAATGCTGCCATACACACGAAATGAAGGAGCTTTTGTAAATTTTCATTTTCCAAAGGGCAGGTATCTCATTCAAGTATCAAAGTTATTTTGGTTTTTAATTCTTTAATGTTTTATATATTTGATTGAAACATATTTTTATATATGATTTTCATAATTAAATTAGGATTTTTAATGTATTTTCTGGGACTTTATTGCATGATTAAGCAGTGTTTTTGGAGCCGGGCCGGACCGTTGGTCGGAAGAAAGGATGGCCCGACTAACATAGTTAGCTCGTTCCAAGAATCTAGCCGTGTTGAGCTGCCTAAAACCGGCTTTTGAGCTTAGATCTGGAATCCAGCCGGGAACCAGAGCGGATCTTCAAGAGCCGGATGAGTCTTGCCCATGACATGGAAGCAGATCAAAAGAAAGGAAAAAGGATGAGGGTGAAGAAGAAGTCGATGATAGAAGATGGAGATTGAAAAAGGAACATATTCATGGTAGAATAGAGGACAAAACTCTTATTTGTGAACAAAACTAATCTTTCTCTTGAGATAAAATAAAACGGCGATTTGGACTCTTCCCCAGTTCTCCTCTTTGTCTCCGGTGAAGACAGTTGAAGTGGAGGGAAAAAAACAAAAGAACTGATGGGAGGCAGCGATAGGAGAGGGAGAGAAAAGAAGGCTCATGAGTCATGATTCTCATAAAGCGAGCAAAAGCTGAAACGTCTGGAACACGCTAATGTTGTCAAATGAATTACTTTAGATAAATGTTTAAAAAACATTTTTATTAACAGAAACGCTATGGAAAAATTATGAAAAGAATTACATTTTATAATTAATAATATCATCGCTTATTTCAATATGAAAAGAATTAAATTTGATTATGAAAGTATTGATAAAGTTGAATATTGGATAATGGAAGAAATTGATTCTTCTCCACTTTCAACACTTTCCGCTAAAGAAATATAAGAAGATATTATTTATGATGAGAGCACACTGCCAGTACAAAAAATTACCATCAATAATGAAGGTTAGATATTTTAAATTGTAGAGTTAGACATGTTACTTTTTTATTTATATTATATGTTACTAATTTTTATAATTTGGTTTGTTCCACCCTATTTTATAAAAATGCTTTTGAAGAACAAGGCAATGAGATTCATCCTCAACCTAAGGCTGGAATTGGAAACTCTAGGATTAGAGTTGAAAGTCTTGATTTTGGGTCATTTCCTTAAGAAGATGATGACATTTTTTGTCCAAATACTTTTCAAGAAACTCATACTTGGATTAATCAAAAGCCACCAAATACCAATACTTGACCAGTTATGACATCATTATAATTTGTGCTTTTTGTTAGATTAATTGTTGACTTAATGTTCATCCTTAAATGGTGTTTTATGACTTTACTAACTTCTTATAAAATTAGACAAAAGACTAATTATTGTAATATATATAAATATATATTTATAAAAAATATTTTTAAATTTAATTATTACGTTACCGGTCCGGCTAAACGGCTCAACCGTTCCAACCGGTTGAGCTTTGACCCGCTGACCTTTCCGGCTCAACGTCCAGTCCGGCTTTTAAAACATTGTGATTAAGGATTAATTTTAGTTAGAGACAATTGTATTGAATTAATTGCAATTAGGGGTAAAATGGTCATACTTTTTTAATTATTTTGTACAATTATTTCTTAGACTTTTGATGCTACCTTGTACTTAATTTTGCATTGTAGGTGTTTGGGAAGAAAAAGAGAGATTTTGGAGTTTTAGAATTAATATTTTGAGGATTGAGAAAAATTATAGAAAAAGCCCCACAATTTTCGAAAATTACAAAACTGTGAAGAAAACATGCCTAGGGGAGAATCACAGAAGAGAACCAACATGTTCAGGAAATTTTGTTTGAGCCCCAAAACATTTCAAATATTTTCACTTAAATCCCTCCTCATAACTCTATTTGTTCCATCACTTACCTGTAGTTTAATGTCTATGAGCAAGTTAACGAAAGGACATGTATGCCGAGTGATATTTGATGATGATATATGTCTGTTTCAGGATTTATACTCAGGAAAGACGATTGGGACTTCTAAAGAGTGTGATAGACTTTTCTACCTGGAGAGATCGGAGATGGAGAATAAAGCGATTTGGAACACACAAAAAGCTCTAGTCAGCTCAAGTTCTTAAGACAAAGATGTACTTTTATGGCATTGTCATTCAGGATATCCAAATTTTGATTATATGAGACATGTGTTTCTAAGTTTATTCAATAAAGATTTCGTTCCTTTTCATTGTGAACCTTGTCAATTAGCTAAACAAACACGATCCTCCTATACAAAACAGTCCTAGTGACCCATCACTCCTTTCCAACTCATTCATAGTAACATTTGGGGCCCCGCAAGAACAACCACCCAGAAAAATGAGAAATGGTTTGTTACTTTCATTGATGATCACAACTAGAATTGATCCCAAATACATTATATTCCAAACTTTATGATCCAATTTGTAATGTTTGGTCTGGAACACAGCATTGATTTCAAGCATCAAATTTTGAAGTTCATATCTCTTTCATCTGCTAATATTTGATCATGAAATTGCTGTTGTTGAAATGCCTCTGAGTCTAGTTTTATATGTAATAAGTTTCAGTCCAAAACTCATTGTCTTCCAAAAGGTATGATCTGAAGAATGACTATTGTTCTGGAATATCGTGGGAACATTGTAAGAACATCGATCGTCAACTTTTAAGATCTATATTTCTTTTGTCTGAGCCTCTTTCAACTTGATCGTGGCTTCTAAAAATGCATTTTGAGTGCCGTTTCATATGCAACAAGTTTTACCTCATTCGAAGTTTTGGTGTAGGAGATATGTCCAAATTATTGAACCTGTTTTGGAATAATGCAAGAAATTCCAGTTTCAATTTCCAAAACTCATATCTTTTTCATCTGAACTCCGTTAATCTTGATCTTGGTGTTTGTGTGTTGCATTTGAAGTCTATTTTTATATGAAATAAGTTTCAGCTCAATCAGATTTGTGATTTGGGAGATATGACCAAATTACCGAACCTCTCTTATGCTGAATGAAAACAAAGCTGAACAGAGTATCCTAAAATATGATCATCACTCGAGTAATGCTTTCTTAACTCAAGTGAAACATGTGAAAATTACTTTTGGAGGTGCAACTTGAGTGATAATAAAGTATCACTCAAATGAAGTTGATATGACTTCGATACAAGACACTTTAACTTTCAATTAAGATATTCCAACTTCTATTTGATCATAGAGACCTCCAATATCAAATCTAAGAACTTAAAACTTGATATTCCCATTATATTTTGCAAGTTCTTTTTTCTTTAATCTCTTATCTTCTTCTTATTGATTATTCTCCATAATCCTTTTGATAACTCCTTGCTTTCTTGACTAATGTCTCCAATCTCTTTTTTCTTCCTCTTTTTGATCATTCTCATCAATCTAACTTAATAACTTCCTCATTTTCTTTACTTCTTCTCCCCAAATTTGATCACTTCTTTGTTCAATAACTTCTTATTCTTCTCTTGATCATTCTCTATATTCCAATTTGATATCTTCTTATCTTTGTTTGACTAATCTACAAGATATATTTCACATTAAACATAGTAGTTAATCAATTTATATGATAAATACATTTTGTAAACTTTTTGCTCTTTAATGTATATTCAATATATATTTCACATCTATATTTAACATCACCTAATCATATCTAACAAAAACCTAAATGTGAAATACATATATAATATATTTAAGTGATTATATTATAATATATATGTGTTTTTTTTACCATGAATATATATGTGTGTTTAAACTTTAATAGATAACATTATAATTATTTTCTTGCCTTCGATAATATTATAATTAGAATAGTATAATATAATAAAGCTACCATACAAAAAAGCCACTAATCCAAATGCATCGAACCAAATTGGGGACTATGCATCTATAAATTCTCAATCTCAGCTGACTGATTTATTAATGAATGCGTAGTTGAGGGGTTCTTGTAGATAGCATATATATGGGCCATTAAAAAGAGGCATGAGAGTTTCAGGGCTCAGGAGTCCAAACTCCAAATGCTGTGTAACGTTGCCTGGTTGTTAGATGTTATTTAGCATTAAGATTTAAATTTAAAACTAATCTATCTTAGTTATCTTCAATTTCGTGTATGATGGGGATAGTAAAACTTATCTACAACCAAGTTCGACCCACGTCTGCACCAACTGAGGTGAACTTGAGTTGCCTAGGGGGAGTGACATGTTTCTCACAAGCTCTAAACTTTGTCCACGATCTCATGCTCAAGAGGATTCTTGAAATATTTCAGTTGTAATGTTGGCGCTTATTTCATATATATATATATATATATATATATATATAACAGAGAAATTAGAATTTATGAAATTCCTAATTAAATCAAGCTGAAATACCAAAATTCAAATTTAGATATACACTTTTAGTAAATTCCTATTCAGGCCAATTAGTCTCATTAGAAGTTTTTAAATGTGGTTAAGAGATTAGAATGCCAATGGCCTATAGAGTTAAAAAAAAAAAACAATTGAATGTAAATGTACTGTTTTGATTATTTTAGCTAGACTTAATTGGGATTTGCCCTTTATTTTTAGTTCGTTTATTTATTTGTTTCATGTTTTAGCGTTGATATCTAAAGATAAGAAATTTTTTTTTTTTTTTTTTGTGGTTTCAATTAGGGAGTGATACCAAAGACTTGATCTTGCAAAAATATAGTACCAAATTTATTCTGCATAACAAGATTTGTGTCATCCTAATGCTTACCAGAACCTTAATGCTCGATGTATTATTGCAACAAATACAATCTCTGTCATGTTCTTATTATTTTTATTATTTAGTTTGATGTCTTGCACCAAATACCTCAAATGAAAAGTGGTTACCAACACCACTGTTCTGATGACCCCATGACCAGTTTGTTGCCTTGTTTTTTTAAATAAGACAATTTATTAAAAGGATAAAATGAGTTACATAAAAAGCCTGAGATCTACTTCTGGGGACTAACCCAATAATTGCTAGATAGATCACAGGCCCAATCAGCTGCATACAATAGGAAGTTAAAAAAGAAAGAAAGAAAGAAAAAAAACAACAGAACAATCAGCAACGAGCTTGGAGATGGAAGAGGGCAACACAAATCTAAATTCGAGCTCTACTCCAGGTTTAGCAACTAGAGATTGAAAGATTGGTTAAATCCTCTTGCCAACAGAATGAACCAGAAAGCAATCCTTTGAAAAAGGCTCCTGTCGGAGTTGAAATGTCACACAAGGTAATGAAACTGGAAAAGCAGAGAAGCTCAAATGAAGTGTTGACAAAGCTGCCTTAATGTAGCCAGACCAGTAGAGGAGACCAAACCCAAAGAGGGCAACTTGACAAACTTCCAAACCCCCAAACTTAGACATAAACAATCCAAGACAATCTAACAACCAAGAACAAAGCCACTATACACAAAACGAGCAAACAACAACCAGAAATTAGAAGAACACCCAAAGCCAAAAAGTTGTAGCACTGCAAGATGGACCTCTAAGTGGTTGCCAAGGAACTTAGAGGCCCCTGATAGAATAATCCACATGCACAGAGCTTTTTAGCACAAGCTCCGTTAAAACGCAGAACATAAGCATGAGAATCATCTCGTGGACGTTTCCTAGTAAAGCAATAGAGACCTATGTCATGACATCAGAGCTAATAGATTTTGCAAAGGGTTAATATAATTTTTGGTCTTTAAAGTTTGATTCAATTTTGGTTTTGGTCCCTCAAGTTTGAAATCAGTGGTTTTGGTTCTTGAAGTTTCATTCGATTTTGGTTTTGGTCCCTCAAGTTTGAAATAAGTGGTTTTAGTCCCAAAAGTTTCATTTCAATTTTGGTTGATCCCTCAAATTTGAAAATGACTTTTTCGGGTCGGGTCGGGTTTCATATTCGGGTCACCAAGTCCTTTTCAAACTTGAGAGATCAAAACCAAAATCGGGTAAAACTTCAGTAACCAAAACCACCGATTTCAAACTTGAGGAACTAAAACCAAAATTGGATCAAACTTCAAGGACCAAAAGTTATATTAACCCTTTTACAAAATAGATTTTATGTTGAGGATTAGAGATAACATAGTTTTATTTAATGTGTATTTAAAATATAAAATATTCGCAAGTTCAACTTTGGGAAGTGCACTTGTAGAGAAAGGCAACAACCCTTTACACTCTAACCTTCACAATTTTTTTAAAAAAAAATATTGAAAATGCCCTTTTTATAACTGAAAACCCAAAAAAAATACTACCAGGATACCTACGTAAAATTTAATTATTATCAAGTTTTCTGAAATTGACTTATTATTGTTAAGTCAGAATAAAGTTGTGTAAAAAACTTGTAAGTTATATTATAAATATAGATAAAATAGAGATGAATAATAGTAAATTGTAATATAAGATAGTAGGAGAATGATAGTTTGAGAAAACTTCGATTTCTTTGAAAAAAACAGAGAAAACTTCAGTCTGACTTAAAATTTACTATCTTCCTTCATAATTCACGATAAATTAAAAATAATTGATTTTTCTAAAAAATTATATTTAAAAATATTTATGTGATTTTTTTTCTAGAAAACACTTTTATAAGAAAAAATTGTTTGAGTAGAGATTGGAGAATGAAAAATTTTAATTGAAAAAGAAAAACGATTTTACCAATAAAAATATAAGAGCATTATACAAGTTGTTGTTATTTTTTATTTTTTAAAGCAATTATTTTTTTTGCTTTACAAAAAATTTAATTGAAAAGTAATTATCAAATAAGTTTTTTTTTAAAAAACATTTTGAAAATAGAAAAATCAAACAAGCCCCGATATTCTCTCTTCCAACCTGGTTTTCTAAATAGAGTATAAAATAAAAATTTGCTAACATAAATTCAAGTTGGATCTTTAGTAACGTAACTGCATAATTAGTAAATATATAATAGGATAAGATAATTTCTTTTTTTTAGGGACTACCTAGATTTAAAATAAAAATGGGAAATACACACCCCATTTTGCCGGAGGGAAATACATATATAATATGTATCTCTTTGTGAAGGAATGAATTTCTGTATTTTTTAAAAAGACAATACATTTATAAATTATTTACTTTAATAGATAATAATATACTATAATATAATTATAACATAATACAGCTACAATGAGGAATAAGCAACTAACCTTAGGCTTTGTTTGGTTCAACGAAGGTTAGGTTAAGTGAGGTTTACTTAAGTTAGGTTAGAAGAGGTTATAATGTTGTTTGGTTCAACAAATGTTAGGTTAAGTGAGGTTTATTTAAGTTAATTTAGGTTAGAGGAGGTTAAAATGCCCTTCTACATATTTTCCTTCTTCTTTTATAATGTATTCATTAATAATAATTATTTATATAAAATAATTATTCGTGTAAGTATATAAATAATTATTTATAAAATTATTATTATTTGGAAAGTTCGTTGAATCAGGAGGTCAAGTTTTAAAGGGGAGGGCAGTGTTGGAATTTTAAAAAATTGTCATGGGCAATTTAGTCACAATTGAAGACAAATATTCTCTCATCTAGAAAAAAACCCCAATTTTGGAGGGTTCACAGCTTAGGTTAGGTTACCATTAGAAGACAAAAAAATATCCAACACCTGACCTAACCTCCTTCCAACCAAACACTACTTTTTTACCTCCAAGTCACCCCAACCTAACCTAACCTCCAACCAAACAAAGACAACCCCACCCCAACCTAACCTAACTTCCAACCAAACAAAGCCTAGAGGTACTCCTGTGCACCTATGTTTGCTCAATCGTGAGATTCAAGTCTATGAATTTCAGAACCCACATATTGTTGATTCCTTAATTTCGGGGTGGGTCTATTCCAGTAATGGCTTGCTCTGTGTGGAACTCAGTGGTGGATCTCAAGATTCCTTTTGGTTGTGGAATCCAGCTATTAGAGTGGTCAGACAAGTGCCAAAATCTCTTAACAATTATGAGTTTGATTGTTTTTCTGTAGGATTTGGATTCAGCCCAATCAGTAATGATTACAAGATTGTGAAACTTGTTTGTTCTGGACATGTCATTGTTCCAGGAGAAGTTTATTCTTTCAGGACGGGGTTATGGAGAAAACTTGAAGACGGGAACTTAGAGGGTGTATATGGTCTCATCTGCGAATCTTTCCCTTGTAATGGAGCTATCTTTTGGATTGTAATCAAGCAAGGTGTAGAGGGAGACATGGAAAGTGATGTAGCTTTGATAATGTCATTTGATATAGAAAGGGAAGTGTTCACATTGATACCATTTCCTACTACGACTTCTGCCCATGAACATTACGATACGCTTGCTAGCTATGAGAACAAACTAGCTATATTTTTTCCCACTTACATTGAAAATTGTGAATCATATGGGATTGATATGTTGGTGTTGGAGGAGTGTACAGATCCATCCAGGGAGAGATGGAGTTGGGCAAAAATATATACTAGCAGACCCAATCCATACTGGTTTTTCATTTATCCAGTGATTATTTGGAGGGACGAAATTGTTTGCATTGTGCACGCACCTGATTACGAAGGTGAAGAGGAGAATTATGAAGGAAAAGTTTTGTGCAATCTCGCTACTGATGAATTCAACTTGTTTGATATCCCAAAACATAACTATAGTGGTGATATTTTGGAGTATGTGGAAAGCCTGGTACTACTTGACAACATCCACAATTGAAAAGTTCTAATATTTAAATCAAATTTTTCTTGCCATATTTGACCTTTTTCTAATTTCTGGTTGCTTAGTGTTATATAATTTAGTTGCAAGTTTGTGGATTATTTGGGACAAGCCAATCTGCCGGTGGTTTTATATATATTGAATGGCGTTGATCCACTCTTACATTAAGTATTTACTCTATTTAAGTATATTCTTTTTTTGTGGAAATGCCACCACACACATATTAGTCCATATCACTGACTTAAAGTTGAGTTGGTTGTTGTTGTGTGCGTGTATATTTTTTCTGTTTGTTCTGAGTCAGCTTTGTAAGAAAGACTCAATCTCCAATATTAGTAAATCAAATGGGACAATGCATGGAAGGAAGGTCAGCAGCTGAATCCTGGAATTTGCCTGATTGGGGTCTTCTAAGGAAACTTGTGGGGTATGTGGTTCTTCTCTCATGAATGGCTTAATGCTTGATTCCAGAGTTTGAAAGTTTTTTTTTTTTTTCTTGAGAAGATGAAGGAAGAGCTCTAGAACAGTGAATTATCCAGAACTCCTATTATTATTTTCCTTTTTTTTTTGGTTGGGTTTAATGTTCAAAACCTAGCTCCTGGGGATGATTTTTTAATGCACCATAGTTCTGATGTATAGTTAGTGGTGCACATAACTTTGAGAACGCAATGAAACTCAAAATCAGAACCACTTTGGCTACTGATACTGCCTGATGGTTATGCCTTTAGCATTTATGACTTGAAATGTGAACCAAAATCTTGACAGTAAACCAAAAAATTAGAAATTCTGGTGTGATCACTGATGCTGTTGTTGCAAATTCATATTCCATACTCATGAAGCATGCAAAATGGTATTTGGAAGCCAAAAAAACAGAAACAACAGAGAGAGTATACTTTCACGCTTTTTTTTTTTTTTTTTGTGTGGATACAGTATACTGTCACTTTAGAATAAAGAGAGGGGAAAAACCAAGTGAAACAGCCTTATTCAGCAAATTACAAGTGGAGTGACTTCAAAAACTGACATGTAAATATTATTCATCATCCACTTCTAATGTTGCCACTAAATGGGGAATCTTTTAAATGCTCTTCATCCTCCAGCAGAGAAAATTTACCCTCTTGCTTTGTTGGTTCAAGTGCTTCAGATCATGTGACTGACAAGAAGGCGTAGTGCAAAAATAGAGTTCTAAAGAATTCGCCATTGGAATTTGCAATGAGATTGGGATAAAATGTGTATTAGAGTAATTGACTGAATATTTCCTATCAGATTCCTGTTATGGTCCAGCAAGGTGAAAATAAGTACAATGGTCACAAGCCTTATTTTATAAAGTAAAGTCATGAATCACATTACGGTAATATGAACAACTATTTTTTAAAATATATCATTCATCCACCACTCTCACAATTCTACGGTGACAATAGGTAAAGTAAACATAAGAAGTTAAAATAAAATAAAATAAAATAAAAATTCTGCTCGTTATGTTTAAACAAAGCTATAAAAAATTTATAAATGAAAATATTAAAGGAAAAAAGAAAAAATCCCTTTAAAAAATAGCTAAATTATCCAAATTTTAAATTACATCATTAAATTTAAAAAATCTTAAATCAGGTTAGATGTCCTAGAATAGAATTTCAGAATTCAACAATTTTATCTTATCATCTCTCTTTTTTTTTTTTTTTGGATGAAAAGGAACTTTCATTCATAATATTCTGTAGCTGTACAATGGGTTTAACGACTATATGACAGTATAGTAAATTTCTACATTATTGTAAAAACGATTTGAAAGTGTCAAAACTGTGTAGCCCGTCTCATCCACTGAGCCATGGGTTAATGATCCTACAACCTATACCCTTTTTTTTTTTTTGGCATACAACCTATACCCTAGTTAGTTCTATAAAACTTGGACAGTTTTATAATATTTGCATTTATTGTTATTTGTAGGACTCTATAATAATTTATAAAATCATTTTTTCCTTTTCGTAAAAAAAAAAAAAAGTTCTATAAAACTTGAACCCCACAACAATTCCATACCCAAACAACATATTTATACTCAATTTACAAATGTTTCTGTTGTACTTTCATCCATATTTTTATACCTAACAGATATAATTTAATTTTTTTTTACATTAACATTAATATATTTTAAATTCACCCCACCTAGTGAGATAAAGGCCTTGTTATTGTTGTTTGTAACATTAATACATTTTAATTTTCTGATTCTCACATTCTTGCACCTAGTATTTATATGACGAATGCGCCAGGTATGAATTTTTTTTTACATGAATCCTTTATATGTAAGGACATTTTCTTCTCTATATTGGAACAGGGGAGGACAGGAAATGGTGGGTGGAAGGAGAGAGAGATATTGATCAAGACAAAATCAAAATGGGTAGTACGATAAAATTATCAAATTTTTGAAATCTCATTTCGGGACATTTGATATGATTTAGGATTTGTCAAATTTAATGATTCAATCTAGAATTTTGTGTGCCATTGCACAAGGATCCTATCAGGTGGGGTCTGTGAGACTTAGATATACGCAGCCTTACTCCATAAGTGGGGAAATTATTTTCAGGATTTAAACCTATAACCTCATAGGATCTGCTTGGCATGAGGGAAATGGAGGGGATGAAAAATTTGTATGAGGTGAATTTTAAAAAATTGGAGAAGTGAGACTATAAAATTTTAATAAAAATAAGATGCCAAATAAAAGAGTGGGAAAAATTAATTAAAAATTTTCAATTCCACTTCTCTAATTTTGTTAAATCAAAGTCATAAAAATTTTCGCTCCCCTCTCTTCCTCTCCAATTCTCTCATACCAAACAGCCCCTTAGTCACATGGAGACAACCTTTACTGTTGTTCCCAGACTCACCCTGTTATTAAAGAAAAAAAGCTAAAGTATATGTTTGGTTCTTTATGTTTACATCAAGTATCATTTTTTTTGAATGAAAGCTAGAATACAGAACCCTGTGAAGGGGTAACAATAGAACTCGTTCCCTAGGGGAAATGCAAAACAAAACAATCAACTATGATCAACAACCGCCTCCGGGAACATCAAGTATCATTTTTGATTCCTTAAGTTTATAAAGTGCATTTTTAGTTCTAAGATCTTAACACCATTAGTCTTATTTAACCGAGAATGATGACTTATCAAAATTAAGTAATGACTATGTAATTTAACACTAACAAAGCATATTTGCATTTTTTTAACATAATATTTTTGTATTTTTAATGGTGGAAATTAAAATTATTTAAAATGAAAACAACCCTTAATTTCTTGACTTCATCCTTGCTACTAACATCTCATCCCAGCAATTTAAAATTCTATTACACTTCTTACCAAAATAAATAAATAAATAAATAAAATTCTATTACAATATTACAGAGCTTCACAGGCTGTTGTATTTTTCTTCTCGACGAACGAAAAATTCTATCCACTTTCCCAACTCAAGTGCTCCTGAATTTGTACACAGATAAAACTGAAACAATTGTGATTTCATTTATAAACAAACTCCCAAAACTTGCATTTCCCTAAACAATGAAATCTAATTTCAGAGTTTTGTGGAACACATTTCTTGCATACTTGACTCCTTCGTTACAGCAACAAAACATGTGAACATCGTATTCTTGATATGAAGATTGTATTAGAGTTAGGAACAATTTTTGGTTTGTTGTAAATGATTGTTTACAGTTAGTTATTGTTGTTGGGCCGTTGTATTGCTCAGTCCGTTGGCTCTTAGTATTTGTACAGGGCCTACATATATTGGGCTTTGATAAGTCTTATTTTCTTATGGTTGTAAAGAAATATTTTTGGTGAATGAGAAGTTCTTTTCTCTAGCTCTTGGGT
The DNA here is from genome assembly GCA_963210345.1 of Inga oerstediana. Lineage (NCBI taxonomy): Eukaryota > Viridiplantae > Streptophyta > Magnoliopsida > Fabales > Fabaceae > Inga > Inga oerstediana. Next base: position 30,647,270 of record OY723406.1, read on the forward strand.
CAATACCAGTTTGAGGATATCCAATATGGTATTAGAGCCAGGTTCTGTATCAAGTAATTAAGATCCGAACCACCTTTCTCTTCCTTGTTTCTTTCGACGCTCAGACATTCAAGGCCCAATACACACCATCTTCTACAATTAAGCGAACCCTAGAATGAGCGACACGGCGACGATCCCTGGCAGCGAGAAGACGCCGTCATCTAGCCACATGGCCAACAACAAGGTCGCAGCCGAGAGTCTTCCTTTCTCTCACCCTCTGTTTCTTCATCCATCCGACACTCAAGGAGCGTCGATTATCCAACATGTTCTCACCGGAATTGAGAACTATACCGTGTAGATTCGAGCGATGTGGATCACTTTACTTGGCAAGCAGAAATTGGGGTTCGTCGAGGCATGTGCTTGAAAGCCTCTCAAGAACTGGTGTTGCACGGCCAATGGGAACGGTGCAACACCATTGTCCTATCGTGGCTTCTTAACTCTATTTCGAAAGAGCTTGCAAACGGAGTAATATTCTTCCAAGATGGACACCACATTTGGCTCGACTTGAAGGAGCGATTTGATAGGACAAATGGTACCAGAATCTTTGCCTTACACCTTGAAATTACCTCTTATAAGCAAGGAGGCTCCTCTATTTCTGTGTATTTCTCAAAGCTGCGAGAACTTTGGGAAGAGAAATCGGCATTAATCACTTTGCCGTCCTGCACCTGCAACACATCTAAAGCCTACACCGATCTCATCCAAGAATAGAAGTTTCTCCAGTTCTTGATGGGCTTGAACGAGTCTTACCAACAAGCGAGGAGTCAAATACTTCGGATGAATCCTTTACCAAGCGTCAACGAGGCATATGGGATGATTATCCAGGACGAAGCTCAAAGATCCCTTGTATCGGTTGAGAGGCACTCTCCTGCTGATAACATCGCAATGATTGCCAAGAACTATGGACATGGGAGAGGACGCGGGAGAGGCGATAGTGCCTCAATTGAATGCTTATTGCTGAAAGCAGGGCCATCTGAAAGAGAGCTGCTATGAGATCATTGGATACCTTCCCAATTTCAAAGGGAATAAAGGCAGACAACCCAAGACATCAGCTGAAATAGCATTTGATATAATTTCAGATCTTGAGGTTCATACCAACAATAGTAACACCTCAGCCCCAACATTCACATAACAGCAGTATGGAAAGCTTCTGGAAATGATACAGAAAGACTTATAGCACACCATACACACATTAACTGGTACAGGTTTGAATAATTATGATAAAAAACCTTTATCTTCTGCCTATTGGATTCTTGATTCAGGAGAAACTACTCACATGGTTGGTAATTTGGAATTATTAGATCATTATATTAAATATAATGGATCGAATAGAACAATTAAAATACCTGATGGACACAGAGTGCCAGTAACTCACATAGGCAGTGTAAAAATTGGCCCTAATGTTGAACTTAGTAGAGTCCTATATTCACCCCAACTAAAATTTAATCTTATTGCTATATCTAGACTTACAAATGAACATAATTGTGAGGTGCATTTTACTTCTAACGCATGTGTGCTGCAGGACCCTCAGGGTGGAAGGATGAACCTGATTGGTAAGGAATATGATGGATTATACATCCTTAGAATACCTAGGAAATCTCATGTAATCAATAGTATAAAGAAATTGATGATATTGCACAATATATTGATGTACACTTGTGGCATAAAAGACTTGGGCATGCCCCTTTGAGTGTAATGAGACATTTAAATATTGTACTCAATGACATTGACTCTATGAATAAAACATGTGAAGTCTACATCTAGTCCAAGCAGACAAAATTTCCTTTTACCTCTAGCTGTATAAAAACTGTTAAATGCTTTGATCTTATACATATGGATGTATAGGGACCTTATAAAACCCCCATATATCAGGGCCATAGGTACTTTGTTACAATTGTAGATGATTTCTCTAGGGAAACTTGGGTTTTCTTGTTGAAGCACAAATCTGATTGTATATATTATGTTAAGAATTTCTTTGCATATGCACTAACACAATTTCATACACATATGAAGAGAATAAGGAGTGACAATGGTAGTGAATTCATCAATCATTCATTTTGTTCATTCACTTAAGAAAAGGGAATCATTCATGAAACATCTTGTCCATACACTCCCCAACAAAATGGGGTAAAGGAGAGAAAACACAGAACCATTATGCAAGTCACTAGAAGCCTAATGTTACAATCTAATATACCTGTTCAATACTGGGGTGAGTGTGTTAAAACTGCAGTCTACTTAGTCAATATGATACCTTCTAAGATTATTGATTTTAAAACTCCATTCGAAAAAGTTTATAGGGTTCCACTTGATCTTAATCACTTGAGAACTTTTGGTTCCCTTGCTTATGCAACAAATCTTAATATTGTTAACAAATTTCAGTCAAGAACAATACCATGTGTGTTTCTAGGGTATCCTGAAAATCAGAAGGGCTACCTTTTGCTGGATTTAAAGACTAACAATCTGTTTGCTTCCAGACATGTAAGTATTGTTGAAAAGAGTTTTCCTTTTAAGGATGCAATACACCAAGAACAAGGAGGAATTAACAAAGATTTAAGGGAAATGTTCTGGTTTGAAACTGAACAATTAAATCCCCAAATCAGAACAAATGAGCCATTACTTGATCACCCAGCCAAAGCTACACAACAAGATCAGATTCCATAGGGTCCAGACCGAGAAAGTCTAAGCAATGATCCTTGCGTTCTAACTTACTCAACTGAATTGAGACCAAGTAGAGAGAGTTGGCCTCCTGTATGGTCAAATGACTATGTGTGCTCTTTAGTTCTATCACAGACTGACAGAAAACATTCAACCAAATGTTTATACCCCATTGAAAATTATCTTTCTTATGACTCTATTTCTGCTGACCACTTATGTTTCTTGGCTAGTATTGATGCAGTAACAGAACCTACATGTTATAAGGAAGCAGTCAAAAATACAGAATGGTTTAAAGCAATGAGGGCTACATGTTATGGAGAACGACACGCCAATATTTCCCCAGGAAATCATCACAAGTATTCTGGTACGACTTCCAGTAAAATCCTTAATCCGATTTCAATGTGTTTGTAAAGATTGAAAGAATCTGTTCAGAACCCTATCCTTTATTGCCGAACACCTCCACCAATTCCACTCAACAAAACCCTTTACTTATTGTCGATAGCAATATCTCGGAAGGTACTCCTTGGCACTTATGTTTGCTCAATCGTGAGATGCAAGTTTTTGAATTTCAGAACACACATATCGTTGATTCCTTAATATTGGCGTGGGTTTGTTCCAGTAATGGCTTGCTCTGTGTGAAACTCGTGTAATTCTCAAGATTGCCTTTGGTTGTGGAATCCGGCTATTAGAATAGTCAGACAAGTGCCAATATCTCTTAACAATTATGTGTTTTTCTGAAGGATATGGATTCAGCCCAATAATTAATTATTACAAGATTGTGAAATTTTTTCTTCTCGGATATTTCGTTGTTCAAGTAGAAGTTTATTCATTAGAGGGTGTATATGGTCTCAGTTGTGGCGCTTTCCCTTGTAATGGAGATATCTTTTGGATTGGACAAAAGGAAGATGTGGAGGGGAACAACAAAAGTCTTCTTGATTTGATAGTTTCATTTCATATAGTAAGGGAAGTATTCACATTGATACCATTTCCTAATATGACTTCTACCCATGGATGTTACAATACGCTTGCTAGCTTTGAGAACAAACTAGCTTTATCTTTTTCCAATGACATTGAAAATTCTGAATCATATGTGATTGATTTGTGGGTGTTGGAGGAGTGTACAGATCCATCCTGGGAAGATGGAGTTGGGCTAAAATATATACTAGCAGACCCAATCCATACCGCTTTATCATTTGTCTAGAGATTATATGGAGAAATGAAATTGTTTGCTTAGTGGAAGCATTGCCTGAATACCAAATCGAAGGTGAAGAGGAGAATTAGGAAGGAAAAGTTGTTTTGTGTAATCTCACTATTGATGAATTCAACTTGTTTGATATCCCACAATGTAGCTATAGTCTTGAGATTTTGGATTATGTGGAAAGCCTGGTACTACTTGGCAACATCCATATTTGAAAAATGCTAATATTTAATACCATATGTTTCTTGCCATATTTGACCTTTTTATAATTTGTAGTTGGTTACAACAACAACAACAACAATAATAAAGTCTTTATTCCACTAGGTGGGGTCGGCTACATGGATCGCACGACGCCATTGTGCTCTGTTGAAAACCATATTTTTGGTATATTATTAATCAAAAAGTCTCTTTCTTTGACTTCATTAAGCGTACGCTTCGGCCTTCCGCGACCTCATTTTACAGTACTCCATACGGCTTGATTCACCCTCCTCACCGGTGCATTCAACAGCCTTCGTTGAACATGTCCAAATCACCTCAAACGACTTTCAACCATTTTTCCTTCAATAGAGGCCACTCCAACTCGTTCACGTATATGATTATTACGAATATTGTCTTTTCTTGTATAACCACTCATCCATCTCAACATCCTCATCTCGGCCACCCCCATTTTATGCTCATGTAATCCCTCTAAAGCCCAATACTCACTACTATAAAGCATTGCTGGTCTTATAGCAGTGCGGTATAACTTTCCTTTTACCTTATTAGGTACTTTTCGATCACAAATAACTTCAGTAGCTTTTCTCCATTTACACCATCCAACTTGAATTCTGTGATTGACATCACCATCAATTTCACCATCTTGTTGTATAATTTGTTCCCAAATACCGAAATTTTGTCACTTGCGGAATGACTTGCCCCCCAATTTAACTTCCACTTCATTTCGACCTTGTCTCTTATTATACTTACAATACATATATTCAGTTTTGCTCCTACTAGAATGAAAACCCTTCACTTCCAAAGTTCGTCTCCATATCTCAAGTTTAGAATTAATCTCCTCCCTGGATTCAGCCAACAGAACTATATCATCCACAAAAAGCATGCATTTAGGGATCTCCTCTCTTATAGTCTCAGTTAGAACATCTACCACGGGGTTAAACAAATAAGGGCTCAAAGCTGATCCCTAATGTAGGCCAATCCTTATAGGAAAGTCTTTTGTTACACCTCCAGGCATTCTAACATTGGTTGTAACCCCCCTCATATATGTCCTGAATGACTTTGATATATGCAAACCGCACCCCCTTCTTTTCCAAGGCTTTCCAGAGTATATCTCTTGGCACACAGTCATATGCTTTTTCCAAATCAATGAAAACCATATGCAAATCTCTTCCTTTACTCCTATACTTTTCCATACACCCCCTTAATAAATAAATTGCTTCTGTTGTAGACCTTCCTGGCATGAATCCAAATTGGTTTTCAGCACTTTCAGTCTCCAACCTCAACCTGCGTTCAATCACCTTTTCCCATAATTTCATTGTATGACTCATAAGTTTAATTCCTCTATAACTTGCACAATTTTGAATATCCCCTTAATTCCTCCAAATTGGTTTTCAGCACAAATTATTCTTATAATTTGTAGTTGGTTAGTTTTATATAATTTAGTTGCTAGTTTTTGGATTATTTGGGACTAGCCAATCTGCCACTGGTTTTATTTATGTTGAAGGGCATTGATCCACTCTTACATTAAGTATTTACTCTATTTGAGTATTATTATTATTATTATTTGTGTGGAAATGAATCCACTCAGATATTAGTCCATATCACTGACCTCAAGTTAATTATTGGTGTGTGTGTGTGTGAGTGTATTTTTCTGTTGTTCTGAGTTATCTTTGTATGAGAGACTCAATCTCCAACATTACAAATCAAATGGGACAATGCATGGAAGGAAGGGCAGCAGCTGAATTCTGGGATTTGCCTGATTGGGGTCTTCTAAGGAAAATTGTGAGGTATGTGGCTCTTCTCTCTGATGGCATAATGTTGATTCCAAAGAAGTTTTTTCTTGAAAAAAATGAAGAGCTCAAGAACACTGAATTATCTAGAACCACTACAAAAAAAAAAGGTATTTCGTAGCGGTGCACTTGTAGCGGTTATATTAAACCGCTACAAATTATAGTATTTGTAGCGGTTTTTACCTAAACCGCTACAAATTTGTAGCGGCAAGAATATTTGTAGCGGTTTCCTACAAAAAACCGCTACAAATTTGGCGTGAAATTCCCGCCAAAACTTGTAGCGGTTATTTTGTAGCGGTTAATGCACATAAACCGCTACAAAATACCAAAAGTCAGAATTTTGTAGCGGTTTTTACTGAAAATCGCTACAGAATTTCAAGAGACTCCAAATTTGTAGCGGTTCTGGGTAATAACTGTTAGAACCGGCTGACACCCAAGAGGGGGGGTGAATTGGGTGTAAGATAAAAACTTAAGAACTTTGAAATTCTTTTCGCATCTTAGAGGAAGCAATAAATATGAAAGTAATGAATCATAAATCACAGTTAGATATTTAAATGATATATGCTGGAAGTATAAGAGCTTAGGGAAGAGAATATGCAAACTGTGATTTATCCTGGTTCGGCCCAATCCACGATGACCTACGTCCAGTCCCCAGGCTCCTCCTGAGATTTTCAAATCCACTATTTTCTTGTTTAATCCAGGCACAAGAAAAGCCTTTACAAAGTTCTCACAAAGATACTCCCCCTTACAACAAGTCTTACGAGCAGAGCAATCCCGAAGACCTTTCCCTCCAGCTTACCTATGCAAGTCTAACGAGCAGCAACGTTCTCTTCTGCTTACACCACTGTAAGTCTTACGAGCAACGTTCTCTACTGCTTGCACCTTGTAAGTCTTACGAGTAGAAAGTCTTACCAGTGATTCTCTCTACAGCTTCCCGTAAGGAAATCAACCCACTCAAGGTCCCTCTACCTTGAGATCAATTCAGAAATACAATTGAAAGTGTTTACAGACTCTCTCACAGAATAGATATAATGAATACTGAAGTACAATACAAAAACACTCTCTCAAATATACATGATGTGGAAAATAGATAAGAACAGAGAGTATTTGAGTAGAAGTGGATGATTCATACTCTCATCATGTTCTTCTGCGTTTTTCATTGTTGTTCTTCTTGAATGTTCCCATATATATAGATGTGTTGATAATGACCGTTGGAACATGTCCGTTAGAGCGTGCGCAGCTTTGTTTGACTGTTCTTCGTTTTTGAAAACTAGCCGTTGCACGTTGACGCTCCGCTTCCGTAAAGTTAGTTTTTCTCTCTTCACATCATCTCTTCATTGTATTCCTGGAAAAATACATCAATCACTAATATAATGAAGTATTAGAGTGATTAGAAGCAATAAGAATGAGTTATATGATCATTCCATTGATTTCCAGAATCTTCGAGACGCTGTTCTGTTTTTCTGGGAAGCATTACTCGAGTACTTACTCGAGTAAACATCAAGTTTCTTCACAGGTTACTCGAGTGGCTACTCGAGTGACCTTCCCTTTTCTGCATAGCTTACTCGGGTAGTGACTTGAAGTTCTCTCTTCATGAACAGTGATTTACTCCAGTAGTGACTTGAAGTTTTCGTAAATAACTCTTCATGAACAGTGATTTACTCCGGTAGCGACTTGAAGTTTTCGTCAATAACTCTTCATGCACAGTGCTTTACTCCAGTAGTGACTTGAAGTTTTCGCATGAACAGTGCTTTACTCCAGTAATGACTTGAAGTTTTCGTCAATGTACAGTGATTTACTCCAGTAGCTACTCCAGTAATGCTTTTGCAACTTCATAGATTATTGGGGTAACACCTCGAGTAATCCTTAAAAAAAAACTTTTGATGAACTTCAGGTTTTTGCTTACCATAGTGAGTTACTCGAGTAGCTCCTCGAGTATCATTGGGAAAACTGGAAGGCAACTGGAAGTTTTTACATGGTTACTCGAGTACCTCCTCGAGTAACATTAGCAGTCGTACAAAATGCCGAGAGCAACTGGAAGTCTTTTACATGGTTACTCGAGTAGCGCCTCGAGTAACATTAGCAGGCCGAGAGCAACTTCACGTGATTTACCTGGTTACTCGAGTAGCTACTCGAGTAAAGTCTTTTGTTATCAACTAGTTACTCGAGTGGTGCCTTCAAGTGAATTCTTGATTTTGACTCGAAACATGGCAAATTATATATCATCGGAAAGCCCTCATTATCTACATTCCAATGCAACAAGAATCAACTCCAAACTTGTTGTGTACAGAAAGTTATGATCCAAAGAGTATCTACTGTTCTTAGACCATTTCTGAACTCACGAGCAGCAACTTCCAGAAGTCATAGCTCTTAGGATATAGCTTCAAATGTGACAAATTATATATCCATGGAAAGCTCTTTGAGTCTTCTTTCATATGGCACCGGTTTCGTCTCAATCCGATATGTATTTTGAGAGTTATGTCCACAATACCGAAACTGTCCAGGAACATGACGGTGATTCATGAGTCAACTTCAATAGATCATATCTCCCTCATCTGAACTCCTTTGAATGTGATCTTGGTGTCAAAAGTTCGTGTTGGAAGTCTAGTTTCCAATGCCACCAGTTTCAGTTCGATCCGACATGTGGTTGGAGAGATATCATCAAAATACCGAACCTCTGTTCTGTCGCGCGAAAACAGAGTGCCATTACTTCAAGTTCCGCCTCGAGTAATTCATCAAATAACCCGGCAGATTACTCGAGTAAGGCCTCGAGTAAACAGCTCCAAAATCAGACAATGCCATATTACTCGAGTGATTACTCGGGTAATCATCCCCAAAGGTACCATAGCTTCCGTATACATCCATTTAGCTTCGTATTGACTCATTCCAACGTCCGTATGATCATAGAAACCTCCGGTATCACTTCTAGGAGCTTTAATCTTGATATTCTCATGTGATCTTGCAAGTTCTTCTTTCTTTAATCTCTTTCTTCTTGTTTTTCCTCTTGATGATCATTCTTCATAACCCAACTTCAATCTTCTTGATGAATATCTTCAATCTTCATCTTTCTTTCTTCTTTCTTCAATTCCTTGCCTCTTGATTTTCTTCTTGAGATCATTCTCCACATATGAGGCATTATAACATCAATCCACTATGATGTTTATGACTAATCTACAAGATATACAACATTAAATATAGTAGTTAGTCAATGTGGAAGATAAGTATATTATACAAACTTTTTGCTCATATTTAACATCTATATTTGACATCATCAAAACTATTCATATCTAACAATAACCGCTACAGAATTTCAAACGTTGTGAAGATTTGTAGCGGTTATTGTAGAACCGCTACAAATTTAATTATTTGTAGCGGTTAGAGTAGCGGTTATTTAAAATAACCGCTACTAATATGTGGCCTATTTAAACCCCTCGCCTCCTCCATTTCTCATTTTGCTCATTTTGTTTCCTGAGGTTTCTCTGAGTGGTTTATTCGATATTTGAGCGTTCAGACGAGTCTATAGGAGTTTTTGGTCAGTATTCCGCAGTATTTACACTTGAGGTACGTATATAACACGTATTTTTATTTATATTTGTATTTTTATTATATTTTTGTATAATAATGGACTAATTTTTTTTTTAATTTGTACAGTTGATATGGCTTCAGGACAGGATAAGGGGAAGGCCCCTGTGCTCCCCAGACCGACTTTACGGGGTGGCAGCAGCCGGGCAGGGGGCAGAGGGAGGGGGCAGCGCGCAGGCAGGGCTACCGAGGCATCTCAGCCCATCCCACCACAGGAACCGCAGACGATCCCACAGGCGACGACCACAGCTGAGGTGCCTGAGGTGGAGGTGCCAGAGATTAGCGTTGAGGACTTCCTCAACGAGGAGGAGTTCGAGATCCCGATTAGTGGGTTCAGGGAGATGTAGCAGTTCCTCGATGAGGAAGAGGCTCGGGAGCAGAACAACCCACGAGGGTCGTCTTCGCGGTCCACTGGGTTTGAGGTGCAGGTCGAAGGTAAATTATTTAATTTTTTAATTTTTTAACTTTTTAACTTTGAATTATAATTTATCTAACGTGCGGTCAACTGTGCAGATGAGCAGGGGAACGTGTCGACGAGGAGGCTGGATGTGGCCGGTCTGAACAGCATGGACCGGTCCCTGCGAGTTGTAGTGCCGTGGAACGAGGGCACTGACCAGCCGATCCACAATGGGGGTCACCTGCTCAACCGCTTCCTGAGCGACCTGGGATCGAATTGGATGCGGTTCCCCCTTCACTTCCCGACGTGGAGGCACATTCCGAAGGGGCCGAAGGACCAGGCTTGGGAGGAGGTGGTTCAGGTAATTAAAACTATTTAATTAATATCTTTTGTAATTAATTCTATTTAATTATTTTTTTTAAATTATGATTTTTAGTATTATTGATATTTAAATGTATTTTTTTCAGCTGCGGTTTGCCGTCCGGGCCAACCGGAAGAGGTACGCCCTCGTGAAGATGGGCGACGCCTGGAGGAACAGGAGGAACCGTCTCTTCCACAGTGTGGATGGGGACGGGACGATGCCTCTGGAGCAGCTGCAGGAGAGCGTCCCGGACGGCGTGCCGCCGAACGACTGGGCGCGTTTCGTCCAGTTCAGGAGGAGCCCTCAGGCGCAGGTAATGTATTTATTATATTTTTGATATATAATTTTCTAATTGTTAAATATTAAATTATAATTTCAATTTAATTTGTATTTAATTTCAAATTTTATAATACATTTAATTATTTGTTTTTCCAGGAGCTTTCTCAGAGGAACGCCGCGATCCGGGCGCAGCAGACGATCCACCACACAGCAGGATCGAAGACCTTTGCTGTGACCTACGGCGAGCTGGTAACTTTTCAAGTGCTTCACTTACTTTTAGCTGATTATTTCATAATACTAATTGTTTTGTAATTGTTTCAGGAGACGAGGGCACAGCAGGAGAACCGTCAGACGGACTATGCGGAGCTGTACGCCATCACACACAAACACCGTGACGGGACTGCGACCTCTCAGCAGGCAGAGGCGGCGATTGTAAGTTATTTTATTATTATATTTTTTATAAAACCAAGTTAATAATGAAAAATGGTAATTATTAATTGTTTCATAAAATGGCAGGAGCGGATGCAGCTGTCGCAGGCTGAGCTGCGACAGACCCAGCCTGAGGAGTCACAGGGGTCAGTGGACCCGACGGCTCCTCTGAAGGCGGGTTTGGCTCAGCCTGAGCACCCCGGACGAGTGCGGGGGATGGGGATAGGCGCCAGACCCAGCATGATCTACGGCAGGAGCGCCGCCTCTGAGGCTGGCAGCTCTAGAGGGGTCAGACGTCGGAGGGACGAGTCGATTGACCAGCTGCGGTCAGATTTGGAGCAGACGCAGCAGCAGATGGCGCAGCAGCAGCAGCAGATGCTGCAGGTGCACGCAGATACGATGTACGCTCAGCAGACGCAGTGGCGTGAGATCGCGAACACCATGCTCGAGGGAGCATGGAGTCGCCTGTTCCCGAACGAGCAGCATCCAGCGGTTCCCCCCTCACTACGTCGTCCCGAGTACTGCTCCTCCTCCTACTGCTCCTCCTCCTGCTGATGACGATGATGCGGTTCAGTCTGTGCAGCGGCCCGATCCAGCGGCATCTGAGGGAGCCCCACCTGAGGGAGCACCAGAGGATCAGCCCCCAGCTCCTTAGTTTAGGACTTTTTCTTTTCTTTTAAACATTTGTAAATATTTATGAGATTTTATTTCAGAATTTTCTTATTGTGTTTTATATAATTATATTTATATTATTATATCGCATTGAAATAATTTATAAATGATTTAAATCTAAATTTAAAAAAAAATAAATTATATATATATTTGTAGCGGTTTTAACCTAAAACCGCTACAAATGTATATATTTGTAGCAGTTATTAGTACATAACCGCTACAAATATATAATAATTTTATAAATAATTTATAAATTAAATATATATATAATTTATTTTTTTAAATATATTTTTAAAAAAAATAAATTATATATACATTTATAAATAATTTATAAATGTATATTTGTAGCGGTTTCCCTTCAGAAACCGCTACAAATTTACTTATATATTTGTAGCGGTTTCCCTTCAGAAACCGCTACAAATATATATGTTTGTAGCGGTTACACACTAATAACCGCTACAAACACTCAAATCATTTGAATTTTGAAATTTGCCCGCCTTTGTGCACATTTGTAGCGGTTATCTTATGTAAAACCGCTACAAATTAGAAAATTATTTTTATATTTAATGTCCAACGGCTTTAATGTTAGTAGCGGTTTTATATAAATAACCGCTACTAATACGTTGAACATTAGTAGCGGTTATAGATATAAAACCGCTACTAATACTCAACAAGTACATTTTAAATTTCCCACCAATTAACGGCTTGAATATTAGTAGCGGTTTTATATATATATAACCGCTACTAAATTATAAACGTTGGAATTTCTGTAGCGGTTTAATAACCGCTACAAAATTATAAACGTTGGATTTTCAGAATATAAGGTTCTAGGCATTCGTCATTATCTTCTCACTCATCTTCTTCTCTATACTTTCTTCTCTCTCACTTGTAGCTATGGATAAATCATGGATAAGGTTGCCGCGCAATTCTCCTGAATATTTGTACGGAATAAACAGTTTCTTAGATTTCGCATTCACTCACGCCAGCTGTAACGGCAAGATCGTCTGTCCGTGTCGGAAATGCAAGTTCAAGAAGTGGCATGCACGAAATGTTGTGATGGAACATTTGCTTGTGAAGCCTTTCCCTGACGACTATATGTTCTGGGCAGTTCATGGTGAGAAGGCCGGCGTTAGATATGACGAGGCTTTTCCTCGAAGTTCTCAAGTAGGCGTTCAAGTAGATGAAGATGATCCTGTGAATGATGCTGTGCGTGATGCGTTTGGATTTCAAGGCGACAACTTCAACGAAGAAGTGCACGGCTCTGAGCCGGCTTTTATGGGGAATGAAGCAGCTCGGGATTTTTTCAGCTTGATGGATGAGGCAGATCGTCTTTTATATCAAGGTTGTCGCAAATATTCTAAATTATCTTTCTTGATTAAATTGTATCATATCAAGTGCTTGTGTGGGATCACGGATAAGGGAATGTCGATGTTGCTCGACTTATTACAATATGCATTCCCCGACGCCGAGATTCCCACAACCTTCTACGAGGCCAAGAAGATCATCAACAGGTTGGGGTTGAATTATCAAAAGATTGATGCGTGCCCAAATGATTGTATGCTGTATTGGGGAGACGATTCCAGCAGGGAGACGTGCAAGAGATGTCACACATCGAGGTACAAGACAATTTGGAAGGGGAAAAAGCAGAAGAAGAAACCTGCAAAGATTCTCAGGTATTTCCCTTTGAAACCTCGTCTATAAAGATTATTTATGTCGTCTAAAACTGCTGAGCACATGAGGTGGCATGCCGTTGATAAAAACGAAGACGGTAAATTAAGACATCCGCGGGATGCAGCTGCTTGGAAAACGTTTGACAACGACTTTTCCAGATTTTGCAACTGACCCCAGAAATGTCCGGCTTGCGTTGACCCCAGAAAGATTATTTACCTCTACTGCGGTGAGTTTTTTTAAGTCCACGTCATTTCAATTAAATTTTTTAAATTTAATAATACATCAATAACAATAATTTTTCTACAAAATTTCTGTAGGGATGGCGACGATGAGTGATCAAATTCAATTGTAAAAAATTTGTCTTTAAAAAAAATGCAAAAAATTTGTGTTAAAATAAAATGTAAAAAAAAATTAAAATACTATTTGTAGAATTCAAGTGTAAAAAATTTTTCTTTACAAAAAATGCAAAAAATTTGTGTTAAAATAAAATGTAAAAAAAAAATTTAAAAAAAAAAATTAATATAATATTTGTAGCGGTTATTAAACCGCTACAAAAAAATATATAACCGCTACATTAACCGCTACAAATAATTAAACCGCTACAAAAATATAAATAACCGCTACTAATTAGTAACCGCTACATTAACCGCTACATTAACCGCTACAAATAATACGTAAATCCCTATAAATACCCTCATCACAACTCATTTCAAACACTCCCCAATTTCTTTTCACCTTACCCTTCTTTCATTTCCTCTCATTTACAACTTCTTTCGTATGAGTAGAGGAGCTGAATAATACGATCAAATATGGTAACAAGATTTTCAATTTCTTTTAGAATACTTCTTTCCTTTCTATAAAATTTATTCTAAACATCTTTTTTTCTAGATATATCTTAACTCTATCTCATTTTCATCTATTTTTCATATACAATTACATTATATTATAAAACATAATAATTCCTTATTACCTAACTATCGTTAATAATATTATTAATATAATTTTATACTAATCATATTCAATTACATTTTTTCTTTTTAATTTATTAATAAGTTAAACTATTAAATAATAAACTAATTGAAATAGATAAAATAATAACAAATTAAACCATTTAATATAATATTGAAAAAAAAGAAAAAAATCAACGTATATTTTTAAAAAACTTTTTAAATATTTGTAGCGGTTATTAAACCGCTACTAAATAACGCGCCTTTTTAAAGGTAAATTTAAATTTTTTGGCGGCAAATTTGAATTTCATGAAATTAGTAGCGGTTTTAAGAACCGCTACTAATTTTATGAAATTCAAATTTGGTAGCGGTTTCTTAACCGCTACAAATAAAAAAAGTCATTTTTAACAAATTTTCATTTTTATATATTTGTAGCGGTTTTTTAACCGCTACAAAAAAAAAAATTCTTTTTAAAGCTGTAAATAAAATTTTTTATATTTGTAGCGGTTATATAACTGCTACAAAGATCTCTTGATTTTGTAGCGGTTACTATTAACCGCTACAAAGTTTGTAGCGGTTATTTTTGATTGAGTAGCGGTTTTATAAAACCGCTACAAAACCGCTTGCAACGTACGATTTAATAGCGGTTTTCCTAACCGCTACTAACCTAATTTGTAGCGGTTAGAACCGCTACGAATACCTATTTTTAACCGCTACTAAATCACGTTTTTTTTGTAGTGAACTAAGATCAAAGAGACCCTTACGTGAATCGTCCTTTGTCTCTCTCAGAATCCATTTTCTGCATACACACACACTCTCTCTCTCTCTCTCTCTGAGAGACCCCTCTTCAATCTCACTTACTAAGCACTAAGATCAGAGCCTCCTGAAAGAAAAAGGCCAGAAGTGGAAGCTGGGGGAAGATTTTGAAGATGAGCGAGAGATCTTAGCGCTTCCTACCATGTGGAGGAAGATGACGGAGAAGGCAAGGATAAATAATGTATTTTTGCATATTACCACATGTTGTAATCCTCATTCTTTACATGAGAAGTGTTATCCTTATCACCTCATGTACAGTAATCCTGATGCATCTCGTAGTCCCCTTTACATCCTAAATGTGCCAACCAAACGTTTGGAGGAGCACATTGCATTAAGATTATAGGTGATCATAAAGCAATGCATCGAACCAAATGGACGACTAAGCATCTATGAATTCTCAGTTGATTGATTTATTAACCAAGGCATTATGAAGAAGAAGAACAGAGTTAAAGAACGTAGCTTCAAGTAGGGTTTAATGAATGCGTGGGTGTTTTTTGGTTACAAATGAATGCTTAGTTCAGGGGTTGTTATAGATAGCATATGTTAAAGAAGCATTTAGGCCATTAAAAAGAGGAATGGGAGTTTCAGGGCTCTGAAGGAGTGCAAGTGCTGTGCTACACTAGGTACAGACACTTCCTCGTTGTTATATGTTAGTTAGCACTAAGATTTAAAATTAATCTATCTTGTGTTATCTTCAATTTCGTTTATGATGAGGATAGTAGAAGACTAAATTTATTTAATTTCAAACCACATTTAATGCTTCCATTATTCTATATTGATTTCATGGTTCTAATTACTCCTAATTTTCTTCATCGGATTTGGATTCCCTCCACCTCTTATCACAACAGCTAGATTGAAATTTGAGCCTTCTAGATTTAATGCTTTGTAAAATAATTTTTAGAATAATTACTTATTACAGTTCAAACTATGTTGACTGAAATTTAGGAAAAAATTCAATTAAATTCAGCAGAAATGCCAAAATTTAAATTTAAGTCTACATATTTAAAAAAAAAATTCTAATTAGACCAATTGGCCTCATTAGGAATTTTCAAATGTGGTTTAAAGATTAGAATACGCCTATATAGGTAAAAATAATGAAAGTTGAACGTAAGTGTAGGGTTTTGAAATGCCAAAATTCAAATTTAGTTATACACTTTTTTTGTTTTGATATTTAAAGATAATATTTCTGTTTTGGTGGTTTCATTTAGGGGATGAAATTGGGTGATATCTAAGACTGGGTCTTGCAAAAATATGGTACCAGAATTAGTCTGCATAACCAGATTTATGTCATTCCAATCATGCTCACAAGAACCCTAATGCTTGATGTATTATTGCACCAAATACTATCTCTGTCATGTACTTGTTATTTAAAAAATGGTCACCAGCATGTTGCTGCAACCATGATTACTACAACCATAACGCATTTTCAGTTCTACCTATCTCGTCATAAATTTTCATTTCTTTCCTTTCTATTCCCTTTCCTCCTTTCCCATCCCAATAAATTTTTCGTACCAAACGGGCCTTATGCTCCATTTTGTAGTAAGGAATTTGAAGAGTAGTGGAAGTGGAATCAAGTATGGGACTCACTTCCACCAAAACTGATGATCCCCCATGTCAACAATGGTAGTGGTCCTCCACTGGTGACGGCGATTATAGTCCTTCATCGATAACGACAGCAACGGTCCGTCCATGTTTGTCACTGTTGTTCGTGATCAGTGACTACTCCTCTTCTTGGTTGTTGTTCAAAAACATCGACAATAAGCACATCATAAGCAGCATTAATTATTTTATCGCTTTCTTACCGTCTCAGACCTTTGTCTCACAAGTCGTCAGCCTTTTTTGCCTGAAAATCTGTTGCTCTTGCTCTTTCTTCCGCTACCACCATAAACTTCCATTACCTTTCTTCCTCTACTATGTTCCACCTTGCTACTCTTCTATCTTCGTTCACTTATCACAACTGCTCCTCTCTTCTCATCTTCACTGTTGCACTCTCTTCCACCTACCACCGCCTTCCATTCTCCATCAACATAAAAAAAAAAAAAAAAAAGATCTATGTTCACCTGCTACTGCCTTTCCAATCTCCACTCACATTAAAAGAAAAAATATATGCCCTTTTCATCCCCCCTCTTTCTTCCCTTCTTTGATCCTTATGTAGGCTTTGGCTTATGGGTTTTTCTGTTCTAATCTTGTGTCCTTGTTCTTTCTACTTGGCGTCTTTGATTTTGGGATGTTGGATTGGGTGTTTGAAGCCTAACTTGGGCATCTTGACTAATCTAAACCCCCTTCTTTTTATTTGATGATCCTATGCTTTTTTGGATTTTCATATTATGGTTAGATTTATATGTTTGTTGTTTAGTAGTTTTTTAATCAGGCTTCTCGTGTGTTTGTTCAATAAGTTGCTTTGGTCCATGATCATAACTCCTCTTGGCGTGCTTCTTGTTCTCCCAGTTCGTCATGCGTGGCGATATAGTTTCTCTTGCATCTAGGTATGCCCAATTGCTCTTTCTTTATCCTTTGCGGATTGATGTTCGTATGGCTTTGGCTCATAGAGGCATGTTTTAAAGACTGCACTTTGGTTTTCTTGCTTGGTTTCTGTTGCTCATGATGGTCATCTTTTTCCTTGGGGCGATCATGCATGGATGGGGAGTTGCGGTTGCTGCTTGGGGGTTGTCTTCATATTGGATCTTGAAGCTTTTCATGTTATGTTTTTGTGGTTGTTGTTGTTAATTATTTTCTTTTATATTTGTTGATTTGTTTGTGTGTTTTGCAATTCGTGGGCTCCAACACTACTCCTTTTGAGGGTTGTTGTTGAAACCCTTTCCATATTTGTATTGCTCACTGTCTTTAATATAAGATATGTTTAAGAAATTAATCTTGATCTTAAATATAGAGGTGGGAAAATGGGTTGGCCTTTCACGGACTCATGCCTAAATAGGCCGGCCCGTTTAGGCCGACTCCATTAAAGGCCCATATTTTAAAGCCCAACCTGTTTACTCCGGCTTGTTTAGGCCGACTCCCTTAAAAGGCCCCTATTTTGAAGCCCAGACTGTTTACTTCGGCCCGTTTAGGCCGACTCCCTTAAAATGCCCCTATTTTGAAATCCAGCCTATTTACTCACGGGCTCGGGCCGGCCCGATTCTCTTTAAGCCCATTTAACAACTTTGTTTTTTCATTTTCGTAAAGAAATAAAATTTTAAATTTAAAACAAATTTTTAAAAGTATTAAATGTTTTGATAAATAGAATAAGTGATCATTTGCCTTAAAACAAAATTTTTCATGAGATAGAGCCTCTACTTTCTCATTTGTTAATGTGTGTTATTAGTATCTCTTTTTGATATAATGTGCATAATATTCAGACCTCTTCAAATATAATTAAAAAATTGTTCCCTTTGTTTACCTTATATCAATAAAAAAAAAATGATTCTTTCAATAGTTCATAGGGAAAAAATTCTTTAGGGAAATATTAAGAACCAAATGAAAAATTCTAAAAACTGAGTAATTTTTTTTAAAAAAAAAATCAATTAGAAGAGTTTGAACTAACTATAATGTCATCAACAAGCTTCTCTTAGCTTTTTAACAAAAATGTAATCAATTTTTTTCTTTAAAACATTCAAATAACAACACTATATGATTTGAAAAATATTTCCAATTTAAAAAAATTATTTTTTCCAAAAAAATAAACTCAACTTATAGTCATTTAAAAAAGTTTTTTAAAAAATTAGCAGGTTTAAATGGGCTAGCCTGTTTATGCCCACAGCCTAATGGACTGGCCCTTTTAGGCCCAACTCTTTCCATAAGTTCTGAATCATAAGTCCGACCCTTGACAACGGGACAACCCGATTTCTCGGCTCTACCTAAATATAAGATATATTTTTTATATTTGCTAATCTTTTCCTATTTTATCCCTATCGATGCTCCTTCAACAATGTACATGTCATATTAACTAACTTAACTAACTTTCTTAATATAATTAAATTAAGTAAATATGTCTTATATCAAAAACCGGATGGAGCACCATTTTCTCTTATGGAATAATAGTATTGACTTTTTATTAGAAAAAATCAACAATAATTATTCGGTACCAAAAACGAAATACATAATTGCACAATTTTAATTTTAATCCAGTCTTTTAGAAATTTAATTTCATAATTAGTACCTATTTATAAATTTAAATTAACCATTTAAAATTCAAAAAATTGAAAATATTAAATAAAAAAGGAAAAATACAAATTGTAATAGAATAAGATAATTTCTTATTTTCAGGGACTTCCTAGGTTTGAAACCGAAAAGTGAAATGTTTAAGTGACACTATTGTTATCTATATTTATTTATGTCTAATAGGTAATATTATAATATAATAAGCCTACAGTACAATAAGTCTTTCATTTTTTTCTTTCTTATTTTCTTCTCAGAAACTTATATCCATCGTTAGATTAAAAAATGGATGTTTTTTATTTTATATTTTATAAAATTATTATTGTGAATATAAATAAATAATTTTAAATGGTTAAATTTTAACTACACATTCATTACTGTAATACAAGTAAAATTTTTTAAAAATTAGTTTATAAAATGCTATAATAATAGTTTATAAAATATTAAATCTGAATTTTTTTTTATATTATCATTTTTTTTATATTATCATCCATTACCGGTTTGAGGTTCGTGGGTGCCCCTCCCAAATCATTTATTTATTTTTATCTAAAGTTGGGGATGAGATTTTGAGAAGAAAAAGATAAAAAAAGATATGAGGGGAACCACATCCCCCAAACCCTCCTCCTAGTGTTTGTTTGATTAAGTGTTTGTTTGGTTAAGTAGTGGAAGCTCAGATAACCCCGATTTGAGGGTGACATCATGATTTATCATGGTTGATCGGGATTTTTTAAAAGTTCAATCAGGCTTATCTGAACACTCACTGCTTAACCAAATAAGCATTTATGAGAGTAGAAAATCTTGATGAAACTTTTACAACAATAATTTCTTCAATTTACCCTCTAATTCTTTCCAAAATTCTTTCCTCATATCTTGTTTATTATTCCCAACTAAAGTAGTTCAAATAATATTATTTTAAATATTGTTTTTCCCATTAAAACATGAATTTTCAATTTTTTGAACACAAACAATTATAGAATAAACATTATATTTAAATATTCATGTCATATATTAAATCATCCTTAACAATAATTATTAATAAATATATAATTATCATTATTATAAAATATAATCATGAAAATATTAAACAACATTATTGAAGAAATATCAACCATCAGCTTTATTGATAGTTAAATGCTGATAACATTTAATTATCAATAAACTTGATTGTAGAATCCAAGCAAAATAATTAGCTATCATATTTTAGAATTTAATTTTCTATTTAGATATTATTTATTATTTATAATTTTGATCAAACATTTTCTTTCCCTACTTATATTTCCTAATTTCTAATAGATTTATTCCTTATTTAGTATAAATGTATTTTATTTAATATTTATAATTGTACTTCACATAAATTCTTAAATTATTTATTACAATAATTATAACATGAAAAAATATTTGAATGTTCATGTCGTTTCTTAAATATAAGTTATATATTTTATTAATATAATTATTTTTAATAATAAATATTATAATAAATATTATAATATTATTAAATATAATTATGAAAATATATAACTTTATAAAATTCTTAAATTCTTTTGGTAATTATACATCAATAAGAGTTTTTAATAAATAAAATCCCAACATAATCACAATTTTTAAAGCCACTTGTGAAAAAGAAATATCCAAATAGAAATCACGATTTCACAATTGACCAATGGTATTTTTAACCAATGTCAACTTATGCAAATCACGATCATGATTATCCATTTCTAATTCAGATGGGCACCACATCTCTAGAGGTGAACATTCGGTTTTTTACTTCTGTCTTCGTAAAAAGCCAAATTAATCAAAAAAATCGAGTAGAGCTAATTTTAAACAACAAACGAAAATGATTAACCAAAGTAACAAAAATATCTCGGTTTGGTTGGTTAATAACATAATTAACTAAATCTTTTGATTATATATCTATTTCTTTACTATATAAAAGCATTGGTTAAAGTAGCCCTCCTTGCGACACTTAAGCACTTCTACCTCTCATATTCAAAACTTTTATATAAATATATATTATCTATTATCTATATTATAGTAACCCTTTATTTAGAGTTTTTCTTTTGGGAAAAAGAAAGAAAAAGAATTTTGAAATTACAAAATTCTAAATCAAACATTTCCCAATGAGTTGTGAATTGCTTATCAAATATTGTCATTCTTTAATCATTATTAACTAAACTTGATTTGAAATTTTGCACTTTCAAAGTTCTTTATCTGTTTTTTCCCTTTTCTTTTCTCCTTATTTTATCTATAGATATATTCTTAAATTTTTCTAAATATCAAATAAAAATCTTATATTAGATATTTAGTCTAATAAAAAAAATATAAATACTGAATCTTAAATAAATCTCATGACTTCCTATTTGTGATCCCTATCCCACATAACCTCCCTATAGTATATAAAAGGAGCAGTTCAAGCAAACCTCCTTACGACATGTAAGCACTTCCCTCTCAAATTCAAAACATTTAAATTAATATATATTATGTATATCTATTATCTACATAGTCCTAACTAAGCCTAAACAAGGAGACCGCAACCCGATAAACCCGCCCACGCCTATAATAAATTTACCCATTTTGGACCCGGCCAAAACAGGCCCGTAACAGGCGGGCAAATTACCCGCCCATTTAAGCATTAAACGGGCGGGCTATGGGTACCCCTTCGGGCTGCCCATACCCGCCTGTTTATTTTTTTTATTTATTGGTTTTATTGAAGATTCAATAGAAATGTAAGGATGATGCATGTTAAGAAGACTGATTATGGAAAGATGTCAATGCTTTTATTGAATGGCTTTTGTTAACAGTTTTGTTCCTTTAGATTCAAAGTTTGAATACTCTTTTTAATTGTGATTTAAGGCTTAAATTCTGATTGTGAATGTTACTATGTGATGTTTTAATTTAAATTAAAAGGTACATTGCAAACAGTTATATGAGTATTATGTGTTTATTAAATGCAAAAGCGCAGTACTATAGGACTTAAAGTATGGCAATGAATTGTTTTACACTTTACAATAACAGGGATTTTTTTAATATCACATGCTAAATGAGTTGCCCATTACCCGCCCAAATTTGGACGGGTATGTCCAACCCGTTTATTACTAGGTTATCTTAGGTACTTAACGGGTACGGGCTAGCCCATACCCATTAAGGCATAAACGGGCGGAAAGGTCAACCCAACCCACCCATTACTCAGCCCTAGTCCTAACCTTCTTTATTTAGAATTTTTCTTTTCTCTTTATTTTATCTATATATATTCTTAAATTTTTCTAAATATCAAATAAAAATCTTATACTCCCTCCGGTCTTAATTATAGGATAACATTTGGGAATTGATCTTGATCCTAATTATAGGATAAAGTTTTAATTTTTGTCAATTTCTTTTCAAAATACCCCTATTGATACTTTCTCAATAATAATAAAACACAATAATAATTTTATAATACACCTATATATTCTATAAAGTAAGTAATACTTACAATTCATTAATGTCACATACACTTCAATTATACTAGTTCTTTTATTTTATAAGAATAAAGAATAAGAAAATCAATTTAACACTATCAACGTCATCATCTTTATTTTTAAAAATTGTAACTTTCTTTTTCTTTAATTCCACTTGAACCAAACCGGCATAACTTCATTTTAATGACAGGCAAGATCACTTGCTTTACATCAAGGCAAGTGATCAACATGAACAGAACATGATTTCTTGTATGTATTAAATAAGGGTATTTTAGGAAAATAAATAAGATTAACTAATTTAATTACTATTCTTAATTTCTCTAAAGTTAGGTAAATATGTCCTATAATTAGGACCGAAGGGAGTATCAGATATTGAGTCTAATGAAAAAAATATGAATACTCAATCTTAAATGAAAAAATATGGTCACTATCACAGTATCCGTAACCTCCCTTGCTAATAACAGTTCTACTAAATATAAAAATGTAGTATTAAAATTTTCTAAATATCAAATAAAAATCTTATATAAGATATTTAGTCTAATAAAAAAAATATGAATACTAAATCTTAAATTAATCTCATGACTCCCGGTATTTGTGGTTACTTCTACTATGGAATTATCCATAACCTCCCTAACTATAGAAGTTCTCCTAAATATAAAAATATGTTTTAAGAAAAAATGTACCAAAAATAAATACAGACCACAGTATTTTATTCAAAATGAATATATCAAAAATAAATTTAGTCATTAAAATACATTCAAATGAGATATAATTCCATTGTATAAAATAATATATATCAAATGTAACCCTAAAAATAAATTTAAAATGTATTTGATTAAATATGTCAAAAGCAAATAGAAATATGGGCGAGATAGTTTCTAACGACTTCCCAATTGTTTTTGGATATGTAATCTAATCAACAATATATTTAATTTATAGTTAGAATTGTTGCATCGCACAAGATATTTTATAAAAAGATTACTTTTTGTCGTTTAGATTAGATTTAACAGAAAAATATATAAAATAAATTAAACTGATATAAAATATCTCCATATTTAATCTAATATAATTCAAAATCTATAGATAGTAGTATATCTATAGATTTTTTTTTTTTTTTTTTTGTGCCGAAATGTCTGTAGATTTAATTTTCTCTGCGTAAAGAAAATAGCTTTAATTTGCTCACCCTGGCCAGTACCCCGGTCGCTCAGTTAACATCAGTCTCGGCGGTCTCTCGTTCTCTCGTTCTCACACTCTCACTCGCGGTCGGCTTCCTCGATCACCGTCTCGGACTCAGTCTCTACTTCATCCCTCCGCTACTCATTGGAGCGGACAATAATGGAGAACGGCACACCAGATCTGCCCCAAGACATCATCACAAGTATTCTTGAACGACTTCCGGTAAAATCCCTAATCCGATTTCAATGTGTGTGTAAAGATTGGAAGAATCTGTTCAGAACCCCATCCTTCATTGCAGAACACTTTCACCATTCCACTCTGCAAAACCCTTTACTTATTTGTGATAATATTATCTCTGATGGTAATCCTTGGCACTTGCGTTTGCTCAATCGTGAGATGCAAGTTTTTGAATTTCAAAACACACGCATTGTTGATCCCTTAATGCCGGAGTGGGTCTATTCCAGTAATGGCTTGCTCTGTATGGACCTCCGCGGTAAATCTCAAGATTCCCTTTGGTTGTGGAATCCAACTATTAGAGTGGCTAGGCAAGTGCCAAAATCTCTAAACCATTATGAGTATGAGTGTTTTTCTGTAGGATTCGGGTTCAGCCCAATCGTTAATGATTACAAGACTGTTAAGCTTTTTTTCTCTGAATGTTCCGTCTTCCAAGGGGAAGTTTATTCGTTAAAGACGGGGGTATGGAGAAAAGTTGAAGTCGGGAACTTAGAGGGTGTCCATAGTTTCAAGTGCAGGGCTTTCCCTTGTAATGGAGCTATCTTTTGGATTGGACATAAGGACGATGTGGAGGGGCGCAAGAAACGTTGGCCTGATTTGATAATTTCATTTGATATAGCAACGGAAGTGTTCACATTGATACCATTTCCTTCTATGGCTCCTGACTACGGATGTTACAATACGCTTGCTAGCTATGAGAACAAACTAGCTATATTTTTTGGCACTCAGGTTGAAAATTCTCAATATGTGATTGATTTGTGGGTGTTGGAGGAGTGTGCAGATACATCCCGAGAGAGATGGAGTTGGGCTAAAATATATACAAGCAGACCGAATCCATACCACTTTATCATTTGGCCTAGGATTATTTGGAGAAATGAAATTGTTTGCTTAGTGTTAGGTGAAGCGAAGAATTATTATAAAGGAAAAGGAAAAGTTGTTTTGCGCAATCTCACTACGGATGAATTCGACTTTTTTGATATCCCAATATGTCGCTATAGTCTTGGCATTTTGGATTATGTGGAAAGCCTTGTGCTACTTGACAACTTCCATAATTAAAAAATGCTAGTATTTGTTACCAAATGTTTCGTGTCATATTTGATCTTTTTATAATTTCTAGTTGCTTAGTTTTATATAATTTAGTTACATGTTTGTGGATTATTTTGGACAAGCCAATCTGCCACTGGTTTTATATATATTGAAGGGTGTTGAACCACTCTTACATTAAGTGTTTACTCTATTTAAGTAAATTCGGTTTTTTTTTTTTTTTTGGAAATGAAACCACTCACATTAGTCCATATCATTGACCTCATGTTGAGTTGGATTGGATGTTGGTATGTGTGTGTATATACTTTTTCTGTTGTTCTAAGTCATCTTTGTATCAAAAACTCCATTTCCAGGGACAGTGCATGGAAGGAAGGCCAACATCTGAATTCTGGGGCCTTCTTAGAAAAATTTTATGATTTACATCTTCATCAACATCATCATCTTGTTGTATAATTGATTCTAAATATGTAAATTTTGCCATTTGTCAAATGACTTGTTCTCCCAATTTAACCTCCACATCATTTCTCACTTGTCTCTTATCAAATTTGTAATACATATATTCTGTTTTGCTCCTACTTAGATGAAAACCCTTGAACTCCAAAGTCCTTTTCCATTTCTTAAGTTTAGAATTAATCTCCTCCATTAATTCATTTAGGCAACATAAAGTTTTTTTCTTGAAAAGATGAAGGAAGAGTTCCAGAACAGTGAATTATCCAAAATTCCTACTTTTATTTTCCTTTTTTTTTTGTTGGGTTTAATGTTCATAACCTAGCTCCTAGGGAAGCTGTTTTAAATGCACCATAGGTCTGGCGTATAATTATCCACTTTGTCTACTGCTACTAGAAGAAAGAGAGGAAAAACCAAGTGAAACAGCCTTATCCAGCAAATTACAAGTGGAGTGGCTTCAAAGACAGACATGTCAATATTATTTAGCATCCACTTCTAATGTTGCCACTAAAATAGCAATCTTTTAAATGCTCTTCATCCTTCAGCAGAGAAAATATAGGAAGCAGATGCTCTCATCATCTCATTTTCTCATCATCCCTTACGAGCCCATCTGAACCATTGATTGGAAAGAGGAGTCCATCTGGACCGTTAATTGAGAAGATGAGAGAAAAATAGAAGGAGTGATAACTTGATGACATGGCTCATTTTTTACCTTTCAGATTGATTAGACGGACATGATTTAGAAATTATGAGAGATGATGAGAAAAGGGATAATGAGAGAAACCAAACCCTTCAAGTCTTTTGAAGCAAAAAGTTTCTCAAACAGATATTTTTCAGCAATTTTTTCGTTTATTTATTATGCATACGTGGGATTTTTGTATCAGACTTGGTTTAATGAATGGAGTTTTCCATTTATATTATTCACAGTATGCATTTATATATGCTCTTCTTCTTTACAAATCACAAGCACTATTTTTGGATAAGTTTAATTAAATGCAGCACAGTACGTGTTAATTCAGTTGATCTTGTAAGGATTTGTTTGGCTAAATAATTATTAATTAAAAATAATGGCATCCTGGCGAAATGAGTCCAGCGACCTAGTTAGATGCCAATAATTATGAGACGCATTTAGCCAATATACTTTTTTTTTTTTTTTAGTAAAGGGATCAGACTGAAAAATGCATGTTAAAGGTGCATTATCAAATGTAATTATAGAAACGTGGGGCCTGAGAGCATGTTATACCAAAGAAGTTCCTCGTATCTCTTATGTATAACTTTCAGCTTCGGGTGTTAAAGATTAGTAAGGATGGATATAACTAAAATAAATATAGCTTTCACTTTGGAATGCCTAACTTAACACAAAATTCTACAGCTGAAAGTACCAAACATTACTATTACTATTGGTACGTGAAAAATGAAATCACCATGTATACGACCAAACCAGTCACTCAAGAGATAGAAACTGGGGGAAATGGGCAAGCGCCAGTTTGGTTCGTCGAAAATCAGAGGAGAGAAATAGAAATTTCAATTTTCATGCCGTTGATGCTGGTTTGGTTCACTTTTTCTGTTGGAAAATATTTTCCAGCCTGAACCCATTTTCATCTATATAGATGAAAATCGGTTCCCACCAACAAACTAAGGAAAATGAGATCTTCCACTGAAAAATCTTGTGAAATTATCGAATTGCCCCAACGTGGGTTTCGACAGTGGTGGTATGACTCTGGTTCCTCCTTGTTTGGCCTGTTATTCTCAGCAGTGAGAGTGAGATGATGGTCTGTTCTCTCATCTCCCTCGTTCTTAGCTCTTTCTCTATTCCAAGTTGGCTAAATCGACGGTGAAGGTGGAGGAATGGATGGTGGAGAGGAAGGTGGTGACGTCGATGGTGAAGGTGGTGATATAAGGACGATGGCGGTGAGGAAGCTCTCTATTTTGGTTACGTCGGCAATTTGCAATTTGAGGGTGGAGATTTTGGGGTGGGGATGGGCAGAGGCGGTGCGATTATGGAGGAGGGAGTTATTAATTTATAATATTAATGGAAAAGCATAACAACAACAACAACAATAGAGTGAATCCAAGTGAGATTTTTTTACCTAAAGGTCTAAGTGAGATTTGATTACTGAGGCGGTGCGATTATGGAGGAGGGAGTTATTAATTTATAATATTAATGGAAAAGCATAACAACAACAACAACAACAATAGAGTGAATCCAAGTGAGATTTTTTTAGATTTGATGATGATGATGATGATGATGATGATGATGATTATTATTATTATTATTATTATTATTGGTAAAAATTGGGCAGCATGCCGCTATTTATATAACTCAACCAAAAATACCTCGTGGGTAAACAGTCCCTACCTTATCACTAAACAGATATGGCAGTACCCCTACAGGGGGATTATCAACATAAATTACATTATTATTACAAGAATAACTATTATTTGCCATCTAGTCTGCTGCAGAATTACCTTCTCTGAGGGTGTGACAGAAGCAAACCTGTATATTTCTGTTGCATTGTCTAATCTATGTGTTAAGGATCCTATTGTCAGACTTGCCATGAGTCCAAGCTTCTTGTAGTAGTAGAATGGCCGAGATTGAATCTCCCTCAACCATAATTCTGGGAATCCCCATATCTTGGGCCAATTTCATGCTATGTATTGCTCCCCAAAGTTCTGCTATGAGAGCATTGCAACATCCTAACTTCTTACTAAATCCTCCTGCCCAGCTCCCATCAGCCTTCCTCAGAACCCCTCCACAGTCGGCATCTCCCGGACAACCCTTCGCAGACCTATCGAAGTTCAATTTCACCCATCCTTCACTAGGAAAGCACCACTTCACCTCCTGAGGATATTTTCTTAGTCCCACGTCATCATACTTCCTATTAGTTGATATACACTCATCTACATATTTGCGAATGACTAACTCAGGACGGTTAGGCATGGAAAAGTCATCCTCAAATAATAATCTGTTCCTCCAATTCCAGATCATCTAACAACAAACAGCAAATATTATACCCCATTACTCACTTTTGGATAAATTATCTAGAAACCAAACATTCATAGGAACAACAAAGAATTGAGGAAATACCTTTGTAGCACCTATTGCTTCCCATAATTTGCGAGCTTCTGTGCAACTTCTTAGTGCATGATCACGATCCTCCACCTCTGCTCCACACCTCCCACAAGGTGAGGTTCCCCCAAGAAGTCTAGATCTACGTGTGCCTGTTAATAAGTGGTCATGTACTGCTAACCATAGGAAGACTTGGATTCTTTTAGTGGTTTTGACTTGCCACACATATTTCCATATATCTTCTCTAGCCTCATTTACATTTCCTCTTCTTCTATTATACAGTTGGGCTCCATTCCCTCCTTTCCATACTACTCTGTCATCACCATCCTCTCTACAAGGGGGAGGTATGGCTTTGATTAATTGCATCACATTTCCTGAAATCTTCCTCTCCAACCAGGACCAATCCCAATTCCCATCCCTTCCCACAACCTGTTATACCCTCAGATCCTCATCAATAGCAATTTCAGAATCTACACAATACTCAGCCAATCTCCAGTTGCCTCCTAACCACTTATCCATCTAGAATTTCACATTCGTCCCATTTCGTACCTCCCATCCCACCTCTTTAGTAATGTCTGGCAAAACCTTTGCAAGTTTTTTCCAAAGTAATGAGTCATGGTTTTTCACTCTACATTCTGTAAACAAATCAGCTCCTCTTCCATATTTTGCTTTCAGAACTCTAGTACATAACCCCTCCGGCTTGGCCAACATATTCCATCCTATTTTGCCCATCAAAGCCTCATTCATCTCTCTCATTCTCCTTATACCTACTCCCCCTTCCTCCTTTGGTCTACAAACCCCCTCCCAATTGACTGCATGCAACTTCTGTTTATCCTGATTAGAACCCTAGACAAAATTCCTTTGTAGTTTTTCTATCTCATAACACACACCAGATGGGATATGTTCATGTTGCATTTGGAAGTTTGCAACTTGAGATGTGACTGATTGGACTTGAGTGAGTCGCCCTGCTAACGACAAGGATTGCGACTTCCATCCACTAAGCTTTTTCTGAACCTTATCAATTAGGTACTGAAATTTAGCCCTAGAGTTTCGACCATGGGTGATATGCGCCCCTAAGTATCTCCCTAGATCCTCTTTCCGCTGAAATCCACTCATGTTACAAATTACGTTCTGTTCATCTCTAGCCACATTCTTAGAGAAGAAAATGGATGTCTTACTCGGATTCACCTTTTGACCTGAGACTATGCCAAACAAATCTAGACACTCTAAAGTATTGGTCATTTGCTCCACACTTGCTTCACAAAATAATAACAAGTTATCCGTGAATAGTAAGTGCGAGATACTCACCTGGTTCCTTCCTATTTTTATAGGTTTCCATTGTTTGGTATCACCGAATCTGCAATGATGTGAGACAATTTTTCCATCACTAGAACAAATAAGTACGGTGAGAGTGGATCTCCTTGTCTTATTCCCCTTGTAGGTTTGAATTCCTCTTTTCTGCTACCATTCCATAACAACTTCATCTTAACTGAGTGTAGACACGATCTAATGATGTTAACCACTCCCTCGGGTATCTTCAATTCTTCCAACACCTTCAATAAAAATTCTAGGTTTAGCCTATCATAGGCTTTCTCCAAATCAATCTTGATTGTTATATACCCTTTCTTTACACTCATTTTATGCATCATGTGGGAAACCTCCTTAGCAATAATAATATTATCTTGAATGTTGCGTCCTGGCACAAAACTAGCTTGATAGGGAGAAACAACCTTCGTCATTAATCCTTTCAGTCTGCTCACCAAGATCTTCGTCAGTCCCTTGTATAATACATTACATAGACTGATTGCCCTAAATTGAGAGATTAATTTAGGATTGTCTGATTTAGGAATCAATACCAAAAGAGTAGAATTCAAATCTCCCACCCCTTCCGGTTTCTCCCAAATTCTCTTCATCAACTCAACTACCTCTTTTCCAACCACATCCCAATTTTTCTGATAAAAAATTGCTGGAAACCCATCCTCTCTAGGGGCTTTAAGTCCTCCTATGTTAAAGAAGGCCCTCCTTATTTCCTCTTCATCTAGGCCCCTTCCTATCCTTCTCAACTTATCTTCTCTAACTTCCCCTTACTGCTGTTTAGTCACATGCCATATTCTATTATCATTCTCTTTTGAAAACAAATTTCCATAGAAGTCTTGAAACATTGCACAAATAGATTCTTCATCCTCTACCCAAATTCCTTCATTATTGTTGATACTTTTAACCTTGTTCTTTCTCCTTCTAGCCATCGTCTTATTATGATAGTATCTTGTGTTTCTATCTCTTTGGCTAATCCATACACCCCTAGATTTCTAGAACCACAATAGTTCTTCTTGTTTGAATGCCCCTACCAACTCCTCTTCCAGTTTCCGCTCTAAATCTACTAAGAAGGGGTTAACAAAACGGTCTGCACTCTTTTGAATACCCTCCAATCTTCTACTCAACCCCCGTATTCTAAATCGTATGTGCCCAAAGACCTCCTTACTCCACACCTTTAGTTGCTTTTCCAGTTCCTTTATATTAACACGAACATCTCTCCCTTTCATCCATTTACTAGAGAGAAATCCTCTAAAGTCCCCATGATTAAGCCAAGCTGCTTCAAACCGGAAAGGTCTATCTCTCACTAATGAATCTTCACAACAAATTCCCACAATTAGAGGGTGGTGGTCAGAATTCACTCTTATACCCACTTTAACCGTAGCATCAGAAAATAATTCTTGCCAAGACATGTTGCATAAACATCGATCCAATCTTTTGAACACTCGATCGTGACCTTGCCACTTAGGTCCCCTCCAAGTGAAGAAAGGTCCACTAGCACCTAAGTCAATGAGGCCCCTGTCTTCAATCCAATCTCGGAATCTTCTACAACGACCCTCATTCACTCTACCTCCTCCTGTTTGCTCCAAACAACTGCTGATTTCATTCCAGTCCCCTGCAAGCAACCAAAGTTCAGATATATTTGTAGCAACCAAGGTTCATTCCAGTCGTTCCACATAATCCAAATTCCACCTACAAATCCCACCGCCTCCATAACTTCTGAGAAATCAGATCCAAAAGACCGAATTAGTCTCTTGGCTCTAGTCCCACTAACACGAGTCTCCAGAAGAACAACTATATCACCCTTATGTAAATATAATAGGTTTTTGAGCGAAGCAGCAAATCCTTTACTTGCTGCCCCTCTGCAATTCCACACTATAACTTTAACCATTTAAACTAATAGGGGGTGTTACCTCTTCCTCTTCACACACCTCCATCAACCCTTCAACTATTAAACCATCATCAGTGTAAAACTTCTTAACACTATCCATATCCTCACCATAATATTGTCCCACTTTCTCCACAGAATGTCTCGGACCTCGTAGGATTGAATGACTCCCACTCTTACAGTCCGATGTAGGATCCCTTACACCTCCTGAACATCCTTCTTCTACCTGTTGTCCACTACCATCCATCACCCAGCTCCCCCTTCTTTCCTTGTTAATCCTCTCCAGAGCTCCCGATTGTTTGACTACACCCTTTTAGACATTGGTCACATCTGCCAAAGGTTTCTTAGTATGTACCACATCGTTTACCACTTTAGGACCCATGTCTTTTCTTTTAATGAATCGTCTAACTGGAACTTCCTCCACTTCTCCTTCCTGAGACCCATCCATATTCATCTCTTCTACCCCCTCTGCTTGTCCCAAAATGTCAAATCTGGAACCAACTTTAACATCCTTAGTCCACACTCTCCCTCTTTGAGGCCTACGCACGCGTTGAACCACTCTCCAGGGACTCTAAGTAGCTCTCTTTGGATCAGTTGATGCATTACCCTCTGAACCACTAGCTTCACCCTTACTTGCCTCCATGCACCCATTCAATTCTTTCTGTTTCTAACCACATTTTTCTTTAAAATGTCCAAACATACCACAGTGAAAACACAAAGCATGCAAGCTCTCATATTCAACATGTTTTAACACACCATCAATCATGTAGTGCGGAACAAGAGGCTTGGATAGATCCAGTTCTATACAAATTTGGGCAAACTTGTTCCTACCCCTACTAGCCGTATGAGTATCCAATTTAAGAACCTTTCCAATGGAACTAGCCAAGTTGTACAAAACCTTTTAATCAAATAATTCAGCCTCAATCTCAGGAAATCTCACCCAGGCCGCAATTCTATTAATCTTTTCTGAATTGGGGTTAAACCCCGGTCTCCAGCGCATAATACTCAAATAATTATCAGCAATAACCCAGGGGCTACCCACTAAAGCTCTTTCATAATCATCCCATTCCTGGAATGATACAACAAAAAATTCATTTTCAAGATCCCCCAGTCTAATATCTCCTTTCCTAGCCCAAATCTGTCATAACTTTGACTCTAAAAGAAATAATCCCATAGAACCTCCCAACAATTTCACAATCAGGGACTTGGCAAAAGGCTTGCAGAGTCGTTCTCTCTCATGCTCATCAATCAGAAATTTAGGACACAAAGGATCAGAAAGGTCTACAGAAATACCTGACTGGGGATCAAGAATATCTTCGAAACCCACTCCAAAATTGTTAACAGCGTCCATATCATTCGGCATTACAGTATTAGACTCCTCCCCATCCAAGAACCAGCTCTCCCTCCATTTCGCTTTGGCCATTAGAGAGTCCCGATAAGACATCTGCATTCCCTTAGCAGTAGAGGATGGTTCATGTTCTTTCATCCAATCCTCAAAACGTGGAGGATTTGACTCTTGTCTAGAGAATTCACGTCCAGCACTCTCTGATTTCCTCTTTCCACGGTTCACCACGTCTATTGCTTCCTTAGCCTTAGACTTGCCGTCGTCCACCGTCTCGGGTTCCATATTGGGTAACGCTCACCACTCCTCAGTCGCAAGGCACGACCAAGGAGACACTCTGTAATCTCCGTCGCAGTGGGCGACGGAGCACACCGGAGAAGACGCTGCGCCGAACGGGCGGTGAAGCTCCGTGAAGAAAATCGCAGAGCCCTAATAGAGAAGATGTATTCGTGCGTGTGCCTATCAATCGCTTCGTGTTTCTTATGATGATTATTATTATTATTGTTATTATTATTGATTTATTAAATTTATGCAGGACAGGAATTATCTTTTCATTTATAATAATAATAATAATAATAATAATAATTAAATAGCAATTAATACTTATTTTGATACATGTCATTAATAAATATAATGATAAATCAAAGATAAAATTGTCATAAAGCTCATTTTCATTATACCAAACATAAATTTTCTTGTCAACCAATTTTTTTTCAATGCATACCAAACACTTTCATGGAAAAATATTTTCCATTCATTTTCAACCCATTATTTGATCCAAACAGGGCTCTAAGAAATCACCGATCAAGGAAATGTAATGATCTACCATATTTTAGAGAAAATCACAAATTGTTACCAGTAGACACAATGAAAGAGAAAAGAAACAGTAGCTTCAAGAATCAAGAATAAAAGAATAAGCTTAAAAAAAAGAATTTAGATTACATAAGAAAGGTCAGAACCTTCACCATTACCAACGTCCTAACTCATTCTTGTCACCTAAGGTAGCCCCATAAAGAAAAACTTGTAATACTTTCAAATCATTTCCAGGAATATTATCAGTTTCACATATTTTTTCAATATATAACAGAACCTCGCAATGGCAATATACGGCTAACAACACCCAGTAATATCGTAGGCGAAGTTTTGACGTGCTAATATGTTCTTGTTGACGTACATGTATAATACTGAGGATTTTGTAGTAATTTGTCAGTGTAAATCAGGAAGTTTATCTAGCTTAAATCAATCAATATGGTAGAAATTTTGGGCAATTTGCAAGTGGTCGGCCCTGGCCATTAGTATGAGAACTCCCTCCCAGTTATATTTCACAAAGACACTAATTAAAGCTGTTTTTTACCGATGAAAGCCTCGTTTGTTTTGTTTGAAGATGTAGCTGAGAGAGTGTGGGCGAGAAGAAATTTTTTATTAGGTTCAACCAACTCCATCAAAGTCAATTAACCCAGAGAAATCGGGTATGACTATGTTCTTTCATAGTGCAGTATAATGCGATGCAATGATAAGGAAATGCAATATTAATTACAGAGCCAGTATTTGGTTTGATTTTTAAGTAAGGTGTAATAAGTTATTTTTTTAATAATTATTTAAAATTAATATATTACAAAAATTCTATTTTACCCTTAATATAATATTTGTAAAAAAAATAATTAAGATTCATCGTGCTGCTTCATCGTAACGGTCATGTTACCTTGCCAAGGATCATTCGATGGCGATGGTTGTGATGGTAGAGGTGACAGTAACAGTGGTGTGGTAGTTGCGGCGATGGCGATGACAAGTGGTGATAGAGGACAATAGTGGAGGAGGAGGTAGTGGTGGCGACAATGGCAATGGTAGGTGGTGAAAGTGACAATGGTGGAGGAGGAGATAGTGGCGGTGGCAACAACTATCATGTCAATGGCGGCAACAATAGAGGTGGTAGAGGAGGAGGAGAAGGTAGTGGCGGCGGCAGTGGCAATGTAGGTGGTGACACTGATAACCATGGAGGAAGAGGTAGTGGTGGTGACTATCATGGCTGTGACAACGACAACAATGGAGGTGCTGGCGGCCGTGGGTGGTGGCGATGGCTGGCTGTGACAACGACAACAATGGAGGTGCTGGCGGCCGTGGGTGGTGGCGATGGCGGTGGTGGGAGAAGAGGTAGTGGCGGCGGTGGTGGGAGAAGAGGTAGTGGCGGCGGTAGTTGTAGAGTAATGTGGTGGGTTAAATGAAACAAGTAAAAATAGATAAATGAGATGAAAAGGTAAATTGGACTTTTTAAACCATACAATGAGACTGTAATGAGTATTCATAGAGGGAGATGTATAAATGAATATTACCAATTTTTTAGTTAAAATTATCATGGTAAACCCTATTATCATGCTAAAGAGTAACCAAACACTTTTCTCTTAGTAATGCAATCATGATTACTATTACAAGCATGTAATGGGGTTGAACCAAACGAACTTTCATTCTTTAAAGTCGAAATTGATGAAAACGATGTTTAGTCTTCGTGTGTTTGATTCTGCCACCAATGTCAGTGGATGGTGCCTTTATCGGTGCTCTCTATCCCTGGCTCGTATAGGTTGAAGATTCAGAGGTTGAGAGGGGGAAGGGTGTTTTTCTTAGTTTGGGATTTTCATATCTGCACAACAGTAGTGTGGACCTCAGCGTAAAACTAATGGTGTTATATTTAATAGTATAGTTACTTTTGTTTCTAAAAAAAACATTTGGTGTTTGACGCACTTTCGAGAAAATATCATTGCCCCTTAATCCTTCTGTATATTATAATTTTGTTTCTTTTACCTTCATATATCATAATTTGTTAAGACACATGTTAATGAAAATTTTTGCATAATGCAACCCTATACTGCAAAAAATATTGTCTTCTAATTTCAAAAGAATTTGGGCACTATATATCATATATCTCTAAAATATCAATAATCTCTTTGTATTCCAAGACGTAATTGATTAATGACTATTGAATGTTGGCATTAAATTTTATTAATTTTTTAAAAATATTATTAACATTATTGTCTCCTTATTAGCTACTCATACTCTGAGGTTGCAAGCATGCTAAAATTATTAATAGAATTATTAAAATTGCATTATTTTTAAAAAATTGTATTTAGTTTTATACTCCTTCTCGTTCAAAATATTGTACTTGACTTGTGAAGGGATGTGATTTTTTATATAAAATACACTTTGTTTTTGTCTTATTATTTAATTCTTTTGTTTTTTTTTCCCAATTTTACCTCTAATCAATTATATGCCTCTCTCATGTATGTTTCTCACTTATTCTCTCTCATATCTTTTTCCCTTTCTTCTCTCTTCTACTTACCCTCTCCATAAATAGGTAGAGTTGTCAAAATGGGCTGGCCTTTTTAAACCCTCTTAAATTAAGAGTTGAACTTACATTTTACAGTTTGTAAAGGGGAATCGGGATTAAAAGGGCCAATCCTTTTAAACTCGCAAATAAAAGAGCCAATCATTTATGATCGAGGGTCATCCCGTTTAAGCTTGTTTTTCAATAAAATATTATTTATTGATATAGGATTAGAAGATAAATATTTTAATTATCTTATTATTGATATCTACTTGATGACTTACTTATTAATATTATTATTGGCATTTATGTGGTTAAAAAATTTGGGAATTTGGAAAGAAGTAAGAGGACAAAAGTATCTAGAGGTTTATGTTTAAATAGTAAGAGAGGGGAAATTGATTATGAATTCATGAGAAGTTTAAAGTGAATATGTCAAAGTTTTGCTTCTTATCATTTCCATCCATTCCCTCCCAATCTTTGATTCAAATTTTAGAATGTGTACAAGTTAATTCTTATATAAATATGGGAAAATCCCAAATAAATACCATTTAAAAATGTATAACTCTAAAAAGTCTATTAACACTTTAAAAAAACTTAGAGGTACTAAGTATCAAATTAGGTTTTTCAAGTTTTGACACATTTACCATTTTACCCCTCAAATTTTTAAAAAAAATAATAGTGATGTCCCCGCCGAAGCACCACCGCCGGCCGGCCGCCGCCGCCCCAGTGGCCAGCCAACCAGGACCCCCAACAGCTGGAGCTTTGGTCGCCGGCAATAGGAGCTCCGGCCGGTGGAAGCTTTTTTGGTGGGGAGGGTTTTTTTTTTAAAAGAAAGTTGTAGAGAAATGGCAAGGAGTGGGATCGAACCCATCCCACCCCTTTAGAAAAGAAGCATGGTGGCCACTAGGCCACTAAAGCTTCTTTGATATATATATATATATATATGCATTATTAAATATGTATAATATAATTAAACGTGTAGTAGCTTTGACAAAGTCAGTAATGACGTTGACAAATTCAATAATGGAAATAACAAGATTCGTAATGGTATTGACAAAACTGTTTGCTGATGAACCTTGACTTGCATGTTTTCATCAGCATTTTTGCACAAAACGTTTTTGTCAAAACCATTACAATTATTATCAAAATCATTACTAAACTTGTCAATCTCATTACTAAATTTGTTAAAATCATTTTATTTATATTATGAATGTTTTCATAATGGAATCTCATAATGGGATTGTCAAAACTATTACAATTCTTGTCAATCTCATTACTAAACTTGTCAATCTTATTACTGAATTTGTTAAAATCCTTTTATTTATATTATGAATGTTTTCATAATGGAATCTCATAATGGGATTGTCAAAACCATTATAATTCTTGTCAATCTCATTACTAAACTTGTTAATATAAATAAAATGATTTTAACAAATTCAGTAATAAGATTGACAAGTTTAGTAATGTGATTGACAAGAATTATAATGGTTTTGACAATCCCATTATGAGATTCCATTATGAAAACATTTATAATATAAATAAAAGGATTTTAACAAATTCAGTAATGAGATTGATAAGTTTAGTAATGAGATTGATAAGAATTGTAATAGTTTTGACAATCCCATTATGAGATTCCATTATGAAAACATTCATAATATAAATAAAATGATTTTAACAAATTTAATAATGAGATTGACAAGTTTAGTAATGATTTTGACAAGAATTGTAATGGTCTTGATAAAAACGTTTTGTGCAAAAATGCTAATGAAAACATGCAAGTCAAGGTTCATCAGCAAACGGTTTTGTCAATACCATTACGAATCTTGTTATTTCCATTATTGAATTTGTCAACGTCATTACTGACTTTGTCAAAACTACTACACGTTTAATTATATTATACATATTTAATAATGCATATATATATATATATATCAAAGAAGCTTTAATGATCCAGTGGCCACCATGCTTCTTTTCTAAAGGGGTGGGATGGGTTCGATTCCACCCCTTGCCATTTCTCCACAACTTTTTGTCAAAAAAAACCCCTCCCCACCAAAAAAGCTTCTACCGGCCGGAGCTCCTATCGCCGGCGACCGGAGCTTCGGCCGTTGGGGGTCCTGGTCGACCGGCCACCGGGGCGACGGCGGTGGTGCTCCGGCGAGGGCACCACTATTATTTTTAAAACAATTTGAGGGGTAAAATGGTAAATGTGTCAAAACTTGAAAAACTTAATTTAGTATTTGGTACCTCTAAGTCTTTTTAAAGTATTAATAGACTTTTTAGAGTTATACATTTTTAAATGGTATTTATTTAGAATTTTCCCTATAAATATTGTGTGGTAATAACTAATCAAAAAAGTTCTTTTTGTTTCTTGTACAAAATGAAAATAAGTTTTTTCTTTTTTTATTTTTCTTTAGTGTTTTGGCATATGATTTGTCTTATTTATTAGTTTTATAACTCTTTTAAAATTAGGGCAATAGTTTATTAACATCAATATTGCTGACATTTATTTTATGTAGTT
This sequence comes from Inga oerstediana, assembly GCA_963210345.1. NCBI lineage: Eukaryota > Viridiplantae > Streptophyta > Magnoliopsida > Fabales > Fabaceae > Inga > Inga oerstediana. Next base: position 30,686,278 of record OY723406.1, read on the forward strand.
TATTTTTATAAGTTTAAACATTTTATTTTGGTAATATTTATAATTTGAACAAAAAAATCTATAAAATTTATTTTCTTATTTTTATATATTTTAAAATAGAAAAAAATTAAAAAAATTTTTAAAGCATGTGGGCTAGCCCTAAGCCCTCATGTTTGATGGTCAAACTTCAAAAAATAATCAGATTTTAGATAAGTGAGCTTTTTAGGCTCGTCTCTTTTAAACTCGAGTCCTTCAAAGGCTAGCCCTTTAGGATTGGGCCGAGGTTTTTTAAGAATGTAAGTTATATTTTTTTTTTCTTTAACTAATTTTAACTAACATTTTGAATTGCATAATTTAATTATTTGGTACATATATTCAAAAGCGGAGGTGCGATGAAAATCTTTGTTGGTAAAATTATACCTTAATGGTAATAAAAATATATAATACACACACACACATGTATGTTTACATATATATATATATATATATATTTATGTTTTATATTAATAGATATAATAAGTTGGTAAACGAAGATAAAGTAGGGAAACCTTTGTTGCCGGACAATAAGTAAGGCTTAGCGAAGAGCCCATAACCCATCGGCCTAGCCCACAGCTCGATGTAATTGGGCAATTGTGAGCCTGCCCAAAATGAGCTCATAATAGGGTGGGTTTCAACCCGCCCATTTAAGACTTAAATGGGCGGGCTATGGGCACACCTTCAGGCTGCCCGTATCCGCCCATTTAGGTTTTTTTTTAAAACTAACCTATAGTCATGTTGTCCAATATCCAATCCAACATACTTAGCCCAACAATGCGTCAATAAATCCGTCCCAGCCATACCAGTTGTTCCCCACCTCTCACCGACACCACTCACCCACCACCACTTACTGTATGTCTGTTAGGGCCTATTTGGTTGGAGGGGAGAGGATGAGAGGGGATGAAAAATGACCCCCTTCCCTTGTTTAGTATGAAAAATAGGAGGGGAGGGGCCCTAAAAAAGGGATTCCAAATCCCTCCCACTCCCTCAAATTGATTCCCTCCAATTTGGGGGGTTTTGGAGGGAGCCCAAAATTTGGGATTATTTTGCCGCCATAGTCTTTTCATATTTCCAATTATATCCTATGAGTCTTCAATAAAAATATAACTTCTTCTTCTTCACTAGCGGAAATATACATATTCAGATTTTCCTGGTGATAGGAGATTTATTTTCTGCAGAAAAAATATTTTTTTCTCTTGGACTATTATGTTGTTTTAAAGTGTTTATTCTTGTTTAATGCATGCTTTTCTAGTACAGGGTAGAAACACATGCTCATTTTTTTCATTGCCATTTTGCACCTAATTAAACATTGCCACTTAGAAATAGTTTTTTTTAAAGTTTTTCTACCATTTTTTTTTCAATAGAAGGAATTTTCTATTTAATTTGACATGATAATTACTGAAATATTCATATAACGAGAAATTAAGTTGGGGGAATTGAAAACTATTTTCATTTTATATCTTCATCTTTTTTTTCTAAATTATATAATTTATATTGAGGTGTAAATTAATTTAAATAATTTATATAAGGAAAAATATATAAACTAATGTTTAAGGAAAAAATGGTAAATTAGATATTACCTCTCCTCCCCTCTTAAATCAAACAAAGGATCATTAAAAAACATTTTTCTTCCTCACCCTCCAGCCAAACTAAATAAGGTGATCCTCCATCCTCCCCTCCCATCCTCTCCCATCCATCCCCTCCCTTTAAACCAAACAGTGTCCCACTCACCACTCAGCCCTCAGCAATGGCATTTTCTTCTGATCTTCTCTAATCGACTGTGTGCGCTCTGACTCTGCCGTGTGACCTTGTCGAGACTAAGAGCGGAGATTCTCTAATTCCACCGCCCACCATCGTAGATTGACTTGTCCAGTTCTCTAATTCCGCCTCTGCAGTGTAGAGACTAAGGCGAACTTCTCTAATTGACACAAGACTGAGCCAATGTTGTCTAATCCACTCAGCATTTTCTGTAATTCCGTCGACCACCACCGTAGATGGGCTCATCCACTTCATTCCAAGTAAGCCTATCGCCGTAGTAAGTTTGCTATCTCTGAAATTTCTCTGTAGACGGACTTGTCTACTTCTTGGAACCATTAGGACTGGTGAAATTTCTGAAATTGCTGCCTTGGTGGGAATTATTTTTGTTCTCTTTCTGTTTTTGATGAATACTTTAGGTTGTTTAGCAAAGATTACAAAGTGGCAGGTTTAAGTTGCTAGCCTCAGTTGTTAAGATTAATTCCAGAAAGTGGCAGGTTTTAGTTGTTTAGATAGATCATGCTGTTACGGTTGAATAATGCTGTGATTGATTCATTGATTCCATATTCGATTCTCAAGCCTCCTTCTACTATATACGCAATTTGCTTTTCTAGTTCGTCTTTTGGATCCTTCTCTGTGCTTCTCTATTTTACTCTATTTTTCTTTCTTTACTGAATTTTTTCCTTTGTTCTTTTCATGCTTCCTATGGTTTTTACAATCTATATTGCTATTTTGGGGCTTCGTTTGTATGTTCTCTTATTTGTAAGGCTGTACCATTTTATCTGGATGTTAATGGAGTTTCAAACTTGCTTTGAACATCGGTGATTCTTTTGCTCATTTTGATTGGATGTTCATTGTCTGGGTTATTAGTCCTTCATGGTAATAAAACTTTTCATAGTAAAGGTTGTTTCTGACGATTTTTTTCTTGTCCATTTTTTGGTTTCTTAATGATGCGTATTTCATTATGCTGCTATGGAAATGAAGCAACCGCAATGGTAGAAATTTTCATAGTGTCTTACAGTAATGGATATGTGTTCTTTTAATTTGTTGTACAGAGGAAGATTTAGCTTATGGACCTGCAACCCCTTCCTGAAGTGATTTTGAAGTAGACGGTGAAAACTGAAGATTTAGCTTATGTTTTCTCTTAATATTTAAAGTTGTAGTTGTAATGTGTTAATTTAAAAGTTAGAGTTTGTTTGAATTTATGTTCTTTTTGTGTGAATTGTGATTATTGAACTTTGAAGATTCAGATTTCAGAATTTAGATTGATGGATTTGGATTGAAAGATTGATGTTTATGTGAATATGTATGTTTTTTTTTAAAAAAAAATAAATAAATAGGTCCAATGTAAATGGGTTATGGGTAACCCAGCTAGCCCGCCTATTTATTAGTTAGCCCATTTAACACAGGTTAAATGGGTTGAGGTACGGGTATGGGCTAGCCCGTACTCATATAAAGCTAATTGGGCGGGTTATGGGTTTAGGCACGGGCTGCTCAACCCTCCATTGCTCTCCCCTAACGACAAGGTAGGGAAACGAACATGTAATAAAGCCCAGGTTCTTGAACTCGGATTGGACCGGTTGGTCCGGCCCGGAAACCGGCGAACTGGCCGGTAAACCGGTCCGGGTTCATATTTAAATTTTTTTTTAATTTTTCCTTTAGAATTTCATAATATAAACGTAAAATCTTCAATTTCTCACCAGTTTGGTCCCGGTTTAGCTCCGGTTTGGCCCCAGTCTGATCCACTGACCCTTAATCTAGTACTCCGACCGGTTCAATGTCCGGTTCAAGTTTTAATACCTTAAATAAAGCAACAAATGACTCTGGCAAAAAAAAAAAAACAAAAAGTATTAGAGCTACAATGACCCACTATCCCTAAACTTGTGTTTGATTTGAGGGGGAGAGGGGAGGAGAGGGAGGTTAAATTACCTTTTTGGGTTGAAGGCATTTAAATTTTGGGCGGGAACCAAAAATTTAAAAGGAATGTGAGGGTAAATTTTGGGCGGGAATCCAAAATTTAAAAGAACGAGAGGGTAAATTTTGGGTTTTTCTTGTCCAAAATTGTAATTTACCAACCCTCCCCTCCCTCCCCACAAACCAAACACACCCTAAGGGAGGGTAGCCGAGGGAGGGGAGGGGGTTAAATTACCTTTTTGGGTTGAAGGTATTTAAATTTTAAGCTGGAACCCAAAATTTAAAAGAAATGAGAGGGTAAATTTTGGATTTTTCTTATCCAAAATTGTAATTTACCAACCATTCCCTCCCCTCCCTTCAAACCAAACACACCTAGGGCTTGTTTGGTATGAGGGAAGAGGAGGGAAAGTGGGCGGAGGAAAAAAATTTTTGAGATGTATTTGAAAAAATGAAAGACATGGGGAATGAAGTTTTTAATTAAGTATTCTTACTTTCTAATCTTACATATTATCTATATTAAAATTTTGTAACCCTATTTTTTCAATTTTCTTAAATCCAACTCATAAAATTTTTCCTCCAATCCCTTCCTCTCCAAATCCCTCGTACCAAACAAATGGGGTGTATTTGGCTTGAAGGGAGATTCGGGGAAGGAGGGGAGGGTAGGGGATTAAATTACTTTTTTTGGATTGAAAGTATTTAAATTTTGAACTGGAATCCAAAATTTAAAAGGAATAAGAGGATAACTTTTAGAAGACAACCCAAAATTTAAAAGAATGAGAAGGTAAATTTTAAATTTCTCTTACCTAAAATTATAACCATCCCCTTCCATCCCTCCCCTCAAATCAAACACACAGTAAAGAAATAAATAAGCTCCTCCCTGCCTCGCAATCACTCAGTTGCCCTGCCCCTAGTCTCTCACAGACGCCGTCTTTTTCTCTCGCTCTCGGAGTCTCTCACTCGCTCGTGGTCGCCTTCCTCTATTTTTCCTTCATCATAAATCATCGTTTCTGTCTCTGTCTCTCCTTCATCCCTCCTCTTCATGTCGTTCCTACATTGGAGCAGCCAACAATGGAGAACGACACACCATAACACAAATAGCCCTTGGAGATTGCTAGCCCTTCCGGATTCCTTCGTACCAGTCGAGCACCATGAAGCAGATAGTAATGGAGAACAAGACGCCATGTCTTCCCCAAGAAATCATCAGAAGTATTCTTGTACGACTTCCGGTAAAATCTCTAGTCCGATTTCAATGTGTTTGTAAAGACTGGAAGAATCTGTCTAAAACCTCATCCTTCATTGCTGAACACCTCCACCATTCCACTAACCAAGACCCTTTACTTCTTGTTGATTGGATTATCTCTGAAGGTAATCCTTGGCATTTATGTTTTCTCAATCGTGGGATGGAAGTCCTTGAATTTCAAAACCCACATATCGTTGATTCCTTAATGTCGGCGTAGGTCTATTCTAGTAATGGATTGCTTTGTGTCCAACTCATAGGTGAATCTCGACATTCCTTTTGGTTGTGGAATCCTGCTATTAGAGTGGTCAGGCTAGTACCCAAATCTCTTGACAATTATGAGTGTTTTTGTGTAGGATTTGGATTCAGCCCAATTGTTAATGATTACAAGATTACGAAACTTTTTTTGTCTGGATATTTCGTTGTTCAAGGGGAAGTTTATTCGTTAAGGACGGGCTTATGGAGAGAAGTTGAAGTTGGTAACTTAGAGGGTGTATATGGTCTCAGCTGCGACGCTTTCCCTTGTAATGGAGCTCTCTTTTAGGTTGCACAAAAGCAAGGTATAGAGGGGAACATGAAAAGTGATGTTGATTTGATAGTGTCATTTGATCCAGCAATGGAAGTGTTCACTTTGATACCATTTCCTACTGTTAGTTCTGCCTATGGATGTTACAATACACTTGCTAGCTATGAGAACAAACTAGCTATATTTATTCCCACTGATATTGAAAATTCTGAATCTTATGTGATTGATATGTGGGTATTGGAGGAATATACAGATCCATCCAGGGAGAGATGGAGTTGGTCTAAAATATATACTAGTAAACCTAATCCATACAGGCTTATCATTTATCCAATGATTATTTGGAGAAATGAAATTGTTTGCAGTGTGTAAGCATTACATGAATACCAAATCGAAGGTGAAGATGAGAATTATGAAGGAAAAGTTGTTTTGTGCAATCTCGCTACTGATGAATTCAACTTGTTTTGGAAAACCTGGTACTACTTGGCAACATCCATATTTGAAAAGTTCTAATGTTTAAATCAAAATTTTCTTGCCATATTTGACCATTTTATAATTTCTAGTTGCTTAGTTTTATATAATTTAGTTGCAAGTTTGTGGATTATTTGGGACAAGCAAATATGCCGCTAGTTTTATATATGTTGAAGGGAGTTGATCCAGTCTTACATGAAGTATTTACTCTATTTAAGTATATTCTTTTTTGTTGGAAATGAAACCACAAACATATTAGTCCATGTCAATGACTTCAAGTTGAGTTGGTTGTTGGTGTGTGTGTTTTCTTCTGTTTGTTCTGAGTCATCTTTGTATGAAAGACTCAATCTCCAATATTAGTAAATCAAATGGGACAATGCATGGAAGGAAAGCCAACAGCTGAATTCTGGGATTTGCCTGATCGGGGTCTTCTAAGGAAAATTGTGAGGTATAAGGCTCTTCTCTCATGATGGCATAATGTTGATTCCAAATTTTTGATGTTTTTTCTTGAAAAAAATTAAGAGCTCCATAACATTGAATTATCCAGAACTCCTACTTTTATTTTCCCCTTTTCTTGTTGGGTTTAATGTTCATAACCTAGCTCCTAGGATGCTTTTTAAATACACAATAATTCAGAGGTTGGCTACTGTTACTCTGCCTGATGATAATGCCTTTATCATTTATGACTTGAAATATGAACCAAAATCTTGACGGTGAACCAAAAAATGGAAAGTTTGGTGTGACCTCCGATACTGTAGTTGCAAATTCATATTCCATACTCATGAAGCATGCATAATGGTAATTGAAAGCCAAAAAGGAAAAAACAGAAACAACACAGAGTAAATACACCATAGTTCTGAGGTTGGCTACTGCTACTGTTATCTTTTTGTAAAGAAAGATGAGAATTGAAGAGATTGAATTGCTTAGAAGAAGAGAAATAGAAATATCGAACAGAGGAGAGAGAACAGAGAAGGGAAAGAACAGGGATTTTGAGAGGGAAAGAGATGGACACGTGGCTGCTGAATCATGCCTTTTATTATCTGAGTCAACAACAACAAATAATAGAAACAATAGCCCTTATATAGAGCCATGGGATTCAGGGGCAAAACTGTAAATAACTAATCCTAATCTTATTTAATTAGCTAGGGAATACAATTAGGGTGTGTTTGGCTAGTGCTATTCTAAAATAGCTAATGCCACTCTCACTTAATATTGCTCTTCCCCTAACTAACTAACCTAACATTCTAAAATTAGGGTTCCAAATTAGGGATTAGGGATTCACAATTACAAATATTACAAATTCATATCAATACCCCCCCCCCCATTTTGACATCCTTGTCCTCAAGGATGAGCCACAACAAAATCTGGAAACTGTTCTCGGAAATGGGACAAGGGAATCCATGAAGCTTCTTCATCCGGCAACCCCTTCCATTGCACAAGAACTTCAGTGATTAACCTACGTCGCCTCTTAACAGACCTCCTATTCAAAAGCTTTTCTGGAAACAAAGAAGGTGGAGGCTCTGGGAAGTCTGGAGGAGGGTGCCTCTGCTGAACAGTAGGATTAGGACACAATTTCAGTTGTGAGACATGAAATGTAGGGTGGATGCGCGAATCAGAAGGTAACTCCAGCTTATAGGCAACCTGACCCACTTTCTCTAACACTTGGTAAGGCTTAAAAAATCTGGGAGCTAATTTTTGAGAACTTCTCACAGCAGCTAAAATTTGTCTATAAGGTTGTAATTTCAAAAATACCCATTGGCCAACCACAAATTCCCTATCAGACCTATGTAGATTAGCTTTTTGCTTCATTCTGTTAGAAGCTCGGTGCAAATGATATTTCAGCATAGCTAGCACCTGTTCCCTTGCTTCAAAGCTTCTATCAACAGCTTCCAAAACTGAGTTATGAGGCAATTAGGGACAATGAATAGGTGGCTTTTGACCATACAAGAGCTCATAGGGAGAGGCTTGGGTAGAGGTGTGAAAAGTTGTGTTATACCACCATTCCGCTTGTGATAACCGTTTACTCTAATCCTTTGGTTTCTCCCAACACATACACCTCAAATAAGTTTCTAGACACCTATTGAGGACTTCCGATTGCCCATCGGTTTGTGGGTGATAGGCGGTAGATAGCTTTTGTTCAATCCCCAAAATTCTCAAGAATTCCTTCCAGAAATTACTTACAAAAAGCGAATCCCTATCACTAATAATTTCAATAGGGGCTCCATGTAATTTGTAAATATGGTCTAAAAAGACTTGAGCTAGTGAGGATGCTGTATAAGGATGAGATAAGGCCAAAAAATGGGAATACTTACTCATCCTATCAATTATAACCCAAATAACCTCCTTACCATTGGATTTAGGAAGTCCCTCAATAAAGTCCATGGTAATCGATTCCCATACACGGCTAGGAATAGGTAGAGGTTGTAGAAGACCAGGAGATGCAACGGTTTCGTATTTACACCTTGCACACGTGTCACATGTCTTCACAAAGAAAGTAACATCACTCATCATCTTTCTCCACCAAAAAAGAGCTTTAATTCGGTGATAGGTGGCTTGGATGCCCGAATGCCCCCCTTGAGGGCTTGAATGTAACCAATCTATGATTTTTTTTTCTTCAAAGTGGCATCATTACCTACCACTAACTTACCCTTCCTTCTTAAGAGTTCATCACTCCATGTAAAGTGGTGGAGAGGTCCCTCTGAAGCCTGAATTTGGGGCAGTAATTACTGCAAATACTCATCATATGCCCAACTTTGCTTAATGTGCTGCAACAGATCTGGTGAGGAAGTGTCAAAAACCATCTGTAACAGCTGCAATTTAGGTATTCTAGAAAGTGCATCAGCTAGTGAGTTGTCCTGCCCTTTCTTGTATTGAATCTCATAATCAAAACCAGCTAGCTTGGCCACCCACAGCATCTGAAATGAAGTTTTTAGTTGCTGTCCCAGTAAGTATTTGAGGCTTTGCTGGTTTGTCCGTATGATAAAACGGTTTCTTTCTAGATATTGATGCCAATGCAAACAGCCAACACAACTGCCATGAGTTCCTTCTCATAAACTGATAATTGTTGATGCTTAGGAGATAACCCCTTGCTGAAATAGGCTAGAGGCCGCCCCTCTTGCATGAGAACAACCCCAATACCACATCCACAAGCATCAGCCTCAACCACAAATTGCTTTGAGAAGTTAGGTAGAGAAAGAACCGGTGTTGAAGTGAGTTCCCTTTTTAGGTTATGAAAAGAATTTGTAGCCTCTTGTGACCATATAAAACCATTCTTCTTAAGTAGGGATGTGAGGGGTCTTGCTATAGTACCAAAGTCACGAATGAAACGCCGGTAGTAGCCCGCAAGCCCCAAAAATGCTCTTACTTGCTTGATGGTAGTAGGTAGAGGCCACTCAGCCACTGCTTGTATCTTCTTAAGGTCTGTAGACACTGTTCCAGTCCTAATGGTGTGCCCCAAATAGTCTACATAGGCGGCTACAAAGATACACTTGGACTTTGATAAATAACAATTTTAATATATTTTATCCCACCTTATTCATTTATTTTGGGAATTATTTTAGGCTAATTTGAATTTATTAGATAATATTTGAATTATTAGCCAATTATAGGAAATAATATAAATCTGAATTGATTAAGATATTATTGAGCTTAAATTATTATTATTTTGATTGATATCTTGTGAGTGGAAAATATTTCCAATTATATGATAAATCACGATTTTATTAGATTCTTGCAGGATAAGGAAAAGCATATTGAAAGATCCTACGGTGCAGAACTTTTTTGAGAAACTCAAAAAGAATCCAATGGTGAAATTTTATTGGGCTTTTGGAATTTTAATAGGCCAAAATTAGTACCCAAAACTCTCCCCTCCCTTCTTAAAAAAACCTAGCCGCCACAGATGAAAGGGAGGTGACGACGCTGAGACGAGGTAAGGCGGGGGCCGAGACGCACGAACACACACAAGCGGAGGTAGGAGGCTGAAACAAGGAAGGACACAAGCTCTCTTGCTTTTTCGGCACTATTCACCTCAACAATATCTCTCGCCCTTTTCTTCAATTCACTAACGCACAGGTACAGTTTGTGTACCACCCACCAACTCACACATAAGTGCCACCACCATCGTTAATTCTCCATCATCCTCTACACCAATCTCATCATTCATCACATATGTGCGGGAAGGAGTTTGAGGAGGAAATATTCATGGAAGCTTAACTCTCTTGGGAGGCAACTTGGGAGGAGCATGGAGGAAGCTAAAGCCTAGGAGCTTACACTTGAAGACCACAAGGGAGTGTCTTTCTTTTATCTTTTTGATTCAAGACTTAAGATTATTTAGTTTTAAATGATTCTTGAGTTGTAATAATTGAGAACAATCTAGTTTTAGATTGTAGACTTATTTTTGATTTGGATTAAATTGATAATTTGGATTTGATTTATTCTTAATTGATTATTGGGATTTTTGTTTGCAAACCTTTGATTGTCAATTAAATTATTAATTGAGTTTTCATTATTAATTTAATTGTCAATTTGGGTTTAATTTCTTGATTGTTTAATTAAGGTGATTAATTGTCGAATTGTTTAATTAGGCAATTGTAAACATAATTTCCAAAACTATCTTAAACAATTGTGATTGGTTTTCAATGGATTTAATTAACCACCATTTTTTTCCATTATGAGTTTTCTAGTGGATTAGGTGTAATTGAGCATGAGGGTTTCCCATGTCTTGATTAGGTGATTAAATTTATTAATTCCAATTTTTCATGAATCTCCCTTTGGTCTAATAAATTAAATGGCTAAGAAAGCTAAATCCATGTGAATCCTGAGTTGTCCCCTTCAGTATCATAACTGAACTAACCTTTGTTGATTTTCTTAGATATTAGTTTATTTCTTTTCCTTAGGATTTTAATTTCCCTCTCATAAGAAAAACCCACATATTGCTCCTTGGGAGAATGACCTAGGTTGCCACTATATTGCATTAGTAGGTTGTCCTAGTTATTAATTGATTGCTTTAGCGACAGAAGCACGCATCATACTTCTTGACATAGAATTTGTTATCTCTCAATAGGGTCAACACTTCCTCTAAGTGTGTAGCATGATCTGTAAGAGTAGAGCTATAGATCAGAATGTCATCAAAAAACACTAGTACAAACTTACGTAGGTGTGCCCGGAAAAGGTCATTCATAGCTCCTTGAAATGTAGCCGGGGATTGGTTAAGCCAAATGGCATCACCAACCATTCATAATGTCCTGAGTGTGATTTAAATGTTGTTTTATGTATATCAGCAGATTCCATTCTGATTTGATGGTATCCAGCCCTCAAATCCAATTTAGTGAACCATCTAGCATCACCCAATTCTTCAAATAATTCCTCTATCAATGGTATAGGATATTGGTTCTTGACTATTGCTTTGTTAAGCTCACAAAAATCAATGCACATGCGCCATGTGCCATCCTTTTTCTTTACCAACACAATAGGAGCCGAAAAGGGTGAGGAACTCAGTTGGATAACCCCATTATGCAGCAGCTCATCAATCAAGTTTTCAATAGTGTCTCGTTGGGCTGCCGGGTAGCGATAAGGCTTCAAACTAATAGGGTTTGTGCCTTCCTTAAGGATTATAGGGTGATCATGGCCTTCCCTAAGGGGTGGAAGGCCCTTAGGTTCTTCAAAATGTGTCTGAAATTTACTAAGTATCCATTGGATCTCTGCTGGGGCATTAGTTTCAGAACCAGAATTTGTAGAATCAGAATCAGGGGAAGGCTATTTCTGGACCAACTGCAGAAGAAATAATTGGTTTTGATGTAGGGAGTGGATTTCAGATTTGTTGGGGTGCATTACTTGCCAAGCATTGGGTGGTGTAGCCTACAACTTCTCAAGGTTTCCTTTATACCAAAAGTACATTGTCAATAAATCATAGTCCCAAAAGGCATTCTTGATGCTTTTCAGCCATTGCAACCCCAAAACTATATCATAAGTATTGAGTTCTAAGATTCTAAGGTCAAATCTGAACTCAAGACCCTGCATCTTCCATTTGAACCCCTTCCACACACCATGTACCTTTAATTTCCTACCACCAGCAACCTCAACCGAAGGAAAATCAGAAATGTCGCCCTTCCATCCCAACTTCTTAGCCAATCCCAGATTAAGGAAGTCATGGGTACTGCCACTATCAATTAGGACTTGAATTAATTTCTTACCAACCTGCCCTGGCACTCTCATAGAGGTGGAATTATCAACTCTAGCGAGTGCATGAAGAGATATACAAGATGGCATATCCTCGTCAGGCAGAATGTCAGAACCGTCATCACCGGGGTCTTCAGGTTCAAAATCATACTCAATATAATGCAATTGGACTCGTTGTCGCTGGCGGCATTTATGATCACGCGAGAAGGGGGCATGATAATAAAAGCATAGATTCTTCACTCGGTGCTCTAGTTCCTCCTCGGGTGTAAGTGGTTTGTAAGGTTTGTTGGAAATCTTGGGCACCAAAGATGGAGTCTTGGAAGGGATCCCAGAAAATTTATCGGTACTGGTTGGTTTATTAGCCTCAGAAGATTTGGCCGTTAGTAACGCAAACCCATAGGAAGAAGGAGGAATTGACGGGCTTAAGTACCTGGCCGAGGAAGACGAAGAAGAAGTAGACAATGCCCCTGTTGGTACCTGGGTCCGAGTATAACGGTCAGTCGATGGTTTAAAAGTGGCGCTGGCAGTGATAATTTCTTGCATTCGGGCAATCTTGCGAGCTTCTGTCAGCATTCTTAGGCTGAGGAGGCAAACTGGTCCTGCTAACTCAATTCTCAACCCAGCCACATATAAGTCAACCAGATAGTCTTCCGGTAAATCCAGTTTAGCCGAAATTAAATCGAATTCCGCATTAAAGTCGGCTAAGGACCAGGTTTGTCGCAGGTGAGCAAGATCGCTCATGGGTGTTTCGAATGGGGGTCTGAAGTTATCTTGGAGTATTACTGCGTATTCCTCTCACGGTGGTAATCGACCTCTTAGGCGGCGTTCCAATGCACGATGCCATTGAAAGGTGCGATCGTCGAGGCCCATCGACGATAGTTTCAACTTGTTGGCTTCTGGAGTCTCGTCGATCTCAAAATACTGTTCGCAACGGAGAAGCCACGTAAGAATATTGTCCCCGTTGAATCTTGGAAAGTCAAGTTTGGTGAACTGGGTCGGCCTTTGATAGTGGTGATTGTTCGGTGGCCGACGATCATCGTTTCTGGGGTTTTTGGAGGATTGTCGGCACGGTCTTGCATCTCCAGACGCAAGGTCATGATGTTGGTATTAACTCCGGCGGCAAAGTCTTGAAACCTGGTCGTTAACGCCTGTAACTGCCTTTCAAGCGTCTGGAAGCGTTCGTTTTCCATTCTTGTTTGTTCTTGATGCCTCGTTTCGACCATGCGGTGTCAGACGAGTTGGCCGAAGATGATAGCTCTGATACCACTGTTATCTTTTTGTAAAGAAAGATGAGAATTGAAGAGATTGAATTGCTTAGAAGAAGAGAAATAGAAATATCAAACAGAGGAGAGAGAACAGAGAAGGGAAAGAACAGGGATTCTGAGAGGGAAAGAGATGGACACGTGGCTGCTGAATCATGCCTTTTATTATCTGAGTCAACAACAACAAATAATAGAAACAATAGCCCTTATATAGAGCCATGGGATTCAGGGGCAGAACTATAAATAACTAATCCTAATCTTATTTAATTAGCTAGGGAATACAATTAGGGTGTGTTTGGCTAGTGCTATTCTAAAATAGCTAATGCCACTCTCACTTAATATTGCTCTTCCCCTAACTAACTAACCTAACATTCTAAAATTAGGGTTCCAAATTAGGGATTAGGGATTCACAATTACAAATTCATATCAGCTACTCTGCCTGATGATAATGCCTTTATCATTTATGACTTGAAATATGAACCAAAATCTTGACGGTGAACCTCGTTGAACCAAAATCTTGACGGTGAACCTCGTTGAAATATGAACCAAATTTTTTTATTCGGGTAAATCCTTAAAACTCCCCTAAAATTTAGGTTAATTGCAAATAACCCCATTTCAAAATTTAAATTTAACCTCGTTGACGTTTTAATTTTTAACATTAAACCTCTGCCATTAATTTTTCCCTTAAGTTTAAGGGAATCTATCACGGCAAAGTTAGTATGGGTAACATGACATCCTACATGACATCTGCATAAGATCATAATTTTATGATAATTATTTATTTTTTTAATAAGATTTAAAAGGTAAAAAAAAAGAGAACAAAACATATAATCGTCGTTCAGCGCCTCCTTGAGCGGCAGGCTGTTGCGACTTCATCCGGAATTAGGCTATTAGCAACAAAGTCGATTGCTTCACTTTTGGAACTTGCAATTTCCAAACGGATTTGGTCCTCATGAATTGGGTTCTGATTTGATCTTGGGATGGGTTGAAAGGATAGAGTTGATTACTCTTACACCCATCCATGATCTTGAAACTACACATTGAATAAAATTAAAATATACAATTGACACTTTAAAAAAATGTGGAAAAGCAAATTAACCTAAAGATTTTAAATGCAAGTGCTAACACTATTGAGTTAATAAGATAATAAGAGAAGAGATGGTGGAAACTCCACGGTGATAAACTTAAATTGCAGTGTGTCCCTGTGAGAGGGTTGGTTGCACAGGTAATGCCAGGTTTGCCTGTTTTTCTTCACTGAGAGGAAAGACGTGAATTAGGGTTTCCTTTCTTTAAGGAGGAGATGATGATGTATTTTGTTTATTCAAAAATGAAATGGCATTTTAACTTTTACATAAAAATATATAATTTCATAAAATTATTATTTTATACAAATGCCATGTAGGATGTCATACCCATGTCACCCTTATTAAATCTGATGTGGCAATTTCCGTTAGGGAAAATCCCATATAAAGCCATCTAAAATAGGACAATCCTAAATTAGGTTGTTAAATTTAACAAATCCCTAATTGAGTCATAGACCCAATTCAGGATTTGTAAATATGAGATATTTTACCAAGTTGCCCTTTAATTTTTGCAAGGTCCCTCTTTTTTTGCTTTGCAGAACTTTCTAATAAGCTTTTATTTGTTTTTGCGAACTTGTATCTGTTTTCTCTGCTCCAAGCCTTGTTCCTCGACTAATTAGCCATTGGGTTCTTAGGAGCACTACAAAAAAACGTGATTTAGTAGCGGTTAAAAATAGGTATTAGTAGCGGTTTTAACCGCTACAAACAACATTAGTAGCGATTAACAAAACCGCTACTAAATCGTATGTTGCAAGCAGTTTTGTAATGGTTATATAAAACCTCTACTCAAAGAAAATAACCGCTACTTCCTTTGTAGCGGTCAACCCAACCGCTACAACATCCATATAAGCGTATTTTTTTTCAGAGGTATTTGTAGCGGTTATATAACCGCTACTAATTTCATGAAAATTCAAAAATCACGCCAAAAAATTAATTTCAGTTTAAAAAAAGAAGCGTTAATTAGTGGTAGTTTAATAACCGCTACAAAATTTAAAATTTTTTTAAAAAATATGATCTTTTGTTTTTGTTTTAATATTAAATTAAATAGTTTATTTTTTTATTAGTTTATATAATTTAATTAGCTTATTATTTAATAGTTTAACTCATTTATAAATTAAAAGGAATAATTTAATTTAATTGGATAAGTATAAAAATTGTATTGATAATATTATTAAGGATACGTAGGTAATAAGGAACTATTATGTTGTTTACTACAATATAATTGTGTATGAAAAATAGATGAAAATGAGATAAAGCTCTGAAATATTTGAAAAAAAATTGTGAGAATAAATTTTATGAAAGGAAAGAAGTATTGAAAAAAAAATTAAAAAACTTGTTACCATATTTGATCGTATTGTTCAGCTCCTCAACTCATACAAAAAAAGTTGTAAATGAGAGAAAATGAAAGAAGGGTAAGGTGAATGTATCTATTTTGTAGCGGTTTAGGAACCGCTACAAATATTATTTTATTTTTTCAAATATTTTTCCAGTTTTTTTAAAGATGAAAGCGTAACTTGAATTTGATCACTCATCCTCGCCATCCCTACAGAAATTATGTAGAAAAATTATTGTTAGGGATGTATTATTAAATTTAAAAAATTTAATTTAAATGATGTGGACTTAAAAAACCTCACCGCAGTAGAGGTAAATTGTCATAGTCTTCAGGGAAGTGGTTTTCAAACTCGGCTGGCTGAAATGGCTCACTCTTGTAGGCGATGTTATCGCCTTCACCCATGTCGTAAAGGTCTCGTGGCTTTAAATGAACGACCATGTGCAATCCCTGTGCCTCTCATCCTCGACATAATAAACCTGATGTGCCTCTGAAGTAAGAATATACGGCTCATCATCTTGAGAAGTACCAGTATGAATCGACTGATGTGATCCCTAAGTCGTCAGTTGTCAGTCCTTGAGAAGTAGTGGTATTTGCCCACAAACACTTGAACAGCGTCACGGTGAAATGACCTTGATAATTAAGTTCGACCACATCAAGAAGCTTGCCATAGTAAGGGACGCCTCCGAACTGCATGTTGGCGTCACTGCTGCTCGCATAACTCCTTGTCCCAAATGTGCCATAAACACCCAAATTCTGAGTTTGCAATCCTTGATCCCGTGAAACTGTGTAAAACTTAAAACCATTGACATTATATACTGTAAACCTTTTTGCATGATCAAGAGGGTCGATTGCGAGAGCTCTGAAATCTGGTGAGTGTGGGTTGTGGTCATTTAGTATTCTGCGCGCAAACCAGCTCGGGAATTCTCTGTGGACCCTTTTGTCAACTTTCGAGGATGTTTGTGTACGGATCCTGAGTTGACGCTTAACATGACTTTTGAATTCCCTGCAATTAATAATGGAAAGGCGATAGTGAAATGAAAGTGAAAAATGTTATGAAAGATATAGAATAACATGTGAGTGTACAATTCTTATTGTATGAAAGGTTCAACTTGAGTGCAATTAATCAAGACATGTCTATGTGCTTGCAACTTCTCAGTTGCCATTAATTTGAAGTTCTGGGTTCCTCCAACTGGTTTACCAACACGAGGGATAAATTCTCCTAATATTAGCACAGGTTTTGGACAATCGTCAACACGGGGTGAGCGGTTGAAAGCCGTCTCAAGGTTATCAAAGTACCTTGAACAAAAATATAGCATCTCATCCCTTATATAGCCTTCAGCTATAGAACCTTTTGGTCACACCTTATTCCTTACATAAGATTTTAATTTCCCAAGGAACCTATAAAGTAAAGAAGAGAAAATTGATACTAAATGCTGAAAAGGACAACTATCAAACATTAAATATAGAAAATAAAGCATATATTTAAAATGAGTACCTCTCAATCGGATACATCCATTGATAATGTACTGATCTAGCGAGCTTTGTTTCATGAACAAGGTGGACTGTAAGGTGAACTATCACAGTAAAAAAGGATGAAGGAAAGATCATCTCAAAATGACAAAGCATAAGAATGATTTTAGACTGCAGCTGATCGAGCTCCTCAACGATTAAAACCTTAGAACACAACTTCCGAAAGAAAGAACAAAGTTCCACCAAAACGATGGAAACATTGGGAGGAAGTGCATTCTTTATAGCCAGAAGGAGTAACTGCTGCATAAGAACATATGAGTCATGACTCTTTAGGCCAGCAACCTTTCGAGCCTGCAAGTCAACACATCGAGAAATGTTGCTTGAATACCCATCAGGAACTTGTAATTTCTTCAACATCACGAGGAAGACTTCCTTGTTCGGTTTTGTGAGGTTAAACTTTACCGGCTGAAATTTGTCATGCTCATCTGGCCAAGCGTCTTCACGAACTCCTTTGTCGCATAAATCTTTCCTCGCTTGAAGGTGATCTTTTGTCGTGCCAGATTCGTTAAGCAGTGTATATAGCACATTATCGCAAACATTCTTTTCAATGTGCATGACATCAAGACTATGGTGAAGTAAATTAGATCTCCAATATGAAAGAGTGAATAAAATACTTATCTTCTTCCACTGCTAAGGCGCCGAAGTCCTGCGTATCTTTTGGCGAGTTTGTGCTGAATCGTCAGTTTTTCCAAACTCGAAGTCAACATGCTCAAGCTGCTGTAAGATATCTGTACCGGACAAAGTCTGAGATGGTCCTCTTTTTTCTGGTTTCCTATTGAAGCGATTCCGTTGCAATCTGAACTTATACCTTCCATCGAGAAACCTCTGATGGCCCATAAAGCACCACTTTCGGCTGTGGGGAAGGCGCACTGCGTCAAAGTCAAAATTGCAAGTTGGACATGCCGACCCAATATGTACATTCCAACCAGATAATGTGCCAAGGCTAGGAAAGTCACTAATCGTCCACATCAAGGCTGCACGCAAGTTGAACAAAGTCTTGCCGTAAGCGTCGTATGTCTCCATGCTGACATTCCACAGGTCAAGTAATTATACAATAAGCGGTTGGAGATACACATCGATGTCATTGCCCAGTGCCTTTTTGCCTGGAATGATCATAGACATAATGAAAGAGCTTTGTTTCATACACATCCAGGGGGTAAGTTGTAGGGAACTAAGACTACCGGCCAAATACTGTAACTTGTACTAAGATTCTTGAAAGGATTGAAACCGTCAGTTGCCAACGCAAGCTGAATATTTCTGGGGTCAGTTGCGAAATCTAGAAAGTTGTTGTCAAATGTTTTCCAAGCGTCTGCATCCCGGGGATGTCTTAATTTATCGTCTTCATTCTTATCAACGGCATGCCACCTCATGTGCTCCGCAGTTTTAGATGACAAATAATCTTTGTAGGCGAGGTTTCAAAGGGAAGTACCTGAGAATCTTTGTAGGTTTCTTCTTCTGCTTTTTCCCCTTCCGAATTGTCTTGTACCTCGATGTGTGGCATTTCTTACAAGTCTCCTTGCTGGAATCGTCTCCTTAATACAGCATACAATTGTTGGGGCATGCATCAATCTTTTGATAGTTAAACTCCAACCTGTTGATAATCTTCTTGGCCTCGTTGAACATTGTGGGAATCTTAGCGTCGGGGAATGCATTTTGTAATAATTCGAGCAACATCAACATTCCCTTATTTATGATTCCACACAAGCACTTGATATGATACAATTTGATCAAGAAAGATAATTTAGAATATTTTCGACAACCTTGATATAAAGGACGATCTGCTTCATCTATCAGCTGAAAATATCCCGAGTTGCTTCATTCCTTATGAACACCGGCTCAGAACCATGCACTTCTTCGTTGAAGTTGTCGCCTTGAAATCCAAATGCATCACGCACAGCATCATTCACAGGATCATCTTCATCTAGTTGAATGCCTACTTGAGAACATCGAGGAAGAGCATCATCATATCTAATGCCGACCTTCTCACCATGAACTACCCAGAATATATAGTCCTCAGGGAAAGGCTTCAGAAGCAAAGTTCCTTCACAACATTTCGTGCATGTCACTTCTTGAACTTGCATCTCTGACACGGACAAACGATCTTGCCGTTACAGCGGCGTGAGTGAATGCAAAATCCAAGAAATTGTTTAATCTATACAAATATTCCGGAGAATTGCGCGAAAACCTGATCCATAAGTTATCCATAGCTACTAGTGAGAGAGAAGAAAGTATAGGGAAGAAGATGAGTGAATAGAGAATAACGAATGCCTAGAACCTTATATTTTGAAATTCCAACATTTAATATTTTGTAGCGGTTCAAAAATCGCTACAGTACTAGACATTTGTAGCAGTTATATGTGTAAAACCACTACTAATTTTTAAGCCGTTGGAAATTTACACAAAGTGGGGGGAAATTCAAAATTGAAAAGTTGAGTTTTTGTAGCGGTTATATGTATAAAACCACTACTAATATTAAAGCCGTTGGGAATCAAATTGAAAAATTAGTTTTAAACTTGTAGTGGTTATACATAAATAACTGCTACAAATTTGCACATAGGCAGCAAATTCAAAATTCAAAATTCAAATGTTGAGTATTTGTAGCGGTTTTTATTATAAAACCGCTACAAAAATGGAACATTATTTCTAAATATAAAAAAAATAAATTATATATATTTTTTGTGGTTTACCTGAAAACCCACTATAAATATAACAAAATTTTATTTGTAGCGGTTAATACAATAACCGCTACAAATATGTATATATGTATATTTGTAGCGGATTTTTTTGTAAAATCGCTACAAATATTTATATAATTTATATTTTTAAGGTTTAGAAATATAAATAATATTGTTATAATTAATTCACAAATCCAACAATGCGGTCTAAGAATATAAATATAATTATGATAAACGCAATAAGAATTTAAGTTCTGAAATAAAAAATTATATATATTTATTTACAAATGTTTCAACAACAAATTAAAAAAAAGATGTCCTAAACTAAGTAGCTGGGAGCTGATCATCTGGTGCTCCCTCAGGTGTTGCTGGATCGGGCCGCTGGGCAGAGTAAACCGCACCATCATTCATTAGCAGGAAGAGGAGGAGGAGTAGTCTACACGACGAATCGAGGAACAGGCGAAACCTGTGGATACTGCTCATCCGGGAATAGGCGACTCCATCCGCGCTCGAGCATGCTGTTTGTGATATCACGCCATTGTGTCTGCTGAGCGTAGATCAAATCAGCATGCTGCTGCATCTGCTGCAGGTGCATCTGCTACATCTGCTGCTGCTGCTGAGCCATTACAACCTATGTTCACTCTAAATCTGACTGTAGTTGCTCAACAGACTCGTCCATCAGACATCTAACCCTCTAGAGCTGCCAGCCTCAGAGGCGGTGCTCCTGCCGTAGACCATACTAGGTATGGCGCCTATCTCCATTACTCGTACGCGTCCGAGGTGCTCAGCCTGACCCAGACCCACCTTCAAAGGAGCCATTGAGTCCACTGACCCCTATGACTCCTCGACTTAGGTCTCTCGCAGCTCAGCCTGCTACTGCTGAATTCGCTCCTGGCATTTTATGAAACAATTACCAATTAGCATTTTGTCATTATTAAGTTGGTTTTATAAAAATTATAATAATGAAATTACTTACAATGGTCACCTCTGCCTGCTGAGAGGTCAGAGTCCCGTCATGGTGTCTGTGTGTGATGGCGTATAACTCCCTATAGTTCGTCTGATGGTTCTCCTGCTATGCCTTCCTCTCCTAAAATAATTACAAAATTCAATTAGTATTATGAAATAACCAGTTAAAAGTCAGTGATATTTTGAAAAGTTACCAGCTCGCTGTAGGTGACAGCAAAGGTCTTCGATCTTACTGTATGGTGGATCGTCTGCTTGCCACGGATCCTGGTGTTCCTTTGAGAAAGCGCCTGGAAAAAAAATAATATTAAATGTATTAAAACAATATAAAACATTTAAAATTAATAAATTTCAAATTAAAATTAATTAAATTTAAATTATAATTTAATAATTAACAATTACAAAATTATATATAAATAATCTAATAAATACATTACCTGCCCCTCAGCGCTCTTTCTGAACTGGACGAAACTCGCCCAGTCGTTCGGCGGGATGCCATCTGAGACGCTCTCGATCAGCTGCTCCAGAGGCATCGTCCCGTCCTTATCCACCCTGTGGAAGAGACGGTTCCTCCTGTTCCTCCAGCTGTCACCCATGTTCACCAGAGTGTACCTCTTCCGGTTGGCTCGGATGGCAAACCGCAGCTGCAAAAAAATTATTTAAATATCAATAATTACAAAAATCCTATTAAAAATTATTACTTAAATAGAATTAATTAAAAAAAATATTAATTAAATACTATTAATTACCTGAACTACCTCCTCCCAAGCCAGGTCCTTCGATCCCTTCGGAACGTGCCTCCAAGTCCTGAAGTGAAGGGGGAACTGCATTCAGTTCGAGCCCAGCTCATTCAGAAAGCGGTTGAACAGGTTACCCCCATTGTCGATGGGCTGGTCCGTGCCCTCATTCCACTGCACTATAACTCACAGTGTCCGGTCTATGCTGTTCAGACCGGCCATATCCAGCCTCCTCATCAACACGTTCCCCTGCTCATCTGCACAATTTATCGCACATTAGATAAATTGTAATTCAAATTTCAAATTTCAAATTTAAATAAATAATTTATTAAATAAAAAAATTTATTTACCTTGGACCTGCACCTCAAACCTAGTGGACCGCGAATACAACCCTCGTGGGTTGTACTGCTCCCGAGCCTCCTCCTCTTTGAGGAACTGCTCTATCTCCCTGATCCCAATCGGGATCTCGAAGTTCTCCTCGTCATAGTCCTCGACGCTGATATCTGCCCCCCAACTCAGGCACTCTAGTGTGGTCATCTCCTATGGGATCATCTGTGGTGCCTGTAGTAGGGCCGACTCCTATTGGGGGATGGACTGAAATGCCGTGATCGCCCTCCTTCCATACTACCCCCTCCCTCTGCCCCTGCTCTGCTGCTGCCACCCCGTAAAATCAGTCTAGGGACCTTAGGTGCATTTCCCCTATCCTCTCTTAAAGCCATATCAACTGTAAAAATTCAAAAAAAAAATATTTTAGTCACATTATTATGAAAAAATATAATAAAAATACAAATAAAATACGTCTTATCTCCATACCTCAAGTAGAAATACTGCAGTAAAAAATCTTTCACAGACGTCTGAACGCTCAAATCTAAAATAAAACACTCAGAGAAACTTCAGGAAACAAAATGAGCAAACATAAAAATGGAGAAGGGAGGCGCCCTTTTATAGGCCAGACATTTGTAGTGGTTATTGAAATAACCTCTACATAAAAGTGGTTTTACAATAACCACTACAAAGTACAAAAACCTTTGAAGTTCTGTAGTGGTTAAGGAACATAACAACTACAAATTTGGAGACCTTTGAAATTCTGTAGCGGTTACAACCTTATAACTGCTACAAATACGTGACGTTTGGAATTTTGTACCGATTTGGTTGGTCAAACCGTTACACTGTTGGTGCATTTTGGTCACACCATGTGGTGTGAAAATTGTAGCGAAAATTGGTACAATATAACCGCTACAATTTTTTACGGGAAATTTGCGCCATATTTGTAGTGGTTTTCCCTACCTAACCGCTACAAAAAACACTGTCAATCCGTCATGCCACTTGGCGCGTAGCTTGCCGCTACAAATTTGTAGCGGTTTAGGTCAAAACCGCTACAAATGTTAATATTTGTAGCAGTTAATTATAACTGCTACAATGTCACCACTACAAAATGCTATTTTTTTTGTAGTGGAGGGACAATTTCACTGGTAGGCTTTTCATATTTCACCATTAAAGAAGATGATATATCCCATGTGACTAATACAAATAGCATAAAGGGATGGTTTGCTAGGAAGACATGCAGGGTAGGCCTAGACACTGTCACCACAATAAAGATAGCGTTGCTTTTATTGTATTATATATAATACATACCCAATTGCTTTTTCTTGGAACCAAATGAGCAAATTGTGCTGCACCCATTGATAGATGAAAGGAATTGAGTAACTCTGATTATTAGCTTGCTGAGTAAAATCTCTTTGGCGAGAAAGGAAAAGAGAGAATTTTTTCTTCTTTTGATTCCTATATTGTCTTTTTTCTTAGGAATTAAATTGGAATAGTTAGTTTTAATAATAAAACAATCATTGATACTAGATCTTGCCGCCATCAAAGAGCTCATCTGCTATCAAATAAAGTTTCAAAGCCATCTATGCTTCTTCCTATCTTGTTGGGACTGCATTCTGGCAATGGGAACATCTCTCTGGTATCAAACTCGATTCTGTCATCTACAAAGGCCGAATCAATCAAGAGGCTCTTTGGAGGAAAGAAGAGGAGACTGGGTTAGAGAAGAGATCGAAGAGCCAGACAAGTGTTGTTTAGATTAGTTAAGTATATTTACAGTGAAAATAGCATGATATGAGGGTAGACAAGAGAAAACATACAGGAGAGGAGAGAATCTAGACGCCATTCAGAAAGACTCATGAGTAGGGAAGGAAGAGTAGTGAGGTAAATTTATGAGATTTTAAAATCCTAAATTGAGTTGTTTGACCTATGTAAGAATTTGTTGAGTTTAAAAACCTGATTTTGGATTTGTATATTTCAAGTGGCTTTAAAAAGGATTTTCCCTTTCCGTTCAACTTAATGAAAAAATTAACGGCAAGGGCTTAATGTCAAAAATTAAAACCTCTAGGAAGTTAAATTTAAACTTTGAAATGTCAAGGGATTTTATGCAACCAACCCAAAATTCAGGAGAATTTTATGGATTTTAGCCTTTTTATTCATGTTCATCTTCCATTATACCAAAGTATATTTTTTTATTCATTTTATTTTTTTATGAATTATTGTATGAATAATTGAAATTTTAATCATTTTGATTTTTAAATTAGAATATAAATTCAATCAATAAATCCTCATTAATGGTAATAAGGTTATTTGAATATTTTCCTTACATATCTTATCATTTTCAACCTATAAAATATAAATTTCCTGATGAAACCATTTTTCTTTTTATTGTGTACCAAACATGTCAGCATTAAAAAGTTTTTCATTACTTTCCTTTCTATTCTCTTCTCATCGCCAGGGGAGAGTAATGAGCGGGTTGGGTAGCCTGTGTCCTAACCCATAACTCGTCCATTTAAATTTAGATGGGTATGGGTTAGCCCAAACCCGTACCTCAACCCATTTAAACCCATATAAACGGGTTAGCACATAAATGGGCGGGTTAACACGGGTTACGGGTAACCCATTTTACGTTGGATTTTTTTTGAAAAAGAAACACAGATAAGCAGCAAGTATTCATTCCAAATCCATTATTCATCCATCTAAGTGTTGATATCCATAATTCACACACAAATTTAGACGAGTGGTGCAAAGGTTACACAAAGAGAAAAGAGAGTGACGGATTAGAGATGAGAGAGATCATCGATGCTGCCAGGGTCGGTGGTCCGACAGGGGTCTCACATAATGTCTCTGCCTCTCCTTTTTCAATTTCAGTCTTTGGGTCTATAGGTCGGGTGTGGTTGACCATGGTTGTTGGGCATGGTCGACAATCGGGTATGGTCGGCAGTCGGGCGTGGTTTGGAGATCCGGTCTGGTGTGAAGGTGTGGTGACTGACTCGGTCACTCAAGGTTGTTGATGGATGATGGTGAGTATCTGAGAGATTAGGACTCTGTGAGTGAGGGTGAGACTAGTTGCGTAAAGTATGACTGCAGGCGGGTAGTAGGAGACGAGTGGATCAGTGAACAAAAAAGTGATTGATTAAAAAATTTAAAAAATGAAAAAGTAATTAAAAGTATGACACTATGACTAATTGCGTTGGAATGGTGGGTGATGAGTGGGCATAGTAGTATAATAATGATTGGCATGATGATATCCAAGGAAGGAAGGAAGTTGGCAGAGTGAGGTTAAAAAAAAAATTTAAATAGGCGGGTATGGGTAACCCGAAGGTGTGCTCATAGCCCGCCCATTTAAGTTTTAAATGGGTGGGTTTCAACCCACCTCGTTACGAGTCCATTTTGGGAGGGCTCAAAATAGCCCAATTACACTGGGTTGCGGGCGGGCTCATGGGTAATGGACTTATTGCTCTCCCCTTCTCATCGCAATAAATTTTTCCTACCAAACGGGCCTAATGCTCCATGTTGAAGTAAGGAATTTGAAGCAGAGTAGTGGAAGTGGAATCAAGTATGGTACTCACTTCCACCAAAACTGATGATCCATGTCAACGACAATGGTGGTCCTCCACTGGTCGGCGATTATAGTCGTTCATTAGTAAGAAAGGTGACGGTCTGTCCATGTTTGTCACTGTTGTTCATGCTCAGTAACTCCTTCACTGTTGTTCAACAATATTGAAGTATAATGTCTTTTTGCATATTTATTACATGTAATCCTGGTTCTTTACCTAAGAAGTATAATGCTTAATTATCAACTCATATAAAGTACTCCCTCTGGTCCTAAATATAAGACAGAGTTAACTCTTTTTTGAGGAATTAAGGAAGCTAAATAAGTTACTTAATTATATCATATGTTATGTATTCTTATATTATATATTAGTTTATTAGTTAAACTAATTAGTTTGGAGAAAAAAGTAAAAATAAATTCTCTAAAGTAATTTAATTAGATTCCTTAATTTTTCCAAAAAAGTCAACTTTATCTTATATTTAGGACCGGAGGGAGTAATACTAATGCACCTCATAGTCCGCTTTACAACCTAAATGTGCCAACCAAATGCTTAAGAAGCACATTGCATTAGGATTATAGGTAATTATAATACAATACATCGAACCATATGGGCAACTATACCTCTATAAATTCTCAGTGACTAATTTATTAACCAACACAACATAAAGAGGAAGAACAGAGCAAAAGAATGTAGCTCCAAGCTGGGTTTGATTTTTTATTGTTAGGCATAGGTATCCTCCTATTGGAAGTAATTATGTTCAAGGTACTGTTGAGCATTAAATGTTGGCACATCTCTTAGTAAGAATTCAAATCTTAGTTCGCCACGTTATTAGGGACTTGTCCCTACCGCTAGACCTAACCCCCATTGGTCCAAGCAGGGGTTGATGAATGTGTACTTGAGGGCTGTTATAGATATATAGCATATCTCAAAGAAGTGTGTGGGCCATTAAATGGCCTACAAAAAACATTGAATTTGCCCTGTAATCCAAGGTTTCAACGGATTTCCGACGGAATGGATTCCGTCACCAAAGGGTAACCCTTTGGTGATCATCACTAGCGGGTTCCCGCTAGTGATTTAGAATCCCGAGATCTTCCGTTTGTACGAATTTTTGTCTAAATTTTTTTTACTAACAAAAAGCAGCTTATTAATAAAATTTAATTTAAAATTTTTTTACTAAATAAAAGTTGCGAAATCCTTATCTTAATTTGTTAATTCGTCATATGAACTTGGGAATTCCTTATCTAAACTAGTGAATGGTCTGATAGAGTAGGTGGATTTTTTGCTTAAAAAACGAAAGTTGTGAAATTCTTATATGAAGTTGTCAATCTGTCAATTCCTTATCTAAATTTGTTGGTTGGTTTAGTTAAAAATCAAAGTTTACTATATATTTTTATTTTGTAGTATATTTAATGGTAGGCTTCTTTAGCCCAGTGGTCATGCACCTGGGGGGGTTCGAACCCCCCACTCCCCAAAGTTTTGGGATTTTTCCCAAAGCTTTGGGGAATATTCTTGGCGGAATATTCCCCAGCCGGAGCCCCGCCGGGGGCACGGCTGGGCCGGCCGGTGGAGGGGCTTTTATTATTTTAATAAAAAAATAGGTAAGGGTAAAATGATAATTTGCCCCTGAAATTGTAAATCCCTCATAGGTGCTAGCACCTCTATGGTATTTCCAAATATTCTCACATCTTTCTGTCTTTTGATATATTAAAAGTTCTTTTTGGATCATTTTCCCTTAAATTTAAAACTAATCCATCTTGTTATCTTAAATTTCGTTTATGGTGAGGATAGTACAAGACTAAATTTATTTTACTTTTAAAAAATTTCAATGCTTCCATACCGTATTGATTAACACATGATTTGATAGTTCTAATTACTCTGAGTTTTCTTCGTTGGATTTAGATTCTCTCCTCCTTTTATCACATCAGCTATATTAAAATATGAACCTTCTACATTTAGTGTTTTGTAAAATAATTTTTTTTTTTTAACTAGGGGTATGGGGTGGAGCGGTAGGGGCTCCTCCTTCCTTAACCATTGGTCGAGGGTTCGATCCTCGCCATGGATATGGAAAAATGTTAAATCTCCTGACCAACCATTCCACCCATCGAGGTGCCCACAATTGGCGGTTCGGATTAGTCTGGGGCTGATACCGAATGATGAAAATAAAAAAAAAAATAATTTTTTAAAAACTATTTATCTTTCAAACTACCTTGACTATACTTTAGAGAAAATCCTAATTAAATCCTTATGAAATACTAAAGTCTAAATTTAGGTATACACTTTTAATAAATTCCTAATAAGGCTAATTACATTAGGAATTTTAAATGTGTTCAAAGATTAGGAATTTTTAAATGTGGTTAAAAGACTAGAATGCCCGGTGTAGTTAAAAAAGAAAATTGAAGGTATGTGCCATGTTTTGATTATTTTAGTTAGATTTAGTTGGGGTTTGCCCTTTATTTTAAGTTTATTTATTTGTTTGTTTTTGTTTAGATAGTTTTTTTTTTTCTGTTTCATTTAGGGAGTGGTACCGAATAGTTGATCTTGCAAAAATATATAGTACCAGATTTATTCTGCATAAGATTTATGTCATCCTAGTGCTCACAACTCACAAGAACCCTAATGCCGGATATATTATCGCAACATATACCATATCTGTTATGTTATCATTTTTATTATTTATATTGATGTCAAGCATCAAATACCTCCCGTTAAAAGTAGAGTATTTAAAACCGGATCAAATTGGTTGTTTCAGCCCATGAACCAACGAACCGGCGGTCCAACCAATCTGGTCTGGGGGCGAACTGTACCAACCTGTTCACCCTTTTTTTTATTTTATTAAAATGGTTTTTTTTATTAATTTTATATAGAATTTCATATAAATAAACCTGAAATCCTTAGTTCCTCACCGGTCTAGCCCCGGTTTAACTCTTATCTAACCCACTGACCCTTAATCCAGTACCCCGACCGGTTCAGTGTCCGATCCAGTTTTCAGTACCTTGGTTAAAAGTAGTTACAACACCACTATTGTCACGACCCGTTTGTTGCCATGTAATTCAACACAAGGACCTATGACCAAAGTATGAACAATTGAATTTTTAAATATTTTGGTTTTTAAATTAGAATATAAATTTAATTAATATATACTCATTAAGGGTAATATGGTCATTTAAATACTTTTCTATCTATCTTATCATCATTTTTAACCAACCAAACATAAATCTTCCCATCAAACTATTTTTCATTCTCATGTGTACCAAACATGTTACCGGTGGGAAATTTTTCATTCCCTTCATTGCTTTTCTATCGCAATGAATTTTTCCTACCAAACCAGCCTAATGCTTCATTTTGTAGTAAGGAATTGGATGGAGAGTGGTGGAAGTTGAATTAAGAATTTTGCACAACACTACCAAAAAACAAAAAATTAATGACGGAATTTCATTTTGTCGCTAATCCGTCACTAATCCCTAACAAATTCCATCATAAAAATTAGCGATGGAGTTTAGTGAGAGAATTTTTCTATGTTATTCTGTCGCTAAATTCTATCACTAATCTATCTCTAATTCCGTCATAAAAAATTAGCAACGGAAACTAGTGACAGACAAATTCTATCACTAATTTCCATCTCTAATCCATCACTAATTTCTGTCAAAAATATATTTGTGATGGAATTAGTGACTGAAATTTTCTGTGTCTAATTTCCATCACTAAACGTTTTGTGACAAAATCAATGACGCAATTTTTCCATCACCAATTTCCGTTGCAAACTAATTTGTAATAGAAATTTGTGACGGAAATTTGAGACAAAAAAATTTCATTACTAAATTCTGTCACTAATTCGTCACTAATTTCCATCACAAAATAGTTTACAACAGATTTAGGGACAGAATTTTTCCATCACTAATTTTTGAACAAAAATTAGGCACGAAATTAGCGATGAAAATTAAGGACAAAAAAATTCCATCATTACTCCATCACTCATTTCTGTTACAAAATATTTTGTGACATATTTGTGACAAAAAATTCTGTCGCTAATTTCAAATTGTATTATTTAAGATTATAATCTAAAAAAAAAAAAACTTGTATAGATTCATTAAGATCAATACTTCTTGTGCCTTAATGATAATTAATCAAATATGATAAAGGTTAGATTCCATGTTTTGATGATAACAAAATATGATTATGTACTTCACTAGTAGATAGGAAAAACTTAGTTATAATCTTCAGTAAGGTCATGATAACCGCAGATAGCATTATCAGAAGAAGATATGATCAATCAAATGAATCATTAAGATAATTGATTATAGAAAGAATATAATCTAACAAAAAAAAAACATCCTAAGAGAATGGACTTTAGTGAAGAAGTTTATCCGAAGGTATCCAAATAAGTTAATCAACTATAAAGGTGACATAATCGAGTACAAATAACCTCTTCAAATTATTTGATTTTGTTATATAACATGATTAGATTTTAAATAATAATACTTTTTGAAATTAGAAGTTTTTTATAATTATATAATGATGAAATAAATTGATTAAAAATATCTTTTATTTTGATAATATAATTTTAAAATGTAAATTGAATTGATATCACATCCAAACAAAAAGATAATTTGATTTAGTCATAACTCACAATATAGAACAATTAAATTTAGTTTATAATATCCCCAAATTATTTGATTTTGTTAAATAAAAAATTAAATTTTATAATAATTAAATTTTTCAATAATTAAATTTTTTTAATAATTATAAATCTGTTAAATAATTTAAAATTTAAATTATTATAAACTTATAATATAAATATTAATATTAATAAATAAAAATTATTAATTCATATTTATTATTGAAATTGAAATTATAATATAAAATATATGAATTTTTAATAATATATTATATACAAGTAAAAATACAAATTTTATAAATACAAACAAAAAATAAAATATATAATAAAATGAATAAAAAAAGATATTAACAATGAAAATTTAGGTAGAATATTTATGTAAAATAAAATTAGAAAACTAAATTGAAATATTTAATAATGTATTAAAATTTATATTTCTATTTTGAAAACTAAATCACTTAGGTTCTTCTTAGCTCAATTGGGAAAGGCATTGATATACGTGTGAGAGGTCATGGCTTCAAATCCTAACTTGGTCATTAAATGCTACCAATTTATGATGTGGACACATGGTGGGTGTAGAGAATATCCCTAAAATTAGTGACAGATAGGTGTAGAGAATATTCCTAAAATTAGTGACAAATCAGAGACGAAATTTTAGAAACTCTATTTCTAATTTGATGTTTTTTTAGTGCAATGCAAGCCATTTTTTGATGGTACGTACTTCAATAAGAAGCAATGGATAGAAGTGGGTTCTTAAACCCACCCAATACTTAGAGCTGGGAATCAGGGCCGGCCCGGCCCTACAGGGCTGGCCCTTGACGGGCCAGGGCCTAACAGAGCCGGCCCTAAAGGGCTCGGGGTCAGGAAAATTGCAGTTTTTCAAGGCCCGGCCCGAGAGCATCAGGGCCAGGGCCGGCCCGCAGGGCCGGGAAATCCTTTTCACAATATTTAACTATTTTTCCTGCATATTTTCCCAGAGAGATATAATTAGTAAATAACAACGATTAAAGTTCTAATTTAATGCATAAATGTTGTCAACATTAAGGTTTAAATAACACGTCTCTTGCAACAAACAAACAAACACAGTTACTAATGTATAATCAAAGATAAAATCATGTCCATAAATAACTCACACAAAGGCCAAAGTATAAGAAGGCAAGAAGCTAAATACTTTAACCTCTAAACAACATGAGTATGACGACTATCATTTTCACCTTCTTCGCCACTATCATCAATTTCAAGGACATTTGATTGTGTTTCATTTTGAGCAGTAGGTTCAAGTAGTCAAATAATCACAACCTCCATAAAAAATCATACTCTATTAGGCAGAATAGTATATAATATGATTTTAGTCTAAATAGGCAGAACAATATACTCAAAAATCACAATATGATTCAATTAGACAAAACAATATACTCAAAAATCATACTTTATACAATATGAGGACATAGTGACATATAGATTCAATAAGGTAATTCAAAAATGTAACATGATTCCTTTCCAAGTAAGAAAAATAAAAAATAAACGGGCCTAAAGGGCCGGCCCGAGGCCCTCCAGGGCCGGCCCTTTTAAGCCCGAGGCCCTACAGGGCCGGCCCTTTTAAGCCCGACTTCCTTTTGAGGCTACAATTTACAAACCCGGCCCTTGAAGGGCCAGGGCCTAAAAGGGCCGGCCCGACGGGTTCGGCCCGTTTTCCCGGCTCTACCAATACTCCACGGTCTTCATTTTTTACTCTTATCCTTCCATCCATGACAACCACCACACCAGTAATGATCCTCCACGTCAACTACAACTGTGGTCCTCCACTGGTGACTATGATTATAGTCCTCCATCGCCAACGACAATGACGATCTCTCCATGTTGTCGACGTTGTTTGTGATCAATGACTCCTTTTCTGAACAACACCGATAATAAAAGCACATGATAATTAAGCTTCAATAATCATTCGATCCTATAAGTAAAATACATAATTCCATTGTTTTAATTGTAGTCTAGCCATTTAGCAATTTAATTGCATAATTAGTACCTATTTATAAGTTTAAATTGACCATTTAAAATTCAAAAATGAAAATATTAAAGGAAAAAAACTAAAATACAAAAAGTAATAGAATAACATAATATCTTATTTTCAGGGACTAGCTGATTTAAAACCGAAAGGTTTTAAGTGACAATATTATATATGTATGTGTTTAATAGATAATACTATAATATAACTAGGGTTAAGTAGAAAATCCGCTTCTGATGTGTTTACAAAGGAGTAAGGCTGACCTAAAAGTTTTTTTTTATCTCAATATTATCTTAAAAATAAAAAAACGGAGTAATAATGTCTTTTTTTTTTTTTTTTTTTGAGTGAAAAGGGATATATTATTCATATAGCAACAATAAAAACATCAAGTATCTGACAACTACATGCTAAAGCTTGTAACAGACCACATCTAATTTTCACTTTAATTTATAGTAATAATATCTTTTTTAAACCATCATTTATGTTCATCATTAATTTTCACTTTAATTGCTTACACAGCAGCCACATCTATTCAAACTTTTCCATCTCATTCTCTCTTCTTTTCTCTCTCCCTCAATCAATATTTCTTGAAACAAAAAAGCTCCTTCCATGTTTTATTCTTCTTGGATCGTGGAAGAAAAAGCTCCTTCCCTGTCTTCTTCTTCTTTAATTGTTCGCCCACTCACAACCATGGAGATGAAGCTCACCCTCGTCGCTGTCAGCAAAAGCCAATTTGACCTTGGTAGAACTAAGGCCTATAATGTTTCGATTTGTAGCCTATAATTTGGGAATCGTCAAGTCCTATCTATAGCAATTTAGCTCATCTTTGCTTAGTTATGTTTTGAAATTCTTATGTTTACTCTTTTATTTTGGCCAAATTTCAGTCCTACATTGTAAATTAACTTTAATTTGCCGAACCAAAAATGCAACCCATCATTGTTACTTTAAAATCACTCTCTCTTCCTTCTTCCACACCACTGCTCATCTTTCCCCTCTCATATGTTTGATTGGATGAAGGTAGGTTGAAATCAACAAATCAAATAAAAAATAAAATGGAAAGGGTAGCAAGAAAATGAGTGGCTTCACAAGAATTTCGGATATGATTCGGTGACTATGTATTTACCAAACAGGCTCAATGCGCACATATCGGCGGTGATGAACTCAGTGGTGAGAATCAGCGTTGTGGAAGGGGATTTTTGAATAGAGTCTTAGCTACATTGATTCAGCCATCATCGCATTAGTAGAGAAGGCGAGCAGATTTTCGGCTGAGACCGAGCGGATTTCCAGTATGGGTAGCTACTTGTTGATCCTTTCAATTTCCTCAATATTCTCATAAACTTTGGCTTCAGAATCTAGAAAAATTATTTGAGATCTGAAATATGCACGGAAGAGATTCGGCACGAACCTTGTTTCATTTATCGGAAACCAAATTCACCAAATTCTGATTGAGGACTAAATATATACATGATATATCTAACATACATAGAACAAATAGTAGTCAGGAACTGCCACTAATTGCAATTCTTGGAGCTTTTAGACCAAAGTCCATCTAACTTAATGTATATAACCTAGATTTTTCAGAAAAATTAACTTATTCTGACATAGATTAGAATTCGGATCCTTGCAGTCATTCTTGCCTTGGCGCTATTTACGACAGAGGATCTTGCCATGTAAAGTTTCGATGAAGATTTTGGAGATCTAGAGTGTGTGTGGTGTTTGACGTAAAACTGTCGGCCATGAAAGGGGGAGAAGAAGAAAGGAAGAGAGAGAGGAAGGGGTCAAAGATGATGAGATGGATAGGGAGAAGATGTATGGTTATGAGGTGGCATTTCAACTTTTATGTGACAGTGACATGTGTTTTTTAATAGTCAAAATTAACTTTGATAATGGTTAGGGGTAATATTGCTATGTTTATATATTTCAAGGCAACATTAAGATTTAAAAAACTTTCAGAGCAATATTGCACTTTCATAAATATTTTCGAGTGACATTGAGGCTAGAATACAATTAGCCACTACCCCAAATTTGAGCCGGCTCTTGGTCTTGCTATTGCTCAATTACCACCAGTCTCTAATAGAGCTGCCATCTCTCTATCTCTCACTCCCACAGGCTTACTCGTGGTCAGATTCCTCTATCTTTACTTCATCATCGATCACTATCTTTGTCTCAATCACAACTTTATCCCTCCGCTACTCATCATCACTTCAATGGCCTGGACAATAATGGAGAATGACATGCCAATTTTTCCACGAGAAATCATCACAAGTATTCTTGTACAACTTTCGGTAAAATCCTTGATCCAATTTCAGTGTGCTTGTAAAGATTGGAAGAATCTATTCAAAACTCCATCCTTCATTGCCGAACACCTCCACCATTCCACTTAGATAAACCCTTTACTTATCATCAATAGCATTATCTCTGAAGTTAATCCTTGGCAATCATTTTTGCTCAATCGTAAAATGTAAGTCCTTGAATTTTAGAACCCATATGTTATTGACCCCTTAATGCTAGGGTGTGTCTATTCCAATAACGGCTTGGCTTGTGTGGAACTCATTGGTAAATCTCAACATTCCTTTTGTTTGTGGAATCCAGCTATTAGAGAGGTAAAAAAAAATTACCAAATCTCTTAATAATTATGACTATGAGTATTTTTCTATAGGATTTGGCTTTAGTCCAATCATTAATGATTACAAGATTGTGAAACTTTTATGCCTAACCACTTGGTTCTTCAAGTGGAAGTTTATGCATTAAGAATAGGATTATGGGAAAAAGTTGAACACGGAAACTTAGAGGGTGTACATGTTTTTAGTTGTAACCATTTCACGTATAATGGAGCCATCTTTTGGTTTGGCTGAAAGGAAGATGTGGAGGAGGACAGCAAAAGTTAACTTGGTTTGTTAGTGTCATTTGATATAGTAAGGGAAGTGTTCACATTGATATCATTTCCTTCTATGACTTTTGCCCACTATTATTACAATACACTTGCTAGCTATGAGGAGAAACTAGCTATGTTTTTTCCCACTTGCATTGACAATTTTGAATCATATATGATTGATTTATGGGTATTAGAGGAGTGTACAGATCCATCCAGGGAGAGATGGAGTTGGGCTAACATGTATACTAGCAAACCCAATTCATTCAACTTTATCATTAGTCCAGAGATTATTTGGAGAAATGAAATTGTTTGCAGTGTGGAAGAATCTAAATACCTAATCAAAAGTGAAGAGGAGGAGAATAATGAAGCAAAAGTTGTTTTATGCAATTTTACTACTGATGAATTCAACTTGTTTGATATCCCAAAATGTAGTTATGGTCATTAGATTTTTGATTATGTGGTCATGTGCTAGTTGAACACATTCATATTTGAAGAATGCTAATATTTAATACCAAATGTTTCTTGCCATATTTGACCTTTTTATAATTTCTACTTGTTTTGTTTTATATAATTTAGTTGCTAGTTTATGGATTATTTGGGACAAGCCAATCTACCACTGGTATTCAATATATTATAGGTCGTTGATCCAATAGTTTTATATCTATTTTGAGTAATTTTTTTATGGAAATGAATCCACGCACATTAGTCCCTACCACTGATGTAGTCTCAGCCTCCAATATTAATAAATGTAATGGGACTATGCAGGGAAGAAAGGCCTTCATGTTGAAAACACATTGAGGTATTCTTTCATACTTAAATGTCTCTGCTCTCTCATCCTTAGTTTCTTCTCATATTCTTTTCTCAATATTGGAACCAATTCCGGTACTACTACTCCATCTAATTGCTTTATCATACCTTTGTCTTTGAAGTGTAAACCAAAACTTTGACAGTAATCCAGAAAATAGAAAGTTTGGTGTGACCTATGATACTGCAGATGCAAATTCATACTCATGAAGGATGCATAATGGCATTTGGAAGCCAAAAAAAGAAAACAAGAACAACATAGTATACTGTCAATTTAGAAGAAAGAGGGAAAAAACAAGCAAAACAGCCTTATTCAGCAAATTATTCACCATCCACTTCTAATGTGCCACTGAATGGGCAATCTCTTAAATGCTCTTCATGTTCCAGCAGAGAAAATGCCTTCTGTGTTGTTGATTCAAGTGCTTGAGAGATCATATGACTAACAAGGCGTGATGCAGAAACAGAGTTCCAAAGAACTTGCCATTGGAATTTGCAATAAGGTTTGGATAGAACAGGTATTAGAGTAACTGAGAATATTTCCTCTCAAATTCCTATTATGGTCATGTTGGACAAGGTGAAAAAATGAACAACAATAAGCCCTGTTTTACTACCTCTTACATTAATATTAGAGTTAGTCAGCTTATTTAGAGAGATTAATGATATTTAATTATAACATATGTTACCTGATTTCTCTGAAACACTCATGTATATCTTTAGACTATATATCAGTTTATAAATTAGGCACATTAGTTTGGAGAAAAATGATAAATATAAATACTTTAATTAAAGTAATTTATTTAATTTTTTTAATTTCCCCAAATTAATTCACTAGCTCTTATATTAAGGACTAGAAGTAGTATTAACTAAGGTCAAGTTAGCTATATGAATTACATGATGTCATTGCTAGTTTGCGATGTCAACGATCACATGATGTCGTAGCTAGTTTGCGACATCAACTATTATATTTTTAAATATATCATCTATTCACTATTCACAAATCTATAGTGACAATAGGTAAAGTAAAAAAAAAAATAAATGAAATAAAATAAAAATTCAACTCGGTTAAAAAAAATAAAATATGTTGAGATAGATCATAATTTTACAAAGGAGATAGTAGATTCTTGTCTAGCGGAAATATCCTATGCATCTATAAATTCTCAGTTGACCAGTTAATTAAAGAAGCATGTGGGCCTTTATTAAAAAGAGGCATGGGAGTTTCAGACTTTAGGGGATCAAAAGGAGTCCAAGTGCTGAACAACACTAATACAGAGAATAGACAATACCTGATTGTTGTATGTTAGTTAGCATTTAATTAGATTTAAATTTAAAGTTAATTTTTCCTGTAAACTTCAATTTTGCTTATGATGAGGAAAAGAACAAACTAGCTTTACTTTTAACCTCCAACATTAAAGATTTTTCTGTGGGGAATGACAATGAGGTCCCAAGGAAACTTGATTACCCTTAAGTTTCAATGACAATTGAAGAGCGGGAAATGACAAGTTCTAGAGTAAGAAATGATAACACCTCACTTGTCATTGGTGCTTCTCGATAATTAAGTTCCTTACTTGGGATCTCATTGTAATTTCCTTTTTTCTTTCTGATATTGGTAGCATTACTATATGTTATGAGTGTAAATGGTCTATTAAATAGTGCAAGTGTACACTGTCGTAATCAAGTAATATAGAAGTGAGTAGAGTATCATTCCCACGAGGATTGATCACTAATTACCAAAATGAGTAATTTTAACTCTATTTAGTCGATCGATCGGTTGGTGATTGAGATTAGAAAATTAAAAATAATTAAATATGAGTGTAAATGATATGAAAGCAACTATAAGAAAAATCCCAGGGGTCACATTTCACTTAGAAAAAATTCCGGATTGAATCACTTATATATTCTAGTCCAGTTTATTCCACATGATTGATAGTCGAGTTTCCCTAATTTAATTACTAGCCTCTTCCAAGGTCAAGCAATTCTATAATTAAATGTTAATCCAATATATTCCTATATGAATTTAAGCAATTAATTATGCATTAAGATTTATGGAATTTAGTAAGACTATACAATTCATATGAATATATTTCTATTTCATATGCAAGTCATGGTTTTAATTATAGAGTATATACACATGCATCTCCTTCCGGTCTCAACATGCATATTGAAATCATTCAAAAGGTGGCCAATCAATCAAAAGCATTAAAAACAATAATTAAAACTCAATCATGGAGGAGAAATTCAAACTAAATTTAATAAGTTAAGATTCAATCCGTTATTAGTAAGCTACGTCATCACCCTAGGAAATTAGAAATTTAACACATGATGAAATTAAAAACAAAACCAAAATAAATTAACATCGCATAAAACTTAATTAATAAATTCTAAAACATAAATGTACAACAACTAGATGCATGAAAATAGAGAAAATCTAGCCGTACCTTTAGGAAGTAAAACCTTCCATGTAGGTGGCAACCTATACCATCCATAAAGGAGAACTACCTAAACATTCCATATAGGAGGAATGCAGGAATTAAATATAATGCATGAAACTACTCTAAGATGGTGTATGTGGAGAAGAGACGAGAGAAATGGATATGAAATGGTTGTGTCAGTGGAGAAGAGAGGAAAGTAATGGATATGAAAATTGTGTATAAAATGTGAAGGAGAGGGTAGCTATATATAGAAAAGAATGGAGTAGGGTAGATGAAAAGGAAGATGAAGTGGTAGATAGAATGTGATAGATGGAATGGTTGGTGGAATGGTAGATGATTCCCGCTTTCAACTTCCAAGCAAAATTCGAAACCCTTGGAGATAGAACTGGATTTTGGCCTCAACATAAAAGTTGTAGAGCTCTTTCTTGACTTTTTATCCATATAAAGAACGTCCTAATCCAACATCTGAAACTCCAGACATTGCCTGAAAACTGAAAGAGGGTCTAATTTAGTATTTTTCAAGAAATTCTATTTCATGCCAAAATCATTATTTATTTATTTATTACACCCAAATTTATTAAATTGAGCTCAATTATCATCCACAAAATAATCATATAAAGGAAAATAAATATGCAAATATTTTACTTATCACTACAAAAATCGCGATATATAACGGTTGTTAAATGCCATACAAAATGGTTCCGAACTGTCATATGTGCTGGCGCTATAAAAGTTCCGCGTAGATATATTACAGTTTTGAACCATTATAACACCCATTATGTATTGAGGCTTGATGAGGCCTTGATATGCCTATTAATGTGATAATAATTAACGGGCACACGTAAATAACCGTAATAATATATGGTAATGCTTGCATAATATATAACGATTCCAATTTAACAACTGTTATATATCTATTAACATATATAATGGTTCTTTCCAAATAACCATTATATATAGTTGACATAAATAATGGTTGTTAGATATGGTAATGCTTGCATAATATATAACGATTCCAATTTAACAACTATTATATATCTACTAACATATATAATGGTTCTTTCCAAACAACCGTTATATATAGTTAACATAGATAACGGTTGTTAGGTAACAACCATGATTTATATAAGCTAATTTTATAAAAAAAAAAAAAGGGCGCGGGGAGGGAGGAGTTCTGCTTTCGAGATCCCCTTGCATGTACATTTACATAACAAATCACAATATATATTTAAATTTTCATTTATATACAGAACAATACAACAATTAGAATATATATAGTCAGTCATGTACATGTATACACTATTAAAACCAAAACATTAAAACAAACTAAACAAATAATTAATAAGTATATATTTTATAATTAAATAGGTATATATTTTGGATAAATTCACTGGATTTATTAATATTTTATGCCTATTTTATTATCTTTTTTATATTTTCTACTTTTTAATTAATTATAAGAGAAAAGAAGAATTTGAATATAAAATCTAGTCATATCTTATTTTATCTTGCAGGGGATATTATCATATTGAAAAAAGAAGAAAAATATCAAATCAATTAAGGAGCAGGCGAATGAAATAATATATATATCTGTATCTATATATACATATAGATATGTGATATCGAGTCCAATGGAAGAAGCAGATAAGGCAATTCAAGTAACTCATTCAAGCAAAAAAAAAACGCGGAGCCCGCATGATATATCATATATGCAGAGATTAGGAAATTGACGTGGAGCCCACCGCAAAAAGTGAAAAAGGCACCAAACTTGTATCTATAAAAAAGAGAAGAACAGTCCAGCGGAGATGAGAAGGCGGAGATAAGAAGGCGGAGGCGAGAGGCGAGAGGCAGAGTCGGACCAGAACATGCTGGAGAATAAGACGAGATCAGAGAAGCTAAGAAGAGCTGGAAATTGAAGATAAATTGTATCAACACTCCGTTCCTTAATATTCTTCTTTTCTTTCTAAATCTGAATTCTGAAATGTTTTATTGCTATTTTTGTGTTTTGATTATGATGAACATAAGTAGTTAATTTTCTCGTTTTAGGATTTTATTGAATCTATTTATGGATTGAATTAACTATTTACTCTCTTTTTGTATCGAATCGAATAAAGTTTTTGTATTAATTTTATCTTGCCATTAATGCTTCTAAATGTCTGATCACCATATAGTTGTCTTGTTCATTTAAATTACTCTTAAGAAAGATAATTTAAGTATAGAACTTAGGTAAAATCATGTTAGACTTGAAGCTTGGGTATTAAACGGATAGTTTGTTAGCATTATAGAGATACAGTTACTAACCTAACATTATCAGATTAAGATTGATGTTTAAAGTTAGTTCTTATAAATTAATACAAGAGATTGATTAGTTTATTAGGATAAATATTTGGTCTTGACTCGAGAGAGTATTATCGAATACTTTTGAATCTTAGATAAATACATATTTTCATTTGATTGCTTATTGAGGGTAAATTAATTAGTTCATAAAATAGATAGGGGATAGATAATCCTAGGTTCCTCCGATTTTGAAGAAAAGATCTTAACCTTATAATTCTCAAATAAATCCCTTCTTAAACAAATTAAATTTCAAAATATTCTCACTCAACTTAATTGAGAACTTAATTGAGATAATTAATTCATTTTTTTCATAGTCCTCGTGGGAATAATCTTTTTATATTACTTGCGACCCGTACACTTACGGTAATGCTAGACGGCTAACTATCATCAATATCTATAAATGTACAGTCATACTATATATTATTTATGCTCCAACTAATGTTGCTCAGATGCCGCCAACTCTTCAGCCACTTCTTCCATTTATGAGTTGGTAAACATCATGTAGGAGGCATTAAAATACTGTGTGAAAAGGAAATAATAAATGGAAGTTAGATATTGTAATATATAGCTGACATAGTGTATATATGAACGAATTGAGCATATAATATACCTTATTTGAATCAATATATTCAGGACCATGCGTGATTATGTCCTTTATGTACTGCATCATACAGTACCTACAACCATCGCTCATGTCTGGTTGATTTGGGCACCATAAAGAAATGAGAAAAAAAATTTGTTAGTCAGTCAGATATAAATATATATATATATATATAAACTATATGTATGCTTCAATTTAATATTATAGTTATTGGTGAATAATATTTATACCTTTAGATGATGCCATTGGAAGGCGTATTTGAAGTGGCTATCAGTGAGGTTGCAATTGCTGCAGTCGAGACCATTCTCCATCTGGTACCTATACATCACTCTGAGAAGATACAATATATATATATATATAGAAACATGCAAGTTGAACTGAATTATAAGAGATAATGAATGGATAACTTATTGGTTGAATGTCTCCTGCATGTATGGTCTTTGGTCTGGATCACTACCCATAGAGTCATAAAACCAAAGCTTTTTTGCAAATTGGATTTACAACTATGAGCATCCAGTGCTCCATAAGTACAATAATATATTACATCATCAGGACAGTTACAAAATAAATAAAACAAACTTAAGTAGAGTTAATGATGTTCCTACCCTTGAATGTAAAGCACAAAGAAGTAAGTGTCCCTTCTGTCTAGCTCCCTCCTAATGAATTCATCGCCCAAAAACCTCACGTGATTTTGCTTGGCATCTTCCTCCATGTTAACAGCCTGGTGTCTGATATGGTCAGAGCAGATGAAATTGATCTTTTCCTAGAGGGCACGGGGAAGGATGTAAGCATGATACAAGTACCTGAAATGTCGAAACCAACATATCAAAATATAATTAAAGTTCTAAGTAGCCAACTATTTAATCATAGTTGAAGAAATACCTCATAAAGAAGTGGATAGAGCTTGTACTTGCCATCTCCTTGTTCAGCACCTCAGAAACAAGCTCTTTACTTACAACATCCTCTTGGTCTTCTTGTCTGAAGACCTTTTTCTCAAATTTGATATATTTAAACAAGTTTGAAGCCAAGATTTTGCTAGTGAACTCCTGGAAGGACTTCCAAGCAGATTGACCAACGTGCTTATTCTATGAGAAAGACTTCATCTCAGATTCATCATTGAGGGTGGGATGCTTCCTTTTCTTGGATTGAGTCGGGGTCTAGGAAGTGGGAGGGTTAGACTGGTTAGAGTCTAGGAAGTAAGGGCTTGGACTGATTGGGGGTCTTGAAAGTGAGGGCTTAGACTGATTGGAAGTCTTAGAAGTGGGGAGCTTGGATTGTTTGAGGGGCTTATACTTATTGGTGGGCAGCTTCTTTTGAGTAGCCGATTTCTTTTGAGTGGGAGGCCTCCATACACTAAGTAGATGGTGAGGCCATGCAACGAAGCTACCCGTAGCCCCTTCCACTATATCTGTATCTTTGGTGGGCACAAGGAGAGGGTAGCTAGGGTCGATGTTAGTGTTGCTTTGTACCTTCACCTACTAGGAGGGATATGATGGTTATGAAGCGTGTTATCCTTTGGGTGGTTGAACATGTGGCTCGTTGCAATTGTATAAAGTCCAAGGCTATCAGCAAAATACTCAACATCTGCCTCTCCCTCTGGCAAATCAATGGGGGGACATGAGTAGTTGCCTATAGTATTTGGACTATCATTTTCCCCTTGATGCTTCGTAGTACACTCCTTCATTAATTCTTGTGTGAGAAACCGTATTTGTTCCTACATTTCAACCCACTATTTCTGAAGCCTTTCAAACTTTTCATCCCAATTATTTCTGAGGTTGCTGGTGACCATAATATTTTGTCTTGGTCAATCTAAAGTTAGCACCCTTAAGAAGACTGGGATGGTCAGGCCCTAATGTCTTCACCACCATGTCCTAATCCGCCGAAAGGCAGCCCCCATGTTGTAAGCATTACTTCCATAAATTGGGAACTAATATTAATACTTACCATTTTATTGGTGACCTCCTTCACCTGATCGTCATAAAAGCTATTTTTATTTTGCCTTGCCACTGACCAAAGTTCATGATAGGGATGTTTACTATCATCCCCACTCTTAGCAGCCAACTTTTCAACAATTGAAGCATACCAATTTTGCCCTCCTTTGTAGGGACACTTATTATTCTTCACCTTCCTCTTATTCACCCAGCTTACTTCCTATGGAAACACACATCACTTAAGTTAATATTAAGCATACACATGTGGGTCTTGTGGATTGTGAATAACAATTACCTAGAATGCGGGGTCGCGGTGCAAGATGCAAAATTTCTCCAATCATCCAGTTTAATGGTGGACTGAAGATCTATAGGAACTTCTGTGTCATCAGCCTCTTTAGGATTCTGCAAATATGCCTTTATCAATGCATGAAGGAATGTGCGCAATGCATTGCCTGCCTTCTTGACGAAAAATTCCCTAATGTAAACTCTATCTACACAATATGCAGATTGCAAAACACATAATTTAAGTTAACATTTTTAACAAGTACATAGCAAGTAATTAACTGGCATATACCCTACCATGATATTGTCCTAAATAATGCCTGTGTAATGTCTTTGTACCCTACGCTAGTTACTCGCCTTTATAGGAAAGTCGATCCTTGCCATTAAGCCGATATAGCTGTTAAAGTGTGAGGCTGAAAAGGTTGACCATCATTGTTCTATGTCATGTGAAATTTTTGCCCCAAAGACTTTGCTTTGTTCACAAAAGTCAACGTGTAGTAGGCCCTCTTAACAATATCCCACAATCATTTCTGTTGGGGTCTCATTTCTGGTTTTCATAGGGACAAAATAAATACCAGTAGGAATACCAGTACTAGGACCATCGAAACTAGAGACACTATCAGAACTAAGGGCATTATCAGTATTGTGGGAAGTAGAAATAGCTATTTTAATTAGAAAACAAAACTCATTCAGTCAGCTACAAGGAGTAGAGCAATGGGTTTTTTAAAAAAAACACGACGCACGATGAAGGTCAAACCTTACTTAGGCAAGACAAAGTAGAAAATAAGGAGAATGTGGAATGCAGAATAGAGAATGCAAACGCAGAAGAGAAATCATACCTTAAA
Source organism: Inga oerstediana (assembly GCA_963210345.1). Classification (NCBI taxonomy): domain Eukaryota; kingdom Viridiplantae; phylum Streptophyta; class Magnoliopsida; order Fabales; family Fabaceae; genus Inga; species Inga oerstediana. The sequence goes on from OY723406.1 coordinate 30,730,554, forward strand.
ATATGATGAACAAAGCAAACAAAGGAATGCGACCTAGCTAGCACTTTGAAATGAAAAAGTGAGTTACGACAATCAAAGCCACTCGCGAGGCTATCGGACCAAAGTTCAAAGAAAGCAGTAGGGGAAGTGGTTCACTTGGATGCAATTGTCGACGACTAGAAAAGTCAATCAGAGTTGTGGGGCTCTGAAGATGGTTGGTAACTTTCGAATAAAGGCAAGTGTGTTAAGTATAATAACTTGTGAAAGTGAAAAGGTATGAGATAGTGGGTACATGTTTCAAAAGACTTGATGAAACTTGCTCACGGTTCTAATTTTAGAACCATTATGATTGGTGGCCTTTTCTTATGGTTCTTACTTTACAACTGCAATGAATCTTTGAACAAAAGTTCACTATTTTAATATCATAATCGTTAGGTTTTGTAAACGGTGACAGTGATTTCTTAATAACTGTTAGGTATTTGACATAATATTATGAAAAGTGACAGATTTTACATAACAACCGAAAGTTATTTGACTTTTTTTTAATAATATTGAAAGTTGATTATTCAACCTTAGAGTATAATCAAAAAATTAAAAAAAGAAAACGAGAGAGTGAATAAACGAGAGAGGTCAGTTCCCCCTTGCTCACAATTCTAAGTTTAGAATCGTTATGATTGGTGGCCTTTGCTTACGGTTCTTAATTTACAACCATAATGAACTTTTGAACGACAGTTCACGGTTTTAGTTTAACATCACAGTCATTCAGTTTTGTAAAAGGTGACGATGATTCCTTAATAATCATTAGCTATTTGATATGGTATTCTGAAAAGTGATGGGTTTTACATAATAACAATAAAGAGACAATTGCTTTTTAAATATTTTTGGACTACATTACCCTAACGATTAAGTTTTTTTAATATTAAAAAAAAAACAATAGTGGTTTTTAGTCATTACCACTACTACTGTGCTTTGCCTCCTCCTGTCCCTCCCTCTCGGTCAGCACATCATCGATGTCGGAGGAAGGAGATGAAGGGTCTAACTGGAAGGGATCATATACAACCTGATTGTGATGAAGGATGAGGTCCAACTCTCTATTCAGACTGTGGGCATGTCCAATAAGATGCCTTGTGGAGTGGTTAAGACTGGCTAACGTCTGCAGCAAAGTCTTCATTTGAGGAGGAGGAGGGGGTAGAGCTTCTGGAGGTGGTGGTGGAGGAGGAGGAGGAGAAGGAGGCAATGGTGGAGGAGGAGGGGCTTGTGGATGAGGAGGATGAGGATGACATGGAGCAAGGCGAGCACGAGGATGAGGTGGAGGGCGAATGGAAATAGCTCTCTAGCATCTAACCATGATGGGGGAGAGAAGGACAAGGTTATAAAAAGGTGCTTTTTAGAAAAGTACTATGAACAAAATGAATACTTTATTCTAAAGTATTTAACTTTAAGAGAATTGGTACTTGGTGTCGGACAGAACAAGGTTTTGAAAATGTGTTTTTCAGATTTGTACTTTACATGACCGTTGTTTATTATGAAATGTCGTTTATGTTGTTCATACTTTTTGGTCAATTGAAATAAACATTTTATATGTGTTTTTGCTTATATAAGGTTGGAAGACGAATCGTTTGTAAGTGTTACATGATGATTGTCTCAAAAGAACTGTCACTTTCATCACTAAATAAATTACGGTTATTAACTACAACAATTATTTTTGTGTTTTCGCGAATTCTGCCTCGCAATACATGACCGTGCGCATAATTAACCAGTACTTTTAAGTATTATGTATCCTTGCGAGACCTCTGCCTTGACACACATGACGTTTATTAACTGTAACTGTTATGTATTAGGCGTTATAAATGTCCAAATCTGTAGTAGTGTAGTTTTATCAACATCATAAAGATAAATACATTCAAGCTCCAGAATTTTCAATCTTCAAAGGGATTTATGACTATGTAATGCGTCTAACATTTTGGTTCCATTGGGGGAAAATTAACAAAGGCAAAAAAAAAAAAAAAAAAGAATAAATATCACACCATTAGAAGTATCATAACTGATGTGCTTCCTTTTCCCCGTGGATGCCATCCTCTATAAAAGCAACACCAACATAATACTCCATCCGGTACTTAATATAGCACCTAATTGAGGATTTGATTTTGGTCCTAAATATAAGACATATTTCTTATATTTATCAATTTTTATTAATTTATCTCTGTTGATGCTCTCTCAACCATAATAAGAGAGAGCTAGAGGGAATGGAGAAAGAAGATTAGGGTGTTTAATATAATCAAATTAGGTAAATAAGTCTTATATTTCCTCTAATTTGATTAGATTAAGGAAGTTGGTGAAGTTAGTTAAGGGTTTAGGGTTTAGAAAATATAAGACGTATGTATCTAATTTGATTAGATAAAGAAATTTAGTTAAGTTAATTAATATGATATATATTTTCTATAATACCCTAATCATTTTCCTTAATTTCCTCATTCCATCTTTTTCTTGATTATTGTTGAGGAAGAATTAATAGGGGTAATTTAGGAAAAGGTTGACAGATATGTAAACTATGTTTTATATTTAGAGCCAAAATTAACTTCTGAAATATATATTATATTAATAATTAGAGGGATTATTATGGAATGAAGGGAGTAACTATGAATTTATTTTCCACAAATACAGTTCATTAATCAATTCTTCAAAGTGGTTTATCATCTACAGTAATGAAACGGTATTCTTAATGTCCATTTACTTTCCCCAGTACCATTTCTTTTAAGCAAACAAGTGTATGTTAACTTGATGCTTGCTTCTCTCCTGAATTCAGCCTGCAGCGCCTGAAAAGCTTTGATCCAGAAACTCCTTCACATAAACCTCCTGATATTTCATAAATGGGTTAAGGGGTAATTTTGTTCTGGAAATTTTCACCAAGGAACAATTTTACCTTAAAAGTTTTTCGGAGAACAATTTTACCCCAGAAGTATAAAAAAGGAAGCAATTTTGTCTTGATCCAGAAACTCCTTCACAGAAACCTCCTGATATTTCATAAATGGGTTAAGGGGCAATTTTATTTTGGAAGTTTTCACCAAGGAAAAACTTTACCCTAAAAGTTTTTCAGGGAGCAATTTTGCCCCAGAAGTATAAAAAAGGAAGCAATTTTGTCCTGGCCGTTATCTCAGTTAATTTTGACCATTAGTTGACTAAATATACTAAGCTAACAGTCCACTTGTCATTCATGTCATTTTTGTTAAGGTACAAATTTGCGCTGCAAGTCTATGTGTCATCTACTTCATCTTTTTTCAAAGTTAAATTTAAAATTTCCAGGACCAGCGCCTTTGGTGCAGTGGTCGTATGTGTGGGCTTAGTGACCTGCTCCCCCTTCATGGGTTCGACCCGTGCCGTTGTAAAACCAAAAAAAAAAAAAAATTTCAGGGCAAATTTGTAACTTAGGCTTTGTTTGGTTCAACGAAGGTTAAGTTAAGTAAGGTTTACTTAAGTTAGGTTAGAAAAGGTTATAATGTTGTTTGGTTCAACGAAGGTTAGGTTAAGTGATGTTTATTTAAGTTAAGTTAGGTTAGAGGAGGTTAAAATGCCCTTCTACATATTTTCCTTCTTCTTTTATAATGTATTTATTAATAATAATTATTTATATAAAATTATTATTTATAAAATAATTATTCGTGTAAGCATATAAATAATTATTTATAAAATTATTATTATTTGGAAAGTTCGTTGAATCAGGAGGTCAAGTTAGGGCAGTGTTGGAATTTTAAAAAATTGTCATGGGCAATTTAGTCACAATTGAAGACAAATATTCTCTCACCTAGGAAAAACCCCAATTTTGGAGGTTTCAGAACCTAGGTTAGGTTACCACTAGAAGATAAAAAAACATCCAACACCTAACCTAACCTCCTTCCAACCAAACACCACTTTTTTACCCCCAACCTACCCCAACCTAACCTAACCTCCAACCAAACAAAACCAACCCCACCCTAACCTAACCTAACCTCCAACCAAACAAAGCCTTAACGAAAGTGATGTGGATGATTTGTGCATTGCCAGCTCAACATATTTGGTCAACTAACGATCAAAATAATTGCAATAACAGCCAGCCAAAATTGTTCTATTTTTTATACTTTTAGGATAAAATTACCCCCAAAAGCCTTTTAGGGCAAAATTGTTCCTTGATGCACATTATCTTTTAATTTGGTGAACATTTTCAGGACAAAAATACCCCTTAAACCGTCATAAATCACCAGCCACAAATAAAAAGGATACTCGAGCACATTATCTTTTGATGAAGTCCTATTTGTTAAAAGGGTGAGTAAGTTCTAGAACTAAGCAAACTAAGACAATATATCAACCAATCAAGACATGTCAACTTCAGAATCATAATAATTTCTTTCCTTTAGGACCTAAATGGAATTTCAACACATCATTCCTAAAAGGACCCAGAAGATTCTAGGTGCTGGTAGTTAGAATCAGTTAAGATTGAGACTAGTATTGGCAAGTTGTGAGCTAGAAGTCTGTGATTCTCTATAAATACTCAGTACCCTCTTGATTAACTGAATGAGTGAGAATTCTGTCACCTGTTATCATTCTGTGTTCAGCTTCATCTGAAGTTTTTATTAAACATCTGGTGACTATCATTCAACAACTAATCACAAGTTTTGTAAGACATATTGATTAAGAAAACTTCTGTTGAATCTTGTGTTAGAGATGAAAAAAAGAACGTAGAATAACAACCAAATATAAGATTTAAGTCAACAAGAGCTGGTTGACATCAGACCATATAAGAACATATTTGCAAGACAAAAAAATTGCTACTCTCTCCGGTATTAAATATAGGACTTATTTATCTAATTTGAGTAAATTAATAAAGTTAGTTAAGTTAATTAATATGACATGTTTTTTCTAAACCACCCTAATCATTTTCCTTAATTCCCCCCATCTTTCTTACTGATTATTATTGAAAAAGCTTCAATAGGGATAAATTAGGAAATATATGGAAGAAATGTTTTACATTTAGAAGCAAGATCAACTCTCCAATTAGGTTCTACATTTTTTAATCCTTGCAAGAGTAGTGCATCTTTGTTTTAGCTTTTTAAAAGTGCTTTTATGGTTTTCGATATAAGTATATAAGAAAAGTTTTATCTCAACTTATAAAAAAATACTTAAAAAAGCACTTTTTTTAAGATTACTAAATGGGCACTATGTCATGTGTTAAAATGGGAGAGCTCGAATGGTTAAGCCATGCTTACATAAATGGTACTCCTCCATTCCCTTTTATAAGATAAGATTCATCGAATTGTGCTGTTCCAAGAGGTAATTAAAATTAATTAGGTGCAATAAATATGTAAAACTTGAATTTTGTTTTCCAAAAATGCCATAGTTTATATAGAAGAGAGAGGATACGTTATATTAAGTGTTTTAATCAAATATGAGAATTAAATATAATAATGATATGAATAATTTTTGTAACTAAGTAAGGGTAAAATGAAGAGTTTATAAAAAAAAATTTTCAGACATCCCCCAAGTCTATCTTATAAAAAGAAACATGACATACTAAAAAATACTATCTTATAAGACCTACAGAGGGAGTATGGTACTAAATCGACGTTTTCAAAGTCATGACTCATGATCAATTAAAAAGTTTGGTAATTTTGTAAATATAGGTTATCAATTGATTCATTTGCTACAGTGCCAAACTCTTCTTAATGATTAATGCCATCTTAGTGCCTATTTTGATTAATGGTAGAAGTTGTTTTTTCAACATGATTTATGGTATATGAGACAAATATGAGAGAAGTTTTGTCTTGACTTATATGAACATGTTTTTTAAACACTAACTCAAACATACATTTAGTTGACTAAAAGACTTCAAAACATATATTGATCCACACCTGCAATGTGCACACAGAATCTGCCGGGGCAAATATTGCTCCAACGGCTGAATGTTTTAAGAAGTTTACTCATATGTTCTATCTATTCTATTTATAAGGAAAAGAAAAGGAGTTTTTATTTATTTATTAAAGACTGGAATACATTAATCCAACAGAGATTAATACAAAACAAACACCTCAGGATGAGGCACACCCTAGGCTCTCTCATCAACCACCGCCTGCCAAGAGAGGAGGTGGTGGTTGATTAAAGATTACAAAAATCTCAGAGCTCTCATGAGCTAGTCTAGCTAAGTAATCAGCCTGGACATTTAAATCTCTAAAGATATGTCATAAGAACATGCCACTCTTTAGACAGCTATATCCTAGCTTCATCAATGACCTCCTTAAAGGGATGCCTATGATTACACCCTCTAGTGAGTAAATTTACAGCTTCATTAATTTTTTTGGGTATGAATGTACAGTTTTAACATTCATTTATTTTAGTGGGAACTTTGTTTTTCTAGGGAATAATATGTACATTGTTATCAAACTCGCAAGTTGACTCTCCGAGTTTACTATCTTTATATTTCTAACTTACAACATCATGCCTAGTCGTAGGTAAACTCGTGCAAGTTGTAAACTTGGTTAAACTCACGAGTTTACGCATCGAACTTACCGTTTTTCGTTTCTACATTATAAAATCACGTTAACTTGCTCTTGAACTCGTATTAATTTTTTTTATTTGATTATGCTAAGTTGCTTTATATATGAATTTTATAGAAATTTAGTTGTTAAATATGATGAATTATATATATATGTTGATAGATTTAATTTTAATTATTTAGATTTAAAATATATTTAAATCAAATTGTTGTATTTTTATATTTTAATTATTTAATTATACACTATTAATACTTATTTAATGATAAAAGTAAACTCTTACAACGCCACTGTCACGAGTTTGTTTAAACAGGTGAGTTTGATAACATTGAATACATATTAAATACGTATAAAGTTGAAAAGTTGTTAAAATTTAAAAGAGAGTTAGTGAAATTAAGATTTTTCTTGATCGGTGAAAAATAGGTTGGAAATGCTTTATAAGAAGGACAATAGGAGTAGTAACTACAGAATGGCGATTTATTTATTTATTTTTATTTTTAATTTAATATTCAATTTTATTAACATGCTTGTTTGGAATAACGATTGAAAACTTTAAAAATAGCTTTTTAATCATGACTTATAATTGATATACGAGATGAGTATATAAAAATAGTTTTGTCTCCGATTACGTAAAAAAGCACTTAGCGGTCCCAAACAAAAGCTTAATACATTTACACATGGTTTTAAAACCCGGACCGAAAACTGGCAGACTGGCCAGAAAATCGGTTCGATTTGATCCTTAAATCGGGTTAAGGGGTTGACCCGGGTCAACCAGTCAAACTCGACCTGACTCGGTTGAGTTGAGGAGTCAGGCGACCACACGTTTTTTTTTTCCTGCTTTCTAGTTGAAACCGCGTCGTTTGTCCTTTTTTTTTTTAATATTCAAACCTAATTTGACTGAACACTACTGCATGCGTTGGGCTCCAGGCAACTCTGAACTTCTGATCAGATAGTGAATAGTGATCAAAATCAAATCACTTCACTATTCAGTCATTTCTTCACTTACGTAGCTCACGGTTTTGGGAAGTGTATCCAACAGAGTATCTAAGACTTGGGTTTGGTTTTGAGCAAAAAGGATATGGTTTGACTTTGAGCAAAAAGGTATATGGTTTGGCTTTAAAAACTTATTTTAGGAAGTGTAATTTTTTTGGTTAATGATATATGCTCTTGATTATCATATTATGAATATTTGGCTATAGATATATTAATATTTTTGTTGATGATTTTGTTAGTAATTCAAAGGTATGAAAATGATATATAGTATTTTATTGACAAAAAAAGGAGATATATAGTATTTGAAATTTTGGCTGGTGTGATAAGAATTGAAAAATTATATTATTTTTCAATTTTTATACCTTACCGATTTAGGTCCCAAATTAATTCTGATTTGACTTTGATCTAATCCATTAACCTATTAACGCTTCACCCAATATCCTAATCAATTAAATGCCTTATCCGGATTTTAGAACCTTGAATTTACAGGCCCATTGCCTGCGACAAAGCGACTCTCCGTAAACCCTACCCCGTCATCACGTTGATTGGGACGCCTTTTGTTTGTGAGTTTCATTCCTCACCGAAGTCGCAGTGGAGCACAATGACGCGGATGACAATGGATAGCCAGGTACCATTTCTTCCCCGAGGTATCATCACAAACATTCTCAAACGACTTCCTGTCAAGACCCTAATCCGATTTCGATGTGTTTGCAAAGATTGGGAAAACCTCCTTAAAACCCCTCATTTCATCGCAGGCCACCTCCACCACTCCGGTAATCAAAACACTTTTCTTCTTTTCACACAATATGGTGGAAATCATCTTACGAGCTTCGATTTGCTCAGTTGCGAGATGCAACGCCGTGAAGTTCGGAATGTACATGTGATTGAAAGGATTTGGGACAGATTGGTTGCTTCTTGCAATGGCTTGCTCTGTTTTCAAAATGATAAATCTGATCCTCCTTCATTTTTATTATGGAATCCTGCGACTCAAGAGGTGAGACAGGTGCCCAGACCTCTTCCTGAATTTGATGGTCATGTCATTATAGGGTTTGGGTTCTGTCCCATTCTTAATGATTACAAGATAGTAGTAAATTATGTGGCTCAGTTCTGTTATGAGGTTAATCGAGTCCAAGTGTATTCCTTAAGCACAGGATTATGGAAGGAAATAGACTTTGAGAACTTGGGGGGAGTAAGTCCTATATTTCAAAGTATAACCGTTAATGGCTTTATCTTTTGGCTTGGGTTAAAGCAAGTTGTGAAGGGCCAATTTGGTGATGATGATTTTTTTTTTATAGTGTCATTTGACATGGCAAAGGAAGTGTTTACAGTAATACCACTGCCTGCTTTGGACTATATTTCATTCCCCAGCCTTACTGTTTATGAGAACAAACTTGCTTTTCTAATCTCCACTAAAAGTGAAAATTCAGAATATTCCGTTGAATTGTGGGTAATGGAGGAGGATATAAATGCAACAAGGGAGATGTCGACTTGGACTAAGAAATATACTAGCAACACCTATCCATGCTTTTTATCTCCTGTGACTATTTGGAGAGGTGAAGTTGTCTGCAAAGTTGTTGTAATGCCTGAACCCATCGGTAAAACTAATCTTCAAGAGAAGAATAATGATCCAACAACTGTTCTATATCTTTTTAATCTCACTACTCATGGATTTGAGAAATTTCCTATGGGCAGGTTGTCCCAAGATTATGCTATTGTCAATTATATTGAAAGCCTAGTACCACTTGGCAATAGCCACTTTGAAGAGCTTTGATCAGTAATCTAAAGTATAACGCTGCATATATATTTATATATATGTTGTTTAAGCACTTTTGGTGTAATGAACTCTTAACAGTTAGATTGTTTTGTATCTATAACTGTATGGTCTTTTCGAGATGTTGTTTAGAATCATGAATAGTGAGATGTTTGTAATGTTATTTAGCCTATTCTTAATATCTTATTGTTCAGTTTTTTATTTTTCTTTCTTCTATTTGCTGATGGATTTATACTTTGATTGGTGCTGCATGGATTAATTATTTGGAAATTGGTTGTCCAGGCTATATCATATGATATGAAACAAAAGTATGCAAAGCAAACATGAGTTTCTTGCCTTTTATATATTAATTTTTAGGAGGCGTATGCTCTGAAACTGTCTCCACGTGCGACTTTGGCAAATGGTGGATGAGAACAATGTTAGTTAAAGTTTTTCTGAGAGGTACACTTTACTATGTCTCTTTCTTCTTATTTCATCCCAATTATGCTCACAAGAACCCTAATGCATGATGTTTTATTGCACCAAAAACCATTCTCTTATTATTTATGTTGATGTCCTGCACCAAATACCTGCAGCAAAAAGTGGTTGTCACCATGTGGCTGCAACCATGATTACAACTAAAACGCATTTTCAGTTCTAGAGTTTCTCAGGCCTGTATGGAAGTATGAATTTTTTTTTTTTTTTGAAGGAATTGGATTATAAGAATGGATATAGGAATTGGACCGTTAAAACTATGTTTAGTTGGAGCTAGAATCTTAAGATGTTCTTTTATTTAATGTGTGTTTAAATATAAAATTCCCCTTTTAGAATTGAAAACATAAATAGGAATGACTTCGTATGAATGAGCTTTAATTAAAGTTTTGAAAATTTATCACATTTCTTGACTAGTCACAGGCTCCTACTGATACAATTTAGTAGGATATTACCTTGTTATTTATGTGTGTTCCTAAAGACATTAGTTACTATCGATTCTTCCTCTTATTTTTGTAGTTTATTTTTTACTTAATGTCTCTGTCATATTACTTTTACTGCTCTGTAATTAGCTGTCTTATTAATTTTATTTTGTCTATTTCTAAAAAAATTTAAATTTTTGATATGGAAAAGTTTTAACAAGAACTTCTATAATTGCTTCAAACAACTCCCCCACATCCACAAAAGAAAACTCTTACAACTCCCCCACATTCACAAAAGAAAACCCTTACAAATTTGAAACCATTCACAATCTATCCCATTCTATGATTTAAACTAGTAAAAAGTCAAGACCTATCTCTCCCCACGTGATATTTAATTTAAGTTTCTTTACAACTGATAGGTCTTGCCAAAGGTTTTTGTAGCTTAGTGGCATAGAAACTCGTATGTAAGAGGAAAGTCGTGCATATAATCATGCTTATAACCTCATGTCGTTAGTATATAAGTAGAAGTGAACATGGAAGAAAAAGGATGAACTTCTTATTTAGGCCTTGTTTCTAGGCCCCTCCTTGCCCATGGCATGAAACAAATTCACTTAAAAGAAACATTTCAACAATATGGTTGGAAAAAAAATTATAAAACATGTTGGATTCGAAAAATGGTAAAATTCTCAACAAAAACATGGTGGATGGTTTACTTTCTGATTGAGAAATGTGAAAACCAAATGAAGATTTAGGAAATACTACTTCTGTGACTGAAGCTAGCATTTCACAATGTAGAATTGATACATGTTGGTTTTAATGTTTTCTGGGGAAAAATTGTGCATGAGCTATTTGTAGAAGAATGTTGTTTGAGCAGTAGAATGTAAGAGTTTTGTTATCTATATCGAAAGCTCCAAATTCGCCATGATTGTATCTTACTTATTATACTTGTAGAGTGTCATATGGAAAGCAGTATGATTCCTGTCCAAAAACAAATATGAAGGAAACATAATACTTGTCCTTTTTTTCCTAATTATCTTAATACTATAAATTTAATTTTTTTAAATATAACTATACTTATTCTTCTTAGTCCAATAGCACATTTTTTTTAAGTACATGTATCCTCCTATTAGAAGCGATTTTACTTAAGGCACTGTCTGTTGGATACTATATGTGGGTGCATCTCCCAGCAGAAATTTGAATATTGGTTTCACCATACTGGAAATAGAGCCGGCAAAATGGGCCAGCCCGCGGGCTGAGCGGTGCAGGCCTGTGCGGCCCGCACCTCTGCGGGCTGAAAAAAAACCCAACCCTAACCCGCAGCTCGCAAAATTTTTTTTTTTTTTTTTCAGAAATCATTACTTAATGGACTGATTTTAAAGAAGGCCCTCTAACGACCTACAACAGAACTCAACATAGAAACTAATGGGCCAATTGTCCACATACATTATACAAGTCCAATTGTCCTGCCCCCAATACTCAAATTAACTTCATAACTCAACCCAGAACCTAATAGGCCAATTATCTACATAGAAGCTCAATTGTTCTACTACAATTATATATTATACAAACAACATAGCACTATATTAAACCAACAGAGCCTACTACTGTCAACGTCTCAACCTAATACTTAGTAAAGATAGAAATAGTCCAATTGTCCACATAAAATTATACATTATACAACAAACTGAAGTGACTGAACCCAGCAGCCAGCACTATTAAACAACGACAGCATGAACAAAATTACAGAACATTACATCCTTCAAAACAGAGAAAACAAAAGCCATTTTGGCATTTACTGGAATTCTGGAAGTGACCAAAAGTTCAAAAAGTGTAGTGATTAAACACATTATCAAAAAGAGTCAGTGTAATGTGCTTCAAGTTCAGGATTCAAGCAGCTGGTTAAAAACTTCAAATTGGGGAAATTTGACAAATGAAAACATCAATTCATGTGGCATGCTGTGAAGCAGTATCTGAAGCAGCCTCAACATTAATTGCTTCCTCCTTTTCCTCAGGTTCAGATGCATCTGCCACATCACATAAAATGGAAAAAAAATGTTAGATTAATAGTTCATACTTTTCTAAATTCCTCAATTACAAAATTAGCAAGTATAAGGTAAATATTAAATGGACACATATTACCACTACTAGGAAAACCAAGCATCCAATTACGAGTACAAATGAGAGCTTGAACATTCTCCGGAAGGAGACTGCTTCGATATTTTGTGAGAACTCGTGAACCAATACTAAAAGCCGATTCACTAGCAACTGTAGTAATCGAAATGCTAAGAATATCACAAGCCATCCTAGCAAGACATGGAAAACGAGGTGAGTTAGTTTTCCAATAATCCAAAACATTGAATTTTACATACAAGTTGGGATCAAGTGTTCGTTCTTCCAAATAGTTGTCCAATTCAGATTTACACATTGTCGCTGTGTTTTTGCTTATGTTCTCAAGATAATCCTACATCATATAATGTTAAAAGTAGAGTATTAGTATAATTCTAATCAAATGAAAATAACATTAAAGAAAGAAAATGAAATGAAATATTCAAGAATTGGAAGCTTACAGCAAAACATAACAAGTAGTTGTCTTCATCACTTTTAGAGGAGGAGGAAGAGGGATGAATGGTTGTTGAATATGATTGCCATGAGGCTTGGTAATTAGAACTTGAAGAGGACCCAACAAATGAGACTGAAGATGATGCTGAAGTTCCCACATCAGTATAGTTATGAAACACATAATATAACTTCCTCTTAATGTGTTCAACCTTGGCGTCACAATTTAAGGGATCAAGTTTTGCATAACAAAACTTAATGACATTCAACTTCATACGTGGATCAAGAACAATAGCAAGAGAAAGAATGTCACTATAATCACTCCAATATTTATTAAACTTTTCAAGCATTCTCACAGCCATATCTTGAATCACAATATCATCATGTTCCACATAAGATTTCAACATTAACTCAATTCTTGATATCTGCATAAAATACATGTTAGATGTAGGATATGAGAACCCAGAAAACAAGTTTGTTATAAGTGCAAATGGCTCCAAGAATGAGCGCATCGCCTCAGCTCTAGACCACTATTGGTTTGTTGGACAATGACAATAATTGGAATCAATGATAGATAAATAAGCAAAAGCACGGCGATATTTAAAGGCACTTTCAAGCATTGTATGCGTGGAATTCCATCTAGTTGCAACATCTAACCTCAAACCAACTGATGTATCAATCCCCCCGACATGATCAATACATTTCCTAAAACTTATCAAGCACGCCTGAGATTGCTTCACATATCTAACACTCTCCCTAATCTTATGAACAGCTTCACTAGCTACTTTTAAACCCTTTTGAACTATAAGATTTAAGATATGGGCACAACACCTAACATGAAAAAAGTCCCCATTGCATATCAAGCTATTACCCAAAAGCAACCTTTCTTTCAATGAATTTTGCATATTGTCATTTGCAGAAGCATTGTCAAGAGTGATAGAAAAAACTTTCTTATCAATACCCCACTCAATCAATATCTCATGTGCCCTTGTAGCTAATTCAACACCGGAATGAGGAGGATCCATCTTAGAGAAAGCAAGGCATTGTCAAGAGTGATAGAAAAAACTTTCTTATCAATACCCCACTCAATCAATATCTCATGTGCCCTTGTAGCTAATTCAACACCGGAATGAGGAGGATCCATCTTAGAGAAAGCAAGAATTTTGCTATTTAGTTTCCATTTATCATCAACAAAATGAGCAGTCAAACAAAGATAACCTTTACTAGTTATTGAAGTCCAGCAATTAGAAGTTAAACACACTCTACCAGGGCTGTTCATTATTGCTTTCTTTAAGATCTCTTTCTGGTTAAGATAGAAATTTCATACATCCATAACAACAGTGTTTCTAGAAATGCATTTGTAATCAGGATTCAGATAAGTGTGGAAATCCTTAATTGCATCATACTCTACAAAGGAATAGGGGAGATCATGTTTAATGATAGCAAAAGCAAGCTTTTCCCTAGCTATGTGATGATCAATTTGTCTAGCTCTAAGTTTCCCTTCTTGGTCTATCATCATAGCACCAACATCTTTATACTTTGGGAGTGAATGGCATATATTTATATGGCGTCTAAGGGTTGAAGTCCCATAATCCCTACTTCCCACTAAATATTCTTTCCCACACCCCCTACATTTTGCCTTCTCTTTACCTTCTACTGTAACTCTAGTAAAATAATTCCAAACCTCAGATGTGGCTCTCTTTTTCCCCTTTTTACTTGAATCATCTTCCAAATCTTGTGCAGAGACAGTGGAGATAGGTACTGCCCTTACTGGTTGTGCTTGTGATCCTGCATCTAGGCCTTCCACAACAACATCTTCACTGCTTTGTTGATTATCAGCAGGTCCTTCACCTTCCATCCTTTCCTTTTATAATATACTGCAAGCAAAACCAATGACACAGACGAAAAGGTTAGCTTCATACCCATTGTCAAATTGAGGAACATACTATCAAGTGTTGGTAAACAAAGAAGCCAGATATTGTCACTTAACAAAAACAAATTGCATCGTCAGTTATCAGTTATGAGAACACTGAGATTGCATTACTGCAATTCTGAAAAATACAGAAATGCTTATAAGAACTTCCAGAAATTCATCATTATGAATACCTAAGCCTTCAAATTAACAAAATTTATTGAAAAGAAACTATAATATGACAATGCAATATCAAAATCAGATTGGAAAAAAAAAAAAAACAGAATTCCCGCGTGTTACCTGGGTGTCATTGACTCATTGTCTTTCTAGTTAATCCAAAAAAAATATGCAAATGTTTGGAAAGCTACTAGTAAAACACCTCCTGCGAAGTTTGAAAGGGTGCTATCAGTGACACTTCCATTGTCAATATTGCTTCCCATGAATCAGATAAATACAAGGAACTTTATCCGGGATTAAGAAGGCATAGCATTGCCGAATTGGTGAGACCAAACAGTAACCATCATAGTTATTAGTTGGGGTTGCAAAATATAATTAAAATTACAGACAAGAAGAGCATATGGGATAAATTTGTGAAAACCATACTGGGGAAATTCGATGTTTACAGAACAGCAACAATAGTACAATACATCTACTGAAGTGTAGAGAAAAACACAAAATGGCGTCCACATAGGAAATAGATACTCACAACAAGCCAACGAATAAGTGATCATTCTACATTTAGATATCAATGCTATATTAAAAAAAAGGTATGAATAATGTATATCTCAGTTACCTTGAAAATGGCTGTAAGTGGACTTCCAGCAGCGATCTTGCTCTTGTCAGTAGCAGAGCTAGACAAGAAGACACGGATGGACAGTGGACACAAGAATGTTGATAGCAGAAAACCTAAGAGCAGGCGATGCCGGACGGCCGATCAGTTGAGGCTAAGGAGTGTCGAGCGAGGACGACTACAACCAAGGCGATTACTCGATTAGGGTTAGGGTCGGTGAGATGAGATTCGTGAGAAGAGACTTGCTTTTGTCGGTGAGATAAGAATCGAGAGACGAGGGAGGAAGAAGGCCGAGTCGGAAATGGCTAAGGCGACACCGGCACACCGCTTGGCCGATTAGGGTTAGGGCTCTCGATTTTGGAAGAGAGGAGAGGAGACGCGAGAGTTGAGAGAGTGAGAGACGAAGAGACTGAGAGTGAGGGTTGAGAACTGAACTGAGAGACTATTTTTGGATCAGATGATGATTGATGAGTGACGCGTGTGCGGACAGCAGAGTGAGACGGTGCCTAGTGACGCACTCATGGACCGGACTCAACCCAAAAAAAAAAAATTTCAGCCCAAGTGAAGCAAAAGGGATCAATTGAAAATTTTTTTTTTTTGCGGGACATGCTTTTTAGAGCAGATTTAGCAATGCCGTTAAAAATCACTTAATTGTCGTTACTTTTTGAAATGTGGGACATGCTTCTCTCTCTATATTATTTTAATATTTTTTTAATGAAAAAATATGACTTAGGCCACATAGAAAACATTTCATTTCAGATAACCCCCAAAAGATTCTGAAATATCACTGCATCCCTTGGGTTAAAATGAAATTAAGCTCTGCCAGTAAAAATAAATGAAGCTTTGTAGTGAGATTTCATAATCTTTTGGGCCTTAATTGAAATGAAATTGTTTCCATGTGGTTTAAGTGATATTTTTCCATTAAAATAATATAGATGGAGAAGTATGTTGGGATCCACATTTCAAAAAGTAATGGCAGTTAAGTAAATTTAACGGTGTTGCTAAATCTGCTCCAAAAAAATAGTTTATTTCCATTTTTGCATCCAAAAATAGATAAGTCTTATGGATGTTCTGAATGAAATTGTTCATTACCAAATTTACACCCTAAAATTAAAATGGGTATTATACAAACATCTTTTATATACTATATTTCCATGGGCACCTCACTCACCCTTTCCAAATCTCCGTGTCTTCACCATCATCTCTTCCCTTTAAATGCTCTAAATTTATATTCAATTTATCCCGTCGAAACTAAATCAGTTACATAGATTCATACAATCGTGGAAAGTGAATTTTTTGTTCATGCATGGAACATGTAAATATAATTACTAATATTATTATGATTCCTTATTTTACATCTACTTTCAAATTTAGTTTCCTTCCTTGTATTCAAATCCTATTAATCACATATAATCATTTTTGAAGGTATGCTTATCCAACCTGTTTTTGAGCTAATTGGGTTATTTAGTGGGTATCACGAGTTGTCTAGTTTAAAGTTAATTAATTGGTGAAGATTGATTGGACTATATGGATGGATATAGCAAATGGACCGTTAAAACTATGTTTGGTTGGAGCTAGAATCTTAGGATGTGCTTTTATTTAATGTGTATTTAAAATACAAATTAGAATTGAAAACATAAATATGGGCAAACAAAAAACAAAAAGGAATTGAAAACATAAATAGGAATGACTTCGGGTGAATGAGCTTTAATTGAAGTTTTGAAAATTTATCATATTTCTTGAGTAACCATGGGCTTCTGTGAATATAATTTAGTAGGATATTTCCTCTTTATTTGCGTGTGTTCTTAATGCCATTTGTTACTATTGATTTTTTCCTCTTATTTTGTTTTTTTTTTTACTTTCTGTTTCTGTCATATTACTTAATAGTACTCTGAAATCATTTATCTTTCGATTTTATTTTATCTTTTCAAAAAAAAATTATGTTTTGATATGGATAAATTTGTAACCAGAAATTCTATATTAATTAAATTAATTTACATCTCATCTAATATTATATTTTATGTAATAATATATTTTTCAAAAATTAATTTTCTAATATTATATTTAATTGGCAAAAGAAGACCATATTTAATTGGAAAAACATGTTTAAAATCACACCAAGGCAATTAATCCCAGAACATTGGAACTCCCAAAAGAGCCATATAATTCTATTGACAAAAAAAGAGTCATATAATTTCACCAAACATAACGCCCCTAATAAAATGTTGAACAACGAGGAGTAACAACGTTAAAAACAACAAAACAACGCCATGATAACACCATAAAATTCCATTAGTTCAAGAACTATTGATAATAGGCATTAGAACATAATGATTATAGACTAGAATCACTGGCAATATGTATAAAATAAGGTGGCACCCAACTTTAATATTAGATATTCGGTTTAAAAACTCACATAACATATGAAAATGCAAAATACCTACAAATTAAAACGCACATGTAACTTTATAAAAAAAATGCATATATAAAATAATTTAATTTCATTAAATGAAATAATACCATATGCTTATTCAGGATTCCTACAAAATGTAAACACATAATTACTTTTTCAGATTTGATATTAAAAAACTAACCTGCCTTTAATCCAAAAACAAAGGTACCACTTAAAAAGCTAAGGCTGCACAACAATAAAGTTAAAGCCAAAATTATAAATAATTAAGCTTATTTCATGAAAAAATGAATAGTTAAACTTAGGCAATAATGAACACAATGTTAAAGAGAATAAATGAAATTTAAACGCATCACTAAATCACTTTCGGAATTGATTATGTCATAATAAGGCAAATAAAGTGGAATAATTGCTATTTCTTCAAAGGTTACTCCTTAGGCATGAAGAGAGATTATTCCATTCTTTAAATTTGACCACCATTCACCGCTAGCAAAACATAGCGCGCACATAGCATGTGATCAATGTTGGCCTCATATCATCCAAACAAAATTTAAGCGGTGAAATAACGCATTTCTCAAAAAACTTTCAACAACCCAACAAAAGAAAAGTAACTCAGTCGAGGAGTTGTTGATGAATAGAAAAAAAGCGTTGATAGCTCACCGTTGAAGAAGAATCGTCGTCAACGGCAAACCAATATGGCAACAGATACTCAACTCGGAGGCACTTTCATCAACCATTGAAGGCAGTAAATGAGTATGACTATATTGTGTGCCTCTCTCCACTTTTACAATACCTCTGCAATTGTAATTGTTAAATGATACAAAATGTAGAACCACCCTGCAAGGGTGGTTGAAAGCGACAGGCTTGACTCTATGAAAACATTAGATTTGATATGTACAAAGGTATAAAGATGCAATATCATAGGGCAATACCGATGTAGCAAAGATGGGCAAAAGGAAAATATAATTCCCTCATCTTTTACTAGAGGAGCTAGATATATGATTCAAAACAATCAATAAGATGCAATGACAGTGTTCAAATGGGTAGGATATCGCGATATCTTTTTAACATTAACGTGCATTCCGACTTGCCCTGAGATCACAAAATTCTGCAAGAAAACATAAACTCCGCGCGTTAGCCGTCCAAACATTTAATTTTATGCTGAGTGTTCAAATTGAAACTCGAAGGACTAATGATGGGACACACTATCTTCTAGGATAGATGATCGGCGATCTTTCATTTTGACATACTGCAACTTTTATGGTCTCATTCGAGTGCTTCAAAACTACAAATAAAATAAAAATAGACACACATCAAATGGTCCGATGCTAACCTAACAAAACCACGGAAAAAAAAAAAGGCTCGCACAACTTCAAATTTTGGATATATTATCGTACAATACACTGCACCAGTCCATACAATGGGAAAGAATCCCTAGTTTTTTAATTATAATAATATTTTATTTATAATAAAATATTATTTATTTTAAATTAAATTCATAATAATATATTTTTAATTATCAAATATTTTTTAATATATTTTAATTTAATTTAAAATTATATGAACATATTTAATAATTATAATAATTTTTTTATTTATGAAAATATATTTTTGTTTAAAATTTATTTCAAATTAATATTTTTTAATTATAAAAATATATTTTTTAATTTGATTTGATGATAATATATTTTTATTTATAATAATATTTTTTATTTAAAATTATAATAGCATATGTTTTATTTCCTTATACATTCTCTTTCTTCATTTTCTCATCGTCACTCTTTCTCACTCTATCATAAATAGTTTTTAGAACAAAACTATCTTTTCTACAAATGTATTATTTTTAACTTAATTGTTTTTTATAATCTGCAATTCGGTTAAAAAAAATTAAGTTAAATTAGTATTTCATTTTCTCAAGTGTTGAAATTATAAAAAAGTTGTTGAAAATAGCGTTAATGAAACTGTGAAATATGTTAGAAGTGTTGCAAGTGATTGTAGTTGTGTAGTAAATGATTTAAAAAAATGATCCTAAATTTTTAGGGAGGGATGAAATACTAATTTAGACAGTTACCTGTCTAAATTAGGGAGTATAGAACAAAATCGACGTTTTCAAAGTCATCACTCATGATCAATTAAAAGTGTGGTAATTTTGTTAATCTAGGTTATTAATGGCTGAAAGTTTTAAAAAATCTACGTTATTAAATTTTTCGTATAAATGAATAATTTTATCCTTTATTTATTTTTGCGTGGGCCTTGTTTTCCTTGGGAATAATGCATATTAAATAGGGATGGAGTTGAAAAATTATTAAATTTTAAGTCATAATTAATAAAGTTAAAATTTTTCTTGGAAGTGTAAAATATGTTCAAAGTGCTATATAAACAAGACTAAAAGAATAGCAATTTATCCTGGGAGAATTTCATTATTATATTTACGTAAATAAATAGCCTCTTGAGAATTTCTTATGATTAATACACATAACCTCCTAATATAACGTATTTCACAATTATGTAGATTTATTCTCAAGTGATTGATAGCATTCAAATAAATATGATATTGCTCCATCTTTTTTTCCAATTCTCTCTTCATCTTTTTCATTTCATCTATCTCTTGTATTTTCCTATTTTCATAACATGTTATCAACATAAAGCTCTAATGAAGGTATATTTTTCTTATTGTTGGCTTCACGATTTCCCCTACCTTCTTTTACTGTATATCTATTTGATTTATCTGAGATAATTTAAGCCATTATATGAAATTAAAAATAACATTTTACCAATTGTTTTATACATCAGATTCCACAGCTAAGATTGGAGATTATTATTGCTTTATTCTCCTTCAAAACTTTTTTTTTTCAATTTAATTTATCACTATTTATATTTATTTATTTTATACTATGCTATTATTTACATTTTATGTTATTATATTATATTATTTAATTTTATTTACATTTCATTTGTTTATTTACTTATTTAGCATTTATATTTCTTTATTTTATGTTATTTATTTAATCTCATTTTAATGTTATTTTATTTACATTTCATTTATTTATATTGTTGTATTATTGTTATTTCATTATATCAATCTTTTATTTTCATTTGTTTATTATTACATTAATACATAATAATATTATATATGATTCTATTATGTGATCTATATGATCATGGGCTTATCTATAGTTTACATTTGATTACGAATTTGAATTTACTTAATTTATTTTACAGTATTTTGATTTAATTGAATAGCGAAAGAAACCATAATATTCTTAATTTTGTGATTTGGTGACCAGAAGTCACATTAATTTTGTAATGATTCTTTTATAAAAGAACATTATCGATTTCAACAAATGGCGTGACAATAAAATTTTTGTGGCACTTTGATTACTGGATTGTTATAAATATTAAAGCCCTGAAGGCTTATGGTTCAAATACTGAATGATACAAAAGGGCTTTATAGCTTTGAAAATGTATTTTTACTATATATATTGTCTTGAAGAAGAATAAATTGTAGAGAATTATGCCACTCAAAAGTAATAGTTCTAAAGGCTAATAGTCCTGAAGAATAATTAACATATTTTTCCATGATCACATATACCCTATGCCTAAATTGATAATTAGAGGCAACAATGTTTCGTGATTTTAAATGATATTTAGATTTAAAATCATGAGCAATTATTACAATTTGGCAAATAATCTAGACTAGGTCTCAGATTTTCAGGAGAGACCCTCCCTGTGGTATCAAAGATATTATCAAAAATAATATGGACTGGCAAAAAAGGATCAAGAGATATTATCAAAAATATTAAAAGCGGCAAAGGGTTGCAAAGAAAGATATTCAAATTTATTATAAAGCCAAACAAAATAATCATAGGCTCAAAAGGCTATATATTGTTTAATTTTTATTATTGTTTAGATTTATTGTGATTAATTTGTGAGAGAGAAATTATTTTTTGATATTGTGATATTAATAAGTGTTCAAATTAATATTTGAAATTGTGCCAATTTATTTGCAAGTTAAATTTAAATATTATTGTGTATGGATATTCATATAATTCCATGGCCTTTAGGATCCCAACTCATGGTTAATCTCATTATACCTTATAACTCCCAAATTGAAAGGTTTCTAGTACCTATTAATATAACCTCTAATTGTACAATTAAGTTGTTTAATTTTATTCTTTTTGTATAATTATACAATTTATTTGTAAAATTAAATATATGATGTGTGTGAATGTTTTTCATACATTAATCATAATATGATGTGTGTGTGTATTGGAGTTAAACGAGCATGTTCATCTTGTCATTAATTGAGTTTCTCATGTCAATCTTCAAACCCGTCTCTATTTTCTTGGGATTTCTTCTTCTTCTTTGTTTCTTCACATACTTCCCATCAAACACTCAACTCATATATCCTAACATGAAGGTACTTTCTTCTATTATTGGCCCTTAATTTTTATTTTAGTTTTGTCTTTCATGGCTTTTCTCCTTTTAAGTGTTATTATGTTGCCTTATACTACCTCCGATCCTTCATATAATGTTAGTATATATGTATAGTTCTTTCTTAGTTCCCAAACCTTTCATTATTGGAAGACATATAAATACTTTGCAATTTTTTATTTTATTTTGGTATTGGAATGAAAGTAATTTTATGTGACACTTATGAGAAAAAGAAAAATCATATATCTATGTCACAATTGAATTGAGAGAATGGGAATTTATATAATATAATGAGAAAATTCATTATGAATAGGTTATGTTGATTTTGATTTGTTAGACAAAACCATTTTTATAATATGTGCGAGTCAAATTTATTGATGCTTAAACAGTCACTACTATAGATTTAGGCTTTTATAACGCCTAATACATAACGGTTATAGCTAATAAATGTCAAGTATATTGTCAACACCTGTTTCCATTTTGATATACACAGAATAATAGGGACAAAATTCCACAAGCATACAAAAAATTAAATAAATACTGATAAAAGCATTTGTTTATAGACCAGGGTCAAAATATAGAAGGCGACAATATTTGCAACATTTACAGGATATCCAAAAGTATTTTAAACATAGACTATCTATAACCACAAACTTTATCTTCAACTTGAGACACGTGCCTGTCAATTCCCTTTGTCTACGTCCTTGCTTTTTGATTCATTGACACCCGTTGAGATGTTTGGTTTAGAAAAAGGGGTGAGATCTTAAGGAATTCCAATAGAAATATGCTATCGTTCATATAAAATGTGAAAAGTAAATATGATATGCGCTATGTATGTACTAATTAATGAATAATATAATACATCATCATAACACATCATTGTCATATCATCATCACATTATCGTCATGTATACATGAGTAGGGCCCAGCCCTACTAATCGTACACTGGTAGTATTCTTACCCAACTCCTAGTGTAAATGCATCTTTGATACTAACTGCCCTTTCTAGGTAAACCATGTTGATTAATAAAGCACATTTACAAACAAGGATGACCACACATTCATATGAACTATGGCATCATGTATGAAAGATAATATTCCTACCTCAAGTCTCTTTCACCCTGTTTGGTGTGTCTTAAAAAGCGTGCCAACCTTCGGCTCCCAACTCGGTCCTAAAATATTAGATGGACAAGAATTAGGTTATAACCTATTCATGTACCATTTTAGACACTTCTATAGTGTTTATTGTCGTTATATTAGTTTATGAGGAAAATTTACCAAAATGCCCCCAGGACCCTGGCCTGGCCCTGCCGTACCCAGCCCGACTGTACTTTTTCCAAAATTTTGACATAGGCTATCCTGGCATATTTTCGCCTAAGGAATCCATTTTTTGGGCTCAAAATTACCAAATTCAATGTCAAATTAAATTGCCCTTGATAGCCCTACTTTTAGGGTTTTAGGGGCATTTTCATAATTTTACTTTTTCGGGCTTTTCCGAAAAAGTGACAAACTGTAACCCCACCTAATTTTCCTTCATGAATCTAATGGAACCATCAAATCATTGAAAATTTAACTCCTTCCCCCCAGAACAATGCTAGCCAAAACTCACCAAGAGAAAAGAAAAAATTGAAGTTTTGTGTTTTAACCTTTAAAGCTTACACTTTTCCACTTCTAATCCATTTTTAAGTGATTTAAACACATACTAACCATGATTTAAAGAAATTTGGGCAGCATAACTCCTTAGGATTAGCACTTTCCAAATTTACAAACTTAACAACCAATCACCAAATCCAAACATAAACATCATCATCATCAACAACATAGTAGTATGGATTTGAGATTTATGAAGTTATCTCTTGAGTTCTTATACTTTCTCTCTCTAGGCATCCTCCTCTCTCTCTCCTTGAGCTTAAGATGAGCTTGCTAAACCATGGATTTCATAGAGAAGAAGAGTTTAGAACTTTTGCAAGATTAGAAGAAAATCTTAAGAATCACAAGCCTTACCTTGATCTTTTTCTTCCTCCTTCTCTCTAGCTTGAGTTTCTTAAGCCTCTCTCTCTCTCTCTCTGTCTTGGTGGATGACAAAAATGAAGGAGGAAAAGAGATGACCAATTGTTTAAAATATCTCTTCATCTTTCTTTAAGAAATATTAATTAAATGGTTTATTACATGTGCTTGGTACTTGGCCTTATCTCCTCTTAATGGTGTCATAAGCTTCTCATTGCTTTTGGAATAATCTTCCCACCTTTTTGGCCCAAATGTGACTCCATTCAGGGTCCTCACAAACCCAATTGAATTTCATTCAATCACCTTAAGCAATTACCCAGAATATATTATTTTATGACAATTCTCACATGTTCTTGTTTAAGATGAAGACACTTGTACTTGATCTTATCCTCTTCAAATTTGTGTCATAAAATTCAATTAAAATTGAACAAATCTCTCTTCCCCTTTGGTTAGCCCAACACCCCATTAGGGCCCTTCATGCACACAATATGGGCTTCAATTCCATTGATCAAACCACATGTACAAAAATACTATTTTACTCTTAATTTGAACATGTGCACATACTTTATCAATTATAATTAAATCCCTTGCCTTAGGATAATGACACTTGCCATGCTTATGAGCCAAATAAATATTCTTCTCTCATATTTCTTTATTCCCCAATTTACACAATTGTCATTACATTTATTTCTTCAAATTCACAACAATTGTCGATTTTGGCAGATTTTCTGACCAAATTTTGAAAAATCATAACTAAGTTTATAGACATCGTTTCAGAGTGATTCCAAAGGCTATGGAACCCTTATTGAGTCTAGTTTCAAGAAAAAATAATGAACTTTAGTAAGTTAGAAGCACATCATTTCCAGATTTCATTTCTTTGACCAGTGCTCTAGAGATTTTCCAGATTTTCTGGGCTAAATTCAAAAATTCATAACTCTTTGTATATAGCTTCAAATAATTCATATGACCTACTAAATTAAAGCTTAGGATGTATACTTTTATCCTATAAACTTTCATAATTTTTACTCATCATTTGTTCTTCCAAAGCCATATGACAAACTCACTGCCTCAATGGCGATTTCACTGAAAACACTGTTCACCTTTCAATTTCCAATATTTAATTCTGTTCGTCGTAAATATTCACCATTTTATTGAATATATAACATAATTATAATATATTCTTGGTGAATAAAATTTAGGGTGTTACAGTTCTCCCCCACTTAAATAAATTTCCCGAAATTTGCGACACGTTTCTAACCATAAACTCTGGGGTAACACTTCTGTGTACGTCTTACTGACATCATTACAGCTAATAAAGATCTACTTATATAGAATAAGATCCCTAAAACTCCTTGATTGACTTTTTTCTCATAAATCATCATATCTGTCATCTGCACTGTTTTACGGCTCAATACGTCAGCGACAACATTAGCCCACCCTGGATAACATTTATATTTCAGGCCTTAATTTTTCAACAACTTTATCCACTTACATTGCGTAATATTTCACTCTTTTTGATCATATATACATTTCAATCTTTGTGGTCGCAGTACAACTCAAAAATTAAGCCATAAAGGCAACATTTCTAGATTCAAAACAAACATTATTACCATCTACTCAAGATTATGGATGGAATAGTTCAATTCCTGAAGCTTCAGCTGACATGATGCATACACCCTCACCTAGCTCACATCAATTCATAATCCATTCCATGCCTACTTGCATCTGGGATTCAATGCCCTTCCCAATTCATGCCAACTAGCATAATTAAAGACAACAAAGGTCCACTGTAGATATGAGATTATCAGTGTTGGTACTTTAATAAATTTTCATCATCAGCTCTCCAAAGCTCCTCTCATAATCATCATCCTATGCATAATGTTGAGTTTTAGGAAATTTCGATATAGACACCGCATAATACTCGACAAGACTTAGAACACTGCATATCACAACCACAATTTCTGGCCTTCTCAGTTTAGTGTTGTTTCCACTTTACTAGGGTCCCTCAGGATCCCTTGCTATAAGACTACTGGCCCATAAATGTTACCTCTGAAAGCCATGACTCGCATTTACTTGACTTGACATAGAGTTGTTTTTCCCTCACCATGTTCAATTCTATTCGCAATTGTTACTCACGTGTCATTTACTCCTTGAGTTCACCAATAGGTTATAAACCAACCATATTTCGAGGATTACCATTAAGCCATGCAATAGTAGACAATCAAGTCCACTGGTGATTCATGTCCCTCAGCATTCATTATACCATTCATATATACATCGACTGTGACAACCTGGGTACCCGTAGGTGTAGGCATAGTCTATTCGTATGGGGATCTATGCATACTTATCAATTCTACTACCTTATCTAGGATAGCCTATTCATATACTCCGAAACAAATTCCAGAGAATTCGTTAGCCTACCAGGCTGTCAAAACACAATTCCCTGCTATTCTTTATTCATACCTTTCAACACACTATCTGCCATCCACCAATCGACTCCTAGTAAGCCTCAAGTTAGTAGAATAGTAGGTATATCAACCATCAGGATACTTTACCCTTATTGTACAGGGAAACCAAAAGCCATTCATACATTTTATTCTCTATATCAACCTTGAGACCCTATCTTGTAGTTACCTTTGTTCTATCAAGAACTATTCTCATTCAATAAGGGAATATTCTATTATCAAGTTCTTTCCTTATGCTAGATTAGCAACTAGGAACCTCAAGAAACCTCATACATATTTTGATTCATTCGAGTACTATGTTGTAGCACCTCAGACCATCCAGGTCAATTCAAATTCCTAAGAAATTAGTTCAACGATTGTGTCTGATTCTTGGATCATAATTCCATGCCTAAAACCTCAGCATTAGCCGAGCTAGAAAATCACTTTCCTCAACTCCACGGATTTATCTCTAATACAATACGATTATGAATAAATTCGCCACCTAAGGACATACTAGTCCACTAGGTCTTGAGGCCTTTAGACACGCAGGTCCACTATAATATCCTGTATGTAAAATTTTACAGCCTAGGGTCCCTAACCCAACTTTTAGGTCCATCATGAAATTAGAACCCTAACATCACATACATTGAAAATCGTTTTCCTCAATAATACCTAATAGATTCTCTAAGATTCACGATTAGTAACGCCTATTCTAATCTCTATGGTATTCGGGTATTATCCTCAAAACAATACTGATGCTGAAGGTTTAATACTATCCACAAGGTTCATAAGGTTCAACCTTTCATCATGGAATAAAACCATAATGTAACCAATTCATATTTCGATCAAAGCATTATCTTAGCTTAGATCAAATTCAAGCCTATCCTCAACCATCAGTATCATCAGATCGGATCATCTAGGATCCATTTACTGTATATTCACCCCACATCATGTATCACATTCTAATACCTTAAATAACTTTAGGCCATATCAAATGCCTAAGAAGTCAACACAGCTAATAAGTCTGATTTTCATATTACCATTCTCTCAATCACATCTTAAAACATCAATTTTATTAGAGTCAAAATCATATTACCTCAATCATCCCTATCGTCCCCTCCTATCTTTCAGAAGGATTTAGGGAATTTACTGACCACTGACCTATCCTCTATTCTCTCTATTCTGTTCTCATCGAGAATTGGCTTCCAAATTTAATCAAGTATCACGCATCACTAGGGAGCATATACAGTAAATATTTAATTAAACTTGAACCATACATTACTCCTATTGAATCGCTATTAAAAGAAGCCGTACCTTTAATAAGTTCAGGAGATTTTCTGGCCTCCTTCTGATATATCACATGTACCTTACGAGCTCCTGGTTTAGTCTCCTCTAACTGTTGCCTCTGTGGGCAATTCTTAGCAAGATGCCTTGGTTCTCGACACTGAAAATAGGTCCAGCTAGCTGGATCCCATCCAGTTGAACTGTATCTTCCTGACACATCTCCACATGATTTACCAGGATGATATGGCTTGTGACACCACCAGTATCTCCTACCCTTAGTGGAATTCTGACTTCTATGGCCCCCAGCTTGTTTTGTCCGTTTATAGTTCCTTCTGGACAATTCATCCTGATCTTTACATTTTTGTGAGGAACTCCCACTACCAAACACATCCCTGTAGTCATCGTTTCTGTCATGATGAAAGTTTAACATGTCATTATCGGTGAGTCGACTCTCTTCAACCATCTTAGCGAACACTGTGAAATGTTTAGAAATCAATTTGTTTCTCAATTCTAGCTTTAACCCTTATAGCAATATATTGGAGCTCTTTTCCTCGTCATCCCAATGTCTTAGGTATAAGGAATACCGAGATAATCGAACATAATGTGCCAGGTACTTATCAAAGCTTTCTTCATTATCTTGTCGTATGTTGAGGAATTCATTTTCTTTTGCTAACTTGTCTGGTTGAGAGAAATATCTTTCACTAAATTTTCCTTGGAACATTTCCCATGTTTCTAGAATATTCCATACATGTAGAATTCACTCTGTATTCCTTCACCATACATTCGCCTTTCCCTCTAATTTAAGAACGGCTAGGTAAACCTTAATATCATTGTAGCACATTAGTCTGGTAAAAATTTGCTCCACTGCGGATAACCATTCTTCTGCTTGTAGGGGATCAAACCTCCCTTGGAAAGTAGGAGGTTATTGTTTCTCAAATCGTTTCACCTATGTTTGAAAAACATTTGCTTCATACACAAGCATGGGTAGTGGCTCCTGATGAGGTTGTGTAGGTAGATTATGTTCACCTTCATGTCTTTAAAGATGTTCTAATCTTTCCTGTCTCTATCGTACCTTACGTAATTCATCTCTAAGATCGTTTATCATGGTTTGTTGTTGTGCCATCCTACTCTGTATTTAGTGCATAGAGTTAAGGCTATCTTCCCAATTTGGGTCATAATATCTTTCCCTTATATGCATCATCTTGGTACCTCGCTAAATGAAAATAGGGAAAAATAAATTTCCATATTGATGCAAGGGTATTTTCATCATTTCATAATAATTTTGGGTACACAAATATGTCATTTGTAACATGCATTAGCTATTTACAGTAGTTACAGAAAAGCAAGGAACATCACACAACCTAAACTACTGTACATGACATATTAATCCCTTTTATATTACATAACTCTTAAGTTATAGGCAACTTCCCAGGGGATCACCCATCCTAGAATTACCCTGGGTCGAGCACGCTTAACTTTCTTGCCCTCGTGTAAAAACGCATATACTGGGTTTATCTACTTCCAACCATTGATGCCTTGAGACTACCCTTGTCTCAAAAATCGTGCCCATTGTCTCCAGGCATTAAAATACTGTGTATAGTCTGCATATTAGTGCTAGTACATACACAATATCAATTTTGATGCCATTATCTGAACTGTTACTATCCGTGTTCTGATACCGTCACTGTGTGTATCGATTCTTCTATCCAGTGCACTAATCCTATTGATACCATTAACTAGGCACTGGTACCTCCTTTGCATGTGTTGATTCTATTGTTGATACCACTGACACCACTCTGATATTGCTGGTACCATCCTGTTACTACTATTATGAGTGCGGGTGTCGTTACTATATGCGCTGAGCCATCAATACCATCAACTGGGTACTGGTATTGCCTCTACATGCATACTGATACTACTACTTTCTGATACCACTGATACCATCATGATATCATTTCTAAGTGCGCCGGTACCACTAATACTACTATCTGGGTATTGATATCATCTTAGAATGCCCTGATACCCCTACTCCCTGATACCATTGTTACTGTATTGATACCGCTGGTACTCTCCTGATACTTGTGGTCCCTTCCTCAAATCGGTATTACACCACTTGTTGCCCTCCGTGTAACCCCCTGCCTTAATAAGCATAATTATAATTCAAAATTCAGAATTGAAATGAAATAGAGACCAATAATAATAAAACTCACTTTCGATCCCTTCCTTACGGTAGGGTTTTCACAAACATTTTCAAAATTTCTGCCTTCCCTGGTCTCAAATTCCATACCTCGAATATAATTACCCTGTACAGTTGAATCACATTTAAACATATCAGAGTGTGAAACAGAAATCCCGGTAACCCCCGGGTCATGTATATACTAACTATCTGGTTTATAATTTCCAACTAGGGGATTACATACTGTAATCAAAATATTATTTATATTCAAAAATAATATACAGTGATCCCAAAATCCAAAGTGGATAGCCAACAATCCCAAAACTAAATATCTCTGCAAGGTTCTAGCCGCTCCTAGTCGTCCTTTCCTCCTTGGAGCCACTTGCCCTGTCTGTAAGGTTAGTCAATGGAAAGAATGAGATTCAAAAGAATCCTAGTAGTAACAAATCACTCATACAACATGTAATCACATAGCATGTAAGTAAATCATCAAGCAGCATCACAACATAAAACACAGCACGCAGGTTGCCATATATGCACACAATCATATAGTCTCATCCCCTGGATTCCACCGCCCTGAAGGTACGATCCTCCCACCGTCTCCACTGATGGGCCGCAGGTGATAGACCCACAAACAATGATCAGACAAATAAATAATGTATCATATATAGTATAAGGGAAAGAGTCACTACCTTGTTCTTTCCTGACTTGCTCCGGCACAGTTCGTTCACGACTAGGGCAAATGTCAAAGCCTATAGACCAAAATCAAGGACGATAGGTTATTCTCTATTCCAAATTCTTTCTTTTTATAATTCTTAAGGTTGGTTATCATTTGAACTCTTTAAGTGGCTACTGGAAGCTAAGACATATGCCTAAAGGTTTGGGAACACTTAACCAAAGATCACTTTTTCTGAAGCTTAACATTGATTTTTGGACTCTGACACTGTAATATCCAAAAATATACTCAAGAGCTAAATGTACAGAATAGATGGTGGGATTAGTGATAGAATTACCTCTGGAAATTTTGTTATGACTTTAGTCAAGTTTCACATGCAAGATTGGCAATTAAATATTATATTACAAGATGATATTTTACAAGATCATCTTCTTCTTCAAAAGGCCATGATTCACGTATGACAAGAGGGAAAAGTATGAGTAAATACATATTGGCTACTACATATGACATGTGAAGGCAATTTGACCAAGTTGTAAAAGATGATGACTAAGTCAACAATTTCAACTAAAGAAGTAATATTTGAAGACTTGAAATTATGATTAATTGAAGAAGCCCTTTTGGCTATTCCATGGGCTACAATTCGTATGGCATGAAGAGGAAAAGAAAGTATGTTGAATTTAGTCAACAATCACAACTAAAGTAAGGAGGTAAATATTGATAATTCAAGAAGCTTTCTTTTGGTTACTTTAAGAGCTATTTTCGTTGCAATAAAGAGAGAAAGAGAAATACATGAAAGACCAAGTAAGGAGATGAGGACTTGGTCAATAATTGTAGGCCAAACATAAAATGAAATCTTGAATGCAAAGGGCAACCATTTCGGTCAAAAAGGGAGGAAGAAGGAAAGAGAAAAGTTGAAGAAAAATATACTTAGTTAATTCACCATAAGTGCATGACCAAGTGAAGTAATTTTCACCACAACTCTTGTAACCCCCATCACGATCAAGGCCGAGATTAGTGTTTAATAAACATAATCATGTTGAATTAGAGACCATAAGATGCTTTGGGACTTATTTAAAAGTAAATATCCCAAAGACAGGGTTTACAAAAACTTTTCTAAAATACCATCAATAATGGTCTCATAGTCACATTACAAATTCACGATTGGCCTGTTCAGGTTGATTTCATTCATACATATCAGAGTACACAGTAAATTCCCGATACACTCGGGTTTCATTAATCGATAAAGGGTTCTACAAAGGCTCAAAGCCCATAATTCAAACCCTTAACTTGGGGATTACATGAAACTAGTCACACATCCCGATACATATACAAATGATCAAAAATATCCAAATGATTTACAATGATAACCAATAACCAAAAAGGAACTCCTAACATGGAGCTTTACCCGCTCTTCGTCACCCGTTTGCCTTTTGATCCTTTAGCCCTGTCTAAAACATGGTTTTTGGGAGAGTGAGATTCTAAGGAATCCCCATAGTGTCAAATCAATCATAGTATGTACAACAATAAGGCATGAAATCAAATCATTATCCACACAAGCAACTACAATGGCAGTTCAACGGCAATGGTTAGTATGACACATGTCATCCCTTACGATTGCTCACACTGCATTGCACAACACAATCCATACAATATATTTCACCACAGCTGGGATTCATATAAAGCATTTCATAACGCATGCCACACTGGCAAAATACACACAAACCACGGCTGGATTCACAAACGCCGTCCCACGGGTCAGATTCACAAAGATCCATGTCGATTACAATGGCAGTCCAGCGACCGACCTAGAGATGACCAGCGTTAATCCCTATACAGCTCACACTGACCTGCTCACGTTGAAATGGACCATGGCACATTCACAATTCACAAATCACATGATAAGTTATGCATACCAAAACATCATACACAACATGAGAGAAGAGTTACTACCTGAGTTCTTCCGGGCGTTCCTTGGCACCGGTCTCTCCCGCGTCGGGCAAATATTGTATCCTAGAATCATAATTAGGGACGAAGAGTTATTTCTCTATTCTAATTCTCAATAACTTCTTAACACTTAATTGGTTATCATTAATACTCTTTAAGTACTCAAGAATACCTCTAACAATAGCCCTAAGGGGTTGGAAGACTATCCCCAAAGATCCCCTTTTAAAGACTCAAAACTGATATTTTCCATTGTTTCACTCGAGTGAAGACGGCCTTACTCGAGTGATGGTACGGCCTGCACTCGGGTGACAGAAAGTGAAGGCTAGCGAGTGAACACCCGAGAGCACAAGAAACGTTTCAGAGAACGAGAACACTCGAGCACTCAGGGCCTCACTTGAGTGGTAGCCAAATGCCACACTTGAGCACTAGAGAGTGAAGTCTAGGAAGTGAGGACCCGAGAGCAATTTGGAACTTTCAAGGATCCGGAGCACTCGAGCACAGCCTATAGCACTCGAGTGAATACCACCTACCCGCGAGTGAGAAGGCACACTGTTGCACCAGAATCGCGAGTGACAACTTGAGAGGCAAGCCTTTGGTGTCTAATACACGAGCACTCGAGTGAGAGGAGGCTCACTCGAGTGATGTCCCACTTCACTTGCAAGTTAGGCAACACTTGCCCTTACACACAGAAGTGCAACAAGAACACAAGAAGCAGAACACGAAGTTGCACTACCACACTCGAGTGGAACTCATCCTCACTTGAGTGATGTTCATCCTGCACTCGAGTGAAACCTGTTAGGATCAGTAGGCACAGCAGAAGAATTTTAAAAATTTTCACCGATCCTAATCGACGATCTATCAACGGCGTTTAAACCAAGTTGGAAGGATTCATACCTTTTTTATGATTCAGAGTTTTCACGATCTCTAGGAGCCAACACGTCAGGTCCGCTCCCTCTACTGGTATCCACACGAATGCTCTCCAACCGAAACTGCGTGCTAGCGCCTCTAATGTCTCCTAGGGTTTCACTTGCGGCTCTCAATTCTCATGTGCATATGAATATGTCTGCTCTATCAAGTTTATAACCTATGAGGGCTATTTTCAAATTTCAAAATTAATCATCATTAATTTCAAAATTAATTAACAATTAATTATCTTGATGAGCTAATTAAATAAATTCAGTTTAAATTAAATCTGTCCAACAGTTTTAATTTAATCTATTTATTTAATCCAAATAAAGAGCCATTAGATTTAATTTATCTTCATAAATTAAATCTGAGATACTATATCTCTATCATGTTAGTTATTAAATTCAATATATCTTAATAAATTAATTTTAAAACTAACACAATATAATAATATCATATAATATATATACATACATATATATATATATATAAGATATATATTTCGAAAATATATCTATATAATATTATTAATGAATTTTATATTATATATATATATATAAATATAAAATTCATCTACCCTAAATTAAACATTATCTCGTGTTGGGCCATTCTTGTGTGCGACCCTGTAGGCCCATATGAAGTTGGCAGTGGGCCAATAACTATACTAACCCAAAAGTCGCAAGCGGCCTCTAGCAAGACATTATGACTACCCAATTCATATAAGGATCGTTATCACGATGCAACCTGTCATACAACCATGTCACGTCCCTTTTGTCACATGATATATCGATCAAGGATAAGGCATGGATAATGTCATCCTCTTGTTCCTGACCATTACTTTCTCGATTCCTGAGTAGCCTGATAACAGAGACAGAAACTCCTTTCATCATAGTATGGCCATACATTTCTCAGACTCACTCATCGAGGGGCCCAGTAATATCTCTCTACTAATGTGAGGGACAAATTCCATCTTGATCATTTATATTCCTCTGCATGAAAAACCATTAAGCCCGATCGTAGCCTTTATCATCACCCGGTCAAAAGTGACTTTTGACTAGTTCAAAGCTTAGCAACTCTCATGTAGGAATCCATGATGACCTCAGGTCTAAGGGCATTGTGACGTGGTTATACATGAGAAAAGCTTATTACTTGATCCATATAGCTTTCTCATAGTGGGTCGGTCCAGCACCTTGTACTCTTACAAGTACCTAAGACTTTGATTCGTATCTCCATATCTTATCAAAGTCATATTGGTCATGTTTCATCTCTACTCCCGCATAGATGACCGACTAGGGACATTTTAGGACAATCTTTATGAATTATCCAAGGATACAATTATCACAGTTAACATGCAAATAATATGATAACAGAATGGAGAAATTTCATTAAAATAATAATGTTCAAAGTACAATGATTGGCCCTTAGGGCACAATTTCCAACATCCTCCCACTTGCCCTAGGTGCAATCATTAATTTTCCTAAATCTCATTGCCCTAACATGACGCTCATGCTTTGCCTGTGCAAGTGGCTTAGTAAGAGGATCAGCAACATTATCTTCTCCTGCTACTTTGCATATCTTTATATCACCTCTATCATTGATTTCTCTAATAAGATGAAATCGCTAGAGTATATGCTTGGTCCTTTGATGTGACCTAGGCTCCTTGGCTTGTGCAATAGCACCGCTATTGTCACGAACAAATCTATTGGATTTGAGATGGTAGGCACCACTCCTAGTTCAGTAATGAACTTTCTGATCCAAACGGCTTCTTTAGCTGCATCTAATGCTGCTATATACTCAGCTTCTGTTGCAGAATCTGCTATAGTACTCTGCTTGGAGCTCTTCCATCTTACTACTCCACTATTAAGGAGGAATACATATTCAGATTGCGATTTAAGGTCGTCTTGGTCAGTTTGGAAACTTGCATCTGTGTAACCGGTTACACAGAGCTCATCATCCAATCCACCATAGACCAAAATAAGTCCTTAGTCCTTCTAAGTACTTTAGGATATTCTTGACGGCAGTCCAATGACCCTCACCAGGATCTTATTGGTATCTGCTGGTCATACTTAAGGCAAACGAGACATCCGGTCGAGTACATAAAATGGCATACATGATGGATCCAATGGCCGAGGCATATAGAACCTTACTTATGCGATCTCGCTGATCAGGTGTACTAGGACACAGATCCTTGCTAAGATGGATGCCATGAGACATGGGCATGTAACCCCTTTTTGAATCATGCATACTGAACCTATGTAGTATCTTGTCTATGTACGTGCTCTGACTTAGGCCTATTAGTCTTTTGGATCTATCCTTATAGATCCTAATCCCTAGGATATAGGTAGCTTCACCTAAGTCTTTCATTGAAAAGGACTTTCCTAACCAAGACTTGACACTCTGCAAGGTAGGAATATCATTCCCAATGAGTAGGATGTCATCTACATAAAGCACTAGAAATACAACTATGCTCCCACTAATCTTCTTGTAAACACAAGGTTCATCGATGTTTTGAATGAATATAAACTCTTTGACTACTTCATCAAAACGATGATTCCAGCTCCGAGATGCTTGCTTCAATATATAAATGGATCTTTGAAGCTTGCAAATTTTACCAGAGTCCTCTGGACGCACAAAACCTTTAGGTTGTGTCATGTACACATCCTCAAGCAGCTTTCCATTAAGGAAGGCTGTTTTGACATCCATCTGCCATATTTCATAGTCATAATATGCTGCAATGGCAAGAAGGATTCTGATTGATTTGGCCATTGCAACTGGGGAAAAGGTTTCATCATAGTCAATACCATGAGTTTGAGTGAATCCTTTTGCAACCAGTCATGCCTTGAAGATATTTACATTGCCATCCATGTCAGTTTTCTCCTTGAAAACCCATTTGCACCCAATGGTTTTTACACCTTCAGGTAGATCGACTAAGGTCCATACCTGATTGTCGTATATGGATTGCATTTCAGACTTCATGGCTTTTAGCCATTTCTCAGAGTTTGGTCCCACTGTGGTTTCTCGATAGGTGGTGGGCTCATTTTGCTCAATGAGCAACACATCACGGCCTTCAATAATCAGAAATCCATATCTCTGAGGCTGATGCCGTGTCCTATCAGATCTTCGTAGACCTTGTGTTACTTGAGGAGGCTCAGTAACTTGCTGTGGGTCTTCTCTAATTTCCATCTGTGGTTTTGTACCATCTTGTGGCTCTCAAATTTCTTCGAGATATACGTCGCTCCCACTGGTTGTTTTAGAGACAAACTCTCTTTCTAGAAACTTGCCATTTCGAATAACAAACACTTTATTATCGGTGGGATTGTAACCATAGTATCCTTTCATTTCTTTAGGATACCCTACAAAAAGGCACTTTGTGGATCTGGGTGCTAATTTATCAAAGGCTTGTTGCTTAACATAGACCTCACATCCCCATATCTTGAGAAAAGATAAACTTGGTTTCTTTCCAGTCCATATCTCATATGGTGTCTTTTCAATTGCCTTAGATAGAACACGATTTAGTGTGAACGCAGCTGTCTCTAGGGCATGTCCCCAAAAGGACGGTGGAAGATCTGTTTGACTCATCATAGATCGAACAATATCTAATAGTATTCGATTCCTCCGTTCAGAAATGCCATTCCATTTTGGTGTTCTTGGAGAAGTCAATTGTGAGATTATCCCACAACTCCTAAAATGGTCAATGAATTCTTGGCTCAAATATTCACTACCTCGATCAGATCGAAGTGCTTTAATTTTTTTACCAAGTTGGTTTTCTACTTCATTTTGGAATATTTTGAACATTTCAAAAGATTCAGATTTATGTTTCATTAAATAGATATAGCCATATCTACTAATGTCATCTATAAATGTAATGAAGTAGACATAACCTCCTCTGGAAGCTATATTTAATGGTCCACATACATCTGTATGTATGAGGCCCAATAATTTAGTAGCCCTCTCACTGTGCCCAGTAAAAGGTGCCTTAGTCATCTTTCCTAATAAGCAAGATTTGCATGTATCATATGATTCAAAATCAAATGAGTTTAGAAATCCATCTTGATGGAGTTTAGAAATGCGTTTCTCATTCATGTGGCCTAGACGACAATGCCAGAGGTAGGTCGGATTCAAATTATTTGATTTTATCCTCTTAGTAGTTACGTTATAGATATTCCCATTAGCTTTCTACTGTCCTTTAGACCCTGCACATTTGTACAAATGTGAGAACCACATGCAGTATCTAATACCCATGTAGAGGAAGTAGAAAAATGAATGTCTATAACATAAATACCTGAAGCGATAGCGTCGCTATCCTTCTTGTTCTTTTTTAGATCTTCCAGGTAGAGTTTGCAATTCCTCTTCCAATGACCGGGTTTATTGCAGAAGTAGCAGACTCCTTCCTTTGGAGGCTTTGCCTTCTTGGGTGCAGGCTTGGTTTCGGGCTTGTTTGACTCTTTGGTCTTACCACCTGAGCCATTACCCTTCCATTTGCCCTTCCATTTCTTTTTCATACCCTTTCATTTTTGAACCATTAAAACTATGCTAGGCTTTTTCTTAATGCTTTGCTCAGCAGTTTTGAGCATCCCATGCAGCTCAGAAATTGATTTCTCCATGTTGTTTATGTTGTAGTTCATAACAAACTGGTCATAACTCTTCGGGAGTGAGTTGAGGATCAAATCAGTAGCTAACTCCTGGCTTATGGGAAATCCAATCCTCTCCAGGTGATCAATATAGCCTTTTATCTTTAACACATGAGTACTAACTGATGCACCTTCAGCCATTTTACAGGAATGTAAGGCCTTTGTGGTCTCATACCTTTCTTGCCTTGCCTGTTGCTGGAATATTTCCTCGAGATGTACAATCATCTCATGAGCCTCCATGAGTTCCAGATCTCTTTGGAACTCTGGAACCATAGTGGCAAGCATCAGGCAACCTACATCCACAGAGTCATCCTTATGCTTTGTGTAAGCATCTCTCTGAGCTCTTGGAGCATTGGCTGCAGGCTCCTCAGGAATGGGTTGATCTAGGACATAAGCCTTTCTTTCCTGCTTGAGAACAATTCTCAAGTTCCTGAACCAGTCAAGAAAGTTTGTCCTATTGAGTTTTTCCTTCTCAAGGACCAATGCAAAGATATTCTAGCAGTATTACTAGTCGACATGATTCTACAATTAAAATATGCAAAGTTAGTTAGTAATCTCCCACTAAATTAACAACCCTCAATATAATAATTAGTGGGCTAAGATCCATATTTGGCTTAAACTTAAGTCCGCTTTGACAAGACGCTTAAATTCAAGTTATTTAGGTAGGTAACCTATTTACCAATTACATCACATGTAACTCTTAGATCTTTATGGGATTTAATCATCATATGATCTGGCATGTTTAACCCCATCTAATGCCTTGAGATTTCAAACCGTTTTGTTAATCTCAATTAAGTCAAAACAATAATGAATATTATGAGCAGCACCATTACTCAAGCTTGTCTCATCAAGATAACTCAAGTGCATCCACTTTGGTGGTTTCCACAATTGAGCGATCTAGATTTTGACAAGTATTCATTAATTGACGGCATTATGACTTAAGATTTGATTCAGAGGGCCTAATTAATTAGTTTTGTTTATATGGATGCAATCGTGGTTGTATCTCATACAGATAAATACATATAAACGTAAAAGTAATCATGCAATGATCTCATCAAAAGCAGAATTTAAACGTGATACAACATGGCTTACCTAACCTAAAATCCTCCCAAGCCAACGAGAGGACTTCTCTAAATAAAAAAGAAATACATTGACAGAAACCTCGTTTAAACATTCGAGGGGAGTGAGATGAGAAGAGAATGTACATCGAGAGTATTTAGGGGAAGGCACGGCACGTAGGCCGTATTTAAATATTACAACCTTTGTAAAATTCTAAAGCCATGTTGTTCACCATACCCAAACAAAGATAAATAACAAACCACAACAAGAACTCATACAATATGAAAAGCAATAAATGTCGTGATCAGATTACATGTTTCAAAACCGAAAATGAAACAATTTCAAGATTCAATTTAAACGAAAATGAAAATCAACGGAATTATAAGATCACATCTTTCTAAATAATTTTGTTTAGTATTAACCAAATCACATGCATATTCGAGTGTTTCTTATAAACATGCGTACACATCCCATATATATCACATGTATAAGAATCATAAACTCAATTTAAACACATAATTGATCTGGCTCTGATGCCACTGTTAGGATCGGTAGGCACAGAGGAAGATTTTAAAAATTTTCACCGATCCTAATCGACGATCTATCAACGGCGTTTAAACCAAGTTGGAAGGATTCATACCTTTTTTATGATTCAGAGTTTTCACGATCTCTAGGAGCCAACACGTCAGGTCCGCTCCCTCTACTGGTATCCACACGAATGCTCTCCAACCGAAACTGCGTGCTAGCGCCTCTAATGTCTCCTAGGTTTCACTTGCGGCTCTCAATTCTCATGTGCATATGAATATATCTGCTCTATCAAGTTTATAACCTATGAGGGCTATTTTCAAATTTCAAAATTAATTAACAATTAATTATCTTGATGAGCTAATTAAATAAATTCAGTTTAAATTAAATCTGTCCAACAGTTTTAATTTAACCTATTTATTTAATCCAAATAAAGAGCCATTAGATTTAATTTATCTTCATAAATTAAATCTGAGATACTATATCTCTATCATGTTAGTTATTAAATTTAATATATCTTAATAAATTAAATTTAAAACTAACACAATATAATAATATCATATAATATATATACATATACATATATATAAGATATATATTTTGAAAATATATCTATATAATATTATTAATGAATTTTATATTATATATATATATATAAATATAAAATTCATCCACCCTAAATTAAACATTATCTCGTATTGGGCCATTCTTGTGTGCGACCCTGTAGGCCCATATGAAGTTGGCAGTGGGCCAATAACTATACTAACCCAAAAGTCGCAAGCGGCCTCTAGCAAGACATTACGACTACCCAATTCATATGAGGATCGTTATCACGATGCAACCTGTCATACAACCATGTCACGTCCCTTTTGTCACACAATATATCGATCAAGGATAAGGCATGGATAATGTCATCCTCTTGTTCCTGACCATTACTTTCTCGATTCCTGAGTAGCCTGATAACAGAGACAGAAACTCCTTTCATCATAGTATGGCCATACATTTCTCAGACTCACTCATCGAGGGGCCCAGTAATATCTCTCTACTAATGTGAGGGACAAATTCCATCTTAATCATTCATATTCCTCTGCATGAAAAACCATTAAGCCCGATCGTAGCCTTTATCATCACCCAGTCTAAAGTGACTTTTGACTAGTTCAAAGCTTAGAAACTCTCATGTAGGAATCCATGATGACCTCAGGTCTAAGGGCATTGTGACGTGGTTATACATGAGAAAAGCTTATTACTTGATCCATGTAGCTTTCTCATAGTGGGTCGATCTAGCACCTTGTACTCTTACAAGTGCCTAAGACTTTGATTCGTATCTCCATATCTTATCAAAGTCATATTGGTCATGTTTCATCTCTGCTCCCGCATAGATGACCGACCAGGGACATTTTAGGAGAATCTTTATGAATTATCCAAGGATACAATTATCACAGTTAACATGCAAATAATATGATAACAGAATGGAGAAATTTCATTAAAATAATAATGTTCAAAGTACAATGATTGGCCCTTAGGGCACAATTTCCAACAAAACCCATATCACTCGAGTGATTCTATCAGAACCAGAAAACGCAGAAATCAGAGGCATTTTCTAAATACTTGCCCAATTGATCCTAATAGACACAAAACCTTTACCTAAAGCCACTCCCACAGAAAAACACCCAACAACCTTAATGGGATCATCAGAATCATCATAATCCTACTCCATTATTATGCTTTGGGTTTTGGGCAACAAAATCAACAAAACACCAATCTCATCCACACATCACATTTCAATCACCAATCAATCTATCTATCGTAAAATCATTTCAAGGTACCATTCTCATGCCAAAAACATGCCAAATGAACAGTGGCACTTATTTTCGGATTCAAGCCAAAATTTCCAGAAATTACAAACTAATCCATTTGGCATAAAACTTAGATAGATAGATTGGGTTCACTTACCTCTTTCACTTTGCCAACGGGATTTCTTGGTTCACCAACCTCTAAAATTTCGTGTGGGCTCAAACCAATGCCAATGGCCAAACTAAAAACACCAAAATGAAGCTCTCAACTTAGGGAACAACATTAATACATGAAGTTTAGGCAATGGAGTTCAATTCCTCACCTTAATCACCAGCTTTTTTTCCTTCCCTTGCCCTCAACAATGGCGCCCAAATGCTGAAGAGAAGAGAGAGAGAGAGAGGACAAAAGTAAGAGAGAGAGTGATGAGTGAAGATGAAGGAAAATGATCACTTTTCCCCTCCCCATACCTCTCATGTCAGCTGAAACTAGGAGGGAGGAGAGAGAAATATTTAAAAATTCCTTTGACTTTTCCTATCTCTCCCTTCCTCTCACTTGGACATATGTCTTACTCCCATTGGTTCTCATACAATAAGCAATAAAGTAGTTACTCTAATCCCTCTATTAGCCATTTAATCACATCTCATTTTCCTCTTAGCTAGTAATTAATTTCCCCATTAATTACCAACTTATGGCCAAAATTTCCATTCTTCCAATTTTTCACTAATTATGACATATTAATTAATATAGCCATAAAACACATAATTATTCCAATTAAATTCATAATTATCCACAATAATCATGATTAGCCCATAATCAAAAATTGGGATATTACAACTCTTCTCTACTTTTGCACCATATTTTCGTTTAGACTTTAAGTGATAAGGGAAAGGAAAAATCTGATCAATTATCACTCTCTCTCTCCATCTTCAAGTTGGTTTGCAGCAGCAAA
Source organism: Inga oerstediana (assembly GCA_963210345.1). Taxonomy (NCBI): domain Eukaryota; kingdom Viridiplantae; phylum Streptophyta; class Magnoliopsida; order Fabales; family Fabaceae; genus Inga; species Inga oerstediana. Next base: position 30,773,207 of record OY723406.1, read on the forward strand.
AACGTAGAGGAAGAAAAGCAAGGCTTCAAGGTGAGCTTAATCTTGATTTTTCACCTTCTTAACCTCATCTATGGCTCAAGTGACCTTCATGAAACTTGTTCCTCTCTTCCTTAGCTTCATTTGGTTTTTGTTTTTAAAGAAGAGGAGTTTTCAGCCACCTTGTAAGAACAAAAGTTGAGGAATCAAGAAAAGAACACAAGACGAAGCAAGATGTGAGTAAGAGCATTATGTTGATGTATATGATGCTTTAATTGGCTGAGTTGTGGTGGGCTATTGTGACAGCCCTAATTTCGGTTTTTAGGGTATATTAGGGATCATTAAGCTTTCATCCTATGTATGTGCTTATATGTTGGTTTGGAGGCAAATGAGAAAAGCTTAGTGATTAGATAGTTAAGTGGTTGTTTGTTGTGAAATACCCTAAAATTCTGCCAAAAAAGGACATGAGGAATGAGTGGGAATTTGTTTATTTTGATGTTACCATTGTGTTCTATACAAAAATTGTGTGGGAATAGGTTTGGTTGTTGATTTTGGAGTCATTGGTTAAAAATTGGAAAAACTGTCAAGTGAAACTCTGTACAGGGCAGTCAGGTTGTCTAGACGTTTTGAATGGGCAAATGGTGGCTAAAAATTCTGAAATTTTACAATATTAAATTTCACATTCCAAGCTTCAAAATGGATATATAATTTGTGTCATTTCATCTTTTTTACTGGGAGTAATGACTGTCTAAATTTTGGGATTAAAATTGGAATCTGTTTTGGAGCAATGGTGAATTTTGTGAAATTCTGTAATTGTGTGGTGATTTCTGGTAATGATTCATATTTTTCCTATGAAGAGGACTTAAAGAGCTTTCAATATGCTTTGGGAATACCTCATTTTTATTTTTCTAGAATTAGTTATGATTTTTCAAAGATGCTAAAAAATTCTGACAGATTGGTCACCTATGCGAAAATGGAAGATTTTATGGCATAATGTAATATTGTGGAACTTTAAGGTTAGAAATTAGCCTTTTAGGTTAATTGACCACTTTAGCTCCTTAGTTGACTTGATTTAATGACCATAGTGATAATCAACCCCAAGTATTCTGAGTTATTAAAGAATTGGAATAGGTAATAATTCGTCGTCCTTAATTTTGGTTTATAGGATTCGATATTTGCCCTGTTCGTGATCCACCTGCGCCAAAGCACATTCGGAAAGAATAAGGTAGTGACTCTTTCTATTATACTGTGTATAAAGCGTTGTATGTATGTTGTCATGCATTGTGATGCTTTGAGATACTGCTGCCATTACAGCGAAAGCTGTTGCATAGTATATACAGCCGTGAGTGCTGTCGTATGTGGCGTGAGCTATGCATCATTGTGTTACTGCTAAACGTGATCATACATGCTGTGTGTTTATATACTGTATGAGTGATTTGTTACTACTGGGATTCTCTTGAATCTCATTCTTTCCATTGACTAACCTTACAGACAGAGCAAGTGGCTCCAAGGAGAAACGGACGACCAGGAGTGGCTAGGACCTTGTAAGGATATTTAGTTTTGGGTTGCCGGTTATCCATTTTGGATTTGGGGTCACTGTATAGTTTTGGAATGTAAGTTTGATTTTGGGATATAGTTATGTAATCCCCAAAAAGAGAATCTTGTAAACCCTTAGTACTTATATGACATCCGGGGGTTGCCGAGATTTTTGTTGTACACTCTGATATGTATTAATGTGATATAACTGCACAGGGTAATTATATTCGAAACCTGAACTTGAGATTAGGATTGGGAAACGTTTTAAATGAATTTGTGAAAACCCTACCATAAGGAGGGAGTTAAAAAAATGAGTTATAAATTATCCGTCGGTCTCCAATCCATTTTAGTTATGTGTTATCGAATTATAATTACGCTTATTATGACAGGGGGTTACAGACACTCAAGTGAAGATGGCCTCACTCGAGTGATTTTGTGATTGGCACTCGAGCACAAAAGATCACTCATGCGAGTGTTTGGCCGAGAGCACCAATTGAAACAAGAAATACTCACAGCACTCGAGTACTAGGCCTAGCACTCGAGTGATGGCCTCATGCTCACCCGAGTTCAACCGAGTGAAGCCTAGGAAGTGTTTACCCGAGAGCAACATAATCCTGGACTGAAAAACACACTCGAGCACCACCTCTGGTACTCAAGTGATAACCAATATCACTGGCAGGTGACGAAGTGCACCCTTGTTTCCTACCTGAACACTTAACCGAATTGCTAAAAGAAAAGGAAGAACATGACGCTGCATTCGAGTGAGGCTATCAGAAGCCAGAGTCGCAGCAGCTGACAGAATTTTCCAGATTTGCCAAAACTAATTCCAATGGTTCTAAAACTTCTACCAAATCTCATTCCCGTGTAAAATATCATAAGGAACCTATTGGGAACACTAAAATAACCAAATTCCTATTCAATTAACACGTACTCTGTTTTTAATCAAAATGCAACACAATTCTCTAAATTATCAAACCTCCCAATCCAACTTCAAACTAAATCCATTGGCATCATAACACAATTTACCACCTATTCCATCACAAGGCACAAGCTAATTCATTCATTTCAGAATTAAGCCAAAATCAAGGCAAAATCCAAAGTTCTCAAAACTTAACCAATGACCAAAACAATTATACCAAAATACTACAAATGCTCACCTCTTCAACTTCCAATGATTAGCTTCTTGATTCTCTAGCTTCCAAATTTGTGCAAACTCCAAAACACCTTCTTCCAAAATTCTGAAACCATAGGATTAAAGCTCTCAACCTCTTGAACAACATTAATGAAAACCATTTGAGCTAAAGAGAGCCTTCCACAAGTCAAAATCCTACCTTTTCTTTTCTCTTTCTTTCTTCTCTTGTGCGAAAATGGAGAATGATGAGAGAGAAAGTGAGGAAATGATGAAGATGCAGATTTTTCCCTTTTCCCATGCACACCAACCGACTTGGAAGAGGAGAGGGAAGAGAAAAAATGAGTTTGAAACTTTGACCTTATTCAATAGTCCACAACTTGCCACTTGTCATGATCTTGATTCACCTTCCATGATCACACATGAAATCCTATACATGGAATTCCACCCCATTGATCACTCAATCCTAGCCATTGATCCTTAAATTACCAAGGAGTTTCCTCTTCGGTAACTAACCAATTGTCCTTAAATTTCCCATTTTGCCCCTGATTATCACAACATTTTCTATATCATCATCAAGCACATTTTATATCACAATTCACGTTATATACTTCAAAAGTATTTAATTAACAATAATTACACTACTCTTGAAGTCATTAGCCCTTAATCCCAAGTTGGGGCATTACACTCCGGGTACTTGAAATTTGATCGGGAAGATACACTCTATTGGAATCTCCTGTCCGTGCATATTTCCTATCACTATGCAAACAAAACCATATCAGTATACCATTCTAGTAATGCCAGAACCGCTTATTAGCTCTGCCAGAACCACTTGGGCTTCGATACAAAAAATGTAACACCCGTTTCAATTTTGATATACACAGAGTAATAGGGACCAAGTTCCACAGGCATACAGAAAAGTAAATAAATACTGATAAAAGTATTTGTTTACAGACCAGGGTTAAAATATTGAAGGCGACAATATTTACAGGATATCCAAGAGTATTTTAAACATAAACTATCTATAACCATGAACTTTATCTTCGCCTTGAGACACATGCCTGTTAATTCCCTTTATCTATGTTCTTTCCTTTTGATCCACTGGCACCCGCTGAGATGTTTGGTTTAGAAAAAGAGGTGAGATCCTAAGGAATCCTAGTAGAAACATGTTATCGTTCATATAAAATGGAAAAAGTAAATATGATATGCGCCATGTATACACCAATTAATGAACAATATAACACATCATTGACATATCATCATCACATCATCGTCATGTATATATGAGTAGGGCCCAGCCCTACTAATCGTACACCAGTTGGATTCTTATCCAACTCCCAGTGTAAGTGCACCTCTGGTACTAACTGCTCTTTCTAGGAAAACCATGCTGATTAATATAGTACATTTACAAACAATGGCGACTACACAATCATATGAACTATGGCATGATGTATGAAAGATAATGTTCCTACCTCAAGTCTCTTTCACCTCATTTGGGTGTATCTCGAAAAGCGTGCCAACCTTCAGCTCCCAACTAGGTCTTAAAATATTAAATGGAAAAGAATTAGGTTATAACCTATCCATGTACCATTTTAGACACTTCTATAGTGTTTATTGTGGTCATATTAGTTTATGGTGAAAATTTACCAACATGCCGTCGGGACCCTGACCCAACCCCGCCGTACCTAGCCCGACTGTACTTTTCCCAAAATTTTAACATGGGCTATCCTAACATATTTTTGCCCAAGGAATCTATTACGAGCTCAGAATTAGCAAATTTAATGTCAAATTATGAAATTGCCCTTGACAGCACTACTTTAGGGTTTCTGGGGCGTTTTTTTAATTATGTTTTTTCGGGCTTTTCTGAAAAAGTGATCAACTGTAACCCTACCTAATTTTCCCTCCTGAACCCAATGGAACCATCATGTTATTGAAAATCCAACTCCATCCTTCCAGAACAGTGTTGGCTAAAACTCACCAAGGAAAAAGGGAAAATTGAAGTTTTGTGTTTTAATCTTTAAAGCTTACACCTTTCCACTTCTAATCCTTTTTAAAGCCATTTAAACACATACTAACCATGATTTGAAGAAATTTGGGTAGCATAACTCCTTAGGGTTAGCACTTTCAAATTTACAAACTTAACAACCAATCACCAAATCCAACCATAAGAAATATTAACTAAATGGTTTATGACATGTGCTTTGCACTTGACCATATCTCCTCCTAATAGTGTCATAAGCTTCTCATTACTTTTAGACTAATCTTCCCACCTTTTTGGCCTAAATGTGACGCCACTTAGGGTCCTCACAAACCCGATTGAACTTCATTTAATGACCTTAAGCAATTACCCAAAATATATTATTTTATGACAATTCTCACATGTGCTTGCTTAAGATGATGACACTTGTACTTGATCTTATCCTCTTCAATTATGTGTCATAAAGTTAAATTAAGATTGAACAAATCTCTCTTCCCCTTTGGTTAGCCCAACATGCCATTAGGGCCCTTCATGCATATAATATGGGCTTCAATTCCATTGATCAAACCACATGTACAAAAATATTATTTCACTCTTAATTTGAACATGTGCACATACTTTATCAATTATAATTAAATCCCTTGTCTTAGGAGAATGACACTTGGCATGCTTATGAGTCAAATAATTATTCCTCTCTCCTATTTCTTTATTCCACAATTCACACAATTGTCATTACATTTATTTCATCAAATTCGCAACAATTGCCAATTTTGGCAGATTTTTTGACCAAATTTTAAAAAATCATAACTAAATTTGTTTACATCATTTCAAAGTGATTCCAAAGGCTATGGAATCCTTATTGAGTCTAGCTTCAAGGAAAAATCTAGAATTTAGTCAGTTGGAAGCACATCATTCCCATATTTCATTTCTTTGAACGCTGCTCTAAAGACTTTCCAGATTTTCTAAGCTAATTTCAAAAATTCATAACTCTTTGTATATAGTTTTAAATGTTTCATATGACCTATAAAATTAAAGCTTAAGATGTCAACTTTCATTCTGTAAAATTTTGAAATTTTTACTCATTATTTGGTCTTCAAAAACTACATGACAAACTCACTTCCTCGTAGGCGATTTAACTGAAAACACTGTTCACCTTTCAATTTCTAATATTTAATTCTTTTGGCTGTAAATATTCACCATTTTATTGAATATATAACTTAATTACAATATATTCTTGGTAAATAAAATTTGGGGTGTTACATATATCGAGGCGGAGGTCACGTACAAATATATAATGCTTAAACATAATAGTTAATTATGTGCATCGTCATGTATTACAAGACAAAATTCACGAAAACGCAAAAATAACGGTTGTAGTTAATAACTGTAATTTATTTAGCGATAAAAGTGATGGGTCTTTTGAAACAACCATCATTTACTACTTACAAATGATTCGACCTCCAACCCCTTATATCAGCGAAGACAAAACATAACAGTTTCTAGAAACAACTGTTATGTAACACTTTCAAATGATCTGGCTTCCCCAAGTACCAGTTCATTGGTCATAACCCTTCATAACGTCGTCGGACCTTTATAAGTCATAACCCTTCATAACATCTGTTATATATTTATTTAAACTAACCTATTCTTTGTGATTTTACTACGTTTCTTTATCGGCCTCGTCCTTCTCTCTATCATGTTAACATCTCAAGGAGATCCTCCGCCACCGCTACCACCACTACCACCACTTCTCCTCCTCCTCCTCCTCCTGAAATAGAGGCTAGGATGCAATTACTGCCAAGCCTTAACCACCGCACAAGGCGTCTCACGGCATATGCCAATGACCAAAAAAGGAAGTTGAACCTCATACTTCATCATAATGAGGTTGAATATGACATGCATTCAGACCCTCATCTCCTTCCTCTGATGATGAGAATGAAGAGGATGAAGAGGAGGAGGAGGATGGCAGTAGTATTGGTAATGATGATTGAACACCACTATTGTATTTTTAAAATATTTACAAAATAGATTAAAAAAACAACTTCATACTTCATGGTGATTAATTAGTAACTGTAAAGTATTCCTTTACCGTGGTTCCAAAAAACCAACATACTTAACAGTTCTAACTTAATAAACGTAAATTGAAGCTTATGAAACATTTTCTCTTCCCCTCACAGATCGACTCTAGGTGCCTCCTCATTACCTAATGATCATCAAGAGAACCAAGTACCCTTCCATTAAGTCTTGTTCAACTTCTAACGTGTTCAATGATGGTTCTTTTCTAACCCTTCATTTGTTTCAGATGTCTATTTAAACTCCCTATTTTCATTTGTTTTCCATACATTTGTTCATCGTATCCTCTTTTTGTTCACTCAATCGCAAAGATGAAACATCATGCAGAAGAATTTCTAGAAAGCTCTCAGTGCTATCCTTTACCTCCTCCTCCTCTCCGTTATCAGCCATCGCTGCCTTTGCCTCCACCTCTTCGTCCTCCACCGCCTCTATATCCTATGCTTCCACAACTGGAGGTAATACTATGGCATGCAAAACTCACTGATCATGCAATAAGGAGGCTTTCTTTATACCTCTCGAGTATAAATGGAAGGTCAATCTTATACTTGATGAGTATGAGATTGGCCATGATCCCGACAATGATCCAAGCCACTCTTATGGTGACAAGTAGCCTGATGAACTATCTACTATCTGTTTTTTAAATATACTATTATAAAAAAAATAACATAACAATGATTATAGTTACTATAAAACAACTATTATGAAATACGATAAATAACAATTCGTTAACTGTTCTTTTGAAACAAACATCATGAATTTGTAGGTAGATAACTATGTTTATACAACAACCATCATCAAGCTCATGGTGAGGAAAATAACATATATAATTACTTGGACTGATTCCTCTTCAACTTCCATCGCACACTTCACTTCCAATCTATTTAAACTCCTTATTTTCATACATTTTCTTGACCCTTTTCCTCTGCTATCCTCATCATCAAGGTCAAGTGACGCGCTAAAGAAATGCTGGAGATTTGTCCTCCCCAACCTCCACCTCCTTCTCCTCCTCGTGTTGCTTCTGAAGAAAAGCTGAAGATTCCTCCTTCCAAGCTACTCCTCCTCCTCCTTCCCAGCCTGCTCCTGCTTCGCTTCCTCCTCCTTAAACCCCACTTGCTTCCCTCCTCTTCCTACCAAACCTCCATGTCCTTCTTGTGCTCCTCTATCCCAACCTTCTCTTTCGCCTCCTTACTGCTATTGCTTCCGCATCACTCATACTCACCTTGTCATATGATTTAGATCACTCTTATGAGGATGATGGGTAGGTTTTATTTATTTCTATTTTTAATTTATATATATATAATTATATTAATGTAATGGCTTAAATTTATATAAAAAAATAATAACATGCCTTATGGTTGTTATTAAAGAATCGTGATAAACATACCTTTCAGTAAATTAATTAAAATAACTGTTATAAAGGTAAAAATATAATTTACGGTTCTTACCAATTAACCGTTATATAAGACCTTAAACATTGTTGATTTCTTCATAACATACCTCACAGTTACTTGAATATAGCTATTGTAAAAAAAAACTATTAGCAATCTTACAAACTAACCGTTACGTAAGACCTTAAAATCTACAATTGGGGTTTATTTGTCAAACATCCAATCAGCTTGACATTTGAAAACTTTTGCACTCAATCAAAAGTTATAGATCTTTTACCTTTGAGAAAGTTGTCCGTTCAACCTTAAAGTTTTCTTTCTTCAACTTTCGGCCAGGTTGACATATGGTTCGTAGTTTTTCTTTCATTGTAAATTTTTATGAATTTATTCTGGGTGTGGATAATTATTGGGTTTTAATTGGAGTTTTTGTTTCTACATGATTTATGCTAGATGGGGTCTTTGAATAAGCAGTGTATGTATGTTGATTGGCTATTGAAAGACTACTGAGATAGGGCAACATATTTTCTTGAATTTGCCTTTGAACATCATCTCCAAACGAAAATTTGATTCTTTGCCCCTATGTAAAGTGTGGCAATATATAGTGGTGTGATCGATAAACTTGTATGTCGCACTTAGTGATTTAGGGAATCAATCCTACTTATACATGCTGGAAGAGGCATGGGAAGACAATCAGTAGGGCAGTTGAACATATGAAAAGTTATACATCACATGATTTTGACATAAGTGCATTTGACGCCAACCATCTCAATGATATGGCCAAGGCAGTAGAAGAGGACCTCCGGGATTGTCCTAAAATGATGAAAACTCTTAAGGATGCAAGGTGAAGCCATTATATGAGGGGTCCACTGAGTTTACTTTATTGAATGTTATGTTGATGTTGCGTAACTTGAAGGTGAGAAATTGGTAGTCTAATACGAGCTTCACATAATTGCTCGAGGCTTTGAATAAAATGCTACTGACCAAAAACATGCTTCTACTCAAATATATGCCACAAAGAAGATGTTATGCTTGTCGGCCTTAGCTACGAGAAGATATATACTTTCCCCATCGATTGAGTCTTGTTTAGGAATGAATATACATCGCAAACACATTGTTCCATGTGTGAGGATCCATACTGCTAATAGAACAGGAAGAGCCTGAATAAGGCGTTATGGTATTTGCCTATTATACCAAGATTCAAATGCCTATATAGAAATCCTAATGATGCAAAAAATTTGAGGTGCCATACAGATGAAAGGACATATGACGGCATGCTTTGACATCCTGCTGATTCTCCAGAATGAAAGAATTTTAATATGAACCATCCCAAATTTGCTAAAGAAGATAGAAACCTATGCCTTACATTGGCTACTGATGGGACGAACTTATTTAGGATGCAAAGTAATGCCCATAGCACATGGCCGGTAAAATTGTTTATATATAATCTTCCTCTATGGCTCCATATGAAGAGCAAGTACTCAATGTTGTCCATGCTAATTTCAAGGCCTACACAACTCAGGAATGACATAAATTTCTAGCTGGCTCTACTAATTGAAGACTTGAAGCGCTTGTGGGATGATGGGTCCATGGTGTATGATGCTCACGAGGAAGAACAGTCCAACTTGATAGACATGCTATTTGGAACTATCTATGACTTTTCTGCATATGGTAATTTATTAGGATACATCATTAAAAGCCAACTTGAATGTCCAATTTGTGAAGAGGGTATGCATTCAATTAAATTGAAGCATGGTATGAAGAATTCCTATATGGGACATCAAAGATGGCTGCTTTAAAAGTATCCTTACTGACATTTAAAAAAATATTTCAATAGGAAATCAGAAGATGGCGGGGCACCTCAACTAGGTAGAAGAAGATGTCCATTTTTTTTGCTTGCCTTTTTGGAGGACCTTAGATGTGAGACATTTTCTTAATGTTATACACATTAAGGAAATTGTGTGTGAAAGTATTGTTGGCACATTACTCCATATGCCAGGGAAGATCAAAGATGGCATAAATATTAGGCTAGATATGGTTGATATAGGAATAAGGGAAGAATTAGCATCAGAGGAGAAGGGAAGCCATACATTTCTTCATCCTTATGAGGTGCGAGCTTCAATGACCAAGTTATATTTCTTCTTTAAGTCACTTTACAGTATTAATGAGTTCACTTTTTACACCAAGGAGCAATATGACAAAAGTAAAATGTAAAATAGTGGTGCAACTCTTGTCACTTACACCATGCTTGCATCGAGTTCAAAAGATAGAAATCCTATCTATATGAAGATGTCATACTTTAGTGTGATTGAGTATTCTGGAAGTTGGATTATATTCGCTTACGGGTTCCCATTTTTTATTGCAAGTGGGTTGACAATAATCACAGCATGAGAATTGATGACTTAGGCTTGATACAATTGAATTTGAACAAGGAAGGGTATAAATGTAACCCCCTGCCTTAAATAGCGTAATTATAATTCGATATTACGTAATTAAATTGGTTTAAAGACCGTCGAATAGTTCAAAACTCATTTAGAACTCCCTGTGAAGTAGGGACTTTATAAAATTTTCAAGACTTCTTTCCTATTCCGGTCTCAAGTTCAATTATTGAATATAATCACCTGTGCAGTTAATTCACATTCATTCATATCAGAATATATAATAGCAATCCCGGCAACCCCCGGGTTCCATTCATACACAAAAAGGGTTTACAACCTCCATATAGGGGACTACACAACTACGTTCAACTACTCTTTACAACCAACATAATATACAGACACCCTGTCCAACAGGTTTAACCAACATAACCAAAATAAATGTCCCTACAGGATTCTAACCGCTCCGGGTCGTACGCTTCTCCTTAGAGCCACTCGCCCTGTCTGAAAGGTTAGTTAAAGGAAAGAATGAGATTCAAGAGAATCCCAGTAGTAACAAAACATTTATACCACACATAAGCACACAGCATGTAAGCAAATCATCATACAGCAGCAGCACCACAAATCACACTCCACCCTCATCCCCTTTCTCCGCCGGGAAGGCACACCGCCCTAACCCGAACCGTTGTTAGCTACTCAGGGACTATTGGTATAACGGTGTTTACACATATTCACAATGTTGCAGCATACGAGTTTATCACAAATCAATGATAATACACACATACAATGCATCACATATGGTACGAAAGAAAAGTTACTACCTCGTTCCTTTCTGACGTTCGCTGGCGTAGTTGGCTCACGAGGGCGGCAAATATCAAAGCCTATAAACAAAATCAAGAATGGTGGATTAATTCCCTACCCCCAATTCCTACTTTCAAACACTTAGAATAGGTTCCATATGAGTCCCTTAAATGGTTATAACAAACTCAAAGAGAACCTAAAAGGATTGGAGAATTCTAGGTTGGAAATTGCTTTGCAAACTCACAAAGTGCTGAAAATTGGGTTCTGGCTGCAGCCAAGAATTCTCTGGCTGCAGCCAAAAATGGCTAAAAACGTCACAGAAACATTTTGGCTGCAGCCAAGAATTTCTGGCTGCGGCCAGGACACACACAGAAAGTTTTGTGCTGCAGCCAAGATTTTCTGCTGCAGCCAAGGAAAATTTGAAAAATCATAACTAATTCTAGAAAAATCAAAATGAGGTGATCCCAAAGCCAAATGAAAGCTATTTAAGTCCTATTTCAAGGAAAAATATTGGCCATTACTGGAAATCACCACAAAAATCCAGATTTACCAAAAACCTAACGTTGTGCCAAAACTGGGTCCAGTTTTGATGCCGAACTTTGGACAGTTCAAACTCCCAGCTCAAAAAGCGAAATGACACAAAGTTTATGTCCATTTTGAAGCTTGAGATGTGAACTTTAAGACTGGAAAGTTTCATAATTTTTCAACATCATTTGCCCAGTCAAAACGTCCACACCATCTGACTGTCCAGAACAGACTTACATTGACCAGATTTTCCAAATTTTGCCAATTGGCTTCCAATGGTCCCTAATTTCAAATCACATACTATCCTTACACAATTTGGCTCAAGGAACACATTGGAGCCATCAAAATGACCATATTCATTATCCATGGGCAAGTTCTACCACTATCACCACACATCACCTTAACATCTCCAATCAACACACACATTGCAATCCATTCCATCCCATCCCAAAATTCCAAATCAACTCCCATGGCTCAAAGACACAATTTAACACCACATTCTCTACCACACACTAACCAATTCAAGCATTCAAATTAGACCAAAAATCAGGGCAAAAATTCGAAATTCCCAAAACCAAACCAATGACCACAACAATTATACCAAAAGGTATCACATACTCATTACAACTTCTTTCCAAAGCTATTTCTTTGATTCACCAACTTTCAAATCCCCACAAGTTCTCAAACTCCACTAATAAAAAATATGAAACCATAGGAATAAAGCTCTCAACCCCTTGAACAATATTAATAAAGGTGAGTTGAGCATTTAGGGAGACCTTACCTAAAACTCAAGCTCCTTCTTTCTCTTTCTTGCTTGTTCTTGGCGAAAATGGAGGAGAGATGAGAAGTGAGAAGATGATGATGGAATCAGAATTTTTTTGGTGCACTTAGGCCCTTGGCCGACTTAAAATGGAGGAGGGAAAGGAGTTGCAATTGTTGACTCTTTGACCTCAATCCATGGTTCTTGTGTTTACATGTGTCAACATCTTGTGCCCCCTTCTAAACCCTCACATGAGCACATGCACACACAATCCCACTCCTTTGCTTATTCAATCTTAGCCATTGAAATCAATTATCAATGAGTTTCCTCTTCGGTAACTGTCCAATCGGTCGGTAAATTTACCGTTTTTCCCCTGATTGTCACAATGCTTAATAAACCATCATCAAACACATTTGCATCATAATTCACATTATTTACTTCAAGAGTGTTTAATTAGCATTAATTACATCACTTTGAAGTTATTAGCCCTTAATTACAATTTGGGATATTACAATAAAGAAGAGCATTTCATTTTGGCTTCTCAAGCTAAACAAATGTTTTATGTCCATGATCCTTCTAAACATGGATGGTCTATTATTTTGTTGACAAATAAATTGATTGATAAGGAATTGGATGATGGAGTTGAGGATGATCCATTCAGTGGGACGTCACTTAAACTATTAAATTTGGATAAAGAAGATGCTTCGTACATCAGGCATGATTATAATGAAGGCATTTGGGTTTCAAAGAGGAAAAAATTATTACTTGACAAGAAGAGAAGAATTCAAGCAAAAAAATTAAATTATAAAAAGCTAATAATAGGAAAAGAAAAAGAGGCACTTAATTTCTATATTTTGACTATGTATTGTTGTTTTCTTGCTGCTGGGCTCGGTTAATTTCTATGTTTTTATAGATGGTCTATTGTATTATTATTTGTTTATGTGTTGTTTATGAAAGCAAGTGGAAATCGATAGCAATACCCCCTAATTTCTTTTTTTTTTAAATGTTACAGATATTTAACGGTTATTAGCTAGAAACCGTAATATATGTTTTGAAATTACCTAATAGTTTCTTACAATAACTGTTATGAAATTAAACTTTCCCCTATATTTCAACGTCTCTCTGCTTCTTCATTTCATTTATTAGCACACTCATCTTAGCCTCTTATGTCAAATGTAAACCCTAACCCATACAACCTCAGAACCCTACTACTCTGGTCATCTTTTTTGGTCGTTGACTATCATTTTCAGTTGAACCACACCATCCACAAAGCCTTCTCCATGCTTCTTAGTAATAGCCTACTCGAGTTGCTGCGAAAGCCCTAACACTCATTTTAGTTCATATCTCATGTTTTCGTTCTTCAGCCCTAGCCAGGTTGAATTTCTTTGTGTGGTCTATTCTAATCATAAAGAGGTACGACTTCCCTTCTCCATCCTACATTCTTCATTATTATTCATTTCATGTTTTGTAGCTAGGTTTTGACTTAAGTCATTCTCATGTTTTTTTTTTGAAAAATCTCTTATCGAAGGTTCCTCTCCTATTACAAGAAGTCTTTAAAGATTTATAAAGATTTCACTATGTTGAATGTGTGGCAGATAGCCTTAAGTGGTATATGGTTGCTACGGGCCACATGTATAACTTATAGGGGGAGAACAAGATTCACAACTGTCTCTACAGGTTACATGTGTAACCTATAAGGGATAACACAATCCACAACTCACCTCTCCCTCAAAATCATGTTATCCTAGAGAACTAAAGACCTTAATCAATCCAAGTTAGCTCTTCCTGTGTTCTCCACAGAATGCTCGTAGGAGGAACTGTGTGTTGCATGCTTGAAATTGTTGCTTGGCCTAAACACCTTATTGTCATACCATTTATGAAAAAAAAGGTATACAATATATATATATATATATATATGCATTAGATAGATTTTTGTGTTAGCTTTATTTGTTGGTTTTTACTGTGTATATATAGAACAGAAGCTCATACATCTAATATAGCCATGCAATTCAGGATGGATCAAGGTGGTCTTAACTTTGTTGCTAGACTCAATAGAACTCTTATCGTAAAGGGCTCAAGGGCTATGCAACCTGAAGCAAGACTTGATAGAGAATGAGAGATTAGATATATAGAACGCCAAATGCTTCCTAAGGAGAAGTAGTAAATGGCATACTATAGATATAACCCCTTCTTCTCTATCAAATCTTGGTTGAGGCCTTTATGGTAAGGAGTTCCATTGAGCCTAACCACAAAGTCGAGGAAGTCTTAATCCATCCCAAATTGCATGGCTATACTCAATGTGTGAACTTCTATAATATACAAATTTGTGTACAATTTCATTTTACATGCAGGCGAGAAAGGAGAATCCCCATTTTTTCTAAAACAATTGCCTAAAAAGTTAACGGTCATTAAAAAGAACTGTTGTATATTTATACACTATATATGACGATTATTTTATTAAACCTGCTATCATTTTATAGCAAATAAATAACGGTTGCTACATAGCGACAGTTGTATATGTTAAACTTTTATATAGCGATTATTTTGAAAGCACCGTTATGTATGTTTTAGAGTTTTATAACGGTTGTTTACTTCATATCATTGTTTATTATGACAACATTATGGACAACATAGCCTCACCACATTTCAATATATAATGGGTGTTATATTATAATGTTATAATAGGTCCGGAATAAATAACAGTTTGCAACCATAATGTGTTTGCACCAAACTTTTATAGTGGCCCCATATATGATGGTTTGCAACCATGATATATGACAGTTAATAACAATCTTATATAGCTATTTCTATAGTAGTAAGTAGGGAAATATTGAACGAAGATTATAAATATAAAAAATATTCATTATTTTATATTATAAGGCATGTATGATAATGTATTTTGATTATAGATCTCTTCACATTTCTTTATGTGGTGGAAAATTCTAAATGTTTCATATTTTGTATATGTATCAAAAGAAGCAAATTGATTTATATTATTATGTTTTTGTTGAAGAAAAGAAACAGCATTACAAATTATTATTGAAGTATATTATTAATGAGCAATAAAGTTATATAGAAATGAAATAATATATGTTAGTTCCTAAAGAACTTATATGTAATAAAATTGATATAAATCCTAAAGAAAACAAAATAGATATAGCTCTTGAAGAACTAATCATTTTTATTTTTTTATATGGGTGGGGGAAGAATTGATCGCAAAAATTTATGATCCATAGATTTACATTAGAGTTTCATTTTGTTAAATAGTATGTTATTAACCTACTACATACTAGTTTTGTCTTTGAAATACAAAAAATAACTGAAGTATATTTATATGACTCACATTTGAGGGAGAGATTGTTAGAATACAAGTGAGTTAATATTGAAAACTTATACTCATATGCTTTATCACAAAGCTTAACTAATCTCCCAAAAATGGATGTCACATTAAGATTTTAAATCAATATGTTATGGAAATTGAAAAGTTTATTATTAGTGAAGAAACATGTTATACTAAACTAGAAGTTTACTTATCGAAATAAATTTATTGTCATGACTTGTTTAATTATCCGAGTCACATATGATGCAACATACTATTAAGAATTACACGCATTGACATCTATTGAATAACTAAAATATACTTCATGAATAGCCAACACATTATATAATTTAAGAATGTGCTACATGTTCTCAAAGAAAATTGATTATGAGATTTGGAATGGATCTTTGCATTTCTGGAAATATATCCAACTGAAATATATGGGCCCATTTAAATAACATGTAAATCATATAAGTGTTCAATAAATTTGATAAATGGATATGTAAGATGGTTGCACGTGAGATTATTATTAGTTTGCAAGAATGTTTGAATGAATTATTATGTTAAGCACACAATTTCTAGATTATACGATTTATTCATTAAAACCACCATAAATAACTAGATCAATACTTATGAGAACAAAATTTTTATTTCAATGTTGGCATATTTGATCTTACATATTATATAACACTTATACTAGCCAACAAACTGCTCCAGTAAAATTGGCTTTTGGTCAAGAGCCATATATTTTCCATATTAAAGGTTTGAATGTGCAATGTTTATTTCTATTAATCTACCACAATGCATATAGATAGATATTTAAAGAAAGTTGGGATAAATTAGATATTTAAAGAAAGTTGGGATAAATGTTGGGTAAGAATCTCGTTATTCTTGTTTGTTTCTAAATGAAACAAAATGATATTTTTAATGGAAACAAATGGATTTAGAAAACTTATACTGCATGATTAGTTGATTGCTATTGGACAAGGTTTTCCTAACATGAGAGGGAGAAATTGAATAGCAGGAAAAGTGAATAAAAGGAATGTATTATTACTATCAAGTATAGATCCTCGAATATAGCAGTAGGAACCGGAAGTTCATCATGTTTTGCGTTCATCAAATATTGTATAATATCTGCCAGATGCAATTACTAATCTAAATGGGAATTAGTAAATCTCATATTCCTATTGAAAATGCTCTAATCAGCGTAAATGAAAGTAAGACATGCCCGAAGCATAAAAGAATAATTGGTTCCAAAAGAAAAGAGAAAAGAGCAAATAATCAAGAGATCTCCAAAAAGGTTCAGGTACATGAAAGAACTCAAAAAAGGTTCAGGTACTCTAGAAAAGGCCAAGACATAACTAATTGCAAAAAAACTCAAAAAAGGCTCAGGTATATGAATGCAATAAAGAGATCTCAATGAATTATGTCATAAGAAAAATGGAATTGAAAAGATTAAGTTGTCAACAATAGGCTTGCTAATAATTTCATGTGATCCAGTGAGGATCTTATGCATAAATCCATCTTACAAGGTAAACAAAATTGTGATTGGCCCAAAGGACAAGTAAAATGGAAATGACACAATGAAAATAGGATTACATTATTTCGATATGTGAAAATTATGGATTTGTAGTCCCAACTAAAATACAAAATATACAAATATTTAAGTGAAAATAAAGATTTTCACAAATGCTAATGAAAACTATGATAAGGTATATTATTTTATGGTGGATACAATAATTTTGCATATATTACTATTTTTACATCATATGAAAATAAAATTATGCGTTTGTTAGATGTTATTATATATATATATACAGCCTAAACATATGGCTCGTTAAACAGTAAAATTTATATGAAAATCTTTGAAGAATCTACAATGTCAGAAGCATGTACAATAAAATCATTCTATATATAAAATGTTATGCAAATTTGAAAATAATTCGAGTCTATGTACTTGATTGAAAGAATATATTAGAAAATAAGTATTTTTACATTTCACTTAACTTGTATGTCAAGTTATTGAATACTTTAATGATTTCAAAATCACATATTCTTGTTATGATTATTTTGTTCGCAAAATATATTGAATTTAATAGATTATAACTACCATATTTTTTATGAATACTCACAAAATGCTAATATTATATTTATTATGTTTTGTTGGTAAAACTAAGTTCCTGGTACCCCATGAATACTATAAAACTAATATTTGGTGGTGTAGTTCTATGAAACTATTACATGAGAACATTTTGTTCAAAACAAGTTGAACATGTTGGTAATTTTTAGAATAAGTTTTCTTTGTTATTTCCAGAATGCATAAGGTAGTGGAAATATATTGATATTTTAATATATCCAAAAAATATGTTAGAGGAATACATTTCAGCAGAACATTTGATCACAATGCATGATTTATAGTTTGACAGCTAAAAGATAGATATGCTCAAAGACACATTTGAAGTGATATTGTCATCAGTGAGAATAAATACGATATTATCATCAAAAGAGTAGAGGCCATGCTATACTCTTGTCCCACTGGATTTTCCTCATAAGGTTTTTAACAAGGCATCTTCAATATATATTGTGTACTCTTTTTTCTTTATTAGGTTTTTGTCTCATTGGGTTTTTCTTAGTAAGGTTTTAATGAGGTACGATATTTGTTTATGAACATCCAATGGAGAGTGTTATAAATATTGTTATATTTATGTGGATATCCATAAACTTTCAAGAGTGTCTTTTGAGGTTGTCCAATTAAGTCAATATAACCTATAAATGAATAGCTTCTTGGGAGTTTCTTATGATTAATACACATAACCTCTCAATGTAACATATTTCACAATTATGTAGATTTATTCTCTTGTGTAACCCTTGAAACGTAATTTAAAGACTTATGGCCTATAAATAGTGGCCTTGTATCAAGTGATTGGTAGTATTCAAATGAATAAGATATTGCTCCATCTTTTTCTCCAATTCTCTTTTCATCTCTTTTATTTGATCTCTTATATTTTCCTATTTTCATAACATTTATTTATTTTAAAGTTTAATAATTTAATATTCAATTTTATGATAAATCGGTCAAATTTCAATGGAATACTAATTAACACGGGAAGCAGAGGAAACGAAGGAAAAATGAACGGAGAGATGTAAGTGCAATTTGTTGATACATTTACAGGCCCATTAACTGCGACAAAGTGACTCTGTTCTCTTCTCCCTTAAACCCTACCATAATGTCACTTTGTGAGTTTCATTCCTCATAGAAGGCGCAGTGGAGCACAATGAAGCGGATGACAATGGATAGCCAAGTACCATTTCTTCCCCAAGATATCATCGCTAACATTCTCAAACGACTTCCTGTAAAATCTCTAATCTGATTTCGATGTCTATGCAAAGATTGGGTTCTTTTTTTGACACGCCTTGATGTAGATTATCTTATGCTCTTTGATTTGCTCAGTTGCGAGATGCAACACCTTGAAGTTCGGAACTCACCTGTGATTGAATGGCCTTGGGAAAGAATCGTCAGCTCGTGCAATGGCTTGCTCTGTTTTCAAAATTATAAATTTAATATATTTCCTCCTTACTTTTTATTGTGAAATCCTGCCACTCGAGAGGTTAGACGGGTGCCTATACTTCTGGCTGAATTTGATGGTAATTTTTTACAGGGTTTGGGTTCAGTCCTATTGTTAACAAGATAGTAATAATTCATGAGACTAAGTTGTCTTGTAAGGTTAATCAAGTTCAAGTGTGCTCCTTAAGCACAGGAATATGGAAGTGTACAATAACACCAAGGTGTAGAGAGAAAGAAGAAGATCAGAAGAGAGCAAAGGAACTGAGAAAAGTGTATGTTATTGTATTGCTTCACTATCTGTATCGCATACATACATATATATATATATATATATATAAGTGAGAGTAGATGCTAACTCTACTCTGTTTTACTAACCATGGCTGTCAGTACTATGGTTAACTTAAATACACTTCCAACAGCCTAACTGATACACAACTGCACTTATACTCTAATATCTCCCCATAAACTCAAGGTGTCTTTGACAT
This sequence comes from Inga oerstediana, assembly GCA_963210345.1. Taxonomy (NCBI): domain Eukaryota; kingdom Viridiplantae; phylum Streptophyta; class Magnoliopsida; order Fabales; family Fabaceae; genus Inga; species Inga oerstediana. The sequence continues at coordinate 30,793,111 of OY723406.1, forward strand.
TGAGTTTAGACTTTAACAAGGCAAATTTGGAGGTTGATAATGGCTTGGTAAGCACATCAGCTACTTGGTGGATTGAATGAATGTGAGGCACAAGCAATCTATTTTGCAAAACTCTTTCTCGAACAAAGAACAAGTCAAGTCCATATGCTTAGTTCTGTGATGTAGAACAGAATTTCGAGAGAGCAAAATTGTACTCAAGTTATCACAAAGAATATTCTGTATTTTTGAAGACACAGGTATTTTCAACTCAGATAGCAGGCTTTGCAGCCACAGAACTTCAGTTGTGGTGTGAGCAAGACTCTGATATTCGGCCTCTGTGCTAGACCTGAAAACAAATGGCTGTTTCTTATCTGCCCAAGAGATGAGATTGCCACCAAAGTAAATGCAGAAGCCTGAGGTGAAGTGCCTTTCACCAACATCATTCCCCCAATCAGCATCACAAAATGTTGTTAAATTAAGATGATTTTGTCTAGTAAAGACAAGACCTTGGGTCATAGTGCCTTTGAGATATTGTAGAATTCGTTTAACTACATGCCAGTGACTTGCTTTAGGATTTTGCATGTATTGGAAAACCTTATGAACACTGTATGCTATCTCTGGCCTGGTGATTGTAACATACTGTAGTCCTCCCACAATTGACCAATAGAGTTGACTGTTAGAGAACTTTGTTTGATCTTGATGACTTAATTTTTCGGAGGCAACTATTGGTGTAGCTACCCCTTTGGACTGAATCATGCCAGCTTTGGTAAGCAAATCTCTGATATATTTGCGCTGAGATGATGAGATGACATTGTCCCTAGGTCGTTTCACTTCAATGCCCAAAAAGTAGTGATGATCACTAAGATCTTTTAGGACGAGTTCATCATTGAGCCACTGCTTGAGATTTGCTATATATGTAGGTGATGTGCCAGTGATAAGAGTATCGTCCACCTAGACAAGAACATAAGTGAGATCACTTGAGCTATGATGAATAAAGGACATAAGTGAGATCACTTGAGCTATGATGAATAAAGAGAGAAGGATCACACTTGCTAGAGACAAACTGAAGTCCATGCAAGGCATCAGTCAAATGATGAAACCAAGCTCTAGGAGCTTGTTTCAAGCCATAGAGACTTCTTTGAAGTTTGCACACAAGAGATGTATCAGTGGCTTCAAATCCCGGTGGTTGAGACATGTAGACTTCTTCTTCCAATATTCCATTCAGAAATTCATTGTTAACATCAATCTGTGATATAGGCCACGAATGATGCAGTATTCTAATTGTAATAGGCGTCACAACGGGAGAGAAAGTCTCATTATAGTGAAAGCCTTGAGTTTGATGAATGCCTTTGGCAACAAGGAGAGCTTTGTATTGTTTGATGGAACCATCAGGATTTTGTTTGATGCGAAGAACCCATTTGCAAGCTATCACAGGCCGATTGGTAGGAGGTTGGACAAGAGTTCAAGTTATGAAGGAGAGCTTGATATTCAGCCTGCATAGCCTTTTGCCAATTTGGAATTGCAAAAGCTTTATATGGATCAGTTGGCACATAATGAGAATCATGAATAGAAGTTACATTAGAGAGTGCTTTTGGCTTATGAATTCCATTCTTAGCTTGTGTCACCATGAGGTGAGTATTGAGTCGTAAAGGAGCTAGTGGAGTGGGAGGCCTCTGCTATTGCAAGATGTTGAGCAATGGCCCTATGAATAGGCTCATTAGAAGACATAGATGATTGCGCAACATTGACAATAGGCTTAAGTCCTTAAGAGAGAACAAACTTCATGGAGCGATCTTGAGTTCATGAGCAATCATGAGAGACTCAATTTTGCTCAAAGAAAATGGCGTTCGTTGAGAGTTGACTGCATATATTGCTGAATCATACTCATATGGTAAACCATCAAGGGTAACTTCAACTTGATCTTGCTCTCCAACTGTATAGCCGATGGAAGTCAGTGCATCGGATAGAGTTTTGACACATAAGACAAGCTCAGAGATCAACCGATCTTCTTTTCTGGTATTGCGTGGTTTTTTCTTGTATTGAGACACTTTGGCACTAGTTTGTGCTTGGAAGAAATCCAAGATTTGTGTCCAACTCAAGTGAGGTTGTGCAGCCAACCAGTCTAGGCAGCATCGCATCAAAGATCATTGACTGAAACCATGAAAAGATCAACAGATCTTGTTTATACCAAACAAGATACACCATTAAAACTATACCAAACTCAAGATCGTGTGACATTGCAAATTGCGGTGGCGATCGTCTTGTCTCGAGGTAGTGGAACAATCCATAGCCACGTACTGCATATTCAATTTGTTGCTTCAAAACGAGGAAGTTTCGTTCGTCCAGCTTCAAAGAAATTGAGTGATTAAGGGCAACCAGCTCATTAGTTTAGTTTGACTCAATAGTTGTGAGCTTTGTTGAATGAGACACAGATGATGAAATTGAAGTCATGGTTTGGTATGGAGAAGCTCTAATACCATGTACATTAACACGAAGGTGGAGAGAGAAAGAAGAAGATCAGAAGAGAGAAAAGAAACTGAGAAAAGTGTATGTTATTGTATTGCTTCACTATTTGTATCACATACATATATATAAGTGAGCGTAGATGCTAACACTACTCTGGTTCACTAACCATGGCTATTAGTACTATGGTTAACTTAACTACACTTCTAACAGCCTAACTGATACACAACTGCACCTATACTCTAATAGGAAGGAAATAGAATTTAAGAACTTAGAGGGAGTAAGTCTCATGCATCAAACTACAACCGCCAAGGGAGTGATCTTTTGGCTTGGGTCAAAGCAGGTTGTGAAGGACCAATATGGAGATGATTATGGTAATTTGATAGTGTTATTTGACATAGCAACGGAAGTGTTTACAGTAATCCCACTTCGTGCTTTATACTCTATCTCATTTCCTAGGCTTACTGTTTATGGGAACAAACTTCATTTATTGTCTTCACTGCAAGTGGAAATTTAGAATATTCTGTTGAATTGTGGGTAATGGAGGAGGATATAAATGAAACTAGTGAGACTGGAATTGGACTAAGAAATATACTAGCAGCACCTACTGTTATCCATACTTTTTATTTCCTGTGACTATTTGGAGAGTGAAGTTGTCTGCAATGTTGTTTCAAAGCCTGAACGCGTTAGTAAGATTAATCGTCAAGGGAAGAATCATGAACTAACAACTGTTCTATATCTGTTAAATCTCACTACTAGTGAATGTGAGAAATTTCCTATGGGCAGGTTGTTCCATGATGATGATGATATTGTCAATTATTTCAAAAGCTTGGTACCACTTGGCAATAGCCACATTGAAGAACTCTGATATGTAATCTAATGTATTACACTGCATTTATATATTTTCTTTTTAGCACTTTTGCTGTAATGAGCTCTTCAACAGTTAGATCATTCTATACCTATAACCATGTGCTCCTTTAGAGATGTTATCTAGAATTAAGACTTGCCAGATGTTTGCAGGGTTATTTATCCTATTTAGGACCGGTGGAGTATCTTATTGTTCAGTTTATGGTTATTTGATATATACTTTGATAGGTGCCGCATGGATTAATTATTTGGATATTGTTGTCCAAGCTATATCATATGAGATGAAACAAATGTATGCTAAGCAAATATGAGTTTCTTGCCTTTTTTATTTTATTTTTAAGGAAAGGGTGTGCTCTGTGCGGCTTTGGCAATTGGTGGATGAGGACAGTGTTACTTAAGATTTTTATGGGAGGTACACTTTACCATGTCTCTTTCTCTTTTATGTCATCCCAATTATGCTCACAAGAACCGTAATGCTTGGTGTATTATTGCACCAAATACCATTCTCTGTCATGTTCTTATTATTTATGTTGATGTCTTGCACCAAATATATACCTCCAGTAAAAAGTTGTTACCACCATGTTGCTGCACCCATGACTATTACAACCAAAACGCATATAATGTAGTAGGAGATCATCTTGTTATTTTTGTGTTTTAAAGACATTAGTTACTATTGATTCTTCCTTTTATTTTTGTAATTTATTGTTTACTTGATGTTTCTGTCTTATACTACTCTGTAATTATCTGTCTTATTAATTTCATTTTGTATTTTTCTCAGCAAACAAAACACCCACATTCACAAAAGAAAACCCCACAAATTTGAAACCTTTTACGATCTATCCCATTCTAAGATTTAAACTAGTAAAGAGTCAAGACCTTTCTTATATCTCTTCCCACTTAATATTTAATTTAGGTTTCATTAGAACTGATAGGTGTTGCCAAAGGTTTTGTAGCCTCATGGCATAGAATGATAGAAACTCATATAAGTCGAAAGTTGTGCGTATAATTCTGCTTATAACTTCATGTCGTTAGAGTATAGTAGAAGCAAATATGGAAGAAAAAGGATGAACTTTTTATTTAGGCCTTGTTTTTAAGCCCCTCCTTGCGCCCTTGGCATGACACAAATTTACTTAAAAGAAACATTTCAACAATATGGTTGAAAAAAAATTATAAAACAGATGTTGGATTGGAAATACGGTAAAATTTTCAACATGGTGGATGGTTTTCATTCTGATTGAGAAATGTGGAAACCAAATGGAGATTTTGGAAATACTTCTGTGACTAAAGCTAGCATTTCACAATGTATAGTTGATACATGTTGGTTGAAATGTTTGGCGGGGGAAAAATTGTGCATGAGCTATTTGTAGAAGAATGTTATTTTTAGTAGAATTTAGGAGTTATGTGTATTGAAAGCTCCAAATTCTACCATGATTGTATCTTAGTGCCTATCTGGGAAACCCCCAAACCATAGTTTTAAAAGCCGTTTTTTTCCATAAATTAAAATAAAACTCTTTTTACATATGTTTTCTTTGTAAATCGTAAAAACACTTAAAAAAAGCTAAAGCAAACAAAAACTTACTCATTATACTTGTAGAGTGTCATGTAGAAAGCGGTATGATTCCTGTCCAAAAACAAATATCAAGGGAGCATAATTATCTTAATGCTATAAATATACTTATTTTTTATACATAAAAATATACTTATTCTTCTTAGTCCAATAGCGCATTTTTTATAAGTATATGTATTCTCCTATTAGAAGTAATCTTACTTAAGGTACTATTAAGTATTAAAAGTGGATACCTCTCAGTAGAAATTTTAATGTTGATTTCGCCGTATTATGATGGACTAACTCCTTCCTACTTCCATTGGTACTCTAATAAGGCATTTAGAAGCGAGGATCATTTCACTTGACCATCCTTCTAGATTGAATTGACGTCCTTTTTTCATGGGACTTAACTGAGAGTGGGGAGATATGGATATTTTTTTGAATGAAAAACTGGAATACATTAATCCATTTAAGACTAAACACAAAAAACGGTTCCTATAGGACCAACAATTAGCTATGATCAACGATAGCCTCAGGATAGGAAGGTGGTAGGTGATTAAAGAGAATAAAATTCTCAGTAATACTATGCGCTAATCTAGCCAAATAAGGGAGATATGGATGTGGGCTATAAAAGTTTGAACACGTCTTCAATATGTCAAAAAAGTATATTGTTAAAATTTAAAATGCAAAAAGTTAAAAAATTATTTTTTGATATAATTGTGGAATATTTAATAGGGCGAATGACAGAAAAATATCACTTGAATTTTAAAATCCTAAATTAGTCCTTTGACAAAGATCTGTGTTGTCAATCCTATTATTATTTTTGTCAATCCTATTACTCTTCTTGTCAGCGGGATTTTGAAGTTCAAATGGTATTTTTCTGTCATTCTCCCTATTTAATACTATTAGGTAGGATTTGAAAATTGTCATGTCAAATTTTTTTTAAAAAATTCTATGGTTGGGAATGCAATCTAATCGCTTACAAATTAAGGAGTGCCGGCAGTAATTAAATTTTAGGGAAAATTTTGCTGCAGCCATTTATTATTAAACAGCCCCTCAAAACTTTACAACTTTTCACTACGCTCCCTAGACTTGAACTGGAATTAAAATTGGTGGGTCAAAAGACAATTGTGCCCTTACTTTATAAGTGAAATATGGTTATTTACAAGTCAAATATGTTTATTTATAAGATAAATAAGTGTAATTATAAGACCATCTCGGTCATGTACAAGATAAGGAGTATATTCATAAGAATACATGTTATTTACAAGACACTTGTGAGAATTTACAAGACCATCCCGGCCATGTACAAAATAAGGGCATATATGTTTTTTCGGCCACAAAATTTAATTTTAGAAAGTCCTAGGGTGGTTTGGTGAAGTTTCATAAAGTTTTGGGGGCTCTTTGATATTAAATGGCTAGAGAGGGAGTGTAGTGAAATTTTTCCTAGTTCAAACATGGTAAGGAGACCTAGGATACCAAGTTATTTGTTAAACAAAAGGGTTCAGCGGCAAAAATGCCCATGAGCTTTTCTCAAATGTACACCTAGCACCAAAAACTTTTGTTGGGTGCAAAATTGCCTATAAGCTTTTAAAAATAGAGCAAAAACACCATTTCCGTTAAATGCCTAAAACATCTGTCACTTTTGTTTCTGCGGGACCCATCTAGTGTCCATGTGTCAATGATTTCCATGTTCTTTTTCATGTCAGTCAACTCTCTCTCCCTTTCCCCATGCTCTCTCTGACTCTCTCTTTCTTTTCTCTCTCTCCCCCCTACGGAAACACCTTCCATACTCCATCTAAATCACCACACTTTCCAGGTTCACTCGAAATGAATTTTGCTTTATAAAAAAATGAATTATTCATGCTTTGCAATAGTTGGACAAGATTTCATTTAAAAGAATGAGCTTGCAAGGTGTGAGTGAGGCTTCGTTTAAGTCAGAGCAAAATAATTTAATCACAAAAAGCAGAGTAAGTAGAGTGTTCGTCTAGATGTGGTGTTCCTTTTTGTTCATCATTCCACAGTAACTTTATTCTTGGAGACGGCAAAAATGGAGAGCAAAAAATATTTTTAAAGAGATACGAAGTTCAGAATAGAACGGAAACCACTCACTCCATTCCACCACCACCCCCTACACCTCCAAAATAGGAGGAGGCCACTTCAAAGCATCATCACTAGTTTATGCAAGCATTATAAACTAAGGACCCATTTGGTACAAGGAATGTATGATGAAGGAAAGGAAAGGAAGGGAAGTGAATGGAAAGGAAGAGAATATTGGAGGTAACTTAAAAAGGTATGTTTGTTTGATAGGCATGGGAAGGTAACCTAGGTTGAAGGAAAATGAGACGTTTGGTAGAAAGAAAATAAAGTGACGAAAATGGGAAGAATATGAGAAATACGCATAACACCCTTATAATAAAAAAAATGGATTAAATAGATTTACAATATAGTAAATCGATTTACACAGTAAAGTAAATCGATTTACTATATATATAGTAAATCGATTTACTTTACTGTGTAAATCGATTTACACAGTGTAAATCCATTTACTACGATGCTGCGCTGTTTCGTCTTCCATTTTTCTCAAATTTCATTGATACTGCTTTGTTTCGTCTTCCATATCCTTTTTCTCACAAACTCTACTGCTGAAATCCATCGGTGTCGAGATCATCAGAGTGATTTCTCTGTCTCCATCTAACGCTTTAATTTAATTTTTTTGTGAGTATATTTGTCTTTTTCATTTTCTCTTCTGCAAAGGAAGATGGGTTCCCACCAAAATTGGTGGGAACTGATCTTCCCATATTTAAAGGAACTTTGGAGCAGTAAACGTATTGGTTATAATTTCACAAAACTAGTAGAGCTCACTAAAAGAAGCATCTAATGCATAATAAAAGTGAAAAGCGTCGAAAAAGGATGAATAAGTCATCATCTTGTATGTAATTAAGAAGACTTTGTTTCAGAAAAAGGGATAGAGAGAAAGCGACAGATAAAAAGAGCTATCCAAAGTCACCATGGAAGCTAAACAAAGAATTTCAATGCCCTTCAACTTCTCCATTTTCGGAGGTCATGGTGGACAAAAGTAGAATGAGAATCTGAAGGAGGAGAGAGTATGACCGTGAGAGATATATGAGTACAAAATTTAGTTAGAGTATGGAACTGGACGGTGTTTCCATGGCTGGGGGGAGAGAGAGAAAAGAGAGAGAGGAAGGGAGAGAGAGAAAGAGTTGAATGAGATGAGAAAACATGGGAATCATTGACACATGGACACTAGGTGGGTCTCACAGAAACAAAAGTGACGGACGTTTTGGGTATTTAACGAACATGGTATTTTTGCTCTATTTTTAAAAGCTTATAGGCATTTTTGCACCAAACAAAAGTTTTTGGTGCTGAGTGCACATTTGAGAAAAGCTCATGGGTATTTTTGCCTCTTAACCCTAAACAAAATAACGAATACTAATAAACATTTTTTATAAGGGTTAAAGAATATATCCTTTATCAAGATTCCTTATGAAAAAATATTTAATTACATCAAAATTATAACTAAATAGGAATATGACCACGTTATAGAGCGTTGTCCATGGAACGTACCCATATTTTTAAACGCATTTTTAAAAAAGTTACTTTGCTAAATTGAATGTTGTTTGAAAAATAACCTGGATCCACGTTTATCATTGGAAATGTAACTGAAAATTATTTTTAAAAAAACTTTTAAAAAGTAACTTCTAAAAAGTAACTCATATGTGAATATTTGGATGTTGGTTAATTGAGAGGAACAATTTCCTCACCACATGTCATATGTTCGAACAACATTAGGTAAAACAAGAAAAGCGACATAAATAAGCTTTTGGCGAATGGAGTTTCATGAGAATTGCCAATAAACTTTAGTGTAAAACGCACTAACCATTATTTTATCTAAATTATGTAAAGCTACATTCTATTTTTAAAAGTTATATAAATCCCTTTTAAAATCAAAATTTACATTATACAAGCCTCCCTTTTATACAAGCCTCCCTTATATGACATATCTCATTTTCATTCACCCAATTATTAGTTGATTGCCATCTTGATTCTTAAACTTTAGTTATAACCAAAATATCTTCTTTAACAAAAAGAATTATTTAAAAATTTTCAAAATTTCTTTTTTTTATTGAGAACATTTTTCAAAATTTCTAATATGTTATAAAATGTATTAAATTTAATTATATTTTAAAATTTCAATTTTTCATCACATTTATTGCAACTTATTTATTTAGGTTTCTTTTAATGGCTAAAAATATATTTCAAACGCATATTATAATTCATCAATAGAGATTATATAAAACATTTAAAATTTTATACACTTTTTTTTTGCGAAAAACATTTATGAACACATTTAATGGTACATATTTATTAAAATAATTAATCAACATTTCAATTAAGTTTTTTATGTCTACGTTAACTAAATTACTTGAGCTCCTGTCCTTGAATGATAAAAATATTAAAAAAATAACTATTGCGAAAATAAGAAAAAAAAAACTTAAGGAAAAGGAAAGAAAAAAACTCTTAAATTTTTCAAATTAATTTTAGGGAAAATCGAGAATTTAGTATGATGAATGGTAATTTAGCAAATAAAATTTATCTAAAAAAAATTAGTTTTTTAATCTTCCAACTTTTAACTCGTTTTTAACTGAGTTCTTCAACTATGATTTGGTGTGACTTATTCCTTAAATTTTTAACTAACTTATGACTCAGTTCTTTTTTTTATTTTCTTGTATTACCATCCTTTTCAAATATATCTCACTTGTATGTGGCAAAATACTCTTCCAACTCAGCTCCACCTAAGTTTCTTTTTAAATAAAATTTAAATAAAAGAAAGAAAGAGCTGAAGAGGGTGAAATGTAGAGACCTTCGCACCAATCCCCACAAGCGTACCGGCATCTACCCCAGTCAAGGTTCAACAACTTCGGTAGCCAATCACAAACTTCAAATCTAACACACACTTCCATTCTCACGCTGAAGTAATGGGGAGGAATGGAGGAGGAGGGTGGTGAACTTCAAAAACTATAATCAAATATACTCTTAGTAGTTTTTCATCTTGCAAGATGTTGTGTCATTGGTGGGTTAGTACAATATTTGCTTGTGTAATCTTTTTGGGGACATTCGATAAAGTATGCTTGCTATTATAAATTTGTATCGTTATAGAGATGAGCCAAGCCATTTCTATTTGTGGCTTTTCTCTAATTTCACTATTCATAAGAATAGTGACAGCTCATATAGGGTTCTGTGTCTTGATTTAATTTTTTTGGGCTGCGTGCATTTACTTTTTTTACCATGTGGCTTGTACTTTTATTTAAGGTGAGATTTGAGTTCAAATTCTAAATTTAGCTCAGACCCTATTCATCTCTTTATCTTTTTTCTCTCTAATTTTAAAATCCTATTATCTTCCTTATTTTTCCTTTCCGAAAGACTTATCACTGCCTCCTCAAAGAAATGATACCTTTCCGTTTCTTTTCAAATCCCTCGGTACAAGCGTGTCCATAATCGCTTCATCAACCTGTCCGAGTTCCGGGTTTTATATTGCTCCAACTCTGCTGACGGCGACTCCACCGAGCTCTGTGACGGTTTTTTCATTCTTCTTATTCATACTCGACCATCTCTCTATCTCTTCCCGTTCTTCTTTTTCATTTCTAGGTTTGCCCTAGAAGTGAGGATGGTGAGGAGGCAGAGAAGTGGTTGCGACGGTGATGCTAACGCCGTGGTCATTAATCTCCAAACTTGCTGCATTTGACTCAGGGTAAGGATACGATTAAGGGAAGGCGTCTTCGCCAATTTTAGTCTTTCAGAGAGGAACTAACAATTCACTTTTTCAAGCGATGATGCGACGATGGAGAGGAGCCAGTGAGGATGTAATGGAGGATATTATCTTGCAACATATAGTTCTTATTTCAAAATCCCCTTCTCCACTTTCTCTCTCTTTCTTTTCATCCGATGTGTCAGTGGTCATTACTTTGATTCCAAATTTCAAATCTTTTTACCATCATACAACCTTTTTTTAGTGCCATTTCTTTCTCTCGCTTTGCCTCCATAGCTCTGCATTCTGCTTTTTCATTCCTCAAGTTTACCTGAAAAATGGGAGGATGGTGGGACAGTCTAATTACCTCTTGGTGGAGAAGCAACGATGAGGATGGAGAAACACTGATTTTTGCACCTTTATGCCTGTATTTTTTCCATCGTGGATATTATGCTTTAATGATTTCCTGCTGGAGTTTTTTGCCCTAATTGTAATGGTGTTTAGGTGGCCAAAATTTACACTCATGGAAACTGCAATATTACTCATTTACCCAATGGCCACGTTATAAAAATAAGGCTTCTTTTGAAAAAATATAAGATATAAAATGATTCAATGCAATTGATTGTTGACCTGTACGAGTCTTTATTAATTTAACATAAAGGCAAACATAAGTTGATGCATAATTTAGCAATGCTAATGTACTTCCTTTTAGTGTTGTAGCATGTTACATGCAAAAAGAGATTTGCATTGCTTACACAGATATATTAAGAGAATATGAGAAGTGATTGGAAAAATAGAGAAGATGGCGCAATAAGGGTTTAACAAATTTTGATAAGGTCTTAACAATTTGACATATGAATTTCAAACATTCCCATTTAAAATTGACCACTTGCGACAATGAAAAGTCAAGTATGTATTAATTCTTATACTTAATTTTTTTGGTTACATGGACTTACTTTTTCTGTCATGTGGCTTGTGCTTTTATTTAAGGGGAGATTTGAGTTCAAATTCCAAAATTGGCTCAGACCCCACCTATCTTTTTGTCTTTCTTCTTTCTAATTTTAAAATCCTATTACCTTCCTTCTTTTTTCTTTCTGAAAGACTTCTCACAGACTCCTCAAAGAAATGATACCTCTCCATTTCTTTTCAAATCCCTCGGTACAAGCGTTTCCATAATGGCTTCATCAACCTGTCCGAGTTCGGTGTTTTATGTCGCTCCAACTCCGCTGACGGCGACACCACCGAGGTCTGTGACGGTTTTTTCATTCTTCTTATCATACTCCACCATCTCTCATCCCTTCCCATTCTTCTTTTTCATTTTCTAGGTTTGCCCTAGAAGTGAGGCTGGTGAGGAGGCAGAGAAGTGGTTGCGATGGTGATGCTAACGTTGTGGTCGTTAATATCCAGACTTGCTGTGTTTAACTCGGGGTAAGGATACGATGAAGGGAAGGCACCTTCACCGATCTTAGTCTTTTAGAGAGGAACTAACAATTGGCTTTTTCAGGCAATGATGCGGTGATGGAGAGGAACCAACGAGGATGTGACGGAGGATATCATCTTGCAATGTATGGTTCTTATTTCAAAATCCCCTTCTCCACTTTCCCTCTCTTTCTCTTCATCCGATATGTCAGTGGTTATTACTTTGTTTCCAAATTTCAAATCTTTTTACCACCATACAACCTTTTTTTAGTGCCATTTCTTTCTCTCGCTTTGCCTCCATAGCTCTGCATTCTGCTTTTTCATTCCTCAAGTTTTCGTAAAAAGTGGGAGGATGGTGGGGCGGTCTAATCACCTCTCGTTGGAGAAGCAACGATGAGGATGAAGAAACATTGATTTTTGCACCTTTATGCCCATATTTTTCCATTGTTGATATTATGCTTTAATGATTTCTTGCTGGAGTTTTTTGCCCTGAATGTAATGGTGTTCAAGTGGCCAAAATTTAAACTCGAGGAAACTGCAATATTTACTCATTTACTTAGTGGCCATGTTATAAAAATAAGGCTTCTTTTGAAAAAAATATAAGATATAAAATGATTCAATGCAATTGATTGTTTACCTGTATGAGTCTTTATTAACTTAACATAAAGGTAAGTATTAATTTATCATAAAGGCAAGCATATGTTGATGCATAATTTAGCAATACTAATGTACTTCCTTTTAGTGTTCTAGCATGTTACATGCAAAATGAGATTTGCACTGCTTACAGAGATATATCAAGAGAATATGAGAAGTGGTTGAAAAAATAGAGAAGATGGCGCAATAAGGGTTTAACAAATTTTGATAAGGTTTTAACAAGTTCACATATGAATTTCAAACCTTCCCATTTAAAATTGACCACTTGCGACAATGAAAAGTCAGGTATGTATTAATTCCTATACTTAATTTTTTAGGCTGCATGTACTTACTTTTTCTGTCATGTGGCTTGTGCCTTTATTTAAAGGGAGATTTGAGTTCAAATTCCAAAATTGGCTCAGACCCCACCCATCTTTTTGTCTTTCTCCTCTCTAATTTTAAAATCCTATTAACTTCCTTCTTTTTCCATTTTGAAAAACTTCTTATTGCCTCCTCAAAGAAATGATGCCTCTCTGTTTCTTTTCAAATCCCTCGGTACAAGCGTTTCCATAATCGCTTCATCAACCTGTCCGAGTTCGGCATTTTATGTTGCTCCAACTCCATTGATGACGACTCCACCAAGCTCTGTGACTATTTTTTCATTCTTCTTATTCATACTCCACCATCTCTCTATCCCTTCCCATTCTTCTTTTTCATTTTCTAGGTTTGCCCTAGAAGTGAGGATGGTGAAGAGGCAGAGAAGTGGTTGCAATGGTGATGCTAACGCCTTGGTCGTTAATCTCTAGACTTGTTGCGTTTGACTTGGGTTGAGGATATTATGAAGGGAAGGCGCCTTTGCCAATTTTAGTCTTTCAGAGAGGAACCAACAATTGGCTTTTTTAGGCAATGATGTGATGAAGGAGAGGAACCAGTAAGGATGTGACGGAGGATATCATCTTGCAATGCATGGTTCTTATTTCAAAATCCCCTTCTCCACCTTCCCTCTCTTTCTCTTCATCTGATGTGTCAGTGGTCATTACTTTGATTCCAAATTTCAAATCTTTTTACCACCATACAACCTTTTTTTTAGTGCCATTTCTTTCTCTCGCTCTACCTCTATAGCTCTGCATTCTGCTTTTTCATTCCTCTTGGTGGAGAAGCAATGATGAGGATGGAGAAACGTTGATTTTTGCACCTTTATGCCTGTATTTTTTCCATCGATGATATTATGCTTTAATGATTTCCTGCTGGAGTTTTTTGCCCTGATTTTAATGGTGTTCAGGTGGCCAAAATTTACACTCATGGAAACTACAATATTTACTCATTTACCTAGTGGCCACGTTATAAAAATTAGGCTTCTTTTGAAAAAATATAAGATATAAAATGATTCAATGCAATTGATTGTTGACCTGTATGAGTCTTTATTAATTTAACATAAAGGCAAGCATAAGTTGATGCATAATTTAGCAATGCTAATGTACTTCTTTTTAGTGTTCTAGCTCGTTATATGCAAAAAGAGATTTGCACTGGTTACACAGATATAGTAAGTTAATATGCATGTACAATCATTATTTTTTTTCTTTTTGTATGTCATATCTATAGTAAGTTAATATGCATGTACAATCATTATTGTAGCAGTTTGCTCATGTTATCAAATCACAAGATGTGGTATTGTTGCTATTAGTGCTTTATGTTGGAGGGTATTTCAAAAAAAAAAAAAAGAAAGAAAGAAACAAAAAACAACAAACATAACTCCAATGGCTTCTCTCGACCTCACTTAGTAACCGGGGGCACTTCATCACTAATGTTGGCACTCTCGTCAAATGGTAAAGTTAAAGAGGGTAATGAGTTAGGCTAAAAGCCTCTTGAGGCATTTGTTGAAGTAACTGAGTAACCGATGTTGCATCACCCATGTGCAGGGTCGCATCAAAAGGGAACCTACAACAAGCTCAAGATGAAAAAAAGAAAAATAATAAATAAATAAATAAATAAAAGAGTGAAATATATATATATATATATATATATAGAATACTCTTCTTGAATCTTGAAGAATAGCACGCATACCACTATTACATTAAATTATCTGTATAACATGATCTACATGCATATTGCTTAGCCTATATTCCAACATTACAAGCTATAAAGTCCTCTTGATTTCTGAATGCACGTGTAACTGGTGGTAGAAAATCAGAACTATTACAAGCCTATGGTAAGGTGATTGAACTAAGCGAAAAAGAACCTATATGCTAGTAAGTTGAGTGAGACACTTTATACCCTTGTGTGACTATTTTACCTGGATTTAATTTTGTTAAACTTCATATCTTAATATGAATTTCTTTATATATGATTGACAACCGATATTGCATACTTAGTACCCAAGATATGTTTACTTGAGTTCTCGTGGTTTCTTAGTTAATTCAATTTGTCTCTCGTCTTTCTTCAACTTGTTTTCAATATCAATTTTTCTTTGCCCAAGAGTACAAAAGATTTAGTGTGGGGGAGTTTGATAAATATATATTTTGTAATTAAATAGGTATATATTTTGGATACAATCACTGGATTTATTAATATTTTATACCTATTTAATTATTTTTTATATATTTTTCTCTCTTAAATCAAAATAAGATAATAAGAGATTTTTATAGAAGATTTACTCAGATCCTATTTTATTTTTGCAAAAAATATTATTGTGAAATTTAGGAGATGAAAAGTTAGAAATATGATATAATATATATCACATTTACATGAATCTACGCGTCGGATTTGAAGACATGAGGCATAGGTAGAATAAATTAAATACTGTATATATATATATATATATATATATTATATTACAACATATATTGCAAAGCAAATCTTATCTTGGATTTATTGGAAGAAAGAAAAGCAAATTAAAGGCATAAAAACGTGGGTCCCGCGTGAGGGATGTGAAGACGCAAATTGGACTGACAGATATGATGTAATGTTGGTTTGAGATATCTTATTTTTTTATTTATAAGTACTTATAAATCATAATTTACTATATATAAGATAAGTAAGTGAGTTGGGTTTTATCTTGATTTATATAATAAGCACTTATTATCTAAAAATAAGCTATCCAAACTCAAAAAACGAGTGGACCCCGCAGGCAATACATAAAGTAAAAAGGAAGCAAAGGAACGAAAAAAAAAGGACGCTGGGACGTTGAGAGCGGAAGAGGAGAGTTGCAGCGCCGTACAAAGCAATTGAAAAAAGGGAAAATACCAGCTAGATCCCAAGTTACAGAATTAATCCCAAAAAACTCCCTTTGCAAGTTCCAAGGTCAGACAGCAATTCCCTTTGAGCAATTACTAAAATAGCCCTCATTCAAATAAGAAAAGAAAACGCACAGAGGAGAGAGGAGTGAAGCACGTATATGTGATCAAGGCATTAAGGAAAAAGAGAAAAACGCACACGGACGAATAGCATAGGAGGTGCAACATTGAATGGATACAAAGTGGCGTTAATGTTCTTGGGAATCTCGTCTTCTTCATCGTCCAAGGACGTGCAGCAACGTAGAGAAACGAACTCTGGAAAATTTTGTTTCTTTCTGTGTGAAAGTTGGTTAGATTGAGAGTGAGGGTTTGGTGAAAAGTTGGATCTTGAGCTAAAAAATGGAGTAAGTGGTAGGTGGTAGAGAAGAAAAGCTAAGAATTTGGTAGACAAATGAGCTTGATCATTGAAGTTGAGATTTCACCTTGGGTGGGTTGGATTTATGTTAGAGTGCTCTGTTTTTGTGGCATAGTAACAGAGGAGCTGCTGTGTTTAAAGTGAGAATGATGAATGTAATTGGTATTCTTTGCTGGAAAAACGCTGAAATGAACAAAAAAAATTGTTGTAAATTTGTGCATATGAAGTTGTAAATATTGCTGTGGAAGTTGTTAATATGTACCATAGGTGTGCTTTGTTTTTGGTAAAGCAAACAGAGGTTATGCATAGCGAGACATCACTGGGTTCAGCTCATGGTAAGACACTGTGAGAGTGTCAAAAATTATACTATACAGAGGAAGTTGTTAATATAACTGAAGATGTTGTAAATATAGCAGAACATATTGTAAACGATGATAGAAGAAAGTGGTATCTAAGTTGTGGCTTGTTGCACAAGCTACTGCCCTGGTGTCCCTGGTGGGAGTGGTTGTAAACGTAGCTTAAACACTTGTAAAAAGAACTTAAGGTGTTGTAAACGTAGCAACATGTGTTGTAAACATATCTTTAAGACTCTCTTTATCATCAAGTTGTAAACGTCGCTTATTAAGTTGTTAATATAATTGAAGATGTTGTAAATATTGCAGAACATCTTGTAAATGATGGTAGAAGAAAGTGGTGCCTAAGTTGTGGCTTGTTGCACAAGCTACTGCCCTGGTGTCCCTGGTCAGAGTGGTTGTAAACGTAGCTTAAACACTTGTAAAAAGAACTTAAGGTGTTGTAAACGTAGCAACATGTGTTGTAAACATATTTTTAAGACTCTCTTTATCATTAAGTTGTAAACGTCGCTTATTAAGTTGTTAATATAACTGAAGATGTTGTAAATATTGCAGAACATCTTGTAAACGATGGTAGAAGAAAGTGGTGCCTAAGTTGTGGCTTGTTGCACAAGTGATGCGTGCTTTTGTCGCTAAAGCAATCAATTAATAACTAGGACAACCTACTAATGCAGTATAGTGGCAACCTAGGTCATTCTCCCAAGGAGCAATATGTGGGTTTTCTCTAGAATTGAATTTAGGTGATAAAAAATGCAATAGAATGAACCTAAACTAAAATGCAAGACTCCACTACCTAAATGCAAAATGTAAAAGACTCTAAAACCTATATGAGAATGAAACTAACCTAAATAATGAACATGCAATTTTTGGGGTTTTTCTTATGAGAGGGAAATTAAAATCCTAAGGAAAAGAAATAAACTAATATCTAAGAAAATCAACAAATGTTAGTTCAGTTATGATGGTGAAGGGGACAACTCAGGATTCACATGGATTTAACTTTCTTAGCCATTCAATTTATTAGACCAAAGGGAGATTCATGAAAAATTGGAATTAATAGATTTAATCATCTAATTAAGACATGGGAAACCCTCAAGCTCAATAACACCTAATCCACTAGAAAACTCATAATGGAAAAAGCGGTGGTTAATTAAATCCATTAAAAACCAATCACAATTATTTAAGATATTTTGGAAATTATGTTTACAATTGCCTAATTAAACAATTCGACAATTAATCACCTAATTAAACAATCAAGAGATTAAACCCAAATTGACAATTAAATTAATAATGAAAACTCGATTAATAATCTAATTGACAATCAAAGGTTTGCAAACAAAAATCCCAATAATCATTTAAGAATAAAACAAATCCAAAATATCAATTCAATCCAAATAAAAATAAGTCTACAATCTAAAACTAGATTGTTCTCAATTATTACAACTCAAAAATCATTTAAAACTAAACAATCTTAAGTCTTGAATAAAAAAGATAAAAGAAAGACACTCCCTTATGGTCTTCAAGTGTAAGCTCCTAGGCTCTAGCTTCCTCCATGCTCCTCCTAAGTTACCTCCTGAAAGGATTAAGCTGCCATGAAAATTTCTCCCTTTCCTCCCATCTCCAACCGCACCACAGCCATCAAAAAGATTTGTACAGAATTGATTAACTCAGCTCCGTCACTGTGCATTCTTTGTCACTGTGCAACGAGATTTGATGACAATTCAAAAGGTGTTGTGAAGGTGGGCCCGTGAAGAGACTGGAGAATGGAAATTGATGGTATATGAAGAGGTGATTGTGGGAGTACGGGAGTGCGTGGCGGAAGAATTAAAACGGAATGGAAGATGAAGGAGAGAATATGAAAGCTAGAGAACGAGTGTTAGCTCTCCAACGAGAGCGTCTTCAGCGTCGTCTCCCCTGCATGTGAGTGCGTCTCGGCCCCCGCCTATTCTCCCCCGTGCGTCTCGTGGCTGTTAGGTTAATTAAAAGGGAGCAGAAGAGAGTCTTTTGGGTATTAATTTGGGCCTATTAAAATTCCAGAAACCCAATAAAATTTCACCATTGGATTCTTTTTGAGTTTCTAAGAAAAGTTCTGCACCGTATGATCTTTTAATCTGTTTTTTCTTACTCTGCAAGAATTAAATAAAATCGTGATTTATCATATAATTGGAAATATTTTCCAATCACAATATATCAATCAAGATATTAACAATTTAAGCCCAATAATATCATAATTGATTCAGATTTATATTATTTCCTAAAATTGGCTAGCTTTCCAAATATTATCTAATAAATCCAATTTAGCCTAAAATAATCTCCAAAATAAATGAATAAGGTGGGATAAAATATATTAAATTTGGGATTTATCAACAAGCTACTGCCCTAGTGTCCATGGTGGGAGTGGTTGTAAACGTAGCTTAAACACTTGTAAAAAGAGCTTAAGGTGTTGTAAAAGTAGCAACATGTGTTGTAAACATATCTTTAAGACTCTTTTTATCACCAAGTTGTAAATGTCGCTTATTAAGTTGTTAATATAACTGAATATGTTGTAAATATAGCAGAACATATTGTAAACAATGATAGAAGAAAGTGGTGTCTAAGTTGTGGCTTGTTGCACAAGTTACTGCCCTGGTGTCCCTAGTGGGAGTAGTTGTAAACGTAGCTTAAACACTTGTAAAAAGAACTGAAGGTGTTGTAAACGTAGCAACATCTGTTGTAAACATATCTTTCACACTTTCTTTCTTGCAAGTTGTAAACATAAATATTTGAGAGTTTGAGAGTTTGTGGGACAACTTCCACAGCAATATTTACAACTACATATGCACAAATTTACAACACATTAACAATACTTTTTTTATCATCATATTAGCATTTTCTAATAACACAAACCAGCAAGAATGTACATCACACCTCTGTTTACTTGTCCAAAAACAAAGCACAGCAGAGGTTTGGTATTAACTGTAAGATCAAGCGTTTCACCCAAGAGGGGGGGTGAATTGGGTGATACTGAAATTTCTTTTCGAAAATATAAAACTTTGACAAAAGAATTAAAACAGTAATGAGTAAGGAGAAATATCACCGAAGTGTACACCGGGAGTTATACTGGTTCGGTCACAACCACTTTGACCTACGTCCAGTCCTCAGAGCTTCTCTGAGAGTTTCACTATAACTTCCAAGATTCAGTGGGTTCTTGGCACCACAGTACAAGCAAGTTCCTTCACACCTGGACACTCGCTCCCCCTTACAGGTTGTAATCCAATCCCAACTCAAGGTTCCACAACCTTAAGTTATCTCAATAACAAATATTGAGTTTGAATGAAATATCTCTCACAAAGAGTAAATGATAATCACTGAAGCATATGAATACAATTTCAACGTGAAAATAGAGCAATGAACTTAATGAATCGTTTGTGTGGATGCTTGGTTGTTCTTCTCTGTTTGAAGGTTCCCATATATATAGATATGATGGTGATGACCGTTGGAACGTTTTCCTTTCGTCCGTTGGTGAGTGCGCAGCCACTGTTGACTTTTCAAGTTTTTGAAAAATATCCGTTGGCGGTGGTTGGCATTTGAACGTTTGATTTGACTTTCATCTCTTGAAGTGATTCCTTCATTGTTTATCTGTAAATAGACTAAGAATACTAATACAATGAAAGGTTAATCATATAGGAAACAAATCAATGAACGTTTGAATGATTTCTAAATTTCTGGGTATGCTTACTCGAGTAGCTCCTCGAGTAACCCTTGAAGTTTACTCGAGTAGCTCCTCGAGTAACATCGGGAAATCATTTACCAACTGCAAGTTAATGAACAAGTATAAGATTACTCGGGTAGTGCATGGAGTAAACTAAATTTCAAACCTTTGGAATAGTTATTTACTCGGGTAGCTACTCGAGTAATGCACTCACAACTTTATGAGTTACTCGGGTAACCCCTCGAGTAATCCTTTGAAAAACTTTTGATTACTCGATGCTCTACTCCAATAATGTTGGCAGGATCAAAATGCCGAGAGCACTTACCTCATTACTCGAGTAGGTCCTCGAGTAAAGCACTCAATCTTACATAAGTTACTCGGGTAGCACCTCGAGTAACTGAGACATTCGTACATAACTTACCCTGGTCATGACTGGAAGTTTCCTTTGAAAATATTTCTGCTTACTGGGGTACATACTCGAGGAATCCACTCAGGCTGTTACTCGGGTACCTCCTCGAGTAACATTGGCAGTGGTACAAAGTGCCGAGAGTTACACATTTTCAAATACACGGTTACTCGAGTAGCTCCTCGAGTATCATGGAAAACTTGAAGGCTGACTGGAAGTTTTTGACCTGGTTACTCGAGTAGCTCCTCGAGTAACATTAGCAGTGGTACAAACTGCCGCGAGGTACACATGGTTACTCGAGTAGCTCCTCGAGTAACATTCTGCTCACTTGAAGGTCACTGAAAGTTTTCACATGGTTACTCGAGTAGCGCCTCGAGTAACATTGGCAGGCCGAGAGCAACCTTGAAGTTTTACCTGGTTACTCGAGTAGCGCCTCGAGTAATGGTGGCAGGTCACTGGAAGTTTTGCCTATTTACTTCAAGTTTTGGGTCATTACTCGAGTAGCGCCTCGAGTAATGCCTTAGAAAATGCACTTCAACTTAAGTTCCTTAGCATTTTCTCTTGGCCAATCTTCACTACTTCCATGCTTTCCTCAAGTAAGCCTTATTCCTGTCATTACTTAGTTCAAGCCTGATATTTAAACATTTCCTTTTCAAACCATTCTTTTGTTATCATCAAAACATGAGATCTAACATTCTCCCCCTTTTTGATGATGACAAAACTTGGTGTGATTTTGAACCATGATTTTTCAAATTGATTTCTTAATTAATTATTTCTTATTAAGTTGAATAAACCTTGCATATATAACAACTTCATTAGTCCAAACAATTATCACAAACTTAAATGAAAATAAATGAAGTCATAATTTAAACATACTTGAATTGAACTAAAATTTCAAATTACAAAATAAGTTCATACTGAATTCAAAAAGCTCCCTAATGTCCCATGTACACCCATATACCCATGAAAAACAAAGACAAATCCACAAAATCACTCTCAAGTTCTTCTCCCCCTTTTTGGCTTCATCATTCAAGAGGAGGGTTAGAAGGCTTCACCATAGAGATGGGCTTTACAGGAAGGACCAATCCACCATCTGAACTAGATGAATCAAAGGAACTGGATGATTCTGGTTCAGGAAGATTAAGAGGTGGGATATGGATGTCATCTCTAGGCAGGAAAGGAGAAGGTTGAAATACAACCATAGTGGTCTCAGCCTCTGGAGGAGTGTCTAACACAGGAGTGAGATGTTCAGAGGAGAAGGAAGATGATACTTCCTCTGTTTGGGTAGGAGAGGGGATAGGTTTAGGAGTAGTCTCTGGCTGTGGCTTCTGAGGTGAATCATCAATGGTAATATGTGTAGTCTCATGGGTTTCAGGATCATCCACTGTGAATAAGATATCTTTTCCTTGGGGCTCAAGTGGATCAGAAACTAAAGGGGTAAAGGGTTCAGCCTCTGGAATAGGAATATCAGTAGGAGGGTTCTCTGGAGGTAGTGGTGCAGATGAGGATGGACCGGCAGAAGGTCCGGGACCCAATGAGTCCAAGCGTGCCAGTATCAGTCTCAAGGTCTCTCCCTGGGCACGTTGCTCTTCAAGCAACTCCTCATGTTTCCTATCCATTCTCTCAACCAATTCCTCATGCCTTTTGTCAATTTTCTCAACCAGTTCTCCCATCTTGAAGTTGGTATTGGTAATCAATTCAGCATTAGTATTGGCTATGTCCACATGGAAGCCTCTGAGGATGTTCTCCATGAAGTGCTGGAGAGTGGCATTCAGGAAAGATGGTGAGGATGTGGTAGCAGCTGGAGCCGATGACTGAGTGTCATCCATTCTACTGGTTTCAGCCTCAGTAGCCTTTCTCTTCTTCTTGGACCCAGACTCCAGTGGGCCTTTGAGAGGAATGTCTATGTTTAGTTTACCAATCTGGTTCCTTCCGACCGGAGACAACCTCTCAATTGGCTCTTTGCTATCCAAGTACCATATTTTGTTCTCTTTTAGGATAAGAGACACAATTTGGGGATATGGCATTGGAGTAGTCCCTTTCCCATCCACCTTATATCTCTTCATTTCTGAGAATATGTATTCTCCCAGATCCTTTTCTTCTTTCAATAGTAGTGAAGCAAACCACCTATAGTCCCTGTCTGAAAAATGGGTATAGTTGTTGGCTTTGTTCACTAGGGACCTAGAGTAGATGTACCATAGGACCCTGTGATGATCACACATATCACTCGGTTTGAAATTGAGGGGGCCAACTAACTCTCCGGGCTTAAGGATAGTGAATATCTGGTTAGGCTCAAGTTCAGAATAGATATCATCTGGGGGATTCTCAATTCCTAACCATAAATTGATCCTAGAGGGAGATATAAGGATTTTCTGTCCTCTCACTGTGGTAGTCATTTCTTCCTCAACTGAGGTTCGGTCAGGCTCATCTATGATCTCAAGGTTGCAGTAAAAATGGGTGATTACCTTTGTGCAAAAAGGCAATCTCACAGATAACCAAGGCATAAATGGAGTAAGATAAGGACTAAGGTCAAACTTCACTACCTCTTGTAGAAGCTTCAGATCAACATAGTGTGTTTTGCACACCTTCCTTCTGGAGAATTGTGTCAGATACTTGGGAGACTCCACCAGTTTCCCCACATTGAATCCTTTGGGAGGGGTAGTGATCTCTGCCTCTGGAATCTTGGATTTCTTTGATGATTGACCCTTCTCCAATTGGTCAATGATCCCAGCCATTGCCTTAGCCACATTTTTGTCATATTTTGGCTTCTTGGGAATTTTTGGAGTAAAAGAGGGTGTGGATGAGTCTGAGTGTGAAGGTGAGGGAGTTTTGACACCTTTGCTTCTTCCAGTGGATGTACTCTTTTTGGACTGAGCCCTAGTCACAATAGGCTCTTTGATTACCACCCCTTTGGCCTTTGGTTGAGCTTGAGGTTGAAGAGGGATTTTGGCTTTTGATCTTGGGGTCAATTTTCTTCTTTTTCCCTTGGGATGAGATGAAGGAGGATCAGAATGTTGCTCGGATTCAGAGGAATCTAAGGGAGTAATATTTTTGGTTCTCATCTTCCTGAAGAATTGAGAAACTGAAATTTTCAAAAAAAAATAAGGTAACTGTCGCAAGTTTAGGTCAGAGGGATTTTGAACAAAATAGGAAGTTTTTGGACTTGAAACCAGTTGGGTTTTGACGGAAATGAGGCAAGGAATCGATTGGGAAAAGTTTTTGAAAGGGTGTATAGTGATTTACTCGAGGAGATTTTGTGGAAATGACCAAGTTTACGCAAGATAAAGACCTAAATCCCGACTTTACTCGAGGCCTTACTCGAGTAACATTCAAAGTTACTCGAGGCCTTCCTCGGGTGATCATACAGAAAAATTCAAAAATAATTCATTTAAATTGCGTACCTGGCATGAATAATATAGTAATTATCCATGAAAATTCCCTCGATCATTTATAACTCATGTTGATCAGATTTTCATCATTCCTTATCAATTTGAGAATCTGGACTCCGACGTTACTCGAGGCCTTCCTCGAGTAAGCTTCAAATTTACTCGAGGCTCGCCTCGGGTAACCTGTCTTTTGAACTTCTGACCTTTCATTTTCTCAAAACTGAACCGTTAGATTTAAATATCAAGTTACTTGATCCATTACTTCCAGTTTTGGGGGCCATTACTCGAGTACATACTCGAGTAAACTGCCACTTTACCTCAAGTTACTCCTCGGGTAAATCTTTTCTGTCACCCATTACTTCAAGTTGGTACTCCAGTAATGGTGTCCTCTGATCACCTCTGTTTTTGTTTCTCAAAAACAGAGTTTCTTTCTTCCTGCAAAACAAGTTTCTATATACTCCGATGCTTAAGTTAGTAATTATCAAAACATTATTAAATGACTTCATCTAATATTATGAAATGCTGAAATTACTTATAACTCATTGGGATTTACCATTCCCAATTCTCTTCTAATGTATAGAAATTGATCTTTTGCAAGGGGTTTTGTGAAGATATCGGCTAATTGAAGATGAGTAGGAATGAATATCACTTTCACATCTTTCTTTTGGACATGATCTCTGATGAAGTGATGTCTGACATCGATATGCTTGGTTCTAGAGTGTTGAACTGGATTCTTTGCCAAGCTTATCGTACTAGTGTTGTCACAATAGATTGGTATCTCTTTGAGATAAATACCAAGATCTTGTAGTTGTTGTTTTAACCATATCACTTGTGCACAACAACTTGAGACTGCAACATATTCGGCTTCCGTTGACGAAAGAGACACTGTATTTTGTTTCTTGCTGAACCACGAGACAAGAGATCCTCCAAGGAATTGTCCTTGTCCACTGGTGCTCTTTCTGTCTGTCTTATATCCTCCATGATCAGAGTCCGAATATGCAATTAGATACTCACTTCTTCCTTTGGGATACCACAGACCCAATTCTGGTGTGTCAGCAAGGTATCTAAAGATTCGTTTGACAGTTTCAGCATGTGATTCCTTTGGTGCCGATTGATATCTTGCACATATGCCAACACTAAATTGGATGTCTGGTCTACTTGCTGTGAGATAGAGTAATGATCCAATCATTCCTCTATATTTTGTGATATTGTAGTCTTTCCCTTTGACATCAGCATCAAGCAACGTTGTTGAGCTCATAGGCGTATCTGAGCCATTTGCTTCATCCATTCCATACTTCTTCAATAGCTCTTTTAAATACTTTGTTTGAGATATGAAGATCCCATTCTTTCTTTGTTTGATTTGCAAACCAAGAAAGAAATTCAATTCTCCCATCATTGACATCTCAAACTCTCCCTGCATAATCTCAGAAAATTCCTTACACAGAGATTCATTAGTAGCACCGAAAACAATATCATCAACATATATTTGAACAATTAAAATATCATCATGTTTTCGATTTATAAATAATGTTGTATCAACTTTTCCCCGTACAAAACCTTGATCGATGAGAAACTTACTAAGCCTTTCATACCAGGCTCTAGGAGCTTGTTTTAAACCATACAAAGCCTTTTTAAGTTTGAAAACATGGTCCGGTTTAGTGACATCTTCAAAACCAGGAGGTTGTTCTACATACACTTCTTCCATGATGTAGCCATTTAGAAAGGCACTCTTAACATCCATTTGGTAGAGTTTGAATCCTTTGATGCATGCAAAGGCTAAGAGTACACGTATAGCTTCCAATCTAGCCACTGGAGCATACGTTTCCTCATAATCAATTCCTTCTTCCTGATTATAGCCTTTGGCCACCAATCTTGCCTTGTTTCTGACAATAATTGCAGATTCATCAAGTTTGTTTTTGAATACCCATTTAGTACCAATGATCGTATGATCTTTGGGTCGGGGCACCAAATCCCAGACTTGATTCCTTTCAAATTGATTTAATTCTTCTTGCATTGCTATGACCCAATCATTGTCTGATAGGGCTTCATCAATGTTAGAAGGTTCAATCTCAGAAATAAATGCAGAAAAACTTACTTCATTGAAAACTCTATTTCTGGTTTTGATCCCTTCATTCACGTCTCCTATGACTTGATCTAAGGGATGACTTCTATTGTATTTCCAGGCTTTAGGTTGACCTAGGGATTGCTCTTCATCCTTAGTTTCATCAACCTCTGGAATAAGAGACTTAGAGATAGATTGACCATTTTCTTGATTTAAAACAACTTCCTGTTCTTCATCAATGGTTTTGTCAGAGGTTTCAAATTCATCAAATACAACATGAATTGATTCTTCAACAACACAAGTTCTTTTATTGAAAATTCTATATGCTTTACTTCGGTTAGAATATCCTAAGAAAATTCCCTCATCAGTTTTAGAATCAAATTTTCCTAGGTTGTCTTTACCATTATTATGAATGAAACACTTACAACCGAAGATGTGTAGATGAGCAATGTTTGGCTTCCTTCCTTTGTATAGCTCGTATGGTGTCTTCCCAAGTTTCGTTCTGATATAGGCTCTATTTGAAATATAGCATGCTGTACTCATAGCATCAGCCCAGAAAACTTGAGACATGTTCTTTTCATTTAACATTGTTCTAGCCATTTCGGTAAGCACTCTATTCTTGCGTTCCACAACTCCATTTTGTTGGGGCGTCCTTGGAGCAGAGAAATTGTGATCAATGCCATTTGTATCACAATATTCTTCAAAGGCTTGATTTTCAAATTCTCCACCATGATCAGTCCTAATTCCTGCAATAGACATACCTTTCTCATTTTGCACTTTCTTGGCAAAAACAATAAATTCTTCAAAGGTTTCATCCTTTGATGATAGAAAGATAACCCATGTAAATCTAGAGAAATCATCAACAATAACCAATGAATATAAGTTTCCACCAAGACTCTTTACTCTTGCTGGACCAACTAAATCCATATGTAATAATTGTAGTGGTCTATTTGTTGAAATCTCATTTTTCAATTTGAAAGATGATTTAGTTTGTTTACCCTTTTGACATGCGTCACAAATCAAATCGTTTTTGAAATTTACTTTGGGTAATCCAAGAACTAAATCCTTTTTGAGTAGTTTGCCTAGTTGATGCATGTTGACATGAGCCAATCTTTTATGCCATAGCCAACTTTCATCGGCATTACTCAGAAAACAGTTTTCAGATTCATTTCTACTAATATCTAAGGTATAGCAGTTACCTTCCCTTTTTGCTCTGAGCTTAGCCTTGATATTCTTCTTATCAAGTAGTAAGTCTTTCTTGTTGACAATTAGACATTCCTCTGAATCAAATATTATCCAGTTGTCTTTATCTGCACTTTGACTTACGCTCAGCAAATTATGACACAAGCCTTCAACGTAATATACATCTTTGATTTGTATGCCTTTGTCATTTTTGATTTCACCAATTCCTGCTATTTTTCCGGATTGATTTCCTCCAAATTTTACCTTTCCACCTTCCTTAGGTTGTAATGTGGTAAAACTTTCGAAATCTCCGGTCATATGTCTAGAGCATCCACTGTCTATGAACCATTTGTTATTTTTGGATGCTTTAAGACATACCTGCAATCAAATGACTAAGTTTTAGGTACCCACTTCTTTTTGGGTCCTTTTGGGTTAGTATAAATGATTTTCTGAATATATGTGCCTTTAGGTACCCATTTGTAGGTTCCTATGTTTCCTTTCTTTTTATGAATGCATGAGGAGGTATAATGACCTTTTCTATTACAGTAATTACAAAATGCAAAAGGATTTGATATATGTACAGAATGCTGGAAATAATTCAAATATGACTTACCTCCTACTTTCTTTTTACCTTTCCTTTTATCTGTTTTTGGATCATATCCAATACCAGATCGGTCATTTATAAATCGTTGTTCTTTTAAAATCACATTTAGCATCTCACTTCCTTTGGTAAACTTTTCAAGAGTTTTTGTGAGATCAATGTTTTTCTTTTTCAAAGAAGAACAATTTTCACAATTCTTTTCTGAATTTTCTTTAAGCTCAATTTCAAGAGCTTTGTTTTTCTTTTTGAAAACAATTAGTTCTTTAACTATTTTGATGAATTCAGAATGTAAAGCATTATATTCAGATAATAATTCATCATAGGTAGGGTCAGAATCATTTACCTCTTCTTCTGTCTCTTCTTGAGCAACAAGACATATGTTGGCTACTTCTTCCTCATCACTTTCTTCGTCTGAGGAACTATCTCCCCATATAGCAGATACAAAGGCCTTCTTTTTGTTAAAGAATTTGCCTTTTCTCTTTTCTTTGCCTTTTTGATTGAGCTCTGGACATTCTGATTTGATATGTCCTGGTTTACCACATTCATAGCAAATGATATGGTCTTTGTTGCTAGTTCCTCCTTTTTGAAAGTGTTTGTAGCCTTGACCTTTCTTGTAGAACTTTCTGAATCGTTTTATGATTAAGCCCATTTCATCATCATCAAACTCCTCAACTTCATCTTGATTTTCTTCTTTTGCTTTTAGAGCTAGACCTTTCTTTCTTTTGTCACTGATGTCGTCTAGTTCCCGTTTGAACTTTAACTTGCTTTCATATTCAGAAAGACTTCCAAATAGAGAAGCAACTGATCTCATTGATTCTCCTTTTGCCTCTTCTATCGCAGTGACTTTGGCCTCCCACTCTTTAGAAAGAATATTCAAAATCTTTCGTACTTGGATATTTTGATCATATACTTTTCCAAGTGCTGCAAGTTGATTAACAAGATGAGTATATCTAAGTTCGAATTCAGAAATTGACTCACCTGATTTCATTCGAAGTAGATCGAATTCTGTGATCAAGGTGTTGATTCGATTCTCCTTTATTCCCGAAGTTCCTTCATGAGCTATTTCCAGAGCTTCCCACATTTCCTTTGCAGTTGGGAGTGTGCAGATTCTGAAGTATTCATTTTGACTCAAGGAGCTTTGTAACATCAGAATTGCCTTGCTATTGAGAGTGATAAGTTTCCTGTCATTCTCATCATATTCCGCTGGCGTCTTTGGAATTTTCTGAGAATCTACAGTCTTTGTAGGTTGATAGTTTCCACTCTCGATTACATCCCATAGCCCATATTCAGTAGCCATCACGAACACTCTGAATTTAGCTTTCCAGAAAGAAAAGTGTTCTCCATTGAAACCGGGAGGTCTAGTGATGGATGCTCCGTCGGGAAGAATTCCTTCACCCATGCTTGCCATTGGATCCTTCTTAGGTTGTTATACCTTAACAAGAAGACCTATGCTCTGATACCAAATGTAAGATCAAGCGTTTCACCCAAGAGGGGGGGTGAATTGGGTGATACTGAAATTTCTTTTCGAAAATATAAAACTTTGACAAAAGAATTAAAACAGTAATGAGTAAGGAGAAATATCACCGAAGTGTACACCGGGAGTTATACTGGTTCGGTCACAACCACTTTGACCTACGTCCAGTCCTCAGAGCTTCTCTGAGAGTTTCACTATAACTTCCAAGATTCAGTGGGTTCTTGGCACCACAGTACAAGCAAGTTCCTTCACACCTGGACACTCGCTCCCCCTTACAGGTTGTAATCCAATCCCAACTCAAGGTTCCACAACCTTAAGTTATCTCAATAACAAATATTGAGTTTGAATGAAATATCTCTCACAAAGAGTAAATGATAATCACTGAAGCATATGAATACAATTTCAACGTGAAAACAGAGCAATGAACTTAATGAATCGTTTGTGTGGATGCTTGGTTGTTCTTCTCTGTTTGAAGGTTCCCATATATATAGATATGATGGTGATGACCGTTGGAACGTTTTCCTTTCGTCCGTTGGTGAGTGCGCAGCCACTGTTGACTTTTCAAGTTTTTGAAAAATATCCGTTGGCGGTGGTTGGCATTTGAACGTTTGATTTGACTTTCATCTCTTGAAGTGATTCCTTCATTGTTTATCTGTAAATAGACTAAGAATACTAATACAATGAAAGGTTAATCATATAGGAAACAAATCAATGAACGTTTGAATGATTTCTAAATTTCTGGGTATGCTTACTCGAGTAGCTCCTCGAGTAACCCTTGAAGTTTACTCGAGTAGCTCCTCGAGTAACATCGGGAAATCATTTACCAACTGCAAGTTAATGAACAAGTATAAGATTACTCGGGTAGTGCATGGAGTAAACTAAATTTCAAACCTTTGGAATAGTTATTTACTCGGGTAGCTACTCGAGTAATGCACTCACAACTTTATGAGTTACTCGGGTAACCCCTCGAGTAATCCTTTGAAAAACTTTTGATTACTCGATGCTCTACTCCAATAATGTTGGCAGGATCAAAATGCCGAGAGCACTTACCTCATTACTCGAGTAGGTCCTCGAGTAAAGCACTCAATCTTACATAAGTTACTCGGGTAGCACCTCGAGTAACTGAGACATTCGTACATAACTTACCCTGGTCATGACTGGAAGTTTCCTTTGAAAATATTTCTGCTTACTGGGGTACATACTCGAGGAATCCACTCAGGCTGTTACTCGGGTACCTCCTCGAGTAACATTGGCAGTGGTACAAAGTGCCGAGAGTTACACATTTTCAAATACACGGTTACTCGAGTAGCTCCTCGAGTATCATGGAAAACTTGAAGGCTGACTGGAAGTTTCTGACCTGGTTACTCGAGTAGCTCCTCGAGTAACATTAGCAGTGGTACAAACTGCCGAGAGGTACACATGGTTACTCGAGTAGCTCCTCGAGTAACATTCTGCTCACTTGAAGGTCACTGAAAGTTTTCACATGGTTACTCGAGTAGCGCCTCGAGTAACATTGGCAGGCCGAGAGCAACCTTGAAGTTTTACCTGGTTACTCGAGTAGCGCCTCGAGTAATGGTGGCAGGTCACTGGAAGTTTTGCCTATTTACTTCAAGTTTTGGGTCATTACTCGAGTAGCGCCTCGAGTAATGCCTTAGAAAATGCACTTCAACTTAAGTTCCTTAGCATTTTCTCTTGGCCAATCTTCACTACTTCCATGCTTTCCTCAAGTAAGCCTTATTCCTGTCATTACTTAGTTCAAGCCTGATATTTAAACATTTCCTTTTCAAACCATTCTTTTGTTATCATCAAAACATGAGATCTAACATTAACAACTTCCATAGCAATATTTACAACTACATATGCACAAATTTACAACACGTTAACAACACTTTTTTTATCATCATATTAGCATTTTCTAATAACACAAACCAGCGAAAATGTACATCACACCTCTGTTTACTTGTCCAAAAACAGAGCACAGCAGAGATTTAGTATTAACAACTTCCACAGCAATATTTACAACTACATATGCACAAATTTACAACATGTTAACAACACTTTTTTTTTATCATCATATTAGCATTTTCTAATAACACAAACCAGCGAGAATGCACGTCACAACTCTGTTTACTTGTCCAAAAACAGAGCATAACAGAGGTTTTGTATTAACAACTTCCACAGCAGCATTTACAACTACATTTGCACAAATTTACAACAATTTTTTGTTTTTATTTCAGCGTTTTCATAGTAAGGAAGAACAATTACATTCATCATTTTCACTTAAAAATAGCAACTCCTCTGTAACTATGCCGCAAAAATAGAGCACTCTAAAATAAACATAACCCACCCAAGGTTAAACCCTAATTTCAATGATCAAAATCATGTGTGGCAAATTCTTAGCATTTATTGTCTATCACCTACCACTTACTCCATTTTTGAGCCCAAGATCCAACCTTTGACAACCCCTCAATCTCAATCCAACAACCTTTCACACAGAAAAAAAAAATTCCAGTTCGCTTCTGTGTCTGCCTACCCGTACATGGATGATGAAGAAGAAGACTTTTCCAATCAACATTAACAGCACGTATCCCTTAAATGTTTCACCTCCTGCGCTCTTCGTCTGTGCATTTTTTCTCTATCTCCTTAATGGTTTAATCACAAAAACGTGTTGCCCTCCTCTCCTCTGTGCGTTTTCTTTAATTATTTCAGTGGGGGTTATTTTTGTAAATAGACATTAGGAATTCATGTCAGAAAAGTCCCTAGGGACTTTTCTGACATTGGAATTTGCAAAGGGAGTTTTTTGAGATTAATTCTGTACCTTGGGACCTAGCTGGTATTTTCCCTTGAAAAAATAAAAGAGACGAGAAGCAGAGTTAGGATCGAGAGAGAACTTTTTTTTTTTTATATCTAAAAAGGTTAGGGTACGATGACTCTTAAAGCACTTACAAGGGACTTATGAGATCGCCTATTAATGAGGTCTCCTCATCGGTCAGAGGGTTCGAACACACTCCCTTGTGATCGGGGTGACAAGACCTTAACCAACTTTGCCAAACCTCGTTGGCATCAAGCGAGAACTGAATAAGGGAAGTAGAGCAGAGATTAGGAAGTTTGGGCTTGAAGATTTAAAGAAATTTAGAACTTTAAACTTGATTTTCCATTAATTTTTCTCATCTCTTTTTCTTAGTTTCTAATATGGACCGAGTTATTATCTATGGTTGTGGTTTGTTGATAAACATAAGTAGTTAATTTTATTATTTTAGGATTTTTTAAACCTATTTATGGATTGAATTATTTATTTACTCTCTTTTTTACATCAAATGAAGTTTTTGTATTTATTTTATCTTGCTCTTAATGCCACTAAATGCTTGATTACCATTTAGTTGTCTTGTTCATTTAAATTACTCTTGAGAAAAATAATTTAAGTATAAAACTTGGGTAAAATCATGTTAGACTTGAAATTTAGGTATTAAATTGATGATTTGTTAGTATCATAGAGATTTAGTTACTAACTTAACATTGTCAGATTAAGATTGGTGTTTAAAGTTAGTCCTTATAAATTAATACAATAAATTGATTAGTTTATTAGGATAAATTTTTGGTTTAAACTCAAGAGAGTATTATCGAATGTCTTTGAATCTTAAACAAATACATATCTTCGTTTTATTGCTTATTGAGGGTAAATTAATTAGTTCATGAAATAGAAAGGGGATAGATAATCCTAAGCTCCTCCGATTTTGAAGAAAAATCTTAACTTTAAAATTTTCAAATAAATCTTTTCTTAAACAAATTAAATTTCAAAATATTCTCACTCAACCTGATTGAGAACTTAATTGAAATAATTAATTTATTTTTTGTCATAGTTCTCATAGGAATGATCTTTTTGTATTATTTACGACCCATACGTTTACAGTAAAGCTAGACGGCTAACAATCCCTAGTGGGTGTGTTTATTTAATAGATAATACTCCTATTCTGGAAAAAAAGAAGAAGAGATAATACTAGTGTTATAGTTTGTTTCTTTTTTAGGCCTTGGATCGTATCATAATTATAATATAAATAGTACTCCATCCACTTCTAAATATAAAATAAAGTTATATTTTTAAATAGATTAAGGAAGCTAATTAAATTACTTTAAAGTGTTTATATTTTTATATTTTTTTCTAAACTAATTAATTTGACTAATAAACTAATAAATAACCTAAAATACATAACATATTATATTATTAAATAATTTATTTAATTTTCTTAATCACTAACTCAGTCTCATTTTTTAAATAGGAGGGAGTATAATGTAATAAAGCTATAGTTGGCCCAAAAAATAAAAATAAAAAAACAAGCTATATTAGGAGTAACCCAAATGCTCCTCCCAACCCCAGTCTCGCTATATCTCTTGCTCTCAAGGCTCACTCGTGGTTGGCTTCTTCTATATTTTTCCTTCATCACTTCTCACCGTCTCTGCCTCAGTCTCTACTTCATCCCTCCGCTACTCATTGGAGCAGGCAATAATGGAGAACGACACGCCAATTTTTCCCCAAGAAGTCATCACAAGTATTCTGGTACGACTTCCGGTGAAATCCCTAATCCGATTTCAATGTGTTTGTAAAGATTGGAAGAACCTGTTCAGAACCCCATCCTTCATTGCAGAACACCTCCGCCATTCCACTCTGCAAAACCCTTTACTTATTATCGATAGAATTATCTCTAAAGGTAATCCTTGGCACTTATATTTGCTCAATCGTGAGATGCAAATCCATGAATTTCAGAATACACATATTATTGATCCCTTCATGTCGGGGTGGGTCTATTCCAGTAATGGCTTGCTCTGTGTGGACCTCGACGGTAATTCTCAAGATTCCCTTTGGCTATGGAATCCAGCTATTAGAGTGGTTAGACAAGTGCCAAAATCTCTTAACACGTATGAGTATGAGTGTTTTTGCGTAGGATTTGGGTTCAGCCCAATCATTAATGATTACAAGATTGTTAAACTTTTCTTATCTGGGTATTTCGTTGTTCAAGGGGAAGTTTATTCCTTAAGGACGGGGTTGTGGAGAAAGTTGAAGTTGGGAACTTAGAGGGTGTATATGATCTCAGTTGCGGCGCTTTCCCTTGTAATGGAGTTATCTTTTGGATTGGACAAAAAGATGTGGAGGGGCACAGCAAATGTTGTCTTGATTTGATAGTTTCATTTGATATAGCACAGGAAGTATTCACATTGACACCATTTCCTACTATGACTTCTGCCCAAGGATGTTACAATACGCTTGCTTGCTATGAGAACAAACTAACTATGTTTTTTCCTACTAGGATTGAAAATTCTGAATCATATGTGATTGAACTGTGGGTGTTGGAGGAGTGTGCAGATCCATCCAGGGAGAGATGGAGCTGGGCTAAAGTATATACTAGCAGACCCAATCCATACGGTTTTATCATTTGTCCAGAGATTATTTGGAGAAATGAAATTGTTTGCTTAGTGAAAGCATTACCTGAATGCCAAATCGAAGGTGAAGAGGAGGATTATGAAGGAAAGGTTGTTTTGTGCAATATCACTACCGATGAATTCAACTTTTTTGATATCCCAATATGTAGCTATAGTCCTGGGATTTTGGATTATGTGGAAAGCCTTGTGCTACTTGACAACCTCCATATTTGAAAAATGCTATCTTGCCATATTTGACCTTTTGTAAATTCTAGTTGCTTACTTTAATGTAATTCAATCGCTAGTTTGTGGATTTTGTGGGACAAGTCAATCTGCCACTGGTTTTATATATTTTGAAGGGCGTTGATTTACTCTTACATTAAGTATTTACTCTATTTAAGTAAATTCTTTTTTTTTTTTTTTTTTATGGAAATGAAACCACACACATATTTGTCCATATCGCTAACCTCAAGTTGAGTTGGTTGCTGGTATGTGTGTGTGTATATTTTTTCTGTTGTTCCGAGTCATCTTTGTATCAATGGCTCCATTTCCAATATTAGTAAATCTAAAGGGACAATCCATGGAACGAAGGCTAGCAGCTGAATTCTGGGATTTGCCTGATTGGGGCCTTCTAAGGAAAATTGTGGGGTATGTGGCTCTTCTCTCATGATAGCCTAATGTTTGATTCCAAATTTTGGAAGTTTTTTCTTGAAAAGATGAAGGAGCTCCATAACTCCAACTTTTATTTTCCTTTTTTTGTTGGGTTTAATGTTCATAACCTAGCTCCTACGGATTTTTTTTTTTTTTTTTTGTAAAATGCACCATAGTTCTGACGTATAATTAGTGGTGCACATAACTTTGAGAGCAGAATGAAACTCAAAATGAGAATCACTTTGGCTACTGCTGCTCTGCCTGATGGTTATGCCCTTATCATTTATGACTTGAAGTGTGTGAGCCCACAATCTTGACAGCAAACCAAAAAATAGAAAGTTTGGTGTGACCTTTGATACTGTAGTTGCCCACTCATATTTCATACTCATGAAGCATGCATAGTGGTGTTTGGAAGCCCAAAACAAGGGAAACACACAATATACTGTCACTTTAGAAGAAAGAGGGGAAAAAACAAGGGAAACAGCCTTATTTCAGCAAATTACAAGTGGAGTGACTTCAAAAACTGACATGTCAACGTCATTCATCATCCACTTCTAATATTGCCTCTCAAAGGGCAATCTTTTAAATGCTCTTCATCCTCCAGCAGAGAAAATAGACCCCCCTGCATTGTTGATTCAGGTTCTTGAGATCATGTGACTAACAAGACAGAGTGCAGAACAGTCCTCCAAAGAGCTCGCCATTGGACTTTGCAATGAGATTGGGATAAAATGGGTATTAGAGTAATTGATTGAATATTTCCTCTCTGATTCCTATTATGGTCATGTTGGACAACAAGGTGATAATAAGCACTCGTACAACAATAAAAACAACAGGTATTATTTCATTAAGTACAGTTAGCTACATGAATCACATTATGGTATTCCTTGTTTTTTTTTAATTTTTTTTATAACCGATCAAAATGCATTAAAATGATTAAATAACAGTACATTAGCTTTCTACAACCATACAAGGACATGATTGTAGAATATTAAAAGCATTCCTATGAATTAACTTTATAACTATATTTTTATATCAAGCTATCAATAACTAGATTTTTAAATATATCGTTAATTCACCACTCTTATAATCCTGCGGTGACTATATGTAAAGTAAAGATAAAAAATAAAATAAAGTAAAAATTCTGCTCACTATCATAAAAAAAAAAAAAAAAACAGGTTGGCATAGATAAATTTATAAATGAAAATATTAAGGCTTAAGTATAATTTTAATAATTTAAGTTTACATTACGTATACTTTTGGTCCATTAACTTATAAAGTATAATTTTGGTCATATAATTCTAACACTGTCTAACATCGTTAATATTACTAACGGAAAACTTGACTCAACAAACTCAAGTGTTAATTTAAGTAATGACTGTGTAATTAAATGCTATTAATTTTAAATTTAAAATATGTGCAAATTAAAAACTATCTAAAAGCCTCCTGAAGTAGCCAATGTCAAAACCTCAATTGTATTAAATAAATTTTAGTTTAATAATCTAAATATAGTAGTTTAATAATCTAAATAGCAAAAACCTCGATTTTATTTATATCGATTTGTTGGTTTATTTTAGTTTAATAATATAAATATATTATATTAAAAAATTAAAACTTAAACATGCTTTGTCAACTGCATAGTCATCACTTGAGTTTGTTGCGTCAACTTTATCCGTTAGCAACATCAACGGTGTTAGAAATATACGACAAAAAGTATATTTTATAAAGTTAAGGGACTAAAAGTATATCTCATATAAAATTTAAAAGACAAAAAGTATATTTTAGCCAAATATTAAAGAAAAAAGGGGGAAATAAAAATGTAATAGGATAAGTTATTCTCTCTAGCCCAAATTATAAGACCCAGTTGAATTTCTTTGGGAGATTAATGAAGCTAATTAAATTTTTTTAAATTATTTATATTTATCGTTATTCCTCTAAACTAATTTGTATGACTTATAAACTAATATATAATTAACCATACACAACATATGATATGATTAAGTAACTAATTTAGCTTTCTTAATCTCTCTAAAAAAAGTCGATTGGTTTTATATTTAGGACGAAAGGTAATAATTTCTTATTTTCAGGACTAAGGTAGATTCAAAACTGTTAGAACTGGCTGACACCCAAGAGGGGATGAATTTGGTGTAAGATAAAAACTTAATAATTTTAAAATCTTTTCGCATCTTAGTGAAATCAATAAGTATGAAAGTGATGAATCATAAATCCACAGTCAATTATTCAAATCATATATGCTGAAAATATAAGAGCTTAAGGAAGAGAAGATGCAAATTGTGATTTATCCTTATTTGGTCCAATCCACGATGACCTACATCTAATCCCCAGGCTCCTCCTGAGATTCCAATCCATTATAGCCCTCAAGTTTAATCGGGTGCTTGAGAATCTCTACAATCCGATAAGTTTGATCCAGACACTTGTTAAGCCACTTACAATCTTCTTACCAAGATAACAACTCCCCGTTACACACCGTAAGGTTATAATCTCTATCGATAACAACTGTTTACAAATTAATCTTCTCTCTTAATAGTGAATAATGACAATTACTGAAACACAATACAAATAATGTCTCTCTTAAAGTAAATAGTATAAGAACTGATAAAACAGAGATTTTGTGAGATGAGTGTTGGAGTCAGAGTGTTGGCATTTTGACGATATATGCATTGGCTCTCTCTACTTTCTATTTTGAATGATCTTTTATTTATAGTTGATGAAGAGTATTTGGCCTTGAGAATATGATTGTTAGAAGTCCATTGAAAGTAGCTGTTAAAGCTTCTGATAAGAAGTTGTTTTTTGGTCGTTGAGCTTTAATCCAAGTTTAATCACCTATAATCCTCATATAAACTTGATTAGTAATAATTATGAATTATTAGAAGCAATATAATCAAGGTTAATAAGAGTTTGGAAGGATATCAAGAAATTTGAGAAGGTAATTAAAAACTGATGAACAATCACTCAAGTGTGATCACTTGAGTGATTCCTTATCACTTGAGTACACTTTTTGATCACTTGTAGATGCCTTGCAAGTGATCACGAATCACTCAAGCGATTTCCCCAATCACTCGAGTGCACTTTCAAATCACTTGCAGATGCCCTACAAGTGATCACGGATCACTCGAGTGATTTCCTCAATCACTCAAGTGATCATCACATCACTCTTAGATTGCTTGCAAGTCACTTGCAAATACTTGCAAGTCACTTTCATCACTTGAGTGAATCCCATATCACTCGAGTTCCCTTTTTTTTTTTTCCAGAATATAGATAGTTTGACATAGATGTCAACTTCTAGTAGGCATAACTCTTCAACTATAACTCCAAATTTGGCAAATGACTAATCTCCAAAAAGTTGTTTAAGTCTACTTGTCACAACAACTAGAATCGATCCCAAATACAATGTATTTCAAACTTTCTGATCCAATTCGTAACATTTGGTCTGGAACATAGCATTGATTTCGAGCACCAAATTTTGCAGTTCATATCTCTTTCATCTGCCAATATTTGAGCATGAAATTGATGTCATTGAAATGCCTCTGAGTCTACTTTTATATGTAATAATTTTCAGTTCAAAACTCATTGTCTTTCAAAAGGTATGATATGAATAATGACTAATGTTCTAGAACATAGTGGGAACATCGAGTGTCAAATTTCAAGATCTATATTTCTTTCATCTGATCCTCTTTGGGCTTTATCATGGCTTCTAAAAATGCATTTTTAGTGTCGTTTCATATGCAATAAGTTTCACCTCATTTGAAGTTTTGGTGTAAGAGATATGTCCAAATTACTGAATCAGTTTTGGAATAAAGCAAGAATTCCAGTTTCAATTTCCAAAACTCATATCTTTTTCATTTGAATTCCGTTAAGCTTGATCTTGGTGTTTGTGTGTTGCATTTGAAGTCTAGTTTTATATGAAATAAGTTTAAGCTCAATTGGATTTGTGGTTTGAGAGATATGATCAAATTACCGAACATTGTGGTTTGAGAGATATAACCAAATTACTAAATCTCTCTCATACTGAATGAAAACAAAGCTAAACAGAGTATGATAAAATATGATATCACTCGAGTGATGCTTCCTTAACTCAAGTGACACGTGTGAAAATCACTTTTAGAGGTGCAACTTGAGTGATAATAAAGTATCACCTGAGTGAAGTTGATATGACTTCGATATAAGACATTTTAACTTCCAATTAAGACATTCCAACTTCCATTTGATCATAGAGACATTCAATATCAAATCTAATAATTTAAAAAATTGATATTTTCATTATATTTTGCAAGTTCTTTTTTCTTTAATCTCTTCTCTTCTTCTTATTGATTATTCTCCACGATCCTTTTGATAACTCTTTGTTTTCTTAACTAATGTCTCCAATCTCTTTCTTCTTCTTTTTCTTGATCATTCTCATCAATCCAATTTAATAACTTCCTCTTTTTCTTGACTTATTCTCCCCAAATTTGATAATTAACTTCTTTGTTCAATAACTTCTTATTCTTCTCTTGATCATTCTCCATATTCCAATTTGATATCTTCTAATCTTTGCTTGACCAATTTACAAGATATATTTCACATTAAAAATAGTAGTTGGTTAATATATATGATAAATACATTTTGTAAACTTTTTGCTCTTAATATTTAGCATTTATATTTGACATTAACTAATCATATCAAACAAAAACCTAAAAGTGAAATACATATATAATATATTTAAGTCTAAGTGATTATATTATAATATATATTTGTTTTTTTACCATGAATATATGTGTGAGTTTAAACTTTAATAAATAACATTATAATTATTTTTTTGTCTTCGATAATATTATAATTATAATAGTATAATATAATAATGCTACCATACAAAAAGCCACTAACCCAAATGAATCGAACCAAATTGGGGACTACGCATCTATAAATTCTCAATCTTAGCTGACTGATTTATTAATGAATGCGTCGTTGAGGGGTTCTTTTAGATAGCATGTTAAAGAAGCATATGGGCCATTAAAAAGAGGCATGAGAGTTTCAGGGCTCAGAAGGAGTCCAAATCCTGTGTAACGCTACTTGATTGTTAGATGTTATTTAGCATTAAGATTTAAATTTAAAACTAATCTATCTTGTTATCTTCAATTTTGTGCATGATGAGGATAGTAAAACTTATCTGCAACCAAGTTCGACCCATGTCTGCACCAACGGAGGTGAATTTGATTGCCTAGGGGGAGTGACATGTTTCTCACAAGCTCTAAACTTTATCCACGATCTCATGCTTAAATGGATTCTAGAAATATTTCAGTTGTAATGTTGGCGCTTATTTCATATATATATATAACACAGAAATTAGAATTTAGGAAATTCCTAATTAAATCAAGCTGAAATATCAAAATTCAAATTTAGATATACACTTTTAGTAAATTCCTATTCAGGCCAATTAGTCTCATTAGAAATTTTTAAATGTGGTTAAAAGATTAGAATGCCAATGCCCTATATAGTTAAAAAAAACAATTGAATGTAAATGTAATGTTTTGATTATTTTAGTTAGACTTGATTAGGATTTGTCCTTTTTTTTTTAGTTTGTTTATTTATTTGCTTAATGTTTTTGCTTTGATATCTAAAGATAAGTTTTTTTTTTTTTTTTTGTGGTTTCAATTATGGAGTGATACCAAAGACTTGATCTTGCAAAAATATAGTACCAAATTTATTCTGCATAACAAGATTTTTGTCACCCTAATGCTTGCCAGAGCCTTAATGCTTGATGTATTACTGCAACAAATACCATCTCTGTTGCGTTCTTATTATTTTTATTATTTAGTTTGATGTCTTGCACCAAATACCTCAAGTGAAAAGTGGTTACCAACACAACTGTTCTCATGACCCCATGACCCGTTTGTTGCCTTGATTTTTTTAAATAAGACAACTTATTATAAGGATAAAACGAGTTACACAAAAAGGCTGAGATCAACTGGAGCTTTTGGGGACAGATCCAATAATTGCTAGATAGATCACAAGCCCAATCAGCTGCATACAATAGGAAGTCAAAAAAGAAAAAAAAAAAAAAAAAAAAACAGCAACAGAACAATCAGCAACTAGCTTGGAAGAGGGCAACATAGATCTAAATTCGAGCTCTACTCCAGGTTTAGCAACTAGAGATTGAAAGATGGGTTAAATCCTCTCGTCAACAGAATGAACTAGGAAGCAATCCTTTGAAGAGGGCTCTTTTCGGAGTTGAAATATTACACAAGGTGATGAAACTGGAAAAGCAGAGAAGCTCAAATGAAGTGTTGACAAAGCTGCCTTAATATAGCTAGACCAGTAGAGGAGACCAAACCCAAAGAGGGCAACTTGACAAACTTCCAAATCCCTAAACTTAGACATAAACCATCCAAGACAAACTAACAACCAAGAACAAAGCCACTATACACAAAACAAGTAAACAACAACCAGAAATTAAAAGAAGACCCAAAGCCAAAAAGTTGTAGCACTGCAAGATGGACCTATAAGTGGCTGCTATGGAACTTAGTGGCCCCTGATAGAATCATCCACATGCACAGAGCTTTTTGGCACAAGCTCCATTAAAACCCAGAACATAAGCATGAGAATCATCTTGTGGACGTTTCCTAGTAAATCAACATAGGAATTGACTACCGTTTTTTTCTTCAAAAGAAAAGGATGGTCATTTTCTTTATCGGGGCTGTCGGATTAAGATCTTAAAGGTTCTGATTTAATATATTATTAAAATATTATTTTTTAATAATATTACAAAAATAATAATATATTAAATCAGAACCATTGAGATCTTACTCCGACGGTTCTGATAAAGAAAAGGACCATCCTTTTCTTTTGAAGAAAAGGACAGTAGCCAATTCCATCAACATAGACCTATGTCTTGACGTCAGAGCTAATAGATTTTGGAAAATGGATTTTATGTTAAGGATTTGAGGTAATATAATTTTGTTTAAGGTGTATTTAAAATATAAAATACTCACAAGTTCAAACTCTGGGAAGTGCATAGCAATTTAATCAAATTCAACTTTCTTTCACTTAATTTAGCCAAAACTGAAACATAGGGCATTGAGGGACATATTTTCCATGCTAATTCCTAATGCTTCCAAGCACACTTTCTCACTTGTACTCTACACAATTTTTAATTTTAAAATCAGTGGAAGCATCAAAGCAAGCAAATACCATCTCGTTCTTTCTGCCCTGTTTTGGCTGAACCACTATATTGGGAAAGAGAAAATGATTTTTCACCATTTCATTCCACCAGCTGCCATAACTCCATCTCTAATCACTTTCTATCTTGATGATGGTTTAAGCCTAAATCAAACTTTCTCCTTTTCTTAAAGTTTTGTACAGAAGCTCCCCTTATATTTCATGCTCTACAAAATTACAAAAACTCATCAAAAATCCAATCCGACAACTGCTAACATCCATAGCTCATTAGTTACAACAAAATCACCACTTACCTTAACATTAGCTTGACTTCCTTGAAACTTCTTCTCTTGAAGCTTAAAATTCCAAGCTTTAACCCTTGCTAAATATAATGTACAGGGGATTTATGAACCACTGAAAATTTTAGATGATCAAGCTAATAGTATAGATGATTTTTAGAACAAGGAGTTGCTTAGGAAGATGTCTCGTTCGCTTCTCTTTTCCTTTTATTCTTCTTCTTCTCTTCCCCCCTTCACTCTGTCAGACTATCCCTCCATTTTATAGTTCTGGCAGACATATAAGAGAAATGGGAGGGTGGAGATGTTTTTATCTCATTTTCAACTCTTTAATTAAAAACCTCCAACCAAAACAATATAATTTTAATTACTTCCATAATCCAATGGCTATAATTTATTCTTCCTTTCCTTCTTGCTTAAGATCATACCACACTTGTACTTTTAGTCATCACACTACAAAATCCATCAAATTAGTGACGGAATTTTTTCCATAGCAAATTTCAATCACAGATTGATGTCACAAATTAGTTTGTGAAGGAATTAGTGACGGATTAGCAATGGAAAAATTTTGTCACTAATTCCATCACAAAATTTTTTTGACATAAATTAGTAACTGATTAATGATGGAAATTAGTGATGGAAATTTTCCGTCACTAATTTTCGTTGCTAATTTGTTGTGACGAAATTAGTGACAAAGTAGCGATGAAATTTAGTGATAGAATATTATTCCATCACTATCTGTCACTAATTTAGTGTAATATCGGACCTTCTGAGAACGACCAAATATGATAATAAAGGTTGGTTATCTGAAACTATGAATGGAACTTTAGCGAATTCTCAAAGATTCATGGAAGACAGAGGAAAAATGTTTCGTTTTGTATGTGAGGATCAAAAGAGGTCCAAAAGAGGTCAAAGATTCATGGAAGACTGAGATATTTTGTAATGCTTGGTCCAAATTTAGAGTTAAAGCACTTGGCTGTAATTAATGGTATTGAATATTTTACTAACTATAGTTAATAATCCTATTTTAACCATTCACCACTCCCTTCCCTCATCATTATGTCGGTAACACTAAGCAGATGAAAAAGAGAGTTACAACGTGAGAAAAGAGGAGAGAAGGAATAGGAGGAAAGAATCAAGCTTAAGCTAGTTGATTAGGTAATTTTACTAACTTAAACTTCCACTTAGATAAAATTTTCTTCCTTTCGTTATTATGTCCCTAACACCATAATCTTGTAGAGGGTAGTATTGGTTGTTGAGGGAAGGAGTAGATTTAACTAAAGGAAGAGTTACGCATAGAGGGGGCCAAAAAAAAAAAAAAAAAAGGAAGAGGAGGAGGAAAGAAAGGAACTAAGCTGGAAAGTGGCATAGTTGAATAAGTAGCATGAGTTGTGTTGATGATTTTACTTAGACGATGAGTTGAAAAGAAAACAAAGGTAAAACTCTAGGTGTAGCGCTGCCCTGACTTTACAAATATTTAAGGTTTAATATTTAGAAGATGAAGTGGTGTTGGATGATGCTTATGACTTGAAATTATGCAGCATCATGAGAAGTCAAAATGTGATGCTTTTTTTATTGCACCCTATGAGGTTCGGTTAGGAATGAAGTGTATGGAGGGATTGGTAATTGATTAATTTAATGCCACCAAAGGGTGTAGAATGAACCTTTAGCTGGGAAAATGGAAAGAAAATAATTTTAGAAATTATGGATGTAACATCCCTAAAATTAGAAAAAGGGATAAATTTTCTAAAAAGAAATTTAAATAGTGATAAAATTCAATTTTGGGAATTTAAGGACCTATTTTCCTGAAAATTTGAGGAAAAATAGTTAGAGGTCATAATTTGGCTTGAAAAGTTTAGAAAAATTATTTGAAGGCTT
Organism: Inga oerstediana; assembly: GCA_963210345.1. Taxonomy (NCBI): domain Eukaryota; kingdom Viridiplantae; phylum Streptophyta; class Magnoliopsida; order Fabales; family Fabaceae; genus Inga; species Inga oerstediana. The sequence goes on from OY723406.1 coordinate 30,837,980, forward strand.
TAAGAAGCTAATTATAGAAGAAAATCCTTAAAAAGTATTAATGATTAATTTATGAAATTAGAAAATGAGCCAATACTGATTTAAAAATTAAGAAAAATTAGTAACTTTAGTATTAAGACGCGAAAACTGGAATTGGACTAGAGATAAGCCAAATTATGGAACGTAAAGAATTTAAGAAATCTTAAAGTAGACAAAGTGGAAAATTAGGGATTAGTGTGTGTGATTTATAGGATAAAATATACCTATATATATATATATATAAATAAATAAAATACACACACCTGAAATCCGACACCCACACCCACACTTGGCATTGAATAAAGGCATATGCATTCAGCAATTTACTTTCAAAGGATCCAAAAACACCCGACCCAATGCCCCACCTGTACACACACACTTTAAACACTCAGCCTCTCCATTCAGTTGCATTTTTGGCCAGAACGAGAGAGAGAGAGAGAGAGGAGGTGATTGGATCGTCGGAGGAAGGAATTGAAGAAGAAAGCTCCAATCCCACATGCAATCACATATTATGGTATAGGTGAGTCCCCTTCACCCTTATCTTGCTTTTTCCTATTGATTAGAGGCTCTTTTTTAGTGGTTTGGGTGGTTGGAAGTGAGAGAGGTTGCCGAAAATGTTACTGTCACTGGTGAGCTTAAAACTGAGCATGCATGTCGTTTTTGAGGGGTTTTTGGGACTTCTCTAGATCAGTTTTGCTATCATTAAAACAGGGCTTGATGTTGGGTCTTGGGGTCAAATTTCTTAAGGATTAGAGTCCAAAATTGTGAATGTATGTTGGTTTCTTCATCACTGTCATGTCACCAGAAAAACAGAATTTCTGCCGGAAGTTGAGAATCTTAAATGGACTCCATAGGTGGATTTTTCTTCTGTTTCTTTAAGGTATTGAAATTTTAGGATGTGTAGTTGATAATAGAATCAATGAGAGCTTGATTTGGAGTGAAAATGGTGGTGTTCTTGTGAGTTTTAGGCAGACTGTGACATCTGCGAATATCTGGAGTCAGTTTGTTTCGGGCTTGGTTTTGATCAGTCAACACATGTCCAATTTTTATTAAATTTTACACGACAATAGTACACATCCAAAGTTTTAAAATGAGTCATAGAATGCATCAATTGGATATCTAGAAAGAAAGTTATGACTATTGGAAGTTAGGTCAGGAAACAGGGAATATTCTGGAAGTTCACGTTCTGACATGGGGCAAAAGGGATGAATTTCACAAGGGTAATCTGGTAAATTAGCTGTGTGATTATTTTTTCCTTAAATTAGACATTGAGAGCTTTCCATTGAATGTGTAATTTATAAGTTATGAATTTTTAAAGTTTAGTTATAAAGGTTGGAAAATAATTTCAGAATGAAGGAGAATGATATAAGATTGCTTTTGCCATTAATATGAGTGTGTATGAATATATATAGATCAATAGATATATGTAGATACACATATGCTATTGTCCAAAATGACCCATCATGTTTATAAAAGGGGAGAGCAATGATTTGGGAAGAGTTAGTTTAAGTTATAAGTTGATGAACTACATACACAAGTATTTAGTGGCTTCCTTGAAGTGATTGTCTATGGGAAGATTAAATTTTATAAACTTCTCCCTTATGTCCGGTTTTAGCCAGCCTTTCTTTTAAAAGAAAGAGTTGAATATGATTGAAAATTAAGTGCTTCAATGGATTTGGAAGAGTGTATAAGTGGGTCTGGAAGTTAGAAATTTAATTTAAGTTTACTATTATTACTTTTTGAATACTTAGTGACTATTTTGGTGTTAATAATGATGTTAGAAGAGTAATAAGAATGGATGATATGTTTACTGCAAAGCTTAAAGTTTTGAACTTAGGATTGAGAATACTTCGCTATTTTCTTAGGCATGTAGAGTAGGAGGTGCTTGTTTTAATTTATGGAATTAAAGTTAGTAATGGTTTGAGAGTTTGGGATAAGTTAGAATGGCTAATTTAATTGAATTAAATGGTTAATGGCAATGGAAATAGACATTTAGTATGTCTATTTTAGATACACAATAGACCTAAGTACAAAAGATTATCAAAGATAACCAACAAATTCAAATAAAGGATAAGAGTTATGAGAGGGTCAATAATAACATAATTTTAATTATGTTAATAAGATTGGAATAAGTAATGACCCATCTCTACATGAATTTCAAATTATAGGATTTGATATCTGCCCGAGCTCGAAAGGAAAGCAAATTGGTGAAGGTAAATTACCGGAAAGATCAACAGGTAGTAACTCTTTTTCTCATATATTATGTATTGTTCTACATATATATGTTTACCATTGATTATATTCATTTTATGAATATGTGGAATGATATTAGACTGTGAGTCCTGAGGCCGTAAATCCCGATGTGCAGTTTTGCATGGAGTATAACCCTAGGCTGTAAGACCTGATATACATTTAGAGTAAGGCTGTAAGTCTCGATGAGCCTAGGGCATGGGGTGTATCCCTAGGCTATAAGACCTACTGTGCAATCTGTATTGTGATAGATTGTATGTCTCAAGACCGTAAGTCCCAATGTGCCAAGGGCATGGGGTGCACCCCTCGGCTGTAAGACCTGTTACACCAGCTGTGTTGTTTTGTACTGTGTGTACTATGATTGATATTGTGCTGCATCTTGAATGCTGAATGCTTAATTATATGATGGTTTGTTTAACATGTTTTGTGAACTTACATTTGTTATGATTGATTGCTGTTACTATTAAGATTCTCACGCATCTCACCCTTTCCATTAATGATATACAACGAAAGTAAGCAGCTTTAGGAGCAAGGGAGTGGTAATTGCAGATAAATAAGAAGGTGGAGGAGAAGAGTTATTTTATGTTGGTTATCTGTATACTATTTTGGATTAGACTTGGGTATTTTGGTAGCCTTATGTGGCAACGTGGGTTGTATATATATGTATATACATAAACATAATGAGGATAATATGCATAGTAGTAGAGGTAGCATAGCATACGTAGTAAAGGGTAGCTAGTCTTAGTTGATTTCATATACATAACGAAACGATAATTACCTCAACTACGATAATTGAACTAGGATTGGGCAATTGTATGTTAAGGGCCCATAGTTTAATCATCAATATACTAGAAAATGAGCAGAGAAATATTCTGATAATAATAAATGGAGCTAAGGATTGATACGTTACAATGAAGATGTGAATTGCTATATAATTGTTTTTAAAAGTTTTAAATCTTTCAGAAAAACACATTCAATTATAGGTTCGAACCCTATGTTGAAGTTGTGATTTTAAATTATTTTCAAAGGTATATTGTCCCAAGATTGAATCCTGGTTTAGTGGTTCAAATTCATTGTGTAAAAGCTTATCTGATAAAATCCTAAAGTTAGGGTTAATGAAATATAAGAGAGCCAAGGGTGTGATAGATTATTTAAAATTTCCTTGAGCTTTGAAATAATAATTATGTTGTATGTGGAATAGGATCTGATATATGCAAAGGTCCACTTGAATCAAGTGACAAATGAAGGATGTAAAGCTTAGAAAGTCCAAGGTAGCAACTCTTCCCATTCATGTTATTTAAATTGCATGTGTCGATTCAATATAGTTTGACAATGATTTTTCATGAGTATATACTGAATTTTCTGGCATGCTTTAGTTGGGATTATTGCTTGAAATTGTGATATGGCCATGTATACAGTTTCTTGATTGAATGTATGTTTATGGATTGTGAACTCTCATGGCATTATTTATGAATTATTGTATTGGTATTTGAATGATTTGACTGCTTGAGTGGGAATGTTGCTGATGAGATTTCGATAAATCTCACTCTTCAATTACAATGTCATTAACATAGGACTAGGTCCATCCAAGAACAAGGGCAAAGGGGCAGAAGAATGAAGAATGAGAGCTCTAAGGATCCTAATGGGGTTTTATTTTGAAGAAAACTTGTATGCCTAATATGACTAGGTTTTGATATATATGTATAAATGCGTGTATGATATATGGAGTTTAGTATGATGTGTGAATCAGTAACCAAGCGTACTAATACGGTCTAGTATGTGTAAGAACATGTATGTGAGCTATTTGTGATAATGGATGCAAGTTATGATGTAAGGGAATATTAAAACCCTCCATGAGCTCTAATCTTTGGATGAGGTAAAAACAGGGCAAATGACATTAGATAAACACGAAACCTTCCAGTCTGAACCACACATTCCAAGCTTTAGGATAAAATCTTATTTGGTCAAAATTGGACGTGAGCATTAATAGTCATGAATTTTCCAAGTTGTGGTATATTATGAGAAATGCCGAATGACCAAATGAATAGTGTTGCCTTGCGTGACTTTTAGGGATCAATGAATGTGAGTATGAGCCCCTTCATTTTTTTTCTTGCAGAGGATGTATAGATATTCAAATAGAGTCTTGAATCACTCCATTTTGAATTTTCTAAAATTCGTTATGATTTTTCAAACACCGTCAAAGATCAAGATTGTTATTGTAAAAATAGTAACCTTGGGAGGTAAGTTCAAGTCTCAAGTCTTTTTCTAATTCTATAGCATGAAATGGATTCAAGTGGTTCAAAAAGTGTCTCACTTGCTTTATTATACTCATAAATTAAGGTGTGACATTTAGTGACAAAAAAATTAAATTTCATCACTAAATTCCATCGCAATTTTAGTGGCGGAAATTCCGTTGCTAATTCCATCACTAGCTAATATCTTGTTTGAGTCATTAATTTTGCTTTTTAATAGTAAATCTTGAAAATTTTATCTTCGAATCCTGCCCTTGGGATTAGTTTCTTTTAATCCCATTTTGCCCTTGAGTATAGCAAAATTAATTAGGTTAACATTAGACCTTCAATTTAATAATTCTTTAATTTCCTTTTAGCGCAAACCATTTTCTTCTTTAATTCTTTACTTTCCTAAAATAATTTCCCCTTATTTTGCCCAATTAGTTGAGGCGTTCTTGTATTTTTCATAATTAAATTTAACTAATTATCCTTTAATTAATAAAAATTCTAATAATTCTTTAAAATTTCTTTTTGAGGTAATTTTCTTACTTATACCCAAGGTTATTAAACCCAGACTAGCCATTGAATCAGTTGGGGTACTGGGTCAATGGTAAGTAAGTCTGATTGGAGTCAAATAGAAGCTAACCCAGGACCAAACTAGTGAGGAAGTGAAAATTTAGGGGTTAATAATAAGAGATTATGAAGATTTTTTTTTTTTTTTTTAAAAAGTGACCTGGGTTGATAATCGGATCAGACCAGTTTAGTGGTCGGTTCGCCGATTTTTGGGCCGGGCTGAACCGGCTAGTTCGTGTTTAATAATCCCTGTTTATACCTTAATTAAGCCTCAAATATATCCCACTGAATTTTTTTCTATCTTCCTTTGTCTCCATGGATTTTTCCTGAAATTCCACACATAATTTCTAAAATTACCCTTACGTACCTATAAGTTTCAGAAATTATGGTTTTGCTCCAAATCTGGGATAGTAGACATACCATGTTACCTTGGTGAATCTACTATTTTATTGGGCCATTTAATATCCTCTAATTATGTGTCTAACCATTATTTGAAAAAGCCGAATGCTACTACTATCTATCCCGTAAAGGCTTTTTTTTTTGCTTAACTGGACTTAATAGCCAACTTATTTCAGGCTAATTCTTAAACTTCTAAGCTCAAAATTTAGGATATGACGCAAACCATGTGCACGTACATTATCTCTTGATACATAAACTAAATCTTTAATTAAAACAATTTAACTTAATTATAGATTTTATAGTGTATAAGGATATTAATATCGATCGTTCCATTAGATAGACTAGCTCTCAACTTTTCCTTAAAAAGAAAAAAAAAGAAAAAAGAGAAAGACATCAATCAATATGTAATTTTCCAAATATATCCCACAGTAAAAATATTAAAGCTCTCCCTTTAGATTTTGTAATTGTCTTTGGAGCAAGCTGTCTCATTTTGTTATTATTATGAGCTCCTCAGGCCTATGAAATAAAATGAATTATTTGATAACTTCAATCAATATGTAATATATTTTTTTCCAACAAAATCAATATATAATATATGAAGTTATAGTATTCATAATTCATGAAAGTTATGAACATAATGTCTCATTTCATTTTATTTTATGCAAAACATGAATGCAATATCTGTAGGTAAAATATTAAAAAATTATTTTAAAAAATAAAATAAATTGTATTCAATAATTATTATAATGTTAGTTATACTTATATCAATTTACACTTTCCTTCCTGATCGTGTGGTTGAAAATATAAAATGGAAAATTACAGAGAAGTCTTAGAAAAGTAAATTTAAGTAAATTAATCAAGGTCTCATGATCAGTACTAAAACCTCTTTGAAAGTCTATGGTGCAACGAGATTAGTCATCGCTATCGGTAGCAGATATCCTGGGCCTAAAAAAAAGTTAATTAATCGCTAATCTCTTCCAAGTTATTACTAATAAGTTACAAGAAATTTGGAAGTAATTTTAAAAAGTATGTGTGAAATTAATCAATCAAACTTTATCAACATTTTATCCAAATTTGACTTCTCCATTTTGGCTGATTAACAGCGGACCACGACCACCGGATGGTCGCAGAACAATTACAAGTCACCACAAATGATTGCCAGACTGCATTTGCTAGTAGTAGTTCGACTACCTATTATTAAATTATTATAAATGTTTTTTACATAAGTAAAATTAGTATAAAAATTTCAATAATATTTTATTGAATATTAATATTTAATTGTTTTATTTTTTTATAAATCAATAATATATATATGTGTGTGTAATGTAAAAAAAGTGTTTCTGGGTATCCAAACATGCTCGAAAGGGAAGAAGTCAAACCAAGTCAAATGAAAGTTAAAAAATTTCAGCCCCTTTAAAATGGGTTAAAGTGCAATTTTGGCAAAAAAAAAAAAAATTCCATGAATGTCTGACATAATTAAATAGAAACAACCTTTTAAAACTGGATAATTTTAGTAATTTTATTACATTGGCCCAAACATCCGTCTCTTTTTTAACGTAGGACTCACTTGTTCTTGAAGAAACCCTTCAAACTCTACATTTGAACACATAACCTTGGAAAACAAGCATGTTCCCTTTATTGATAAAACTAAAAATATTACACCAAGAGTCCACCAAACGAAAGTCACAGATCACCTTCTATTCATAATGTTCTCACTGCTAACTAATTGGAATAAAGCCGTATTGAGCATTACAACATAATAGTCCACCAATTAACCAAATACCTAATAAATGGAAAATATTTCTACTATATTAATTAAACTATTTCTCACAGTTCTCCCTCCAAATTTATATTGGATGTTTGGATTAATTTAACAGAATTGCTCAAATTGCACCCTTTTTAAATATTGTGTCTATTTTTGTACTCTTCATAATTTAATTGTGCTAGAGGCTCTTGGCATAAAACTTCATTACTAAAATTGTACTTTAACCCTTTTAAAATTACTTCAAAGTATATTTTAATAATTAGTAATTTTTCACTGATTCTTCATAATATTTTATAATTTATAATTTCAAATAAAAATAATTCAAATTATTTATCACTCCAAAGTAAAATTAAAATGAAAATTGACATGTCTCATAATGGATGCCGAGTCACCAGCAAACTTATTTAATTCTAAACAAAATATCGTTGAATGCTTCGTGGATCCTCTAGGTTTTGGTCGTTTACATACAGGCATCCTTGGAGTGGTTCACATATACAAGCCCAATTAAGGGAGAAACAAATTCAAGATACACACACGCACACACAGAGATGAATATTAGAAGGCCTCGGTCTTCGAAAATTAGAAGGCCTTTTTTGTTGTAGAAGAGGTAAGTATAAAGAATTTTATTTTATGTTTTTGGGAAAGAAGAAATTTTCTTAACCAAAAAATATTAACCAGTGCTACGTGAACTGTTTATCTCATAAAATCATCTAAAAAAATTAGTGGGGCAAAACACACTGCAGTATTTGACACACAATTTTTTTTTTTTTTTAAATTTGTGTCATAAAATTTATAAAATTTTAAATACATTTTTGTTCCTACCCATTGTGGGATAAAACACTGCAGTTTGGTGACATAAGTTTCTTTTTACACGTAAAAATTTGAACTTTGAACCTAAATTTTTCTCTCTATTCATTTTACAAATATAAACATTGGCCTTAAGTGAAAATATCTTTCTTTCTCTGGAATCAACAATTATTTAATGAATCGTCATGTTTAGCATTGCTTTCTGGCGTTATACCCGAGAGCAAAGCACGTACGACAACAACAACAATTAATGGTGGACACCATTTGGGTGGTAATGATAATGATGAGTGCCACCAACGCCTATCAATTTGGCAAGATCAGTAATTCTGCATTGTCCAAATAGAGTTTTAATAGTCAGATTTTTTTTTTTACTGAGAACTTGGTCTAAATTTTAAAATTTTAAAATTCTTTTTTAAAAACATTACTTGAAAAAAATCACAATTAAAAGATTATCTTTATTTTATATCTTGTCCTCATCAAAATAATTTTTTCAAAAATATTGAAAAAAAAAACTCTAAATCTTGATTGGACATATTAGATCGAACAATCCAGAACCCAAGTTGAATCCCAATTTAATGAATTCACAAATCATATATTATTCAAATAACACAAGGCCTGGAAAATCATCAATTACAAATGGTATTCACGGCCACTTTTCCAGCTTCTTGTTAAAGATACTCCCATAAGTTGCAAAAAATGAATGATGAAGAAGAGGGAATTGCGACAGCACGAAGAGGAAAATGGGAACACTTGCGAGCATGATAATAGGAAGGAGACCCCATGAGTAGTTTGAATGATTCAACATGAGATTAATGGTGGAAAGGAAGGCTACCATCATGCTTACGATGGAGATGAAAAGTGAGGAAAGACCCAAAATCAACTCTGTGGGTAGGGATTTGAGAAATTTTTCTTTCGAATAGTGAGATGTAAGAACCGCTAGAAACGTTAGAACTGAAGTTGAAGAAGAGACTAGTGATAATATGGTTGAAAATATGAAAACCTTAAAAAAAGGTTGTTTAATGAGCAGTGGAAACCCAAAAGTTTGATCATTTCCTCCCGGCACAGTAAAAGCTGCTGTAAACATGATGGTAACAATTAGGGCTCCCACAACAGAACACGAAGCAGCTGTGGCCTTTACCCATTTCTCCCCTTGCTTCATCAAATCTTGGTGCTTCTCTTTGAATAGTTCTTCGGCCATCATGCCGTCATTGTTTCGAACTCCCCTAATAGTGGGAGGTATTAAACTCTCCACCTCCTGCATTTAATTAATCAATCAAAGTGACATTAAAAACTGCAATAAGTAACCACACATAACAATAATGCATGTCGTTTTTGTTCTAACCGTAAACCATTGCAATTCTCTTTGCATTTGCAATGTCGGTCCATATATGCGGTTAAGAACCGGAGCAGGAGCTTGTGCTGCCACCACATGCAGCAAAGTATTTCCATATTTATCTTTGCTTGTAACAACAACATCCTTGAAGCGAAGTCCATGAATGAGGTTGAAAACCCTAGCTTGTCGATTGCCAACAGCATAGCAGAAAATATTTTGATAAGAGCTGTCCCCAATTAGCAGAAGATCTGGGTTCGCTTTTGATATCCGAAGCACAAATTCCACGTTCCCTTCTTTAGCTGCAAGAAACAGAGCATCTGCAATAGCGCTCACTTGGTCGCTCCTGCCTGCATTCTTACAAACGAGGTCAAGAATTTTATCTGCTAGAGCATGCAGCAACTTCTGCTCCTGTATTTTCTTAGTTCCTAGATTGAAATGCAACACAAACGTATTTCTATTAGGCGAGATTATGAGAATAATGTCTTGCAAAAGCTTGCAATTTTTGGTAGAAATATATATTCAGTAATGTACCAACCTATAAGATTATAAGTGGAGGAGATGACCCATTGGAGTAAACGATGCCCTGCAGCAACTAACAGGTAAAGTGTTATCCCGCCAGTGCATTCGTAAATTGAGGAAGCAATAAATAAATAAATAGAAAAAAATATTATTACTTTTAGACAAAAAGTTGAAAAAGTTAAATTAAAGATGATGAGCAATATTTTTTTAACATTCATACTTACCTGGCCCTCTAAGATTTTCTTGAGCTCTTTCACTTGTGTCTTGTTGTTGGATGGGTAAACGATCATGATCCGAACTTGGGTTTGAATTTATATCTATATCTTACATTATAAATAAGAGGAATCAGAGATGGGTTATTTTCTATCTTGTTATTAAAACCATATAATTTTTTTCCAATATTAGTTTACACGTACAATAGAAAGACACAATGGAATTGCTAATAAATGACCAACAAATCTAAATACAAATTCCCTATATACTCCTCTCCTCTGGTCCTTAATGTATGACCTAAATAGAGAATTGATATTTGTCGTGAATGTAATACTTATTTTACATATTTATTAAATTTTTTTTTTCAAATTAACCATATTGATATTCCTTCAACTATAATCAAGGGGAGAGAGGGAGAGTATTAAAGAAAATGATTAGCATGTCATATTAACTAATTTAAATAACTTTATTAATCTAATCAAATTAGTTAATTAGGTCTTACATTAAGAATCAGATGAGTGTATATGATTGAATTTCATTCACACACAAAATCAGATTTAGTATACTTATTATTGCACAATATAATGCCGCACTCTAGGTTATAAACGATGGAGGCATAAAATATAAACAAAATAAAATCCACATATTATAATGAAAAAGGGAGAAGATATTATAATTATTTCAGTGGGGCTACTTACAGTCAAAGATCAATCGTTTCCAAAACGCAAGTTCATTTCGGCTGGGAATTGCAGAGCTCATGGTTGCTATTCCATTAATTGGTTTCCAACCCTCTTTATCAGGAGCAAAAAGCAATTCTGGGCATCGATTAAGCAAGTCCAAGGCAATATCTGTATACCATACCATAGTAATACCATGATAATTTACAACAAATCCAAGCTAGTCATATTAGGTATCACGCCAAACATATTAGTCACATGAGTACAATATTACGTACCGAAACATTGTGTTTGCAAACAACAATGAAGTAGCATAGCACCCTGCTGAGGTGCTTTCTCTGGGTCGAAGTATTCTAACGGAGTTTTAGAATAAAGATAACGTCCCATTTCTTGCTGACCATTAAGAAAGGCCAGGGTGACAGGAAGTTCTTTTGTTGCGTTTGGAATACCAAGTATGTTGGTATTCTTATTCACGAGGCATTCTGCAACTGGAGTGATTCCAGTGATTGTTGCAATTAAAAGAGGCGTATTGCCAAAGTCATCAGTAGTTTCTAGGACTTCTGGAGATACTAAGCTCACCAGCTCTTCCACTATAGACACATGCCCAAACAGTGCAGCCACATGAAGTGCTGTTTTGCCTGAAGAAGTGACTTTTGCAGTCAAGACACTAGGCGGGTTTCCATCTAGGAATTCTTTTGCCCTAATCCAGTTGTTACCACATATTGCCTTGTACAATGTCTCCCCATTCGCTATCTCTTCCATTCTCTTTGCCCTAGCTCGTCTCTCTTCCTCTGCCTTGTCCTGTCTATCTTTTTTTTCTTTCGCCTGTTTCTCTTTCTCTTCCTCTCTCTTTGCGATTGCTTGTTTCTCTTCCTCTACCTCTCTCTCTACCCTTATCCTTCTCTCTTCCTCCGCCTCTCTCTCTGCCCTAGCACGTCTTTCTACCTCCGCCACTAACTTTCTCAAAGCTTGACTTACTTCTTCTGTCATTCTCTCTATCCAAGCCCTTTGCTCATGTGCCTCTCTCTCTACCTTAGCCTGTCTTTCTTCAACCTTAGCCCATTTTTCTTCCTCTGCCACCCTCTCGGCCCTGGCCCGTCTTTCTTCCTCCGCCTCTCTCTTTGCCTTAGCCCACCTTTCTTCTTCTGCTTCCCTCTCTATTTTAGCTTGTCCTTCTTTAACCTTAGCCCATCTTTCTTCCTCTGCCACCCTCTTGGCCCTGGTCCGTCTTTCTTCCTCCTCTGCAGCCGCCCTCTTGGCCCTGGCCAGTCTTTCTTCCTCCGCCTCTCTCTTTGCCTTAGCCCACCTTTTTTCTTCTTCCTCTCTCTCTATTATAGCCTGTCCTTCTTTAACCTTAGCCCATCTTTCTTCCTCTGCCACCCTCTTGGCCCTGGCCCGTCTTTCTTCCTCCACTGCCGCGGCCCTCTCGGCCCTAGCCTGTCTTTCTTCCTCGTCTGCCACTGCCTTCTCAGCCCTGCTGCGTCTTTCTTCCTCGTCTGCCGCGGCCCTTTCAGCCCTATCATCTTTTGGACCATACCGAGTGAGTAAATATCTAACAAGCTCATCTGGTTTTAGCTCTGATATTCTGTCATCTGAGCCTATACCTGCCGTCCTTATTATTCCTCCTGCCACAATATATATGGAGGGGTCAATTGAGTGGGAAAAGAAAACAGAAAGAGATAGTGGTGGTGATGGTGGAACTCTAGTGTTATATGTTTCGTAGTCCCCTTCCCCTCCTCCTTTCTTAGGGTGAAACATGACGGTTTGAATCCATTATGTTGAATTCCTTATTCACATATCAACTTGTGTCCTATTTTTTTCATGGGGGTTTATAGTAACATATGGCCATATGTTATTGGAGAATTTGACATAATGGATATAAAGAATTTGACCTAAGTATGATCCATTTTAAAATATTTTATAATAGTTATATAAAAAATATATTTTAATAAAAAATTAATAGGAAAAAAAGAAAATGATACGCACAGGCACATATTTGCGGCCCCATGAAAGACCAAATAAATAAAAGAAGCATTTATCTTTCCTATTTTGTTGAAAATTCTTGACATGACTCAGCTTCAAAACTAGACCTATATTATTACCAGTTAATTATTTGTATATATTGGCCATATTCATCGCTGAAAAATAAAAGACTCAATAATATATAAAGATTGAGGTTTTTGCAGGGTAAAAAAATTTAAAGGTTTTGTACAGAGTGACCTCACCCGATAATGTTGACTTGGACCTTGAACTCCCAGCAGGAATGGGAACGAATACAGGCATTTTGGCAATTGGCTTTGATGTCCTCAATCCCTACATTATTATTTTGTAACCATGAAACCAAAATTATTGGATTAATTAAAAAAATGCTACTATATATATATGTATGTATTGCATTAATCATAATATAAGTGAACTAACCAACTCGATCCCTTTTATTTGTTTCTGTGACCAGTCTTCACAAAGCCTATGTATATACAAATTAAATGACTCCATCACCAACGCATGTTTATATTTCTTAAATATGGAATATGTGCTTTGCTTGAGTTATTTTCCAACGAATCATTTCAATCCCTTTAATTTTCTTTTACAAAATACTTTGCAGTGCGTATTAAAAAAGGTTGTGTATATGATATATTTAGAGTAGTTTCAAAACTTGTTAATAACTAATTAATTATACCCTCTAATAAGAAATAGCACATTACAAATACGATTAGTTGTAAACTATTATAGCCAATAAAATGCAAAATAATATTGTGGTGATGGAATATATATATATATATATATGTATATATTAGGCTTGCTTGCGTTAGTCTCCAAGGAATCATCTATCACTTAGAAATTAAAGAAAAGCAAAAAAGAGAAAATAGTAGAAGATATCACACAAAATTTAACGAGGCAACAAACGATAAATTTCATTATGAGAAGTAGTAGAGTTCATAACAATGATCATCTCATCTCTATCAAATAATATATTTAAAATCTCAATTATAAATGTGATGCATTTATGATAGATTTTTAAGTAATGATAATAAATAAATATAATCTCATTGAATTATAGAAATTTAAGGAACACCTTCGATATATTGTATAGGAGAATCAAATTTCATTGCGTTTTTTACCATACATTTTCATTGCTGAAACCAATATAGTATAAGTGTGTGTGTATATGAATATCAATATTGATCATTCCATAGAAGACTAGTAACCAAATTTTCCTTAAAAAAAGAAAAAAAAAGGAAAAGACAGAGAGAAAAAGAAAAAGTTCCAAATATTATTCCACACTAAAGTTGTTAAGGCTTACACTTTAGATTTTGTAATTGTATTTGGAGCAAGCTGTCTATTTTTGTTATTATGAACCCTTAGGCGTATAAAATAAAATGAATTATTTCGTAATATCAGCCTCTATACAGAGAGAGAGAGAGAGAGAGAGAGAGAGAGAGAGAGAGAGAGAGAGAGAGAGAGTATGAAGTTATAGTAGTATTCATAACCAACGACAAGTCATAAACATTACTGTCTCATCTTATATGACTTTATGCATAACATGAATTTAATATCAGGTTAAATGGTAAAAGCTTATTTTTAAAAGGTAAAATAATTGTATTAAATAATTATTTCAGTGATGATAGCTATATATAGATTTACACTTTCCTGATCTTGTAGTTGAAAAAATAAAAAGGAAAATTATAGAGAAGTCTAAGAAAAGTAAATTAATCACTAATAGTTCTATTAAATTTTTGTTTTTTTTTTTATAATGAGGTCTATTAAATTTTAGTTATTCATAATAAGTCACAAGAAATATGGAAGTGATTTTGAAAAATATGTTAATAACTAGGTCGCTCCTATTAAGATCAAGCACCTTAGTCAATCTATTACAAATAAAATATTAATGAGAAGTTAATTACTATTATAACCAATAATTTCATCAACGAATAATCACAAACATACATTATTTTTAATCATAAATAAATATTGTTACTCGCCCAAAAAGCAACTATATATATAATTGCATTAAGAAAGAAAAAAATTACAAGAATGAAATGAACTTACCTCTTCTTTTTGGCTTCGGCCTTGACAGAAGCTATGCATGCATATAATTGAGTCCATCTCACCAGCAATATATATTGCATAAATGGAACAAATGTTTGCTTGCATTAGTTTCCAAGGAATCATCAATCACTTTCTTTTTTAATAGAAGAGTTCTTGACTAATTGTAAAATATTATCAGAATAAAGATAACATAATAAAAAAAAATACGATTCAAAGTATTACACACTATAATATAATATTTTAGAACAATCCAGATTCACAAAATACAATGGACAAAATAGTAGACGGAGTTGTAACACGATATGTGTGTGTGTGTGTGTGTGTGTGTGTGTGTGTGAAACTGGACTATCAATAACTCATGTCAAACTCTATGCAATACACACACCATACCTATTTATAATATTAAACTGACACACGACACAGCTTATTTAAGGTTTTTCCCCTCATTTCATAATTGGTAATTGTTTATTTAAACCGAGACATTCTGGACAAGTTACAACTAATTATTCCTATAAAATACTCAAACACGCATACAATATTTCTAACAAGAGTGATAAAATATTAGTATTATTATTGTGTGTATTACTGTTGTGTTTATACTATGTACTACAAATTCTTCTTTTTTTCTTTGCCAACAATAAGTACTAAAAATTCGATCATGCCCCAGTTGGGAGAAAGATAATAATAACTACATATACAATCTTGTTTTGATTTTCATATTCACGTGGTCTTATTTAATGGGTGTTAGGGTCCTATACTATTCAACCAAACCGTACGCCATTAGTGATAAAATAGCATTATGATATCAACCAAAGACTGCAACTGTTGTATTAAAAATATACATACATATATGAAGAAACAAAATGCACTTACTAACCAATGGGGGTTGGGTCTAGCGGAAGGGGATAATCTTTCCTAATGTGATGAACCAAGGTTTGAAGTCACACTAGGAGAATTGCTCACATTTAGTTTCTGATAGTAACTCAAGCATGATTGTTTCTAATAGAAGGATACCTGTGCCTAACCCCAAAAAAATGAAAAAGAAATGCACTTACTACTCGTCCCTAGCTTTCGACCTCTCCGCAAAGACTGTGCCTCTCCGCAAAGACTGTGCCTATAAATGAACCCATCTCAACATCAATATAATATTGCAGTTATGGAACACACACACACACACACACACACACACACACACACACACACACACACACACACACACACACACACACACACACACACACACACACACACACACACACACACACACACACACACACACACACACACACACACACACACACACACAAGCTTGCTTGTGTTAGTTTCCAAGGAATCGTCACACACACACACAAAAGCTTGCTTGTGTTAGTTTCCAAGGAATCGTCACACACACACACAAGCTTGCTTGTGTTAGTTTCCAAGGAATCGTCACACTAGGAGAATTGCTCACATTTAGTTTCTGATAGTAACTCAAGCATGATTGTTTCTAATAGAACGATACCTGTGCCTAACCCCAAAAAAATGAAAAAGAAATGCACTTACTACCCGTCCCTAGCTTTCGACCTCTCCGCAAAGACTGTGCCTATAAATGAACCCATCTCAACATCAATATAATATTGCAGTTATGGAAAAAGAAATGCACTTACTACCCGTCCCTAGCTTTCGACCTCTCCGCAAAGACTGTGCCTATAAATGAACCCATCTCAACATCAATATAATATTGCAGTTATGGAACACACACACACACACACACACACACACACACACACACACACACACACACACACACACACACACACACACACACACACAAGCTTGCTTGTGTTAGTTTCCAAGGAATCATCTATCACTTAGAAATTAAATGAAAGTATCAAACAATTAAAAAAGAAAAGAAAAGCTGAATTAAAGAGTTCCAAACAATCATTTAACTTAAAGACAAATAAAATGAGAGAAAATAGTAGATGTTACACAAAATTTGGAGTTGGAAATTTGACCTCGGGGCAGCAGACATGGAGGAGCTGAGGAAGGAGAAAAGATCATTAAGAGCACACCATTTTTTTTTTCCTTCCCTTAGAAGGATTATATGTATGTAACATCTTTAATTCAAACTAATTTAGGATTTAAGGAAAATTACAAGATTTAATGTAACTACAATGCTTTAAACTGTAAATTTGATGACCACATAAGAATGCAACCAAGTCGCACTTACATTACCTCTTGATATATCAAGTAAACTGCAGGCATGTAGTGAGGAACGTTTTCGATATATTGTATAGGAATCTCATTGTCGGTGCTTAAAATTAAACAGTATGCAACTTCAATATAGATTTTATAGTATATATGAATATTAAAGAGAGAAAAAGGAAAAGACAGAGAGAAAGAGAGAAAAACACAAAGTTCCAAATATATTCCACACTAAAGTTGTTAAAGTTCTCACTTTAGATTTTGTAATTGTCTTTAATTTGGAGCAAGCTGTCTTATTTTGTTATTATTATGAATCCATTAGGCATATAAAATATAATGAATAATTTGATAACTCATAAAAGTCATGTACATTATGTCTCACTTTAGTTGATTTTATACAAAACATGAATCCAATATACCTCGTCAAATATTAAATGACTATTAATATAAAATAAATTGTATTCAATAATTATTATACTGATATAGTTATCCATAGATAGATGGTTAACACTTTCCTGATCGGGGGAGGGGCCTCTCCATTTCTCTTACCGTCCACTTACCTTCACTTCTTTATTCTCACCGTTAGATTAACTCTGAATGGTTGAGATTCAATATCCTATACAAAATATTATTATAATATTAAATAACAAAAATGTATATAAATAAATTTAAATCATTAAAATTTGATATAACTGTTCATATCTTTATATTTTTGTTAAAGCATTCTATGTATAATTTTTAATTTGTATAGGATATTGAATTTCAACCATTTAGAGTTAATCTAACGGTGAGAATAAAGAAGTGGAGGGAAGTGGATGGTAAGGGAAATGGAGAGACCCCTCTCCCTTCCTGATCCTGTAGTTGAAACAATAAAAAGGAAAATTAGAGATAAGTCTTAGATAAGTAATTAATCATTAATAGGTCTCTTGAAGAGTTTTTGTTAATAAGTCACAAGAAATTTGAAAGTAATATGTGTGAAATTACTCAAACAAAATTTACCCACATGATCCAAGTTTGACTTCACCCGTTTGACTAGTTTAACAGCCAATGATGACCATCAAAGAAACGCCGAACAGTTGATAATAAGTCACCGAATGATTTCTTTTTTACTTTATTTGATTAAAATTTCCCTCTTTTGAGGCTTAGAGTGTAAAGAGTTTTTGTTTTTAACAAGAAGTGCACTTGATTGAACCATATTTTTATAGGCTTTTTTCATGATTAAATCGGGGAATTTAATGCATTCTTAGAACATTATTGTATGATTAAGCACTAATTTGAGTTAGGGGCATTTGTATGAATTAAGTTTAATTAGGGGAAAAATGGTCATAATTTGCTAATTATTCATGCAAATGATTTCTTGAATTTTTTATGCTACCTTGTATTTAATATTGTACTGTAGGTGTTTAAGAAGAAAATTTGAGATTTTATAAAATGACAATTGGGGTCAGAATTAATATCTTTTAGTACTAGGAAACATTATAGAAAAGCCCCAGAATTTATAGAAACTACAAATCAATGAAGCAAAAGGCCAAAGAACATTACAGAAAAGAGCCCAAAGTTTTTGACAATCACGGCTTGGCCCACACACATTTTAAATTTTTCGTTTTAGTCCCTCGACAATCTTTTGAAACTTTTCACTTTGGTCCTTCTCCTAGACTGTCTTCTTCTTCGTCGAGCTTAGACCAACACCGCGGACCATAAAAAGCTTGACCAGAGCTTGAGAGAGAACGGAGAGTATCAGAGGGAACGAGACAGAGACTACCACCACCATTGACAATGTCCCACCAACACCACTATCACCTTCCTCTCACACCACCATCTTTGACCTTCCTTCTCCAACACTAGAGATCACAGAGGGTGTGGCAGAGTAGGGAAGTTTGAGCTTCTTTTTCTTTTATGACCTTCAAAGTGCCACGAGTTGGAAGAAGAATCAACCTTGACAAAGTGGCACTAGGGCAGCTTTTATAGACGAGAGAGTTTAAATCAGAGGAAGTTTGGAAGCCTACCTCAAGAGATTCGAGGAGCAGAGGGAAGAAGAAACCTGCCACTGGCCATGAGTTTCACCACCACCGCCATCTCTTCTCTTTTTCACCTTCGCTGGAAGCTCATTACCCATTTCACTCACCACCTCCGTCAGTCACTATAGTTCACACCGTCTCTTTCTTTGTCTCTCACTTTAACACTACAACCTCCTTCGTCAGTCACCACAACACACACCTTCTCTTTCTTTGTCTCTCACTCTAACACCACATCTCCTTCGTCAGTCACTACTAGCATTGCCTTTGAAGCTTCTTAATGGATTTGAACCTATTTTTATGATTCAACTGATTTGTGTTGGTTTTATGGCTATGTGTGGGTAAAACATTTGCTTCTTAGTGATGAGGATTTGTGCTTGAGCTTAATGGACTTCATAGGGAAGTTTCTATTATTCCATTGGTCCAGAGTTATATATTTAGATTTCCCAGTTTTAGGAATGATAGTATATGATTTTGGAACTGAGATTGATGTTAATTAGTCTTTATTGGTTTGATATTTGAAGTTGAGAAGTTGAGATTGGATTTTGTAGTGTGAAGATTTAAAGGTATTACATAACGGTTAGCTGGTAAGAACAACTAATAGTTTTATTTTTATAATGGTTATATTAAAGTAACTGTGAGGTATGTTATTAACAAATCTATAGTGCTTAAGGTCTTACATAATAGTTAGTTGGTAACAACCACTAATTATATTTTTACCTTTATAATGGTTATTTTAATTAATTTACCGAGAGTTATGTTTATCACAATTCTTTAATAACAACCGTACAGTATGTTATTTTTTTTATATACATGTTTGAGCCATTTCATTGATATATTTTTATACATAAACATTTAAAAAAGAAATAAATAAAACCTACCCATTGTCCTTAGAGGAGTGATATGAATCATATGAAGATAAAAGTACGAGCAATATGGAAGCGATAGCGGCGAGGAGCAGGATGGGAAGGAGGAGCATGAGGAGGGCATGTAGGTTTAGTGGGAGGAGGAAGTAAAGCAGGTAGGGGTGGAGGAGGAGGAAGTGAAGCAGGCGGAGGAAGAGCAGCTTGGGAAGGCAGAGGAAAAGAAGCAGATGGAGGAGTAGGTTGGGAAGGAGGAATCTCCAGCATTTCTTCAGAAGCATCATGAGGAGGAGAAGGAGATGAAGGTTGGGGAGGAAGAATCTCCCGCATTTCTTCAGTATATGTCTTGACCATGATCATGAGGAGAACAAAGGAAGAGGGTGAAGAAAACATATGAAAAAGGGGGGTTTAAATAGATTGAAAGTAAAGAGTGCATTAGAAGTTGAAAAGGAATCAGTCCGAGCAATTTTATATGTTTTTTCCCACGCCATAAGTTTCATAATGGTTGTTTTATAAACACCATTATTTACTTACAAATTCATGATTGTTGTTTCGAAAGAACAATTAATGAACCGTTATTTATTATATTTCATAACAGTTGTTTTATAACAAGTGTGAGTATTGTTCTGTATTTTTTTACTATAGTATATTTTAAAAATAGAATAGTGGCAATTTCATTAGGCTACTTGTCACCAGAGGAGTGGCCAAGATCATTGTCAGGATCATGGCCATTCCTATACTGATCAAGTATGAGATTGACCTTCCTATTCATACTCGAAAGGTATAAAGAAAGTCTCCTCACACTACAACAAAAATGGTATTTTGTAGCAGTGACATTGTAGCGGTTACAATAAATTGCTACAAATATTAACATTTGTAGTGGTTAAGACCTAAACCGCTACAAATTTGTAGCAGCAAGCTACGCGCCAAAGATTAGTAACGTTTTTTATAGCGGTTAAGTATAAAGAACTGCTACTAATATGGCGCGCAATTCCCACCAAAACTTGTAGTGGTAAAATTGTAATGGTTACTAAATAATAACCGCTATAAAGTTGCCGCTAATTGGCGTGACCAAAATGCGCCAACAGTGTAGTGGTTTAGCCAATTAAACCGCTAAAAAATGTGAAATGTCGCCTATTTGTAGCAGTTATAAAGTTATAACCGCTATAGAATTTTAGAGGTCTCAAAATTTGTAGCGGTTTTGTACCATAACCGCTACAAAAATTTAAACGTTTTTGTAATTTATAGGGGTTATTATAGAACCGCTACAAATGCCGCCCTTATATAAGGCCACCGCCCCCTTCACTTTTCCGTTTGGTCATTTTGTTTCCTGAAGTTTCTCTGAGTATTTTCTTTTAGATTTGAGCATTTAGACGTCTGTGGAAGAGTTTTTGCAGTAGTATTTCTCATTATTTGTACTTGAGGTATGAAGACAATACGTATTTTATTTGTATTTGTATTTTTATTATATTTTTGCATAATAATGTGACCAAAATGTTATTTTTTTTGAATTTTTGTAGTTGATATGGCTTCAAGACAGGATAGGGGGAAGGAGCCCGAGGTCTCCAAACCGATTTTGCTAGGTGGCAGTAGTAGAGCAGGGGGCAGTGCGGAGGGAGGGCGATCGCAGCATTTCTGCCCATCCCCCTACAGGAGTTGGCCCTACCACAGGCACCACAGACAATCCCACAGGAGATGACCACACCAGATATGCCTGATTTGGGGGAGGCAGATATCAGTGTTGAGGACTATGACGCGAACAAGGACTTTGACATTCCGATTGTGATCAGAGAGATGGAGCAGTTCCTCAAAGAGGAGGACGCACAGGAGCAGAACAACCCATGAGGGTCGTCATCGTGGTCTACTGGGTTTGAGGTGCAGGTCAAAGGTAAATAAATTTTTTTATTTAATAAATTATTTATTTAAATTCAAAATGTTAAATTTGAATTATAATTTATCTAACGTGCGGTAAATTGTGCAGATGAGCAGGGGAACGTGTCCATGAGGAGGTTGGACGTGGCCGGTCTGAATAGCATGGATCGAACACTACGAGTTGTAGTGCCATGGAATGAGGGCATGGACCAGCCCATCGACAATGGGGGTCACTTGTTCAACCGCTTCCTGAATGACTTGGGCTCAAATTGGATGCAGTTCCCTCTTCACTTCAGGACGTGGATGCACATTCCGTAGGGGCCGAAGGACCTAGCTTGGGAGGAGGTGGTGTAGGTAATTAATAGTATTTAATTAATATTTTTTGTAATTAATTCTATTTAATTAATATTTTTAATAGGATTTTTGTAATTATTGATATTTAAATAATTTTTTTGCAGTTGTGGTTTGCCGTCTAGGCCAACCGCAAGAGGTACACCCTAGTGAAGATGGGTGACAGCTGGAGGAATAGGAGGAACCGTCTCTTCCACAGTGTGGATAAGGAAGGGACGATGCTGTTAGATTCCAAGTTTTGATGATAACAAAAGATAATCGTATGCAAAGTATGGTTTTACAAGTCTAAAGAATGATTGCAAAGTTACCAAATGCATATGACAAAGTTTGGAGATGTCTGTTGTCAATTTTACTGATGTACTCGAGCAACAGAGCTAGTACTTGAGCATGAAGGTCTTTTACACTCGAGCATATGTGAGTGTTGGACAGAAAGTGTTTGCCCTAGAGCAAATTATTATCAGATCTACTGATGCACTTGAGCACTAGAGATAGCACTTGAGCATCGGCTCTTTCTTACTCGAGCACATGTAAGTGTTGGACAAGAAGTGTTTGGCCGAGAGCAATTACTGTCAATCTTACTGATGCACTGGAGCATTATAACCAACACTCGAGCATGAAGCTAGTTTGTACTAGAGCACTAGCGAGTGAGGGACTGCAAGTGTTTGGCCGAGAGTCATGAAGAACAAAGAAGCACAAGCATGCCCGAGTGATACATTAGCACTCGCGAGTGAGAAGTTTAACTCTCTCAATTTTGATGCAAGTGTTGATGACAAGAGTATGTTACATGAGAATATTCTTCTCACTCGAGTAGGAGTATGTATGCTCGAGTGAGGGCCCACATCACCTGCGAGTGCAAAATCACACTCTTGCTAAAATGGTATGCGAGTGTTGTCCAGAGACGTGACTCTTAGTATAAAATACAAGGACACTCGAGCAGGAGGAGTTGTGCTCGAGTGAGGACCCACACACTATTGCAGGGGACACTTTTAACGACAATTTTTATACCCTTTAGATGACTGTTTTCAAGGGGACGTGTATGTGAGTGTCGTTGAAAGTTCAAGAAATGACGACTGTTATTAAACAGTCGTTGTATCTCTAATTTTTTGTAAAAAAATAGATACAATTACTGTTTTATGAAAAACAGTCGTTGTATCTCTATTATACAATGACTGTTTTGGAAAAAACAGTCGTTGTATCTTAGAGATACAACTACTATTTTTTCCAGAACAGTCATTGTATCTGTTTTTTTAAAAAAATAGAGATACAACTACTGTTTTTCATAAAACAGTCGTTGTATCTCTATTTTTTTTTGAATTCATGTTTTACAGGATACAACCACCAATATAATGCCATTGGAAAAGCACCAACATAACCCAGAAATGCCTATGCTTCCATGAAATTCCTATGCGTCATCATCAGTTAATTTTCAAACTTAAACTTTCAAACTAAATCATGACAATCATATAGCCAAGAGATGACATGCTTCCTTGAAATTCCTTGTCATGATCCAAAACATATGGGTAAGAAGGACATTCAGACAAGATCCTTGTGTAAAATAATATCCTATGATGAATGAAATTGAAAGGATTTGGCAAAAAAACTAACAGAGATTTTGTACTCTGAGCTTCCCAAAAAAACTCATAGCAACTATTCTTCTAATCTACTAATGATCTAAAGGCACACAACCTCTTGTAAGGAGGAAAACTATCTACATAAATCGTTGTATTTAAAAATCATTGCTATATTACCTGGACAAAATGTCACAAAAAATCTACAAACCATCAGCTAAACTATATATCTATCTTTGAAAGAAAACTGAACAACCTAATATATATTGAGTAAGAAAAGATCAAACAGCAGGAAGGGAATATTACTGTGACTAAAATCTACCTTCAGTCATTAAATGTTCATGCTCTTTTAAGTGAATTTGATGAATCTAAAAGCAGGGCTTAAGTCACAACATGGGTAATCATGTTTCTGCTCATTAAATGCCTTTCCTTTGAGTTGAATTGGGGTTTTCAGTATTCAACTGGTAGCATGGAACAAAAAGACAATTATGCACTGTACAACACCACTGCAATATGTGAAAAAACCTCTACATATCATCACCCCTCTATATATTGTAGAAGATGTCTTGACAACAGGTCTCAGATCAAATTAATGTCTTCGATTGTGTAGGGGTCTTGATTACTAGAAATCTGTGCGCAAAATGGAGAATATGTTAACATAAATAAATAAATTGAATGAAATAACTAACAATTCAATCACATGAAAAGAACTGAAATTCAATTGAGAATCAAAAAATGATCACCTGTTCAAAATTTATAGTAAGGCCAGAGAATATGATGTTATACATATATAGTATAACATAAAAGTCGCACTCAGTTTTCCCTGCTTACCGAGGACACTATACATTAAAAGTAAATGGTCAAAAAGAATAAAGGCCTATGTAAAGCAATAGTCAATCGAAGAACTTGAATGTAAAGAACTTACGTTTGGCTAGAACCACTTTGTATGACCACCTTTACCTTCACGCTTCCCACCCATTATATAATATGTCTTCAGTGTGTAAGAGGCAAGCTTCACCCAAGAGGGGGGTGAATTGGGTGATGTTATAAATTTTTCGTTTGAGATGGTGATATGTAAATATAGTGAATAGAGTAGAGTAGAGAAGATTTGAACACAGAGAGTTATACTGGTTCGGCCTAACAACAATGCCTACGTCCAGTCCTCAGAGATCAAGACCTACTGAGCTTTTCACAATATCTCCAAGATTTAATGGGCTCTCAGAACGCCACAAGACAACAATTGTCCTTGAATGGACTACGAGCAGAAATATTCTCTCAACAAGAAACTTCTCTCCCCCTTACGACAAGTCTTATGTGCAGAGAAACAACCTATGACTCTTCTCACTTGCTTATGTATACAAGACTTATGAGCAGCAACGTTTTCTTCCGCTTACACCACTGTAAGTCTTATGAACAACAACGTTCTCTCCTGCTTGTATCTTATAAGGCTTATGAGTGAAAGACACTACAAGGATTTCTCTCAACTGCTTCTCTCGTAAGGACTAACTACCCTCTCAAGATCCCAATATCTTGAGATCACACAAATATAGTATTTTGAGTTTGTATGAAGACTCTCTTACAGAGTAAATGGATAAACACTGAAGATCAAAAGTGTATACAGAGAAATTAGATGAAGAACAGAGAATTGATATGAGCTTGTGAATTCTTGTGCTACTTCGTTCTCTGCGTATGTGTATCTCTATCTTTTCGTTCTCCTTGAATTTCTGTATATATAGAGCCTCCTCAGTTTTTGCCCGTTTGAACACTCAATATTGGAGGAGCGGGTCTTTTGAAAATATTGGCAGGCACGTGCATGTTGAAATGGAATAAACTGAGTGCGGTAGGTGCCAGCGTGTTTATAATCATCTTGTCTGCCGTTGTATCACTTTTCTCATGTGGCTCAATTCAAACGTTCATATTCCTGTATCATCCTCTTATAACATTCAAAACAATGTTAAACAAAGATAAAAAGTAATGATGATATGAATTAATAACAATAAACCATATTCGTAATGAACGTTGTGATACTTAGCATTTTCTGTGGTCAAACAGGGCATTACTCGAGCATGAAAGTCTCACCTCGAGTGATCTCCTATTTTCCTTCATAAGCCTTTGTTATCGGGTTGTGCTTGCATGGAAAAATAGAGAGAAAATATCTTCACTCGTGGGTGAAGAGAGGTCTCACTCGAGCACAAAATCTCTGCTCGAGTGATCTTTGCACTTTACACAGGGAATGTCTTCTCGGGTTATCACTCGCATACCATTTTGACAAGAGTGAGAATTTGCACTCGTGAGTGATATGGACCCTCACTCGAGCACACTTACCTCTGCTCGAGTGAGAAGCATATTCTCAAGGAATATGCTCTCTAAACCATCACTCGCACCAGAATTTCAGAGGGATAGAATTTTCACTCGCGAGTGATTTTGACCCTCACTCGAGCACACTTACCTCTGCTCGAGTGAGAAGCATATTCTCAAGGAAAATGCTCTCTTGAACAAGCACTCACAACTGAATTGGAGAGGGATGAAAATATTACTCGCAAGCATGGACGAGTCACTCCAAGCATGGATGAGTGTGCTCGAGCACACTTGTACTTTTCTGAACTTCAAGACTCTCGGCCAAGTACTCGCAGTGCCTTTCTCGAGTGAATGATGGAAGCATACCTTAACTTGCTCTCGGCCAAGCACTCGCATGCCTTGCTCGAGTGAGGAGAGGAAGCATGCCATTACTTGCTCTCGGCCAAGCACTCGCATGCCCTCACTCGCATACGTGCTCGAGTGAGAATGACTTCACTGCTCGAGTGCATCACTTGTGCTTCAAGTGATCCATTGAATATAAAGGGAAAATCCCTCTCGGGTACTCACTTCCTGGCTTTCTCTCACACCTGCTCGAGTACAGAAGTGATTTGTGCTCGAGTGCAGATTTCATGCTCGAGCACTCAAGTGCAATATCACAGCAGATATCAGCAAACTTCAAATATGCATTTGGTAACTTGGAATCTTTTCTTAACATTCTAAAAACATGTTTTACACATAATTGAATTATTGTTATCATCAAAACTTGGGATCTAACATTCTCCCCCTTTTTGATGATGACAAAACTCTTTGTGATGAAGGTTTAAAAGAAATTGTATGAAATTGAAAAATTTTGAAATTTCTTCAAAGTTTCCAAAATACATATCAAGTTTTCCTGCAATGTTTCCTTTAGACACTTAATAGCCAAGATAAGTATAGTATGAGGTAAATAACTTAACAGGAATTTAAAAACTTGAAACATTGAAATTTTGATAATTAAAAAAAAACTTGAACCATGTCATTAATTGTAACAAACTTGAACAACAAGATAATTTCAGAATATAACTTCAAAATAGTAAAATGACCTACATATCAAATCCTACCCAATACAGAAAACTACCCAAACACCCATACACACCCTACAGCCTACAGAAGCTCAGAAGACATCACACATCCTTCTCCCCCATTTTGTCAACATCAGAAGGGGGTTCTGGAGGTGGAACAAAAGATATCATGGCAGAGAGAGGGTCAATGGGCTGGTCAGGAGGAGATGGTGGTTGAGGGACAAAAGTAACATCTACATTAGACTCAGGATCAGTGAAAAGTACATGAGTCTCTGGATGAGGGGGTGAGGTATGAGTGGTCTCTGGAGGCACCCCGGAAGATGAGGAGGGAAAATGTGAATGCAGGAAAGTCTCCATATTAGTGATCCTCTGTGACATCTCATCTTGAGTTTTGAACATCAGTTCAAAATTCAGATTGGCCTTGTCTACCAGATTGATGACTTGTGCTTCCATTTTCTCCACAAGCTTCTCATATTCAGTCACTAACTCCTTCTTCAAACTTGATACAGCTTGATTAATTACCTCAGACAAATGGTTGGACAGAAAGGCATTGAGAAATGAAGGAGGAGGAATAGGACCTTGTGCAGATGATTGTGCCTCATCTCCTCTGGATGGAGTGGCTTCCCTCTTTGATGTGGCTTTGGTCCGACTCACCGGAAGATTGATACCCATGTGAGTTAACTGAGTCTTTCCAAACCTTGAGATGAGCACCCTTTCTTTTCCTTCCAAATACCAGATTTTATTTTTCATCAAGATGAAGGAAACAAGTTGAGGGTAAGGTATGGTTGTGGATCTTGTTGAAGAAAAATGAAACCTTCTCATCTCACTAAAAATGATCTCCCCTACATTCCTTTGTTGCCCAGCCACCAATGAAGCCAATAGATAATAATCCTTTTGTGCAAAGTGGGTAAAGTTTTTGGATTTATTGATTATGCTCCGGGAGTAAATGTAATGAAGGATTCTGTGATTATCAGGCATATCAATAGGCTTGAAAGTGAGGGGGCCAATTGGGTCTTTTGGTCTCAAAATGTTAAAAGTTTCATTGGCAGAGAATGTGGGTGGATCAGTAGGAGGTGCAACATAACCAAGCAAATCATTAATGATTTTGGCAGAAATCATAATGAATTTCCCTCTAATGGTTGTAGATACAGCTTCTTCAATTAGATCACCAGATCTAGACATAATATTATGAACTTTCATATTGCTGTAAAATGTTTTCACAACAGTGGGGGAATATGGCATATGAATATTTAGCCAGGGAGCATAGTACTGAAGGTAAGGATACAAGTCCAAATGACAATTCTTTTTCAGATAATCCAAATCAACATATACTACTGGGCAGAAATGTCTATGTTTGAATTCATCATCATATACCTTCTGTGGTAAAGCCTTAAGCTCTGTCACATTGAATCCTTCAGGAGGGCTAGTGATTTGGTCATCCACTGGTGCTTGGGAGGCAGAAGGTGCTCCTGAAGCAGAAGCACTTGGGTGCTTAACTTGATGTGAACTTAAAACACCGGCCTGAGATGTAATCTTCCCAACTATCTTGTCCAATTTGGATTTTTCTATTGCTTCCCTGAGTTGTTTACTGAAGGTATCCCCAGAAGAAGAGGATGATTGGGGTTGCTGTGAATCCTTCTTCTTTCCCTTCCCTTGTACCTCTTTGGATTGAGACCGGGTGATTATGGGTTCCTTGAAGACCACACCCTTTGGTTTCTTTTGAGGAGGTTGGTCTTTCTTGGAAACATGAGGCTTCGGGTGAGGTTTCTTAGCCGGAGTCCTCTTTTTGGTTTTTGGCTTTGGAGGAGGTGAAGGTGAGGGTGAGTTTTTGGGAGATGGAGGAGTAAGTTCAGGGGTTCCAGATTCACTGGCAGCAGAGTGAGTGGAAGAAGGAGAATGAGACTTTTGAGGAATAAAGGGTAACTTTGTTCTTGCCATTGAAAAGTGGAAGAGAAACAAGAACTCTTGTTTTTGAGAGAAGAAAAAAAAAATACAAGTAGGGATTAGGGCACAAGTAAAAAAATGCAGAAGACAAGAATCACCTCTTATAGAAGATTGAGAGGTTGTAACGGCGATTTGAAGCAGGAGGACGTGATTAAATGATGAGAAAATGGTTGAAGATGAAGAGTTGTGTCTTTCGAGTGAGAGAGCACTTCGAGTGAGAGGAGGAAGTGCGACGTTCTGAGCTCTCCAGTAACTGATATAAGTGACAGTGCTCGAGCATGAACCCTAGTGCTCGAGTGATGTTCATACTGTGCTCGAGAGTGTTCTATCTGTGCTCGAGTGATGTTCTGGAAAAAATAAAGAAACAAGTAGAACGTACCTGGATTGTTGATTCCCTGACATATTTTGCATCTTTGTACTCAAATCCTCCAAGATCATTTGAGTAACCATGATTTGGATAGCTTTTGCACAGAAATTTTTCCTTTCTCACTTGAGCAGGCATTCCTCACCTCAAGCATGTTCATACCATGCTCGAGTGAGAATTCCTCACTCGCGAGTGAGCTCAATTTTCACAGTAGTTTATGATATATTCCTTGGTGTTCTCAACTCCTCTGTTAACCTCTGTTCTAACTATAAGAGAACAGAGCATCATGAATAGTGCTGTGCTCGAGCAGAGCTTCTTGTGCTCGAGTGACACAGCTCCTCACTCGAGCAGTGCCTCCAGTGCTTCGAGTGAGACTCCTGCAAAAACACATTTTGGCCACTCCGATGCCAAAGTCAGTATGGTTATCATCAAAACAAACACTTAATTAGACATTTTAACAAGAAAACTTACAGCTCATTGGGATTAACCATTCCCAATTCTCTTCAAATATAGAGAAATTGTTCTTTTGCAATTGGTTTTGTGAAAATATCCGCAAGTTGAAGATGAGTTGGTATGAATTCCACTTTGACATCTTTCTTTTGAACATGATCTCGAATGAAATGATGTCGAATGTCTATATGCTTGGTTCTTGAATGTTGTACAGGATTCTTTGCCAAGCTTATTGTGCTAGTATTATCACAATAGATTGGGATTTCTTTTAAATAAATTCCCAAATCTTGAAGTTGTTGTTTTAACCATAGCACTTGAGAACAGCAACTTGCCACAGCTATATATTCAGCTTCAGTCGAAGATAATGAAACTGTGTTCTGCTTCTTGCTGAACCATGATACTAGAGAACCTCCGAGGAATTGACATTGTCCACTGGTACTCTTTCTGTCAGTTTTATATCCACCGTGATCTGAATCTGAATATGCTATTAAATACTCGTTCCCTCTCTTTGGAAACCAAAG
The DNA here is from genome assembly GCA_963210345.1 of Inga oerstediana. Taxonomy (NCBI): domain Eukaryota; kingdom Viridiplantae; phylum Streptophyta; class Magnoliopsida; order Fabales; family Fabaceae; genus Inga; species Inga oerstediana. The sequence continues at coordinate 30,868,306 of OY723406.1, forward strand.
TCCAAGCTCTGAAGTATCTTCTAGATATTTGAAAATTCTTTTTACTGTCTCTGCATGAGATACTTTAGGATTGGATTGATACCTTGCACACATTCCTACACTGAACTGAATATCTGACCTGCTTGCTGTAAGATAGAGTAATGAACCAATCATTCCTCTATACTTTGTAATGTTGAAGCTAGGTCCCTTTACATCAGCATCCAACAGTGTTGTAGAACTCATTGGAGTATCAGCTCCGTTAGCATTATCTAGACCATATTTCTTCAGCAATTCTTTCAAATACTTTGTCTGAGATATAAATATGCCATTCTTCTTTTGTTTGATCTGAAGTCCAAGAAAGAAGTTCAATTCTCCCATCATGGACATTTCAAATTCTCCCTGCATAATCTTAGAGAAATCTTGACACATAGATTCGTTAGTAGTACCAAAGATAATATCATCAACATAAATTTGAACTATTAGAATATCATTTTTGTTATGTTTGATGAATAAAGTTGTATCAACTTTACCTCTGACAAAACCTTGATCAAGAAGAAATTTGCTTAATCTCTCATACCAAGCTCTGGGAGCTTGTTTCAAACCATATAATGCTTTCTTTAGTTTGAAGACATAATCGGGTTTCGTTTCATCTTCAAAACCAGGAGGCTGTTCGACGTATACTTCCTCCATAATATAACCATTTAGAAAAGCACTTTTTACATCCATTTGATAAAGTTTAAAACTTTTGATGCAAGCAAAGGCTAAGAGTACTCGTATTGCTTCCAATCTTGCCACTGGAGCATATGTTTCCTCATAATCAATACCTTCTTCTTGATTATAGCCTTTGGCAACCAATCTTGCTTTATTTCTCATAATGATTGCTGATTCATCAAGTTTGTTTTTGAAAACCCATTTGGTCCCTATAACCGTATGATCTTTAGGTCGAGGAACCAAATCCCAAACTTGATTTCTTTGAAATTGATTTAATTCTTCTTGCATAGCAATCACCCAATCATTATCAGATAAAGCTTCTTCTATATTAGAAGGTTCAATCTCAGAAATAAAAGCAGAAAATGTTACCTCATTGAGGATTCTATTTCTGGTTTTGACACCTTCATGAATATCTCCTATAACTTGATCAATTGGATGATCCTTCACATGTCTCCATGCTTTAGGTTGATCAAGATCATCAACATCTTCCAAATTTTGAAGATCATTTGTTTCAAAAACATCCTGTTTTGAAATAGATTTATTTTTCTTGATTGAATCCATTTCTTCTTCATCATTGATTTTTGTCTGAGATTCAATTTCATCAAACACAACATGAATAGGTTCTTCAATAGTACATGTTCTTTTATTGAAAACTCTATAAGCTTTACTTCTATTTGAATATCCTAGAAAAATACCTTCATCAGACTTAGAATCAAATTTACCTAGATTTTCCTTACCATTGTTGTGAATGAAACACTTACACCCGAAGATATGAAGATGAGCAATATTTGGCTTTCTTCCTTTGTAGAGTTCATATGGTGTCTTTCCAAGAGATTTATGAATATATGCTCTGTTTGAAATATAGCATGCAGTACTCATTGCATCTGCCCAGAACACTTGTGACATTTCTTTTTCATTAAGTAAAGCTCTTGCCATTTCTGTAAGCACTCTGTTCTTCCTTTCCACTACTCCATTTTGTTGAGGTGTTCTAGGAGCTGAGAAGTTGTGATCTATCCCCTCGTTGTTGCAGTAATCTTCAAACAATTGATTATCAAATTCTCCTCCATGATCTGTTCTAATAGAGACAATAGAAATACCTTTCTCATTCTGAACCTTTTTGGCAAACATAATAAATTCAGCAAAAGTTTCATCTTTTGAGGCAATGAATATAGTCCAAGCAAATCTTGTAAAATCATCTACAATAACTAACGTATATAAATTTCCTCCAAAACTTTTTACTCTTGCAGGTCCTACTAAATCCATATGAAGTAATTGTAAAGGTTTTGAAGTAGAAATTTCATATTTTGTTTTAAAAGATGATTTAGTTTGTTTGCCTTTTTGACATGCTTCACAAATGATGTTGTCTTTGAATTTGAGTTTGGGAAGCCCAACAACTAAATCTTTTCTGATCAATTTGTCAAGTTGATTCATATTGACATGAGCCAAACGCTTATGCCATAACCAACTTTCCTCTGATCGACTAAGAAAACAGTTTTCAGAAGAATTTGAATTTAAATTAATTGTATAACAATTACCGTCCCTTTGAGCTCGGATTTTTGCCTTGATAGTTTCCTTGTTCAGAAGTAGATCTTTCTTACTTACTATCAAGCATTCTTTTGAATCGAAAATCACCCAGTTATTTTTGTCAGTGCTTTGGCTTACGCTTAAGAGATTGTGGCATAATCCTTCAACATAATATACTCCATTGATTTGAAAGCCATCTGTTCTTCCCACTTCACCAATTCCAGCAATACTTCCGGATTGATTTCCTCCAAAAGTCACCTTTCCTCCTTCTCTAGGTTCAAACATGATGAACTTATTTTTGTCACCAGTCATGTGTCTCGAACATCCACTATCAATATACCATTTGTTCGCTCGAGATGCTTTGAGACATACCTAGAATAAGATGATCAAGTTTTAGGTACCCACACTTTCTTGGGTCCTTTGTGGTTAGTATTTGGAAAATGTGTCCCTTTCGGAACCCATTTATATGTTCCAACAACTTTTCCCTTTTTGAAATAACACGATGAAGTATAATGTCCTTTCCTATTACAAAAATTGCATGACACAAATGGATTTGATGTATGCACAGAATTCCTAAAATATTTAAGATAGTCTCTACTACTCTTCTTATTCTTATCATGCACAGCATTATATCCAATTCCAGATTTATCAAAGGAAACTTTCTGAGAGCTTAAGATAACCTTGAGAGTTTCACTTCCTTTAGTAAATTTTTCAACAATCTTTGTTAAGTCTTCTATTTTCTTATCTTTCTCCTTACACATTTCATGTGATGATATGACATTACTTTCTAATTCTTTTACTTTCTTCTTATAACTAACCATTTCTTTAGCAACTTTAATAAACTCTGTATGCAATGCATTATATTCAGATAACAATTCATTATAAGAGGGTTCAGAGTCACTTACCTCAGAGTCTGATTCTTCTTCCTTAGCTACCAAACATAGATTAGCTACTTCGTCGTTGTCATTTTCTTCGTCTGACGAACTATCACCCCAAATAGATGATATATATGCTTTCTTTTTCTGCTTATTTTTGTCTTTGTTTCTGAAGCATTCAGATTTGATGTGTCCTGGTTTTCCATATTCATAGCATACTATTTGGTGTTCTTTGTTTTCTTTCTTGCTTGGTCCGCCTTGATAATTCTTGAAATTCCTTTGTCCTCTTCGGTAGAATTTCTTGAACTTTCTCATGATCATTCCCATTTCATCATCACTAGGAATATCTTCATTCTCGGAAGTTTCTTCTTCTTCTTTACTAGCTTTAAATGCAACTCCCTTTTTCTTTCTATCATCGACTTCTTCAAGTTCCTTTTTGAATCTTAACTTACCTTCATATTCGGAAAGACTACCAAAGAGAGCAGCTACGGATCTCATAGACTCTCCTTTGGCTTCTTCGATGGCTGTCACTTTTGCTTCCCATTCTTTCGTAAGAATATTAAGAATTTTTCTTACCTGGGAATTTTGATCAAACGACTTTCCAAGAGCAGATAATTGATTAACAAGATGAGTATACCTTAGTTCAAATTCTGATATACTTTCTCCAGATTTCATACGAAATAAATCATACTCTGTAATTAAAGTATTGATCCTATTTTCTTTGATTCCAGATGTACCTTCGTGAGCAATTTCAAGGGCATCCCACATATCTTTGGCAGTAGGTAGAGTACATATACGAAAATATTCTTTTTGACTAAGAGCACTCTGTATCATTAAAATGGCTTTGCTATTTAATGTTACTAACCTCTTGTCATTTTCGTATTCGTTGGCCATCACAAACACTCTGAATTTGGCTTTCCAGAACGAAAAATGTTCTCCAGCAAAACCAGGAGGTCTAGTGATTGAAGCACCGTCTGGAAGGATATTTTCACCCATTGTTGCCATTTGTCGGATCCTTCTCAAGCTGTTAGGCTCTTCGGAGAAGACGTGGCTCTGATACCAAATGTAAGAGGCAAGCTTCACCCAAGAGGGGGGTGAATTGGGTGATGTTATAAATTTTTCGTTTGAGATGGTGATATGTAAATATAGTGAATAGAGTAGAGTAGAGAAGATTTGAACACAGAGAGTTATACTGGTTCGGCCTAACAACAATGCCTACGTCCAGTCCTCAGAGATCAAGACCTACTGAGCTTTTCACAATATCTCCAAGATTTAATGGGCTCTCAGAACGCCACAAGACAACAATTGTCCTTGAATGGACTACGAGCAGAAATATTCTCTCAACAAGAAACTTCTCTCCCCCTTATGACAAGTCTTATGTGCAGAGAAACAACCTATGACTCTTCTCACTTGCTTATGTATACAAGACTTATGCGCAGCAACGTTTTCTTCCGCTTACACCACTGTAAGTCTTATGAACAACAACGTTCTCTCCTGCTTGTATCTTATAAGGCTTATGAGTGAAAGACACTACAAGGATTTCTCTCAACTGCTTCTCTCGTAAGGAATAACTACCCTCTCAAGATCCCAATATCTTGAGATCACATAAATATAGTATTTTGAGTTTGTATGAAGACTCTCTTACAGAGTAAATGGATAAACACTGAAGATCAAAAGTGTATACAGAGAAATTAGATGAAGAACAGAGAATTGATATGAGCTTGTGAATTCTTGTGCTACTTCGTTCTCTGCGTATGTGTATCTCTATCTTTTCGTTCTCCTTGAATTTCTGTATATATAGAGCCTCCTCAGTTTTTGCCCGTTTGAACACTCAATATTGGAGGAGCGGGTCTTTTGAAAATATTGGCAGGCACGTGCATGTTGAAATGGAATAAACTGAGTGCGGTAGGTGCCAGCGTGTTTATAATCATCTTGTCTGCCGTTGTATCACTTTTCTCATGTGGCTCAATTCAAACGTTCATATTCCTGTATCATCCTCTTATAACATTCAAAACAATGTTAAACAAAGATAAAAAGTAATGATGATATGAATTAATAACAATAAACCATATTCGTAATGAACGTTGTGATACTTAGCATTTTCTGTGGTCAAACAGGGCATCACTCGAGCATGAAAGTCTCACCTCGAGTGATCTCCTATTTTCCTTCATAAGCCTTTGTTATCGGGTTGTGCTTGCATGGAAAAACAGAGAGAAAATATCTTCACTCGCGGGTGAAGAGAGGTCTCACTCGAGCACAAAATCTCTGCTAGAGTGATCTTTGCACTTTACACAGGGAATGTCTTCTCGGGTCATCACTCGCATACCATTTTGACAAGAGTGAGAATTTGCACTCGCGAGTGATATGGACCCTCACTCGAGCACACTTACCTCTGCTCGAGTGAGAAGCATATTCTCAAGGAATATGCTCTCTAAACCATCACTCGCACCAGAATTTCAGAGGGATAGAATTTTCACTCGCGAGTGATTTTGACCCTCACTCGAGCACACTTACCTCTGCTCGAGTGAGAAGCATATTCTCAAGGAATATGCTCTCTTGAACAAGCACTCACAACTGAATTGGAGAGGGATGAAAATATTACTCGCAAGCATGGACGAGTCACTCCAAGCATGGATGAGTGTGCTCGAGCACACTTGTACTTTTCTGAACTTCAAGACTCTCGGCCAAGTACTCGCAGTTCCTTTCTCGAGTGAATGATGGAAGTATACCTTAACTTGCTCTCGGCCAAGCACTCGCATGCCTTGCTCGAGTGAGGAGAGGAAGCATGCCATTACTTGCTCTCGGCCAAGCACTCGCATGCCCTCACTCGCATACGTGCTCGAGTGAGAATGACTTCACTGCTCGAGTGCAAGTGATACACTCGAGCAGTGAAGTCATTCTCACTCGAGCACGTATGCGAGTGAGGGCATGCGAGTGCTTGGCTGAGAGCAAGTAATGGCATGCTTCCTCTCCTCACTCGAGCAAGGTATGCGAGTGCTTGGCCGAGAGCAAGTTAAGGTATGCTTCCATCATTCACTCGAGAAAGGCACTGCGAGTACTTGGCCGAGAGTCTTGAAGTTCAGAAAAGTACAAGTGTGCTCGAGCACACTCATCCATGCTTGGAGTAACTCGTCCATGCTTGCGAGTAATATTTTCATCCCTCTCCAATTCAGTTGCGAGTGCTTGTTCAAGAGAGCATATTCCTTGAGAATATGCTTCTCACTCGAGCAGTGTGCTCGAGTAAGGGTCAAAATCACTCGCGAGTGAAAATTCTATCCCTCTGAAATTCTGGTACGAGTGATGGTTTAGAGAGCATATTCCTTGAGAATATGCTTCTCACTCGAGCAGAGGTAAGTGTGCTCGAGTGAGGGTCCATATCACTCGCGAGTGCAAATTCTCACTCTTGTCAAAATGGTATGCGAGTGATGACCCGAGAAGACATTCCCTGTGTAAAGTGCAAAGATCACTCGAGCAGAGATTTTGTGCTCGAGTGAGACCTCTCTTCACCCGCGAGTGAAGATATTTTCTCTCTGTTTTTCCATGCAAGCACAACCCGATAACAAAGGCTTATGAAGGAAAATAGGAAGATCACTCGAGTGAGCCTTTCATGCTCGAGTGATGCTCTGCCAGATCACCAAAAATGCCAAGTCTCACAACGTTTAATCCGAATATGGTTTATTGTTATTTATTCATATCATCATTACTTATTATCATTGCTTAACATCATTTTGAATGTATTATAAGTGTGATGCAGGAAGATGAACGTTTGAAATTAGTTGTTACGGAGAAAGTCAAATAATGGCAGACAACATCATTACAAGCACGCATGTACCTACAGCATTCAGGTTATTCAAACATGCGCGTGTCTTTCAATAGTTGCAAAAGTCCCGCTCCTCAAATGATGATTACCCAAACGGGCAAAAACTAAAGCAACTATATATACAGAGATTCAGAGATAGTCAAGAACAACGAAGCACAAGAATTCACAAGCTTATACACGAGTCTCTGCTATTCATCATTTTCTCTGTATACACATTGATCTTCAGTGTTTATTCATTTTCTTTGTAAGAGAGTCTTCATACAATTCAAATTCTATGTTTATTTGATCTCAAGGTATTGGGACCTTGAGAGGGTAGATTTCCTTACGAGAGAAGTAGTTAAGAGAATTCCTTGTTAAGCCTTTCACTCATAAGCCTTATAAGATACAAGCAGAAGAGAACGTTACTGCTTGTAAGACTTACAGTAGTGTAAGCAGGAGAGAACGTTGCTGCTCATAAGTCTTGTATACATAAGCAAGTGAGAAGGGTCATATGTTGTTTTTCTGCACATAAGACTTGTCGTAAGGGGGGAGAAATTTCTTAGTAAGAGAATATTTTTGCTCGTAGTCCTTTCAAGGACAATTGTTGTTTTATGGTGTTCTGAGAGCCCATTGAATCTTGGAGGTATAGTGAAAATCTCAGTAGGTCTTGATCTCTGAGGACTGGACGTAGGCTTGGTTGTTAGGCCGAACTAGTATAACTCTCTATGTTCAAATCTTCTCAACTCTACTCTATCTACTATAATTTTCATATCACCACATCAAGCGAAAAATTTATAACATCACCCAATTCACCCCCCTCTTGGGTGAAGCTTGCCTCTTACATTTGGTATCAGAGCCTAGTCTTCTCCGAAGAGCCTAAAATCTTGAGAAGGATCCGACAAATAGCAACAATGGGTGAAAACATCCTTCCAGACGGAGCTTCAATCACTAGACCTCCTGGTTTTGCTGGAGAACATTTTTCATTCTGGAAAGCTAAATTCAGAGTGTTTGTGATGGCCAACGAGTACGGATTGTGGAATGTTATACAAGATGGTGACTATGTTCCAATGAAGAAAATCGAAGATAGAGCAGTTAAAAAGAGCCCAGATGAGTCTGACGAGAATGAAAAAAGGTTAGTAACATTAAATAGTAAAGCCATTTTAATGATACAGAGTGCTCTTTGTCAAAAAGAATATTTTCGAATATGTACTCTACCAACTGCCAAAGATATGTGGGATGCTCTAGAAATTGCTCATGAAGGTACATCCGGAATCAAAGAAAATAGAGTCAATAATCTAATTACAGAATATGACCTATTTCGTATGAAACCTAAAGAAGGCATATCAGAATTCGAACTCAGGTATACTCATCTTGTTAATCAATTATCTGCTCTTGGAAAATCGTTTGATCAAAATTCCCAGGTAAGAAAGATTCTTAATATTCTTACGAAAGAATGGGAAGCGAAGGTGATAGCTATCGAAGAAGCTAAAGGAGAATCTATGAGATCCGTAGCTGCCCTCTTTGGGAGTCTTTCAGAGTATGAAGGAAAGTTGAGGTTCAAAAAGGAACTTGAAGAGTTCGATGATAAGAAGAAAAAGGGAGTTGCACTAAAAGCTATCAAGGAGGAAGAAGAATCGTCCGAGAATGAAGATATCCCTAATGATGATGAAATGGGAATGATCGTAAGAAAATTCAAAAGATTCTACAGAAGAGGTCAAAAGAACTTCAAAAATTATCAAGGTGGACCAAGCAAGAGAGAAAATAAAGAACATCAGATAGTATGCTATGAATGTGGGAAACCTGGACACATCAAATCTGAATGCTTCAAGAACAAAGACAAAAAGAAGCAGAAAAAGAAAGCATATATATCATCTATATGGGGAGATAGTTCGTCAGACGAAGAAAGTGACAATGACGAAGTAGCAAATCTGTGCTTAGTAGCCAAAGAAGAAGAATCAGACTCTGAGGTAAGTGATTCTGAACCTACTTATGATGAATTGTTATCTGAATATAATGCATTACATATAGAGTTCATCAAAGTTGCTAAAGAAATGGTTATCTATAAGAAGAAAGTAAAAGAATTAGAAAGTACTGTCATATCATCATATGAAATGTGTAAAGAGAAAGATAAGAAAATAGAAGATTTAACAAAAATTGTTGAAAAGTTTACTAAAGGAAGTGAAACTCTCAAGGTTATTTTAAACTCTCAGAAAGTTTCATTTGATAAATTTGGAATTAGATATAATTATGTTCATGATAAGAATAAAGGATATAAGAAGAATAGTAGAGCATATCTTAAATATTTCAGGAATTCTGTGCATACATCAAATCCATTCGCATCATGCAATTATTGTAACAGGAAAGGACATTATACTTCATCATGTTATTTCAAAAAGGGACAGGTTGTTGGAACATATAAATGGGTTCCGAAAGGGACACATACATCACATACTAACCACAAAGGACCCAAGAAAGTGTGGGTACCTAAAACTTGATCATCTTATTCTAGGTATGTCTCAAAGCATCTCGAGCAAACAAATGGTATATTGATAGTGGATGTTCGAGACACATGACTGGTGACAAAAATAAGTTCACCATGCTAGAAACTAGAGAAGGAGGAAAGGTAACATTTGGAGGTAATCAATCTGGACTTATTGCTGGAATTGGTGATGTAGGAAAATTCGATGGTGTTCAAATCAATGGAGTATATTATATTGAGGGATTATGCCATAACCTCCTGAATGTAAGTCAAAGCACTGACAAAGATAACTGGGTAATTTTTGACTCAAAAGAATGCTTGATAGTAAGCAAGAAAGATCTACCACTGAACAAAGAATCTATCAAGGCAAAGATCTGAGCTCAAAGGGACAGTAATTGTTATACTATTGATTTAAATTCAAATTCTTCTGAAAATTGTTTTCTTAGTCGATCAGAGGAAAGTTGGTTATGGCATAAGCGTTTGGCTCATGTCAATATGAATCAACTTGACAAACTGATTAGAAAAGATTTAGTTGTTGGTCTTCCCAAACTTAAATTCAAAGATAATATGATTTGTGAAGCATGTCAAAAAGGCAAACAAACTAAGTCCTCGTTTAAAACAAAGTATGAGATTTCTACTTCAAAACCTTTACAATTACTTCATATGGATTTGGTAGGACCTGCAAGAGTAAAACGTTTTAGAGGAAATTTATATACTTTAGTAATTGTCGATGATTTTACAAGATTTACTTGGACTATATTTATTGCTTCAAAAGATGAAACCTTTGCTGAATTCATTATGTTTGCCAAAAAGGTTCAAAATGAGAAAGGTATTTCTATTGATTCTATTAGGACAGACCATGGAGGAGAATTTGATAATCAACTATTTGAAAACTACTGCAACAACGAAGGAATAGATCATAACTTCTCTGCTCCTAGAACCCCTCAACAAAATGGAGTAGTGGAAAGAAAGAACAGAGTTCTTACAGAAATGGCGAGAGCATTACTTAATGAAAAAGAAATGTCACAAGTGTTCTGGGCAGATGCAATGAGTACTGCATGCTATATTTCAAACCGAGCATATATTCGCAAATCACTTGGAAAGACGCCATATGAACTTTACAAAGGAAGAAAGCCAAACATTGCTCATCTACATATCTTCGGGTGTAAGTGTTTCATTCACAACAATGGTAAAGAAAACTTAGGTAAATTTGATTCAAAGTCTGATGAACGTATATTTCTAGGATATTCTAATAGAAGTAAGGCTTATAGAGTTTTCAATAAAAGAACATGTACTATTGAAGAATCTATTCATGTTGTGTTTGATGAAATTGAATCTCAGACAAAATTTATTGATGAAGAAGAAATAGATTCAATCAAGAAAAACAAATCTATTTCAAAGCAAGATGATTTTGAAACAAATGATTTTCAAAATTTAGAAGATGTCGATGATCATGGTCAACCAAAAGCATGGAGACATATGAAGGATCATCCAATTGATCAAGTTATAGGAGATATTCATGAAGGTATTGATTATGAGGAAACATATGCTCCAGTGGCAAGATTGGAAGCAATACGAGTACTCCTAGCCTTTGCTTGCATTAAAGGTTTTAAACTTTATCAAATGGATGTGAAAAGTGCTTTTCTAAATGGTTATATTATGGAGGAAGTATATGTAGAACAACCTCCTGGGTTTGAAGATGAAACAAAACCTGATCATGTCTTCAAACTTAAGAAAGCACTATATGGTTTGAAACAAGCACCTAGAGCTTGGTATGAAAGACTAAGCAAATTTCTTCTTGATCAAAGTTTTGTCAGAGGTAAAGTTGATACAACTCTATTCATCAAACATAACAAAAATGATATTCTAATTGTTCAAATTTATGTTGATGATATTATTTTTGGTGCTACTAACGAATCTATGTGTCAAGAATTCTCTAAGATTATGCAGGGAGAATTTGAAATGTCCATGATGGGAGAATTGAACTTCTTTCTTGGACTTCAAATCAAACAAAAGAAGAATGGTATATTTATATCTCAGTCAAAGTATTTGAAAGAGTTAAAGAAATATGGATTAGATAATGCTAACGGAGCTGATACTCCAATGAGTTCTACAACTCTGTTGGATGCTGATGTAAAGGGACCTAGCTTCAACATCACTAAGTATAGAGGAATGATTGGCTCATTACTCTATCTCACAGCTAGCAGGCCAGATATTCAGTTCAGTGTGGGAATGTGTGCAAGGTATCAATCCGCTCCCAAGGTATCACATGTAGAGACAGTAAAAAGAATCTTCAAATATCTAGGAGATACTTCAGAGCTTGGTCTTTGGTATCCGAAAAGAGGGAACGAGTATTTATAGGCATATTCAGATTCAGATCACGGAGGATATAAAACTGGCAGAAAGAGTACCAGTGGTCAATGTCAATTTTTGGGAGGTTCTCTAGTATCATGGTTCAGCAAGAAGCAGAACACAGTTTCATTATCCTCGACTGAAGCTGAATATATAGCTGTGGCAAGTTGCTGTTCTCAAGTGTTATGGTTGAAACAACAACTTCAAGATTTGGGTATTTATTTAAAAGAAATTCCAATTTATTGTGATAACACTAGCACGATAAGCTTGGCCAAGAATCCTGTACAACATTCAAGGACCAAACACATAGACATTCGACATCACTTCATTCGAGATCATGTTCAAAAGAAGGATGTCAAAGTGGAATTCATACCAACTCATCTTCAACTTGCGGATATTTTCACAAAGCTAATTGCAAAAGATCAATTCTTATATATTCAAAGAGAATTAGGAATGGTTAATCCCAATGAGTTGTAAGTTTTTCTTGTTAAATATTTTAAGTAAATGTTTCTTTTGATGATAACCATACTAACTTTGGCATCGGAGTGTTAAAAACCATTTTGCAGGTCTGTCACTCGAGCACTGAGAGTGCTGCTCGAGTGATAAGCTGTTTCACTCGAGCACAAGTAGCTCTGCTCGAGCACAGCACTGTTGAAAATACTCTGCTTCTTGATATGTAAAACAGAGGTTAACAGAGGAAACTAGAATACCAAGAGTCTATCTTGAAAGCAACAGTAAGAGATGAACTCACTTGCGAGTGAGGAACTCTCACTCGAGCATGATATGAACATGCTTGAGGTGAGGAGTGCCTGCTCGAGTGAAGAGGAAAAATTTCTTTCCAAAAGCAATCCAAATCATGGTTACTCAAATTATCTTAGAGGATTTGAGTACAAAGATACAAAATATGGCAAGAAATCCATAATCCAGGTGCGCTTTTACATGTTTTCTTAAATTTTCCAGAATATCACTCGAGCACAGATAGAACACACTCGAGCACAGTATGAACATCACTCGAGCACTAGGGTTTATGCTCGAGCACTATCACTTATATCAGTTACACAGAAGCTCAGAACGTCACACTTTCTACTCTCACTCGAGGTGTCTCGTCACTCGAAGGGCGCAACTCTTCACCTTCAACCATTTCTCTTCAATCAATCGCGTCCATTTGCCTCAAATCACCGTTACAACTCTTCAATCCTCTATAAAAGGTGATTCTTACCCTCTGCATTTCTCATTCGTGCCCTAATCTCAGTTTGCTTTTCTTTCAAAAACTATGAGTTCTTGCTTCTCTTTCACTTTATCTATAATGGCAAGAACCAAAATGCCCTCTATCCCTCAAAGATCTCACTCTCCATCTCCTACTCAGTCTGCTGCCAGTGCATCTGGTACCCCAGAACCAATACCTCCCTCTCCCAAAATCTCTTCTTCACCGTCACCTCCTCCTAAACCCAAGACCAAAAAGAGGACTCCGGCTAAGAAACCTCACCCAAAGCCTCAAATTACAAAGAAAGATCAACCTCCTCAAAAGAAGCCAAAGGGTGTGGTGTTTAAGGAACCAATAGTTACCTGGTCTCAACCCAAGGAGGTTCAAGGAAAAGGAAAGAAAAAGGAAACAGAGCAACCCCAACATTCATCTTCTTCCTCTGGTGATTCATTCAACAAACAACTTCGGGAAGCATTGGAGAAGTCCAAACTTGACAAGATAGTTGGAAAAGATCACTTCTCAAGCCAGTGTTTCAAGTTCACACCAAGCAAGGCAATCAAGTGCCTCTGCTTCAGGAGCACCTTCTGCCTCACAAGCACCAGTGGATGATCACATCACCAGTCCTCCTGAGGGATTTATTGTTGAGGAACTCAAGGCACTGTCTCAGAAGGTATTTGATGATGAGTTTATTCATAGGCACTTCTGTCCAGTTGTGTATATGGATTTAGATTATTTGAAGAAGAATTGCCATTTGGATTTATACCCTTATCTTCAATACTATGCTCCCTGGCTAAATATCCATATACCATATTCTCCCACTGTTGTAAAAACATTTTATTGCAACATGAGGTCCCATAATATTATGTCTAGATCTGGTGAATTGATTGAGGATGCAGTATCTACAACTGTTAGAGGAAAGTTTATTATGATATCTACTAAGATCATAAATGACTTGCTTGGGTATGTTGCACCACCTCCTGATCCACCCTCTTTCTCTGCCAATGAAGCTTTCCATATTTTGAGACCAAAAGACCCCATAGGCCCTCTCAATTTTAAACCCATTGATATGCCTGATTCTCATAGAGTCCTTCATTATATATATTCCTGGAGCATTATTAATAAGTCCAAAAATTTTACCCATTTTGCTCAAAAGGATTACTATATGTTGGCCTCTTTGATTGCCGGACAACAAAGGAATGTGGGGGAGATTATCTTCAATGAGATGAGAAGATTTTGATTTTCTTCATCAAAATCCGCAACCATACCATACCCTCAGCTTGTATCCTTCATCCTGATGAAGAACAAGATATGGTATTTGGAAGGAAATGAAAGGGTACTCATTTCAAGGTTTGGTAAGACTCAACTAACTCATATGGGTATTAATCTTCCTGTGAGTCGAACCAAAGCCACATCTAAGAGGGAAACCACTCCATCCAGAGGTGATGAGGCACAATCATTTGCTCATAGTCCTATTCCTCCTCCTTCTTTCATTAATGCCTCTCTTTCAAACCATGTGACTGAGGCAATCAATCAAGCTGTATCAAGTCTGAAGAAGGAGTTAGTGTCTGAGTATGAAAAGCTTGTGGAAAAGATGGAGTCACAGGTCATCAAATTGGTAGACAAGGCCAATACCAATTTTGAGTTGATGTTCAAGACTCAGGATGAGATGTCTCAGAGGATACAAATATGGAGACCTTCTGGCATTCACATTTCCCCTCTTCATCTTCAGAGGTGCCTCCAGAGACCACTCATACCTCTGTACCACAGACTCATGTACTCTTCACCGATCCAGATTCTAATGTTGATGTCACTTTTGATCGGTCGCCTTCACTACCTCCCTCATCCTCTGTACCACAGCCATCATCTCCACCAATTGATCCTCTCACTGCCATGGTTTCATTTGTTCCACCTCCTGGTATCACCTTTCCTCAGCCCCCTTCTGATGCTGACAAAACGGGGGAGAAGGATGTGTGATGATTTCTGAGCTGTGGGATGTATTGGGAGTTTGGGTAGATTTTCTGTATGGGGTAGGATTTGACGTTATTTTAGATTATCAGTTATTATGTTATTAACTATGTCAAAGTTTGAAATCAAGTTTAATATTAATGACTATTTTCATGTTTCAAGTTATGACTATTTTCATGTTTCAAGTTATTAAGTTATTTGCCTCATACTATGCTTATCTTGGTTGTTAAGTGTCCAGAGGAAGTATTGCAGGGAAACTTGAACTTGAAACTAAAACTTGATATGCATTTGGAAACAATGAAGTATTTAAAAAAATTTCAATCTTAATCAATCTTTCTTAAACTTCCATCACAAAGGTTTTGTCATCATCAAAAAGGGGGAGAATGTTAGAAAGGGGGAGAATGTTAGATCCCAAGTTTTGATGATAACAAAAAGACAATTGTGTACAAATCATGGTTTTATAAGTTTAAGAAATGTTTACAAAGTTACCAAATGCATATGGCAATGTTTTCTGGTATCTGTTGTCAAATTGAACTGGAGTGCTCAAGCATGAGCTTTACACTCGAGCATAGATCCCTTCTGTGCTCGAGCAGGTGCGAGTGAAAGCCAGAAAGTGTTCACCCGAGAGGCATGCCACTGTTATACTCACTGATTCACTCGAGCACTGGAGTTTGCACTCAAGCAGAGAAGCCATTCTCACTCGAGCACATACGAGTGAAGGTCTGCGAGTGCTTGGCCGAGAGCAAGTATTATCATGCTTCCTTGATTCACTCGAGCAGAGAAATCAATGCTCGAGCATGAGCATTCTGTACTCGAGCAAGGTACTGCGAGTGCTTGGCCGAGAGTCATGAAGTTGAGAGAAGCGCAAGTGTGCTCGAGCACAACCTCATATGCTCGAGTGACACATCAGCACTTGCGAGTAAAAATTCTATCCCTCTCCAAATCTGATGCGAGTGCTTGTTTAAATGGTATATTACTTGAGAATATTCTTCTTACTCGAGCAGGAGTCTGTGTGCTCGAGTGAGGGCCCACATCACCTGCGAGTGATAAATTTATCTCTCTCAAATTCTGATGCGAGTGTTGGTATTGAGAGCATATTCCTTGAGAATATGCGTCTCACTCGAGCAGGAGTGTGTGTGCTCGAGTGAGGGACCACATCACCCGCGAGTACAAAATATCACTCTTGCTAATATGATATGCGAGTGATGACCCGAGAAGACACTCCCAGTGGAAAATGCAAGATCACTCGAGCAGGAGGAGTTGTGCTCGAGTGAGACCCCACATCACTCGCGAGTGAGAATTCTGTCTCTCTGAAATCCTATGCAAGCATAACCCGATAATTGAAGCACAAAGAAGAAAATAGGAAGATCACTCGAGTGAGCCTTTCATGCTCGAGTGATGCTCTGCCAGATCACCAAAAATGCCAAGTCTCACAACGTTCAATCCGAATATGGTTTATTGTTATTTATTCATATCATCATTACTTATTATCATTGCTTAACATCATTTTGAATGTATTATAAGTGTGATACAGGAAGATGAACGTTTGAAATTAGTTGTTACGGAGAAAGTCAAATAACGGCAGACAACATCATTACAAGCACGCACGTACCTACAGCATTCAGGTTATTCAAACATGCGCGTGTCTTTCAATAGTTGCAAAAGTCCCGCTCCTCAAATGATGATTACCCAAATGGGCAAAAACTAAAGCAACTATATATACAGAGATTCAGAGATAGTCAAGAACAACGAAGCACAAGAATTCACAAGCTTATACACGAGTCTCTGCTATTCATCATTTTCTCTGTATACACATTAATCTTCAGTGTTTATGCATTTGCTCTGTAAGAGAGTCTTCATACAATTCAAATTCTATGTTTATTTGATCTCAAGGTATTGGGACCTTGAGAGGGTAGATTTCCTTATGAGAGAAGCAGTTAAGAGAATTCCTTGTTAAGCCTTTCACTCATAAGCCTTATAAGATACAAGCAGAAGAGAACGTTGCTGCTCGTAAGACTTACAGTGGTGTAAGCAGGAGAGAACGTTGCTGCTCATAAGTCTTGTATACATAAGCAAGTGAGAAGGGTCATAGGTTGTTTTTCTGCACGTAAGACTTGTCGTAAGGGGGAGAGAAATTTCTTAGTAAGAGAATATTTCTGCTCGTAGTCCTTTCAAGGACAATTGTTGTTTTGTGGCGTTCTGAGAGCCCATTGAATCTTAGAGGTATAGTGAAAATCTCAGTAGGTCTTGATCTCTGAGGACTGGACGTATGCCTGGTTGTTAGGCCGAACCAGTATAACTCTCTGTGTTCAAATCTTCTCAACTCTACTCTATCTACTATAATTTTCATATCACCACATCAAGCGAAAAATTTATAACATCACCCAATTCACCCCCCTCTTGGGTGAAGCTTGCCTCTTACACTAAGCATGTACCTACCGTGTTCAAAGATTTCAAACGTACGCATGCCGTTCCACAGTAACATGCCCCGCTCCACACTGATCATTATTCAAATAGGCAAAATTGAACGTCTATAAATACAGAGTTCCAGAGATCATCAATAACTATGAAGCACAAGAATTCACATAAGCAAATTCACGAGTCTCTGTTATTCATATTTTCTCTGTATTCATATCGTTCTTCAGTGTTTATCATAGTTGCTCTGTAAGAGAGTCTATATACACTTCAAATTCTATTTTCATTTGATCTCAAGGTATTGGGACCTTGAGAGGGTAGATATCCTTACGAGAGAAGCAGTTGAGAGAATTCTTAGTAAAACTTTTCACTCATAAGACTCACAAGATACAAGCAGTAGAGAATGTTTCTTCTCGTAAGACTTACAGTGGTGTAAGCAGGAGAGAACGTTGCTGCTCATAAGAATTGTATACGTAAGCAAGTGAGAAAGGTTATAGGTTGTTTTTCTGCACGTAAAACTTATCGTAAGGGGGAGAGAAATTTCTTAGTATTAGAATATTTCTGCTCGTAGTCCATTCGAAGACGATTATTGTTTTGTGGCATTCTAAGAGCCCATTAAATCTTGGAAGCATAGTGAAAATCTCAGTAGCTCCTGATCTCTGAGGACTGGACGTAGGCTTGGTTTTTAGGCCGAACCAGTATAACTCTCTGTGTACTAATCCTCTCAACTCCACTCTATCTACAACTATTGTCACATCACCACATCAAAAGAAAAAATTTATCACATCACCCAATTCACCCCCTATTGGATGAAGCTTGCCTCTTTCAGATGCCTCTGGAACAGCTAATTGAGAGCGTCTCGGACGGCATCCTGCCAAACGACTGGGCGAGTTACGTCCAATTCAGGAGGAGCACTGAGGGGTAAGTGATGTATTTATTAGATTATTTATATATAATTTTTTAATTTGTTAATTATTAAATTATAATTTAAATTTAATTAATTTTAATTTGAAATTTATTAATTTTAAATATTTTATATTATTTTAATACATTTAATATTGTTTTTTTTCTAGGCGCTTTCTCAGAGGAACACTAGATGCCGTGGGCAACAGACGATCCACCACACAGCAGGACCGAAGACTTTTGCTGTCACTTACATCAAGCTAGTAACTTTTCATAATATCACTAACTTTTAACTAGTTATTTCATAATACTAATTGAATTTTGTAATTCTTTTAGGAGAGGAAGGCACAACAGGAAAACCGTCAGACGAACTATGGGGAGTTGTATGCCATCACACACAGACACCGTGACGAGACTCCAACCTCTCAACAGGCAGAGGCAGCCATTGTAAGTAATTTCATTATTATAATTTTTATAAAACCAACTTAATAATTAAAAATTCTAATAAGTAATTGTTTCATAAAATGGCAGGAGCGGATGCAGCAGTCGTAGGCTGAGTTGTAAGAGACCCAGGCTGAGGAGTCACAGGGGTCAATGGACCTGACGGCTCCTTTGAAGGTGGGTCAAGGTTAGGCTGAGCAGCCCAGACGCGTGCGGGGGATGGGGATAGGCACCAGACCTAGCATGGTCTACGGTAGGAGCGCCGCCTCTGAGGCTAGTAGCTTTAGAAGGGTCAGACGTTCGAGGGATGAGTCTGTTGAGTAGCTGCGATCAGATTTAGAGAAAACACAGGCTGCAGTGGCTCAGCAGTAGCAGCAAATGCAACAGCAGCATCTGCTGCAGATGTAGCAGTAGGTTGATTTGATCTACGCTCAGCAGATGCAGTGGCATGATATCATGAACAACATGCTCGAGCTATCGTGGAGTCACCTGTTCCCGGATTAGCAGCATCCACAAGTTCCCCCTGTCCCTCAATACATATCCAGACTACTCCTCCTCCTCCTGCTAATGATAATGGTATGATTAACTCTGCCCAGCGCCCTAATCCAGCAGCACCTAAGGGAGCCCCACCTGAGGGGAGCACCAGATGATCAGCCCCCAGCTACTTAGTTTAGGACATATTTATTTTTTCTTATTGAAATATTTGTAAATAAATATATATAATTTTTTATTTCAAAACTTATATTCTTACTGCGTTTATCATAGTTATATTTATATTCTTAGACTGCGTTGTTGAATTTGTGAATTAATTGCAACAGTATTATTTATATTTCTAAAACTAAAATAATATATATATATATATATATATTTGTAGCGGTTATATAATAAAACTACTACAAATATAATAAAATTATATTTGTAGCGGTTAATATGAAAAACTGCTACAAATATATCTATTAGTAGCGGTTAATACAAGAACCGGTACAAATGAAATTTTATTATATTTGTAGTGGTTTTATAATATAATCATTACAAATATATATATATATATATATATATATTAGTTCTAGAAATATAGTGCCATATTTGTAGCGGTTAATGCAAAAACCGCTACAAATGTAAAGACATGTGCGCGGTAAAATTCAAAATTGAATTGTGACTATTCGTAGCGGTTATATAAATAACCGCTACAAATACTCAACTTTTCAATTTTGAATTTCCCCCCACTTTTTGCAAATTTGTAGCAGTTACTTATGTATAACTGCTACAAATTTTGATAAGGTCTTAACAACTTGACATATGAATTTCAAACCTTCCCATTTAAAATTGACCACTTGCGATAATGAAAAGTTAGGTATGTATTAATTCCTATACTTAGTAAAGGCTTAATAGTTCTTATGTGGATTTAACAAGTTCACATATGAATATTTCACAACTTCACATTTAACACTGATCATTTTCAACAATGAAAAGTCAAGGATGCATAAATTCTTATACTTCATAAGGGTTTAAGAAGTTGTGACAACGATTTAACAAGTTCACATGTTAATTTCACAACTGTGCCTCCCTCTCCTTCATCCTCATTTGTGTCTTTAAGGTCGGTGAACCTATCTTCATGTCTTGAGACATTTACCTCTCCTCCGTCCTCCCTATGGGAGTACTCTACTCTCTTTCTTTTTTGGCTCTCTATTTATGCTTTCATCTACCTCTTTGTCTAATTCATCCAAATTGTCAAGGCCCTCATACTTGTCATTGTTTAATTTATTCCATTAGGGTTCTCTTCAAGAAAGAATTCTTCAAGAGCGAAATCATGGCAAACATGGTCTCAATCTCACTTGGTGTTACCTTTGGAGAAGCCAAATTTGATACTTGGGGTGGGATTCTTCAATTCGGTGTTGTCGCTTTTGAAGTTACCAAGTTCATAATGATCTAAATCTTACTTACCTCTAAAGGGATATCATTAAATCCTATTACCTCTCTATACTATGACGCGCCTTGTTGCTTAGTCTTATTGTTTGTGCCTTGGATCTTCGTGAAATGCCATGTCTTAATGGTGGCTTCTACCTTTAATTTTGATTTTGTGATTTTTGGAACCAATTCTCTATATGCATTTGCTTTGAATCTTGTTGTTTTCCTACTCATCAGCAAAACCTCTAAGTTTAATGATAAATGTAGCCGAGGTAGTGAAGGTCTGGCTTCTGATTTCTTTCTCATGGTCAGTTATTAGGAACAAAGTACTACTTATTATTGGTGTTTTAAAAACTCATAGGGACATTTCTGTATTTCTATTTAATTTCAAAAAGGATAAATCAATCTCTCACACATCTATGATATTATGAATATTGAGAGCACCTTTCTGTCTTTTAGTATTTTTAAAAATCTTTTTTAGGGATTTTTCCTTGTTTTAAGTTGTGTGATTCATTAATCCTCACAAAATACAACCAAAAATTACTTCTTTAGTTCCTTGTTTTAATTTTTTATTTAATGAGATTCTATGATACAAGAAAATACATGATGTTTGGAAAAAGTACTTTGGTCCATATTTATAAGAATAAAAGAGATATTCAAAATTGTGCAAACTACAAAGGAATTAAACTTATGAGTCATACAATGAAACTATTGGAAAAGGTAATTAAACACTGGTTGAGGCTGGAGACTGGTATTTCTGAAAACTAATTTGGGTTCACGTTGAGAAGGTCCACTATAGAAATGATTTATTTACTAAGTGGGCTAATGGAAAAGTATCGGAGTAAAGAAATGGACTTACATATGATTTTCATTGACTTGCAAAAAGTGTATGATCATGTGCTAAGAGATATACTTTGAAAAGCCTTGGAAAAGCCGTGTTACATGTGTCAAAGCCATTCATAACATGTATGACTGGATAACAATCAGTGTTAAAATGCCCAGAGGTGAGACAAAGGACTTTTCTATAAGGATTGACCTACATTAGGGATCAATTTTGAACCCTTATTTGTTTAACCCAGTGGTTGACGTTCTAATTGAGCTTATCAAAGAAAAGATCTCTAATTGCATGCTTTTTGTTGATGATATCGTTCTCTTGGCTGAATCAAGGAAGGAAATTAATTAGAAACTTGAGATATGAAGAAGCACTTTGGAGGCAAAGGGTTTTGGTCCAAGTAGGAGCAAAACAAAATATATGCATTGAAAGTTGATAAGAAAGAAGTGAGAAATGATGTGGAGGTAAAATTGGGAAAACAAGTCATTCAACAAGTGATAAAGTTTAGATATTTGGGAGTAATTATATAACAAGATGATGAAATTGATGAAGATATTAATCATATAATTCAAGTTGGGTGGTATAAGTAGAGAAAATATACTATAGTTATCTATGATCGGAAAGTTCTAATAAGGTAAAAGGGAATTTTTATTGCACTGCTTAAGACCAGTAATGCTATATATGGTAGTGAATATTGGGCTTTAAAGGGATAACATGAACATTAAATGGGAGTAGTCGAGATAAGGATACTGAGATGGATATGTGTCATACAAGAAAAGAAAAGATTCGTAATGATCATATAAAAGAATGAGTTTAAGTGACACCTAGTAAGGAGAAAATGGTAGAAAATCATTAGATATGGTTCAGACACATCCAAAGATGGCCATTGGCTGCGCCGGTGAGGAGGGTCAATCAAGTAGTATAAAGCCCTCTAAGAGCCAAGAAGGCATGAAAAACAAGGTTAATCTTCATGATACTGCCTTCAGAAATCTTGAGATACAAGTAGGCCAAATAGCATATCAAATGACCACATTCAATAGAAATAGTCTACCTAGTGACACCATTCCTAATCCTAGAAGGGATGGTAAGGAAGATTGCACAGCAGTAACCTTGAGAAGTGGAAAGCAACTAGCTGACATTCCTAGCCAAAGTGGAAAGAAAAAGAGTGTAAGTAATAAGGTTACTAATAGGCAAGAAGATGAAATACATGCAGATATTAATGAGGTAGTTAGGGAGAAATCTGTTGATCTTGAGACAATAGACAAAAATAAGGAGAAGATCTGCACTTCCCTTGTACAATATGTGCCTCCACCACCATTCCCTCAGCGACTTAAAAAGCATAAAGAAGATTTGCAGTGCAAGAAGTTCATTTAGATATTCAAGCAACTCCACATCAACATACCATTCACAAATTTGGAACATATGCCTAAATATGCCAAGTTGATGAAGGATATTCTATCTAAGAAGTGACGATTCAGTGAGTTTGAGACAGTTGTTATGACCAAAAGTTTCACTGATATCATTAAGTAGATGCCTCTAAAATTAAAAGATCCTAAGAGCTTTTATGTTCTTTGCCATATTGGAGATAACTTCTTGGGAAAAGGAATGTGTGACCTTGGAGCTAGCATTAACCTCATGCCTTTATATGTCTTTAACCAGTTGGGATTGGGTGAAGCTTGACCAATGACAGTTACTCTTCAATTTGCTGATAGAAGTCTATCTCAACCTCTTGGAATCATTGAAGATGTATTAATGAAGGTCGACAAGTTTATCTTTCTAGCAGACTTCATTGTACTGGACTTTGTTGTCAGATAAAGAATTACCTTTACTGTTAGGGAGGCCATTTTTGGCAACTGCTAGAACATTGATTGATGTAGAGAAAGATGAGTTAACTCTAAGGGTAGCTGACGAGCAGGTCACCTTCAATATGACTCCATTGATTAAATCTCCTAATATTCCAGAGGACTATTTTTTCATTGACATGCTTGATCCTGTGGTACAAAATGAATGTGAAAAAGTTATGACTAATGACCCACTTAAAGCTGCGATACTTGGGATTGATTTAGAAAAAATTTATAATAGATGAATGCAAAGCTATCATGGATGCATCGATTTCTCATTCTCAAGGACGAATGCAGTTTGAATCATCTAAGAAGTGGCATAATAAGAAGATCGTATTCAAGACCTTTGAACCAGGACAACAAGTGCTCTTATATAATTCCAGGCTAAGGTTGTTTCTAGGAAAGCTAAAATCTTGTTGGTAGGGACCATTCACTATGGTTCAAGTGTTTGATCATGGTGCAGTGGAGTTGGAAGGCAAAAGTGGAGAGAAATTTAAAGTCAATGGGCAAAGATGAAAGCACTATTGGAGTGGTAAGGTGGACCATCAGAGCAATACATGACCTTTAACAGTTGATTCTTGAGATGCTACCATAGCCTGGCTAAAGACTATAAACCTAGCACTTACTGGGAGGCAACCCAATGATTTGATTTTCATTTACTATTTTTTTTCTTTTTTTTTCTCATTGTTATTCAGGCTTTTGAGTGATCGCTCCTCTTGCAGCTACAAGTTAAGGCTCGTGCACTCTTTCTTCCTTCTAAATTTGAAACATCATTGAATTTACTAGAAGGAATAACTCCACGTCAGAATCAGAAACCTAAACCAGGGGAGTACTAGTTTCTTTCTCCTTTATTAATTTTTGCAACATTGAGGACAATACTTGATTTAAGTAAGGGGGAGAGAATTAGGACTCGCAATTTAATTGACATTTTTTTTAAAAACATAATGAAGGGAAAAGAGGTATTTTGTCTTGATTTTGAGATTGTTGGATTTTCATAAATATAGCTTAATTACTAGTTGCATGAAGGGAAGTTAAGTACATATACTGCAATTTATATGATGATATATTGTTTAACTTGATTAAATTGGGTGAGATAGCATAGCTCTATTGGAAAGAAATTTGAGCCTAAAACATTCGATTCTAGTGTGATATTTCACTTGTCTCAACTTACTCTTTAGAACTTGTTTTATTTCTTTTCACTGCTACCTAATACATGTGCAATTCTTTAAGAGGATAGAGACATTCATTTTTATACCCTTGAATCCTAAACACAAGCTACAAACACTTCACCCGTTACTACCCCTTTAAGCTTATCATTTTTTTAATTTTTGTTTGTCATATCTATAGGAAGTTAATATGCATGTACAATCATTATTGTAGCAGTTTGCTCATGTTATCAAATCACAAGATGTGGTATTGTCGCTATTAATGCTTTATGTTGGAGGGTATTTCAAACAAAAGAAAGGAACAAACAAAAAACAACAAACATAACTCCAATAGCTTCTCTCAACCTCACTTAGTAACCGGGGGCACTTCATCACCAATGTTGGCATTTGCGTCAAACGGTAAAGTCAAAGAGGGCAATGAATTGGGCTAAAAGCCTCTTGAGGCACTTGTTGGAATAACTGAATAACCGATGCTACATAACCCATGTGCAAGGTCGCATCAAAAGGAAACCTACAACAAGCTTAAGATGAAAAGAAAAAGAAAAAGAAAAAAATAAATAAATAAAGAGTGAAATATATATATATATATATATATATATGTATGTATATATGTATATATATATAATAACCTTCTTGAATCTTGAAGAATAGCACATATACCACTGTTATATGAAATTATCTGTATAACATGATCTACATGCATATTGCTTAGTATCCATTATCCACTCCACGTAGCCTATATTCCAACACTACAAGCCATAAAGTCCTCTTGATTTCTGAATGCACATGTAACTGGTGGTAGAAAATTAGAACTATTTACAAGCTTATGGTAGGGTGATTGAACAAGTGAGCTGAGCAAAAAAGAATCTATATGCTAGTAAGTTGAGTGAGACAATTTATACCCTTGTGTGACTATTTTACCTGGATTTAATCTTGTTAAACTTTGTATCTTAATATGAATTTCTTTATATATGATTGACAACCCATATTGCACCCTTAGTACCTAGGGTATGTTTACTTGAGTTCTCATTGTTTCTTAGTTAATTCAATTTTTCTCTCTTCTTTCTTCAACCAGTTTTCAATATTGATTTTTCTTTGCCCAAGAGTGTAAAAGATTTAGTGTAGGGGAGTTTGATAAATATATATTTTATAATTAAATAGGTATATATTTTGGATATAATCACTGGATTTATTAATATTTTATACCTATTTAATTATCTTTTATCTATTTTCCTCTCTTAAATCAAAATAAGATAATAAAAGATTTTGATAGAAGATTTACTCATATCCTATTTTATTTTTACAGAAAATATTATTGTGAGATTTAGGAGGTGAAAAGTTAGAAATATGATATATATATATATATATATATATATCACATTTACATGAATCTATGCGTCAGATTTGAAGACATGAGGCAGAGGTAGCATAAATTAAATACTGTGTATATATATATATATATTATATTGCAAGATATATTGCAAAGCAGATCTTATCTTGGATTTATTGGAAGAAAGAAAAGCAAATTAAAGGCATAAAAACGTCCCACGTGAGGAATGTGAAGATGCAAATTGGACTAAAAGATATGATATAATGCTTGTTTAGGATAATTTATTTTTTATTTATAAGTACTTATAAATCATGATTTACGAGATAAGTAAGAGAGAAAAGTTTTATCTCAACTTATGTAACAAACACTTATTATCTAAAAATAAACTATCCTAAACTCTCCTATAGCATATCTTCAAATTTGGAAAAAACGAGTGGACCCCATAAGCAATACATCTATTAAAAAGAAAGCAAAGGAACGAAACAAAAGGCCGCTGGGACGCTGAGAGCGGAAGAGGAGAGTTGCGGCGCCGTACAAGCAATTGAAAAAATAAAAAAGACGAGAAGCAGAGTCAGGATCGAGCAAGAACTGAATAAGGGAAGTAGAGTGGTGAGGGTTTGAAGATTCAAAAAAATTTAGAGTTTTAAACTTGATTTTTCATTAATTTTCTTTTTTCTTTTTCTTAGTTTTAAATATGGACCGAGTTATTATCTATAATTGTGGTTTATTGATGAACATGAGTAGTTAATTTTCTTATTCTAAGGTTTTTTTGGGAAAATCTCTCTAAAATACATTAGAAATAGGGAAATCCCTATTCATTACATTGAAATTGAAAAATCCGGATCAGTCCACTGTCAGTACGGATGAACAGTGCGGGCGGCGCCAAAAGACAATTTTGCCTTTTAGCCCTCATTCTCACCACTTCAGAAATAACAGCATGCGGTTCTTAATTAACAACTCCGGCTTTTTGATTAACAACTCCCCTTTCTTATTTCACAACTTCCTAATTTAAGTTTCAAGGCCAATAACAACACCTCTTTTTTTATTAATAACAAGCGGTTCTTAATTAACAACTCTAGATTCTTGATTAACAACTCCCCTTTCTTATTTTACAACTTCCTAATTTAAGTTTCAAGGCCAATAACAACACCTCTTTTTTATTAACAACACGCACTCTTAATTAACAACTCCAAATTCTTGATTAAAAAATTCCAGTTTCATCTTATTACTTTCACAATAACAACACCGGTCTTGTTATTAACAACACCATATTCTACATTAACAACTCCTATTTCGTGTTTCACAACTTCATAATTTAAGTTTCAAGGCCAATAACAACACTATATTTTTTAGATGCGAATATGTGGAAGAATAAAGCAGAGTTGTTAATCAAGAATTCGGAGTTGTTAATAACAAAACCAGTGTTGTTATTGAAAAAAAAAGAAGATGAAATTGAAGTTGTTAATCAAGAACCCGGAGTTGTTAATTAAGAACTCGGAGTTGTTAATTAAAAACCGCGTGTTGTTATTTCTGAAGTGGCGAGAATGAGGGCTAAAGGGCAAAATCGTCTTTTGGCGCCACCCGCACTATTCATCAATACTGACAGTGGACTGATCCGGATTTTTCAATATCAATGTACTGAATAGGAATTTTCTTATTTCCAATGTATTTTAGATGGATTTTCCCATTTTTTTGAACCTATTTATGGATTGAATTTTTTATTTACTCTCTTTTTGCATCGAATGAAGTTTTTGTATTGATTTTATCTTACTCTTAATGCCTCTAAATGCCTGATTATCATCTAGTTGTCTTGTTCATTTAAATTACTCTTGAGAAAGATAACTTAAGTATAAAATTTAGGTAAAATAATGTTAGACTTGAAATTTAGGTATTAAATGGATGGTTTGTTAGTATCATAGAGATTTAATTACTAACTTAGCATTGCCAGATTAAGATTGGTGTTTAAAGTTAGTCCTTATAAATTAATACAATAAATTGATTAGTTTATTAGGATAAATAATTGGTTTTAACTCGAGAGAGTATTATCGAATGTCTTTGAATTTTAAACAAATATATATTTTCGTTTTATTGCTTATTAAAGGTAAATTAATTAGTTCATGAAACAAAAAGGGGATAGATAATCCTAAGCTCCTCCAATCTTGAAAAAAAATATTAACTTCAGAATTCTCAAATAAATCTTTTCTTAAACAAATTAAATTTTAGAATATTCTCACTCAACCTAATTGAGAACATAATTGAGATAATTAATTTATTTTTTGTCATAATCCTTGTGAAAATAATTTTTTTATATTACTTATTACCCGTACGCTTGCGGTAAAGCTATACGGCTAACAACTCCCAATGGGTGTGTTTGTTTAATAGATAATACTCCTATTTTGGGCAAAAAAAAAAAAGATAATACTCCTATTATAGCTTTTTTCTTTTTTAGGCCTTCGACTGTATCATAATTAAAATATAAATAGTACTCCCTCGATTCTAAATATAAGATAAAAGTTGACTTTTTTTAGATAGATTAAGGAAGCTAATTAAATTACTTTAGAGTATTTAATTTATATTTTTTTCTCCAAACTAATTAGTTTGACTAATAAACTAATAAATAATTTAAAAATACATAACATATAGTACTATTAAGTAACTTATTTAGTTTTTTTAATTTTTCTCAAAAAAATTAATTATGTCTCATATTTAGGATCGAGAGAATAATGTAATAAAGCTATAGTTGGCCCCCAAAAAAAAAAAAAAGCTATAATATAGGAGTAACCCAAATGCTCCTCCCAACCCCAGTCTCGCTATGTCTCTTGCTCTCGCAGGCTCACTCGTGGTCGGCTTCTTCTGTATTTTTCCTTCATCACAGATCACCGTCTCTGCCTCATTGGAGCAGGCAATAATGGAGAACGACACGCCAATTTTTTTTCCAAGAAATCATCACAAGTATTATGGTACGACTTCCGGTGAAATCCCTAATCCGATTTCAATGTGTTTGTAAAGATTGGAAGAACCTGTTCAGAACCCCATCCTTCATTGCAGAACACCTCCACCATTCCACTCTGCAAAACCCTTTACTTATTATCGATAGTATTATCTCTGAAGGTAATCCTTGGCACTTATATTTGCTCAATCGTGAGATGCAAATCCATGAATTTCAGAACACACATATTATTATGCCGGGGTGGGTCTATTCCAGAAATGGCGTGCTCTGTGTGGACCTCGACGGTAAATCTCAAGATTCCCTTTGGCTATGGAATCCAGCTATTAGAGTGGTTAGACAAGTGCCAAAATCTCTTAACAAGTATGAGTATGAGTGTTTTTCCGTAGGATTTGGGTTCAGCCCAATCATTAATGATTACAAGATTGTTAAACTTTTTTAATCTGGGTGTTTCGTTGATCAAGGGGAAGTTTATTCCTTAAGGACGGGGTTGTGGAGAAAAGTTGAAGTTGGGAACTTAGAGGGTGTATATGGTCTCAGTTGCGGCGCTTTCCCTTGTAATGGAGTTATCTTTTGGATTGGACAAAAAGATGTGGAGGGGCACAGCAAAAGTCGTCTTGATTTGATAGTTTCATTTGATATAGCGCAGGAGGTATTCACATTGACACCATTTCCTGCTATGACTTCTCCCCAAGGATGTTACAATACGCTTGCTTGCTATGAGAACAAACTAACTATATTTTTTCCTACTAGGATTGAAAATTCTGAATCATATGTGTTTGAACTGTGGGTGTTGGAGGAGTGTGCAGATCCATCCAGCGAGAGATGGAGCTGGGCTAAAATATATACTAGCAGGCCCAATCCATACGGCTTTATCATTTGTCCAGAGATTATTTGGAGAAATGAAATTGTTTGCTTAGTGGAAGCATTACCTGAATGCCAAATCGAAGGTGAAGAGGAGGATTATGAAGGAAAGGTTGTTTTGTGCAATATCACTACCAATGAATTCAACTTTTTGATATTCCAATATCTAGCTATAGTCTTGGGATTTTGGATTGTCTGGAAAGCCTTGTGCTACTTGACAACCTCCATATTTGAAAAATGCTATCTTGCCATATTTGACCTTTTGTAAATTCTAGTTGCTTAGTTTAATGTAATTCAATCGCTAGTTTGTGGATTATGTGGGACAAGTCAATCTGCTGCTGGTTTTATATATTTTGAAGGGCGTTGATGTACTCTTACATTAAGTATTTACTCTATTCAAGTAAATTCTTTTTTTTTTTTTTTTTATGGAAATGAAACCACACACATATTTGTCCATATCACTAACCTCAAGTTGAGTTGGTTGCTGGTATGTGTGTGTGTCTTTTCTCTGTTGTTCCGAGTCATCTTTGTATCAATGGCCCCATTCCCAATATTAGTAAATCTAAAGGGACAATGCATGGAACTAAGGCTAGCAGCTGAATTCTTGGATTTGCCTGATTGGGGCCTTCTAAGGAAAATTGTGGGGTATTTAGCTCTTCTTTAATGTTAGCTTAATGTTTGATTCCAAATTTTGGAAGCTTTTTCTTGAAAGGATGAAGGAGGAGGTCCAGAACTCCAACTTTTATTTTCCTTTTTTTGTTGGGTTTAATGTTCATAACCTAGCTCCTAGGGATTTTTTTTTTTTTTTCAAAAAAATGCACCATAGTTCTGACGTATAATTAGTGGTGCACATAACTTTGAGAGCAGAATGAAACTCAAAATGAGAATCACTTTGGCTACTGCTGCTCCGCCTGATGGTAATGCCCTTATCATTTATGACATGAAGTGTGTGAGCCCAAAATCTTGACAGCAAACCAAAAAATAGAAAGTTTGGTATGACCTTTGATACTGTAGTTGCACATTCATATTTCATACTCATGAAGCATGCATAGTGGTGTTTGGAAGCCAAAAAAAAAAACACAGAAGCAACACACAATATACTGTCACTTTAGAAGAAGAGAGGGGAAAAAACAAGGGAAACAGCCTTATTCAGAAAATTACAAGTGGAGTGACTTCAAAAACTGACATGTCAATATCATTCATCATCCACTTCTAATATTGACTCAAATGTCAAAGGGCAATCTTTTAAATGCTCTTCATCCTCCAGCAGAGAAAATATACCCCCCTGCATTGTTGATTCAGGTTCTTGAGATCATGTGACTAACAAGACATAGTGCAGAACAGTGTTCCAAAGAGCTCGCCATTGGACTTTGCAATGAGATTGGGATAAAATGGGTATTAGAGTAATTGATTGAATATTTCTTCTCTGATTCCTATTATGGTCATGTTGGACAACAAGGTGATAATAAGCACTCGGACAACAATAAAAACAACAGGTCTTATTTCATTAAGTGAAGTTAGCTACATGAATCACATTATGGTATTCCTTGTTTTTTTAAAATTTTTTTTTTATAAACGATCAAAATGCATTAAAATGATTAAATAACATACATTAGTTCTCTTCAACCATACAAGGACATGATTGTAGAATATTAAAAACATTCCGATGAATTAACTTTATAACTATATTTTTATATCAAGCTATCAACAACAAGATTTTTAAATATATCATTCATTCACCACTCTTATAATTCTGCGGTGACTATATGTAAAGTAAAGATAAAAAATAAAATAAAG
This sequence comes from Inga oerstediana, assembly GCA_963210345.1. Taxonomy (NCBI): domain Eukaryota; kingdom Viridiplantae; phylum Streptophyta; class Magnoliopsida; order Fabales; family Fabaceae; genus Inga; species Inga oerstediana. Next base: position 30,899,638 of record OY723406.1, read on the forward strand.
TAAAAATTCTGCTCACTATCATAAACAAAAGCAGGTTGAGATAGATAGATAAATTTATAAATGAAAATATTAAGGCTTAAGTATAATTTTAGTCATTTAAGTTTATATTACGTATACTTTTGGTCCATTAACTTATAAATTATAATTTTGGTCATATAATTCTAACACTATCTAACATTGTTAATATTGCTAACAGAAAACTTGACGCAATAAATTCAAGTGGTAATTTAAGTGATGATTGTGTAATTAAATGCTATTAGTCTTAAATTTAAAATATGTGCAAATTAAAAATTATCTAAAAGCCTCATGAAGCAATCAATATCAAAACTTCAATTGTATTAAATAAATTTTAGTTTAATAATCTAAATATAGTAGTTTAATAATCTAAATAGCAAAACCTCGATTTTATTTATATCGATTTGTCGGTTGATTTAAGTTTAATAATATAAATATATTATATTAAAAAATTAAAACTTCAACATGTTTTGTCAACTGTATAGTCATCATTTGAGTTTGCTGCATCAACTTTATCCATTAGCAACATTAACGGTATTAGAAATATGCGACAAAAAATATATTTTATAAAGTTAAGGGACAAAAAGTATATATCATGTAAAATTTAAAAGACAAAATGTATACTTTAGCCAAATATTAAAGAAAAAAGGGGGAAATAAAAGTGTAATAGGATAAGTTATTCTCTCTAGCCCAAATTATAAGACTCGGTTGAATTTCTTGCGGAGATTAATTAAGCTAATTAAATTTTTTTAAAGTATTTATATTTATCGTTATTTCTCTAAATTAATTTGTATAACTTATAAACTGATATATAATTAACCATACACAATGTATGATATGATTAAATAACTAATTTAGCTTTCTTAATCTCTCTCAAAAAAGTCAATTGGTCTTATATTTAGGACCAAAGGTAATAATTTCTTATTTTCAGGACTAAGATAGATTCAAAACCATTAGAACTGGCTGACATCAAGAGAGGATGAATTGGGTGTAAAATAAAAACTTAATAATTTTAAAAATCTTTTCACATCTTAATGAAATCAATAAGTATGAAAGTGATGAATCATAAATCCACAGTCAATTATTCAAATCATATATGTTGAAAATATAAGAGCTTAAGGAAGAGAAGATGCAAATTGTGATTTATCCTTATTCGGTCCAATCCACAATGACCTCCGTCTAATCTCCAGGCTCCTCTTGAGATTTCAATCCACTATGTCCCTCAAGTTTAACTGGGTACTTGAGAATCTCTACAATCCCACAAGTTTGATCCAGATACTTGTTAAGCCACTTATAATCTTCTTACCAAGATAACAACTTCCCATTACACACCGTAAGGTTATAATCTCTCTTGATAACAATTGTTTACAATTAATCTTCTCTCTTAATAGTGAATAATGACAATTATTGAAGCACAATACAAATAATGTATCTCTTAAAGTAAATAGTATAAGAACTGATAAAACAGAGACTTTGTGAGATGAATGTTGAAGTCAGAGTGTTGGCATTTCTATGATATATGCACTGGCTTTCTCTATTTTCTATTTTGAATGATCTTTTATTTATATTTGATGAAGAGTATTTGGCCATGAGAATATGACTGTTAGAAGTCCATCGAAAGTAGCTGTTAAAGCTTCTGACAAGAAGTTCTTTTTGGGTTGTTGAGCTTTAATCCAAGTTTAATCACCTATAATCCTCATATAAACTTGATTAATAATATGAATTATTAGAAGCAATATAATCAAGGTTAACAAGAGTTTGGAAGGATATCAAGAAATTTGAGACTGTAATTAAAAACTGATGAACAATCACTCAAGTGTGACTCAGGATCACTCGAGTGATTTCGTACACTTTATGATCACTTGTAGATGCCTTGTAAGTGAACATGGATCACTCAAGTAATTTCCCCAATCACTCAAGTGCACTTTCATATCACTTGCAGATGCCTTGCAAGTGATCACATATCATGCGAGTGATTTCCTTAGTCATTCGTATGATCATCACGTCACTCTTAGATTGCTTACAAGTCACTTGCAAATACTTGCAAGTCATGTTCATCACTCGAGTGATTCCCATATCACTCGAGTGCCCTTTTTCTTTCCAGAACATAGATAGTTTGACACAAATGTTAACTTCTAGTAGGCATAACTCTTCAACTATAATTCCAAATTTGACAAATGACTAATCTCCATAAAGCACTTTAAGTCTACTTGTCACAACAACTAGAATCGATCCCAAATATATATGTATTCCAAACTTTCTGATCCAATCATAACATCTGGTATGAAACACAGCATTGTTTTTTAGCACCAAATTTTGAAGTTCATATCTCTTTCATTTGCCAATATTTGAGCATGAAATTGATGTCATTGAAATGCCTTTGAGTCTACTTTTATATGTAATAAGTTTCAATTTAAAACTCATTGTCTTTCAAAAGGTATGATCCGAATAATGACTTATGTTCTAGAACATTGTGGGAACATCGAGCGTCAAATTTCAAGATCTATACTTCTTTCATGAGCCTCTTTGGGCTTGATCATGGCTTATAAAAATGCATTTTGAGTGCTGTTTCATATGCAATAAGTTTCACCTCATTTAAAGTTTTGGTGTAAGATATATGTCCAAATTACTGAACCTGTTTTGGAATAAAGCGAGAAATTCCAGTTTCAATTTTCAGAACTCATATCTTTTCCATTTGAACTCCGTTAAGCTTGATCTTGGTGTTTGTGTGTTGTATTTGAAGTCTAATTTTATATGAAATAAGTTTAAGCTCAATCGGATTTGTGGTTTGAGATATATGATCAAATTACCAAACATTTATTTGGGAGATATGACCAAATTAACAAATCTCTCTCATGTTGAACAAAAAACAAATCTGAATAGAATATGCTAAAATATGATTATCACTCGAGTGATACTTCCTTAACTCAAGTGAAACATGTAAAAATCACTTTTGAAGGTGCAACTTGAGTGATAATAAAGTATCACCCAAGTGAAGTTGATATGACTTTGATATAAGACATTTTAATTCCAATTAAGACATTCTAACTTCCATTTGATTATAGAGACATTCAATGTCAAATCTAATAATTTTAAAACTAGATATTCTCATTATATTTTGCAAGTGCTTCTTTCTTTAATCTCTTCTCTTCTTATTGATTATTCTCCACGATCCTTTTGTTGACTCTTTGCTTTCTTAATTAATGTCTCCAATCTCTTTCTTCTTCTTTTTCTTGATCATTCTCATCAATCCAATTTAATAACTTCCTCCTTTTCTTGACTTATTCTTCCCAAATTTAATAACTTATTTGTTCAATAACTTCTTATTCTTCTCTTGATCATTCTCCATTTTGCAATTTGATATCTTCTAATCTTTGCTTGAACAATTTACAAGATATATTTCACATTAAACATAGTAGTTGGTTAATATATATGATAAATGCATTTTGTAAACTTTTTGCTCTTAATATTTAGTATTTATATTTGACATTAACTAATCATATCTAACAAAAACCTAAAAGTGAATACATATATAATATATTTAAGTCTAAGTGATTATAATATATATATATTACCATGAATATATGTGTGTGTTTAAACTTTAATAGATAACATTATAATTATTTTTTTGCTTTCGATAATATTATAATTATAGTAGTATAATATAATAAAGCTACCATACAAAAAGTCATTAACCCAAATGCATCGAACCAACTTGGCGACTATGCATCTATAAATTCTCAATCTTAGCTGACTGATTTATTAATGAATGCATCGTTGAGGGGTTCTTTTAGATAGCATATGTTAAAGAAGCATTTGGGCCATTTAAAAGAGGCATGAGAGTTTCAGGGCTCAGAAGGAGTTCAAATCCTGCGTAACGCTACTTGGTTGTTATATGTTATCTAGCATTAAGATTTAAATTTAAAACTAATCTATCTTGTTTTCTTCAATTTTGTGTATGATGAGGATAGTAAAACTTATCTGCAACCAAGTTCGACCCACGTCTGAACCAACGGAGGTGAATTTGATTGCCTAGGGGGAGTGACATGTTTCTCACAAGCTCTAAACTTTATCCACGATCTCATGCTTAAATGGATTCTAGAAATATTTCAGTTGTAATCTTGGCGCTTATTTCATATATATATATATATATATATATATAACACAGAAATTAGAATTCAGGAAATTCCTAATTAAATCAAGCTGAAATACCAAAACTCAAATTTAGATATACACTTTTAGTAAATTCCTATTCAGGCCAATTAGTCTCATTAGAAATTTTTAAACGTGGTTTAAAGATTAGAATGCCAATGCCCTATATAGTTAAAAAAAACAATTGAATGTAAATGTAATGTTTTGATTATTTTAGTTAGACTTGATTAGGATTTGTCCTTTTTTTTTTAGTTTGTTTATTTATTTGCTTAATGTTTTTGCTTTGATATCTAAAGATAAGTTTTTTTTTTTTTTTTTTGTGGTTTCAATTATGGAGTGATACCAAAGACTTGATCTTGCAAAAATATAGTACCAAATTTATTCTGCATAACAAGATTTTTGTCACCCTAATGCTTGCCAGAGCCTTAATGCTTGATGTATTACTGCAACAAATACCATCTCTGTTGCGTTCTTATTATTTTTATTATTTAGTTTGATGTCTTGCACCAAATACCTCAAGTGAAAAGTGGTTACCAACACAACTGTTCTCATGACCCCATGACCCGTTTGTTGCCTTGATTTTTTTAAATAAGACAACTTATTATAAGGATAAAACGAGTTACACAAAAAGGCTGAGATCAACTGGAGCTTTTGGGGACAGATCCAATAATTGCTAGATAGATCACAAGCCCAATCAGCTGCATACAATAGGCAGTAAAAAAAGAAAAAATGAAAAACACAGCAACAGAACAATCAGCAACTAGCTTGGAAGAGGGCAACATAGATCTAAATTCGAGCTCTACTCCAGGTTTAGCAACTAGAGATTGAAAGATGGGTTAAATCCTCTCGTCAACAGAATGAACTAGGAAGCAATCCTTTGAAAAGGGCTCTTTTCGGAGTTGAAATATTACACAAGGTAATGAAACTGGAAAAGAAGAGAAGCTCAAATGAAGTGTTGACAAGGCTGCCTTAATATAGCTAGACCAGTAGAGGAGACCAAACCCAAAGAGGGTAACTTGACAAACTTCCAAATCCCTAAACTTAGACATAAACAATCCAAGACAAACTAACAACCAAGAACAAAGCCACTATACACAAACCAAGCAAACAACAACCAGAAATTAAAAGAAGACCCAAAGCCAAAAAGTTGTAGCACTGTAAGGAACTTAGTGGCCCCTGATAGAATCATCCACATGCACAGAGCTTTTTGGCGCAAGTTCCATTAAAACCCAGAACATAAGCGTGAGAATCATCTTGTGGATGTTTCCTAGTAAATCAACATATGAATTGGCTACCGTTTTTTTCTTCAAAAGAAAAGGATGTTCCTTTTCTTTATCGGGGCTGTCGGATTAAGATCTCAAAGGTTCAGATTTAATATATTATTAAAATATTATTTTTTAATAATATTACAAAAATAATAATATATTAAATCTGAACCATTGAGATCTTACTCCGACGGCTCTGATAAAGAAAAGGACCATCCTTTTCTTTTGAAGAAAAGGACAGTAGCCAATTCCATCAACATAGACCTATGTCTTGACGTCAGAGCTAATAGATTTTGGAAAATGGATTTTATGTTAAGGATTTGAGGTAATAAAATTTTGTTTAAGGTGTATTTAAAATATAAAATACTCACAAGTTCAAACTCTGGGAAGGGCATAGCAATTTAATCAAATTCAACTTTCTTTCACTTAATTTAGCCAAAACTGAAACATAGGGCATTGAGGGACATATTTTCCATGCTAATTCCTAATGCTTCCAAGCACACTTTCTCACTTGTACTCTACACAATTTTTAATTTTAAAATCAGTGGAAGCATCAAAGCAAGCAAATACCATCTCGTTCTTTCTGCCCTGTTTCGGCTGAACCACTATAGTGGGAAAGAGAAAATGATTTTTCACCATGTCATTCCACCAGTTGCCATATTTCCATCTCTAATCACTTTCTTGATTATGGTTTAAGCCTGAATCAACCTTTCTCCTTTTCTTAAAGTTTTGTACAGAAGCTCCCCTTATATTTCATGCTCTCCAAAATTACAAAAACTCATCAAAATCCAATCCGGCAACTGCTAACATCCATAGCTCATTAGTTACAACAAAATCGCCACTGACCTTAACATTAGCTTGACTTACTTGAAACTTCTTCTCTTGAAGCTTAAAATTCCAAGCTTTAACCCTTGCTAAATATAATGTACAGGGGATTTATGAACCACTGAAAATTTTAGATGATCAAGCTAATAGTATAGATGATTTCTAGAACAAGGAGTTGCTTAGGAAGATGTCTCGTTCGCTTCTCTTTTCCTTTTATTCTTCTTCTCTTCCTCCCTTCACTCTGTCAGACTCTCCCTCCATTTTATAGTTCTGGCCGACATATAAGAGAAATGGGAGGGTGGAGATGTTTTTATCTCATTTTCAACTCTTTAAATAAAAACCTCCAACCAAAATAATATAATTTTAATTACTTCCATAATCCAATGGCTATAATTTATTCTTCCTTGCCTTCTTGCTTAAGATCATGCCACACTTGTACTTTTAGTCATCACACTACAAAATCCATCAAATTAGTGATGGAATTTTTTCCATCGCAAATTTCAATCACATATTGATGTCACAAATTAGTTTGTGAAGGATTAGCAATGAAAAAATTCTGTCGCTAATTCCGTCACAAAATTTTTTTGACAGAAATTAGTAACCGATTAATGACGGAAACTAGTGATGGAAATTTTCCATCACTAATTTTCATCGTTAATTTGTTGAGACAAAATTAGTGACAAATTAGTGATGAAATTTAGTGATAGAATATTATTCCATCACTATTTGTCACTAAGTTAGTGTAATATCGGACCTTTCTGAGAACGACCAAATATGATAATAAAGGTTGGTTATCTAAAACTATGAATGGAACTTTAGCGAATTCTCAAAGATTCATGGAAGACGGAAAAAATGTTTCGTTCTGTATGTGAGGATCAAAAGAGGTCCAAATGAGAAAAACTTCTCATTTGGAAATTTATGGATTTTATTTTAGGAAATTTGGCTAATTAAGTGAAATTAGCCAGAATCCATTATTTAAAATTTTAGAGAGGGCCTGAAACAAGTAGATAAAGTGGGGAATAACTAGTTGAGGATATTAGGCTACTTCTTTAAAAGGTCATTTCATAAAGAAATGATAATTTCAAGTTAAAAAGAAAAAGAAAAACTCTAAGCCGAGTGAGGACAATTCTTTCGGGAAATAAAAAGATAGAGAAACAATCAAATAAGCTAAAAATTTAAGCCCAAATCTGTTAAAAAAAAAGGTGGCAGACGAGGCTGAGGATGGAGCTGAGATATTTTGTAATGCTTGGTCCAAATTTAAAGTTAAAGCACTTGGCTGTAATTAATGGTACTGAATATTTTACTAACTATAGTTAATAATCCTATTTTAACCATTCACCACTCCCTTCCCTCATCATTATGTCGGTAACACTAAGCAGATGAAAAAGAGAGTTACAACGTGAGAAAAGAGGAGAGAAGGAATAGGAGGAAAGAATCAAGCTTAAGCTAAGCTAGTTGATTAGGTAATTTTACTAACTTAAACTTCCACTTAGATCAAATTTTCTTCCTTTCGTTATTATGTCCCTAACACCATAATCTTGTAGAGGGTAGTATTGGTTGTTGAGGGAAGGAGTAGATTTAACTAAAGGAAGAGTTACGCATAGAGGGGGCAAAAAAAAAAAAAAAAAAAAGGAAGAGGAGGAGGAAAGAAAGGAACTAAGCTGGAAAGTGGCATAGTTGAATAAGTAGCATGAGTTGTGTTGATGATTTTACTTAGACGATGAGTTGAAAAGAAAACAAAGGTAAAACTCTAGGTGTAGCGCTGCCCTGACTTTACAAATATTTAAGGTTTAATATTTAGAAGATGAAGTGGTGTTGGATGATGCTTATGACTTGAAATTATGTAGCATCATGAGAAGTCAAAATGTGATGCTTTTTTTATTGCACCCTATGAGGTTCGGTTAGGAATGAAGTGTATGGAAGGATTGGTAATTGATTAATTTAATGCCACCAAAGGGTGTAGAATGAACCTTTAGCTGGGAAAATGGAAAGAAAATAATTTTAGAAATTATGGATGTAACATCCCTAAAATTAGAAAAAGGGATAAATTTTCTAAAAAGAAATTTAAATAGTGATAAAATTCAATTTTGGGAATTTAAGGACCTATTTTCCTGAAAATTTGAGGAAAAATAGTTAGAGGTCATAATTTGGCTTGAAAATTTTAGAAAAATTATTTGAAGGCTTTAAGAAGCTAATTATGGAAGAAAATCCTTAAAAAGTATTAATGATTAATTTATGAAATTAGAAAATGAGCAAATACTTATTTAAAAATTAAGAAAAATTAGTAACTTCAGTATTAAGACACGAAAATTGGAATTGGACTAGAGATAAGCCAAATTATGGAACGTAAAGAATTTAAGAAATCTTAAAGTAGACAAAGCGGAAAATTAGGGATTAGTGTGTGTGATTTATAGGATAAAATATACCTATATATATATATATATATATATAATACACACACCTGAAATCCGACACCCACACCCACACTTGGCATTGAATAAAGGCATATGCATTCAGCAATTTACTTTCAAAGGATCCAAAAACACCCGACCCAATGCCCCACCTGTACACACACACTTTAAACACTCAGCCTCTCCATTCAGTTGCATTTTTGGCCAGAACGAGAGAGAGAGAGAGAGGAGGTGATTGGATCGTCGGAGGAAGGAAGAAGAAAGCTCCAATCCCACATGCAATCACATATTATGGTATAGGTGAGTCCCCTTCACCCTTATCTTGCTTTTTCCTATTGATTTGAGGCTCTTTTCTAGTGGTTTGGGTGGTTGGAAGTGAGAGAGGTTGCCGAAAATGTTACTGTCACCGGTGAGCTTAAAACTGAGCATGCATGTCGTTTTTTAGGGTTTTTTGGGACTTCTCTAGTTCAGTTTTGCTATAATTAAAACAGGGCTTGATGTTGGGTCTTGGGGTCAAATTTCTTAAGGATTAGAGTCCAAAATTGTGAATGTATGTTGGTTTCTTCATCACTGTCATGTCACCAGAAAAACAGAATTTCTGCCGGAAGTTGAGAATCTTAAATGGACTCCATAGGTGGATTTTTCTTCTGTTTCTTTAAAGTATTGAAAGTTTAGGATGTGTAGTTGATAATAGAATCAATGAGAGCTTGATTTGGAGTGAAAATGGTGGTGTTCTTGTGAGTTTTAGGCAGACTGTGACATCTGCGAATATCTGGAGTCAGTTTGTTTCGGGCTTGGTTTTGATCAGTCAACACATGTCCAATTTTTATTAAATTTTACAGGACAATAGTACACATCCAAAGTTTTAAAATGAGTCATAGAATGCATCAATTGGAAATCTAGAAAGAAAGTTATGACTATTGGAAGTTAGGTCAGGAAACAGGGAATATTCTGGAAGTTCACGTTCTGGCAGTGGGGCAAAAGGGATGAATTTCACAAGGGTAATCTGGTAAATTAGCTGTGTGATTATTTTTTCCTTAAATTAGACATTGAGTAGCTTTCCATTGAATGTTATAACTTAGGAATTGAATGTGTAATTTATAAGTTATGAATTTTTAAAGTTTAGTTATAAAGGTTGGAAAATAATTTGAGAATGAAGGAGAATGATATAAGATTGCTTTTGCCATTAATATGAGTGTGTATGAATATATATAGATCAATAGATATATGTAGATACACATATGCTATTGTCCAAAATGACCCATCATGTTTATAAAAGGGGAGAGCAATGATTTGGGAAGAGTTAGTTTAAGTTATAAGTTGATGAACTACATACACAAGTATTTAGTGGCTTCCTTGAAGTGATTGTCTATGGGAAGATTAAATTTTATAAACTTCTCCCTTATGTCCGGTTTTAGCCAGCCTTTCTTTTAAAAGAAAGAGTTGAATATGATTGAAAATTAAATGCTTCAATGGATTTGGAAGAGTGTATAAGTGGGTCTGGAAGTTAGAAATTTAATTTAAGTTTGCTATTATTACTTTTTGAATACTTAGGGACTATTTTGGTGTTAATAATGATGTTAGAAGAGTAATAAGAATGGATGATATGTTTACTGCAAAGCTTAAAGTTTTGAAGTTAGGATTGAGAATACTTCGCTATTTTCTTAGGCATGTAGAGTAGGAGGTGCTTGTTTTAATTTAGGGAATTAAAGTTAGTAATGGTTTGAGAGTTTGGGATAAGTTAGAATGGCTAATTTAATTGAATTAAATGGTTAATGGCAATGGAAATAGACATTTAGTATGTCTATTTTAGATACACAATAGACCTAAGTACAAAAGATTATCAAAGATAACCAACAAATTCAAATAAAGGATAAGAGTTATGAGAGGGTCAATAATAACATAATTTTAATTATGTTAATAAGATTGGAATAAGTAATGACCCATCTCTACATGAATTTCAAATTATAAGATTTGATATCTGCCCGAGCTCGAAAGGAAAGCAAATTGGTGAAGGTAAATTACCGGAAAGGTCAACAGGTAGTAACTCTTTCTCATATATTATGTATTGTTCTGCATGTATATGTTTACCATTGATTATATTCATTTTATGAATATGTGGAATGATATTAGACTGTGAGTCCTGAGGCCGTAAATCCTGATGTGCAGTTTTGCATGGAGTGTAACCCTAGGCTGTAAGACCTGATATACATTTAGAGTAAGGCTGTAAGTCTCGATGAGCCTAGGGCATGGGGTGTATCCCTAGGCTATAAGACCTACTGTGCAATCTGTATTGTGATAGATTGTATGTCTCAAGGCCGTAAGTCCCAATGTGCCAAGGGCATGGGGTGCACCCCTCTGCTATAAGACCTGTTACACTAGCTGTGTTGTCTTGTGCTGTGTGTACTATGATTGATATTGTGTTGCATCTTGATTGATGAATGCTTAATTATATGATGGTTTGTTTAACATGTTTTGTGAAGTTACATATGTTATGATTGACTGCTGTTACTACTGAGATTCTCGCGCATTTCACCCTTTCCATTAATGATATACAACGAAAGTAAGCAGCTCTAGGAGCAAGGGAGTGGTAATTGCAGATAAATAAGAAGGTGGAGGAGAAGAGTTATTTTATGTTGGTTATCTGTATACTATTTTGGATTAGACTTGGGTATTTTGGTAGCCTCATGTGGCAACGTGAGTTGTATATATATGTATATACATAAACATAGTGAGGATAATATGCATAGTAGTAGAGGTAGCATACCATACGTAGTAAAGGGTAGCTAGTCTTAGTTGATTTCATATACATAACGAAACGATAATTACCTCAACTACGATAATTGAACTAGGATTGGGAAATTGTATGTTAAGGGCCCATAGTTTAATCATCAATATACTAGAAAATGAGCAGAAAAATATTCTGATAATAATAAATGGAGCTAAGGATTGATACGTTACAATGAAGATGTGAACTGCTATATAATTGTTTTTAAAAGTTTTAAATCTTTCAGAAAAACACATTCAATTATAGGTTTGAACCCTATGTTGAAGTTGGGATTTTAAATTATTTTCAAAAGTATATTGTCCCAAGATTGAATCCTGGTTTAGTGGTTCAAATTCATTGTGTAAAAGCTTATCTGATAAAATCGTAAAGTTAGGGTTAATGAAATATAAGAGAGCCAAGGGTGTGCTAGATTATTTAAAATTTCCTTGAGCTTTGAAATAATAATTATGTTGTATGTGGATTAGGATCTGATATATGCAAAGGTCCACTTGAATCAAGTGACAAATGAAGGTTGTAAAGCTTAGAAAGTCCAAGGTAGCAACTCTTCCCATTCATGGTATTTAAATTGCATGTGTCGATTCAATATAGTTTGACAATGATTTTTCATGAGTATATACTGAATTTTCTGGCATGCTTTAGTTGGGATTATTGCTTGAAATTGTGATATGGCCATGTATACAGTTTCTTGATTGAATGTATGTTTATGGATTGTGAACTCTCATGGCATTATTTAAGAATTATTGTATTGGTATTTGCATGATTTGACTGCTTGAGTGGGAATGTTGCTGATGAGATTTCGATAAATCTCACTCTTCAATTACAATGTCATTAACATAGGACTAGGTCCATCCAAGAACAAGGGCAAAGGGGCAGAAGAATGAAGAATGAGAGCTCTAAGGATCCTAATGGGGTTTTACTTTGAAGAAAACTTGTATGCCTAATATGACTAGGTTTTGATATGTATAAATGCGTGTATGATATATGGAGTTTAGTATGATGAGTGAATCAGTAACCAAGCGTACTAATACGGTCTAGTATGTGTAAGAACATGTATGTGAGCTATTTGTGATAATGGATGCAAGTTATGATGTAAGGGAATATTAAAACCCTCCATGAGCTCTAATCTTTGGATGAGGTAAAAACAGGGCAAATGACATTAGATAAACACGAAACCTTCCAGTCTGAACCACACATTCCAAGCTTTAGGATAAAATCTTATTTGGTCAAAATTGGACGTGAGCATTAATAGTCATGAATTTTGCAAGTTGTGGTATATTATGAGAAATGCCGAATGACCAAATGAATAGTGTTGCCTTGCGTGACTTTTAGGGATCAATGAATGTGAGTATGAGCCCCTTCATTTTTTTTCTTGCAGAGGATGTATAGATATTCAAATAGAGTCTTGAATCACTCCATTTTAAATTTTCTAGAATTCGTCATGATTTTTCAAACATCGTCAAAGATCAAGATTGTTATTGTAAAAATAGTAACCTTGGGAGGTAAGTTTAAGTCTCAAGTCTTTTTCTAATTCTATAGCATGAAATGGATTCAAGTGGTTCAAAAAGTGTCTCACTTGCTTTATTATACTCTTAAATTAAGGTGTGACATTTAGTGACAAAAAAATTAAATTTCATCACTAAACTCCGTCGCAACTTTAGTGACGGAAATTCCATTGCTAATTCCATCACTAGCTAATATCTTGATTGAGTCATCAATTTTGCTTTTTAATAGTAAATCTTGAAAATTTTATCTTCCAATCCTGCGCTTGAGATTATTTTTTTTAATTTTGCCCTTGATTATGGTAGAATTAATTAGGTTAACAGTAGACCTTCAATTTAATTTAATTTAATTTCATTTTAGCCCAAACCGTTTTCTTCTTTAATTCTTTCCTTTCCTAAAATAATTTCCCCTTATTTTGCCCAATTATTTAAGGCGTTCTTGTATTTTTCATAACTAAATTTAACTAATTATCCTTTAATTAACCAAAATTATAATAATTCTTTAAAATTTCTTTTTGAGGTAATTTTCTTACTTATACCCAAGGTTATTAAACTCAGACTAGCCATTGAATCGGTTGGGGTACTAGGTCAATGGTAAGTAAGTCTGATTTGAGTCAAATCGAAGCTAATCCAGGGCCAAACCGGTGAGGAAGTGAAAATTTAGGGGTTAATAATAAGAGATTATGAATAATATATCCCTGCTTATACCTTAATTAAGCCTCAAATATATCCCACTGAATTTTTTTCTACCTTCCTGTGCCTCCAGGGATTTTTCCTGAAATTCCACACATAATTTCTAAAATTACCCTTACATACCTATACGTTTCAGAAATTATGGTTTTGCCCCAAATCTGGGATAGTAGACATACAATGTTACCTTGGTGAATCTACTATTTTATTGGGCCATTTAATATCCTCTAATTATGTGTCTAGCCATTATTTGAAAAAGACGAATGCTACTACTATCTATCCCTTAAAGGCATTTTTTTGCTTAACTGGACTTAATAGCCAACTTATTTCAGGCTAATTCTTAAACTTCTAAGCTCAAAATTTAGGATATGACACAAACCATGTGCACTTACATTATCTCTTGATACATCAACTGAATCTTTAATTAAAACAATTTAACTTAATTAAAGATTTTATAGTGTATATGAATATTAATATCGATCGTTCCATTAGCTCTCAACTTTTCCTTAAAAAGAAAAAAGAGAAAGACACCCGGCGGCGCCCTGGGGGTTTTGACGTTCCAAATATATTCCACACTAAAAATGTTAAAGCTCTCCCTTTAGATTTTGTAATTGTCTTTGGAGCAAGCTGTCTCATTTTGTTATTATTATGAGCTCCTCAGGCCTATGAAATAAAATGAATTATTTGATAACATCAATCAATATGTAATATATTTTTTTCCAACAAAATCAATATATAATATATGAAGTTATAGTATTCATAATTCATGAAAGTTATGAACATAATGTCTCATTTTATTTTATTTTATTTTATGCAAAACATGAATGCAATATCGGCAGGTAAAATATTAAACAATTATTTAAAAAAATAAAATAAATTGTATTCAATAATTATTATAATGTTAGTTATACTTATATCAATTTACACTTTCCTTCCTGATCTTGTGGTTGAAAATATAAAATGGAAAATTACAGAGAAGTCTTAGAAAAGTAAATTCAAGTAAATTAATCAGGGTCTCATGGTCAGCACTAAAACCTCTTTGAAAGTCTATGGTGCAACGAGATTAGTCATCGCTATCGGCAGCAGATATCCTGGGCCTTAAAAAAAGTTAATTAATCGCTAATCTCTTCCAAGTTATTACTAATAAGTTACAAGAAATTTGGAAGTAATTTTAAAAAGTATGTGTGAAATTAATCAATCAAACTTTATCGACATTTTATCCAAATTTGACTTCTCCATTTTGGCTGATTAACAGCGGACCACGACCGCCGGATGGTCGCCGAACAATTACAAGTCACCACAAATGATTGCCAGACTGCATTTGCCAGTAGTAGTCCGACTACCTATTATTAAATTATTATAAATGATTTTTACATAAGTAAAATTAGCATAAAAATTTCAATAATATTTTATTGAATATTAATATTTAATTTTTTTTTATTTTTTATAAATCAATAATATATGTGTGTGTGTGTGATTTAACCGTATCTTTGCGTCTTGGAGTCAAATACAAAATTTTAAATCCAAGAATTGTAGTATAGTGCAATACTCGGGGCGTCTCTTTTTTCTCAAGGAGCCTTTAATTGAATCTTAGGTAATACTAAATGTCATGCAAAAGCAAATTCAATAAAACAAGGGAAAATTGATTTTTGGGTTTTTCTTGTTAAAAATAAAAATAAAAATAAAATAAAATGCAATTTAATTAAATGTATAAATAAACACACCACTCAAATTAATTTAAATCATAAGCAAAGTATAGCTATAAATCCCAAAAACACAAATTTAATCACGTATTATTCAAACAATAATCAAACAAAATATTGGAATAAGAAAAATAAAAAAAACAATGACTCCCCTTATTCAGCTTCCACGTGCATGCATGAATTCAAAGATATGCCATTGATGATGTCAGCATGAATGTTGATGATGTCAGCATGCATGAATCCATTTAGAAGCCACGATGGTTTCGCGTTTCTTCTTGCGCTCTTAGTTCTCTCTCTCGGCTGCAACTGAGTTGATGATGCTTGACAAGATAGAATAATGGCAGCAATGAGAAACAAGGGTATAGACTGCCGGAAGTGTGTTTCACCAGAAGTGGGGGCCGGAAGTTTCACAGACTTCACCGAAAAATTAGAAACCACACGGGATTCATAGAAAAGCCGATGAAGAATGATGGTGCGGTATTTGCATGATGAAGGGACGATGGTAGGAGATAAGGAAGACATGATGGAGATGAAAAATGGGTCACAGGAAACTGGATATTTGCCGGAAATGGGAGCCGGAAACTGGGGTGTCGCCGGAAAATGCAAAACTTGCTGAACTATCACAGAGAGGAGATGAGGGTGCTACACTGGTAGTTTTCGATGGCTTTTGGTGGAGAAAACAGAGAAGACCGAAGGTGATGGTGGTTGGGATGAAGGTGCTTGCTGAACTGTGAACAAGATGATGGTGTGGTGATGAAAATGAAGAGAAGGTGACGGTGGTGATGCTTGGGTGAGGCAGAGGACTTAAAGAAGATGGAGGTGCAGTGATAATATGATGACAAAAATGGTGGTGTTAATAACAGAGGAAGGAGAAAGGAAAGAAAATGATGAAGGTGGAGAAACGGAGCAGAGGAAAATGCCGAGGCTTGTTTAAGGTGAATGGTGGTGATGAAGGGAAGAGGTCGGTGGTGATAGTGGTGACATCATTCTTACTTCAACTCCCTATTCTGTAGTACCTCAGCAAAAGAAAATGGAAGAGGAAAAACTAAAGAAGGAAGAGCTGTAGGTTTTCTGGATGCCCTTATGGTGGTGAAGATGTGGGTATATATAGTGAGATTGCCTACGTCCATTTCCCTTCACCAACCATAAATTGTTGTGTTAGGTACAGCTGTCATCGTTGATTGCAATCTGAAAGCACTGCCAATTGTTTGCCAGAAAGAAAGAAAAATATGTTCACTGTGTTTAACACAAATCTTTCCGTGATGTACACGCATGTATTTTCTACATATTCCAGAAGCTCACATGACAAAACCCCCAAATTTTGCTTTTTTATCGGTTTGAATGTTGAATTTGTGACTTGGGTCTTGTTCTGTAATTTTCCCCAGTAGACTTTCTTCATGAAAAAGCTTATGGGTACTTTTTTGTAATTTTCTCTGGCCCTTTTCTATAATTTCCCTTGCCTTCAAAATATTAATCCGGCCTCCAAAAATCACCAATTATATCCCAAAGCACCTGCAATACAAACATGGGTTAAAGTGCAATTTTGGCCAAAAAAATAAATTCCATGAATGTCTGACATAATTAAATACAAACAACCTTTTAAAACTGGATAATTCTAGGAATTTTATTACATTGTCCCAAACATCCGTCTCTTTTCTAATGTAGGATTAACTTGTTCTTGAAGAAACCCTTCAAACCCTACATCTGAACACAACCTTGGAAAACAGGCATGTTCCCTTTATTGATAAAACTAAAAATATTACACCAAGAGTCCACCAAACGAAAGTCACAGATCACCTTCTATTTATAATGTTCTCACTGCTAACTAATTGGAATAAAGCCGTATGGAGCATTACAACATAATAGTCCACCAATTAACCAAATACCTAATAAATGGAAAATATTTCTACTATATTAATTAAACTATTTCTCACAGTTCTCCCTCCAAATTTATATTGGATGTTTGGATTAATTTAACATAATTGCTCAAATTGCACCCTTTTTAAATATTGTGTCTATTTTTATACTTTTCATAATTTAATTGTGCTAGATGCTCTTGGCATAAAACTTCATTGCTAAAATTGTATTTTAACCCTTTTAAAAGTACTTCAAGGTATATTTTAATAATTAGTAATTTTTCACTCATTCTTCATAATATTTTATAATTTATAATTTCAAATAAAAATAATTCAAATTATTTATCACTCCAAAGAAAAATTAAAATGAAAATTGACATGTCTCATAATGGATGCCGAGTCACCAGCAAACTTATTTAATTATAAACAAAATATCGTTGAATGCTTCATGGATCCTCTAGGTTTTGGGCGTTTACATACAGGCATCCTTGGAGTGGTTCAACATATACTAGCCCAATTAAGGGAGAAACAAATTCAAGACGCATACACACAGATGAATATTAGAAGGCCTCAGTCTTCGAAAATTAGAAGGCCTTTTTTGTTGTAGAAGAGGTAAGTATAAATAATTTTATTTTATGTTTTTGGGAAAGAAGAAATTTCTTAACCAAAAAATATTAACCAGTGCTACGTGAACTGTTTATCTCATAAAATCATCTAAAAAAATTAGTGGGGCAAAACTCACTGCAGTATTTGACACACAAGTTTTTTTGTTTTTTTGTTTTAATTTGTGTCATAAAATTTATTTTGTATTCATTCTCTTTTTTTTGCCAACTATTTTGTAATCATTCTCACAAATATGAACTTTGACCTTAAATACATTTTTGTTCCTACCCATTGAGGGACAAAACACTGCAGTTTTATGACATATAAGTTTTTTTTTTTTTTCACACGTAAAAATTTGAACTTTGAACCTAAATTTCTCTCTCTGTTCATTCTACAAATATAAACTTTGGCCTTAAGTGAAAATATCTTTCTTTCTCTGGAATCAACAATTATTTAATGAATCGTCATGTTTAGCATTGCTTTCTGGCGTTATACCCGAGAGTAAAGCACGACAACAACAACAATTAATGGTGGACACAATTTGGGTGGTAATGATAATGATGAGTGCCACCAACGCCTATCACTTTGGCAAGATCAGTAATTCTGCATTGTCCAAATAGAGTTTTAATAGTCAGATTTTTTTTTTTTTAATGAGAACTTGGTCTAAATTTTCCAATGCTTTTTTAAAAACATTACTTGAAAAAAATCACAATTAAAAGATTATCTTTATTTTATATCTTGTTCTCATCAAAATGATTTTTTCAAAAATATTGAAAAAAAAAAAACTCTAAATCTTGACTGGACATATTAGATCGAACAATCCAGAACCCAAGTTGAATCCCAATTTAATGAATTCACAAATCATATATTATTCAAATAACAAAAGGCCTGGAAAATCATCAATTACAAATAGTATTCATGGCCACTTTTCCAGCTTCTTGTTAAAGATACTCCCATAAGTTGCAAAAAATGAATGATGAAGAAGAGGGAATTGCGACAGCACGAAGAGGAATATGGGAACACTTGCGAGCATGATAATTGGAAGGAGACCCCATGAGTAGTTTGAATGATTCAACATGAGATTAATGGTGGAAAGGAAGGCTACCATCATGCTTACGATGGAGATGAAAAGTGAGGAAAGACCCAAAATCAACTCTGTGGGTAGGGATTTGAGAAATTTTTCTTTCGAATAGTGAGATGTAAGAACCGCTAGAAACGTTAGAACTGAAGTTGAAGAAGAGACTAGTAATAATATGGTTGAAAATATGAAAACCTTGAAAAAAGGTTGTTTAATGAGCAGTGGAAACCCAAAAGTTTGATCATTTCCTCCCGGCACAGTAAAAGCTGCTGTAAACATGATGGTAACAATTAGGGTTCCCACAACAGAACACGAAGCAGCTGTGGCCTTTACCCATTTCTCCCCTTGCTTCATCAAATCTTGGTGCTTCTCTTTGAATAGTTCTTCGGCCATCATGCCATCATTGTTTCGAACTCCCCTAATAGTGGGAGCTAGGTATTAAACTCTCCACCTCCTGCATTTAATTAATCAATCAAAGTGACATTAAAAACTTCAATAAGTAACCACACATAACAATAATGCATGTCTTTTTTTGTTCTAACCGTAAACCATTTCAATTCTCTTTGCATTTGCAATGTCGGTCCATATATGCGGTTAAGAACCGGAGCAGGAGCTTGTGCTGCCACCACATGCAGCAAAGTATTTCCACATTTATCTTTGCTTGTAACAACAACATCCTTGAAGCGAAGTCCATGAATGAGGTTGAAAACCCTAGCTTGTCGATTCCCAACAGCATAGCAGAAAATATTTTGATAAGAGCTGTCCCCAATTAGCAGAAGATCTGGGTTCGCTTTTGATATCCGAAACACAAATTCAACGTTCCCTTCTTTAGCTGCAAGAAACAGAGCATCTGCAATAGCGCTCACTTGGTCGCTCCTGCCTGCATTCTTACAAACGAGGTCAAGAATTTTATCTGCTAGAGCATGCAGCAACTTCTGCTCCTGTATTTTCTTAGTTCCTAGATTGAAATGCAACACAAACGTATTTCTATTAGGCGAGATTATGAGAATAATGTCTTGCAAAAGCTTGCAATTTTTGGTAGAAATATATATTCAGTAACGTACAAACCTATAAGATTATAATTGGAGGAGATGACCCATTGGAGTAAACAATGCCCTGCAGCAACTAACAAGTAAAGTGTTATCCCGCCAGTGCATTCGTAAGTTGAGGAAGCAATAAATAAATAAATAGAAAAAAATATTATTTCTTTTAGACAAAAAGTTGAAAAAGTTAAATTAAAGATGATGAGCAATATTTTTTTAACATTCATACTTACCTGGCCCTCTAAGATTTTCTTGAGCTCTTTCACTTGTGTCTTGTTGTTGGATGGGTAAACGATCATGATCCGAACTTGGGTTTGAATTTATATCTATATCTTACATTATAAATAAGAGGAATCAGAGATGGGTTATTTTCTATCTTGTTATTAAAACTATATAAATTTTTTCCAATATTAGTTTACACGTACAATAGAAAGACACACAATGGAATTGCTAATAAATGACAACCAAATCTAAATATAAATTCCCTATATACTCCTCTCCTCTCTGTGGTTCTTAATGTATGACCTAAATGGAGAATTGATATTTATCCTGAATGTAATACTTATTTTACATATTTATTAATTTTTTTTCAAATTAACCATATTGATATTCCCTCAATAATAATCAAGGGGAGAGAAGGAGAGTATTAAAGAAAATGATTAGCATGTCATATTAATTAATTTAAATAACTTTCTTAATCTAATCAAATTAGTTAATCAGGTCTTATATTAAGAACCAAAGAATATGATTGAATTTCATTCACACACAAAATCAGATTTAGTATACTTATTATTGCACAATATAATGCCGCACTCTAGGTTATAAACGATGTAGGCATAAAATATAAACAAAATAAAATCCACATATTATAATGAAAAAGGGAGAATATATTATAATTATTTCAGTGGGGCTACTTACAGTCAAAGATCAATCGTTTCCAAAACACAAGTTCATTTCGGCTTGGAATTGCAGAGTTCATGGTTGCTATTCCATTAATTGGTTTCCAACCCTCTTTATCAGGAGCAAAAAGCAATTCTGGGCATCGATTAAGCAAGTCCAAGGCAATATCTGTATACCATAGTAATACCATGATAATTTACAACAAATCCAAGCTAGTCATATTAGGTATCACGCCAAACATATTAGTCACATGAGTACAATATTACGTACCGAAATATTGTGTTTGCAAACAACAACGAAGTAGCATAGCACCCTGCTGAGGTGCTTTCTCTGGGTCGAAGTATTCTAACGGAGTTTTAGAATAAAGATAACGTCCCATTTCTTGCTGACCATTAAGAAAGGCCAGGGTGACAGGAAGTTCTTTTGTTGCGTTTGGAATACCAAGTATGTTGGTATTCTTATTCACGAGGCATTCTGCAACTGGAGTGATTCCAGTGATTGTTGCAATTAAAAGAGGCGTATTGCCAAAGTCATCAGTAGTTTCTAGGACTTCTGTAGATACTAAGCTCACCAGCTCCTCCACTATAGACACATGCCCAAACAGTGCAGCCACATGAAGTGCTGTTTTGCCTGAAGAAGTGACTTTTGCAGTCAAGACACTAGGCGGGTTTTCATCTAGGAATTCTTTTGCCCTAATCCAGTTGTTACCACATATTGCCTTGTACAATGTCTCCCCATTTGCTATCTCTTTCATTCTCTCTGCCCTAGCTCGTCTCTCGTCCTCTGCCTTGTCTTCTTTTTTTTCTTTCGCCTGTTTCTCTTTCTCTTCCTCTCTCTTTGCGATTGCTTGTTTCTCTTCCTCTACCTCTCTCTCTACCCTAATCCGTCTCTCTTCCTCCGCCTCTCTCTCTGCCCTAGCACGTCTTTCTACCTCCGCCACTAACTTTCTCAAAGCTTGACTTACTTCTTCTGTCATTCTCTCTATCCTAGCCCTTTGCTCATGTGCCTCTCTCTCTACCTTAGCCTGTCTTTCTTCAACCTTAGCCCATTTTTCTTCCTCTGCCTCCCTCTCGGCCCTGGCCCGTCTTTCTTCCTCCGCCTCTCTCTTTGCCTTAGCCCACCTTTCTTCTTCTGCCTTCCTCTCTATTATAGCCTGTCCTTCTCTAACCTTAGCCCATCTTTCTTCCTCTGCCACCCTCTTGGCCCTGGCCCGTCTTTCTTCCTCCACCTCTCTCTTTGCCTCAGCCCACCTTTCTTCTTCTGCCTCTCTCTTTATTATAGCCTCTTTAACCTTAGCCCATCTTTCTTCCTCTGCCACCCTGGCCCGTCTTTCTTCCTCGTCTGCCGCGGCCCTCTCATCTTTTGGACCATACCGAGTAAGTAAATGGTAGTACAAAAGAAGCTCACCTGCATCTAGCTCTGATATTCTGTCATCTGAGACAAGACCTGACGTCCTTATTATATCTCTTATACTTTCTCCTGCCACAATATATATGGAGGGTCAATTGAGTGGGAAAAAAAAAAAACAGAAAGAGATAGTGGTGGTGATGGTGGAACTCTAGTGTTATATGTTTCGTAGTCCCCTTCCCCTCCTCCTTTCTTAGGGTGAAACATAAGGTGGTTGATCTAAATATTATATAACCAAAATCGTATGACGGTTTGTTTAATTTTTTTTAAAAAAAATAAGTGGCTTAAGTAATAGTTTAGCGATTTCATGAAAAGTGATATACCATATAAATACTTTATAAAAAGCAGAAATTTTTTTTTCATTTTATTACAATTATAAAAAATATTATTTATTTATTTTTAAATATTATTACAATTATCAAAAATATTATTTATTTATTTTTAAATATAATGATATGTCCGTGTATTTGTATATTTTTATGATACTATTTTTCAACTATTGATCTTATTATTTTCAAAAGCTATTTAAAATAGTCAGAAATCTTTTTTTTTTTTTCAGGTTTTAATTATTTTTAAAAGTTTAGGGTATGTTTGTTCAAGTTAAAAAAATAGTGCATTATATTTTTTAAAGAGTAATGGTTGAGCTAAGCAACCATCACTATTTCAAATAATTTGACAATCATATTTTTAAGAAAAAGCAATTATGCCCTGAAAAGAACATCATAAAAGCTTTCAAAAGTGATTTGAAGAAAATATATTTTTACCAAAAAAAATTTAAACGAACAAGCCATAAACATATAATATAATTGACTAATAAAAATCACCAATCTTTCAATATTTAGGATATTTTAAAAGGAAAATACTTAGGTAAGTTTCTTGAATCCATTATGTCGAATTCCTCATTTACATATCAACTTGTGTCCTATTTTTTTCATGAGGGTTTATAGTAATATGGCCATATGTTATTGGAGAATTTGACATAATGTATATAAAGAATTTGACCTAAGTATGATCCATTTTAAAATATTTTATAATAATTCTATAAAAAATATATTTTAATAAAAAATTAATGGGAAAAAAAGAAAATGATACGCACAGGCACATATTTGCGGCCCCATGAAAGACCAAATAAATAAAAGAAGCATTTATCTTTCCTATTTTGTTGAAAATTCTTGACATGGCTCAGCTTCAAAACTAGACCTATATTATTACCAGTTAATTATTTGTATATATTGGCCATATTCACCGCTGAAAAATAAAAGACTCAATAATATATAAAGATTGAGCTTTTTGCAGGGTAAAAAAATTTAAAGGTTTTGTACAGAGTGACCTCACCCGATAATGTTGACTTGGGCCTTGAACTCCCAGCAGGAATGGGAACGAATACAGGCATTTTGGCAATTGGCTTTGATGTCCTCAATCCCTACATTATTATTTTGTAACTTATTGGATTAATTAAAAAAATGCTACTATATATATATATATATATATTGCATTAATCAAAATATAAGTGAACTAACCAACTCGATCCCTTTTATTTGTTTCTGTGACCAGTCTTCACAAAGCCTATGTATATACAAATTAAATGACTCCATCACCAACGCATGTTTATATTTCTTAAATATGGAATATGTGCTTTGCTTGAGTTATTTTCCAACGGATCATTTCAATCCCTTTAATTTTCTTTTACAAAATACTTTGCAGTGCCTATTAAAAAAAGTTGTGTATATGATATATTTAGAGTAGTTTCAAAACTTGTTAATAACTAATTAATTATACCCTCTAATAAGAAATAGCACCTTACAAATACGATTAGTTGTAAACTATTATAGCCAATAAAACGCAAAATAATATTGTGGTGATGGAATATATATATATATATAGATATATGTATATATTAGGCTTGCTTGCGTTAGTTTCCAAGGAATCATCTATCACTTAGAAATTAAAGAAAAGTAAAAAAGAGAAAATAGTAGAAGATATCACACAAAGTTTAACGAGGCAACAAACAATAAATTTCATTATGAGAAGTAGTAGAGTTCATAACAATGATCATCTCATCTCTATCAAATAATATATTTAAAATCTCAATTATAAATATGATGCATATATGATAGATTTTTAAGTAAAGATAATAAATAAATATAATCTCAATGAATTATAGAAATTTAAGGAACACCTTCGATATATTGTATAGGAGAATCAAATTTCATTGCGTTTTTTACCATACATTTTCATTGCTGAAACCAATATAGTATAAGTGTGTGTGTGTGTGTGTGTATGAATATCAATATTGATCATTCCATAGAAGACTAGTAACCAAATTTTCCTTAAAAAAAGAAAAAAAAAAGGAAAAGACAGAGAGAAAAAGAAAAAGTTCCAAAATTTATTCCACACTAAAGTTGTTAAAGCTTACACTTTAGATTTTGTAATTGTATTTGGAGCAAGCTGTCTATTTTTGTTATTATGAACCCTTGGGCGTATAAAATAAAATGAATTATTTCGTAATATCAGCCTCTACACACACACACACACACAGTATGAAGTTATAGTAGTATTCATAACCAACGACAAGTCATAAACATTACTGTCTCATCTTATATGACTTTATGCATAACATGAATTTAATATCAGGTTAAATGGTAAAAGCTTATTTTTAAAATGTAAAATAATTGTATTAAATAATTATTTCAGTGATGATAGCTATATATAGATTTACACTTTCCTGATCTTGTAGTTGAAAAAATAAAAAGGAAAATTATAGAGAAGTCTAAGATAAGTAAATTAATCACTAATAGTTCTATTAAATTTTTGTTTTTTTTTTATAATGAGGTCGATTAAATTTTAGTATTCATAATTAGTCACAAGAAATATGGAAGTGATTTTGAAAAATATGTTAATAACTAGGTCGCTCCTATTAAGATCAAGCACCTTAGTCAATCTATTACAAATACAATATTAATGAGAAGTTAATTATTATTATAACCAATAATTTCATCAACGTATAATCACAAACATACATTACTTTTAATCATAAATAAATATTGTTACTCGCCCAAAAAGCAACTATATATATAATTGCATTCAAAAAGAAAAAAATTACAAGAATGAAATGCACTTACCTCTTGTTTTTGGCTTCGGCCTTGACAGAAGCTATGCATGCATAGAATTGAGTCCATCTCACCAGCAATATATATTGCATAAATGGAACAAATGTTTGCTTGCATTAGTTTCCAAGGAATCATCAATCACTTTCTTTTTTAATAGAAGAGTTCTTGACTAATTGTAAAATATTATCAGAATAAAGATAACATAATAAAAAAAAAACGATTCAAAGTATTACACACTATAATATAATATTTTAGAACAATCCAGATTCACAAAATACAATGGACAAAATAGTAGACGGAGTTCTAACACGATATTGTGTGTGTGAAACTGGACTATCAATAACACATATAAGCAGTGCATCTCAAGTCAAACTCTATGCAATACACACACCATATCTATTTATAATATTAAACTGACACACGACACAGAGCTTATTTAAGTTTTTTCCCCTCATTTCATAATTGGTAATTGTTTATTTAAA
This sequence comes from Inga oerstediana, assembly GCA_963210345.1. Taxonomy (NCBI): domain Eukaryota; kingdom Viridiplantae; phylum Streptophyta; class Magnoliopsida; order Fabales; family Fabaceae; genus Inga; species Inga oerstediana. The sequence continues at coordinate 30,925,465 of OY723406.1, forward strand.
CTGAGACATTCCGGACAAGTTACAACTAATTATTCCTATAAAATACTCAAACACGCATACAATATTTCTAATAAGAGTGATAAAATATTAGTATTATTATTGTGTGTATTACTGTTGTGTTGATACTAAGTACTACAAATTCTTCTTATTTTCTTTGCCAACAATAAGTACTAAAAATTCGATCATGCCCCAGTTGGGAGAAAGATAATAATAACTACATATACAATCTTGTTTTGACTTTCATATTCACGTGGTCTTATTTAATGGGTGTTAGGGTCCTATACTATTCAACCAAACCGTACGCCATTAGTGATAAAATAGCATTATGATATCAACCAAAGACTGCAACTGTTGTTGTATTAAAAATATACATACATATATGAAGAAACAAAATGCACTTACTAACCAATGGGGTTGGGTCTAACGGAAGGGGATAATCTTTCCTAATGTGATAAACCAAGGTTTGAAGTACCACTAGGAGAGGTGCTTACATTTAGTTTCTGATAGTAACTCAAGCATGATTGCCTCTAATAGAAGGATACCTGTGTCTAGCCCCAAAAATATGAAAAAGAAATGCACTTACTACTCGTCCCTAGCTTTCGACCTCTCCGCAAAGACTGTGCCTAGAAATGAACCAATCTCAACATCAATATAATATTGCAGTTATGGAACACACACACACACACACACACACACACACACATGCTTACTTGTGTTAGTTTCCAAGGAATCATCTATCACTTCGAAATTAAAGGAAAGTATCAAAAATTTTAAAAAGAAAAGAAAAGCTGAATTAAAGAGTTCCAAACAATCATTTAACTTAAAGACAAATAAAATGAGAGAAAATAGTAGATGTTACACAAAATTTTGAGTTGGAAATTTGACCTCGGGGCAGCAGACATGGAGGAGCTGAGGAAGGAGAAAAGATAGTTAAGAGCACTCCATTTTTTTTTTCCTTCCCTTAGAAGGATTATATGTACGTAACATCTTTAATTCAAACTAATTTTGGATTTAAGGAAAATTACAAGATTTAATGTAACTACAATGCTTTAAACTGTAAATTTGATGACCACATAAGAACGCAACCAAGTCGCGCTTACATTACCTCTTGATATATCAAGTAAACAGCAGGCATTTAGTGAGGAACGTTTTCGATATATTGTATAGGAATCTCATTGTCCGTGCTTAAAATTAAACAGTATGCAACTTCATTATAGATTTTATAGTATATATGAATATTACAGAGAGAAAAAGGAAAAGACAGAGAGAAACAGCGAAAAACACAAAGTTCCAAATATATTCCACACTAAAGTTGTTAAAGCTCTCACTTTAGATTTTGTAATTGTCTTTAATGTGGAGCAAGCTGTCTTATTTTCTTATTATTATGAATCCCTTAGGCATATAAAATATAATGAATAATTTGATAACTCATAAAAGTCATGTACATTATGTCTCACTTTATTTGATTTTATACAAAACATGAATCCAATATACCTGGTCAAATATTAAATGATTATTAATATAAAATAAATTGTATTCAATAATTATTATAACGATATAGTTATCCATATATAGATGGTTAACACTTTCCTGGTCCTGTAGTTGAAACAATAAAAAGGAAAATTAGAGATAAGTCTTAGATAAGTAATTAATCATTAATAGGTCTCTTGAAGGGTTTTTGTTAATAAGTCACAAGAAATTTGAAAGTAATTTGAAAAATTATGTGTGAAATTACTCAAACAAAATTTACCCACATTGATCCAAGTTTGACTTCACCCTTTTGACTAGTTTAACAGCCAATGATGACCGTCAAAGAGACGCCGAACAATTGATAATAAGTCACCGAACAATTTCTTTTTTACTTTATTTGATTAAAATTTCCCTCGTTTGAGGCTTAGAGTGCAAAGAGTTTTTGTTTTTAACAAGAAGTGCACTTGATTGAACCATATTTTTATAGGCTTTTTTCATGATTAGATTGGGGATTTAATGCATTCTTAGAACATTATTCTATGATTAAGCACTAATTTGAGTTAGGGTCATTTGTATGAACTAAGTTTAATTAGGGGAAAAATGGTCATAATTTGCTAATTATTCATGCAAATGATTTCTTGAATTATTTAATATTGTATTGTAGGTGTTTAAGAAGAAAATTTGAGATTTTAGAAAATGACAATTGGGGTCAGAATTAATATCTTTTAGGACTAGGAAACATTATAGAAAAGCCCCAGAATGTCTGGAAACTACAAATCAATGAAGCAAAAGGCCAAAGAACATTACAGAAAAGAGCCCAAAGTTTTTTGAAAATTACAGCTTGGCCCACACACAGTTTAAAGTTTTCGGTTTAGTCCCTCTACAAACTTTTGCAACTTTTAACTTTGGTCCTTCTCCTAGACTGTCTTCTTCTTCCTCGAGCTTAGACCAGCACCGCGGACCATAAAAAGCTTGACCAGAGCTTGAGAGAGAACGGAGAGTATCAGAGGGAACGAGACAAAGACTACCACCACTGTTGACAATGTCCCACCATCACCACTATCACCTTCCTCTCACACCACCATCTTTGACCTTCCTTCTCTAATACTGGAGATCATAGAGGGTGCGGCAGAGCAGGGAAGTTTGAGTTTCTTCTTTTTTGACCTTCAGAGTGCCACGAGTTGGAAGAAGAATCAACCTTGACAAAGTGGCACTAGGGAAGCTTTTACAGACGAGAGAGTTTAAATCGAAGGAAGTTTGGAGGCCGACCTCAAGAGATTCAAGGAGTAGAGGGAAGAAGAAACCTGCCACTGGCTATGAGTTTCACCACCACCACCATCTCTTCTCTTTTTCACCTTCGTTGGAAGCTCATTACCCATTTCACTCACTACCTCCGTCAGTCACCACAGTTCACACCGTCTCTTTCTCTGTCTCTCACTCTAACACTATAGCCTCCTTCATCAGTCACCACAACACACACCTTCTCTTTCTCTGTCTCTCACTACTAGCATTGCCTTTGAAGCTTCTTAATGGATTTGAACCTATTTTTATGATTCAACTGATTTGTGTTGGTTCTATGGCTATGTGTGGCTAAAACATTTGCTTCTTAGATATGAGGATTTGTGCTTGAGCTTAATGGACTTCATAGGGGAGTTTCTATTATTCCATTGGTCCAGAGTTATATATTTAGATTTCCCAGTTTTAGGAATGATTGTATATGATTCTAGAACTGAGATTGATATTAATTAGTCTTTATTGGTTTTATATTTGAAGTTGAGAAGTTGAGATTGGATTTTATAGTGTGAAGATTTTAAGGTATTACATAACGGTTAGCTGGTAAAAACAACTAATAGTTTTATTTTTATAATAGTTATATTAAAGTAACCTTGAGGTATGTTATTAACAAATCTATAGTGTTTAAGGTCTTACATAATAGTTAGTTGGTAACAACCACTAATTATATTTTTACCTTTATAACGGTTATTTTAATTAATTTACCAAGAGGTATGTTTATCACAATTCTTTAATAACAACCGTAAAGTATGTTATTATTTTTTTATATATATGTTTGAGCCATTTCATTGATATATTTTTATATATAAAACTTTAAAAAAGAAATAAATAAAACCTACCCATCGTCCTCAGAGGAGTGATCTGAATCATATGAAGAGAAAAGTACGAGAAATGTGGAAGCGATAGCGGAGAGGAGCAGGTTGGGAAGGAGGAATATGAGGAGGGCATGTAGGTTTAGTGGGAGGAGGAAGGAAAGCTGAAGAGCCATATCGTGGGGCTATCAAATAAAACTAAGCTAAATGCAATATAGGGCAACTAACCTAGGTCGATCTCTATGTGGAGCCTATATTTAGTTCCTAAGTAATCTAGTGTAAATAACAAATTAATCTAAGAGTATGGGATGTGAGTTTCATCTATCTAATTAAACTAAAGAGCTACTTGTTTATGAATTTTTCTTAATGTATAAAATGAGTGTGTGGGTGTAAATGCAAGAGATGAATGTCCTAGGTGAATGAATCCACTAACCATCCTTGTCCAATTTATTTCTAAGTTCCTCTCTTAACTAAGCACAAGAACTAGCAAGGACCCTTGCTAATCAATACTCCTAATTTCTCATTTATATCCAGACTTAGACTCAATTATCAATTAGGAGTATCTTAAGCACTTAGCTCATGCTAGATTCATAAGAGATCCTCTCTTCCACCAATTAATTCCTAGAAACCTAGCAAACAATTGATTTCAAGAGAATAGAAGAAAGTAATTGAATAACAAAAGAGTGCTATAGTCCAATTACAATCCATGAGTACAAATCTAGCACAAGTTTCATCATCCAGATTACATCAACCGATTAAATCCTTAGCAATATACACAAATCATAAACTCTAGCAACCTAGAATCATAATCTGCATATACATAAGAGTGGAAGATGAAATTAAGATACAAAGAACTCCCCTAGTTGCTCAAGGACTCAGGTTAGCTTCACCATCACCATCGGACAAAAGATTCTAGCTGCTCATGATTTGAAAATCAGCTCCTCCGGACCTCTGGAACGTCATGTTCGCTGCATATCCGAAAAACAGAGAAAATAAGGAACAATATCGATGGAAAGTGGAGGAGAAGGAGAGGCGATGGTCTGTGGGATTGGAGAGAAAAACGAAAAATCCAGCAAGATGAGAGTCAACCAGCATCCAATCCCGTAGTGCCAAAAAACGTGATCTCAAAATGCTGAACCTTCCTGAACATCTCTCTTGTGCGATCTGATTTGGGTGAGCATTTGGCATAAGGCTGTGTTTGGAGGCAAGAAAAAATGTAAGGGATGTTGAGGCAAAGAAACTCAAGCCACCAAACAATGCCTAACTCTTTTCTCATGTCTATTAAAATTAGAAAATTAGGAAATAAAATCTGCACATGTGCTCACCTATAATTCCATCTTTGCCCTCCATTAAACTCCAATGTACCATATCATCACCTACAAAAATGAGATACAAAAAGGTAATATCATATGTTCACAACTAAGGAATAATGGGAATAACAAATATTACTTAAAATATGTCAATTTAGCCAATTTAATTCCCAAATTACCTTTGCACTCAAATCTCACATCAATACCTAATTATGCCCAAAATGGTTAATCAAATCCCATAAAAGTCTAAGGTTAAGTACCAAAAGATATACAAATATTTAGCTCTATCAAAAGCAGGCAGGGGTGGAGGAGGAGGAAGCGAAGCAGGTAGAGGAAGAGCAGCTTGGGAAGGCAGAGGAAAAGAAGCTGATGGAGGAGTAGGTTGGGAATGAGGAATCTCTAGTATTTCTTCAGAAGCATCATGAGGAGGAGAAGGAGGTGAAGGATGGGGAGGAAGAATCTCCCACATTTCTTTAGTATATCTCTTGACCATGATCATGAGGAGAACAAAGGAAGAGTGTGAAGAAAACATATGAAAAAGGGGAGTTTAAATATATTGAAAGTAAAGCGTGCATTGGAAGTTGAAAAGGAATCAGTCTGGGCAATTTTATATGTTTTTTCCCACACTATAAGTTTCATAATGATTGTTTTGTAAACACCATTATTTACTTACAAATTCATGATGGTTGTTTCGAAAGAACAATTAACGAACTGTTATTTATTATATTTCATAACGGTTGTTTTATAACAATTATGAGTATTGTTCTGTATTTTTTTACTATAGTATATTTTAAAAATAGAATAGTGGCAAGTTCATGAGGCTACTTGTCACCAGAGGAGTGGCCAAGATCATTGTCAGGATCATAGCCATTCCTATACTCATCAAGTATGAGATTGACCTTCCTATTCATACTCAAGAGGTATAAAGAAAGTCTCCTCACACTACAAAAAAAATGGTATTTTGTAGCGGTGATATTGTAGCGGTTACAATAAACCGCTACAAATATTAACATTTGTAGTGGTTAAAACATAAACCGCTACAAATTTGTAGTGGCAAGCTACACACGAGAGATTAGTAATGTTTTTTGTAGCGGTTAAGTATAAAGAACCGCAACTAATATAGCTCGCAATTCCCGCCAAAACTTGTAGCGGTTACTAAATAATAACAGCTACAAAGTCACCGTTAATTGGCGCACCAAAATGTGCCAATAGTGTAGCAGTTATTTGTAGTGGTTTAGCCAATTAAACCGGTACAAAATGTGAAATGTCGCCTATTTATAGCGGTTATAAAGTTATAACCGCTACAGAATTTTAGAGGTCTCAAAATTTGTAGCGGTTTTGTATCATAACCGCTACAGAACTTTAAACATTTTTGTAATTATAACGGTTATTATAGAACCGCTACAAAATTTAGCCGCCTTAGCTTATTTGTAGCGGTTAATGTAGCGGTTATTTAAAGAATCGCTACAAATGCCGCCCCTATATAAGGCCACCGCCACCCTTCACTTTTCCGTTTGACCATTTTTTTTCCTAAAGTTTCTTTGAGTGTTTTCTTTTAGATTTGAGCGTTCAGACGTCTATGGAAGAGTTTTTGTAGCAGTATTTCTCATTATTTGTACTTGAGGTATGAAGACAATACGTATTTTATGTTTTTTTATTTTTATTATATTTTTGCATAATAATGTGACTAAAATGTTATTTTTTTGAAATTTTGTAGTTGATATGGCTTCAAGATAAGATAGGGGGAAGGAGCCTGAGGTCCCTAGACCGATTTTGCTGGGTGGTAGCAGTAGAGCAGGGGACAGAGGGAGGGGGCAGCGCAGATGGAGGGCGACCGTAGCATTTTAGCCCATCCCCCCACAGGAGTCGGCCCTACAACAGGCACCATACACGATCCTACAGGAGACGACCGCACCAGAGGTGACTAATTTGGGGGAGGCAGATATCAGCGTCGAGGACTATGACGCGAACAAGGACTTCGACATCCTGATTGGGATCAAAGAGATGGAGCAGTTCCTCGATGAGGAGGATGCGCGGGAGCAGAACAACCTACAAGGGTCATCTTCACGGTCTATTGGGTTTGTGGTGCAGGTCCAAGGTAAATAAATTTTCACTGCTACAAAAAACCAAAGATGTGGCGCCTATAATTGAGTAGCTATGGAGCTAGAGAAGTGCTACATATCTGGACGCCACTAAAAGAAGCTGTGGCTCTTGGAAGCGCCACAGAATTTTAAATTTTTTTTTTTAAGGAAGGCCCTCCTGTGGCACTTGGTGAGGCAAGTGCCACAGGAGGGGGTCTCCTGTGGCGCTTGGTGCTAAGCGCCACAGGAGACCCCCATCCTGTGGCACTTGCCTCACGAAGCACCACAGGAGGGTCCCAAATTTTTTTCTTTTTATTTTTTTTCGCTTTCTTTTTTTTTTGGGACTTCCTGTGGCCCTTGTTTAAAGAAGCGCCACAGAAACTCTTTATTTTTTTTCTATTTTTTTCATATCTCCCATAATTATAGTATTGCACACTGCATGGTCTAATAAACATTTTTTATCTATATACGCAGTACAGCATAATGAATTGAAGTAAAGCAAACAACAATGATAGATAACTTTAAAATGAAACAAAAAGATGATTAATTACTTAAAGTAGTACGTAAAATAATTATACAATATATTGTACATGAATGAATTATACAACAAATTCAACTTGAATACATGCATGCATGACACAACAATTGCCAAGAAACAACACAATAAAGGCCAGCAGCTAGTGATGAATTAAATAGTATAGCTACCCAGAGATTTGCCTAAACACATATTCACACCATTCCTTGATCACTTCATTAAGCTGATGGTCAGTCAAAGTGTCGCAACGTTGATCTTCATAATACTACACATATATACAATCAGCCAAAAATTAAAAAGAATTATAATCAGCAAAATGTAATTATTAGGCACTAATTAAATTTAATTAAAACACAATATGAAGTGCAACTAAATGACTTACTTTTTAAGGAATAAATGCCTGATCATGCGTAATTACATCCTTCATAAATTTCATTATGTAATACCTATAATCACTGTCATTAGGTTGGCAAGGGCACTGCAAAAATATAATGCAATATTATATCTAACTTTGTTTATGAATAAAAATTGTTTACTAACAAAATTTGAGTAAATTCATTTATCATTACCAGTATCTTCTTCCAAGGATAGCTAAAGTGAGGGTCAGCAGCTTTAGAATAGCTTAAGGAGACAAAGGCCCGATACGCAGTCAATGCGCTAACAAAACAAATAGAAATTGATGACTTTTGGTTATTGAATCACATATGCAAATATTTACACATACACATGTACGCTTACCTATTGAACAATATTAACATATCAGAACGGTTTTGTGGAAGACCATCTCTTAGAGGATCCATATAGTAAATGCGAGGATCTGAAGGTTCCACTGGATTGATAACTATCAATATCCAATGGCGCCTAAAATATTTTAAAAAATTAGTTTCAAAAATCATGTTATGATAAAAGTTAAACAATAAAAACAAAAATTGTACCACTAATAACTTACCCTGCATTGTATGGCACTAAAAATAACGTAGACGATGTCGCTCTCTTTTTAAAGTAATCTTTTAGCTCAATAGACTGCGCATGTATATCTACTTTACCCCCATGGTAGCCAACGAGATAAGGGTTGACAAATACGAATTGGACCCTATTTGTATCCATTAAGCAGTCATTGTATAAATGCTTGGTATAAAATAAACAGTGTCATGAAAAATAAAAGAAATGGAACAAGAAATATTAATAATAGTGATAAACGATAATGGTCAAGTACCTTATCCAGAAGTTGATAGCCGAACCACTAACCCAATCACGACTACATATGTCGTGCACGACCTCGGCAGTAACTTAATCAACTAGACTGCCAACATTGTAGATATGTCTTTCAAGACGTATTTCCCGTCCTCCTGCACCGATCAATTATGGTGTAATCGATACTAATTGATCACGATATGAGGTCGGTTTCCTTTTGCTCTGTTGGCTAGCCGAAGCTTTAGACTTGGGTTGTGTTGTTGAACACTTTGACATCTTGCCCTGTGAAAATAAAAAATTAAATCACAGTTTTATATGGAAGTACGAAGGAAAAATGCAAGGAATTGTAAATGAATGACCTTTTCATATGGCTCTATAAGACCTATTGGCCAAGCAACATAGCCACCTACAACATCTTTCACTATTATTTGCTCATCCCGAGACGGGATCGGTAAAAGGGCGTCTTTATTCGTGCAGACATCAACCCTCACTCGGAGTGTGTTGTCAGGCAACGGTGAATTGTGTAGTGTGTCCTTATTAGTGTTATAGGCAGCACCTACTGCAACCACGTGCTTGGAAACTTGCTTGACATATAACCTACATTGAAATTTGCCCTATAGAAAATAGACTTAATATGTTATAGTTCGCTAAATTATAATGTAACATAAAGTTAAGTAGAGAAGAAATTAATTACCAAAGGAAAAGGGACTTTAGGCATGGAAGTGCAACTATCTCTGGCACTTAGACTATCACAGAAGGGAATATTTTGTGTTGGCCTACCCTGCACAAACTATTGTATTTGTGTTGTTAACAACGCATTCTGTTCTTGCATCAAACGTATTTGTTCTAAGAATTGTTCTTCTCGTTGTTCCTTATGGCGTATTTGTTCTTGAAGTTCTTGAATTTGATGCTTGAAACTAGTCATTTCGTCATGCAGCTGGGAAACGTCACCTCTACTGGAGCGCTTCTGACGTCCGAAGTATGCTGATGGGGTGACAGCAAAACTAGTACCCTGAACACAACCATCATACTCGGGTACTCCAAAAGCTCTGCCCAACAAATCGTCTCGGCCAACATAGCCCGCCAACGTAGGATCCTCCTATGACACTTGTCGCTATCACAAAAAGAATTACAACAATATTAGTTATTATAAATCAAGTTCATTTAAGTCAAGCCAATTATTTATTGTACACATAATTCAATACTTACACAATATTTAGCTACTCTTCTTGCTTCCTCATTATGAATTTCACCTTTCTTATTTGTGACACCGGCTATCCAAAGATCATGTCGTGGAACCTGTGTAATGCTTGAATTTCATTCTTCTATCTGCACGGCAAATTTAGTTGAAGTTAAATGATATTCATACAATTATCTACAAATGAAATAATAATTAGTTCGTACCATTTTTCTTTCTAACTGTGCATATGAAACAGGTCCTTGTGTGTACCGGTATGGCATATTGAGCGTGTTAGCACAATTTTTCTCGCTCAACTTCTGTTTAGATTAAAATGATTCATATCAATGTATAAATGTTAATTACAAATACGTACATTACAAGTAATAGGGAAAGTAAAACAAATTATATTACCAAAAATTCCTGAATTGTATGTGTTTTGATAAACTTATCCCATATTTCTTGAGTGATGATTCCTTCGTATAATGGATAAGGCGGTGTATCAATGATATTATCATCATCATCCCTCAAGTAGTATTTGACAAGATCAGAATGAAACTTTCTCATAAGTTTTCCAACTTTTCTTAGCACGAAGTTCTTCCGATCATCATCAATAATAAAAATGCTCTGTAACAATAAAAAAACATATATAATATGTAAGATTGAAATTAAGTGAAACATAGCAAACCAAACAATAATATAATTAATGTGTTACCTGAACTTCATCCCATATGTCATCCACATAATCTTTTTTTACCATTTTCCAGTTTTGAACTGTAATAGGGACTCTGTCTCAAACTGTAGTCCCAATCAAGTTATTTAATGACTTACCGTTCTCACCGAACGGGTTTCCATTTTCATTCCACTCAAGTTGTAACTTGATTCCCTTACTTCTCAATTTAATCAATCTCGCTATAACTGTCCTGCCACGTCTTACGTTCACCTCAAATCTTTGTCTACCAATATGCTGAGGAACATTATCAGTTTCATCGTGTGGTGAGTCCACACTCCTGGAAGTGAAATACACCAAAATAAAACATCAGTGTATAATGTCAACCATGTCAACAAAAGCAAATTATTTTGAAATTTATAAAAACATACTTACAAGTAAACAAGTCAAGGCATTCATTATCTTTTCCTTTTTCTGGTTTGATTTAAAATTTTATTCTTCAGAATTCGTGTTGGATTGAGAATTGTGTTTCTCTTGACCCAAGTTCCCTCTTCATGATCATGTCTCACTTATACGGGTCTATCTCCATCTCCATCTCCATCTGCAACTGCATCTGCATCTATATCAATATCTACTGACCACAAATTCTCAAACGAAGGATCGTCATAATTGATGTTGAAATTTTCATTACTTTCAAAATCAACTTGTTCTTGACGATTCATGTTGGATGGGAGTACAATAGACCAATTCTTTTTAGCAGGATTCGGAATGAAAAACGCTTGTTCTGCTTGTGCTGCTAAAATAAAAGGATCATCTTCATACCAAACTTTAGAAAGGTCCACTTGAACAAAGCCTAAGTTATCTATCCTCAATCCACTGTTGTTGTTAACCCACTTACATTTTAAGACAGGGACCCTTAACATAGAGTAATCTAACTCCCATATGCGTTCAATGACACCAAAGTATGACATTGATGCATAGATAGGGTGTATGTCTTTAGCACTAGTTCTATGCCAAGAATCAGCAACAAGTGTTACCCCACTATTCTGCATCGTGCTCTGTGTATCATGGTCTTGTGTATAGAATGTGTAACCATTGATTGTATAACCATTGTAAGATAATACATTTAAGCTCGATCCCTTCGACAACCACTTTAATTTTTCAGAAATTGAATCAGGATTCCGCTCTATCTCATCATTAATGCGCTTTTTCAACCAGCCTGAAAATTCTTTATTGTGTTCTTTTGTTAACAAACTTTTATTCCTATCACCATGTACCAATCGAAGAGCATCCTTGTGTTCTTCTACATAAAAGTGGGCTTGCTCCCGTTTAGTCACCGATATCGTTATTACATCCCTCCCAGTTGTTCCTTTCCCTGATCTTCGCCCATAATGACGGGACTTAGGGATTCCTACAGGGTCAATATTTGATAAAAAATCAGCATAGAAGTCACTTGCTTCTTCAACCATATACCTTTCAGTGATACAACCTGTTAGATATGATTAGTTTTGATGATGTCAAATATATATGTGGAATGATAAGAGCAAAAAGTTTATATAATGTATTTCTTTGACTAACTACTATATTTAATGTTACATATTTTGTAGATTAGTCAAGCAAAGAATGAAGAAGATTGAATTAATGAAAATGAACAAGAGGAAGAAGAAGAAAGAAATTGAAGATAATCAAGGAGATGCTTACTTTGGTTATGGAGAATGATTATCAAGAGGAAAATCAAAAAGAAAGATATTGAAGAATAAAGAACTTGGAAGATCTATCATAAATTTCAAGATTCAAGTTGTTAGATGTGATATTGGAAGTTTCTATAATGATACCGGAGGTTTCTATGATCAAATGATGGTTGGAATAGGATAATCCGAAGCTAAGATGACTTATATATGAGTTTTGGCCCTTCTAGAGGTGTTATGCTCGAGCAAGAGGTGTTTCACTAGAGTACAGGAAGAACACACTCGAGCACAGATGAATTCACTCGAGCACGGGGTGTATACTCTGTTCTACTCTGTTTTACGTTCAGCCTGAGCGAGGTCTGGAATTTTGATCATATCTCTCAAACCACACGTCGGATTGACCCAAAACTGGTGGCATATGAAAGAGGACTCACAACACGTAAAATTGGCACAGGATCACATTGAAAGAAGATCAAATGAAGGAGATATGATTTGTGGAAAATGAAACTAAAATCACCATCACTTTTTGACACATGTTCGGTATTTTGCACGTAACTTACAAACTACACATCAGATTGAGACGAGACTAGTGCCAAATGAAAGTAGACTCAAAGAGATTTCCATGGATAGGTAATATGCCTAATTTGAACTTATATTCTAGGAGCTATACCTTTTGGAAGTTGACGCTTGTTCAGTCTAGCGAAATATACACTCTTTCGATCATAACTTGCAGAATACAACGAGTTTGGAGCTGATTCTTGTTGCATTGGAATGCATATGGCAAGAGCATTCTTATGATACATCATTTGAATCAAATGAATAAAATTTTTCTAAAGTGGCCCCACATCACCCGCGAGTGCAAAAACTTTCTCTCTGAAAATGTTGTGCGAGTGATGTCCAGAAGCAGCTGAAATGTGAAGAAAATTGCATCACTCGAGCACTAGGATCCATGCTCGAGCATTGGATGATTTCTCACTCGAGCACATGCAAGTTTTGTCATGGAAGTGATAACCCGAGAAGAAGATTGTACGTGAAAGCATGAAACTCACTCGAGCATGACTGGTTGTGCTCGAGTGATTCGAGAATTCACTCGAGCAGATGCGAGTGAAGTGCAGCGAGTGCTTGCCCGAGAGGAAGTCAGAACGTGAAAATATGAACTGCACTCGAGTGAGCCATATTGCACTCGAAGTGAAGTTCTGACAGAAGCAACGAAGAAACATAGAGCCTCATAGCAATCAATCCAAACATGGTTAAATGTTATACAATCATTATGTTTTCACTTGTTATTGTTCCTAAACATTAACTAACATATATTTCAAGTGTAAAATAGGAGATTAAATAATCTGGGTTGTATCTTCAAGAACAGAGGTCACAGCGAATATCTTCATTCAACGTGATGAGTCTCAGAAGCCAGATATTTAGCTTTTGACCAATGATCCAACATACCCATGACTAATACTTCATCATATTAGTGATTAAGTATTTTGCAGTGTGAAACAGGATATTAAACATTCGGGTTGCAGATTCAAATAAAAGTTAATTACGGTGAACTCTATCATTACACACCGAATGGCGGCTACCAACCGCGACAAGCAAATGACCCACCATGAGGAATTGTCTGAAACACAAAACGCTCCACAACGTGATGTACAGCTCAAAATGAATCTTCCTGCTGTTCAACTAGACGCTCCACTTTGCTCCACAACGGACAGAAGCTTGTTTTTCAAATATGCTCAAATGTTCAAATGAAGCAATGGGACTCCAACGGACGAATGCTCACAACGGTCATCATCTTCATCAACTATAAATGAGAGAGCATTCAACTTTGATGGGTAACGGAGAAAACTGAGACAGCGAGCAACTACGAGAAAAATGATAGAAAGATGAATCCTCTGCTTCTACCCAAACACTCTCTGTTTTCCAGTTTCTATATTACTTATCGTTGAGAGAGTGATTATTTATATTGTACTTCAGTGAGTATTATACCCACTCTGTGAGAGAGTTTGTAAACACCTTCAACTATATTTATGAGTTGATCTCAAGGTAGAGGGACCTTGAGAGGGTTGATTTTCTTACGGGGAAGCAGTAGAGAGAATTGCCGTAAGACATTCTGCTCGTAAGACTTACAAGGTGCAAGCAGTAGAGAACGTTGCTGCTCATAAGACTTACAGGGGTGTAAGCAGGAGAGAACATTGCTGCTCGTAAGACTTGCATGAGTAAGCAGGAGAGGAAGATCTTCGGGATTGCTCTGCTCGTAAGACTTGCCGTAAGGGGGAGTATTTCAGTGAGAGATTTGTGAAAGGTTTCACAAGTACCCGGCTAAACTTGTGGATTGTAAAGGCTTTTCTTGTGCCTGGATTAAACAAGAAGATAGTGGATTTGAAAATCTCAGGAGGAGCCTAGGGACTGGACGTAGGCCATCACAGATTGGACCGAACCAGGATAAATCACAGTTTGCATATTCTCTTCCCTAAACTCTTATATTTCCAGTATATATTATTTAATCTAACTGTTGATTTATAAACCTTCATACTTACTACTTTCGTTAAGATACGAAAAGATTTCTAAAGTTCTTAAGTTTTTATTATACACCCAATTCACCCCCTCTTGGGTGATAGCCGGTTCTAACACAACCCTCTGGGCGATATCTATTTTTCACGTACCCTTTTAATATTTTCATGAATCGCTCATTTGGGTACATCCATCTCAAGTACACTGGACTGCACAATTGAATCTCTTTGACCAAATGTACGGTTAGATGTACCATAATGTCAAAAAAAGAAGGTGGAAAATACATTTCAAGTTCACACAGAGTACATACAATCAGCCTTTGCAAATCTTGTAACTTAGTTGAATCTACCACTTTACTGCAGATCAACTTGAAAAACACACAAAGTTTAGTGATGGTGTTTCTTAAATTTTTGGGTAAAATGGATCGTATACCAACCAGTAGGAAATTCTACATGAGCACATGACAATCATGAGACTTGAGGTTCTTTAACTTCAACTCTTTCGCTGATACAAGGTTCTTTATATTTGAAGAGTAGCCCTCAAGAACTTTAATTCCTTACAGAAACTCACAAAAAAATTTCTTCTCTTTCCTTGACAAAGTGTATGACGCTGGCGGTAGATAGGTATGATGCCCTTGCTCAATCGGTGCCAACTCTTCTCTAATTCCCAAGTTCACCAAATCCAACCTCGAATTGACCCTATCCTTGGTTTTTCCTTAGATATTGAGTAACGTGCCAATTAGACTATCACAGATATTTTTTTTTCTATATGTATCACATCAAGAAAATGTCTCACATATAAAGACTTCCAATATGAAAGTTCAAAGAAAATAGACTTTTTCTTCCAACCACTTGTCTCGATTTGTTTTACAAAAGGCTTGCCAAAATTGTTATCCAAGTCTTTTACTTTGGAATACACTTGGGCACCGGTCAACATCTTCGGTGGGCTACCTTCTTCTGAGTCACCATTGAAAGGCTTTTTCCACTTCCTCCAACGATGTTGTGATGATAAGAATCTTCGATGCCCCATGTAAACATTTTTCTTACAATGATGAAGTCGCACTGAATGAGTGTCATATTCACATATAGGGCATGCACCATATCCTTTGACGTTGTATCTCGACAAATTACCATAAGCAGGGAAATCATTAATTATGCCAAACAACATGGCTTTCAAAGTGAAACTTTCTTCCCTATACCTATCATACACACTGACGCCTTCTTCCCAAAGCAGCTTCAAGTCATCAATTAAAGGACCCAAGTATACATCTATATCATTCCCAGGTTGCCTTGGCCCAGAAATTAACATGGACAACATCATAAACTTACGTTTCATGATCAAGTGTGGAGGAAGGTTATAAATCATCAATATCATTGGCCACGTGCTATGTGTACTACTCTGAACACCGTGCGGGTTAATTCCATCAGTTGATAGTGCAAGCTGAAGGTTCCTTGCTTCATCCGCAAAGTCAGGGTACTCATGATTAATTTTTTTCCATTGAGGAGCATCTGCAGGGTGCCTAAGCTTCGTGTCTTTAATTCTTTCATCTGCACGCCATGTCAACTACTTAGCAATCTCTGTATTACTGTACAGTCGCTTGAATCTCAGAATAATGGGAAAATACTAAAGGACCTTCAAAGAACTCTTTCTTTTCTTCTTCCTATAGCGAGATGCGTTGCATTCAGGGCAGTTCTCCAACATTGCATACTGATTTTGAAATAATACGCAATCATTAGGACATGCATGTATCTTCTCATATCCCATGCTAGTTGTAGAGCAAAGAATTTGCTTTGCCTCGTATGTCTTAGTAGGAAGTACATTTTCTTCTGGAAGCATATCTTGCAACAGTTCAAGTAGTGCGGTGAAACCTGAATCACTCAATCCATAGAGAGCTTTAAAGTTGTACAACTTTAACACTGCTAGCAATCTTCTGTATTTAGTACTACCGGCATATAATGGTTTCTCTGCATCACCTTTCAACTTCTCAAATCCGTTGGGGCAGTTATGATGCACCCCTTCAACCACATTTAGCATTTCTTCAAGACCATCATCTTCATCAAACATGCTTTGCTCAAATTCATCCGAAGCACCACTCGTGGTATGTACCCGATCACTACATGCATCGTTCGTCTCACCATGCCATGTCCATCATATATATGTTTGATCAATACCGTAACACACTAAATGATCTAGTAAATCAAGTGGACTAATCCGCTTTCCAAAACAACAAGATAAGTAAGGACACACGATTTTGCCAGGATCTTTTGTGTGCTCAATTGCAAATGGAATAAAATCTTTCACCCCATCTATATATTCCCTTGAACACCAATTAAATGACATCCATTTACGATCCATCTATGCCTTCAATCTATTTTTTTAAAAAGTACGTGGTTAGTTGTATGACTTTTGCATTTACTAATTACTTTTATATTCTCTTACCAATTTTAAAATAAATTCCCAACATGAAATCGTCAAAATTGAAGCTTTCTAAGTCTTAAACCCTATGTTTTAATTGACAAATAATCCATTCATTATTCCCAGGCATTATAATAATTTTTCACAACTCATAACGAAAGAAACTATATTCGCAACAACATATCATAGGTAAATTAGAAAACATTACAAGTCAACAAATAAAATACAAGTGTTAAGAATATATAAATAATTATTTTACTTATGCAACTAATCCATAACAATCATTAGAACACCTACAAATTATAACTAACTATTATTAAATTCAACTAAAATCACATTTGTAAGCTCAAAATTTAAAAAACATACCTTAAATAGAAGCTTCAATAGACTGATGAGCTGAAACTGCAAACACAAATTACACATAAAAAAAGTCAATAAAAATTGTTAACGTGCTATTAAAGTTTAAGACATAGTTTAAAAAAATAAAAATAGTGACATGCTTTTGAAGTTATCTTAGCAAATATTTCCAACCAATTATATTATACATGAATTAATTGAACAAAAATTATTTTGTCTTTTTTTTTGTTAGATTATAAAAGTCTAAACCATAACCACTACCTAAACAAAGACCAGTCTAAGACCTAACTGGCTGATTCACTATTTTACAAATTGACACTTCTGTTTTTCTTTGAATGGTAGGGCCAAACAATAGATTTATTGCTACATATGTCACTATCAAATAGTATGGTTTAGAAAATCTAAACATGCGTTGGGGGAAAAAAGGAAAACTAAACATGCATACGCAAGTATGCGCAATGGAGACTTTTATTAGAAAATCATATGAATTTGAATATTGAACGCAATTACATTTTATTCTATATCTTCATCTTTAGTTAGTACGACTCAAAAGGGACCACTAGTCCCCTCAACCAAAAAACGTGTCCTATATTAAAATAGCTTGCGGGTCAAATTGAATCAAATGCATACCTAAAATAACCTATAATGTTCTAATCTTATTGTTCTTCTTTGCTGAAATAAGCAACAATAGTACTGACACAATGAATTTACTAATTAGTCTTTATAGAATGATAATATATTAGTTAAATATTCAAACTTTTTATATCAATCAAATTAGAATAATGGGTGCACAAATATATATTACACACACACACACACACACACATATATATATATATATATATACGTGCGTGTTATAAAAATGGAACACAGTCATTATTTTAGTTAATTATTTATATATTAATCATGAGAAAATTTATAAATCCCTAACAAGTTACATTTTCATGTTATATTACCTCTATAAAATGGAACACAAATATATATATATATATACGTGCGTGTCATAAAAAGAAAAAAAAGTGCATCATAGAATATAATCAACACACACACACACACACACGTGGGTGTGATAACAAAAATAAGCAGATCGAACAACTTGAACAAAAAAGAAGGATGTTGAACTTACAGCTTAATTGATCAGTGCAATGCAGTGGGGGACCACGTTGCCCGTTGGTGATGCAATCTTGAGTGAGGAGGAGGAGGAAATTTGAGCCAACTTGATGGAGTGGGGACCAAAAGTGGAAGACAGTACAAAGACAAGGGAAGGGACAGGAGTGGGGATGGCAGTTGGAACAAATTAAAACAAAGATGTAGATTCGCTGATGAAGACGTGTGAGCGTGTGGGTGTGTTTTTTAGTGTGAAGATGGAAATGGAGGGATGGGGGGCAATGGATGAGAAAGGGAAAGTAGCTAGTTTAACTAAGGAGAGGAGTACTTGAATTATTAAAGTGGTAAAAAAGAGAAGGTATAGCACGCGGGAAGTGAAATAATTGAGAGATAAGGTTGGGCGGGGAGAATTGCTATTGGTGGAGATAGATTACACTATCCACTTGAAATTCTTTTTTAATTAATGGTCAAGTGTGGCACCTGCCAAGAGGCAGGCGGTACACTTGCCTCATCAGATGTGGCGCCTGGGCATGCCAGGCGCCAAAGCACCTAACCTATTAGGCGCCACAACTAGTCCCAAAATTTAAAAAAATTATAGAGGAAAACAAAAAACAAAAAATGGCAGTTGTGGCACTTGTTTAAAGAAGGGCCACAAAATGTGCGCCACATTTCACCATTTTTGTAGTAGTGTTTTTTATTTAATAAATTATTTATTTAAATTTGAAATTTTAAATTTGAATTACAGTTTATCTAACGTGCGGTAAATTGTGTAGATGAGCAGGGGAACGTGTCCACGAGAAGGCTGGACATGGCTGGTTTGAATAGCATGGATCGGATACTACGAGTTGTAGTGCCGTGGAATGATGGCACGGACCAGCCCATCGACAATAGGGATCACCTGTTCAACCGCTTCCTGAATGACTTGGGCTCGAATTGGATGTGGTTCCCCCTTCACTTCAGGACGTGGAGGCATGTTCCGAAGGGGCCGAAGGACCTAGCTTAGGAGGAGTTGGTGTAGGTAATTAATAGTATTTGATTAATATTTTTTGTAATTAATTCTATTTAATTAATATTTTTTAATAGGATTTTTGTAATTATTGATATTTAAATATTATTTTTGCAGCTGTGGTTTCCTGTTTGGGCCAACAGGAAGAGGTACCCCCTGGTGAAGATGGATGACGGCTGGAGGAATAGGAGGAATTGTCTCTTCCATAGTGTGGATAAGGATGGGATGATGCCTCTGGAGCAGCTAATCGAGAGCGTCCCAGACGGCATCCCGCTGAATGACTGGACAAGTTTCGTCCAGTTTAGGAGGGGCGTTGAGGGGCAGGTAATGTATTTATTAGATTATTTATATATAATTTTTTAATTGTTAATTATTAAATCATAATTTAAATTTAATTAATTTTAATTTAAAATTTATTAATTTTAAATGTTTTATATTGGTTTAATACATTTAATATTGTTTTTTTTCTAAGCGCTTTCTCATAGGAACATTAGGTGCCGTGGGCAACAGACGATCCACCACACAGCA
Organism: Inga oerstediana; assembly: GCA_963210345.1. NCBI lineage: Eukaryota > Viridiplantae > Streptophyta > Magnoliopsida > Fabales > Fabaceae > Inga > Inga oerstediana. Next base: position 30,945,619 of record OY723406.1, read on the forward strand.
GGATCGAAGACCTTTGCTATCACTTACAGCGAGCTGGTAACTTTTTATAATATCACTGACTTTTAATTGGTTATTTCATAATACTAATTGAATTTTGTAATTGTTTTAGGAGAGGAAAACACAACAGGAGAACCGTCAAACAGACTATGGGGAGTTGTACGCTATCACACATAGATACCGTGACGGGACTCTGACCTCTCAGGAGGCAGAGGCGGCCATTGTAAGTAATTTCATTATTATAATTCTTATAAAACCAACTTAGTAATTAAAAATTCTAATAAGTAATTGTTTCATAAAATAGCAGGAGCGGATGCAGCAGTCGCAGGCTGAGCTGCGAGAGACCCAGGCAGAGGAGTCACAGGGGTCAGTGGACTTGACGGCTCTTTTGAAGGTGGGTCTGGGTTAGGCTGAGCACCCCGGACGCGTGCGGGGGATGGGATAGGCGCTAGACCTAGCATGGTTTACGGTAGGAGTGCTGTCTCTAAGGCTGGCAGCTCTAGAGGGGTCAGAAGTCTGAGGGATGAATCTGTTGAGCAGCTACAGTCAGATTTGGAGCAGACATAGGCTGCAGTGGCTCAACAATAGCAGTAAATGCAACAGCTGCATCTGCAGCAGATGCAGTAGCTGGCTGATTTGACCTATGCTCAGCAGACGCAGTAGCGTGATATCATGAACAACATGCTCAAGCGGTCATGGAGTCGCCTGTTCCCGGACGAGCAACATCTACAAGTTCCCCCTGTCCCTCGGTACATCGTCCAGACTACTACTCCTCCTCCTCCTCCTGCTGCTAATGATGATGGTGTAGTTAACTCTGCCCAGCACCTCGATCCAGCAGCACCTGAGGGAGCACCAGATGATCAGCCCTCAACTACTTAGTTTAGGACATTTATTTTTTCTTATTGAAACATTTGTAAATAAATATATATAATTTTTTTTTATTTCAGAACTTAGATTCTTATTGTTTTTATCATAGTTATATTTATATTCTTAGACTGCGTTGTTGAATTTGTCAATTAATCGTAACAGTATTATTTATATTTCTAAATATATATATAATTTCTAAATATATATATTTGTAGTGGTTATATTATAAAATGGCTACAAATATAATAAAAATTATATTTGTAGTGGTTAATATGAAAAACCGCTACAAATATATCTATTAGTAGCGGTTAATATAAGAATCGCTACAAATGAAATTTTATTATATTTGTAGTGGTTTTATAATATAATTGCTACAAATATATATATATATATATATATATTTAGTTTTAGAAATAGAGTTCCTTATTTATAGCGATTAATGCAAAAACCGCTACAAATGTAAAGACATGTTCGCGGTAAAATTCAAAATTGAATTGTGACTATTTGTAGTAGTTATATAAATAACTGATTCAAATACTCAACTTTTCAATTTTGAATTTCCCCCCACTTTTTGCAAATTTGTAGCGGTTACTTATGTATAACTGCTACAAATATATATTAGTAGCAGTTTTTCTCATAACCGCTACAAGTTTAAAAGTAATTCTTCAATTTGATTTCCAATTGCTTGAAAATTAGTAGCGGTTTTATACATATAACCGCTATAAATGTTTAGCACCGCAACGGTTATTGTAGCGGTCATGAATCACTACAAAATATTAAACGTTGGAAATTTAGAATATAAGGTTCCAAGCACTCATCATTCTCTATTCACTCATCTTCTTTACTATACTTTCTTCTCTCTCACTAGTAGCTATGGATAAGTCATGGATCAGGTTGCCACACAATTCTCCAGAATATTTGTATGGATTAGACAATTTCTTGGAGTTCGCATTCACTCACGCCAGCTATAACGGCAAGATCGTCTGTCCGTGTCGGAGATGCAACTTCAATAAGTGGCATGCACGAAATGTTGTTAAGGAACATTTGCTTCTGAAGCCTTTCCCGGAGGACTATACATTCTGGGCAGTTTATGGTGAGAAGGCCGGCATTAGATATGATGACGCTTTCCTCGAAGTTCTCAAGTAGTCATTCAACAAGATGAAGATGATCCTATGAATGATGCTGTGCATGATGCATTTGGATTTCAAAGTGACAACTTCAACGAAGAAGTGCATGGTTCTGAGCCGGTGTTCATAAGGAATGAAGTTGCCTGGGATTTTTCAGCTTGATGGATGAAGCAGATCGTTCTTTATATCAAGGTTGTCAAAAATATTCTAAATTATCTTTGTTGATCAAATTGTATCATATCAAGTGCTTGTGTGGAATCACAGATAAGGGAATGTCGATGTTGCTTGAATTATTACAAGATGCATTCCCTGACGTTGAGATTCCCACAACATTCTACTAGGCCAAGAAGATTATCAACAGGTTGGGGTTGAACTATCAAAAGATTGATGCATGCCCCAATGATTGTATGTTGTATTGGGGAGACGATTCTAGCAGGGAGACTTGTAAGAGATGTCACACATCGAGGTACAAGACAATTCAGAAGGGGAAAAAGCAGAAGAAGAAACCTACTAATATTCTCAGGTATTTCCCTTTAAAACCTCACCTATAAAGATTATTTATGTCGTCTAAAACTGTGGAGCGCATGAGGTGGCATGTTGTTGATAAGAATGAAGACGGTAAATTAAGACATCCCCGAGATGCAGATGCTTGGAAAATGTTTGACAACAACTTTCCAGATTTCATGACTGACCTCATAAATGTTCGGCTTGTGTTGGCGACTGACGGTTTCAATCCTTTCAGGAATCTTAGCACAAGTTACAGTATTTGGCCGGTAGTCTTAGTTCCCTACAACTTACCCCCTGGATGTGTATGAAACAAAGCTCCTTCATTATGTCTATGATCATTCCAGGCAAAAAGGCACCGGGTAATGACATCGATGTGTATCTCCAATCGCTTATTGCGGAATTGCTTGACCTATGTAATGTCGGCATGGAGATGTACGACGATTACGGGAAGACGTTGTTCAACTTGCATGCAGCCTTGATGTGGACGATTAGTGAATTTCTTGGCCTTGGCACATTATCTGGTTGGAATGTGTATATTGGGTCGGTGTGTCTAACTTGCAATTTTGATTCTAACGCAGTGCGCGTTCCCCACAGCTGAAAGTGGTGCTTTATGGGGCATCGGAGGTTTCTCGATGGAAAGTATAAGTTCAGATTGTAATGGAATCGCTTCAATGGGAAACCAGAAAGAGGACCACCTCAGACTTTGTTCGGTACAGATATCTTATAGCAGCTTGAGCATGTTGACTTCGAGTTTGGAAAAAGCAACGATGCAGCGCAAACTAGCCAAGAGACGTGCAGGACTTCAGCGCCTCAGCAGTGGAAGAAGATAAGTATTTAATTCACTCTTCCATATTGGAGATCTAATTTACTTCGCCACAGTCTTGATGTCATGCACATTAAATAGAGGTTTGTGATAATGTGCTATATACGCTGCTTAACGAACCCGGCATGACAAAAGATCACCTTCAAGCAAGGAAATTTTGGCTAGAAAAGCATGACAAATTTTAGCCGGCAAAGTTTACCCTCATAAAATTGAACAAGGGAGTCTTCCTCGTGACGTTGAAAAAATTAAAAGTTCCTGATGGGTATTCAAGTAATATTTCTCACACTACTACATAATATAGATTCTGCAACCCTAAAAGACGTCCCTTTTTAAAATAGGGACACCTAAAACATAGGCGGTGGCATTTTTATAATTATGTGTAGGAACTGGGTAGCTTTAGATGTCCCAAATTGAATTTAGGACGTCTAAAGTTTAAAAAAAATTAATTTTTTTTACTTTAGACGTCACTTTAGCATCCTAAAGTCCCACTTAAGACCCCACTTTAGACGTCCCAAATTGAATTTGGGACGTCTAAAGTAAAAAAATGATTTAATTTTTTTTTTACACTTTACATGTCCTAAATTCCATTTGGGATGTCTAAAGTAGACTTTAGACATCCCAAATTCAATTTGAGACATCTAAAGTGATGTCCCAAATTCCAATATTTTTCCTTCGGTGTTTTCGCCATCATCCCCCCTCTCATCATGCCCTTCGGTGCCCCTATTTGCGATGGTAACTCTCTTTTTATCACTTCTCAAATCTTACATGCTTGTCTATTTATTATTATATAAGTTCCTCTCTTTTTTCATAATCAGATATGGTATAGTGCATCTGGGTAAAAAATGGATTTTTTGAATTTTAAAGTTTGACTAAAAGAAGTTTGAACAAAGCTAGCAAAGTGGTAGAAGTGTGGTGATGCAAAAAAAAGGAAATTCCGGAGCCAAAAAGAGAATGGAGAAAGCTAGCATTTATGTTCAACAAAACTATTGCAAAGGATTCTCGTCTGGAACTTGTGTTTGCTTTCGTAATTGAAAACATTAGCATCTATAGGAAATTTTAAATTCAAATGACTTTAGATGTCCCTTTTTTAAAAAAAGGGACATCTAAAGTGGAGACTTTAGACGTCCCAATTTTGAAATTGGGACGTCTAAAGTGGAGGACTTTAGACGTCCCAAATTGAGATTTGGGACGTCTAAAGTCCTCCCTTTAGATGTCCCATTTTTTCGGATGTATTTTATTAAAACATACTACGCCCCCCACATAGACGTCCCCAGTTTTTAAACACTAAAAGTGCCAAAATAGGGACGTTAAAACCCCTTTTTGTAGTAGTGTCGATGTGTTGACTTGCAGGATTGAAAGGTTGCTGGCCTGAAGAATCATGACTCACATGTTTTTATGCAACAGTTACTCCCTTTATGTACTTCCTCCCGATGTTTCCATCGTTTTGGTGGAACTTTGTTATTTCTTTCGAAAGTTGTGTTCTAAGGTTTTGATCGTTGAGGAGCTCGGTCAGCTATAATCCAAAATCATTCTTACACTTTATCATTTGGAGATGATCTTTCCTCTATCCTTTTTTACTGTGATGGTTCACCTTATAGTCCACCTCGTTTATGAAACAAAGCTCGCTGGCCCAGTATAATATCAATGGATGTATCCAATTGAGAGGTACTCATTTTAAATATGTGCTTCATTGTTAGTTCTTATGTTTGCTAGTCTTCCTTTTCAACATTTAGTATCAATTTTCTCTTCTTTACTTCGTAGGTTCCTTTTTTACTATGATGGTTTACCTTATAGTCCACCTCATTCATGAAACAAAGCTCGCTGGCCCAGTATAATATCAATGGATGTATCCAATTGAGAGGTACTCATTTTAAATATGTGCTTCATTGTTAGTTCTTATGTTTGCTAGTCATCCTTTTCAACATTTAGTATCAATTTTCTCTTCTTTACTTCGTAGGTTCCTTGGGAAATTAAAATCTTACGTAAGGAATAAGGCGTGGCCAGAAGGTTCTATAGCTGAAGGCTATATAGAGGATGAGGTGTTGTATTTTTTTCAAGGTACTTTGATGACCTTGAGACGGCTTTCAACCGCCTACCTCGTGTTGACGATTGTCCTGAACCTACGACAACATCAGGAGAATTTATCCCAAGTGTTGGTAAACTAGTTGGAGGATTTGAGAACTTCAAACTAACAGCAACTGAGAAGTTATAAGCACATAGACATGTCTTGATTAATTACACTCAAGTTGAACCTTTCATACAGTAAGAATTGTACACTCACATATTATTCTATATCTTTTGTAACATTTTTCACTTTCATTTCACTATCGCCTTTCCATTATTAATTGTAGGGAATTCAGAAGTGATGTTAAGCGTCAACTCAAGATCCATACACAAACATCCTTGAAAGTTGACAAAAAGGTCCACAGAGAATTCCCAACCTGGTTTGCGCGTAGAATACTAAATGACCACAACCCATACTCACCAGATTTCAGAGCTCTCCCAATCAGCCCTCTTGATCATGCAAAAAGGTTTACAGCATAAAATGTCAATGGTTTTAAGTTTTGCACGGTTTCATGAGATCAAGGATTGCAAACTCAAAATTCGGGTGTTTATGGCACATTTGGGACAAGGAGTTATACGAGCAGCAGTGACGCCAACATGCAGTTCAGAGGCGTACCTTACTATGGAAAGCTTCTTGATGTGGTCAAACTTAATTATCAAGGCTGTTTCACCGTGACGCTGTTCAAGTGTTTGTGAGCAAATACCACTAGTTCTCGGTGACTGACAACTAACGACTTAGGGATCACATCAGTCAATTTCTCACTGCCAATTCATACTGGTATTTCTCAAGATGATGAGCCGTATATACTTGCTTCAGAGGCACATCAAGTTTATTATGTTGAGGACGAGACACACAGGGATTGGCACATGGTTGTTCATTTAAAGCCACGAGACCTTTACGACAAGGGTGAAGGTGATAACATCACCTAAGAGAGTGAGCCATTTTAGCCAATCAATTTTGAAAACTACTTCCTTGAAGGCAATGATAATTTACCTCTATTGCAGTGTATTTTTTTAAGCCCACATCATTTAAATTAAATTTTTTAAATTTAATAATACATCATTAACAATAATTTTTCTACATAATTTCTGTAGGGATGGTGAGGATGAGTGATCAAATTTAAATTATGTTTTTGTCTTAAAAAAATTGGAAAACAATATTTAAAAATAAAATAAAATAATATTTGTAGCTGTTTTTTAACCGCTACAAAAATAAAAATAACCGTTACTAATTAAAAACCGCTACAAAATGGATACATTAACTGCTACAAATGCTACGTGGATCCCTATAAATACCCCTACCACAACTCATTTCAAACACTCCTCCATTTCTTTTCACCTTACCCTTCTTTCATTTTCTCTCATTTACAAATTTTTTTGTATGAGTTGAGGAGCTTAACAATACGATCAAATATGGGAACAAGTTTTTTAATGTTTTATTTCAATACTTCTTTCCTTCGCATAAAATTTATTCTCACCATTTTTTTCCAGATATTTCAGAACTTTATCATTTTCATCTTTTTTTCATATACAATTACATTGTAGTAGACAACATAATAATTTCTTATTACCTATGTATCCTTAATAATATTATCAATACATTTTTTATACTTATCCAACTAAATTAGATTATTCCTTTTAATTTATAAATGAGCTAAACTATTGATTAATAAGCAAATTAAATTAGCTAAAATACTAAAAAAAAATAAAATATTTAATTTAATATAAAAGACTAAAACAAATGATTGTATTTTTTTTAATTTTCTTAATTTTTGTAGCGGTTATTAAACCGCTACTAATTAACGCGCCTTTTTCAAACCGAAATTAATTTTTTGATGCGAATTTTGAATTTTGATGAAATTAGTAGCGGTTATAAAACCGCTACTAATTAAAGGAAATTGATATTAGTAGCGGTTCATAAACCGCTACAAAAGAGCAAAAAAGTTTCATTTTTCTTTTCCCGTCTTGAAAATTTTATTTTTGATATTTGTAGCTGTTATATAACCGCTACAAATATCCCAGAAAAAGTTTACGGCTATTGGTAATGTTGTTGCAGTTGGATTGAACCGTTGTAAATAAAGTAGCGGTTATTTTGCTTAAGTAGCGATTTTATATAACCGCTACAAATCCGCTTGCAACATATGATTTAGTAGTAGTTTTATAAACCGCTACTAATATTTCTTGTAGCGGTTAAAACTGCTACTAATAACCATTTTTAACCGCTACTAAATCATGTTTTTTTGTAGTGTCATGGAGTGATTAGTGTGTTCAACAGTCGCAACATTGCCTCCAGTTGTGGAAGCATAGGATCTGGAGGCAGGGATGGAGGTAGAGGAGGAGGAGGAGGATGAGGAAGCAGAGGTGGTGGATAGGGAGAGGAGAAGGATGAGGTGGAGGATGATGCTGAGAGCTTTTTAGAAATTCTTCCATACAACATTTCATCTAAGATTTAGAGAACAAAAAGAGGAGACGATGAAGAAAACATAGAAAAAACAAGTGAAAACAGGGAGTTTAAATAGATGTCTGGAACAAATGAAGGGTTGGAAAAGAACCATCATTGCATGCTTTGAAAGTTGAATGGGACGTAATGAAAGGGTACCAGGTTCTCTTAACAATCATTGGGTAATGGGGAGGGGGACCCAGAGTCAATTAGCGCAAGGAAGAAGAAAGGCTTCATAAGCTTTAATTTACGTTAATTAAGTTAGAGCCGTTAAGTATATTTGTTTTTTGGAACCACGGTAAAGCAATACTTTACGGTTATTAATTAATAACCATGAAGTATGAATATGTTTTTTTAACTTATTTTTTTAAAATTTTTAAAAAGTACAATAGTGGTGTTCAATCATTATCACCACCATTACTGCCTTCCTTCTCCTCCTCTTCATCCTCTTGATTCTTATCATCGAAGGAAGGAGATGAAGGGTTTGATTACAAGTCATATTCAACCTCATTGTGATGAAATATGAGGTTGAACTTCCTATTCAGCCTGTTGGCATATGCCGTGAGACGCCTTGTGTGGCGGTCAAGGGCCACCAACATCTACATCAAAGCCTCCATTTTAAGAGGAGGCAGAGGAAAAGGAGGACGTGGTGGTGGCGGCAGTGGCGCAGAGGAGCTCTCTGAGATGTTAACATAATGGAGAGAAGGAGGAGGCCTATAAAGAAAAGTAGCAAGAATCATAAGAAATAAGTGAGTTTAAATAGAAATCTAATGGATGTTATGAAAGGTTAAGACTTATGAAGGTCTGACGATGTTATGAAGGGTTAGGACTAACGAACTGGTACTTGGGGAAGCCAAATGGTTTGAAAGTGTTACATGACAGTTGTTTCTAAAGACCGTTATGTTTTGTCTTCACTGTTATAAGAGGTTGGAAGTCAAATTGTTTGTAAGCATTACATGACGGTTGTTTCAAAAGAACCGTCAATTTTGTCACTAAATAAATGATAATTATTAACTACAAGCATTATTTTTGTGTTTTCGTGAATTTTGCCATGCAATACATGATAGTGTGCATAATTTACTGTTACATTTCAGCGTTATATATCCTTTCACGACCTCTGCCTCAACATACATGACGTTTGTTAGATGTATCCGAAGTATTAGGTGTTATAAAGCCCGCATCTAAAGTAGTGGTTATTAATTTGAAGAAAAAAACTCAAAACCAATTTTCCTTTGATTTAATTGCATTTGCATGGCATTTAAATTACTTATGAATCAATAAAAGGCTCCTTGAAAAGAGAGAACAATCTTAGTTTTGCCTATAGACAATCCTTGATTAATTTTTAATTATGAACCCTAAGGCTAATGTACAAAAAGGTCCTCATTAGTGCTTCTCAGGATTCAAACTTGTGTTATTTTGCTTATGAAGTGAGGTCATTTTTCACCTCAACCAATAACTTGTTGGTTCACTAGACAATTCCATAAACTATTGGTAAAAGCTCTCTGACTAATGTAATGCCCCAACTTGTGATTAAGGGCTAATTATGATCTTAAGGATGTAATTGTTGCTAAACTCATTGTGAATGTGTGGTAAGCAATGTTTAAGCTTATATTCATGTTTAATGGTGATTTGGTAAAGGTTATGATAATCAGGGGCGAAATTGGAAATTCACTTACCAATTGGTCAGTTACCGAAGAGGCAACTCATTGGTAAATTGTAGATCAATGGTTGGGATTACATATCAAGAGATTATGAGAGAGTGATCCAATGCTTGCATGAACATGGAAGGAGTTGGGAGGAGGAGGAAGATCTTGACACTTGGCTTCATGTGAACCATAGATCAAGGTCAAAGTGTCAAAATTTACTTTTTCTCTTCCCTCTCTCATTTAGGACGTTGGGCAAGCAATTAGGGTTGAAATTTCATATCATCTTCTTTATCTCATCTCATCTCTCTCCTCTCCTTCATTTTCGTTCAACTAGAGAAGCAAAAGAGAAAGAAGAAGGCTTAAAGAAAGGTGAGAATTTGTCCATGAATGCTCAATTTACCTTCATTAATATTGTTCATAGTGTTGAGGGCTTCATGGCTATGGTTTTAGGTTTTTGAAAGGTGGTGTTTGAGAACTTGAGAAAAATTGAAAGTTGGAGAAACAAGGAAGTTGCTTTGGGAAGAAGAAGAGGTAAGAATTTAACACATTTTGAGCTAAGTTTTGTAACCATTGATCAAATTTTGAGAATTTCAAATTTTTGCCCTGATTTTCATATGATTTTGGTTTGGAAGAATTGCATTGTTTGATATGTTGGAATAGGTGTCATAGTGTGTCCTTGAGCATTTGAAATTGGTTTGGAATGTTGGTTTGTAATATGGTGGTTTGATTGAGTTCTTGGTAAGACATGTGGTGGTCATTGTGTAACATGTCAATGGAGGTTGAATTGGGTTGTTTTGATGATTTCAATAGATTCCTTGTGCAAATTTATGTGGGAATGGTATTTGATATGAATTTGGGAACCATTGGAAGCATTGGTGCAAAAATGGAAATGTTGTCCATTGAAAGTTTATTCTGGGCAGTCAGGTTGTCTGGATGTTTTGAATAGGCAAATGGTGTCTAAAAATTCTGAAACTTTCCATATTTAAATTTCACATTCCAAGCTTCAAAATGAACATAAATTTTGTGTCATTTCGTTTCTTGAGCTAAGAGCAATGACTGTCCAAAATTTGGGCTTAAAACTGGAATCTGTTTTGGAGAGGTGGTGAATTTCGTGTAATTCTGTACTTCTGTGGTGATTTTCGGTAATGGCCAATATTTTTCCTAGGAAGAGGACTTAAATAGCTTTCATTTGGCTTTGGGATCACCTTATTTTGATTTGTCTAGAATTAGTTATGATTTTTCAAAGTTCCCTTGGCTGCAGCCAGAAATTCTTGACTGCAATGCAAAACTTTTTGTGCACGTTTTGGCCGCAGCCAGAGAATTCCTGGCTGCTGCCAAAACCCTGTTTTCAGCACTTTGTAATTTTGAAAAGTAATTTCCAATCTAGTTTTTCCCAATCCTTCTAGATTTTCATTGAGCCTATTATAGTCACTTAAGGAACTCATGTGATAACCTATTTTAAGTGTTTGAAAGTGAGAATTGGGGGTAGAGAATTAATCCACCATCCTTGATTTTAGTTTATAGGATTTGACATCTGTCGACCTCGTGAGCCCACTGTGCCAGCAAACGTCAGGAAGGAACAAGGTAGTGACTTTTTCTTTTATACCATATATGATGCATTGTATGTGTGTTATATCATTGATTTGTGATGAATCGTATGCTGCAACATTTATGGATTTGTGTAAGCACCGCCATACCGAGAGTCCCTGAGTCGCTAACAACGGTTCGAGTTAGGACGGTGTGCCTTCCCAGCAGTAAAAGGGGATGAGGTTGGGGCGTGATATGTGTGATTATGTGAAAAGCCGAAAGGCTATTTGTGAAGGCCGACGGGCCGATTGTGAAAGCCGGATAGCTGTATGAGCTATAAGGCTATGTGTATGCACTGCCATGCCAACAGTCCCTGAGTCGCTAACAACGGTTCGGGTTAGGACGGTGTGCCTTCCCGGCAGTAAAAGGGGATGAGGGTGGAGTGTGATTTGTGCTGCCGATGTATGATGATTGCTTACATGCTGTGTGCTTATGTGTGGTATGAATAGATTGTTACTACTGGGATTCTCTTGAATCTCATTCTTTCCTTTGACTAACATTTCAGACAGGGCAAGTGGCTCCAAGGAGAAGCGGACTACTAGGAGCGGACGTTTGTTTTAGATATGTTGGTTATTCATCTTGGACAGGGTTCTGTAAATTATTTTTGGGTTGTAAATATTAGTGGAATACAGTTGTGTAATCCCCTATATGGGAATTGTAAACCTTCTAGTGAATGAATGGAACCCGGGGGTTGCTGGGATTGCTGTTAGATATTCTGATATGAATGAATGTAAATTAACTGCACAGGTGATTATATTCGATAATTGAACTTGAGACCGGAATAGGAAAGAAGTTTTGAAAATTTTGTAAAGTCCTTACTATAAAAGGGAGTTTTAAATGAGTTTTGAACTATTCGACGGTCTCTAAACCAATTTAATTAAGAGATATCGAATTATAATTACGCTAATTTAGACAGGGGGTTACAACTAATATAATTATTTTATCGGCCCTCAAATTGCTTTTCTTGATTGTTTTTCTGTAGGATTTGGGTTCAGCCCAATCAGTAATGATTACAATATTGTGAAACTTGTTTGTTCTGGACATTTCATTGTTCCAGGTGAAGTTTATTCTTTAAGGACGGGGTTATGGAGAAAACTTGAAGACGGGAACTTAGAGGGTGTATATGGTCTAAGCTGCGATGCTTTCCCTTGTAATGGAGCTATCTTTTGGATTGTATACAAGCAAGGTGTAGAGGGAGACATGGAAAGTGATGTAGCTTTGATAATGTCATTTGATATAGAAATGGAAGTGTTCACATTGATCCCATTTCCTACTACGACTTCTGCCTATGGACATTACGATACGCTTGCAATCTATGAGAACAAACTAGCTATATTTTTTCCCACTTACATTGAAAATTGTGAATCATATGGGATTGATCTGTGGGTGTTGGAGGAGTGTACAGATCCATCCTGGGAGAGATGGAGTTGGGCTAAAATATATACTAGCAGACCCAATCCATACAGGTTTTTCATTTATCCAGTGATTATTTGGAGAAATGAAATTGTTTGCATTGTGCACGCACCTGATTACGAAGGTGAAGAGGAGAATTATGAAGGAGAAGTTTTGTGCAATCTCGCTACTGATGAATTCAACTTGTTTGATATCCCAAAACGTATCTACAGTGCTGATATTTTGGAGTATGTAGAAAGCCTGGTACTACTTGACAACATCCATAATTGAAAAGTTCTAAAATTTAAATCAAATTTTTCTTGCCATATTTGGCCTTTTTGTAATTTCTGGTTGCTTAGTGTTATATAATTTAGTTGCAAGTTTGTGGATTATTTGGGACAAGCCAATCTGCTGGTGGTTTTATATATATTGAATGGCGTTGATCCACTCTTACGTTAAGTATTTACTCTACTTAAGTATATTCTTTTTTTGTGGGAATGCCACCACACACATATTAGTCCATATCACTGACTTCAAGTCGAGTTGGTTGTTGTTGTGTGTGTGTGTGTGTTTTCTGTTTGTTCTGAGTCATCTTTGTAAGAGAGACTCAATCTCCAATATTAGTAAATCAAATGGGACAATGCATGGAAGGAAGGTCAGCAGCTGAGTCCTGGGATTTGCCTGATTGGGGTCTTCTAAGGAAAATTGTGGGGTATGTGGCTCTTCTCTCATGATGGCATAATATTTTGATTCCAAAGTTTGATGGTTTTTTTTTTTTTTTTGAGAAGATGAAGGAAGAGCTCCAGAACAGTGAATTATCCAGAACTCCTATTATTATTTTCCGTTTTTTTTTTTGGTTGGGTTTAATGTTCATATCCTAGCTCCTAGGGATGATTTTTTAATGCACCATAGTTCTGACGTATAGTTAGTGGTGCACAACTTTGAGAACACAATGAAACTCAAAATCAGAACCACTTAGGCTACGGCTACTCTGCCTGATGGTTATGCCGTTAGCATTTATGACTGAAATGTGAACCAAAATCTTGACAGTAAACCAAAACAATACAAATTCTGGTGTGATCACTGATGCTGTTGCAAATTCATATTCCATACTCATGAAGCATGCATAATGGTATTGGAAGCCAAAAGAACAGAAACAACAGAGAGAGTATACTGTCACTTTTTTTTTTGTGGATACAGTATACTGTCACTTTAGAATAAAGAGAGCGGAAAAACCAAGTGAAACAGCCTTATATTCAGCAAATTACAAGTGGAGCGACTTCAAAAACTGACATGTCAATATTATTCATCATCGACTTCTAATGTTGCCACTAAATGGGGAATCTTTTAAACGCTCTTCATCCTCCATCAGAGAAAATTTACCCTCTTGCTTTGTTGATTCAAGTGCTTGAGATCATGTGACTAACAAGAAGGCGTAGTGCAGAAACAGAGTTCTAAAGAATTCGCCATTGGAATTTTCAATGAGATTGGGATAAAATGGGTATTAGAGTAATTGATTGAATATTTCCTCTTAGATTCCTATTATGGTTCAGCAAGGTGAAAATAAGTACAATGGTCACAAGTCTTATTTTATTAAGTAGAGTCATGAATCACATTACGGTAATATGAACAACTATTTTTTTAAATATATCGTTCATTCACCAATCACCACTATCACAATTCTACTGTGACGATAGGTAAAGTAAACAGAAGTTAAAATAAAATAAAAATTCTGCTCGATATGATAAAACAAAGGTATAAAAAGTTTATAAATGAAAATATTGAAAAAAAACAAGGAAAAATCTCTTTAAAAGATGGTTATATTATCCAAATTTTAAATTGATTCATTAAATTTAAAAAATCTTCAATAGGTTAGATTTCTTAAAATAGAATTTCAGAATTCAACAATTTTATTTTATTATCTCTCATTTGATTGTCTCTCCCACCCCATCCACCTAGCTCTGGGTTAATGATCGTACAAACTATACCCTAGTTTTTCTGGCTAATACAACCTATACCCTAGTCTTCCATAAAACTTGGACAGTTTTATGATATTTGTATTGACCCAAGTATTTAATGTTATTTGTAGGACTCTAATGATTTATAAAATCATTTTTCCTTTTCGCACAAAAAAAAATTCTATAATGATTTATACCTAACAGATGTAATTTAATTTTTTTACATTAACATTAATACATTTTAATTTTCTGATTCTCACATTCTTGCACCTAGTATTTATATGACGAATGCACCAGATATGAATTGTTTTTTTACAGGAATCCCTTATATGTAAGGACATGTTCTTTTCTATATTGAAATTTGAAATGGGGGAGGACAGGAAATGATTGATGGAAGGAGAGAGAGATAGTGATAAGGACAAAATCAAATGAGGGTAGTAAAATCCAAGGTACAAAAAACCGGATCGGATACTGAATCGGTTGAGATAGTGGTTTAAAGGTTAGTGGATCAGATTGGGGTCAATTCGGAGTCAAATTTGTTTTAATTAAAATAATATAATTTAATTAATAATAGGTATTTTTTCTAATAGAAAATAGGTATATTTGATTCTGAATATTTTCAATTACCTTTAAAATATTTTTATAAAAAATTTAACCTTGAAATGTGATTCTAGGTTAATGGAATATGTCACATGTTGAGAATTATATGTACTTATATATATTATATAATATTTGATTCAATTAGATTAGTTGAGATTACATTACATTAGTGACTCAAAAAGATCATATGTGATTAGATATTTTTTGGTTTTTAACGTTTAACCCAATTTCAAAATTTTAAAATATTTAAAAGTGTTTACCCAATCATTTATTCATTTTTAAAATTTTTTCACATATGTTTTATACTTAAGTGAAACTAAAATACCAAAGGAATATATATGGTTGAAAAAAAGCAATATATATAATTAATTCCTGATGGGAGATAGCCCCTATTTCGATGCCTAGAAAATAAAAACCAAGAAATAGTAACAAAGGAAATCGAGACATATGGAAACAAAACCAGGAAACTTTAATGCAATGTCAGATTAGCGTGTCATGTTCAAACCTACCATTTTTGCCTTTCAATTCAGACTTGGGTCTTTATCTCTCTTCTTTTCATATCTTTGCTTCTCCACCGTCACACTCTCACTCACAGCAATTTAGGGTTTCGGCATCGCAAATTTTCAGAGTATTTTCTCTTCAGCGGTAAGCTTTCTCCGTTCTTCCTCTGGTGCCCAAAAATTCAACAGCTTTCTTCCTCCAATAATCCTCTCACAATCTCATGTTTCCTTCTCTTCTTTCTGAGTCTCTTTCTTCTTCAGACCTCCTCCCTTACTTCTTCAGCTCATTCATGGAGAGATCTAGCTAGGTGTTGAAGTTTCTTTTTTTCCTTAGAAAATAACCCGGCCAACCCTCTTGACTCTTGGTTTTCTCGGGTTATGGCTGAGTTATCCCGGTCCAGACTGATTCGCGCCGGGTTGTTTTCCCCACAGTTCCAACATTGACCCAGACCGGACATCTGACCGAATCACCGATTTCCGGTCTGAACCGGCTGGTTTGGTATGGTTTTTTGTACATGGGTAAAATCAAATGAGGGTAGTATGATGAAATTATCAAATTTTGAAATTTCATTTCTTTGACATTTGACCTGATTTAAGATTTGTCAAATTTAATGACCTAATTTAGAATTTTGTGTGCCATTGCACAAGGATACTATCAAGTGGGGTTTGTGAGACTTAAATATATTCAGCCTTATTCCACAAGTGGAGAAACTATTTCCAGGATTTAAGCCTATGACCTCTTAAGATTTGTTTGGCATGAGAGAAATGGAGGGGATGACAATTTTTTATGAGTTGAATTTTAAAAAATTGAAGAAGTGTGGCTATAAAATTTTAATAAAAATAAGATATAAAATAAAAGAGTGAGAAAAATTAATTAAAAGCTTTCAACTCCACTTCTCTACTTTTGTTAAATCAAAGTCATAAAAATTTTCCCTCCCCTCTCTTCCTCTCCAATTCCCTCATACCAAATAGCCCCTTAGTCATATGGCGACAACCTTTACAGTTGTTCTTAGACTCACCCTCTTATTAAAGAAAACAGGCTAAAATATATGTTTGATCCTTTATATTTGCATTAAGTATCATTTTAGTTCCGTAAGTTTATAAAGTGCATTTTTAGTTCTAGGATCTTAACACCATTAGTTTTATTTAACCGAGAATGATAACTCATCAAATTTAAGTGATGACTATGTAATTAAATGCTAACAAAGCCTATTTTCATTTTTTTTAACATAATATATTTATATTTTTAATGGTGGAAATTAAAAATGATTTAAAATGAAAGCAACCCTTAATTTCTTGACTTCATCCTCGCTACCAACATCACATCCCAGAAATTTAAAATTCTATTACAGTATTACAGAGCTTCACAGGCTGTTGTATTTTTTTTCTCGACGAACGTAAGATTCTGTCCATTTCCCCACCTCAAGTGCTCCTGAATTTGTACACACAGATAAAACTGAAACAATTGTGATTTCATTTATAAACAAACTCCCATAACCTGCATTTCCCTAAACAATGAAATCTAATTTCAGAGTTTTGTGGAACACATTTCTTGCAGACTTGACTCCTTCGTTACAGCAACAATACATGTGAACATCGTATTCTTTATATGAAGATTATGATCAAGTCCGAAGTGTAAGGCTCACACAGGACTTGAGGCACAGATGGGAAAGTGAATTTATTAGGCAAACCTCCATAATTCAGCATAGTTCGGTAGAAACATGGCCTTTGCTTTAGTTGCCCTGTAATTTAAATAGATATATGTTCCTTACGGGGACGAGGTGGAGTCGCAGTGGCAACTGGCAAGGATGAAATGTACAAATTTAGAGTTGCTTTCATTTAAAATCATTTTTAATTTTCAAAAATAAAAATATCAAAACATTATGTGAAAGGAATAAAAATAAAAATGCAAACATAATTTGTTAGTGTTTAATTTTTCGGTCATCAATTTAACTTGATGAGTCATCTTTCCATTAAATAAGACTAACGGTGTTAAGATCCTAGGATTGAAACTGCATTTTATAAAATTAAGGGACTAAAATGATACTTGATGCAAACATAAAGGATCAAATATATACTTTAGAAAAAATAAAAGAAAAATACAAAAATTTTTTAGGATAAGATAATTTCTTATTTTCTAGACAAAGCTAGATTTGAAACCAAAAAATTGAAATACATATATTTAATTTTAAGTGAAATTAAAAATATCATGTTTAATAGATATTATTATAATTATTTTCTTGCCTTCAATAATATTATATTTTTTTGGGAAAATTCCTAAAAAAATACAAACAAAATCGACAAAGGACAAAATGGTGAGGTGAAATACTAAAATCACAAATAAGACCATCAGTAGGAATTTGGGATTTGAAATTGTAAGCAAAAGATGAAAATGCCCTGAGTGAAGTGACAGGCTATAGTCTTGTTTCCAGAGGGCTACTCCAACCACGGGGAGAATATTGCCAACGCTGTTCCTGCCACCATCATCAATTTGGTCTAGCAACATTATCGCGATCTCTTACACGGCGTCGCCGAGATTGATGCCAATAATGGTTCCGATTCCCACCTTCCCTTACTTTCCCTCTAATGTTGAGCCCTCCTCCAATTGGAGCTCCACTAATCAACTTTCATTCAAATTGAAGCCACCCAAGAATGCTAACATTGACAAAAAGAAGGGCATGTCCTGGATTGAGGAAGAACGTGGCAAAGAAGAAAGTGAAGTCGTTATTTTAGAAAATGATGTTGTTAATAAAGAGTGAGGTGTTGTTATTGGCTTCCCCAACTTGTTAATTTGACACTTTTTACATTAATGACTTGACTTGTTTAACAACTTCGAATGGAAAAGTGTCAAATTAACAAGTTGGGGAGGCCAATAGCTATTCCTCTCTCTCTCTCTCTCTCTCTCTCTCTATTAACAACACTATCTTCTACGTTAACAATTTGATTTTTTTGTTTACAACTTCATAGGGAAAAGTGTCAAATTGACAAGTTGGGGAGGCCAATAACTACACCTCACTCTTTATTAATATATCTTCTACATTAACGACTTCACTTTCTTCTTTAATAACTTTGTATGGAAAAGTGCTAAATTAACAAGTTGGGGAGGCCAATAACAACACCTCACTCTTTATTAACAACACCATCTTCTACATTAATGACTTCACTTTTTTGTTTAACAACTTCGTAGGAAAAAATGCCAAATTAACAAGTTGGAGAGGCTAATAACAACACCTCACTCTTTATTCATAACACAATCTTCTACATTAATGACTTTACTTTCTAGTTTAACGACTTCGTAGGGAAAAGTGCTAAAATTAACAAGTTGGGGAGACCAATAACAATACCTCACTCTTTATTAACAACACCATCTTCTACATTAATGACTTCACCTTCTTTTTTTAACAATTTCATATGGAAAAGTGTCAAATTAACAAGTTGGGGAGGCCAATAACAACACCTCACTCTTTATTAACAATACCACCTTCTACATTAACGACTTTACTTTCTTCTTTATCACGTTTTTCCTTAGTCCAGTTGTGCCCTTCATTTTGTCAATGTCAGCATTCTTGGGAAGCTTCGATTTGAACAAAATTTGACTAGTGGAGTTCCAATCAGAGGAGGAGGACTCAGCATCAGAGGGAAAGTTAATGAAGTCGGGAATCGAGACTATCACCAGCTTTAATCTTAGCGACGTTGTATAGGAGATCGCGATAATGTTGCCAGACCAAATCAATAGTAGTGGTAGGGACGGCGTCAGAAAAATTCTCCCCGTGGTTGGGGTAACCCTTTGGAAATAGAAGTATAGCTTGTCACTCACTCAAGGTATTCTTATCTTTTGCTCACAATTATAGATCCCAAATTCCTACTAATGGTTAGATTTGGGATTTTAGTAATTCACCACACCATTTTGTCCTTTGTCAATTTTATTTGTATTTTTCTGAAATTTTCCCTAATTTTTTTGCTAGAACTATAACATTACAATTACTCCTATATTAGTACTACGAGTAGTAGTAGTATAATAAAATAAAGCTACCATACAACAAGTCACTAACTATGAATTGAAAAAAAAAAAAACCAAGCCACTAGTCTCACTCTAGCTCAAGTGCCACCAGTCTTGCACAAGCCTCCGTCTCTCTATCTCTTGCTCTCAGTCTCTCATTCATAGTCAGTGATCACCGTCTCTATCTCGGTCTCTACTTCATCCCTCTGCTACTCATCGTCACTTCATTGGAGCGGACAATAATGGAGAACGACATGCCAATTTTTCCCGAAGAAATCATCACAAGTATTCTAGTACGACTTCCGGTAAAATCCCTAATCCAATTTCAATGTGTTTGTAAAGATTGGAAGAATAAGTTTAGAACCCCATCCTTCATTGCCGAACACCTCCACCATTCTACTTGGCAAAAACCTTTACCTATTGTCGGTAGTAATATCTCGGAAGGTACTCTTTAGCACTTATGTTTGCTCAATCATGAGATGCAAGTCTTTGAATTTCAGAACACACATATCATTGATTCCTTAATGTCGGGGTGGGTTTATTCCAGTAATGGCTTGTGATAAGTAAAATATTTGTATATTTATTTTCTTTACATGATTATTTTTTGGATAATATTTGAGCTTAATTTAATGAATATGGGTGTAATTGATGAATAAATAAAGATTTTGGCATAAAATAGAAGTTATTGAAAAATACTAAATTTTAACCTTATTTCAATTTTTAAGCAGTATCTGAAGCTCTAGATGTCAGATTGGGATGTTCTTTATATGGATAAAAAGCTAAGAAAAATCTCTATAACTTTTATGTTGAGGTTAAAACCCAAATCTATCTTCAAGAGTTTCGAATTTTGCTTAGAAGTTGAGAACATGGATTTGTCTAAGTCTGACCTTCGCCCACTAATTTAACCATAACTTGAGATGCAAATGTTGAAATAAGAAGCTCTCACATTCATTTTCAAGCTAAGATCCAGATTTACAACTTTCATGAAGATAAAAATGTGAGAATCCATCGTGTTGACTTTCAAAATGTGGCTGCAAACGAGAAGCGTAGTTGCCATAAGGTTAACATTGGTGGCTTAAAGTCAAGATTCATACTTAACAAGTATAAATCTTTGCACCCCATTCATCTACAAATAGAGGAGTGGAAAACACAAGGAGGAGGACAATTTTAGAGTTTAATTTTATGCATTGTATTGTTTCTTGCATGCCTCCTTCCTGGAAGGCCTATATAGACTTCCTTTATGGAAGGTATAAGTTGCTACCTACCTGAAAGGTTTTACCTCTGATAAGGAAGGCTAGATTTTTCCATTTCCATGCATCTTATAGTTGTATCTTTATATTTTAGAATTTAATAATTAAGTTTTATGTAATGCTTATGAAGTTTTCAATTTATTTTGGCTTTGTTTTTAATTTCATCATGTGCTAAATTTTCATTTTCCTAAGGTGATGATGTAGCTTACTAATGATTGATTGAATCTTAACTTATTAAATGTAGTTTTAATTTTTTCTTCATGATTGAGTTTTGATTATTATTCTTAATGCTTTCAATTGATTGACCATCTTTTGAAGGATTTCAATATGTATGTTGATACCGGAAAGAGATGCGTGTGTGTAGATCCTATAATTAAAACCATAACTTGCATATGAAATAGGAATATATTCATATGGGTTGTGTAGTGTTAATGAGTTCTATAAATCTTAATGCATGATTAATTGTTTTAATTCATATGGGGATATATTAGATTAGCAATTAATTATAGAATTGCTTGACCTTGGAAGAAATTAGTAATTAAATTAGGAAAACTCAGCTATATATCAATCATGTGGAACAAATTGAACTAAAATAGATATGTGATTCAATCCAAAATTTGCTAAGTGAAATATAATCCCTAGGCCCTTTTCTCATAGTTGTTTTCATATCAATTGTATTCATATTTAATCATTTTTAAATTTTGTAACCTCAACCACCAACTAATCGATCGACTAAATAGAATTAAGATTACCAATTTTAGTACCTAATGATCAATTCTCGTGGAAACGATACTCTACTCACCTCTACATTACTTATTTACGATAGTGTGTTGGAAATTGTGCCCAAAGGACCAATCATTATGCTTTGAACATTATTAATTTAATGAAATTTCTCCATTTTGTTATCATATTATTTGCATGTTAAATGTGATAATTGTATCCTTGGATAAATCATAAAGATTATCCTAAAATGTCCCTGGTCGGTCATCTATGCGGGAGCAAAGATGAAACAAGACCAGTATGACTTTGATAAGATATGGAGATACAAATCAAAGTCTTAGGCACTTGTAAGAGTATAAGGTGCTAGACTGACCCACTATGAGAAAGCTATATGGATCAAGTCACACTACAAAAAAAACGTGATTTAGTAGCGGTTAAAAATGGGTATTCATAGCGGTTCTAACCGCTACAAACTAGGTTAGTAGCGGTTACCCAAACCACTACTAAATCGTACGTTGCAAGCGGTTTTGTAGCGGTTTTATAAAACCGCTACTCAATCAAAAATAACCGCTACAAACTTTGTAGCGGTTTATAGTAACCGCTACAACACCCAGAGATATTTGTAGCGGTTATATAACCGCTACAAATATAAAAAAATTTATTGAGAGCTTTAAAAAAGAATTTTTTTTTGTAGCGGTTTACTAACCGCTACAAATATAAAAAATTGAAAATTTGTTAAAAATGACATTTTTTATTTGTAGCGGTTAAGAACCGCTACTAATTTTGAATTTCATGAAATTAGTAGCGGTTTTAAAAACCGCTACTAATTTCATGAAATTCAAAATTGGCGCCAAAAAATTTAAATTTAACTCTAAAAAGGCGCGTTATTTAGTAGCGGTTTAATAACCGCTACAAATATTTAAAATTTTTTTTTAAAAAATATACGTTGATTTTTTTCTGTTTTTTCAATATTATATTAAATAGTTTAATTTGTTATTATTTTATCTATTTCAATTAGTTTATTATTCAATAGTTTAACTTATTAATAAATTAAAAAGAAAAAATGTAATTGAATATGATTAGTATAAAATTTATATTAATAATATTATTGAGGATAGTTAGGTAATAAGGAATTATTATGTTTTATAATATAATGTAATTGTATATGAAAAATAGATGAAAATGAGATAGAGTTATGATATATCTAGAAAAAAAATGGTTAGAATAAATTTTATAGAAAGGAAAGAAGTATTCTAAAAAAAATTGAAAATCTTGTTACCATATTTGATCGTATTATTCAGCTCCTCTATTCATACGAAAGAAGTTGTAAATGAGAGGAAATGAAAGAAGGGTAAGGTGAAAAGAAATTGGGGAGTGTTTGAAATGAGTTGTGATAAGGGTATTTATAGGGATTCACGTATTATTTGTAGCGGTTAATGTAGCGGTTATTAATTAGTAGCGGTTATTTATATTTTTGTAGCGGTTTAATTATTTGTAGCGGTTAATGTAGCGGTTATTATTTAGTAGCGGTTATTTATATTTTTGTAGCGGTTTAATAACCGCTACAAATATTATTTTAATTGTAGCGGTTAACTTTTTTTCATTTTAACACAAGGCGGGCGGTTGAAAGCCGTCTCAAGATCATCAAAATACATTGAGCAAAAATATAGCACATCATCCCCTATATAGCCTTCAGCTATAGAACCTTCTGGCCACGCCTTATTCCTCACGTAAGATTTTAATTTCCCAAGGAACCTACGAAGTACATAAGAGAAAATTGATATAAAATGATGAAAAGGACGACTAGCAAACATAAATACGGACAATAAATGAAAGCACATATTTGAAATGAGTACCTCTCAATCGGATACATCCAACGATATTGTACTGGTCCAGCGAGCTTTGTTTCATGAACGAGGTGGACTGTGAGATGAACCATCACAGTAAAAAAGGACGGAGGAAAGATCATCTCCAAGTGACAAAGCGTAAGAATGATTTTCGACTGCAGCTGATCGAGTTCCTCAACGATCAAAACCTTAGAACACAACTTCCGAAAGAAAGAACAAAGTTCCACCAAAATGATGGAAACATCGGGAGGAAGTGTATTCTTTATAGCCAGAGGGAGTAACTGCTGCATAAGAACATGTGAGTCGTGACTCTTCAGGCCAGCAACCTTTCGAGCCTGCAAGTCGACACATCGAGAAATGTTGCTTGAATACCCATCAGGAACTTTTAATTTCTTCAACGTCGCGAGGAACACATCCTTGTTCGGTTTTGTGAGGGTAAACTTTGCCGGTGTAAATTTGTCATGCTCATCTGGCCAAGCGTCTTCACGAACTCCCATGTCGCGTAAATCTTTCCTAGCTTGAAGGTGATCTTTTGTCTTGCCGGGTTCGTTAAGCAACGTATACAGCACATTGTCACAAACATTCTTTTCAATGTGCATTACATCAAGACTGTGGCGAAGTAAATTAGATCTCCAATATGGAAGCGTGAAGAAAATACTTATCTTCTTCCACTGCTGAGGCGCCGAAGTCCTGCGCGTCTTTTAGCGAGTTTGTGCTGAATCGTCGCTTTTTCCAAACTCGAAGTCAACATGCTCAAGCTACTGTAAGATATCTGTATCGGACAAAGTCTGAGGTGGTCCTCTTTTCTCTGGTTTCCCATTGAAGCGATTCCGTTGCAATCTGAACTTATGCGTTCCATCGAGAAACCTCTGATGCCCCATAAAGCACCACTTTCGGCTGTGGGGAAGGCGCAATGCGTCAGAGTCGAAATTGCAAGCTGGACACGCCGACCCAGTATGCACATTCCAACCAGATAATGTGACAAGGCCAGGAAAGTCACTGATCGTCCACATCAAGGCTGCACGCATGTTGAACAAAGTCTTGCTGTGAGCGTCGTACGTCTCCAAGCCGACATTCCACAGGTCAAGCAATTCCGCAATAAGCGGTTGGAGATACACATCGATGTCATTGCCCGGTGCCTTTTTGCCTGGAATGATCATAGACATAATGAAAGAGCTTTGTTTCATACACATCCAGGGGGTAAGTTGTAGGGAACTAAGACTACCAGCCAAATGCTGTAACTTGTGCTAAGATTCCTGAAAGGATTGAAACCGTCGGTCGCCAACGCAAGCCGAACATTTCTGGGGTCAGTCGCAAAATCTGGAAAGTCGTTGTCAAACGATTTCCAAGCAGCTGCATCCCGCGGATGTCTTAATTTACCGTCTTCGTTTTTATCAACGGTATGCCACCTCATGTGCTCAGCAGTTTTAGACGACATAAATAATCTTTATAGATGGGGTTTCAAAGGGAAGTACCTGAGAATCTTTGCAGGTTTCTTTTTCTACTTTTTCCCCTTCCGAATTGTCTTGTACCTCGATATGTGACATCTCTTACACGTCTCCCTGCTGGAATCGTCTCCCCAATACAGCATACAATCATTTGGGCACGCATCAATCTTTTGATAATTCAACCCCAACCTGTTGATAATCTTCTTGGCCTCGTAGAAGGTTGTGGGAATCTCGGCGTCGGGGAATGCATCTTGTAATAAGTCGAGCAACATCGACATTCCCTTATCTGTGATCCCACACAAGCACTTGATATGATACAATTTGATCAAGAAAGATAATTTAGAATATTTGTGACAACCTTGATATAAAGGACGGTCTGCCTCATCCATCAAGCTGAAAAAATCCCGAGCTGCTTCATTCCCCATAAAAGCCGGCTCAGAGCCGTGCACTTCTTCGTTGAAGTTGTCGCTTTGAAATCCAAACGCATCACGCACAGCATCATTCACAGGATCATCTTCATCTACTTGAACGCCTACTTGAGAACTTCGAGGAAGAGCCTCGTCATATCTAATGCCGGCCTTCTCACCATAAACTGCCCAGAACGTATAGTCCTCAGGGAAAGGCTTCACAAGCAAATGTTCCTTCACAACATTTCATGTATGCCACTTCTTGAACTTGCATTTCTGACACGGACAGACGATCTTGCCGTTACAGCTGGCATGAGTGAATGCGAAATCTAAGAAACTGTTTAATCCGTACAAATATTCAGGAGAATTGCGCGGCAACCTTATCCATGATTTATCCATAGCTACAAGTGAGAGAGAAGAAAGTATAGAGAAGAAGATGAGTGAGAAGATAATGATGAATGCCTAGAACCTTATATTCTTAAAATCCAACGTTTATAATTTTGTAGCGGTTATTAAACCGCTACACCAACCGCTACAAAAATTCCAACGTTTATAATTTTGTAGCGGTTATATATATAAAACCGCTACTAATATTCAAGCCGTTAATTGGTGGGAAATTCAAAATGTACTTGTTGAGTATTAGTAGCGGTTATATATATAAAACCGCTACTAATGTTCAACGTATTAGTAGCGGTTATATATATTAAACTGCTACTAATATTAAAGCCGTTGGACATTAAATATAAAAATAATTTTCTAATTTGTAGCGGTTATACATAACATAACCGCTACAAATGTGCACAAAGGCGGCAAATTTCAAAATTCAAATGATTTGAGTGTTTGTAGCAGTTATTAGTGTATAACCACTACAAACATATATATTTGTAGCGGTTTCTGAAGGTAAACCGATACAAATATATATGTAAATTTGTAGCGGTTATGAGTTTATAACCGCTACAAATATATATCTAATTTATTTTTTTTAAATTTAGATATAAATCATTCATAAATTATTTCAACGTGATCTAATAATATAAATATAATTATATAAAACACAATAAGAAAATTCTGAAATAAAATCTCATATAAATATTTACAAATGTTTAAATAAAAGAAAATGTCCTAAACTAAGGAGCTGGGGGCTGATCCTCTGGTGCTCCCTCAGGTGGGGCTCCCTCAGATGCCGCTGGATCGGGCCGCTGCGCAGACTGAACCGCACCATCGTCATCAGCAGGAGGAGGAGCTGTAGCAGGAGGAGTAGTACTCGGAACGACGTAGCGAGGGACAGGGGGAACCGCTGGATGCTGCTCGTTCGGGAACAGACAACTCCATGCTCCCTCGAGCATGGTGTTCGCGATCTTATGCCACTGCGTCTGCTGAGCGTACATCATATCTGCATGCATCTGCAGCTACTACTGCTGCTGCACCTGCATCTGCTGTTGCGTCTGCTCCAAATCTGACTACAGCTGGTCAATAGACTCGTCCCTCCGACGTCTGACCCCTCTAGAGCTGCCAGCCTCAGAGGCGGCGCTCCTGCCGTAGACCATGCTGGGTCTGGCGCCTATCCCCATACCCCGCACGCGTCCGGGGTGCTCAGCCTGAGCCAGACCCGCCTTCAAAGGAGCCGTCGGGTCCACTGACCCCTGTGACTCCTCAGGCTGAGTCTGTCGCAGGTCAGCCTGCGACTGCTACATCCGCTCCTGCCATTTTATGAAACAATTAATAATTACCATTTTCATTATTAACTTGGTTTTATAAAAAATATAATAATAAAATAACTTACAATGGCCGCCTCTGCCTGCTGAGAGGTCGCAGTCCCGTCACGGTGTCTGTGTGTGATGTTGTACAGCTCCGCATAGTCCGTCTGACGGTTCTCCTGCTGTGCCTTCGTCTCCTGAAACAATTACAAAACAATTAGTATTATGACAGAATCAGCTAAAAGTAAGTGAAGCACTTGAAAAGTTACCAGCTCGCTGTAGGTCATAGCAAAGGTCTTCGATCCTGCTATGTGGTGGATCATCTGCTACGCCCGGATCTCGGTGTTCCTCTGAGAAAGCTCCTGGAAAAACAAATAATTAAATGTATTATAATTTAAAATTAAATACAAATTAAATTGAAATTATAATTTAATATTTAACAATTACAAAATTATATATCAAAAATATAATAAATACATTATCTACGCCTGAGGGTTCGTCCTGAACTGGATGAAACGCGCTCAGTCGTTCGGCGGCATGCCGTCCGGGATGCTCTCCTGCAGCTGCTCCAGAGGCATCGTACCATCCCCATCCACCCTGTGGAAGAGACGGTTCCTCCTGTTCCTCCAGGCGTCGCCCATCTTCACGAGGGCGTACCTCTTCCGGTTGGCCCGGACGGCAAACCGCAGCTGAAAAAAATACATTTAAATATCAATAATTATAAAAACCATAATTTAAAAAAAATAATTAAATATAATTAATTAAAAAAAATATTAATTAAATAGTTTTAATTACTTGAACCACCTCCTCCCAAGCCTGGTCCTTCGGCCCCTTCGGAATGTGCCTCCACGTCGGGAAGTGAAGGGGGAACCGCATCCAATTCGCTCCCAGGTCGCTCAGGAAGCGGTTGAGCAGGTGACCCCCATTGTGGATCGGCTGGTCAGTGCCCTCATTCCATGGCACTATAACTCGCAGGGACCGGTCCATGCTGTTCAGACCGGCCACATCCAGCCTACTCGTCTACACGTTCCCCTGCTCATCTGCACAGTTGACCGCACGTTAGATAAATTATAATTCAAAGTTAACATTTCTAATTTAAATAAATAATTTACTAAATTAAAAAATTAATTTACCTTCGACTTGCACCTCAAACCCAGTGGACCGCGAAGACGACCCTCGTGGGTTGTTTTGCTCCCGAGCGTCCTCCTCATCGAGGAACCGCTCCATCTCCCTGAACCCCATCGGGATCTCGAACTCCTCCTCGTTGAGGAAGTCCTCAACGCTAATCTCTGGCCTCTCCACCTCAGGCACCTCTGCTGCGGTCATCGCCTGTGGGATCGTCTGCGGTGCGTGTGGGGGGATGGGCTGAGATGCCGCGGTAGCCCTGCCTGCGCGCTGCCCCCTCCCTCTACCCCCTGCTCGGCTGCTGCCACCCCGTAAAGTCGGTCTGGGGACCTCAGGGGCCTTCCCCTTATCCTGTCCTGAAGCCATATCAACTGTACAAATTAAAAAAAAAATTAGTCCATTATTATGCAAAAATATAATAAAAATACAAATATAAATAAAAATACGTGTTATATACGTACCTCAAGTGCGAATACTGCGGAATACTGACCAAAAACTCCTATAGAGACGTCTGAATGCTCAAATCTTGAAGAAATCACTCAGAGAAACCTCAGGAAACAAAATGAGCAAAAGGAGAAATGAAGGAGGTGGGGGTTTAAATAGGCCAGATATTAGTAGTGGTTATTAAAATAACCGCTACTCTACCCGCTACAAATAATTAAATTTGTAGCGGTTCTACAATAACCGCTACAAATCTTCACAACGTTTGAAATTCTGTAGCAGTTATTGCCCAAAACCGTTACAAATTTGGAGTCTCTTGAAATTCTGTAGCGGTTTTTGCCCAAAACCGCTACAAAATTCTGACCTTTCGTATTTTGTAGCGGTTTATGTGCATTAACCGCTACAAAATAACCGCTACAAGTTTTGGCGGGAATTTCACGCCAAATTTGTAGCGGTTTTTTGTAGGAAACCGCTACAAATAATCTTGCCGCTACAAATTTGTAGCGGTTTAGGTAAAAACCGCTACAAATACTATAATTTGTAGCGGTTTAATATAACCGCTACAAGTGCACCGCTACAAAATACCTTTTTTTTTGTAGTGTCATAAGCTTTTCTCATGTATAACCATGTCACAATGCCTTTAGACATGAGGTTATCATGGATTCCTACATGAGAGGTTCTAAGCTTTGAACTAGTCAAAAGTCACTTTTGACTGGGTGACGATAAAGGCTACGATCGGGCTTGGTGGTTTTTCATGCAAAGGAATATGAATGATCAAGAGGAAATTTGTCCCTCACATTAGTAGAGAGATATTACTGGGCCTCTCGATGAGTGAGTCTGAGAAATGTATGGTCATACTACGATGGAAAGGAGTTTCCATTTCTATTGTCAGGCTACTCAGGAATCAAGAAAGTAATGGTCAGGAACAAGAGGATGATATTATCCACGCCTTATCCTTGACTGATATATCGTGTGACAAAAGGGATGTGACATGGTTGTATGACAGGTTGCATCGTGTTAACGATCCTCATATGAATTGGGTAGTTATAATGTCTTGTTAGAGGCTGCTTGTGACTTATGGGTTAGTACAGTTATTGGCCCACTGCCAACTTCATATGGGCCTACAGGGTCGTACACAAGAATGACCCAACACGAGATAATATTTAATTTAGGGTGAACGAATTTTATATATATATATATAATATAAAAGTCTTTAATAATATTATATAGATATATATTTTCGAAATACATATCTTGTGTGTGTGTGTGTGTGTGTGTGTGTGTGTCTATATATATTATATGATATTATTATATTGTGTTAGTTTTAAATTTAATCTATTAAGATATATTAAATTTAATAACTAACATGATAGAGATTTAGTATCTCAGATTTAATTTATGAAGATAACTTAAATCTAATTGCTCTTTATTTGGATTAAATAAATAGGTGAAATTAAAACTGTTGGACAGATTTAATTTAAAATGAATTTATTTAATTAGCTCATCAAAATAATTAATTGTTAATTAATTTCAAAATTAATGAAGATTAATTTTGAAATTTGAATATAGCCCTCATAGGTTATAAACTTGATAGAGCAGATGTACTCATACACGCATGAGAAATCAAAGCCACAAGGGAAACCCTAGGAGACATTAGAGGCGCTAGAACGCAGTCTGTGTTGGAGAGCATTCGTGTGGATACCGGTAGAGGGAGCGGACTTGACGTGTTAGCTCCTAGAGATCGAAAACCCTGAATTGAAAAAGGTACGAATCCTTCTAACTTGGTTTAAATGCTATTGATAGATCCTTGAATAAGATCGGCGAAATTTCTTTAAAATTCTTCTGATGTGCCTGCCGATCCTAAGACAATGTACACTTGCACTTTTTAATAAATCATTTACACGTAAAACAGCTTGCTCTATTTGAAACTCGGGTAATTCTCAAGATTGCCTTTAGTTGTGGAATCCAGCTATTAGAGTGGTCAGAAAAGTGCAAAAATCTCTTAACAATTATGAGTATGAGTGTTTTTCTATAGGATTTTGATTCAGCCAATCATTAATGATTGCAAGATTGTGAAATTTTTTCTTCCTGGATATTTCGTTGTTCGAGCGGAAGTTTATTCGTTAAGGATGGGATTATGGAGAAAAGTCTCCTTGATTTGATAGTTTCATTTGATATAGTAAGGGAAGTATTAAGATTGATACCATTTCCTACTATGACTTCTACCGATGGATGTTACAATACGCTTGCTAGCTTTGAGAACAAACTAACTTTATTTTTTTCCAGTGACATTTAAAATTCTGAATCATATGTGATTGATTTGTGGGTGTTGGAGGAGTGTACAGATCCATCCCGGGAGAGATGGAGTTGGGCTAAAATATATACTAGTCGACCCAATCCACACCGCTTTATCATTTGTCCTGAGATTATATGGAGAAATGAAATTGTTTGCTTAGTGGAAGCATTGCCTAAATACCAAATCGAAGGTGAAGAGGAGAATTATGAAGGAAAAGTTGTTTTGTGTAATCTCACTACTGATGAATTCAACTTGTTTGATATCCCACAATGTAACTATAGTCTTGAGATTTTGGAATATGTGGAAAGCCTGGTACTACTTGGCAACATCCATATTTAAAAAATGCTAATATTTAATAACATATGTTTCTTTCCATATTTGACCATTTTATAATTTGTAGTTGCTTTATTTGGGACTAGCCAATCTGCCACAGTTTTTATCAATATTGAAGGGCACTGATCCACTCTTACATTAAGTATTTCCTCCATTTAAGTAATTGTTTTGTGGAAATGAATCCACTCATATATTAGGCCATATCACTGACCTCAAGTTAATTATTGGTATGTGTGTGTATATATTTTTCTGTTGTTCTGAGTTATCTTTGTAAGAGAGGATCAATTTCCAACATTAGTAAATCAAATGGGACAATGCATGGAAGGAAGGGCAGCAGCTGAATTCTGGGATTTGCCTGGTTAGGGTCTTCTAAGGAAAATTGTGAGGTATGTGGCTCTTCTCTCATGATGGCATAATGTTGATTCCAAATTTTGAAAGTTTTTTTCTTGAAAAAAATGAAGAGCTCAAGAACATTGAATTATCCAGAACTAAGATCAATGAGACCCCTCTCTGAATCATTCTTTGTCTCCATCAGAATCCGTTTTCTGCTCACACACACATACACTCTAAGAGACCCCTCTTTGATATCACTTTCAAAACACTAAGATCAGAGCCTCCCTGAAAGCAAAGGCAAGAAGTGGAGGCTGGGGGAAGATTTTGAAGATGAGAAAGAGATCTTAGCGCTTCCTTTCATGTGGAGGAAGATGAAGGAGAAAGCAAGGATAAATAATGTCTTTTTGCATATTACCACAAATTTATAATCCTTATTCTTTACCTGAGAAGTATAATCCTTATCACCTCATGTGAAGTGATCCTAACGCATCTCGTAGTCCCCTTCATATCTTAAATGTGCCAACCAAACTTTTGGAAGAGCGAATTGCATTAAGATTATAGGTAATCATAATGCAATGCATCAAACCAAATGGACGACTATGCATCTATAATCTTAATGCAATGCATCAAACCAAATGGACGACTATGCATCTATGAATTCTCAGTTGACTGATTTATTAGCCAATGTAGCAAGAAGAAGAAGAGAGTTAAAGAATGTAGCTTCAAGTATGGTTTAATGATTGCGTAGTTGAGGGGTTGTTATAGATAGCATATGTTAAAGAAGCATGTGGGCCATTAAAAAAAGGAATGGGAGTTTCAGGGCTCATAAGGAGTCCAAGTGCTGTGCAGCACTAGGTACAGACACTACCTCGCTGTTATATATTAGTTAACACTAAGATTTAAAAATCTATCTTGTGTTATCCTCAATTTCATTTATGATGAGAATAGTAAAAAATTAAATTTATTTTAATTTCAAAAAGCATTTAATGCTTTCATTATTTTGTATTGAATGGCACAATTGATTTCATAGTTCTAGTCCTAATTTTCTTCATCGGATTTGGATTCCCTCCAACAATAGCTAGATTGAAATTTGAGCTGTCTAGATTTAATGCTTTGTAAAATAATTTTTTGAATAATTACTTATTACAGTTCAAACTATGTTGACTAAAATTTTGGGAAAATTTCAATTAAACCAAGCTGGAAACGTCAAAATTTAAATTTAAGTCCACATATTTAAAAAATTTCTAATAATACCAATTGGCCTCATTAGGAGTTTTTAAATGTGGTTTAAAGATTAGAATATGTCTATATAGGAAAAAAAATGAAAGTTGAACGTAAGTGTAGGGTTTTGAAATGCCAAAATCCAAATTTAGGTATGCACTTTTTTTGTTTTGATATTTAAAGATAATATTTTTTTTTTTGGTGGTTTCATTGAGGGGGTGATATCTAAGACTGGGTCTTGCAAAAATATGGTACCAGATTTATTCTGCATGATCAGATTTATGTCATCCCAACCGTGCTCACAAGAACCCTAATGGTTGATGTATTATTGCACCAAATACTATCTCTGGTACGTTGTCATTATTTATACTGATGTCTTGCACCAAATACCTCCAGTAAGGAGCGGTCACCACCCTGTTGCCGCAACCATGATTACTACAAGCAAAAAACATTTTCAATTCAAAGTTTCTTAATCAATTCCATCTTTTTTTTAATAAAAGTCAAATGCATTAATAACTAAAAGCTTTTACATCAAATGTCTAATAGCATCAGGTAACATAACTTCAATGAGTGTAAAAGCCTACTTTATAAGTTGTTGAATGCTAAAATACCATTAAAAGTAAAATGACTCAGAAGAATGTTGATGTCCTGATAAATAATATTTATACACCCAGATTTCGCTCCTTTTGGAGGAAGGAATTGTCTTTTCAGGCAAAACACTTGTTGCTTCTTCGTTGAGTGGTTGAAGAAAGGAGATGTAGTGATCCAGTGCTCTGAAACATGGCAAACCAAAGGAAGCCTTAGAAGAGATGTTTCTTCGTTTAAAAAATTGTATTGACTCTCCTTTATAGCATATCCATCATTTGCAGTAGGACATATGGTTTTCCTTCTGCTTCTGCAATATAATTGTCCATTCAATGCTACGAATACTTGAAATTGAGTTATTCAAAGATGACCTACATGAAGAACCTGAGGCCCTTGTTTCAAGTCTAAAAGCTAAAATCACCACCACCACTATTGTCATGATCCATGACCTGGTTGTTGCCATATGATTCAACACAAGGACCTATTTCTTTACAAAACTTCATGTTCATCTTCCATTATACCGATGTATATTTTTTTTTTTTCATTTTATTTTTTTATTAATTAGTATGAATAATTGAAATTTTAAATATTTTTATCTTTAAATTAGAAAATAAAATAAATTAATAAATACTCATTAAGGGTAATAAGGTCATTTGAATATTTTCTTTACTTATCTGATCATCATTTTCAACTTACTAAATATGTATTTTCTAATCAAACCATTTTTCATTCTAGTGGTTGGGTACCAAACATGTCAATAGTAAAAAATGTTTCATTTCTTTCTTTTCTATTCCCTTTCCTCTCTTCTCATCCCTACAAATTTTTCCAACCAAACGGGCCAAATGCTCCATTTTGTAGCAAGGGATTGGAAGGAGAGTAGTGGAAGTGGAATAAGTATGGTACTCACTTCCACCAAAACCGATGATCCTCCATGTCAACGACGACAGTGGTCCTCCACTGGTGACGGCGATTATAGTCCTTCATCGGTAACGACAGCAACGATTTGTCCATTTTTTTCATTGTTGTTTGTGATCAGTAACTCTTCTTCTTCATTTTTGTCCAACAACATCAATAATAAGCACATCATAAGCAGCATTAATTATTTTATCGCTTTCTTAGCGCTTTCCCACGTCGTATGATGCTTTCATAACCCTCCTCTCTTGCTGTCTCAGTCCTTTGTCTCGCAAGTTGTCGCCTTTTTTCGCCTGAACATCTGTTGCTCTAGCTCTTTCTTCACCACCACCATAAACTTCCATCACCTTTCTTGTTTCAATCTTGTCTTCTTGTTCTTTCTACTTGGAGTCTCTAATTTTGGGGTGTTGGATTGGGTGTTTGAAGCCTAACTTGGGTATCTTGACTAATCTTCACCCCCTTCTTTTATTTGATGATCCTATGCTTTTTTGGATTTTCATATTATGGTTTAGATTTATATGTTTGTTGTTAAGTGGTTTTTTAATCAGGCTTCTCGTGCGTTCGTTCAATAAGTTGCTTTAGTCCATGATCATGACTCATCTTGCTGTGCTTCTTGTTCTCCCAGTTCGTCTTGCAAGGCGATACAGTTTCTCTTGCATCTGTATGCCGAATTGCTCTTTCTTTATCGTGTGGGGTATTGATGTTCGTAGGGCTTTGGCTCAGAGAGGCATATTTTGAAGACTGCAACTTGGGTTTTCTTGCTTGGTTTCTGTTGTCATGATGGTCTTCTTTTTCCTTGGGCGATCAAATGCATGGATGGGAAGTTGCGTTTGCTACTTGGGGGTTGTCTTCGTATTGGATCTTGAAGCTTAATGGCTACTGCTGTTTTCATGTTATGGTTTTGTGGTTGTTGTTGTTAATTATTTTCTTTTTTATTTGTTGCTTTGTTTGTGTGTTTTGCAATTCATGGGCTCCAACACTCCTTTTGAAGGTTGTTGTTAAAGCCCTTTTTATCTATTACTCACTTTCCGGTTCTTAATATATGACATATTTGAGAAGTTGGTCTTAGTCTTAAATATAAGACATAGTTTTATATTTGTCAATCTTTTTCTAATTTATTCCTATTAATACTCCCTCAACAATATACATGTCATATTAATTAACTTAACTAATTTCCATAATCTAATCAAATTAGGTAAATATATCTTATATCAAGGACTGGATGGAGTATCATTTTATCTTATGGAATAATAATATTGACTTTTTATAAAAAGAAAGCAATAATAATTATTCGGTCCTAAAAATGAACTACATAATTGCATAATTTTAATTTTAATCCAGTCTTTTACCAATTTAATTTCATAATTAATACCTATTTATAAATTCAAATTAACCTAAATAAAAAAATGAAAAATATCAAATTACAAATTGTAATAGAATAAGATAATTTCATATTTTCAGGGCCTTCCTAGGTTTGAAACCGACAAGTGAAGTGTTTAAGTGACACTATTGTTATGTATATTTATTTATGTCTAATAGGTAATATTATAATATAAAGCTACACTACAATAAGTCTCTCATTTTTCTCTTTCTTATTTTCTTCTTAGAAACTTATATCCACCACCAGATTAAAATATGGATGTTTCATATTTTATATTTTATAAAATTATTATTTTAAACATAAATAAATAATTTTAAATGGATAATCTACCCAATTCATTACTATAATACAAGTAAAATTTTTAAAAAATGAGTACTGGTTTGAGGTTCGTGGGAACCACTCCCAAATCATTTATTTAATTTTTTTATCTAATGCTGTATATGAGATTTTGAGAAGAGAATGATGAAAAAGATGGTGAGGGGATCCACATCCCTAAACCCTCCTCCTAGTGTCTGTTCAGTAAAATGCCTATTTAGTTAAGTAGTGGGAGCTTAGATAAACCTGATTAGAGGGTGAAATCATAATTCATCATGGTTGATCGGGATTTTTTAAAAATTACCTAAACAAACTTAACGAGATTTTTAAGTACTTTTTTTTTGTTCAATTGGGCTTATCTGAGCTCCCATCGCTTAACCAAACAAACACTTTTGCGATTAGAAAATCCCGATGAAACTTTCACAAGAAGAGTTTCTCCGATTTACCCTCTAATTCCTTCTCCAAAATTCTTTCCTCATATCTTGCCTATTATTTCTCAACTAAAATAGTTTAAATAATTTTATTTTAAATATTGTTTTGCCCATTACTAAACATGAATTTTCAAATTTTTTAAATAAGAACAATTATAAAATAAAAATTATATTTAAATATTCATGTCATTTATTAAATCATCTTTAATAATAATTATTAAATATTTATTAATTATTAATAAATATTTTATTATCATTATTATCAAATACAATCATGAAAATATTAAACAACTTTATTGAAGAAATATCAACCATTAGCTTGATTGATAGTTGACTTTTTTTGTGATAGTGAAGGAAAAAACAAACAACTAGCTCCACGGGCTCTACCCCACTAACTCAATACAAATATTCTGGTTTACAACATCTTCTATGAGCAAACTTTTAGCTTCAGTAGGCTCTCTATCAACTATAAGAAAATCCACCGCCATATCCCATGCTCTCCTCGCGAAGTAATCCGCCACCCTATTCGTTTCTTGACAACAATGTAGCAGCTCCACTTCCCACTCACGTTCCAACATCAACTGAATTTCCAAAATTACCGTAGCATCAAGATATTCATCAGAGACCACTCCTTGAATAAGCTCCAATACTTTTTTGTAATCAATTTCAACAATAATATGCCTAAATCCTCCTTCCTAAGCCAACTTTATGCCCCCACAAAATTCCCCAGGCCTCTACTGTGATCACTGATTTACGTCCAATCTGAAACATAAACCCCTGAATACATCGGCCATAGTCATCCCATATCACCCCGCCACATGTACAACATCCTGACGCTTCATTCCTAGACCCATCTGTATTAACTTTACCCACCCCGGTTGGTGGAGGGCGCCAAACTATAATTGGTGCAATATATGACTTCAATTGCATGGGACTGGATATACCCCAAGTTAACACCGAACTAGTACGTGCCAGTAACTCTTGTTTACTCCACTGTTTATTGTTGAAAATACGGTCATTCCTTGCTAACCAAATGTGTCTACATAAAACTATAAACCAGTGTTGAAACTCGTAGCCATATACCTTATCCCGACATCTTAAACAACATGTTAACCAAAAAAGCCAAATACCCCCACTGAATCCTCGTGCCTTAACGACGTGCATATTAAGACCATCCAAGCTTTTGAGCCAATAACCTAGCCTTTGTGACAACTTTCCTAGGCTCCAAAAGGGCAAAGAAATTTACTCCTTATTTCTGAACAATGTCACAAATTAAACGTCAAGATGAGGCACCACCGGCACCCCAAGTATTCCATGTCATAAATGTCATTAAGATAGATAATAAAAATTAAAGGATCCCAAACTTAGAGACACTACTAGGACATAGTCCCATATACCTCTTCACCTGACTCCTTCATGAAGACACACTACTACAAATAGTTGATTTAATGACACAAATTAACGACCGTTCTTAAAAAACAGTAGTAGAAGATGAAGTGGTTGCATTTCAATGACTAGTTTTATAAAACCAGTCATTGAAAGTGAAGTTTCAACGACTGTTATGAAAAAGCAGTCGTTGAAGATGGATGCTGGATTTTTTGTAAAAAAATTTTCAATGATACAACGACTGGTCTCTATACCAGTCGTTGAAAGTTTTTTTTTTTGTATAAAATGCCATGATACAACAACTGGTTTCTATACTAGTCATTGAAAGCTTATATACAATAACTGGTTTAAAAACCAGTCGTTGTATCTATAAATTTTTTTAAATTAAGCTAAGATACAACGACTGTTTTAAAACCAGTCATTGTATCTTAAAAAAATTAGAGATACAATGACTGGTTTTCAAACCAGTAGTTGTATCTGAAAAAAAAAATTTAGCTACAACGACTAGTTTTGTAATACGAGTCATTGTATCTTCTTCTCAGAAGTCAAAAATGGCAGAGCATGTCAGAGTAGCGTAAAGAGTAAAGCTGTCTTGTTTACCAAAGGCTCATTTTTTCTCCATTGGCGCCATTTGCATTTCTCCATTGGCGGTTCTCCCTCCTCTCGTTTAAACAAGAATTGGTTCTGTTGTCTCCATGTTCTTTGTTCTCCTTCCTCTTCTCAATTCACTGTGGGTTCTGCATGTAGCTATTTTGTTTAATTACCAAAGACTCAATTTTTCTTCATTGGCGCCATTTGCATTTCTCCTTTGGCGATTCTCCCTCGATCCTCTTCTCCGTTGAAACCAGAAGTGGTTCTGTCTCTGTGTTCTTAGTTCTCCCTCCTCTTCTTAATTCGTGGTGGGTTCTGTAGCTGCTGGGTCCATCCTCCCTATTTTCCCTCTTCTCTGTCCTGCGACAAGCTAGGAAAAGCATAACTTAAATTTCATTTGATTGGGTTCTTCATTTCATCCTCTGAGCTTGCAATCCTGATTTTTTTCTTGCTTGAAGCTGCATTATTTAAGTTTAAGTATGTGTTTTGTGGCTTCGTTTCATTCTCTGACCTTGTAATCCCTGTTTTCCCTCATCTCCAACAAACTATATATGTTGATTGTTTGATTTTTGTTTGTATCCGTGTTTGTTGCTTTTTGTCACTCTTAAATGGTAAGTTGCGAGATTGGGATTGTTCATTTGGAATTTCACTTGTGAGATAATTGAATTAATTAGAAATGTTTTGTTAATGGGATTGACATCAAATACTAAGAGTTACTCTATGTTTCTAAAAGCAAATATATACCTTTAAAAGGGAAATATATTCAGTACATATAAATATTAATTTAGGAATTGCGTATAAATCCATAGATGACTTGTATGCAACTCATAGTTCATCATGAACACCATGATATTGTGCACTTTTTGATCATGTTGACTTAATTATTTTTAATGAAAAGTAGCTACAATAATCCAAGAAATCATATGCCCGCATATCTATATAGAAGAACCAATAAATTCATATATAAATTATTATGCAATATAAATCAGTGGCCGGAGATGAAAACATATTCTTGATGAAAGAGTTTTGTTAAAAAAGTGTGCAAGTACTTGTTATTTTG
This sequence comes from Inga oerstediana, assembly GCA_963210345.1. Taxonomy (NCBI): domain Eukaryota; kingdom Viridiplantae; phylum Streptophyta; class Magnoliopsida; order Fabales; family Fabaceae; genus Inga; species Inga oerstediana. The sequence goes on from OY723406.1 coordinate 30,984,906, forward strand.
GCAAAAAAGAAAAAGAAATTACTTGTTACTATGATGATAAACATTTTGTACATTTCTTCCTCTGAAACCTCCTTTCTCAGTCATATGGATATCTGAAATTAAAACAATTAGGTATCTGTTTTTTTGGGAATAAACTAGGGTCATTACTCATTCATTAGGGCGCCAAAGTTAACTCTTGTGAGGGTTTTTTGTTTCTGGTATGTTCTTATGATTAAAATTGGAGGTTTTGTTTCATGTGTTTGTATCAAGTATATAATTACAAACTACGTGTAACTCATGTACTTATATAATGAAAAATAAAGCCATTTGACGTTATTATATGGGTTTCATTAATTTTCACTGTCTTGTTTTAATGCTTCCTTTCTTGGCCACACTTGTAACAATTTGAAAAAGACTATTATTCTATAAATATAATAGAAGATATGTGGAATGGCAAGGGAAGACATAATAATGATGAAGAAGAAATATAGAATATGATATAAGAAAAGGTTATGCATACCAGAATAAAGATAAGGGCTTTATGCTCATTTTAGAGTTTTGTTTAGTAATTATATAGATAGTGAGCTTAAATAGAAACGTGATTCTACATTAACAAAATCATTCCCTAGAATAATATCCAGATTCATAGTAGAAGCTGAAGATGGTGTCTTTATTCGACGAATATTGAATCATAGCTGCTGATTTCATGAAGGGTCATGATTTTGTTATTTTTATTAAATGTAAATAAGAAACCGTCATATGTCATTATCTTACCCTTTCTAAAACCAATCGTTGTATCTTGTTTTGAAGTCAAAGATGGTGCAGAGCATGTCAGAACAGTGTAAAGAGTAAAGCTGTTTTGTAACATCCTACCTCTCTGCCCCTTTCGCGCTTTCTGCTTCTCTATCAGTTCACGCCCTCCACTCCCTTTGAATTAAAGAAATCTCGTGGGGAAGAAGTTCATAATCTGAAATTTGGTGGTAAAGTGGAAGAAGTACCTGGTCTTGATCACTTTAGAGCTACAATTTCTTTACCAGGTAACTTTTATTTCTAGGAAATCTTCTCTTATCAGTGACTTTCTTTTGCTCAGTTAATTTATTTTGTGTATACAGCGATTGACTATAGCCTTGACTCTGCTAGTGTATCTGTTGTCCATTTTGAAATTGAATCTAACTCGCAATCTTACTTTTTAGCACAAAAGCTGCTGAAATTTTTAAAAAATGAGTAAGGTATCCCTTTTCTTGATCCATATGTATATGATAATGACAATTGGTCTAAAATTGAGTATTATTGAAAATGGCATAGGTGGTAGTAAAATGGATCACCGTTGGATGAATGCTTTGAGAACTAGTGAAGAATATGAGAATGTGGTGGAAAAGTTTATTAAATTTGCTAGAATGAATGCACCTAGTAAAAATGGGAAGTATTTTTGCCCATGTGTGAAGTGTTTAAATGAAAGTTTATGAGATATTGATGATATAAGAGATCACTTATTTTGTGAAGGAATAAATCTTCGGTACAAAAGTTGGATATGGCATGGTGAGGAAGTAATTGCTTGTGCGTCCCATGAGAAGGAAGTTTTGGAGGTTGGAGATGATGATAGAATGGAGAAAATGATTCATGATGTTGAGGTAGAATGTTTTGCACAATCGCCTGTATATGATAGTGTGCGGAGTGATGCAGAGACACCTTTGTACCCTGGGTATACTAAGTATACACGCTTGTCAGGTATTTTGCACTTGGTCAACTTAAAGGCAACTTGTGGGTGGACTGATAGTAGTTTAACATTGTTGCTTGAATTGTTGTGTGATATGTTTCCAGAGGATAATGTACTTCCAAATCGTATGTATGAGGCCAAGAAAATATTATCTACAATGGGTATGGAGTATAAGAAGATACATGCCGCCCTAATGACTGTGTATTGTACAGAAATGAGTATGAAGGCTTAAGTGAGTGTCCAAAATGTAAAACTTCCATATACAAAGTGAAGAAAGGTAATAGGTGTGGTGATGAGACAATTAAAAAGCAACCTGTCAAGGTTTTGTGGTATCTTCCAATCATACCGCGGTTCAAAGGATTGTTTGCTAATGCGAAAGAAGCAAAGAAGTTGAGATGGCATTATAATGACAGAGTTTGTGATAGAAAATACCTTCGGCACCCGGCTGACTCTCCACAATAGAAGAAAGTAGATGAAATGTATCCTGGATTTGGAAGCGAGCCTAGAAACCTTTGGCTTGGGCTTTGCACAGACGAAATCAATCCCTATGGTACTTTTAACAGTACACATAGTGCATGGCCAGTTCTACTGGTGATTTACAACTTACCTCCCTGGTTGTGTATGAAATGCAAGTATATGATGCTTTCTATGATAATTTTGGGACCAAAACAACCAGGGAATGATATTGATGTCTACTTGGCACCTTTGATAGAGGACTTAAAGCAGTTGTGGGAGGATGGTGTAGAAGTGTTTGATGCATATAAGCAACAGTCGTTTAAGCTACGTGCAATGATTTTTACCATAATTAACGACTTCCCTGCATATGGGAACTTGTCAGGGGTCATAAAGCATGCCGCACACAGTTCCATCAACTCAAGCACAATAGAAAAACGGTCTACCTTGGTCATAAACCATTTCTTCCTCGGTTCCATCCATACCGTAAGCTAAAGAAGGCTTTTAACAGTTTTCTAGAGAATGAATTGGCTCCAAAGCCATTAACTGGAGACGAGGTTTATAGTCGGGTGGAAAGAATCAATGTCACTTTTGGTAAAAATCAAAAGACTACGGGTGAGAAGAATATATGGAAGAAGAGGTCAATTTTCTTTGATCTTCCATATTGGCGTAGTCTTGATGTGAGACATAGTATTGATGTGATGCATGTGGAAAAAAATGTATGTGATAGCCTTGTTGGTACGCTTTTGCACATAGCAGGGAAAACTAAAGATGGAATTAATGCAAGACTAGACTTGGTTGAAATAGGAATAAGAGAATGAATGCATCCACAACTAAGAGATGATGGTAAGAGAGCGTATATGGAGCTAGCAGCACATACATTGTCAAAAGCCGAGAGAAGAAGTTTGTGTGGGTGTTTGCACGACATTAAGGTGCCACAAGGGTATTCTTTTAATGTGAGCCGGCTTGTGTCAATGGAAGATTTTAATTTAGTTGGAATGAAGTCTCATGATTGTCATGTCTTGATACAACAACTATTACCAGTAGCTATTGGAGGCATTATGAAAGATGATGTGCGAAGCACGATAACAAGGTTGTGCAGTTTCTTCAATGCTATTTGTAGCAAAGCTGTTGACATTGCAAGGTTAGACGAATTGAAAAATGAGGGTTATACTATTCTATCCCAACTATAGATGCATTTTGCTCCCGCATTCTTTGATATAATGGTGCATTTAATAATTCATCTAATAAGGGAGGTAAGACTATGCGGCCCAGTTTATCTAAGGTGGATATACCCTTCCGAGCGATATATGAAGAACTCAAAAGGGTATTCTAAAAATCCTTATCGACCTGAAGCCTCAATTATGGAAAGATATGTCGTTGAAGAGGCTATGGACTTTTGCAAAGAATATCTATCAAGGTCGAAGGCCCAATCTCATCATGAAAAGGGTACAAGTAAGGGAACACGAGGCCTCAAAGTGAAGAGTATGCGTTGTGAAGAGGTTTTGCAAGCACACTTGTATATCCTGAATAATACAGAAGAAGTTCAGCCGTACTTAGCCAAACACAAAAAGAGTTTAAAAGAGATATATCCAAGAAAAAATGACATGTAGATAGCTAAAGAGCAAAAGAAGACTTTCATAGAGTGGTTCAAGGATAAGATAGCACATGAGACCAATGTGTCTGAGACAATCAAATGGTTATCTTGGGGGCCTTATTTTGAGGTCATAACTTAGAGTGGCTTCGACATAAATAGGTATTCTTTCTATACTAAAGCCTAGGATAATAGAAGTACTATGCAAAATAACGGGGTGATGGTGGTAGCTGAATCAATGCACTTTTCTAGTTTGAAAGATAAAAGCCCCATTTTGGCACCCATGGTCTATTATGGAGTTATTGAAGACATATGGGAGATAAGCTACACTAAGTTGAGAGTTCCTTTATTCAAATGCAAGTGGGTTAACAATAATATGGGAGATAAGCTATACTAAGCTACACTCTGTTGGCTCACTTGTTAAGAAAAAGGGTAGAGGAAGCACGAAGCTACGGTCGTTGGTCAAATGTCATGAGGAAGAACAGGAGAGGGTTCACGTGGAATTTGATGCTGATTTAAAACCTATCGGCGAAGAGGGAGACAAGTTCATTAGCTACGTTGGCCTTTTGGGTCAGAGCAAAGTTAGTGTTCTAATTCCTACCTGGAAAGAAGTTTCAAAGGAGACGAAGGCTATGATTTGGGATCAACTTTTGGTATGTAAAGTTGTATTGTTATCTCTATCTCTATTTCTATTTTTTTCATATACAACTAATATATATTTTTTTTTGTAGAAAACCTATGATGTTCCCAATACGAGGCAGATGTACAAGCATTGGATGGGGGAAGTTCATGAGCGATGGAAAGATTTCAAGTCCATGCTCACAACCAAGTATGTTTGAGGGCCCATGAGTCATTTGGATCCTTACAAAGAGTATTCGTTTCTTTCTCCAAATGACTGGAGGTTGTTTGTGGCATCGCGGTAGGATCCCAATTTCCTGGTATATTTTGTTCATCTTAGTGTTAAACATTTTAGTCGAACTTACTTGACATCGCTAACTCAGTTATCATTATTCTTCGTTTATATAGAAATTGAGTCAAGTAAATAAAGAGAGGCGAGCGAAAAAAAATTATCCTCATTACATGTCGCGTGGGGGTTATCGAAAGCTTGAAAAGAAGTGATGCAGGCTGAATTACAAAAATTGGAGGAAGCAGCCCGAGCAGATCCTACTATTGTCATGTAGGCGCCACCTCCTCCCTCGCATAACAAAAAATGGCAAGTAGGGAGGATAAAGGGAGAAAAATATATAAATTCAGTCATTACTGATGTGAACACCCTATTTTGTCCGGGCCCCACTAAAAAAATACAAAAATAATTGATAATGATTGGTGTCCAAATTGGCAATCATCATTGAAAGAAAAAATTAAAAAAAAAAACGAAAATAAGAAAAAATAAGGAAATCCTCCTATTGATGATGATCAGTGTCTAAATAGGCAATCATCATTGAAAGGGAAAAATTTAAAAAAAATGAAAATTAAAATAAATCCCTTAATTGATATGATTGGCATTGTCATTCATTAAGGGAAAATAATAAATAAATAAAAACGAAAAAAAAAATAAAAAAATCTCATTTATGTTGATAGGTTTAAATTAGGAAGTTACTTGTGGGGAGAATAATGGAAAAAAAAAAGATTAAAAATGAAAAAATCTCCACTAATGGTAATTAGGTCAAGTTAGGAAGTTTTATTAATAGAAAATACAAAAAAATAAAAAAAAACGAAAATAAAAAAAAATCTCCATTGATGGTGATTGGGTTAAGTTAGGTAGTTCTTAACATAAAATACAAAAAAATCAAAAAAACGAAAAAAGAAAAAGAAAAAAAAAGGGAGCATTTATGAAGAAAACCCTACCTTGAGACTATAAATAGGAGTGCAAGGGTTGAAGCAAAGGGAACAAGAACTCCAGTGGAAAAAAAGACTAGTGAGAAAAGGTAGAGAGAATATATTATACTTTTTACTTCTCTTATTCTGATGGTCAAATAAGGGGATGTTTAGGGACACATAATTATCATATGGCTCCAACAATTCCTTTACCCATAAAAATAGCGTATGTCATCTTTAATGTTATGGTGATGTTGCTTTAATCTATCTATATCCACATGATGTTCTTGGCGCGTATGACTATGTGTGTACCTTTTGTTTTATTACTTGTTTTGCTTGCCTATAACATCTCTTGCGCAGCATCTAAGATTAGGCTTATGTGATCATTCAACTTTAGTATGCAACGACCTCTATGACCTCTATTTGTTGCATTCAGGATTAAGAGTGACTTTAAAGGATAAAAGGTACGCATAAATCTCCTCATCTTTTACTTCCTTTTCTTTTAACTTGTGCTATTTCTTCTTCTTCTTCTTCTTTTATCCCTTTCTTAGGTTCTCTTTCAAAAAATGAAAAAGAAAAAAAACATTTTAACACATTTTGATAAATGAAAATAAAATGGAAAAACTCTCTTTTACAAGAAAATAAAAAAAAAACGTTTTTAAAAAAAAAAGTAAAAAACACAAACCCAACAAAAAAAAATATTTTTCTCAAATAAATTAAATAAATATTTTTCTAAAAATCACCAACCAAGTGACACGCTTTTCTACCCCCCGAACTACGTGGGCTTTGATCCCTCTAAAGGGTACGTAGGCCCTAGGTTTTCATCCTAGGTCAAGTCCAATTTTTGTAAATAAATATATTTTTTCTTATTTTCTTGTTGTAAATAAATGTTCCTTTTTTTTAAATAAATATATTTTTTCTTATTGTAAATAAGTGTTCTTTTTTTTTCTCCTTTAGTTTTCATTTTATTTAGTTTTGTAAATAGTTTTTTTTTATTTGGGTAAATATAATAATGTTAAAGGCCATTTTTATTTTTAAATAATTAACTTAGGGTAACCATTATTATGAATAGGTGTTGTGGGGTGCCTAACACCTTCCCCACACACGATCGACTCCCGAACCCTAAATGGTGTTTTGTAGACCAGTTTTCGTTTTTTAAATAGGTTTCCAAAATTATCCTTTTTTCAAAAATTTTGGTGGCGGCTCCATGTTTTTCAAAATTCCGGGCGCTACAGCTTGGCGACTCCACTGGGGACAGTTTGAGAGTCAAGCCCGTTTAAGTTAAGTGTTTAAAAATAATTTGGCCCTAATTTTATTTTAATTACCCTTTTTCTTATTTGTTTTTTTTGTGAATAGTTCTTTTTATTTATTAAATTCCTTATTCATCTATTTTTTTGTTTTTTTATTTTTCTATCTATCTTGTGATCTGGTTAGCAGATGAGGGTTGGGTAGAACCTAGGCCCGTAGGTTGGTATGCTCTCCACACACATTAAACACATACACTATTCTCCTCACACACATTTTGGGCCCTATACCTGGGTCTGCGAGTTCCTTAGGTGAGTGGAAGTTTCTAGCGGTCTCCCTGTGGGGTTTTAAGAACCCCCTGAGGTTACTGTGAAGACTTCATTCTAGCTGTTACTCATTTGATGATGTTGATCCCTGTGGGGTTTTCAGAACCCCCTGAAGGTCAACTTCATTAAATGGGGTCTTCATCTTTACGATGGGGGCAGTTAGGAGACCTTTATCAGTGAGAATTAGAACCACCTTGAAACCATTACATCTATTAGTAGAAATTATAGACTTGCCCAATTAGTTAGTACCTGCCTTTCTTAGGATAGATACTACTAACCTAGGGTCATTCCTAAAATAGGACACTGGAGGGCATATATTTATTTATTGTTAATAATCTTTATTGTCATCCATGCATAATCAATGGAACCCCTAGGATCAAGTGACTAACTATCGCTTCACCTGAGTATGTATCCAGCATCATTCCACATAAAGATACATCACAAGGACGGTGTATGCATTAGATAGCTAACCTTAGTCTAAGGGTCTATGACCCTAAAAGACCATGATCTCATCACATTAATCATGTTAGAAAACATCTCGATGAGGGATAACCCTTTAGGACTCATAAGGCATCATTATATCATCTATTAGCATTTTAACTTTATTTGATATGGGCCTTAGACATAATCATCATTTAAAAAAAAACCCTTAACCGCATGATGGTTTGGGCCATTCGCAGGTTAATGGGCACTTCATTCTTCCTATGAGGTAATAGATCTCTTGAGGAGGTGAAGTTCTTTTTCTTAATGTC